>BLKR01000001.1:812166-2302545 GCA_011170035.1 Teleogryllus occipitalis | reverse complement strand
GGCAGGGGCGGGGTGAAGTGGGGTGGTGTAGGGGCGAGGTGCGGCTGCAGGGTGAGGAAGGGTAGGGGCGGATGAAGTGGGGTGTAGTAGGCGAAGCGGGGCCGCGAGAGTGAGGGGCTGGAGCGAGGTGAAGGGGGATGGTGGAGAATGAGGCTGCGAGGGTGAGGAAGGGCAGGGGCGGGGTGAAATATAGGGGTGTAGGGGCGAGGCGCGGCTGCGAGGGCGAGGAAGGGCAGGAGTGAAGTGAAGTGGGGTGGAATGGGAACGAGGTTGAGCTGCGAGAGTGGGGAAGGGTCAGGGGCGGGGTTAAGTGGAGTGTTGTAGGGGCGAGGCGGGGCTGCGAGGGTGAGGAAGGGCAGGGGCGAGGTGAAATGGGGTGGTATACGGGCGAGGCTGGGTTGCGAGAGTGAGGAAGGGCTGGAGAGAGACGAAGTGGGGTGGTAAAGGAGGCTGGGCTGCGAGGGTGAGAGGAAGGGCAGGAGCGAGGCGAAGTGGGGTGTTGTAGCGGCGAAGTGGGGCGGCGAGTGTGAGGGAGGGCTGGAGCGAGGAGAAGTGGGGTGGTGTAGGGGCAAGGCGTGGGAGAATGAGGAAGGGACGAAGTGAAGAGAGGTGTTGTAGGGGCGAGGCGGGGCTGCGAGGGTGAGGAAGGGAAGGGGCGAGGTGAAGCGGGGATGTGTAGGGGCGAGGCGAGGCTGCCGTTGTGGTCGGGGAGGCGCGGCGCGCGCGCATAGCTGGCTTGCTGGCGCGGTCGCTACGGGAGTGGAGGAGGGGTATGCGCGCGATTTCCATGGTCTGTTGCACTAGTTAGGAAGTGACGCGGTGTTTAACAAGCTACCTCAATTGCCGTTTAATGAATACGTTTAATTTTCGCTATTTGGTTCCTTTGAAAAATCGCAAAACAGTTCAGAATTGATGGCGAAAAATCGTTTTAAAAATCTCTAGGGAATATTTTACACAATCAGCATAACGCGTTTATTAGTTGGCAGACGTTGTTGTTGTTCTTTTAAATACATTTTGTGGCAGTCAGCTTCAAATCATTTTCCCCTGTTTTTTCACTTACTCTAGAGAGTATTATATCTCTGAAAAAGAACAGATTTGATTAATATTAATGAAGAACAAAAGTATATCAATCAGGCTTGAAACTTTTTCGGAATTCGATGTCCTTCTTACTGTACATGCGTGATTAAGGCAAGCGATGTGTGGTATAGATTCAGTTTTATGAAATGATACAAAACGGAAATGCCCGATAAATAATTGTCGAACTCCGTTTTGAACAGAGTGAATCAAGTTGAGAATGCTACAGTTTACATCGACATTCACAGTTGAAAGGCAACCGCATAACTTCAATCAGAAATATTTCGTGGTTGAAATTGAATCTCAAAGTATCTTAAAAATAAGATCTCAAAGTATAAATGTGAAAGATTTCAGATGATCAGAGAACCTCGAGAAGAAGGTGTATGCACGACTTTTGCATTTTAAGAATTTCTTTCTTCGCGATTTCTTTGGCGGAAGAAGATCTGCCGGGAAATGGGGAGGATTATTAAATGACATTTTCTGGAATATGTAATACAGGAATTTTGTTTGAATAAATTGATAATGCTGTTGAAGCTTGAAGTGTTTAAGCCCACTGAGTGATGAGTCCACTGAGCCAGAACCTTGTTTAATAAACCTGGGATGCCCGGCTGTGAACTGAAGTGTTTGAGGGTGATAATTTGTCGAGAAACTGACAGAAGGGTTATATGAGATTTTCTGGAATGCGTATGTAATATAAAATATGTAGTTTGAATAAATTAATAATAAAGTAGAATTGGTTAGACCTACTCAGTGATTTACTACAAGCCGTAAGATAGTGCATTAAACCTAAGGGTGACTGTGAACTGAAGCGTGCGCAGTCTCAGAGTGTCAGCAGGGAGTGGTGGCGACTGTGCAGTGGGTGGGTGCTCGTGACGGCAGGCGCCGGGCGCAGGGGGGGTGGCTGCGGGGTGGGGGGGGGGCGGCCAGCGCCGGGCAGCCGCAGCTTCGGCGCACGTCCTGTTAATTACATTTTTATCGGGCGGGCGCGTGCTGGAATTGCCACATGCATGATTCCGCGCGCCGCGCCGCTCAGAGTGGCACACGTGCGGCGGATCCCTCCCGGCGCAGCGGCGCGCGGCGGCGGCACAGTCACAGCCCAAGTGCCCACAGCCCACGTGCGGATTCGGTGGCATAACGCTTAGCGTACCCAAGTTTGCGGGTACACCCTGATCGAAGCCGTGGATTATTAAGGGCGAAAAAATTCTTCGTACGCCTTCCTTCGGAGGGAAGTGAAGCCGGCTGTCCCATGTAGTAGATTTACTGCATGTACAAAGAATCTCGAGCCGAAAAGAAGCCTCTAACCTAAATTAAAATCGCCTGTTTCGTCGCCCAAGATAATACCTCCTTTCTCCGTTAGATGGTGAAATGAGCGTAGCGAAATTTGCGTGGTCAAACGGAAGAGCGGGCCTGATAGTCCGAGTCTCGCGGAGTAAAATAACGCATTCACTAACGTGCCACGCACCACGACGCGCGCGCTGCGCTCAAGGCAACGAGCCTAGGATAATCCCACGAAACAAAATTAATTTTCTTCCATACTTTATCTGTTCGTTCGTTTTCAGAATTATGACATAAGGAACTTTGTATGTAACCTACAATTTTTTTCGTAACACCGCACTGTTTTATCGAAATTAGAAGACCACGCGGAAGAATGAATTATAGAAACTAAGGCGAATGTAATGAAGGCCATATTACGAAAAGCATTGAACATCACTTGGCAGATAATGCATCAATTCACAAACTCTTAATTGATACCTACACTATCGTTCCGGTTTATAATCTTCAAACGCGTCGGTTTGCTCTTTATCGGCCTAAAATCACACTGGAACTATTATATGTCGTATTTGACATTTAAGAGTCTGATTAATACGACTGTTGCTAAGTAGCGGAATTCCCAGACATGGATTGATTGATTTTTTTCATGTTTCCGGGCGCGACAACTGCTTTGGTCATTAGTCCCGTTAGTGTAGTGTATGTTTTTTCTCGGGAGATGGCGGTGATTTTCCCCCGCTGGATGGCGAGATCCGGCGTCGACCTACCGTCGGCTAGTGGGGTTTCCCCCTAACCAGGACTCTCCCACCAGCGGGGCACCGCCCCAGCCGGGACAAGCTCTAAGCTCCCGACCGGCCTCCCGGAATATGTGGTAGTGTAGTGCATGTTAGTGTAAGTATGTGTGTAAGGGGTGATGATAGGACAAGGAAAAGGAAGGAAAGATCGTGCGCGGTCCGTTTGTTAGGGTACTGCTCCGGCATTCGCCTGGTGTTGATCGGAGAAACCACGGAAAACTACCGATCAGAGCAGCCGGCCGCTAGAATTCTCCTCGAGATAGCGACTGAATTCGACATAGCTGAAAAGCTATTGTCGAAAATCCTACCACCGTCAGAACTCGAACCTAGGACCTCCCGGTCAGAGGTGGCGCTGCAGTGACATCAGTTGATGCACTGAGCTACCGCTCCCGGTCCCAGGCATGGACCTTGCTTTTATTTATTATCTACGGATAGGGGAAAAGGAAATTTGAGGCGAACATGACGTATTCCATGCACCATATCTAGCATTCTAGGCCTTCCAGAGCTTTTCTTTCGTCACACAACTGTAGAAAGTAAGAAGCTTATGTTTGAAAGCTACAGCTCTTTATTTCTCCGACCGGGAATCGAAACTGAGATTGCACCACGGAATGTAGCACGTAGTCTATACGAGGGGCTAATAACTATTGTACAAACTGAAACTTTCCTACAATCTTTAATATTAACTGGTGGTGACGTTAAACATCTTAACGTCAGTGAAATCCTAATTCTTCCTTTTCTGTCTTTTCAATGCGATGTTCTTCTCTGCACATTTTTCGGTCTTTTTTCGAATAAAGTATTTTTTTAATATTTATAAAACACAGCGTGCAGAGGAGCTAGATGTTTAAATGGTATCCAGACTGAGATTTAGGAGTGGCTGCCTCTCACCGACTCCTCTCCGCCTCTTCGAGAGAAAAAGGAAAACCGGGCTGACTGTTGCTCCGGAACTTTTAACAAGGGAATGTTCTCCTTGAGTTACAAGCAAACTCGTAAGTACTTTTAATTTTTTCTTTCATTTTCATAACAACCTGAGTATTTCCTTGCGAGTGCGCTTTGTGCCACTGAGAATAAAGAAGACCATTTCAGCAAATGTACTTTCTTCCGAAAATATCAGGATATCTTCAAGATCATGAAAAATAGATATGCGTGCAATAATCCAATAACGACATTATATACTACTTTTCCTACAAGACTCATCCTACGTAAGTGATTCTATTGTGAAAGTGCCATTTTAATGTGATTGAAAGATTTGTCTCTTAATGCTGTTTAATAGGACGTCCTTACAAAATATTTCACAATAAAAAAAGGAATTTTTTTAAAAGTTGGTTCTGCTGTTATACTCTTCATTTAGAAATACATATAATCCATAAATATCTGCAATGGATGCAAGTCGGAGAATAAAATAAGAATATTTTCTGCTAAATCCAAATAAACATTTTTGGAACCAAATATTATTATTATTATTATTATTATTATTATTATTATTATTATTATTATTATTATTATTATTATTAATCTTAAATGTTTTACAAATAATTTTTACTTCATACGAGTATCTGATTCGCTAACGTCGATAATGCAAATGCTATTTACTATCTCGCTCTGATTGCAGCCGGCGCTTTCACATACCCTGTATTCTTATTTTTTGACATAGAATTAATGTTATTTTTAAGCCGGATTTATTTACTGAAAATCCTTTCCCGTCATATGGAATTTAATGAGTTACATGAATATTTCCTAAATAAACACATATGACAAATGGATTTTTGTGACATTCGGCTTCCATGGAGCTGGCCAATCATAACATTATGTAAATTTATAACAAAATAAACTTCAGTTCATAAAATATGAAAGGATAAAAAATCCAGAAATTAACGTAGTAAATATTTAGAATTTTTTTGTTCGTTATCTTAAGGAAGAAAGTGCATTGTCTTGGCAAAATTGTAAAGAAGTCCTTATACGAAGTACAGAAGGAAAATTCTAAACGGTTAACAGTTTAACATTACGAAACTAGGCAAATGTTATCATGACATTATCTCCATAAGAATTACCTACTTAAAAAGAACTATCTTGCAAGGAGTTGCAGGCAGAATACTGGATAAAAGTTGCGCTATTCCTGTACCTATTTCATACTAGAAACTATTTCTGCAATATTTTAGTATGGCATATTTAAATGTCAACATGGTCCGGTTGTGCTTAATAGCAACATGTGTTGTGCTTAATAACTCGTGCGAATAGTTTTGTTCGTAGACTGTAATTAGGCTCGACAGTGGACTACAATTGAAAATTATTCCTCTCTGCAAGTACAATCACTCAAACCAACATATTTTGTCTTCACTGAGCTCGACTTCTTAAAAATCATTAGAATCATTGACTTGACATCCCTTGGATGTGCCAAAGAGCGAAATGTGAATATTCTCGCTGCTGAGAAAGAACGCAATTTTTTTAACCCAATACAAAGAAACGAAAAGCCCTTCAGATAGGAAGGTGAATTCTTTTCTCAACATATTTCAGAGCAGCTTTCTCTTATTTCATTTCGTTCTTTCACAAAACTTCCCATCGAATTCTCTGGACATGTACTCTGAAATTTAACCCTCTGTCGCTGTATTCATTTGCGCCAGGAGTTGCGGCTGTGTTGGGTATTACCGAACACATCCGAACCATTGTTAATGGAAAAACGATATCCAGTTGTGACATTTTTAAAAAGTAACTGACCGTTCCAACATTCAATTGTTTCAATTATAAACGTATCGTCAGTCATTCTCACATCCAACATTGACCGTGTGTGTAGTTTGTGTGTTAGTGTGCATATATGTGTGTAAATATATTACTTGCGATTAAATGACACTCATCCCCAAAAGTTAAGAAATCTCAGATTCCGATCCGCACATTTCACATTATGATCCAATTTAAATTTAGTCCATTCAAAATTTAAACACGAGTTCGATATCGTTAACTATACAATTGTCGAGTAAAAATATGGGTAAAAATAGTGTCGTGATTTTAGTCGGTTTTATGTTATCTTACGTTTCATGAACGTAGGTCTTTTCAACATTCCTCGCAGAATCTTCTTCACCCAAATTCTAAACCGCACGGAATAGTACGGGCGTAATGCATGTAACCGGAGCGATAAGGATATGGTGAAAAGTACCTATAACACTGGTAAAAAGTACAATGAAGAGGAGGATAGTGTTAATAAGGTTGACTGAGATAGTGACGCTAGTGGCAGTGGTGGTGAGGGTACCGAATATGCCAAGACGACGTGAGTGGCATAAGCAGTGGAACGGATGGTAGGAGTGCTAAGTATTCTCAGAACCAGAGCCTGTAGCACCGAAGCGATGAGGTGGCAAAGAGTGTGGTGCGAGCTGGCAATGGTGATTCCTGGATGACGCAATTGTCTTCCAAAAAACGTGGCCCTCGATGCGCCATTCTTCCATCATAGCGGCCTCCGCTTCCTCTTACAATAGAGCGTCAATAATTCCCATGTCAAAAATCAGAAAAGTCGATAATACGAAATGAATTTTGTCGAAAAGTTGTTTTATTTTTTTGTAACTAAAAACCTAAAAATTCTACTCCATTACTGATTTTATTCATTCACTCCCCATCGGTAACCATCAGAATGTATTACGCACTATTTTATCAAGTTCTTTACTTTGAAGGGCCGCCCCTTTTATTGATTAACTTAAAAAATCCTGTCAATTTATTAATCCGCAATCTGTCGGTCCCAATTAATTCGTATTAACTACGTTCAACTGCATTAACCAGGTGGTCGTGGCACGGAGGAGATGGGAGACCGTCCAGTCACAAGCAGAGAGTTTGGCAACACTGTCTGAGGTGAACGTATCCAATGTTCTCATCTTTATTGGTTGGTCCCATAAGTGCAGTGCATGTTTTTTCAGATGGATGTTTTTCAGGAGGTGGTGGTGATCTTTCTCCACTGGATGGCGAGATCCGGCGCCGACCTACCGTCCGCTAGCGGGGATTTCTCCAATCATGTATCTCCCTTTTATAATTTTGAACCTTCCTCGTTCTGAGACGCTCACCTCGTATCTGTTGTTTGGGGATGGCTACCTCGAACTGCAGCCACGATCGTAAATACTACCGGGGTTTAGTATTATCTTGAGTCTCTTCTTTGGTAAACAATTCCTGGTTTTTCTACATTGGTAGAGAGACAGGAAATACATTGTCTATATTGATTTTTACTTAAATTATCCAATAAAATACTGTAAATACTTCGACTAGGGTGAGAAAAATATTTTTATAAAACAAGAAATTACACTGCTGCAGAGAAATTCAAAAACCCATATACTCTGCTCAGTGCCCTATTCAGGACGCTGATGGAAGGGAGATATGCATTAACACAATACAAATCTGTCAATGGGTAATGAGTTCTTCACAAATTAAATGACGCCTATTTCCTCTTTAATGACAATTAACAATACGGCTGCAATAAGACCGAAAATAGTAATATTTTGCGGCACACTGCAATTTGTGTGTATTAATTAACACGTGTACACTAATTAACTTACTTTTCTATACCTTTTTCGAGGAATATTGTGGTAGGTTGTTAAGCCTCATGAGAATTTTCAAATTGAGTAGCTTTAATAAATATAATCAGAGGAAAAGCGACCTCCCACGAAGACTTTTCACTTACAGTTGATTTCACATACAGTTGATTGAAAATATGTCAAGCATATGTACCATTTATCCTCTCTAATATTCACATTTGGTACTATAAGTATAAAGATATTAGTTTATGATCAAAAGATGAATTAAATAAATGTTTTACTTACACTTGAGCGTACAGAACAGAACTCGGAATACGAAAGAATACGAAAATCGCCACTCACCTGTAAAACACAACAAAAATATGATAGAGTCATGAATTTACAACAAACTTATTTATAAAAGAGAACAGTAATTACAAATCTATTCCACGAATCATAACAGCTCTAAAGCCGGCTTCACACATAACGAATGGACGTGTGGAGTCGTCTTAAGTTGTTTAATGGGATTGCAGCTAATTTAAACCAAAGTAGGGGAGACAGGGGCTGTTTAGCACCTGTTGGTAGTTATTTATTTATTGTCCCAACATCGGTCTATATTTTACACACTTGATTGTGTCAAGGAGAATTACATTTATTAGGTACTTTAAGATATTGGAATCGCCTCAACAATATAATCTCAAATATCGGACGTAAGAATCGGACATGCAATTTTGTATCCGAAAATCGAATTGTATAAATGGATGGATGGATGGATGGATGGATCTGTCAGGCATAACTCTGCTAGCTCTTAGAAAGTTTTGAGCTGAAATTTGGTAAATATGTCAGGAGGAAGATCTTGTTGTACTGTTCCGGAGGTCATTAAGTATTTCAGTTTTTGGGGATGGAAAATGGCTGCAAGGTTTTTCTTGATTCTTTTTTGTGCCCGAATAATAGAAAGTGCATCTATAAGGACGGTATGGTCCCTATTTTCATTAAAACCTTGGACATAAGTTGGTCTTAAAAACATTGTAAAAATTTTATATTGAAAACATTTCGTTTAGAAAGAAGTTTGAGCATTCTACACAAGAAAATTCATGATTTTCGCTTTAAATAAAAAGTAGTGAGTTTCAGATTGTTATCGTTTACTATTATTAAACGGTTTCATAGTATAAAAATTACATGTTAATAACATAAAATTAATACAATGATTATCTGCCGTCATTTATTCATTATTTCATCGATTATATAATCGATCTATTCAAAGCATTCGATATTTCCTCTTCGAGAAAACATGTGAGGATAAGGTTGTTGTCAGAGAAGCTAATATATTGAGTTTTCGCAAGTCCGAATAGTGTTTTAAAATTCATTAATTAAATCACGAAAATCAAGAGCTTGGTTGTAGTTTAAACTGAAAAACAGAGGGAATCAAAACCTTTCTTCACCAGTATTTCAGAAGATAATAAATGAACTACGAAAATATTACTCACCAAACATTTGAAATCACAGTTCGACCATACTTGCGTTTACTGAATATTCTGAGACTTGTTTGGGAAGTTTGTTGGGTCGTTTAGGTCATATGACACAAAACTAGAGCTTAGAGAAGATACATAGTCGACTAAGGAACCTTAGTGCCAAAGAGCCCCGGCCTCCTCTATTTCATGACGGTTTGACCGTGCAATACTGTAACTTAACCATTAACTGATCAGGGGGGGGGGGGTCCGTGAGGGCCCCAGGCAATCATAAATTCAAGTTAGTAACTAAAATCACCGATATATTGCGCTGTGGTTCCTTGTATTCCTCGTTCAAGACCCCCAGCAGATGATCGTGTATGCTTTTTGTCTAAAATACAACGTAATTATATTTTATCGTGTATTGTGCCTGTGTGGATCCCACCAGACAAGAAGCGTCAGTAAATTATAATATTATATTTAACTTTTTTCACTTCAGAATCTTATTTGTTTTTTCCGAGAATCGGTCTGTTGTTCTCGTACTGACAATGCATCACGACCAAGAAGTTGATTCACAAAACAAAAGGCTCAATGTGATCATTGATTAGAACACCAAAGCGGGCGAATATACACTTGACTGTCTTAGTACCATCAACTCTGTGGCTCGGCAAACTCGGTGGCGGTGGTGGTTGCCGCCCGTGGCTAATGGTGATATTTTATGCAATTCTTAACATAGCAGGTGTAAACATTAGCATTCACAAGAACTACAACAAAAATTCCGAAAAAGAATCGAGTATGAAGCCCTTGAGGGAAATTGGGAGTTCACTTGTACAGCCACATATTTCATGTCGTGATTTCCGCCCTTTGCCAAGTGAAATACGAGAAATTGTACTGAAATTTGGAAGCAAACCACTTGAGAAGAACCTTCAGGAACACTCTAAAGCACGAAAAGCCAGATGTGAGTAATACCTGAGAACAGCAGATAGGAAAATAAAAGTTGTATGCTTCAACTGCACCAAATATATTTGTAAAAGTCTTGCAAAATCTATTTGTGAAAATTGTATTTAAATGTAACAAATATTACCTACTACAATGTAAATGAGAGAAGGCAGAAGAGTTAAAGCAGACATTGAGTACGGAATCAAAATCAATAAAAAAAAACTGAGACCTCAGGGACTTTGAAGTCATGAAACATAGATGAACAGATGACAAGAGCAATTTCAGCTCTCCCCTCCACACCGTTGTGGAAGAGGGTTTTCCTCCAGATCAGAGCGAACGTGGAATAAAATCTCGCAATTTTGAAGCACGTTTTTTATCTAGTGGCGTAGCGTAAACCAATTTATATTCTATTCTTTCATATAACAAACATGGTTATACAGAAAGATGTATGTTTTTACATCTTCATGAAGTAATTTCTGCGATGCTCCCATAGCTAAGTAGTCCAAATAGAATAAATAAAATCTAAATCACGAATATTATTTTCAAAATTTAACTACGTTCTCTGCGACCCTAACTGTCCACCTCTCAGGTTCATCGCTATATTTTCTCGCCGGGAAGACAAAATACCACGAGTGCACTCAAGCCATCGGTTTCAAGACGCCACCTAACTGTTCAGCGCTAACTGCGCACACTGTTCTTTTTTATGCATCTAGCTAACATCTCTCATATCAGACTACCTTGAAAAATCGGTAAACCTAAACCCAGTCGAGAACGAACACTAATAAACAAGTAGAGGAATTTAATCAGAGACAACTATACACAGTTCCAGTTAATATAAAATATATATACGTATCAGAAGTTAAACGAGAAATTGAAAAATCAAAAACCAAGAAATCAGCAGGTTACGATTCTATTTCAAATAGAGTCCTAAGAGAGCTAAATAACAACCTAATAGCAGGCATTAGAGCAATTCTCAACGCAGCACTCAGACTAGGTTACTTTCCCAACGATTGGCAAATCGCAACAATGCTGCCCTTCCGCAAACCAGGAAAAAATACAAAATATGCAGCAAACTATAGACGAATAAGCCTGCTCCCCTGACTGTCGAAAATATTAGAGAAACTGATATTAAAACGATTAATACAATTTCTAACACACACGTAATCCCAGACACACTATTTGGATTACGACCTAACTGCTCCACAACACATCAAATATTACGATGAACTGAATACATAGTACAAGGATTTCATACCAAAAAACAATATTTCTGGATGTATCGTAATATTCCTGGATATAGCTAGAACTCTTCGACAAAATATAGCATGAAGGCCTTCTTTGCAAATTAAGACAAAGAGGCAATCCAGACTACTTATACCAAATTATTAAAAGTTTTTTAAATAAAAGAAAGTTCAAAGTCAACATTAAGGATGTTAATCACCCTTCGCCAGATTTCTGCAGGACTGCCCCCAGGTTCCCCTTGTCCACAGTATTATTCAATTTATATACATCTGATTATCCACATAGATTCGCACATAGTGCTTTATGCTGATAACTCTGCACTTTTTTCAAAGCATGGGGAGATTATGATAGCAACTTATAATACGATATCGGTACATTCAATGAATGGGCAAAAAATAAGAGAAAATAAATCCAGATAAAACTCAGGCAAAAATGTTTCACCCTAAGATACCCCATCACCTCTCCCCAGTTAATTATGCACAACGAAAACATTCCCTGGGTACAACGTAAAACAACAGCCAAGTATCTAGGAATGCAACTTGATGCAAAACTAAATTGGAAAACACACATCCACACAACAGAAACAAAAACACAAGCAAAAATATCCCAACTATACGCACTAATTAACAAAAAATCCTCCCTTAAAATAGAGATTTACAAATCTATAGTTAGACCAACAATGAGGTACGCATGTCCGATATGGAAAAATGCAGTAAAATCTAATATAAACATAATGCAAACTATACAAAATAAAGCTCTAAAAATTATCATTAAAGCCCCATGGTTTATTTCGAACAAGCAAATGCACCATGAACTGCAAATCCCAACAATAAAAGAACACGTTACCAAACTGTCCGAAGACTTCTTTTCATCACTCCCCACATTTCCCAACGCCTCCATATTCAACCTTGGACGCACAGCAGAACCGAACGTACGTATAGACTCACGCTTCCCTAAAAACAGATTCAGACCACCATAAAATAGCAGAAAATCGGCCTCAAATGATATATCCTCCATCCAATAATCATATCAACGATCATTCGGTGTAGTTTCAATTTACCTTCAAATACAATTAAAATTATTAAAATAAACCAAAAGGATTTAATGCACCCACAGTTAAGAAAGAAATAAAAAGTTATGTATGTTTCTGTTCAAAAACCTGAAAAATATGTATGTGTGATGAACAGGAAGACAATAAATTTTAAAAAATGAAGTCGCTGCCTTGTGCTTCCTTCTTTTCCGGCGCGGGCGCCGCGGCGACTTCCACAATTCGCGGAGTTTGTGATCGGCGCGGAGCGGCTGCGCGGGGCGGGACAGGTCGGAATTGGGCGGGCAGAGCGGGCGGGGTGGGCGGGGTGGGGGCGGTACGGGCGGTACGGGCGGTACGGGCGGTACGGACGGTACGGGCGGTACGGGCGGTACGGGCGGTACGGGCGGTACGGGCGGTACGGGCGGTACGGGCGGTACGGGCGGTACGGACGGTACGGGCGGTACGGGCGGTACGGGCGGTACGGGCGGTACGGGCGGTACGGGCGGTACGGGCGGTACGGGCGGTACGGGCGGTACGGGCGGTACGGGCGGTACGGGCGGTACGGGCGGTACGGGCGGTACGGGCGGTACGGGCGGTACGGGCGGTACGGTCGCTGCGGTCGGAGCGGGCCGGGTGGTGCTCGGTAGGGCTAGGCGGGGCGCCGCGGGTCAGGGCTTTCAGCCGCAGTGGGTTAGTAGCGCCTCCGGAAGCGGTCCGCCCGCGCCGACCTCCTCGAGCGCGGACCCCGCAGGAAATCGCTGTTTCCACTTCTGAGCATGAATAAAAGACGCCACGTTGCGAATACTTCCATCTCGGTGGTCCTTGCTTTGCCAGGGTTGCGTGCGGAATCAATAACCCTCCACGCATGAGCGGGTGGAAATGTTGGTGATGAATGAGATGTGTAGAATAAAATGATGCGATGCCATTCGGTTCTTGGGGAATGCTCTTCACTCGCACAAAGTCTCGACTCCACTGCATCTGTGCTGCACAAATAAAATGCTAACTTCTGAGTGTACTTCTCATAAAAATTCGTTATTAATGTTTTAGTAACGAAACGAAATGAAATTGAAGAATTTGATGTTTTGAATTGCAGTTCATTAACTTGAAGTATTAATTTAGTAAGAGAGAGAACCAATGGAATGAGACACTTAACTAAAAATAACGCTAGCCGAAAATGTGGACTATGAAAAAGTGCATTCTACCATTAAGCAAATTCTATAAAAAATCAGATACAACGAAAACTTTATACCTTTAGATTTGATGGATGAAGTAATTAAGTCTTGAAATATTTTTATCTCGAATACTGATCACGAAGCCTCTGGAAAGAGTTGCGTTTATTGTTTTTTATTTAAATATTCGTTACTTTTTTAATCAAAACGATGTTCATGCCAAATATTTTAAAAATGTAGGACATATCTTTTTTATTAACTTTGAAGGTAAGACGAACATTTAGGGAACAATTTTAATTATTTTACTGCACACTTAGAGCGATGCCGTCCAAGACGGATCCAATCGGCTTAGGGCCGACTAGCCACGAACTTCGAAATCAGCGACTTCAACTTTTACAGCTTTTACTTCAGGAAAGTCTGAAAGACTTCCCTGCGCGCACGAAAGTGGAGTACAGCGCCTTCATTTTTATCCGCCGCTCGCGCCGGTGAGAAGCTACGAAATAATTCCGCAGAAGCACACGAAGCATCCGAGGTTGAACTCGGAGGCGGCGCAGCCACTCCCGCCGCCGCAACGGGCTCCGTTCAAACTTCCATCTCCGGTTGACCAACAAACTTGTCCTCGCGCTTCCCGCTGGGAGCGCTGCTGACGCAGAGGGGGATTGAGGCGCGCGCCACCCAGGTCGTGCGCGGTCTACCTTAACGAGAAATATGAAAGGCTCGGGGCATCTCGGCCGGCCGCGCTCGCCGCAAACCGAAACAGCATCCTTTTCACCGCCTCGCCGCTGGAGTGCGCGCATCCAGCTTGCGAGGAGGCGCTGGTTGCGTTTGCCTTTGAATGGGTGGAGCAGGGTCGGGTACCGCTCACCGGAGAGCGAATGTGATGAGGCCTGAACTGCGAGTCGCGTGTGGGGAGTAACGCGGGAATATGAACAAGCAACTTGGCTGCGCGACACTCTAGAAGGATGCAACTTAACGCCGAACGTGAAAATTCAGCATGACTAGAACGGGCCAACGGCCGCGACAGGTGCCTGCGCTTCTCGCTTTGCTCAAAAGAGCACTCATGGAGGCACGGATAGAAAGTCTGGACAAACCCTTGCATTAAATTTAAAGGAAAATCTAATGCAAAGGTGACAATAACTGTGATGGAGTATTTAAAAGTTGTCATTGCTAGATCTAGAACGATGATCTGGCATATTAGAAAGTATCGGTGTGCATGAATGAGAAAAAAACCTGGAATACAATGTGGCCGAGTAAAGTGACAGTGTAGGGGCAGCATCATGGTGTCAACTGCCAGCAATTAGCTCAGTACGCAACAACTTTTTCCACTACAGCGTCTCTGACCCACATGTTCTATGCATCAAGTCCTGATAGTGGTGGATTTTTTATACTAGTTACATGGCTGGGTCGAGTTCAACTGACTGGAAGAGAATTCCAACGGCCGGCTGCTCTGAACGGCAGTTTTCCGTTGTTTCTCCGATCAATACCAACCGCAGCAAATGTAGGAGCAGTACCCTAAAAAACGGGCCATGGACCGCGCGTATTCTATCCTTCAACATCCTTCTTGCCTCCTCTCCCCTTTCACACACACACACACACACACACACACACACACACACACACACACACACACACACACTTTTACTCTTACAAGCACTACGGTACCACACATTCTGGGAGACTAGTCGGGAGCCTAGAGCTTGTCCAGGCTGCGGTGCTGCCCCTTTGAGGGAGATACCTGGAGTGGGGCAATTCCGCAAGCATCCGTGTAGATCGGCGCCGGATCTCACGTTCCAGAAGAGGTCCCGGTTATAATATGCCCATATTATAACATCCCGGTTATAATATGCGCTGTACACGCGGGGCTAATGACCAAAGTAACTGACGTGCCCGGAAAGACAAAATACCCACTCGCTCACAAGGCACGGTCTGGCGCCTGAAGTCCAGTTGCTCGGAGAACGCTACGCGGCGCCGCCGTGGCCGCTAGGCCGGCTCGCAGCGGAGCGCGACAAGGAAACGGCGATGTGGCATAGCGGAGCGCGGCCACTGCACAGCTCCCGTTCGCCGCGCGAAAGTAAAAGCAGAACGACGTTAAATGGCTCACTCGAGGATCTCCCTTCCTTTCCCTCGGAAACTCTTGTTACATAGAACTGAATAAGACTCGGAGCGCGCGCAAATTAGGTTTTTGACTGAGGACATTCTTCTGCTGGGCTAAAACGCAAGCCTCGCAACCGCAAACGATTCCTCGCCAAACCTGCATAGAAAGTGATATGTTTCAAGACGTTGGACTTGAACAAAACGCGGAGAAAACTCGAAAATGTTTTTCAAAATGTGTGAAATTCAATCAATCTTTTTGTTATGAGGTTAGAGTAATATTATTTTAGTGTGGGAATATAGAAACGTGGGAATCTCTGAAACGTAAAGGAATACGTTCGTACGCCTTTCCTCCTTCTGATAAACACGTTAACTCAACCAGCATTTTACAGTGCTTACGTCAGAACTCACGATTTTCAGTTCATATCGTAAGCATCGCAATCGATAAGCAGGCGAGAGGGCCCATGAATCTGTTCACAACCTGAAGATTTCCTAGTTTGCACTTTTAAATTATATTTCTCTAGTAAAGAAGATAGGCTAAATTTTTGCGTGCCTACTTATTGTTCAGGGGAGGCAACGTACATGTAATGTGAAAAGAAAATGAAATATGAAACTAAAAAATCTGGTATATTTGTTCTTCAAGCCCTGCCTGCTCACATGCTCGTTGTAGGCTGCAATACTCAATTTGGTAAAGTTCGCAAAGTATCTCATCTAAGGATATTCTTTAGTCTAAAAGTACGCATGTATAATTTTTTATCTCAGAACAACTGTTTTGTGCATTTCACCTTACATTTTCCCTCAGGATTTGAAGAATTTCGATATCTATGGCTACTAATGCTGCATTTACTATTTTACAATCTCAATTTTTTCCTCGAGAGATTTTAACGTATTAAGAACTGCTGTTAAAAAAATTAAAGATATCGAAAGAAAAACACAAGATTAAAAATGGTTTGTTTTGAAAAATCCAAAGCGAATTGAAAACGGTGGATATTGCAATTTCTTCGAAAGCTCGCTGGGCATTTTCTTGTTTGTCCACTTTCCCAGCGAACAGAAGGCAAGGAAATCGCGTAAAAACAATACCCAGATCGTCGCCGGAGTCCGAGGAGGATCCCGTGAGCGGCTCCCAGCACCTCCGAGGCGCGAGGGTGGGGGTTGGGGGGTGGGGGCGCCGAGCGGAATCCGGCGCCGGAACGCGATCTCGGGAACGCGCACTTTTTATCGAAAAACGGGACGGAACCTCTGTCGACGATCCGATGTTCCGAGTCGCCGAACGCCGATGGCAGCAGCGACGACGACGTGGGCGGCGGCGGCGGCGGCGGCGAAGGAGGAGGAGGACTAGGAGGCGGGGTGGGGAGGGGAAGGGGAGTGGGAAGGGGAGGGGGAGGCGCAGAAGCGGAAGGAAGAGCGCAGGCGGCGCCGCCGAGGCGGGCCTTGCGCCGCGCCGCGCGCCGGGTCAAGGACTATTTACCTCTGCGGAAGGCCACCGCGAGGCGGCGCGCTTCGCGAGCCACCGCAGAGATACAAGAGTTCCCTCTGGAGCACGGGGCGTTTAGGCTCTAAACGCAATATCCCCTTTCTCGTCCATTAAAACGTCCGTCCGCCTTCGGGAGTCTTCGCTCCCCTCTGGGTCGTGCTCCCTTGCCTGATAGCTTGGTAAAACCTTAAAGGCCCAAGTACTCGCTCCAGGCAAGGCGTACTCACTTGCCTTTCTCACTCTTGAGGCACTCGTTACATGATATACGATAACTCAAACGTACAGTATTTGACGTTACCCACGTCTGAATTTCAAAAGATACTGTAGCTGCAAGAAACGATCAAAGCGAAGCTTCAAGACAGAGCAGGAGAAGAAGCTACAAACTTAAGAAACTGCCACATTCAAATAATAATCCACGACGTTCGGATCAGACGAGAGAGGCAAAGGTTTCAGAAGGTTAAGAAAAACGCCCGCGGGCGCGGAGCTCCCAGAGGGCGCCCGTAAGGAACTCGCAAGTCCCGAAAGAAGAAGAAACCTTTAAGTCGAACGCGCCATGAATAATGAAACCACAGGCCCGCGCCGAGACAAACGGCCAACGCACTCCACGCGTAATATGAACGGACGCTTTGTCGGGGGCTTCCTGCATATTGAATTTTCACGAAAATTCCCCCACTTCCTTCGGAGGCGGAGGAGTGGGCGAGGAAGGTGGGCGGGAAAGGGAGGGGATATCGCGACGTAAAATCAAAGGCGAGATCGTAAAGATGAACGCCGCTCGAAACGACGCGAAACAGGAAGGAGGAAGTCGTAAAGAAGCGCGCATGCGGATCGCCGCGGACGGCGGAAGGCGCGGGGAAGGAAGAAGGCATAAAGGAGCCGAAAAATTCCCAGACTCACGCAAAGAGGCCACGTGGAAAATTAAGCCGGCGGTACGATATTTATACTTTAAATCTTAGCTGCGCGGAGCGAATTCGCTGTGCTCCGCCCTGCCTTCCACGCACACTCTGGCATGTACACACTCCGTCACTCTGGCGGGTCGAGTTTGCTACTCACCGTCTGCGCGCTCCGCAGGTAGGCGGCGTGGACGCACGTGTACGGCGCTCGCATTGTGCCAAATTGCAACTTTTATTGCTACCAGTAAATCAACGGGGAATTAATACGGGACGCGGTCGTGTTTACGAGGTCGGTTCGAGCGGTCGCCGCTGAGAGCGCGCCTCGGGCGCCCTGCACGCGACGCCGCCACCGCTGCCGCCCTCCGCGACAACGCCCCCACCCCGCCCCGCCCCCGCCCGCCCCCGCCCGCCCCCGCCTCCGGGTCCTTGCGTTTGCTCTCGCCCGCACCCGCGCGCCCCCGTGCCGCCGCCGCCGCCGTCTTACGTATGCATGGCGCCCCGTTTACGTCCCCTGCTATTTATTACGCGGAACCCGGCGTCGGTGGCGCCGCCCCTGCCGCCCGCCGCCTTTAACCCGACGTCGGCGCCGCGCAAACGGCTGACTAAACCACCGGCGACGCCGCTGCGTGCGTCCGCGCCCCCTGTCGCCAGGGCTCCGCAACGCGCCGTGTTTCTCGCCTGCGACCCCGCGCGGCCACGCCCATCCCCCCCCCCCCCCCGCGGTCTCGTAGCGCCGCGCCTGCCACCGCCCCACGCCGCGCCACCCCCGCGTCGCCCTGGCTGCTCCCCTTTCCTCCTTTCTCGCATCCGGCGTGTTCTGTACCTACATCTACGTTCCGCCTCTTTTGGCCCTTTTCTCTTCCTCATTAACTATCGTCCACTTCATTGTTCCACTCCACAAATATTGTCTTTCGCGCCCCCACTTCATAGACTCCTTCTCACCCTCCGCTCCTTTCCAAATTGTCATTCACTTCCGTGTATAATCTATGAATATTGTGTTCTGTATGCCCTTGTCTTTTGACATTTGCGAAACACCGTGTGGTTCCACTTCCACAATTCATTTTCTCAATTTCTTCATCTCCCTTTCGTTCATATTTGTCATGTACGTTCAATTTGAATCAATCGGTATATTCCTTCCCTTCTAATTATACATATTTTCATCAATTACTTACAACCTTCTTCCCATTACACATTTCCCCCCTTTCTTTGCATCAATCGTTACATCCCGTCGACTCTTTTCATACTCTTAACACCTTTTCCTCTGCATTTTCACAGCCTTCGCCAACCGACCGTTTACCTTCGTTCCTCTCCCCCTTTCCACCACCTCGCCGACTCACCCCCCCCCCTTACTCGCCCCCGCGACCGCGACCGCTCGCCGCTCGACCCTTCGTCTGCGGCTTAAATCTGCGCCCTGCGCGCCCGTTTTTCGCGAGCGGCTTATAGGAGATTATAAGGGCTCGAATGAAACTCGCTTAAATCCTGTTATATATTTTAGCCGGCCTTTTAAATCAATGGGATTGACATTTTCCACCGCTAGCCAGTTTCTACGCTTCACTCGTTTTAATTACATTATGTAATGCTTGTTTACCGAAATGCCCACCCTCTCCCTTCGTTATTGTTTATTTATAATTCGTCATTATGCGCGTAAATGCAAATGGGATTCGTCGTGCGCTCCGATGGCTACTATCCGCAGCGATTATCGCAAGATAGCGGCCGACAATTTCGGTACGACGAAACTATATTATTAAATGCACTCAATAGTGTGAAAGCGTTCATTTTCGTGGTAATCGATATTAATGAGGTAATCTGCATACGTATGCATGGGTAGCAGGCCTGCTACCCTTTCTATCAGCTGGCGAGGCCTCTGGCTTTTGTCGCAGCCGCTTAGCGGAAGAGGGGAGGGTAATTCGGGAGGCCGGAGCGAGGACTTGGCCACACCGGCTCGGGTTATTGATGGAACAGCCCCAGCCAATGAGGATGGCTTTTACGTCATCACGTGCTCGAGATGCATATTGCAAAACGCCATTTTTGCCAGAGCTTTTTGAAAATTTACAATTCTCCAACGTCATATCGCGTGACTGCTTTTGAATTTTCGTGGAAAATTCAGGGGTAATTACAAAGACCATTAAGACTATCAATCCAATGACTGCATAATGAGAGTATCCTGCCACACATGATGCATGACTATGAAATAACTTTATAAATGGTAGCTCAATTTTGCAATTTCGTAAATCATTTCTTGCGCCACATTTTAATGTTCAAAATCCAATTGTTCTCTATGATAATACTGGGTTGAAGATAGCGTTCTCTTCAAAGCGTTCTGTTAACTATAAATTGCAGTTGCTCGAGAATATTTTTTGTCAGAACTTGCTCCTAGAAAACATTGCTATTTGCATATAAAGTATGTTTTATAACATCGGAAAGTTTCTACCTGGAAATGTATAGTGTTTTCATTGTATATGGAGTACTGTATTTGTAAAAATACTTCAAACGTGCCTAAAAAACAAAATGCAACAAAAATATTCAAAGAAAGTCAGTTAAACGTTCGTTTTCGGATGAATAATTGTAAAGGAATTCCCAATTCACATACTTTAACAACAAGAATAGAAAGATATTTGTAGTCTTTAAAAATAATGTGAAACTGTGTCTAAGTTAATAAGTATTATAAAAAAAGTATATTTCTCATTTTTCATTAAACTGATACATTTATTATGATCGCCAATTACTAAAGAAAATAAATTATTTTATTTTATCAGTCAGTGGCTTTTAGAAAGGTTCTGGATATTTTTATATTTAAATTGATGAAACTTCCTTCCAATTGAATCTGTATAGAGATTTCTCGTGAAAAACTAGTCACGCAGTGTCAGGGCATATTCTCAAGGTCCTGGAAATGTTAGTTTCATGAGAATATGCTCTCCTCTTACCTTACGACAAAAACGCAGGATATAAATTTCAACATATGTAATACCGAACGTAAAATGAACATAAATGCTTTTATATGAAAACGTGTATCCACGTGGGCATTTTGATATGTGAACTAAGAATCAGTGACTTCCTATTTGGTATTACCGTACTGAGAACACAAAATTTGTTTCGAGTTGATTAGCCAAATATTTTTTTCACATTTTTTTCTGACATTCAATTGATAAACAATCGTTAAAACGTTTGAAATAAACATTCCACTTCCAGCATTCAACTGGCTCAGATTTGCTTCGTCATTTGCGTGAAACCGTTGTTGACCATTGAGAAGTAAATTCGCACCTGTCTCGGGCCCTGTCCTCTCCATCAGCATTTGCGGCGACAAGAGGCGACAGGAGGGCGAGGGCGAGGGCGAGGATTGCGGACAGCGCCGGGAAGAGGTTGAGGCGGCGCTGACGGGAAGGAAGCGGGAGGGCGGTGACAGCTCGTCCGGAGCGGATGACCGTCGCTGGGATGGGGGTTGGCGGCCGGAGGCTGGACTCCGCTAGGCGGCTGCACCGGTGGAAAATCCGGCGGCGCACGCGGCAGGGCGGGCGCGGCCCACGACGAGGGGCGAGGAGCGCGCAGGCGAGAACGTGGACAAAGAGGCGGGGGCGGAGATCGACAGTGTAAAGGAAGGGGTGGACGTGGGATTGGGGGGAGAGGATGTTTGAAAAACACCGCAGACGGAGATGAAAGTGGAACAATGGACGAATTTGGAAGGGAGGGAAAACAAAAGAAGGACGATGAAGCGGGAGGGGAGAGGGAAGGTGGTGAAGAGACGAAAACGAAGGAGAGAGGACGATCGAGATGCAGAAGACTGTTGAGGCAGATGTCTTAATGGTGATGCAATTATAAGGATGAATATTGATGAAAAGAGAAAGGCAACGATGCTCAATGTGGACGACGAATATGGCTAAAGAACAAGACAGCAGGAGTAGAAATGGAAAAGATAGCAGAAAATATAATGTTCGAAATGACGCTTAGAGTGGAGAGGAAAGAGTGAGAAGACGAAGTATGCAGTCTATAGAGATAGAGAGCGCGGTGGCAGAAATTCCGGAGGGGATGAACACACGAGAGCGGAGCTGACGTTCTCGCATGAATGCAGACCAGCCAGAGAATACTGTCGAGAGGAGGTGGGGGCAACGGGTGACGACGAGTGCAGCGCTGCACGAGGCGCAGCGGGAGGGCAGGCGAAAGTGTGAACGCGGGCAGAGTCGGAGGCGTTGGCGGAGAAATGGATGAGAAGGGAGGCGTAGGCGAGGACAGGGGCGGGGCTGGATGGGGCGGGGCGCGCGCCGTGAACTTCGCTAACGAGACAGGCGGCCTCCGCCGCCCGGGGCGCCGTCCCAGCCACGTGCGCGGTCACTGTGGGGGAGGGGCGGCGGGCGGCGCGGGCGGCGCTTATGGAAAAGAACAATTAGGAAGGGGACGCCGACACGAAAGAGGCGGCCGCCATTTTGGGGAAGGACCCTTCCGCCTTTTCACGCCAACTGCCCTCCGTCAGCTCCTGCTACTGGAGAACTACCCGCCGCAACATTACGGCCAGGCACCAAAATAATATTTAGCATCATTCAGAATTATATTTGCAAGATGAAATAAAAATGCTTTATGTATTTTTGGCCTGAAGCAACGTAAATGCTGCAGAACAAAACCATAAAAATGTTTCTCAAAAAGTAGCACTCATACTGCTTAAGAACAATAAGTAAAATACTCTTGGAAAGCACTGCAATAAATTAAATATTTAAACAAAAATAATCTTCATGAATACTACAATGACATACTACGGTATAAATGTACAGTACAACAATACTTTACATACCAAGAATATAAAAAGTTGCTGTTCCATAGCTTAACACGTGAAACATGTAATTTCGCTTGCCCTCGTCCTTGGACCCTTGCTTTCGTATGGCATCTGCTGTCTAGCAATCATTGAAGCTCTGAGTAGGAGAATTCAGTAAGTACGCGCAGTATGAGAATAGGCGGAATAACGTTATCAAATATTACCATTTTCAGTACAGTTTTCTTCTATTTTTAGCACTCGAAATTAGTAAAATACATACTTAACACGAAAGATAGTTAATATTTTTACTCTAATACCTTGCTATTAGGTGACAAAGTTCAATATTGTAGTAAATACTACAGTGGCGTTCGAAAAATAGTTTTACTCGCTAAGCCCGACGCTACCGGAGGGAATTTTCATGTTAAAAAGTTTTATTTGTGCTTTGCAACTTCATAATAAAAATATTTTTTAAACATATTACAGTTCCCCCCTCTTCCATTAACGGGCAGAGAAAGTTAAATTCAAAAGTATCGATTAAAATTCTTCTTTGTTTCTTTATAAAATTTTGTATTTTTTTCGACAATCTGATGAATCAATTGTAACGATGAATCTCAATGACGTAAAGAGGGTGAAGTAATTCACAGCTTTTCACCAATTTACTCGTAGGTGCATTGAAACCAACAAAAGTGTGTGTTTTTTTAGAATCCTTTCAGAATATCCTAGAGGCAACTTGTCAAGGTTTGTGCCAATAGATTTGTCTAGTCGAAAAGAATCGAATGAGGTTCGGATCACCTTTTCGGGTGCCATCAGCCACCCGAAACGTGCGTTTTAGATGATATAAAATACGTTTTTAAAGAAATTTCAAAGAATCTTCTTAATGGATGTACAAAAAATTATGAGTTCCTCACCGGGAGACCGACACGCGGCGGTCTAGAATCACCAGATGTCTCCATCGGTAGACTAGAAAGCGTCTAATCGGGTTAGTGACGGAAGAACCCAGATTGCTCGACTACTGTAAAAGGATTGTACAGAAAATCCAGACTTATCCGCGCCAAATTGAAATCACGAGTTATGATGACCCCACAGACACGACGTCACCACTTACTGTAGATTAATTTCCTGAAAATATCGATCAATAGCTAGGAATATTTGAGCCGGGCAGGAAATGTCCGCCAAGCGCTTATTCCCCAACACGGCCCCCTTTCCGCGGCCAGCGCCCGCTAACGGAGTAGCCTTCGTATTAGGCTGCGCGCTGGCAGCGGCCGATGGCGGTTGGAAATGGGCGGGTGGGGGATACTGGTGGGGGAAGCTGCAGATGGATGCGGACCCTTTCTCTAATGCAGCGCACAACGAATTGCATGCAAGACAGAGTGGTATAAAAGTAAATGGAGATCTGTCGTCTTCCGAAATGGTACAATAACCGTACTTTGGTAGCGCGATATTTGTTTAAAATGTATTTCAAGCATGAGAAACATTGCAAAACAAATAGCTTCATTGGAAAAACAACTTATGCAGGGAAAAATGAGATGATAATGGCACGCGATGCGGCTTTTGTTATTTGTATTGCTGCAATGGCGTTGATAAACATAGTAATAATGAAAGTGTTGTGACATAGTAAGAAGTGATAAATAGAACAGTTCAATCTTCCTAAAAATATTTCTATCCCTTAAATTGTCCTGATATGTAGCAAAATTATCAGAAAATAATTGAAAATATTAATTAGTGCTTTTAATTAGCAACAAATGGAACTTATGATCACATTTTATATTTTTGTTACTAGAACTACTTTTTAAAACTAAATAACAAATAATGCTGAACTTTCGAATTAAAGTTTGTCAAAGCAAAGTTCTTCAGTGTTCGGCTTTGGAGGTATAAACTGGCGTATCAGCCCTAAGTTTGCGAATTCACACCCAGTCGAAGCCGTGGGCCGTGGAAGCCGTTTTAAGGGCGATAAAATCCTTCGTGTGCCTCCCTTCGGAGAGGAAGTAAAGCCGGCTGACCCAAGTTGTATATTTACTGCCAGTAAAAGATCCTCAAGCCTAAAAGAAGCCCCTGAGCTAAATTTAAATCGCCTGTTTCGTTGCCCGAGTGATACCTTCTTTCTCCACTACACGGTCAAAGGAACGTACCAAAATTTGCGTAGTCATACTAAAGAGCAGGACTCATGGAATGCACCTCTTCTGATAATGTCGGTATGAAATATCTGTTGTATTGTATATATAATATTTTATGTTATTTCAGTATTCGTGGATTGCTTTCTCTTAATATATTTAATTTGATGCAGTGTAATACGTGAATATTTGATTTGATTTTCTTGAGCAGTGTGCGTCCTACTTTCAGGAAAACCATTTTGTACTGTTTTGTTCAGCAGCACTTTCGTCTCTGAAGGCCTTTGGTTATTACTATGGGGCGGATTTTGGTGACCTAAGACATCACCAAAAATGCTCAATAAAATGCTCTAAAAATGCTTTTAAAATACCCTAAAACCAAAGAAAAATGGCGTAAAAAATCTTATCAACACCAGTTTGGATAAACAACTCAAGCTGTCGGATACGTTACTGATATAATCGAGGCGTCTTCCATTCGTTCGAGTGAACTCAGCTTGCAAACTTTTGGTTTGGACTGTTCTTTACCAGGAAATCTCCGTCTTTAGTAATCCCGAAATCGGCCGAACCGGCAATGGCGCTGATATACGTCACAAGAATTACAATCCCACAACGGATGTCAAAACAATTTTTGAGCGAACAAATCGAATAGAAAACTGAGTAATTCTGTGAAGAACATTTGTAGCATTTCGTAAATATCATTTCAAACAAGTAAGCGTTAAAATGACATTAAAATCGATTAAATCAGCAAAGAAAAAAATGCTTTAAAAATGACAGAAAAACGTAAATAATGACTTATTAGTCGAAATCTACAAATAAATGCAAAATAATGACCTATAAAATGGGTAATTTCCTTTTGTCATAACATAAAATGAATTTCTATACTAAACGGCATTGTTCTATAAGTGAAAAGAAAAAATGACATTTCTTAAATTCCGCCCCCTAGTTCTTACTATGCTGACCGCTAATTCAGCCGCACCGCCGTGCGATTTGGTGCGGCGCGGGCGGCCTGTGCACTCGCCACAAGGAAGCCGCGCCTGCTGCTGACCGCTCCCCGCGCGGCGCGTCGCGTCGCGTCTCGTCGCTCAGGCGGTCGGCGCGGCGGCATGCGGCTGCCCGCGCGCGCGCGTGCACAAATACGGCAACTTGCCTCGCGCGCGCCGCCTCCGCTCGCCGCGCGCGCCGCCAGCGCCCGACCCACCCGAGCTCGAACTGCGGCCTCCGCGCACGCGGACCTCGCCGGGCCGCCCCTGCACTCGCCAGCGCAGCGCACGAGGAAGAACTAATCACAGCTCACTTCTAGGCTTCTTTTCTACTTTAAAATTCATACGATAAATAGCGGGAAGAGGCTGCGTGGCTGTGGAGCTTTTCAACAGTCATAAAACTAACGTTCTTATGTTGTGAATGTTTACACTTGCGATGCTATGAATGAAATGCTGATTAAACATCAGACAGTGATAGAAGAACTTGATAGAAGGTGATGAGCAAATCCATATTTACCTAATCTTATCGTGAAGATGTTCCACTATTTCCTACTTCAAATGGCGGGAAACAAAGCATTTTGAAAAAACAAACTCTCATTCGGAGACATTACAAAGGAAGAGTACTATGATTTATAGTGAATAATTACTGCACGTTTTATTGTAATAATGTTACTAATCCCCTCCTATATTATTTCAGTAGAATAAATGCGGTTCTCACACGCAACCAATCATTATAAATAAGATTTCTAACGAAAGATAATTTCACGAAGACGTGACAAATTGCAGTTTAACTTAAAAAATATGAAGGATTTGTTAAAAACGCATATAAATATTCATACCAAATGCAACCCGCTACACTCGGCCAGCAGGGTTAAAATCTATACACTCGTAGTTATGTAACTTCAAAACGAAGCGTTCTAGTGACTTAAAACCTGGAATTTTGAAGCACGCCTCAAAGAAACGTTCATCACGCCATAATCTACAGAATGAGATCTTCTTGGACTTTCATTACAGTTTTGGTGGTTTGGCGCTACTCGATACTTTCCGAACTGTTCAGAGACATGCAGCATTTGCAACTGTATGCTAAAGTAATTACTCGATATTCTAGAAGATTTAATTGCACGTATGTATCTCTCTATTCGGCAATGTTAAATAATATTTCAAAAAGTAAGAATGTACTTTCCCGATCCTGTATTTTCGCAGGGAGAAATTTAATTAGCTTTCTCAAAGGTAGTTTTTTAAAATATTTTTGTAATCTTTTTTGACTATCACGTAAATCTGAAATCAAACTGTCAAAGAAGATTTTATAATTACTACAAATGTTTTCAGAAAGGTTGAGGTGTAAGGAAGTGTTGTGTATTGTTCCAAGAACATCTGTCTACAATACTGAATAAACCTTTATTGAAAATTTGTTTCAAATATGAATTGCATTGTTTTTTATTTTTATTTGTAATTCTGTAATTACATTGGAAGTCACCTTTATACATTTTTAAACAAATAAACCGGTTTCAATATCGTATTTATCCCTTAAAATGGAAATGGAAGGATAGGGAAGAGGGTGAAGTTTAACATGTAAGAATTCTCGCATGGGTACTCTAGTTCGCTTTTAATACGGAATATAATACCAAATGCCACGGGCAGGTTTTTGTATGCTTGAAAAGAGACATCAAAGTAAAAATAATAATTTGCACATTAGTATGTTTGAAAGTTACACATAGGGAAATGAAGAATGCCAGCAATATTATATATTGTCCACGTGCAACAGTATAATTGCATCGATTTTTTATTTCATTTGATCAATTAATGTGCATGAATAATTCTAACACATGTATTAGCTTAGATATAGGACAGTTGTTACTCCCATGTTCAATTTAATTATCAATATAATTCAATATAGTATTATATGAAAAAATGACGGAATACGAATAACTCAGACCTACAGTGACCCCTTTCCTCTCAACCGTCACAACGCGGGACATCGGAAACAGTTACTGCTCGACCTCTCCTGGCAACAGCGCCTGCCACACCCAACCCGCTCTACGAGACTGCGGTTCCCGTCTCGGCCAGCTTAGTCGGACGTGCACCAAACACTTGGGGGTTATCCACAAGCATGAGTGTATGTGACAATGTACACGTGTGCATGTGGTAGCTGCATGTGTGTTTGGCTCCGATGACTGTCTCCCAGGGGAACGTGGTGTATTGCTCCAACATATTGTCGATTCTGAACAGAATTTATGTGCCTCCGATACGGTGCACGTGACTTTACGAGCTTTGGAAGTGGCGTGGAGAGACGCGGAAATTACAATTCACAAAAGCACTGGTTGCAATAGAATCTGAAACTGCTTGACAAATTGTTTTTTCGAACGTCATAAAATAGTCGTGAACACAGAAACATAGAATTTGAATAAACTTCCAAAAGCCCCTCTGAGTTCACCTAAAAAAGAATGAATGTCAGAAGTCAGTAGGTGTCCTTTGTTCAGCTGATATTTTCAGTTATTTAGACGTGTGGTTAATATGCACAATTACAAAAAGGGAAGATAGATTTTAAGTTGTTTTTCTTAAACAATATAAATTGAGAATATTCCATGAGAATGCTAAAGTGTCCATAAATTACACAATAAAATCTATGTATGCAAAATGTGTATGAGTCGAATGAATTGGAAACTCGGACACCAGGATAAACCGTTTTAGAAAACTAAATAAATGAAGTAAGCAGTAAAATTAAACCCGTTTACCCAAGTTTTACAAAGTTCAGTCTCGAGATCTTCCGTTAGCAACACACCTTTTATTTTATTCAGCGTTTAGTTTCTCAGCACTTCGCGTCTTCCTGCACCAACAATCGGTTCCCAGCGGTGGCCTCGTGAGTCACCGGTGGGCGCGTGAACTGCAGGGTGGGAGCGGAGGTGGGGGTGCAGGCGCGGTTCCAGGGCGGGACTCCCACGCGCGCGGCTGCAGGGGGTGGGGTGGGGTGGGTGGCAACCCAACCAATTAGACGCCAAGGTGCGCTCGGCAGCTGCGGCTGGAAGCCACGGGAGCAGCCGCGAAAGTGCTTGCATTAGCAACAGGACGGGCGAAGGGGTGATGTGGTGATGCGGGAGGGCAAACGTGTACAGTAGTATGCATTTATACACACTTCTTTATACGTACGTACATACACACACACACACACACACACACACACACAAATACGTTGTAAAATAGACGAGGGGCCATCATCAAGAAATAAAGGAAGGTCGAATTGATGACAGTGATGTAATAAAATAAGAGAAAATTGAGGAGAGATAAATTAGTATCTAGAATTACATACAAATTCAGTATGTATGAGAAGACAAAGTGAATGCTTGGAAGTGATAAAGAATTAGGTAAAAACAGAATCATCAAAGGTAGGTCACTAAATAGAAAGAGATGTATGAGAAAAAGAAACGAGGCTTTTCTAACTCCTGAAGGGATTCGGGTATAATTAAAAGTTTCTGATCCTGTTTGAATTAATGTCAATCTTACATAACGTCAATTCTCTGACGTTTGCCCTTAGGTAAGGGAGTTGGAAAGTAATGGCAGAGTATCCATCCATTACTGTTCAGAGAGAGAAACTCTGGATCAATTTCAAAAAGTATAGAAGAAGGAACACCAAGGTTCGATTCTTTCCTCCCGCACACTGTGTACATACGTAAGTTTCCTTTATTTTCTAAAAAATTCTGAGATCTCTGTTGGAAATGAATCAGTATTCCATTCAAGGAGGTAGCTATTTCCTTTAGTTAAAAGGTTAAAATACGGGAGCATGGGTGCATTGGTAATCATGTGTAGCAAGAACCGGCGTGAGACAACAGAGCTGTTTCTTAAGGGAAGTGGGATCGACGTCACGTCTGCGCGCTAGAAACTCGTGATACCCCAACATTCGTTTCAAGGTAACAATTACGTAAAGCAGGGGTGTCAAACTCACTTAAGTTAAGGATCGGGTGTTTGCTCAGTAAACTACACGTGTAAGACACGGAGTATTTATAACATATATTCAAGTATTTATAACATTTTCCTCGGTATTTCAAATGTAGTACAAACAATAGTTACTCTACCGTTGATAATCAAACCGACACAAAATAAATGAGTATCTTTGTCGATTGGAGTGGCTTAAGTAGGCAAAAAAGATGTCAGCTGACTCATGGAAAAATAAATTCACAATGTAATATTGATTATAATATGTGCCTCTGATTTTAAATTATATTTCTAATCTGCTACTATATTATTTACATCTTCCATTATATTAATATTCTTATATTCTGCATTTTTTTCAGAAAGTTATTGCTTCCAGCTATTATTTGAAGGCTAGACAACAATTACGTCTTCATTCCGGCTATTAAAAGGTATTAATCGGGCGCGTACGTCGCTAAGCCGCGTGCGGCCCTCGAGCATGGGGTTTGGCCTCCCTGGCGGGCAGCAATCGGCGCCTCTCCGCTCGCTGCTTCTCGTGATGCCGCGCCGATTGGGGGCCGGGGGGGGGGGGGCGATGGCTCTTGCGCAGGCCGCGCGCACCTGGGCGAGGGCGATCGCCCCCTCCCCCTTCCACCCGGCTTCCGGATTGGCCGTCGCTGGGTAAATCGCTAATTGAAAATCGTGGGAGATACCTTAGAAGGCGGTCGTGTAATAGCTTCTTGGGAGGTGTTGCAAAAATCTGCTCTTAGAACCGGTTTAATAAGGGAAGATATCACGGCTGAGTACCAATTCGGCCGCCTGTAATTCCATCGCGTGAAGAGCTGCACGAAAACGCGCAGTTCGGTACATTACGCCGCTCGTGGAGCAGATACTCGGGTCATAGCTAAGCAACTCTCTTGGTTTAGTGTCTTGCTCGAATGTTTCAACACGCTAACTTACACATATAGAGGCAAACGTTAAAATACAACACAGCCATGCGCATTTAGAATTCTCTTTACTTTGTTCCCAGATGAAAACATTGCGAGTAAGATCCCTAAACATGCATTTTCTATTGATAATATTGAAATAATATATTGTGGTAAATGACAATCCGCGCAGAAGATGCAAGGCTTGCCATAGGCAACGGTATACAGCATTGACTTTTAACTGATTTTAAAGATGCCATTTTCAGCCATTCATTATTGCATTCCTTTGTAATACCACAACTTTTGTTGGGTTTAAAAGCAGAATTGAAAATACATTGAATAAAATTAAATAAATGTCTTTGAAGAAAGCGAATTTCTGTCGAGGCACAAAATTGTATTCGACGCTAATTATGAAACCGAAAGCTCATCTGAATTCCGGACAGCTGGGATTGTCATTAGGTCTAAAAGTCTGAACGAAATTTCTCCCGCTCCAACGATCCCCGACGGCCCTCATCCGCACCCTCTTTCTTTCATATTTATTCTCCCCGCGTCTTACAAAACTACATTAACTCTCGCATATTTTATAGGGTGTTCTTCCAAAACAACAACGACGTCGTTGAAGGACGTACACTCTCCCTCGACGCAACTGCCAGTCAGGCATCGTGGGATGCGATAAAAAAGAGCAGCAAAGTTGCTTATCGCACCTCGCGGATCGTGACGTCACGTCACCGCGTCTACTCCACAGCCGCCGCCCCCGCCCCTTCTGCCGCCCCGCCGCCCCCGCCGCCCCCGCCGTCACCGCAGAGGGGAAAGAAAGGGGGCTCGCGCTCCCCGAGCCTCCGAATAATATTAGAGGCGGATTATGGCCTGATGGCGAATTAGAAAGAAAAGTGCCGGCGACGGGGAATAACTTGGGAGGGAGACGCTCGAACTCCAGGGAAGAATTTATCCATCTTTGACATGCCGACGCGGAGTCCAATTCGCCGGAAAGAACGCGAGCGCCGGAGCGCGACCTGTGGAAGGGAAAAGAAGAGGTGACGGAGAAACAAGAAGAAATGCGAGGGAAAGGAAAGAAACAATAATGAGAGAAAGAATAAAAAGACAGCGAATCAAGGAAGAAGAAAGGAATAGGGTTGGAGAAGGGCAGAGAAAAGTTATGAAGGATATAAATTAATGGGTACAGTGAAATATAATAATGCGGAGAGAAGAGTTCTCTGGACGTTTCTTCAAAACATTATTGGTAAACTACTTGCCAGGTAGATTTTCAGCTAATCAAAAACAGATATTGCATTAGTAATATTTGTTTTTACTTCTATGTTCTACATTAGTAAAAAACTCTTTTTACTACGTTAGAAAATGCGTACATTGATCCCAAATGTATGCTTGTATATTCTTTCTTTTGTGCGGTGATATGGTTTGTTGATGTTCAGATATCAAATAAATAACGTTGGCTTTACCTGACAATTTCAACATATTGCACTGATATAATAGGAGACTCATGTTTTCCAATGTCTTCAATGATATATTTTAATGGATGTATTAATTATATTATTAACAGGATTCGAACTCCAACAGAGAATTTGCTGTCACAGCCGTTTGCACCATCGATTCACCTTATATCCGAGTCTGGATGGATACAATACTGTTGCAGAAACAATTTACTTTCTGAAAGTATATTAGAATAGTTTTCGAATCGTGGAAGATTTGTATGTGAATATCACCACATGCCTGAGTGTTTCGAATCTGCTATTACAACTCTCCAAGGTATTTCATTTACAGTTTAATTTCATCTGATCATGAAACTGACAAACATTTTCTTTTTTTAATAAATAATCATACACTTCTTAAAACAATTTAATTACATACTTTAGTTACATACCAATACTTTTACCATTATACCGACGGGTATCTGATATAATTTATATGATCCATTAAGTCACAAAATATTCAAGAAATTGTTTTTTCAGCGAACGACAGGCTTTTATTTCTGTCTAGCATTCAGATCCACAAAAGGAGTTCGTTCTTCGTAAGTTGTTATACAGTTACCCCACGAAGTACTCCGAATTAAATTATGCAAATTTTCGCTCCGAATTACTCGCGGCGACTCAAAAATAGACGCCGCACCTGGGAGTGACGCTGCAAAAGGCAGACCGCGAGAGAGTCGAAGCGGAAAACGAGGCAGCGAGGTCGCTCCAAGTTCTGCGCTGAACAGAAGCTCATTTCGCTGGCTCTCCGGACATCTCTCGCAGATGACGTGACGTAACAAACAACGCCGTCGCCGACAACGAAGTGCCTCCGTCCTCTGCTTAAGCGCTCATCCTCCGAAAACTAACGAACTGCCTGAAATAACCTTTCGAGAAGCGACGTTTGTTTGTTCCAGCTTGTTACAAAACGAATAATTTATCATTATTTCCTCTTGTATGCAAAGGCTAACCAGCACTGTTCTTTCGCTAAGTGTATATTTATTATTAATATGTAATTAACTATATTATATTTAATCACGATAATTTACTTATTAATGGTACTTTTATTATTTTATTATGACATCAGAAATAGAAGCAGCAACTTGCTGAACATAAAACTGTCATTCGCAGATGATAAATCTCGAAGGCAATGAACTCCCTAATTATGTATTGCATAATATTTTTAACTCACTATCGTTCTTGTGAATAGCAATATTATCGTTCATTTGAAAAGAAAAAAAGTCTAAAAAATCGAGAAAAAAGTAGGTTCTTCCTTAAATTTGTGATCGACATATATGACATGTGCATTAGTATCATTAAACAATATGACGTTGATTGGTTCCTAATACTGAAAACAAATGCCAACTAGTTTGAAATTACGCGTTTTCACAATATTCATTGGCTTTTTATTCTTTACATATTTCTTATTCTTTCTCTAGGTCCGATGCGCTACTGTCGCCCGACCGCACTCCACTATCTGACCGTACACCGCCTTCTGACCGTACACCGCCTTCTGACCGTACACCGCCTTCTGACCGTACACCGCCTTCTGGCCGTACACCGCCTTCTGACCGTACACCGCCTTCTGACCGTACACCGCCTTCTGACCGTACACCGCCTTCTGACCGTACACCGCCTTCTGACCGTACACCGCCATCTAACCGTGCACCGCCTTCTGACCGTACACTCCCACTCGATGTGCCCACCGTCGCCAGATCCGTCCACTGTTGTCCGTCGTCTACACTATCACCGACACGCACGCACATCGCTGCCGGTCGCACCCCTCGCCCCGTCCGACGCGCAAACCGCCACCCGATGTATCCATTGTCGCTTGACGCGCTCTCAAATGCAGCTAGACTCGCGCGTATCCGTCCGAATCGCACACCGTCACCAAATTCGCTCCCCCCCCCCCGCCCGTCCGACGTGCACAAAGCCGTCCGATGCGCACACTGCCGTCCTATACGCACACCTCCGTCCGACGCGCACACCGTCGCACGACTCGCGCTCGCATAATGGAACGCGCCGCCAATTAAGAACTTCCCTGTTTTCACATTCCTCGCGCCTCGGGGAGGCCTCCGCGTCCTTTTTAAACACTAGCCCACTTTCGTGTTAATGAAGGAAGCACATTCGCACTCGCCGTGCGCGCGCCCGCCCGCGCTACGAAAACATACGCTTAAGAATGCAATTTTCGCCGCGCGCGCTCTTGCGCAGCATCCGGGAAGCTCTTTTCTTGTTCCAACGGGTTTTCGCGCGCACCGCTTCGCCTTCCGTAATTAAAACAGAAACGTAAGCTTAACAAGCTCCACGCCGCCCGTTTTGAAATTACTCCCCAATTATCGAAGGCCGCATCTCGCGTTATGACTGCATGCCTCACCCGCCGCACGCGAGGCGGGCGACCCGCGGCTCGCACGCCTCCGCGGGGAGGCCAGCGGTGATCCTCTATTTGTTTTCGATTAAAATACGAAGTTAAATCAAACGGCGCGCCGTGAAACAACAGAGGCTTCAGCCGCGGCTTCCGGGAGCAGAGTGGGAGGTGCCAGAGAAGAGGCGCGGCTGGCGTGGGAGGGAGAGCGGGAGGGGGAGCCATTATAGAGCGAGGAATTTTGCAAGGAAGGCGAAGCGGGAATAGCGGGTAGTATAGGAACAGGGTAGACGGCGGTGGTGTTGTGGGAGGCTGAGAGGAGTAGTAGCGGGAGAGATAAAGACGAATGTAAAAAGGAAATGAGGTGACAGGGAGAGTAGGAAACAAAACAAACGTATCACATTATTTGTAGGTACAGAACCTGGTAAAATGATAGGCAGAAATAATGGGAAGGTGCCGAAAAAGTTATAGACACTGTACAACAATTCAGTCTTTCCTTTCAATGGAATTCGTTGGATAGTGTTGTCCTGGAGGGGAAAACCAAAATCAGAACACTAAGCAAGGATGATGCAAAAAAGACAAGAAGAACGGAAACATTTGTTTTAGTGAAGGAAACGGGAGTTGCAAGCGTGTAATTGCAATAAGAGTAATTGAGAATGGTTTGAGTAGTATTTATGATGGACAGAAAGTGGCTTAGGCGGAATTTACAATGCGGACTTGAGCAAATTGAGTTTACAAAGACGGCTAGGACGAAGCAAAGGCGGGACAAAGCTCCGACGAGCCCTAAGGAAACGCCGCTGTGGAGACAACGTTAACAGTATAGTAGTCACCAGGCGAGGGGCCGGCGGCTCACACGGGGAAGAGGTTCTCGGAGGGCACGGCAACTCCACAAGGCTCTGTGTGAGCACGCTAGCACAGAAGGCATGAGTGGCTGGCACGAAAGCAGGTGGGAGAAGAGGAGGAGGCTAAGACCGAAAGGTAGCGTGGGCGGCGGCGGTGGCGGCGGCGGGGTTGACACCGGCGGCGACTCCCCGTCCTCACGGCCTCCTGTGCAAACAAGCCTGTCGAACGTCGACGCGCAGGTGCTAAATTATTCAGCAGGCGCTGATTTTCGCAGTCAGAGACGGAATCCGTGTTCGCTGCCGCCCCCGCCGCCCGCCTTCTCGCGGTGGTTTTGAATTCCCCTCCCCCGAAAGTTCTCCAGCGAAGTGGCGCTGCGCCTTGCAGCCGAGCGATGGCAGCGCGAGTCCCTCTCTCGCCCACGCCACCCCAACTCCGCCAGACAGATGCAAATTATATGCTAAAATACGCGAAAGGTAAAACGTGCAGTGCGCACGATTTGTTTTTAGAGCTACATTGTTATATTGGCATTTTATTCCACAGTGGAAGGAGGGCTTTTAAAAACAATACACGCACAATTTATTTGGATGGGCATCTGCCTCGTGTATGTTAATGAAATGAAAATGGACTCGATATTGAAGGTTTGTTTTCGAACACGAAACGAGCGAAATACAACGACACAACCGTATGTGGCGTAAAACCACAGATGTTGGTAGCACTGGGGCGTCCGTCAGAGCGCACTGAGTTGGTCGCGACCCGTCGTTGCGAAGACGGGGGGATGAAAAAGCGAGCCACTCGGGAATTGATTTTGGCGAAGCGAATTCTTTTAGTTGGCCGGCAATCTGTTTGATGGGACGTTTTATTTTCAAAAAAAATTGAATGAGGAAGAGGAGAGACATTGTCGGCGCGGCAGCCTTGCAATTGCTCTCAAAATTAGATTGGATGGCTGGCTTTTGTGTCGAGGGCTCGAGCTTAACAGACAACTTCCAAACGAACTTCTATTATCAGACTAATCAGGAATTCAAAATGCCTCGCCTTCACGGAGTACTTATGACTCTGGGTGAGAGTAACATTACAATAACGGGACATAATAGCAAGGGAGAGAACACCCACGACCATATTCGGTCTCGTGGAAAAGCCCATTGAATTTCTTTTGGACGTACCCCGTCGAGTGGGTTGCACAATAGGAAGAAAACAGCAACTTGAAGGGGCGCCTGCCATCACGGTGGATCCATCCGTGTCTGCATTTTTCTCTTCTCGTGCATCTCGGCATGTTTTTTACTGCGCATTGCATGCTGTTCTATTCGTCATTCTTCACCAGTACTATTTACAATGCTCCCAACTACATTTACAATACTCTGCAAGAATGTGTTATTTTATTTTTTTAGAAAAAAATATAAATAATAGTTTAATTAATTGATATTTCACAAATATAAAGTCATCCAACAGAACGTAAGAGCAGAAAACAAAAGGTTAAATGTTTTAATCTAACAGAATCGGCGAAAATCGATTTAGCGACTCAGTTTAAAAGAAAGATAAGTTGGCAATATTAACAGTTCATATTTCCATTATTGGAATAAAATTAACACACAAAATTCTTTTCAAACATTATTATTACTCCATTTCCTTCATCCCAGTACAGTAATCAGAGATTCTTGATATTGCTTCTCTACATAAATACATCAGGAAGAAAAGAAATAATCCTCGCAATAAAAATATAAGAAATGTTTTTGTTTAAAAAAATGTTTTTAAAGTTGCTTTTCAACAACTTGATCATATATCAACTTCTGTTATTTTTAAACTGTAGGAAGAGCACGAAAGGACAACACAAAAACATCCATGCCCGAGGCGGGATTCGCACCCGCGACCCTTCGAGTCGAGGCAGCTACGGCCCTTCAGCCTTAACGTCCAGGCCGGCTAAAAATGTTTGTACCTGCACTTCTTTCTTAATATTAAACTCTTAAATTTAGGTTTCGTAGGGAGCACAATTCTCGTTTCACATCTGCGGTGTTTCAAAATACAGTCCCACAGAGAAATTAAGGTTCCTCTCTCACAATTTTCCCCTCTCCCGTGAATCCCGAGAGAAAATGGAAAAGAAAAATTTCAACTTTCATCCATCTCGTGCCCGGAACAGTCCGCCATTACGGAATCATCTCCATCAGGCGCGCAGCCTCCCTGCGCGGCTCCGCTTTCTTTAATGGCTCGATTACGTTTCATTTCCTTAAATAAGAAATGCCCCAGGCCGCTGGCGCTCGCGCTGGGGGGGCCGGGGGGGGGCGCCGTGTTTGGACGTCCGAATCTGCGGGTCGCTGGGGTCGCGGGACTCGCTGGCGTTGGGGAGTGGAGGCAGAGAAAAATACATTCGAAATAGTCCACGAAAACTAAGCGCCTCTGGTTGCCCGGAGCTTGTGTTCTTCAGATCAGGAGCGCAGTCTGGTGTGTGGTGGACCGCACGACAGCTTTTCATCCGTGCGGTGCAGCTTTTCACCCATGCTAGATATATTCTTACTAGAATGAAGACTAGAAAACTCTTTGTCATTCACTGGAAAATTTTCTTGTGGTTAATGGAGGTTTGCGAGGGCATTCATGGGGAATTCTTTCGCCCGTTGTCTTTCATTCTACCGTGTTTTCAAAATAGTTTCTTCTCTGCCATACTGACATCTATTACTATATTTTAATTTACAATTTATCTTTCTCCTTCAACATTGTCATCGTTCTTATTACAGTTACGCGGTGTTGCTGGAGTGGCGGATCTCGGTTCCTGCGGGGAGATGTAGACATGATGTTGGAGAGAGTGGAGGCAGAGAAAACATAAGTTCGAAAACTAAGCGCCTCTGGTTGCCCGGAAGTTGTGTTCTCCAGATCAGGACCGCAGGTTCGACGTGAGGTAGGCCGCACGACAGCGGCACAGCTCTTCACTCAAGGTCAGATATTCGTATTAGAACGAAAACTCTACGTCATTCGCTGGAAAATTTTGTTGTGTCGATATAGGTTTGCGTAGATCTTTACGACGTTTCTCTAGTCCGTTGTCTATCATTCTATAGAGAGATTAGAATGAAGAAGGGACAGCTTTGTCACGAAATATTTGGCAACTGCTGGCAACGTAACTGCTAGTGATGCCCAGGCGCTCAGTTGGTCAATGTGTTCGTTTGCAGCTGACTCAGTTTTAAAACAACTTCGACACTACCTCTTGCAATGTCATCATCGATCATTTCATTTATTAATTACCCAACCTAACAAATTGGCTCCTTCTTAGAGAAACTCCTGCATGTTTTTAATATAACTTCTTTGTTCTTCTCCTTCATTCCACCATTTTCTATTTCTCTTATTGCCATTTATAATGTATCATCACTTAAACACCATTCCCTGTGGCGGGAGAATACGAGAGTCTGGTCGAGAATAGGCCCAGCGATTAGCTGGAAAAAGACTTAATGATCGCTTTTTCATGCGTGCAATTTGTCGTTTGAAATTCTTAGAGACAGCAGATTGTCGTGTTAACTTTAAAAAACATATTGTTTTTCAAATAAGTATCGCTAGCCGAATTCGTTAACTACGTGAAATTGCGAAGGATAAGCGATTTCGAGGCATCGCAAGTACATGGTTGGGTGACCGACAAGGCACCCCGGAATCTAACGGCGCCGAGACCGATCGCTCTTTACGTGACATATAATGGCTGAATACAAGTACAGAAAATACATAACTACTCCCGTTCTAATGCAATTCTAAAAAAGATGTTCATATTTTTTCCAAAGGATACATAATTAAAATTGGTCTCGTTAGCAAACATTTCGAAAGTAAAATATTCTGTCCTTGATTATCTTATGGGATAAATGATTTTTTAAAGGAAACTACAAGAGGTAAATGGAAAATGAATGAGCCCTAATTTAAATATGACATTTTAATTTTGAGTGTTATTTTCCCGGAAACGTGCTAAGCAGAGCGTGGATCTACATTGCTGAATATTTTATTTTATGGGGAACTGGGGCATACCTGGGGCACCTTGATACATCCCCTCTACTACTCACAAGGTCATTACAGGAACTTTCACAACACCTCCAAAAGAGAGCTCTAGTATACACAGCTACCAACAGAAAGTATTTGGTGATTCAGTAATTAGGTGAAAATAGGTGGATGATTTTGTGTTTTTGTTGGTCAAAGGTAAATTTTTGTTGTACAATTGTAGAGGTGTTACCCAGATGTTCCAGTATTTTCAACAGGAATGAATATCCTCCCTGGTAAGTCAAACTTTTCTCTTTGTCCGTTCCTAATTCTTTTTGTAGGGTAAATTTTGAAGTGTCAAATAAGAGATTCATATTATTCAAAATTGTTGTTTGGGGCACATTGATAAGTATCAATGTACTAATTTCTCGTTTATTAAATTACTTCGTTTATTCATAATCATCATATTATCATTCATAATCACGAACTAATCAGCAACGCCCATTACAGAGGAATGATATATGTGGAATTATTTGTTAATGGGAGTTTAAAGTTTCTTTGCAGTATGAAACTTACCATTAAACTCATTTCTTAAAATGATTTAACTTTTATTAAACTCATTTCTTAAGCTATTCAATTAACGACGAAATATTTCGTTTGTGTTGCTTAATATTATGTCACATAATGGCTACTTAACAAAAATGAGAAAAATATATCTTCAAGCAAAAGAAAGAACGAAAAGTACACAAGGCTTCACACTCTCCGCCTTCATATCCCTCGTAGACAAACGAAGTGATTCATCCGACACTCCCCGCGGCTCGCACACGTCCTTTGTCTCGTCCCCGTGGCACGTGTCGCCGAACAATAGCTCCTCCACGTTAAGAGCGAGATGATCTCCGGCACTTCTTGCCCTTCCCGGCGTTGCCGCCCGCAGCCCCGAGGCGCCGCGCCGCGCCGGGTGGGCGTGATTCACGCCTTACACCGGACGACGTTTGGCTACGCCGCCGCGCCGCGGCGGTTCCGAAGAAGTGTGACTAGCCGCGCTCTCCAGGTAGCATCCTTTATGCGTGCAGGAATCACGCTTCGGAAAAGACTAGTGTCACTGAACTGAGGGCACTGGAAGGACACAGCGACTGTTCTTGACTACTAAGTAGTTCTTTAACGGATTCAAAATCCCACATTTTATCTTCTTCAACATGCTTGCATTACTATTGGTAAGTTCTGATATTCTGGAATGGTCGAAATGTAATTTGTGGTACGATTCGTCCGTGCCTGCTGTTCATTCCGAGAATGAGTCACTCGCGAGGCGGTCACTGCGTGCGCGACCGACGCACTTCCTCGCGGAATGTGACGCTTCGCTACGAAGCCAAGTTGAACACGAGGCTCGGGTCTTCGGCCCTGGCTTTAACATAAAACATCGTTGAGTCTGTCCAACGCATAATTGCCAACGCATTTTGCGCAAGTACGCACCATAAAAATCATTTCGCACGTAAATGTTCTTAATGTTTTCGAGGAAACGTTTCCATTTTCCTGCCTCCTGTTTGCCTCACAAGTGTCCTCCTCCACATTACTGGTAGAAAAAAATGTTCGGTAGCTGCGTGGCACGATAGTTTTCTTTTAATTGCACTCCATTTAAATTCTCCACCACACCCTCGTGCATAGACACCTCTACGCACTCCCACTTACAATACTCTCCACAAGAAACAGAGAAATCTTTTCTTCTCGGGGGTTCCCCTCAAGATCCGATCTGACGGTTTGTTTTCGATGTCTGCGCTCGTGAACGAATCGTGTCACTAACTTCATTTCAGCCTCTGGGATTTTACAGAAAAATTAATGTTTTTTTCAAACAAATAAAAAAATGTTTGCTTCTCTAAAATTCTCATAAGAACCATAAATTTGGTTTTAGAATTAGGAAAGAATCAAATTTTGAAAGGAAAGAGAACGCCCCACAAAAGAAGGAGTTGGTTTATGCGTCCCCCAAAGGGCGACATTCATTAAAGTGATGTTTCATCTGCCTCTGATTTTTTTTTATTAGACCTTTGGTGAGTAACATCAAAAACTCTCAATTGAGATTAGAGTGTTTCTTAGGATTTCACATCACAATAAAATTTCTCATTAATCGATGACCAAAATTTCAAATATTATTAATGATGATAGACAATGACTTACAAATAAATTGTATCACCTTATTCATATAACGTTACAAATGCTCCAGTTCGAGCACCGACTCCGGAATCTACAAACGGAACCTCCACGTCCTGCTCGTGGCTCTCGCAGCAAGGCTCTTGGTACTGACATCACCGTTAGCGAGACAGGTCGTGACGAGCTTGTTTGCTGGAAAAGGAATCGGGCGCTCAGACGTAGGCGGAAGAAAATGGAGGGATTTTAACGATCATTCGCCCACAGCGGGCTGCTAGCATCCCTCGAAGCAATCAACGACCAGCCGCCATTTTAGCAATCAGCGTTCGGACGCCATTTTACTGCAAATAACGTGCAGCGCTCATTAGGCGACGGGAGGGCCTTGGCGGCGCCCCGGCCTAGACGCCGCGCCAGCCGCTGAGGCCAGCGCTGGACCGTGGTCGGGAGGGCGAGCCTGCCGGGCGCTTCCTCGTTAGACCAGACTTGCTCTCGCACACAGCTGTATTCACCCTAGGAATCATTCGTTAGTTGTAATGATTAATGACCATGTCTAAGAACAAAGTAACCTGCAAGAATGGAATGTTCTGAACAATTCTAGGTTTTTAAACCTATTTACAAAACATATTCTTTGAATAATGAATAGAGTGATTGATGGATTAGTGATTCCGGGCACGTCAACAGCTTAAGTCATTATTCCCGTAAGTGTAGTGCATTTTTTATCGCGTGAGGTGGCTGTGATTTTCCCCCGCTGGATGATGAGATCCGGCGGTGACCTACGCCGGCGAGCGAGGATTTTCCCCACCAGGTATCTCCCACGAGCGTGGACTACCTCAGCCACGACAAGGTCTGTGCTCCCGACTGGTCTCTCGACAAGTGTGGTTGTGTAGTGCACGTGAGTGTATGTAAGTAAAGGGTGAGGATATGACAAATAAGAGGAAGGAAAGAGGGCGCGCGGGCCGTGGCCTGTTTGTAACAGCACAGCTCCAGCATTCACCTGGTGTTGGTTGAAAATTATTCATTGGTTGTAGTGATTAATGACAATTTCTAAGAACAAAACAATGTGCAAGAATGGAAAGTTCTGAACCATGTTTCCAAATCTGACAAATATACACTTGGAATAATGGAAGATACCGCGTTATCCAGGGAACTTTTATAATCTGTTACTATTCAACATTGAATATACCAAGCAACCATCTTTATCTGATGTATGTAAACTATTTTACAGAACACATTAAGTTTTTTATCACGATACATCTTGATGATTGGAACTTTCATTCGAACTGTACTTAGCGTGATGTGGCAGTAATTTCAAGCTGAGGAGGGGATCCAGAAACCATTTCAGGGTGAGGGAACGGGGATTTACAATTCGTCTCCCTTCCACAAATATTTTGAAAAATATGTTTTCAATTGTTAACATAAAATAAATGTACTTCCGTACTGGTAATATCCCTTTGGATGTGATGCATTAATGCGTGGTAATATTTTAAAATAAATCGAACAACATTCCCAACAAGTTTAGCAGGGCGAAGTTGCCTCCTTCGTAAAATTGATCCAGTTACATTTTTCATTGATTGTAGCACATCCCTATTCACTTGTTTCTTCAATTAATCAATATGGAAACACAATCCCCTATAATCTATTGATTATGCACTTCATAAAAGAAATGTCGGGGATTTTTATATTTTCCTACCTGACACAGTAAACTTTCACACGAGTAGAAAAAAAAGTGCTATTTATTCACGTGTCTTCCGACAAGTTCCTCAGATTTCATGTTGCGGAGGGCCTCGTGAAAATATCCGGCGCGCGTAAGCCGAATTCCGGGCGCGTTTCACCTCGCTGCGTCCCCGCCCCCGCCCCCACCCCCGCCGCCGCCCGGGTACTTCCACCCTTTCATCCGGGCCCCGCGCCTCTCCTTCGCGGCAGTTTGCCGTAAAGAATGTGAAATGCGCCCCGCGCTAACTATGCAGAGGCCGCTGCCGGGCGCGTGGAATAACTCGCCGAAATCTGACTCCTCTGGGAGACGTCACGCGAGTTACCTGGGACGGAGTCGCCGCATGTGCAATCCCATCCCGTCATTAGCGGGGGATGCGACCGCCCGTGAGGCGTCCGCTAGGAGGGGAAGCTCCCGACGCTGGGTGCGAATTTTCTGCGAGTCAGACGCAGTTACGTCATTGGATTTGCATTTCCAGGGCTGGAGGTTACGACTACTTTTCTGTTTTTGATATTTATGAACTAAGAAATGTATTTTTTTATAATTCGTATTTTTAAAATATTCAACAACGAAATCATATTATCATTTTCTCTATAGAGAAAGATATAAACGAACTGAACCGTGAAAATAAAGACCTTTAAGAACATTCTTTGAAGGGCGGCAAATAAAAAAAGTTATGATTGTTTTGTTCATTTGTTCCAGAGACAATACATGAATCTCTTTGCGTCATTGTGTATTCTTTGGGAATAAACAGATCCATAGCAGGAAAGTTTTCAAACCGTCGTGCGTTGTAATCACTGTTGCCCACATTACGCGATTCACATGCAAGTCAGTAGAGACAATAGCCTACCGGAAACGACCCTTAAAAGATTTCTCTGAATCCAGCGAGGGCACGCCACGAAAGAGAAGGGCGCGCGGCACGTCCGTAACATATGAAACAGCAGCGGCCGCCCACAGCGGGTCACAGGGAGGGCGGGGGCGAAAGAGAGAAAAGGCCGCTTCGCCCCGAGCCGCCAGGTAGCCCGTCCGCCGAGGGGGCGCGGGCGGCGAGCGCCGGCCCGGAACGCTCTGATTATGCCGGAGGGCGGCGCGCGGAAGGGGGCGCGGCCTGGCTGGAGCTGGACTCGGGGAGAGACACAGGGGCAGGAATGGCGGAGCGATACGGTGTGTGAGCGGCGGGAAAGGGTTGAAGCCGTCCGAGTGGTAGTGGAGAGAGTGACGATGGGCTGAGAGAGGGTGGAGATGACAGGTGACAGTAACAGAGCAGAAGTGTCGACAAGGAGACCTCGTAGCAATGGGCGAGTTACGACGCGTTGGATAGAACGAGTTGTCGCAGCAAGGCAAGTGAGGGAGGTTGAGAATGAGAGGCGTAGGACGAGTGGCGGGTTCAGCAGATGGCGAATGGCGGCGGACCCGGACGTGTGGCGAAGGCAGGAGAATGACGGCCGAGGGCGAGAAGGAGGGGTGGCGAATACGTAGTGTCGACCGAGTAGAGAGATCGACAGCCGAAGGATGACGGAGACGTTGGCGGAGGAGTATGGAGAAAATGACCATACGAGTAAACGGGAAGAGCGGCAGAATAGTGGTGATGGCAGTGGAGGAATAGCGGGTATGGCAAAGAGCGAGTGGCCGCGATGGAAGTTCGCAGATGACACCGCGCAACTAGCAGGTATGTAAATGGGAGAGTAGCGGGATGCGAACAGACGAGTATGACGATGGCAGCGAGTAAGTAGCCGGGATGTAAGCGGGCGAGCAGCGGGCATGGGAACGGGCGCGTAGGGGATGGCAGAGGTGGTGAAGGAGGGTGGAGGCGCCGCCATTGCGAGGCTTCCCACGCGCTGGCGCCCTCGGAGGCAGCGCTCCGGCTCTCGCGCGCGCGGAGAAAGAAGGAAGCCCCGAGCGAGGCCTATTTGTTCCCCTTTCTATTCGCCCTCCCCATCGCCCCACCCTCCTCAGGCATCCGCAGGCGCCGAGACACTGCCCACTGACAGCATACGTAGGCAGTCGGAGACACCATCGTTGCGTTCGCTGTCTCCCACCGAAGATGACGGTGACAACATCCGACAAAACTCACATTCCCCGTCGAAAATGCACTTTTATTGTAGAGGTACAAAAGCTGTTGGCGATGAATCGCCTGTCGATGCCAAAAACAGAACGCTGACAACATACTAATTCAATGTATAATATTGCACAATGTAATCAAAACATGAAACTGAAAAATACGAACAATTTTTATCTATTTTACTCTTAGCTGCATTTTGCAATCTTGCTTTTAAAACTTGAATATAGAGGAGATCGGGGCATCATGGGCCATGGGGTACGATGAGACACTGAATGTTTGCTGATATCCAAGGTGTTTAGGTTGGCTAAACTGATCATGTTTAAATATTTCATTATGGCCACACTTGCTAGCCAGGTGACAATGATCTGACTTCATTGCCGAAGGAAACGTGAAGTGTTAACTGATCTTATCCTTTCGAAGTAAATTACTGGCAACGTGTAATTGTTTTAATATTATTTTTCGTCATTTTAATACAGGTATTGACGTTGAAGATTGCATTTCCCTGAAGTTTATATCACCTTCCTGCATTGTAAGTAAGTTGCGGCAACTTATTTTATAGGTCATATCTGAACACTTTGAAAATGATGAACTACTGGGACAAAATGGGTCAGATGACACCATGGGTCACATGCCACAATGAATTTTCATATGTTTACCAGATATGGTTTGAACATACAAGAGCAAAACTATCAAAGGGATACACGAGGAAACGCATAAGAAACCAATTAATTTGGTTGCAGAAGGTAAAAGCATAAGAAGAATAGCCAATAAATGTGGTGATAAAAGGGAAACATGAAGACATTAGGAAAAATTATAAAGTAGATTTCTGGTGCAGAAGTTGAACTCAAATCACACTATAGTCATAAGAAAGTGTTTATTTGTGTCCAAGAATAAGTGATTGCTGGCTGCAAAATATTTTACGGTTTGTCATCAAAAACATTCCGCAAACTTGCCTATCAATTAGCTATTGCAAATAATGATAAATGTCTAGATTCGTGGTTAGAAAAAGAATTTGTCGGAGAAGACTGGTTAGTATAATGTTTCAAAAGAAATACAGTTTTGTCTCAAAGATCTCAAGAAGGATATTGTCTGGGTCATGAAACGTATAAAATTGCGGATGACGAGTTCTAAACATATCCCGTCTACCTAGGGCGCACAGAAATGAACCTGCGGCAAACTGTTGTTCCCTCGCATCTATACGGTTCTCTACATAATTATTCGAAGTACTTACTGGCTAATTGGACTCATCCACTTACAACTAATTAGAAAATTAATAACCTTGCAACTAAGAAATGTTCTCACATTACAAAATGCATTATGATGTAAATAATAATTTGTATGAAAAAAACAACAACAATAAGACAGAATAAACAAAAGAATTGGATAAGTAACTCAACCAAAGTGCAAATACAAGAAACTATGATAAGAAATTAACTGGCACGTTATTCATACAAGAATTCTTAACTTTATTGCATCGCATTTTTAAATACTGTAGTTGAATACATGTTGAAGTTCTATTATTACAGTCTGATTCGGGAAGTAAAAGTAAATGTAGAAGTGAATATCCGCGGCGAGGGGCGGCGCGGGGCGGCGCGGGGCGGCGCGGGGCGGCGCGGGGCGGCGCGGGGCGGCGCGGGGCGGCGCGGGGCGGCGCGGGGCGGCGCGGGGCGGCGCGGGGCGGCGCGGGGCGGCGCGGGGCGGCGCGGGGCGGCGAGGCAGTGAGCGACGCGAGGGAGACGCCGCGCCGAAGCCTGCGTTTAGCGCCCGGTGCCGCTCGCAAATGAACTGCCGCGTGGCGTTTGGCGCTCCCTCGCGCCCTGATAACGTCGTTGCGCGCTTCTTGAGCGGGCGCCGCCTCCTCCGCCGTCGAGATTATGGAGCGCCGCCGCGGGACGCCTCCCCGCCGACGCCGACGCCTCTCACGGCCGCGGCGCAGCGCAGTGCTCGCGAACGACGTTTAAAGCGGGCAGACCCCCAATTCTGACGCACTGCTTGAGGGCCGCAGAAGGAATTCAGTCACTGGCGGGTGGGACTGGGAAGCGAGTGTGAAGGACTGTAACTAATAATTTTCCGGAACATTTTATGAATGACCAGAAGAACTAAGAATTCGAAGAAAAGTTTCTTGCATGATGAGACTCGCATTCACGGCCATTATTAGTACATAAAACAGTTTTCTGTTATATTGTAAATTAGTATACTACTTATAATGATAATGATGATGATTTTGAGTACCTTCGTCCCCGAGCGCAGGTGATGGAAGAATCAGTTGTTTTTTTTAATTTATTTGTTTACGTCAAAAACTGTTAAAATCATTCCGACCTCTTTCCGGGTCAGAGGATCAAAGGTGGTTTGCTTTTGCCTTCCACTGCGTAAGGAATTAAGAGAGAACATATGGGAAGAGTCAGAGATAAATGAATAAGGATGGGCTGATATGTGTAATACGAATTAGAAGACAACCCTCAATTACACGATGAAAACACGCATGTCTTATATGGACTTGAATCCGCAGCCTTCAGCTCTGCGTACTTGGAGTTGATTCCAAGCTCCTTCACTACTGAGATAGGGATGTTCGTAACTGTTTTCCTCAGCGTATTGTACCCTAACCTATCCAATTAGTAAATGGAATGTGAATTAATCGTGCTCATACAGGCACAAAACACGAATAAAATTACTTTTCCAATTCATATATATTATATACGAAAATAATTGCATACATCCCGAAATGTAGAGTGCGAGTCACACAAGTTAAAGATATTAAATTACATCTACCAGTTTTAATCATCCATTTGCTATTAATATTCTAATTTTATTAGTTTTACATCAATTTTCATTTCTTGTTGACATTTGTGCAATATACCAATGAAAACTGTTAAAATGTTTTCAATTTTGATAACTCGCACATTTAAACATTCGCAATTGCATATTACTCTATAGTTCATTATTTACAGGCTTACATATTAGCAAATTGGAGTTTGATGTTATTATACAGTTATGAGGGCATGGTTCTTGAAGTGTTGTTGCGCGTAGTAGCTTATGTAATTGCAAACGGATTCTTGCATCTTTGCCCTGGACGTCCTTTGCCCGGCTGCAAGTGCTTCTTTTGACATTTGCTAATATTTAACAGTGTATTCTTTCAGTTCATGATTTATATTTTTTCGGGGAGCGTACTATCTCTAAGTATCAAGTCAGAAATTTATTAATGAATATTCCGAAACGTTTCAAAAGCTGGTATGTCTCATATCTCCAACTTCGCAATTCACACACCTTAAGTATCTTAATATTTTATGTCTTTCTCCTTTTACATTTGGAAGACAGTGAAACAAATTTCTTTAGGAAAAAATATTCAATAACTCTACTTTTACCCCTTCTCTTTCAGTCTATGAAAGAACGCACTTCAGTCGCCATGATGGAAGGTTGCCGTAGGGTAGCTGGATTCTGGTTGCTGCAATCAGCGGCGATGACTGAGTTAAAGTTAGCGGGTTACAATCTCGTGGTGCTGTGTGGTTCACTTATTCAAACAGGCTGAGCTACCACAGGGCATCAGTTCTGGCCACTCTACTACGCCTTTGAGCGGGAGGTCCTAGTGTGCGAGTTCAGACAGTGGCGAATTTTCGACATAAGCTACATAGCTAGGTCAAATTCAGCCTCTATATGGAGGAGAATTCTAGCGGCCGGCTGCTGTGATCGGTAGTTTTCCATGGCTTCTCCGATCAATATCAGGTGAATGTCGGAGCAGTACTCTAACAAACCGGCCATGGACCACGCGCGATCTTTCTCTTCTCATCCTTGTACCTTTCTTTTCCTTACTCACACTCCCATGTAATACACTATCGGAAGCTTAGAGCTGTTACTGCGGGTGCGATGTCCCGCAAGTGAAGAAACCTGGAGAGGGAAACCCGACGGATATGTCGGCGCCGAATCTCATGTTGTTGCGGGGGAGAAATACCGCCAACTCCTAGGATTTAACATGCACCGCACCTACGGTACTAATGACCTTAGCAGTTGTCGTACCCGGGAATACGAATCAAGTTACTGCTTAAAAACTGTTGCTGAGTGGAAAGGATCCGTGTTTCCTAATGATTTGAATTGTTCAGACTAGATCAAAGTAAAGCAGTTCCGCGCTGAGCTAAAGCATTTAATCGAAGAATCAACAGACACATACATCGATCCTCGATTCATTTATCGGTTCCATTTCGTTTCTTTTTCCCCCTCCAAATCCGCGTACCGGCTACTGGGTTTTGCTGCCGCCTCGGCTACGAGACCTCCATCGCGATGCGCAGAGACCACGTGACCCGTCGAGACGCGACGGAACCGCTGTTTAATTAAGGCTGTGACAAATTGCGAATGGAAGCGGCGCGAGAACAAGATTTGTCTCCGGGACAGAGGGAAAAAATTACCTAATTAGCGGCGCGGTTGACGGACCACGGGAACATCTGTATCTCGCCCTCCGATGGAAATGCGTTCGGAAGAAAGAAGCAGAAATGCAGCGCCTCTAGGGTAGACATCATTGTAGTGTAAGGATTGATACGTATATTGCTTGACGAGTTTTTCAAACTTAATTTTGGGAGCGAATAAAACATGTAATTCGCGATTAGTACTATTTTCGTCTGTACTTATAGACTTTAGTCTTTGTACACTTAAATAGTATACTTTAATACTCAGTATAGTTAATATTTCTAGTTTTGGTGATGCAGTCTCACTGACTTTGTATAGTTGCATTCGCGGAAATTTGGTCACGTACAGTACGTGAAAATCCCTAAAATATCAAAATCCTTGCCAGATGGATGCAGTAAGAATAATTTATTTCCACATCAAGCTACTATAGTTCCTTACCTCTCCACGTGATATTATGTAAGATAAAATAAATTTTCTGCAATTTGTTCAATAAATGTAAACTCGTACATCAGATCCTATCGTTCGTGCATAACATTAGTGTATACAAGTATATTAGAATATTCCAGCAATAATGCATACAATTTGCCATGAGTAACCTTTATCGATATTTCCTCATATTGTATTCAATAATAATTTACTGACGCTAAGTTTTCCGGCCACACAGTGGTTAATTTTTTCCTGACTTTGTTGCATTTTATCTTTTATAATCAGCCTATTTTTTATGTTGCGAATTTCTTCACTTTCGTACGTTGGAGCCGTTTGTTTCTGTTGGCAGACTAGTCTTTCTCAGGGCACTTTCGACCTCCTTCCTGGGCGATCGCACGCAGCGATAGTCGCGCTGGGACTTCGCAAGATGGCTGTGCTTCGAAATGTCCTTATCGCGAGAGAAAACGAGAGAGAGAGAGAGAGAGAGAGAGAGAGAGAGAGCGAACTCGGAGGAAGAAACAAGGAATTCGGTGCCTCGCAGAACTGAAAGTTGCGTGCACAGAGCAATTTATCACGAAGACACTGAGTCTTGAGGAACGACCACTACACCCAAATAACATGCACCACCAAGTTATTCAATTACTGTCACTCCCGTGTAGTAAGTAGACATCTCATGGTCCAAAGATATTAGTTGGTAATCTTAGCGGGTTTTTTTAGACACCACTCATTAATGAAACAAAATTAAGAAACATTCGAAGCAAATACTGAGGAACAATTACGCTGATTCGCTGATCAATGAACAGTATAAATTAAGCGAACCATGATGTCTAACCCTACAAGTTTTAGCTTCATGGCAACTAAAATTTTACTCTACCTTTATTTGAATAGGAGTTTCTATAGAGCAAATATTTCTTTCCGAAAAGTAAGGAATTTACATTATCGTGTTTTATTTCACCACAAGTCATACCAAATGTTCAAAATTGAGTGCCTACAAGCTCTTCTTGGTTTTCGCCAGATGAAAACATTCCTAACCTGTAGGCATATTCAATTAAAATATTTTCTTTGTTATGCATGAGATATAATTTAAGACCCCACATTTTCAATCACTGCCGACGCCGTTGTTTCGAAGGTTTCGTTTTCATTTATTAAATTCCTTTCTTTCACTTCACGAAAACGAATTTTGAAATTAAGCTCGAGCTGTTGTATTCGAGACTCGTGTTCAGAGTTTCGACATTTCGAGAATAAATCAATTCAAACATACATGTATTTTCTGAAAACCATATCTTTTATTTGTTATAGATGCGACTACTTGTTTTTTACACAATAAAAATGTATTATTTCTCGGCTCATATTTCGTGAATATACCAGATCCATTATTTTCATCACTTTGACAGAGAGCAGTTGAAAGCTGGATGATCAACTGCAGAGATGTGATAAGTCCACACATATACAGACATTTTATGTTAATCTACCAATATATTTTACAATCTTGTGGAAAATAGTATTTTGTGAATTTATTGCTCAAAATTATTGATTCATATTAAACCATAATAATAAAGAATTAACAGTTGAGTGTAATTATTTCATGTTCCCAGTTCATTAAAATAATTTAATAATCGCAATGTAAATGGAACATGAAAAAAGAAGCTAAACATACGTATTAATCCTGATAAATTTAACACAAGTATCTTGCTGTAAATTCTGCAAGTACTATACAAATACTTTACAGAAAATGAAAGAATAGTGCGTGGAAATGAGTTCTCTAAAATATTCTCAATTTTTTAGAGTGCTGTGGAAACGTTCAAACTAAGAATGTTCTCAAGAATGGATACACAAAAACATAATGTAGAAGATCAATTTCAATGAAACTTAGAGGACAGGAACAAATTAAATGCAAAATTATATTCAAAAGGATAGCAAGAGTTCGAGGAAATGATCGCAAATCAGAACAACACGGATGGAAATGAATGGGCAGGCAAGATTTAATGGGTTGTAGGGTCATGACAAACATTTTTTAAGTAAGCTAAACTCATCAACGCCATAGCCAGCAGTCGTGCTGTTCCGTCAGGGGGTGGCGGTGAGGGCAGGGTATGGGACCCCCCCCCCCCAGGTCAAGTGACTTCCCCGACGCAACGACCGGAGCGCTGTAGGCGAAGTGCAAGGTCGGTGGGTGGGTATGGAGGGCGGGCATTGGAGGACGAAAAGGATTGTAGAGAACGGAGAACGAGAGGTGGATGATGAGAGGTGCTAGTGGACGAGGAGGCAGGAGTTGGTGAGCGGAGGATAGGAAACGGAGGATGAAGGCGGTATATGGGGGTGAGAAATGGAGGCGGAGGATGGGGGGAGTATGGGGGTGGAGGATGGGGACGGAGGATGGGGACGGAGGATGGGGACGGAGGATGGGGACGGAGGATGGGGACGGAGGATGGGGACGGAGGATGGAGGCGGAGGATGGAGGCGGAGGATGGAGGCGGAGGATGGAGGCGGAGATGGGGGCGGAGGATAGGAGCGGAGGATGGGGGCGGAGGATGGAGGCAGAGGATGGAGGCGGAGGATGAGGCGGAGAATGGGGGCGGAGGATGGGGCGGAGTATGGGGGCGAAGGAAGGGGGCAGAGGATGGAGGCGGTGTATGGGGGTAGAGGATGGGGCGCGTAACTGCTTTGGTCATTAGTCCCAAAAGTGTAGTGCATGATTTTTCCTCGGGAAATGGCAGTGATCTTCCCCCGCTGGATGGCGAGAACCAGCGCCGACCTACCGTCGGGTAGTGGGGTTTCCCCCTCACCAGGACTCTCCCACCAGGAGGACCCCAGCCGGGACAAGCTCTAAGCGCCCGACCGGTCTCCTGGAGTATGTGGTAGTGTAGTGCATGTTAGTGTAAGTGTGTGTGTAAGGGGAGAGGACAAGACAAGGAAGAGGAAGGAAAGATCGCGCGCGGTCCATGGCCCGCTTGTTAGGGCACTGCTCCGATATTCGTCTGGTGTTGATCGGAGAAACAACGGAAAACTACCAACCAGAACAGCCGGCCTCTAAGAATTTTCCTCCAGACGGCGACTGAATTCGACCGAGCTGAAATACTTGTCCTGTGTCTAAAATCCTGCCGCCGTCAGGACTCGAACCTAGGTCAGAGTCGCTGCAGTGACGTCAGTTGATGCACTGAGCTACCGCTCCCGATGAGAGGCGAGAAGAGTAGTAGAGAGTAGCAGTGGGCGGAGGGCGGGGGCGGGCGCAGCGCTGCGAGCGGGGCAGGCGTGAGCGCGCGATGAAGCTTCCGCGGTCACGCGAGCCCTGCCCCCAACCCTCGCGCCCCACCACCGCCGACGGCGCTATCGCCCAACGTCCAGCGCCCCCTGGACCTTCGGAGAACGAACACCGCATTCTCCGTTGCGGGCGAAAGCGCCTTTTTAAATATACAAATCTGAGTCTAGTACAAGAACATTGGCATTCTCTTTGCAATTATTTAACATACCATATTGCTCTTTCTGTTCATTACGTAACCACATAATAAAGTGAAATGGTTCATGAAACATTATTTTCTTTTTTTTAATTTGTTGCGTCTACAACTTGACGCAACGCGTCTCCAAGCCCCTTAAGGGGCGTTGAGCGCTTTGCGGTGGGGAGTAATCCTCCATTAATATGCGCTATTGCGGAGTAATCCTCCATTACAAATATGTCATGTCACGTCACGTTGCAGTCAGTTTTCAAATTCAAATGAAAGTGTTAAAGAAAAACACAACAGAAACAATGGTTGCTTTATGTAACATTTCCACAATTTCCTTTACTTCTTATCGTACATGCATATACCATTCTTCTATTTCAGTGAATCAAGATTGCTCCAGTGCACCGTTACTTCACGCTTGTGAATTTACCTATTACACTAAAGATGAATGCGTAACGACATGCAAAACGACAAATTAAGACATAGGCCTAAACTGTTTTTTTTTACATTTTCTTAAACCCTCAAACCGGTAGCGGTAGCTCAGTGCATCAACTGATGTCACTGCAGCGCTTCTAACCGGGAGGTCCTAGGTTCGAGTACTGACGGCGGCAGGATTTTCGACACTAGCTTTTCAGCTAGGTCGAATTCAGCTGCTGTCTGGAGGAGAATTCTAGTGGCCGGCTGCTCTGATCGGTAGTTTCCCGTGGTTTCTCCGATCAACACCAGGCGAATGCCGGAGCAGTACCCTACCAAACGGGCCACGGACCGCGCGCGATCTGTCCTTCCCATTCCTTGTCCTATCCTCTCCCCTTACACACACACTTACACTAGCATGCACTACACTACCACATATTTCGGGAGACCGGTCGGGAGCTTAGAGCTTGTCCCGGCTGGGGCGGGGCCCCGCTGGTGGGAGAGTCCAGGTTAGGGGGAAACCCCACTAGCCGACGGTAGGTCGGCGCCGGATCTCGCCATCCAGCGGGGGAAGATCACCGCCATCTCCCGGGGGGAAAACATGCACAACACTAACGGGACTAATGACCGAAGTAGTTGACGCGCCCGGAAACACGAAAAAATCAATCAATTAAACCCTCAACATTTTTTCTTCTGCAGCTTTCAGCCTTCATTATTTGTTTATTGATCATTCGCTCACAATTACATATTCCTAAATTCCTTCAATAGTATATTCAAATCAGATATTACGGGAAAAACTTGATGTGAAACTCACACAGTCGAAGTAGCTATCAGAATGTTTTACTAATCTACTTTCTGCAAATATTTGGAGAGAGTACTACAATGTACAATGTAGTACTTTAGAAGAATGAATTACACGAATAATTTCCATAGTCTGGTAAACTTGAACGTAAAAGTGAAATCAATTTTCAAACCTTGTAAGAACAATAAATTTTTAAAACAACGCAATTGTATTATTAGATTAATTTGAACGAGAAAGATCAGAAGCCTCCTGGCAGCACTTCTCATGTAGCCTACTGGGAAATCCTTCCGGGAGCAGTTATTGATTTAACTATAAACTGGATTCATTTGCCGCAATTTGATGCCGCCTGCTATTTGAACGCTTAAATAAGTTCTTTAAACTATTTTAAATTTTGATACTACACGCTAACTCGTTTTTATAGTCCACCTTCAACAGCCAGGAAGACAATAAAAGTCTCAGAGCTACTTTGTTACGGACTATACATCGAGAAACTCGCCGACTACACACAAGTTCTCAGGCCGGGCGTCTGCTCCCTTTGTCTCGATGCGAACACATCCTAAGATTACTCTCGAGCCGTTGTTCATCTTCCTTTTTCGACTCCTCGCCACTCCCTCATTTTTATCCTGCACCTAGTATTACGCGTGCCGTTCTTTATTTACTGTCTGGTTTTTATTTCGCATTGTTCTAGAGGGGGATTCTACTCCCATCCATTCGCTTCCGTCCTGTAACACCAGCGAGTTACTCCATGCCTCACCCTATGTAATCCGTGCAACTTTCCGTCCGAAACCTTCTTTTCATTCCAGCCTTATACGATGTCGCCCGGAGTGAAACTCGTTTGGGGCATCGTTTCCGGTCCATCGTCTCCACAAGCCCCGCCCCTGCGCCTTCTTTCCCAGCCTCACACTCGCACTTGCTCCTTACTCGCCCCCGGCCCCGCCCTTTGAGTTCTCCCTTTGATCCAGCTGTTTCTTTTCTTATCCCTTTCTCGTGCTATCAACCGAGATTAAATTTTACGACGAGCGATTCCTCCTCGTGTGAGGGAGTGGCGGTAATTGGTGTGAGAGACAGGAAGCGCCCGGGGGCGGTGTTCGTGCGAGGAGTCCATCGCCGCACGCGGGGCTACCCGCCAGAGCTCGCTTGCCGCTCGTCTAAGCGGCCAGGTCCAAATCGATCCGGCGTCAGCCGACGGTTGCTATGGACAAAGTGGCCGCGGCCGGGTCGGTGGTGGCGGTCGTGGGAGGGGGTGATGTGGTGGTGGTGGTGGTGGTGGTAGTGGTGGTAGTCGCGGGAGCGATGCAGTCGGAGAGAAACGCCGGCAGAGGTGGAAAATACACGACAGGAAGCATTGGGGGGGGGGGAGCCACACATGAGAGCGGTCGATGCAATGCACAATGCGAGAAGAGTGCCAATAGAGGAAGGTGCTGAAGCTTAGGAAACAGAGTACTTGCCTCTTAAATGGGGCGTAGTATTGGCATAGTTCAATATCTTGCACACCGAAACATACTAAGAGGATACACTTGAGCAGGGACATAGATATGAGTACGTAAAAAGTCATGGAAATGAAGGCATGGATGTGTCTCAAATTATTCAAAACTTGAAACAGAATACTTATGAAATGAATGAAAATATGCATATAGTGGAAATTATTTAGTGATTTGATTTTTGGCTTCAATAGTCACCGCTAAAAATAGGCATCAGTAAAAAGTCGGGTTTGTCTTAATATATATTAAATCCAAACAGTGGAATAACTTTGTATAAATTGCATCATTGTATCAGGAGAGATTTTAGTAAAGGCAAATTAAATGATCATGGAAACCGCCTACCTACAGTCGAGGGTATCTGTTCTGCGGGTAGCAAGATGTGACCGTCGAGCGGTAGAACTGTTAAGGTCGGGCGCTGCAAGCGTACTAACATTCTCTCCACTGCTTCACAAAGCACTAGCAGAAAATATACCCCAGTCGTATAATAATCGCACATTGTTGGTTAAAGGGGTGAAGATCTAAAAGCCAAGAGAACATTCCAATTTTTATCAGTACGTTCTGTTTATAAAATCTAGAAATGCATCTACAGAATGTCTCCGATCCCGTTTCAACCACTAAAATAGGTCAGTCCTGGCAGATAATTCTGATCAGCTATATTAGGTGAATACGTTATGATTCTTTTGCCTCTAACGGTTAAACATCAAGCACAATGTGAAAGAAATATGTGAAAGAAATACTATTTCGTTGTTTCGTCTGGATTACGTAGTACTCACAAGTTAATTTTTTAATGCACGCCTTACATCCATGTCACGAATAATGCGAAGTATTCGACGCAAATATGTACAAAATGCGGCGTGCTGCACGTTGAGTTCTGCCAGCGTCACATATCGCTCAGCACACACGAGCGAGCGGAATACCTTTAATTCCAAGCGCGGCTTTTGCGCACTCGCGAGCCAGATTCCATCCTGGCGAGGATTTCCCCGCGGGGAACAGGGCCCGCGCGGTGGGCGCGTGGATTCGGACACGAGGGCCATTCGGCGCGGCGCGGCGCGGCGCGGCGAAGCGGGACGGGGCGGGACGGGGCGGGACGGGGCGGGACGGGGCAGACCGCCTCGTGTTCGGGAGCCCTGCGGTTTGGGCCCTCCGCGGTTCGCTGCCTGCCGTTGGACAGCGGTTTGGCCTCCGCGAACCCGCCCATTCGCCCGCCCGCCCGCCGAGAATGGGATTTTGACACTGCCCCACCCCACTCTCCTCACGTGCTCTCACATGCTGTGTATCTTTATTCTTACGTTCTTCCTGCCCTTCTAAGCTTTCAGGCCAGTTGACGATTATTTTCACAGTTTTAATACAGTTGAGAATCCATCCGCCGGAGATCGCATTGCTACGCGAAATTAATTCTTCAGTCAACCGTATGGACTGAAGCGCCGACTGATAATGCCTCGGACGCGTCAGTTCGGTGAGTGCAGTTCGGGATGAGGGTTATTTTTTTCAAGAGGGATTTAGTGTGTGCTGATATAGTCTCTAAATTTAGTGTTGTAAAAATTGGTACAAATCATGCTGGAAAAGCATGTAATAATATTGATTTTCTTACAGACAAATCCAAATTTATGACAAGCACGTCGGGGTAAACGGGCAACCAACAATAGCGCAATATAAAAGAGTCCGTGCTATTCACATTCAACTAAAATCACAATATTCCGACGTCTAATAAAAAATAATGCGTGTAAATAATATTTATTTAAATAGAAAGTTTGAAGCGTCCTTTTTATTGCATTCTAGCTTCATAAATACTTGGTTTCATGCGAACATTCTCCAGTTGGCGGAATGACAAAAATGCAAGGAGTGCCTCAGCACAAGTTAGTCGTTTGTGAAGTGAATACGTATCACTTCTAAATCCCAATGAACAAACCAAACACACCCCCTCCATATTATTTGGCAGATATTAGTTCCAAAATAATCTCTCACTTGTCTGAAATACAGAACAATTCTCAGCAGTGCGGGATGTCCTAGGGTTCAGAGTACCGACGGTGGAAGGATTTTCGACACTAACTACATAGCTTGGCCGGCTGCTCTGATCCCGGTTTTGCGTGATTTCTCAGATCAATGCCAGGCAAATGCCGGAGCAGTTCCCTAACAATTAGGCCACGGATCACGCGCGATCTTTCTTTCCTTTTCCTTGTTCCATACTCATCCCTTATATATACACTTGCATACACAAAACCACCACAAATGGCGGGAGACCAGCCTGGAGTTTAGACGTCGCAGCTGGGGTGGTGCCCCGATGGTGGGAGATACCTGGTTAGGGAAAACCCCGCTAGCCGACGTAGATCGGCACCGAATTTCACTATCAGCGGGAGATTACCCGCACCTCTCGAGAAAAAACACACACTACATTCATTGATTGATTGTTTAGTGATTCCGGGCGCGTCAACTACTACGGTCATTAGTCCCGTAAGTGTAGTGCGTGTTTTTGCTCGGAAGGGGGGCCGGTAGCGGTAGCTCAGTGCATCAACTGATGCCACTGCAGCGCCTCTAACCGGGAGGTCCTAGGTTCGAGTCCTGACGGCGGCAGGATTTTCGACACTAGCTTTTCAGCTAGGTCGAATTCAGTCGCTGTCTGGAGGAGAATTCTAGCGGCCGGCTGCTCTGAACGGTAGTTTTCCGTGGTTTCTTCGATTAACACCAGGCGAATGCCGGAGCAGTACCAAACGGGCCACGGACCGCGCGCGATCTGACCTTCCTCATCCTTGTCCTATCCTTTCCCCTTAAACACACACTTACACTAACATGCACTACACTACCACATATTCCGGGAGACCGGTCGGGAGCTTACAGCTTGTCCCGACTGGGGCGGTGCCCCGTTGGTGGGAGAGTCCTGGTTAGGGGGAAACTCCACTAGCCGACGGTAGGTCGGCGCCGGATCTTGCCATCCAGCGGGGGAAGATCACCGCCATCTCCCGAGAAAAAAAACATGCACTACACGCACGGGACTAATGACCTAAGCAGTTGACGCGCCCGGAAACACGAAAAAATCAATCAATCGGAAGGGGGCGGTCTTTCCCCGCTGGATGGCCAGATCCGTCGCCGACCTATCGTCGGCTAATGGGGGTTTCCCCAACTAGGTATCTCCCACCAGGAGGGCACTGTCCCATCCGGGACAAGTCCCTGACCGGTCTTCCGGCGTGTGTAGTAGTGTAATTCATGTTATTGTGAGTGTAAGGTGTGAGGATAGAACAAGGAAGTGGAAGGACAGATCGCGCGCAGTCCGTGGCCCGTTTGTTAGGATACTGCTCCAGCATTCGGCTGGTGTTGATCGGAGAAACCACGTAAAACTACCGATTAGAGCAGCTGGCCGCTAGAATTCTCCTCCAGACAGCGACTGAATTCGACCTAGCTGAAAAACTAATGTCGAAAATCCTGCCACCGACGGGACTCAAACCTACGACCTCCCGGTCAGAGGCGCTGCAGTGACATCAGTTGATGCACTGAGCCATCGCTACCAAACGGGCGGACGGGTCACACACTACACTTACGGGACTAATTACCTTCACAGCTGACGCGCCCGGAACACTAATCACTCTCAGCAGCCCACATCTTAACCTTGAGGTTCACCTTCGCTGACCATGCATCAAAATCTACCTTTTTCCCTGTCCCACCCTTTATCACTCTCCTCGCTATCACCACCGCCGCTGCCGCCGCTGTTGCTGTCGTTCCGGGACCTTGTTCTTCGCGGTAGGTGGGTGCGGACTCGCCTGGCGGCGCGGCGCAGCGCGGCCGTCCTGCGGTGCCCTGGTTCGTGGAAGTTTCGAGGGGGTAATGAAGCCGGCTCGTCTGCGGCGTTGATAGGGATAAGTACGCCGGGCACGTTTCTGAATCTCCTGACCTGTGCCCGGGTCTTTGTGCCGAGAGAGACTCTGATTTCCTTCCCAAACGCATTACCGCAGGTCCCCAGGCGCCATTCTACAGGCCGTTCCGGTTACTTGGTGCCGGGAGGAAATAATGTTCTCAGGTTATATAGCAATGTTCTCGTAAAAGAGGTAACTACACTTATTACTGCATTACTTTTCGTAATTACACAGTAACATGACTTGTAGTCGAAATATTATTTTAGTGTAATACAAGTGTAATACTAGTGTACAAAGATTACATCTCTCATTTGATGCAACAGCGACGGAACTCAAAAGCTTATTTGTCGGAGAGGGCGTTTGATGTTTCATGTCTCTCATGAAGCACAAAAGCTCAACACTGAGACAACTGCTCTACATGATAATTTTATTAAACATTACTGTGTCGTTATTTCATAATAAGTAACTTTGGATTTTTTTTTTACTAATAACTCAATAGAGCTAAATTTGATCTATTCTACCGTTGCAGCAAGCAGTACGTACGTATTTCAAAACATCTTAATATTCTAAATTTTTGTTCAACATTAATTTAGAATATTCTGTAAATTATGTTTCAGTCATTTTAAGGATCGATTACTCTTAACACAAAGCATATATTTTCTTTATGTGAAGGAAGACGTATTTGGCACACATTCAAATGCTTATTTCCATTTTTTCCTGTCGGTGTAATGTCACTTCATTAAGAACACGAACACTTGCGCATCCAGAGTGAAGTGAAATATCATTAAAAACTGAAACTATATAGGCCTACGTATCCTGAGTAAAAGACCACAACGGATGTTGGGACTTTTCCTGTTGGGGGGTATGCTGGCAAAGGAGCAAGATCGATACGGTCAGGGAAGTGCCGCGCCAAAATCCTAAGAGAACGAAAAACGCAAACACATGTGAAGTACGTTAAATAGTTAAGCTCCTTTATAAATTCTACCAATCCCACATACTGTACAGGCTGAGTTAGCTCAGAACCAACACTATCGCCGTCTCTGCAGTAAATATGATTGGGAGGTCCGATGGTTCGAATCTCGAAAGATGCATAAGTTCGACTCTAGCTGCATATCTAGGTCGAATTCAGTCGCTGTTGAAGGAGAATTCTAGCGGCCGACTGCTCTGATCGGTAGTTTTCCGTGGTTTCTCCCATCAATGTCAGGCAAATGACGAACCAGTACTCCACGAACGGGCCACGGGCCGCGTGCTATCTTTTCTTCCTCTTCCTTATCCTATCCTCTTTCCACACACACACACACACACACACACACAACACACTTAGATGCACAATACTACAATATATGACGGGAGATAAACCAAGAGCTTAGAGCTTGTCACCGCCACCTCCCGGGATAAAAACATTCGTTTGGCACACTATACAGGCACACCAGTTGACGTGCGCGAAAACATCAATCAACTCACTAACTGAACACGATATCAGACAAAACAAAGTTATACAACGTACAACCATGAAAACAATGAAAGCCAACAGTTGCTTTGAGCTGTTAGCAACGAAAAGAAACCGTTCAAAGCCAAATGACTCAGGTACCGAAGTGTCAATACAACATCCCTTCCTTTTTCCAACTCCTTGAGATGACTTCTACCCAACACAATCTCCGTCTCCCCCTTTTTTCGCTTCACTGAACAAGATTTTACTTCTTGGAACGGTGCAAGAGACGCTTTACTTTTGCCGGGACTTTTCGTGTACGTCTTTGAGTCCGGAGAAAAGTTGGCTGGCGCTTGACTCGCGTCCCTGAAACTCTTCATCTCGACTCGTCGGCGCGCACGCATTGTAGGTATCTGCGGGGGCGTAGGGCGGGGCAGGAGGACGGCGGAGCGAGGGAGGGGGAAGGCGGACGCGGCAGCGAGCAAGAACCGGTCCAGAGTTCTGGGACTGAAGCTGAAGCAAACAGTTTCACCGCATGGATGAATCGACCTCCCTCGTGCAATACGCCACTTCGGAATCGAATTTGTTCGCTTTATGCGTTGATGCTGCCAGTTTTGGGGTACAGCGAAATAGATTACAAGAACTCGAACATATTCTTATGGTCCCTAATATAAGTATCGGATTGGTGCGATGCTGCAGGAGACAGAATCAATAATTATTAGGATATCTGAAAGATTGTGAATTATAGAACGATATAAACAGTAAGGAAAAAAATATTATATTTTTAACAATATTACAAATGGATGTATCCAACCTTCTGCGATCGAATATATATCGAACAAAATATGCAGTTATGCATATTTGTAATTCAAGAGACTTACATGAAAACATGTTTTGAAAACTCACAAACGAATACTGATTATTTCGAACCTATACGCTTTTATATCACATTTGCAATAAATCAAGAGCACAACCATAGTATTTCTGTTACCATTATAATAATATTTTGTTCCTTTAATGTTTCTATTATAATATGGGTTAAATTAATTTGTGATGAATAGGCAGGGATAAAATGATCTCCAACTTTTCATAACATTTGCAAAAATTATCTTGCTTAACCGTGCATTCACATGTCTAAAATGAATCAAAGCGAATATCAAAAGAGCATAAAGAAATAATATTTTCACCGACAACAAGGACATGTTCCCTGTTTAATTAAATTATTTCCTACACAATTGATTCACGAATAATTTAATATTGAGCGATTACAATATTAAATTTCCGTGTAAGAGGAAGATCAGAATATTATAAAAAAGCAAAATTTAAATATTTTTTCATATCATTGATAATTATTTTATATATCTCTACTTCGATTTTAATAATTCCCTATGACATCGCAAATACTGCAGTAAGAATAAGAGAAAAATTGACATAAAAGTTAATGTATGCTAAAGAATTTACCAGAATCCAAAATATAAAGTTTTCCTTTCTTGACAAATTACAAGTAAGTATATCAATAAAATTCATTACAATTTAATTTCCACACACTTTTCATAATACATTAAAATACATTGTTGTGTACGTTAGGCAGAGTATATTATTGACAAATCTGCTAGAAAATAATTTTTCGTATCAGTGATGTGCAGTGTAGTGTAATGAATAAAGTTATGAATAAACCGAAAATAATATAATCATCAGGACGCAAATAAAAACACTCAGCGAAACAGAACAATTTTTTCGTAAATAAATATGAGAAAGGCAAATGCATCCTTTAAAATAAACATATAATGTAGTACAAAATTAATTATTTTGAATTTTTACGTTTAATATAAGCCTATGAGATGGTTCAGGGGCAGCGTACTAGCTTCGCGTGAGGTGGTCCCGGGTTCGATTCCCGGTCGAGGCAAAAATAGAGTTGTAACTTTCCTTTAAAATCGTCCCTGTGTCTTTAGCTGTGTGACGAAGAAAAGCTCAAGCAGGCGGATCTTGCTAGTAACAATGAAGAGAATACGTCATGTTCGCCTCATGTCGCTCTTACCCCCAAGCATGGGAATTTAACTAGGCCCAGGCATGGGGGACACCGGTAGCTAGCCGGCGAAGTCGTACTACCGACCCAATAACGCCAAATACATACATACGTTTAATATTGAGTTTTACAAGTAAATCACTATATAACAGGTGAAAAGCGGCATAGCAAAACCGAGTGTTCACATGTAAAACTGAAATCCTGCTAGAAAACCAAAATGGAGAGAAAATTATTTTTTCAGTTCCGTATATTGTTTTTAAGTTCTAAGAAACCATTTTTAGCTGCAGACCGAACCATTTAATTCAATAATTGTCATCAGGAACACAAGTAATCTACAACACACTTTACAATCGAGCATGACTGGGAAGTAGCATCCTAGCAGCATGCGAATTGGCAATTTTCTTCAGACAATCAAAACTGCAGGAGACAACTGAAAATGTATAGTGAAACGATTTCCATCTTCGCTTTTGCAACACGATTTGAATGATTCCTAATAATGCTCTTGAGAATGTTTCTTGTTCAATTTTTGTCATTTGGATTCCTTCAATTGAACACTTAAGTGTGGATATCATAAATATGGCACCTATTGTGTATTAATTGTATTCCAAGCAAGGGATTCTTGTACTTCACCAGCAGGAGACGTCCAATTTTCTAGGGGGGTTCTTAGATCCTAGGTCCTTTTAAAACCTGATTTTAGGGCCTCAAAAATACACTATCATTGTTTATTAGGTCCTAATCTACCATTTCAGATGTCTTTAGACCTTCATTTTCAGGGACGGTTAGCTTTTCTGGGTTCTCCACTCCTTAGCATTGGTGGTCAGAAACGAGTATATGTATACATGACTTTTTATATACTAATATATGTAAAAATAACTATTTGATATGCTGTGCAACTCAACTGCACCAGTCTAAATCTTGTTGTTTTGTTAACAAATGCTGAGCAATTTTAGAGTGCTTCCACGCACAGAATGTAGGCCTACATGATGTAATTCTCACTTTAAGGTCTGATTGTTGGAAGCTGGGATTCAGAATGAAGCAGATTTCAGTTTAAAACAATAATTTGGAAAGTGCGGAATATTTGCACGAGTTCAACAAGTGTTAATTATGAGATGTATGACTTTTTGCGAGAAATCTTTCTGAATTTAGTAGGGATGAGACATCGATGTCGATATTTTCAAAACGGATGTTTTTATAAAATCATCGATGAATTTAACATCGATTTTTGAAGCCGATGATTTTTTAACTTCGATGTATTGAGTTCGATGATTTACGCGCTTGATATTTTATTTCGAAAGAAAAAAAGTACCATCGTAATAAAAACCTATAATAATTTCCAGGTATCCATACATTGAACATTATTCAGACCAAAATGATCAAGGGTGAAAAATAAATAACATCTAGTTTGCGTCGATAAATGAATTATCCAATTAGATAATAGTTTGTTAATAAGCAGTAATAAAGTTTTGTTCATTGTACTGATCCTAGCTGTTTTGGAGTTAAATCTCAATTATAAGTGAATAAACGCGACCACCTTCAAATTAAATCCCCTTGTATGAACATTAATAATTACTAATCCAATTTTAAAAATATCGATTTTTACAAACACCGATGGTTTATGGCGACGTTTTATTAATATCGATGTTTAGAAACATCTAAGTTCTGTTGACGATGTCGCGTTCCTATATATACATTGAATTATGTAGAAGATATAATACCAGAATTAAAGGATTGGTTTTTGAGTAAAATATATATGTTTAGTTAAAAAGCATCCCCTATATAAAACTGTAACCTAGTATAAACGTAATAAATCGATATTAAAATCTATCCGCCTTTCCGTAGCAACGCCTGTTGGAAAATATTTGTCGCCAAAACTAGTTTTCCCATTCAAATGGTAGTTACAATTATGTAAAATATAAATAACCATATCTTCAAAATATATTTTATTGTTGAAGATAGTGTTAAATGCAATAGTTGATCAAGCCGGAAATTCTGCATGACAACACGTCTGTCTGCGTTAGATATTTACAAAATTCTCATTGACCACGATCTTTTTCCCTTTCAAACTGATTGTGGTACATTTAGGTAAGCGGTAAAGTGAACATGTAGTCTACTCTGGTTCTTGTTTGTAGTAGCATCTAGAGAACAATAATAAAACCAAGCTGTCGAGTTTTCATTTGGATTCCGTTTGTTACTATTACTTTCAGCACGATTTAAGAGACCGTCATCAGAAACATTGACCCCAAAAAATCCCTTTGTTTACGAGTAAGCCGAGCCATTCTACTGGACACGCTCTCGCCACCTACTAGACTCCTAACGAGCGATAAATATTCAAACAACTGGTAAACACAATGTTCGATTCCCAGTTAATGTGAAAGAAGTGGAGCACATGACCTAAGCACTTTCAGCCGCCCACTTCTTTCATCATCGTGCGTCATTACTTTCTGCGCGGCGGCGGGGCAGAGGCGGGGGCGGGGGTGGGGACGGTGGCAACTCGTAAGGCTGCTCGGCTCGTTTCCCTGCCCATATCCGCGGCGGTAGCGGCATTCGGTAAACGAGGTTCCCGGCCCCGAAAGGCCCCGCCGCTTCCAGAGCGTTGCGCAAAGCCCCCGAGGCCGTCATTTGCACGTGAATGCCCGCCGCAGTCGACGGCAAACCGCTGTCGCGGAAGAACTCGCTCACCACCGCCCTCCCACCCGCTCATCCACTCGATTCTTCACATGCTCTCTCGGCTGTCTGCTCGACCATGCGCTCGTTCGCCCGCTCATCCACTCGATTCTTCGCGTGCTCTCTCAGACGCCTGTTCGACCAAACGCTCGTTCGTCCGCTCCTCTACTCGATTCTTCACATGCTCTCTCGGCTGTCTGCTCGACCATGCGCTCGTTCGCCCGCTCATCCACTCGATTCTTCGCGTGCTCTCTCAGACGCCTGTTCGACCAAACGCTCGTTCGTCCGCTCCTCTACTCGATTCTTCACATGCTCTCTCGGCTGTCTGCTCGACCATGCGCTCGTTCGCCCGCTCATCCACTCGATTCTTCGCGTGCTCTCTCAGACGCCTGTTCGACCAAACGCTCGTTCGTCCGCTCCTCTACTCGATTCTTCACATGCTCTCTCGGCTGTCTGCTCGACCCTGCGCTCGTTCGCCCGCTCATCCACTCGATTCTTCGCGTGCTCTCTCAGACGCCTGTTCGACCAAACGCTCGTTCGTCCGCTCCTCTACTCGATTCTTCACATGCTCTCTCGGCTGTCTGCTCGACCATGCGCTCGTTCGCCCGCTCATCCACTCGATTCTTCGCGTGCTCTCTCAGACGCCTGTTCGACCAAACGCTCGTTCGTCCGCTCCTCTACTCGATTCTTCACATGCTCTCTCGGCTGTCTGCTCGACCATGCGCTCGTTCGCCCGCTCATCCACTCGTTCGCGTGCTCTCTCAGACGCCTACCGACCAAAGCGCTCGTTCGTCCCACGCTCATCCACTCGATTCTTTACATGCTCTCTCGCATTTTGTCTGCTCGACCGTAAAGCTCGTTCGCCCGCTCATCCACTCGATTCTTCGCGTGCTCTCTCAGACGCCTGTTCGACCAAACGCTCGTTCGTCCGCTCCTCTACTCGATTCTTCACATGCTCTCTCGGCTGTCTGCTCGACCATGCGCTCGTTCGCCCGCTCATCCACTCGATTCTTCGCGTGCTCTCTCAGACGCCTGTTCGACCAAACGCTCGTTCGTCCGCTCCTCTACTCGATTCTTCACATGCTCTCTCGGCTGTCTGCTCGACCATGCGCTCGTTCGCCCGCTCATCCACTCGATTCTTCGCGTGCTCTCTCAGACGCCTGTTCGACCAAACGCTCGTTCGTCCGCTCCTCTACTCGATTCTTCACATGCTCTCTCGGCTGTCTGCTCGACCATGCGCTCGTTCGCCCGCTCATCCACTCGATTCTTCGCGTGCTCTCTCAGACGCCTGTTCGACAAAACGCTCGTCCGTCCGCTCCTCTACTCGATTCTTCACATGCTCTCTCGGCTGTCTGCTCGACCATGCGCTCGTTCGCCCGCTCATCCACTCGATTCTTCGCGTGCTCTCTCAGACGCCTGTTCGACCAAACGCTCGTTCGTCCGCTCCTCTACTCGATTCTTCACATGCTCTCTCGGCTGTCTGCTCGACCATGCGCTCGTTCGCCCGCTCATCCACTCGATTCTTCGCGTGCTCTCTCAGACGCCTGTTCGACCAAACGCTCGTTCGTCCGCTCCTCTACTCGATTCTTCACATGCTCTCTCGGCTGTCTGCTCGACCATGCGCTCGTTCGCCCGCTCATCCACTCGATTCTTCGCGTGCTCTCTCAGACGCCTGTTCGACCAAACGCTCGTTCGTCCGCTCCTCTACTCGATTCTTCACATGCTCTCTCGGCTGTCTGCTCGACCATGCGCTCGTTCGCCCACTCATCCACTCGATTCTTCGCATGCTCTCTCAGACGCCTGTTCGACCAAACGCTCGTTCGTCCGCTCATCCACTCTCTTCACATGCTCTCTCGGCTGCCTGCTCGACCAAACGCTCGTTCGCCCGCTTATCCACTCTCGATTCTTCGCATTTTCTCTCGGCCGCTTGCTCAACCATACGCTAGTTCGTCCGCTCATCTATTCGATTCTTCGCGCGGTCTCTCGACCGCCTGCTCGCCTATATGCTCGTTCGCCAGCACTCTCACTCGGTCTCTCGATTCGTCTCGTACGACCCCCATCTGCACTGAGATCCTTCAGCAAACTGCTCACCCACTCACTGCCCCTCAGTCTCCCAATCTTCGCATCTACATCCTCGATGGCCCCAATTTACCCCTGACCAGAGGGGTGCGCTGTTTAAAACAAGGGGTGGGGAACAACTATGTTTCTAGGCTTTCTTTTCCATTATTTTATTTACACATGTCATAATTTACTAGGAAATAAATGAATAATACTGGAAGGAGAATGAAATTATAACTTAAACGAATCAATTAATTATTTTTATGATATTCCATTTAGAAAGATGCCAGATTGTTTGGAGGGCCTCTTCCCCAAAGATCGTGCATTAAGTTCCAAAATTGACAGCTTAAATAAGACTGAAATCAGTGATTAAACATGTTTAAGGAAATAAATGTTTTATTGCGTAAGACTACAGGACTCCTTTGGGAATTTTCAGAGGAGGGGGCAGGGCCCCCTGTCTCACTCTTAGCGCATGGCTATGTCACCACCCTTGACAGGTTGACAGTCTATCGAAATGCGTTTGTTCCACCATCTCCCCCGCCTCTGCTGACTGACCATTCGTTTGTCCTCTCTCCCAGAGCCCAGTTTGCTAGTTAGTTGACTCCTGTTCTTGCTGCACGTCAACTCTTCGTTTCTGTTACGATGTTCACCACGTTGCTTACCCAATCCCGCGCCTCATTCTTTTCCCCCTCTTTGCCTTAATCTGTTCGCGGCCGACTCATTCGCCCGCTGTCTGCGCATCCCGTCATGTCGCCGGCTGCCGCAAGAGCGCGAAATCGACGGAAGTGGCTGTGGGGGCGCAGGCCTTCAAGGCGGGGCAAATGGGCTGCAAACCGCCTGCCCAAGAGGGAGACAATCCTCTCGATAAAGCGACCCTACTGCGAGAGGTTACATGCCCTTGGTTTGGTGTAGATGTTTCGCTTGTCTTCGCAAAGTGTTGAACGGATGCGGTAGAGAAGCTGCGATTAAAAGTTTAGTGTCAATCAGGTCATTTCCTTTATTCTTAAGCAAGTCAAGATCACAATAATCAATAAATTTAGGAATGTTGCGGAAAGGTGAAATATTCAAACAGATTGGTTTTGTTTAGAGTTATGTCTTGCCTAGCGTTAGCCTCTTCTAAATGGCTGCGACGTTCTAATAATGTAACCTTAAAATCTCATTAGAACTGTTTAATCCCTTAATACCATCTTCACAGAATTTAGGCAAAATGTATTATGTCGTGAATATCACAGAATTCAGTCACTATCTACATACATAAGAATTAAAAATAACTCAGTTTCTAAAGAAAAATAAACTTTTGTGTATGTCAACCTAAAATAGAGCAGATACAAGTAAAATATTGAAAAGTATTCTGAGAAGAATTTATTGCAAATGACGTGTTGACACTTAACAACGAAAACAATTCAATAAACCGAATTGCCAAGAAAACTTCTGGCACTTGAACACCAAGAGTTACGTTAATAAACGAGTGCAGTGCATTGTATTCGACAGTCGTACAAATCCCCCCTCCCCTTCCGACTTCTATGCATTTTAAATCCTTCTGCCATTGCAAGTCAGAAAAACTCTCCTCCCGCCTCGGGCGACTCGCGTCGCTCCGCTCGCGAATGAAATCCGTCAATTTCACCTCGGCGCGGGGCGGCCCCGCTTTTGTTACGGGCAGCACAACCGCGCGGAGGCGGCAAGCGGCGGCGCGGCGCCGAAAGGGAAAGCGGAAAGAGGCGGCGCGCGGCGAGCGGCAACGGGGCGACCCAGCATCGAGCCCGAGGGCGCCGCGCCTGCCCCCGCAACACGGCGCGCCACCGACCAGCGGCCGGACGCGACCCGCCACTCATTTGTTTGAGCGACGCGCGACAGCCGCGAAACGGAGTATCCACGCGCTTGCCCTCGCGGCTTCAATAAACGTCATTTTGTCGCGGGGAGAAATTAGCAATAACGAGCAAATTACTTCTCTTTTTATTTATAACGTTTATTTTTCATCCCAACGCGGATGACGAAAAAACAACAACAAAAAACGAGCAATCATTTTTAACCCTTCCGGACTCCGCTTGTTGTTCTCGCCCCCCCCCCATTGTTTTCTAAATGAAGGCGCAAGTTTTAAGGTCTTTCGGGACACGAGGAGTTAAGGGAAGTTTTAATTAAAACAAATGCTTTCGGGGCCCATTAATAAAATTATGATCATTATTAAAAATTTAAAGGATTTTGGAATATTTCGCGAGTTCCAGTTGCGTCGCAACGAAGTTTCATTAGTGAAAGACTAATTATCGCTAATACATACAACATGAAGGATAAACGGACGTTACACGGGCATACACACCACGTCGCAAACGAGCGCATGTAAATGGAGGTGTTGATGGACGCTAGCACGTGCGTGTGCGCGCGCGCGCAAACCCACACACGTACCTTGCGCGCGCGCGAGAAGCGCGCGGCAGAGCTGCTGAACGCGCGTTAATGGCCTACCCTCCAAATGAAACTCGAGTAAACATTAAAAAGGGCGGTAAAAATCGATGCGCGCGCGGTGGGCAACGTGGGGCGAAGCGGTGCGGACGCGTGCGCGTGGGGTGCACGCGTGCCCGCGTTCGCTGACTCACCTGGTCCTGGCGAGGGCGCGAGCGGCGTGGCGACAGCGTCCCGTGCCGCCAGGTGCAGCAGCAGCCACGGCAGCAGCAGCACGGCGGCCGCCGCCGCCGCGGCTCCAGGCACCAGCATGGCCCGCCTCCTGGGCTGCGCCGTGGGCCGCCGCTGCAGTTGTTGACACGCGACTGGAGGAGCAGGTAGCTACCGTCTCACATGGCGGGGGCGGGAACCGCGCGCGTGGCCGTCGGTGTCGCCGCCGCCGCCGCCGTCGTCCCCGCGCCCACGAGCACGCTCCGCTCCGCAAGATGTCATACGCGACGCACCGCACTGCGCGACGTGACCCGGCTCCCTCGAGTGCTGCCCGGCGACTGGCGGAGCGCGGCGCCCGCCCCGACCCCGCCGCACCCCCACTCGCGCCGCGCTCCGCCCCGCCTCCGCGCACCGACGCCATGCTGCGCGCTCAGGGTCGGCAGAAAGCGCTGCTCGCCGCGCAGCGCGCCACGCCGCACACGCTCGCTGGAGAGCGCGCACGGGCGGTCGCGCTTGCGGTTCCTGTCAAAAGGTACTCCGTAAAAGGACCGTATTTAAAATCAGAAAAGGGCCTTAATCCAAGCTCACACACGCACAAAAAGGGCACAAGGCGAATATTCAAAATGAAACACGACGGGAAGCCCAAATGGATTTGTGCTTGAGAGACTACGATTAGCGAAATTCATGTAATAAGAAATTTGTGAAGATACTTGACAGTAAAGATGCAAGTGAAGGACAATAAGGAGTAAACTTATATATCAATAAGAAAAATACTATTCAATAATATTGCATCTCAGCTCCAGTAGTGCTGATTTTATCTAGATATGATTGAGAAGTCACCTTGCACAGACATGAAAAACATTAATAAAGAATATCATTTGCATTTATTGTTATGACTCTCTTTCATCATTGTCCTTTGCATATCATTTTAGCTTAATGACTTTCTTACACTTTCATAACTAATTTGTTTATTCTTCATTACATATTCAAAACTAAATTTTTCAATACTTTTCTTAATTAATTGTCAGTTCTTTTTCACTTGTAACATGTTTCAATCACTCGTAAATGAAAAAATTCAAATTGTGTCCAAACAGTACACATCCTCATTTTTCCTTTCAAATGAAATATAGACCAACATATAAACAAAAATATATTTTGAATAACTTACTTGTTTTCCAAATATTTTTCTTGCTTACTGCTTCAGTATTAAAAAAGAAATATATTTAAATACTGATTATAATTAACATAATTATCAATTCAGCTTTTGTATGTAATCAGTGGCTTTTAAGACAATGAAGATCTTATTAAATATCGGTGAAATGTTAGACAAAAAGTCATTTAAAGAATGTATTCACTTTTATGAATGGAATAAATCATCATTGAAATGTATTTCAACTTGGTTAAGTTGAAATTGAAGAGAAAAACAAATTTCTTTCAACAATAAATGTTATCTGTCACTCAGATTTTCAAGTAAAAAAGGACCAAGAATTTTGAATCACAAATGTAACTATGTATTTTACATTAGGCACCAACAGTGAATAACAGCTTTTAGGTATGACATACAAGAATTTAAATTACAAAATTCTTTCATCTACATGCTTTACTTATTTGAATAAAAGAGCAGTACTTTTTCCAGTTTCACCCTTTAAAAAACAGGTCTTATTTTTGCACTTATGAAGAAAAATGAATCAGTACACTAGAAGATTCTGTAAATCTGTGAAGAGCCTAAATCTCAAAAACAAACCTGAAGGTTCCAAAAACCTCATTTTGTTGATTACAGCACAAAGAATTTTACTGGAGGCCAATGACTTCAAAAAACAGATTTTAAGGCCCTAAGGCGCACCATTTTCAAATTATGCATAATCAATCCACAGATAGTACTTTTCCCCCATGTATCACATACAGTTTTTACCGTTTATCGACAAAATTAATCTAATCAAATCAAATCAATGGTGTCAGGAAACCGATTGTTAAGTTGTGGTCTGCATATATGCTCGTCAAATTCAGTTGTTTTTCGAAGAGTCCTAAAAATTCATTCAGTTAAAATGTGATTCATCACCTCTCAATGAAATTCTTTCTTTCGATACCCAATTTGTTAAGATTGATTTACATCTGAGAGCAGCCAAAGGAATCTATGCTCCCTTGGTCATTCAAGGCATGGAAAATATTGAAAGTTTGTTTCAAGTTGAGTGTGTGTGTTTTGCATTGGAAACTAATTAAGACATTCAAAGTCATGGGTCATCTCATATTTGGATAACTAGAGCATTTATTCAAGAAAAATGCAGAACATTCAAATTATTTATGTGTGAATTCATGAACTTCCATTTAATAAGAAACTATTTTAAAATTTGCTTCGGTTATTTCAATTTTAGCATGGAGAACACTTGGTTTGAAGTTTGCTATGACTTCCAACTATTTCTTACTGTGAATTGTGACCACTTGAAAATTGTACCATAAGTCCTATCAATTTCCACAGAACTTTGGAATAAATTTTTAGAAGACAATTTCATTTAACATATAATTTATAAAAACATACATAACATATAATTGTTAAAAATTACTTTTAATCAAGATTATTTCAATGTGTATTTATACAGGAAAGAAAGGAAATAGTACAAACTTAATGCACAAGAATAATTGCAAGATTTTTTTATTATCATTATAGTGACAACTAAAGCTTGTATATAACGTGCAATGTAAAACACAATTCAAATAAATATTTTATTAAGATTTCATGTAATCACAAAAAAAGGTGATAAACAAAGTCAACATTAATAGAACTCTTTGGGATGTTGATGTCAGTATTGAAATGCCCTGAAATACCATAGTTCTTGCCTTATTAGGCACATACACAAGTTACAGGATACAGCAAATGGCAGCCATTTATTATTTCACTACGAATGTTAACATACAAGTTAAATAAAAACTAAAACAAAATATTAATAAACTAAGAAATAATGCACTGATTGGTAGCATCCATATCATATGTACAAGGCAACTGGTTCACACACCAAGCAAACTCTGGCAGAAAAAACTTTAACAGACAATATAACACTTTTACCCTTGTGAAATTACTCCATTTCATTCCAAACCATTCTTCACTAGAAACAGACACAACAGACAATAGTACAATAAAACATACCAAAAATAGGGTTCTATAGGCAAAATTAAGTTGTAAATATGGAAAAAATATTGTACTTGGAATCCCTTCATGGTAGTACATAATTATTCTTTGGAAATTGTATCAGTAGTGTCCCTGACATTGTCTTTATAAGAAAACTGAGTTGTTTCTGAAGGCAGCAAAACTTTTCCTAGGGCCTTGTCTCTCAGAGACAGTGGCAATCTGCCTTCCCATATAATACACTGCTGGCCTGTTTCTCAAACTCAGCTGTTTTATATTCATTGTTATAGTAAATACTTAAGTATTGTCTTAGCATTACATAAAAAAATTGCAAATGCTTCTTATTTCACTTGTCAAGAAATAATTACAAATTGCTTCTTGAGAATGTTTTGATATATGACTTATCTCACTTGATTGGCATTGTATTAGCATATGGTCGGCAAGATTATACAATTGTAATAAATAGGTAATTCATGCATCAAAAACACAGTATTTACAGCAACGATCTTCTGAAAAAAATTATTGTTGGTAATTCTCTGAAAGTTTAGATTGAGCTATTTGGAATACAGAATTGTTTAAGAAAGCCTGTCTACATCAGGACCAGTAATCTACACAAACTGTAAGCGTAATCTTTAATATTATACGCTGCATGAAAAATTGCTTCAGGTGGAATGATGAAATAAGGAACACTGTTTCACACACATGGTTCAACATAATTTCCTGGAAAGAGACCTGTGATGCCGTCCATTACACCTTCCCACCAACCATCATCATTTTTCTTCAGCACATAAATGACAGAGCTCTCTTGAAAGCTCAGTTCATCTTCCTTGTCGGCAAAGTAATCGTAGATAGCAACCACTGAAACATGAAAAAAAACTGATATTACAAAATGAAACCATTTACTACCTAATTACACCATTAATAATCACATAATAAAAGTAAACAAATTTTAAATGAAGGGGAGACTTGAGCAACACATATTTTCAGTGTCAATTTCTACAGAGAAAATACTGTAATTGTTTAATGAAATAAATAGCAATACCTGAGCTAATGAAGCTTTGATTCCACTTGCAAATAATTATTTTAATTTTGAAACTTAAACAATAAGCTGCCATAAGGGAAGCACAAAAGTAACGATATCCATATTTCCAGAGGAAATTGTTATTTAGAGTAATTTTCATTAATAGCTCGATTTTTAATTGAAATTGGGATTTCGTATAAAAGGAAAATAGATCTTGTAACATCTTTTAGAGATAGTTTTAATTTCTATATGGGATCTCACTCTTTTTCCAAAAAAGAAAAATCTACCATATAGATACCCCAGTGGTGCAATTAAAAAGCTGCCCATGCTAAATGTGATTAAATATGTTAAATAAAATGTTGTACTAAGATCCTGATGTGGCAGATGCCTTAGGAAACAAGAGTAAGTCCATTGAAAGAATAACTAAATCAAATATTAAGAAAGGAGCAGAGAGAAGAATTTAGGGAAGGAGAAAACTAGAGGGACATTTAAGAATTGGAACAGATGATCTACAATGCAATAACAGCTTCACAATTGGCCAACACATATGTTATTTTTTCTTTCAGTCAGAGGACTGCCAAGTGGGGGACTTTTCAATACAAGTTTTTTCTAGGTTTGCAAGGTTATGAAATAATTTTCCAGGTTTGATTTTTTATTGCATAACCTAATACAGAAGCTTAGCAAGGAAGTCAATTTTCAATATTTTCTTTGTATTTTGTAAGAGAAAACTTTCATAGAGATGTAATATACAAATATTAGCCCTCCAAGGACAAGTGTGACGTACAAGTAACAGCAAGCAAGTTATGACAGAACATAATTCCCATTGTTTTAGGATGATATTTCTGTATGTGCCAATGTATTCTTGTCATGGAGGAATGTGGTTTGTTAGTTTATTGAGCGATCTTGTCCGAGGAAGGTGTCTAATATTTTTTCTTACTGTTCAAAAATTGTGATTTGTTTTCAATGGACCAAGATCATTGGTAAGTTGAATTCACAGCCTATATTGTTATCAGTTCAATTTATCTTAATGGTATAGCTCTCAGAATAAGTTCTAAAAGCAATGTTAATTAATTAATTAATTTTATAATAATAATAATAATTATTATTATTATTATTATTACTATTATTATTATTATTATTATTATTATTACAGGAAGTTGTGTAAGCATGAAAAGGTGTGTGAAGTATACATCACATTCATCCTTTTTTTCATGCCTATCCAGTCTCTTCATTTTTTTTCATTTTGTTCAATCGCACAGTCAAGAATGGGAATTTTTATAAGATTTTTTATTTATCAGGAATAATGACTGTCTAACAGACAGACTGACTTGTCGCAGATATAGTTTAGCTGCTTCAAGGCATCATTGGTAACGGTGGTAGGGTTGGTGGTGGTGGTGGTGGAGGATGATGATGATGGGCGGTGGTGGCGGTGGTGGCGGTGGCGGTGGCGGCGGCGGCGGCGGCGGCGGCGGCGGCGGCGGCGGCGGCGGTGGGGGTGGCGGTGGCGGTGGCGATGATGATGATGATGATGATGATAACAGAAATAGAGGATATTTTCATTTCACCATTGCCTGCGAACGAGCTAACAAACCCAGTGATGATGAGAAGACAGGTCTGCTGGATAATTTCAATGGTAATCAATTGGTGGTGGCAGAAGCAGTTTTGTCTACTGGAATTTACATTGGAGACCTGTTACAGAGAAGTGGATGGATAATAGTGTGGTTGTAGTTGCATCAAATTCACTCAGAGAATCTCCAGTCAAGTATATAAAGACATATTCATTGAAAGAGAAAGAACATATAAATCTCATTTGGCCAGCAATTATTAGCATATACAATAGAAATACGGGTGGTACCGATTAACTGGATCAAAATAAAAAGTAAGAAATGGTACTGGGTAATATTGATGTGGCTCATAGCTGAAGTGAAAAATAATGCTCAGCAGATTTACAAGACAGAAAGGAAGGGCATTCAGAATAGACATAGCCATCACACACCTCACAAGATACAAAGCAGCTGCCAAAACTGTGGATCTAAAAGCTGTCATCAAAGAGATCAACACAAGTTTTGGTCAATTGCTTTGATCAGCTGATCACATAAAATGAATACTAATTATCAGAAGATTGAAATCAAACTTTTTTAAAAGAATTGAATATAGAAGTGTAATTTGTTTGCTACTGATATTGTGGTCATTGACTAGTCATTGTACCAAATAAGTGCCTATGTTTTGCAAATAAATGCTTGTTGTGTTGAATATATTCTCTTTTTTAACCCAGTATAGTTATCACCCCCACAGATCAAGTGTAACGAATACCACGCACGCACCAACACACTCACGCACGTGCATGCACACACACCTCACTGATAGGTGGACTAATTTTTTAAACATTTGTTGGGGCTACAACTTAAGTTTTTGAATAAAAAAACTGAAAGAAATTCAAAATGTTTGATGAAAAATAATTCTCATCCTTAGAGGGTTAAATGAAGCTTACATTAGTTGAAAAGAAAACCAAATATGCCCTTAAGAGAAAAGAAAAACAGGATAATCTCTTTATAAAATGAGACAAAATAATAATTCTAATTATTTGGGGGCATCCGATTTACATGTACAATATTCTGTCTGCCTGTAAATTTATTTCTTATAAATTCACATGCAAACACATCTGATTTTCTTTGAATATGTCATGAACATACCTTGAAGTAATTACAAACAATGGATTGTGCCGGCACCGGAAGAGACATAACAGGTTAAACTCTTGAAAATTTCCACCACATATAATTACAACACAAGACTCCCTAATTAGCAAGCAGATGAATTTAAAACGTGCAACAGTTAATTGTGTAATAAAGGAAATGACAAATCACTGAAAATATACTCATAAAATTAAACTTAGTGACTTTTACTCCACAGGAGTGGTACTGAACACTGAAAACTTTAGTAGCATTTCCCACAAATTTGCAGATTTATTTGAATGTTCACATGGTGAAAGGAGCAGCAAGAAGTGAGAAATATTTAACTGCCATGTCAACAAATGTAATAGCATTTGTTCATTAATTCAAAGAATATATAGCTTAATTTTATTTTTAAAACAGTAACAAATGAAGTTAGAACAGTTTTGAAGGTAAGTTGGCAGCAAAAACCAACTGTTTTAGCGGGCCTTGTTGCTGCCAACATCTCTTGTGTAAATAAGATTTTCTGAATCGCATGCATTGTGCCAATTGTGACAGATTTTTTTAATTCATGTGATTTTGGCTTGGATTTGTTCCATAATATCTTGTGCATCTGCTTTTAGTTAGTTATTTCAATAGTTGATGTTATTGGTTCTTTTCATATTTAGATAATTGTTATTAGTTATTTGTTGTAGAAAGCAGGGACGAATACCGAAATAATAGCGGTAAAGGAATACCTCTATTAAAGGTATTATACCGGTATTCTCTCATCAAAATACCGGTATTTTCATGAAAATACCGGTATTTCAGTAGAATCATACAGGTATTTGGGGGAAATTCATTGTGATTTTTTCCGCTGAGATGGCTCAGAGGAAACAACTATTTACACGGCAGAGTTTCTGACCGGGAGGTCCTAGGGTTCGAGTCCCGAGGGTGGCGGATTTTCGACACATATTCTAGCTAGGTCGAGTTCTGCCGTTGACTGGGAAGTCGAGTTCTGTCGTCAGACGGAGGGACCAGCCAACGGTCTTTCGCAGACATCAACACGAGCTCGTTCGCTGACCTTGGACCTCACGTCCGGGCGCAGAGCTTGGCGACACGTCATAGTGTTGAAAATTTATCGAATTTCTCCGTATAAATCTTGTCCTTTCTAGTAGCGATAAAAAATGGAGAAACGTGTCTTCTTATCCATAAATGAGTCTTCCACGCATACCAAACTTCCTTTTGCACGACTGTGTTTATCACTAAATACGATTATTTGCTTAAATTTGATCGTATCACTAACATTCCCGAAAATATTTTTTTCAGTTGGCCCAGTTTCCTTATTCTGCACCATAATTAATAATTATAATTATATATATTAATTAATTATATATAATTATTAATTATAACTAAAACAATATTAAAAATTGACATTGAATGCTAATAGACATTAACTATTCTTATTTAAATTAAATGTTAATTTTAATTAAAAAGTAAAAATGTTAATATAGATAAACTCTTTTTTATTAATTAATAATGTTAGTATATATTTCTTCTTATTAAGGAAGAAACACTCTTCTCGAAGTGGGCTCCTCCAGATGCATTTTACAATGTAAGCTACCCACGTAGAAGGGAACCCTTGCCCACATGCGATGTTAATAGCTAATAATAATAGTAATAATAATAATAATATAATAATAATAATAATAATATAATAATAATAACATAAAATTTACTTTTATTACAAATTTTCTCAATATTTGCAGTTAATGTCAAAATATATTAAACCCTTAATATAAACTAGGAAAATAACATTTTATTTTAGCCCTATTTATTAATGTATAATTAAGATTTAATTGTGAAATGAAGTAAAAGGAAATCATTTTTAACAATAACAAAACTGGGCCTGAAAGCCTGAGCGTTCGTGATTATCTCAAGGTGTCAACGCTTCCTCAGTTCGCCGAAGGAGGGGCGGGGAGGGAAGAAACGGTCCTACGCCTACGGCCGGCGCATACGTTGACAGCCTCTCCATGTGCGAAATACAAAGACAGGCTTAGGTCATCTCTCAGGTCAGATGGGAGATAGCTCGATGAAGGACACTACGAAAAGGTTCTCTTCAATGGAATCAATAATTATTATTTCATATTTCAACTTTTCCGAAGTTTAAATTAAGGGAGGTTTTCAATACATACAACGTATGCAAATACCGGTATTATACCGGTATTTTTACCAGTATTCAATACCTTTTCGGTCCCTGGTAGAAAGTAGTTAGCAAGATTATCTCGTGACATTTTACTTAACCTTTATTGACTTATGAAAGAGTTCGAAATTTGTATTTGTTATGTTCAGTTACCATTTAATTAATAGATATTAGTTAACTGTATTAATAATTGTATAATTAGTAAATTGTGTGGTTATTATACTGTAGTATTTGCATCAGCTTTTAATGTTTAATTTTAATTTGAAGATTTTGAAAAATCTATAGTTATTTGAAGTTATTTAATTAGTAATTATTGTATTTAATAGGTAGTTATTGTATTTAATTAGTATTTACTTTATTATAGTTGTACTATTAAATAGTTACTAGTATTTTGTGCAAATTTTATAAATAGCTATGGCCAAATCCAGGAACTCACACTGTACAAATTTACAACCTAACAAGATTACCACTAAGGAAAGTTTGTAGCAAAAGGCAATAATTATTTTTTACATTACTTTACAAAAAGAAACGTAAGAGAAAATTCATCTATGTCAGATTTGATAGTGAACTGCGAAGTACCTGCAAGTAGGCGAGTTATTTTAAGTGCACTGTATTGACTGAAATCTTTTTTGTCTGCTATTTGTTACATTGTAACTGTTTTATATTAACAATTACAAACAAATGTTATTTTTTTAGGTGACACCCAACAAGTGGAATCGGTATGTTACTCATACTGAAAAAATACTTTTAGATAGTTGGAATAATGAAATTAAATATTTTACTGAAGGATTTACTCTCATATTTGGTTATTAGACATTGGTTTTAATTTTGTAGTTTTTTTTCTTCTTTCATTGAAAAAAATACTGTAACCACTGACAGTACCCAAAGAGGAAGAACACTCAGTTTTAAGAAACATTGAACTAATAAATGTAAAAAAAATCTAACTGTTCGTAATATATCAGGGATTTTCAGGAATTTAATTTTTACTACAAAATAATGATTATACATGTGTTAAATACATACAAATTTGTTGTGACTAGATCACTTACAAAGAATAATGAACTCCAAACCCAACAAGATCCAAGCTACCCTGAGCTCCAAACCCAACAAAATGAAGAAAGAATGCAAGAAAAGTAATTATGTATTGAATCCTCAGTTCAATTCATTCCAAATGTCTGTCCTTTTGAATATCGTGGGTCAGGATGATACCCTTGGGCTCAGAAGTTGGCGGTACTGGCAAACAGCTTTCAGCGCCACCATATTGAAGATTTAGTGTGGCCTGTTAGAATGCCCCAAGAGAATGTATCCAGAGAATTTTGAGAGCATTTCACTTCTTGTGGTAATAGTCAATTAGCACATAATTATGAATAATGGATTGGAAATAAAGCTTTTAGAATAATAAATTGAACAGGAACTGAAAGTGTTCGCAAATGATCATGAATGACATTCTCACACACAGCTACAGAGAAAGAAACAGAAAGAAAAAAGAGCAGGCAGAAAGAAACAAAATGAAGAAGAAGATGAAGAAGAAGAAGAAGAAAATAAAGAAGAAGAAGAAGAAAATAAAGAAGAAGAAGAAGAAGAAGAAGAAGAAAATGAAGAAGAAGAAGAAAATGAAGAAGAAGAAGAAGAAGAAGAAGAAGAAGAAGAAGAAGAAGAAGAAAATGAAGAAGAAGAAAATGAAGAAGAAGAAAGGAAAAAACAGTGGTCTGGTAAAACATTTGATAGAATAATTGCATGATTGTTTAGGTCTTTAAATTTGCACGGAATTTGTACAGAAAGCATGGAAAGTAATAAAGGGATCAAAAATGGAAAATAAGGACGCACTGCAGAAGAGTACAATTAGCTTGTAGAAATCATTGAACAATTATAAACACCTGTTAACCGAAGGGAGAACACATTATCTGCAGCAGGAAGAAAAGGTGATAGAAAATACGGAATCAAATTTTGAGCCTGTCACCCCAAAAGAAGTAAGAGTGACTCTGGCATTAATGAAAAACAGGAAAGCTCCTGGACCAGGTAACATCAATGTAGAACTGCTAAAGGCAGCACCTGATTGTGTGATGGATATAATAGCTATTATTTTAAAGCTTGGAGGCATTTATGTCTCCAAGGTAATGTATCACTTAGTGAATGGAAAAAGGCTTATATTACAGCTATTTTTGAGAAAGGAGGCAGACAGAAATGTAAGAACTATCAGGGTATAAGCATTATGTGCTCATTAGCAAAGCTGTATGCAAAACAGTAGTATAACTGTAGGATTATAAAACAAAGGAATGAAAGATCAATTCACAGAATCTGAAGAACAGACTGGTTCACAGCAAGGTGATCATGCGGTGTCAGTAACTTTAACAAACTTAATGGTGAAACATGTCGAGTGTGTTAGAGCTATCCACATAGTATTTTCAAACATTAAAACATTGCTGGTGTGAAACAGAAGCTACTCAAAGCTAGTTACTTTCAAAGTCAAGAACTTCTCTTTGGATTTATTCTCAATAAGATTTAAAGAAATTGTTGAGACAGGTTCAGGTCTTTCAATTGAGGCACCTCAAACTCCTAAGAAAGTTAAGAGGATGTATACTAGCGGTGAATGCAAAATTATTGAAAAGGAAAAATACTTGTGAAATGGAAAACGGGAACAACGTTTTGTTGTATCCTTTGAGTAATGCTTTAGATTGGGTTTCAGCGTAAACTGGAGCTAGTATTTCCACAATACGTAGAATAAAGACAAAAAGAGCCTATGACCCTTCCCAATCCTCAGAAATGTCCAGTAAAGGTAATATTCAAAGAAATCAATTTATCATACTCTATGTAATTATTTTTTCACATACTGTTTACACCAATTTGACGAAGATCTTCGAGTGAAAGGCTGATTTATAGTATTTTAAAACTTTAAAAAGTGTTTGCCTTGTTAATTACTCTTTAGACCATCACAATTGATAAGAAGAAATAAAGATTATAATAAAATAAGATTTGTCACTTGAGGCAAACAACCTCTACGCTTTCCAAAACAAGAAATTAACCAGTCGTGCAGTACAAAATTATGGAGCAATTTTAAATACAAATCTGAGATAGAACATTTCTATTAAAGATGAACTAAGAGCAAATCAATTAAGCTACAATGAAAAAGTTGTGAATGCATAGAGCACAAATATCTTAGTAATGAATTATTTCCTGAAATTGAATATTCCTTCATTCTTAAACAATGAACGAATAATTGCCATTGATTTTGATTTTTCAGAGGTTGGCATTACTTTAAATAATCTAGAGGCCAACTTTGTAACTAATACCCCCACTCCGTCCGCATTCCTTCAATCCATCGGTCAAGAAAAGTTATGTGATCAACACCTGTAAATGACAATATACTATACACATTACACTTTGCCGATGATCAGGTAATCATAGCTGACGATGACGACGCATGCCATATGCTCCGCACGCTTCAAGAAGAAACAGAAGAATTCCTTGGAAGCTTCAAGAAGAGACAGATTCCAAAAGACGGAATATATGGTAGAAGGTAATAAAGGATATGGGGGCCTCAAGACAGTAACTGACAAGATCACACAATGCAAGTCAGTCCGATACCTTTGAGTAAGACTTTATTCAAATGGTAGAGGTGCTGATGACATCTCTAATAAAATAGGTCAATGAAAAATAATCCAGCAGTTAAACTCTTTGGAGTACAAAATTCACAAAAAAACTAAACACATTACTTCTAAAACATGTACCGCATGTACAATGAAATCTCAGGATAATGGACTTCAGAATTATATACATTTCAGTTTTACGTACATATTTAAAATCCCCATTTGAATGTCCAATGTTACAATGTAAAGATATTTCACTTTTATGAACTCTCTACTCTGACCTATTTCAGTATTGTGTAGTTAAAAAAGAAAAAACGGATTAATTTTTGATTTGTATATTTTTATTCCTACTGACTCTGCTGCTGTTCCCAAATTTTCCGGAATATGTATTTCGTACCATTTCCTTAAAGGCTATGCTCATGTATGCAATGTGCATTGAATAACATAACCATACTACATATCAATCGAATTTGTAAAGATAAGACCTAGTTCACCAAAATCACTGCAGATAGAAACAGTAGTCATTATTTCTGGATCATGTGATGGGGAATCCTGACTTTTTCAATTTTGAATATTATGTTCTTACGGAAATTCACTTCATGTCTTGTTAATTGTAACGAACGCTCTGGTTGAAAATACACGTTGGGAGGTTACAGTTTTCTAAATGGGTTTTGTGGTAGTTAGTAGTAGTATTCATAAAATTATGACCCAATTTGATTGCAATGGAAAGTAAGAAAAGGAGACAGTCCGTGATAGAACAGAAAGTGGAGATAATAAAAATAAAAATAAAAAAAAAAAACAGTGAAAAGAAGCAGGTTGATGTAGCACATGTGTATGACACAAAGCCAACTTCAGTTTCAACAATTCAAGGAAGATTCATTTAGTATTTCATTCATGTTGGATCAATTGGGCAATTCATGCATGAACTTTATACAGTATGTATGTCATCATATAATCACATATGTAATGAAATCTGGATCAATAAATTTGGTGCCTCTGATGTCAACAGGAATGTCAGCTGATATCCTAACAATAGGACTGACTACACACAAACATGGATTTTGTGTAAACCTAATGAATCAAGAATATCAGCACAGAGATTATCTAGAGGGGAAGCATCCCATGTATCCTCCAAAAACAGTTCTTTATGTTTTACTTGGTGTAACAGTTATTCAATAAATATAAATTCCTTTACAACAGCCTTGAAGACTTTTTTGATTAACTAGATCTCCGCTCTCATACACAAACTTCATTTGCTAGTATTGACAACTCTTAATTTCATCACAGCAAACACACACAATTAAATACAAATACAAAATAAATTTACAGTAAAATGCAATTGTTTTGCTACACTGCTACTCATCACGCATTTAATACTTCATTATCCAAACATAATAATATTAACAAAACTTCATGTTGTATGCCAGTTTAATGTCTTAAAACGAGGGTTGCAGGGAGGGGGGGGGGGATCTTAGGATGCATCATCTATATACTTGGCTGTACTTAATGATTTTAGATTAACCTTTTGAATGATGAAAAACCAGTACTGAATGAACCAGTAATGAAAACCAATGATGAAAACCCAAACTTTTTGTTCTTTCTTTCTTTTTTTCTCTCTCTATCTTTCCCCCCCACACCGTTTTTCAACTCTGATGATTATGTACGGTATAACAAATGGTACTCAACAGACAATCAAATACACAGTGGTAATATAATTACATGATGGCAACTCCAATTAAACATGGGCTAAATTATTTACCAAATGGTTACATAATTTTTGAACTATGAGGTAACATTCTCCATAAATGAAAAATATAAATGTTCTCACTAGCTAATATCAATTACGGTAATACCATTAAATTTTGCATAATTTTAACAAATAATTTTTAATAATACTATTTCAGTAATATTGTTTCCATAAATTTTTACTAAATACTGTCATAAAAAGTTTCACAAACAGTTTTGAGATACTCAAGAACTACACAATGACAAATACACATGACTCATGGAGGAAGACCCAAAGGTTCTCAGCCTGTTCTATTTCATGCACACGCAGAATATTGTGAGTGGCTATGATTTGAACCTTAAGATTGGAGACACTAATGCCTTCAGTAGTGTTCTTCTCCATGTTCCAGCAAAGTCAACCCAGGAGCAAACAAAACTTACAGAGTACACACAACATTCACAACAGAGTATTAAATGGTCTATCAAACATTCAAAATTCTTTTTAAAAAAATTAACTGTTCACAAAGAAAATGATATTAATTTTTAATACCCATAAACACACTTATCAAAATAAATATTAAAATGGGAAACCTGAACAAATCAAACTTCAAGGAAAGGAAAGCAAATGGATTTCTTGAGTAAAAGGAGAAAAATAGGAACAATTATTCATATGGAACCTGAAAAATGATGAAAATAGCAATGAGGCATAAAAATACCCAGAATGGTAAGACCTAAAAATGTTCAAAATAAAAATGTAACAATTCTGTCAAAACTAGAATACCAAGAAATAAAAGAGGTCGTCTTCATCTGAGGTCATCTATGACGAAGATGACCTCTTTTATTTCTTTGCATAAGAACGTCAACAACACCGAATCAGAATTCCCACAAAACTAGAATACTTGTAATAAATAAGTAATAATATGTGTTAAACACATACCCTTTTCAATGTAGTTCTTGGGCACCCAACCAGGAAGATCTTCCTCATCTGGCACTATAGGCATCATGTGCGATGTCCTGGGCCGACCGAAGCCTGGATGCTCATCCTCTGGAGGGGGTGGAGGGGGCAGTGGTGGGGACACATTGCCTGGTCGATGTTGTGCATGCATGTGCTGCAGCTGCTGATGCTGCTGATGTGGATGGTGAGGCAGTGTGTGGGAATGATGACCAGCTCCTACAGCAGCAGCTGCAACCATGTGATGCATCATGCCTCCATGATGTTCAACAGCATCCCCTGGAGGAGCTACAAAATGAACAAACACAACAAAACAGTTGTAGTATTTTGAAAACAAGTATGACTACAGTGCAAGAACTTGGGAACTTCTAAGAATTCTTATCAATAGACTGGTGTAAGTAACAAATTCTCTATTTAAAAAACACCCACCAACAACAAATTTGTTAATTAAACTTTTTTTTCTTTAATTCATTTTAAATTTTTGTTTGGTTAGAAATGCACCAATAAATTGTGACTAAGCAATGCTACTGAGATACTTGAATAAGAATATTTAGAAAAATAAATATATTTCCAAATATATGACAAAGTAGAGTGAGATTTACTATTTTTTAACTAGATTATTTGAGTCAGATATTTTAGTAAGGATGATACTAATTCTAAATTCACCTATTTCACATAACAATCCATTGGTATTTTAAAATTACTGATCACACACAAATATACATACATTTCTATACATTCCATCAATTTAATGTACAGAAATTAAATAAAATACACTCAAGTCAGAAAAATCTTTAATTTTAATCCATAAATTAGGTTTCACAAGCATAAGGTAAACTATATGAGCCATTTTGTTATTAATATACTTTACCAAGAGAACAATAAAAAGCATTGAACATTTTTCAAAATTTCAGCATTCAAAATTTAAGTTCTTTCCACATACCTTCCCCTTTTTTTTACTTCCAAAATCTAATTGGATAATTGGAAATATGTATAAATGGACTTTGAATTAATAATGTTCTTATGAACTTACTTTTTCAATGCATTATTGCAACAATTTTGCACTCCCAGAATAAAATTGATAAATTCTCGAAGTTGCTTTTTTTAAGAACAGGTGGCAAAATGCTCCAAGTAATACATGTAATTTGCATTAATTAATATCAGAAGTATATTTATATATTAATTCTTAACTTTATTTGAAACATATAAATACTGGCAAATGTACTTCTAAAAAACTTCCACATAATTTACGGAATTGCTGTTATTTGTTCCACAATATGTATGTCTGTTTTGTTCTCTCAAGCTACTTGTGAATATTGTACAGTATGCACATTATTAATCATCTCTTGGGGGTGGATTTTGATGACCAAAAACATTGCTAAAAATGATCAATAAAATTATCTTATTAGGTTTTTAAAATGCCCTAAAACAAGAGAAAAATATTGTAAAAAATGTGATCAAAGCCAGTACAGATGAACAACTCAAGCTTTTGGATACATTACTGACTTAATCAAGGTTTCTTCCATTCATTCAAGTGAACTCAGCTTGCAAACTTTTGTTTTGAACTTCACCAGAAAATCTCTGTCTTTAGTTATTGCGGAATCGGCGGAACTGACAATGGCATTGATAGGAACCTTAGATTACATACAACATCTGTCCTTACAATTTTTGAGCAAAGAAATCAAATAGGCAACTCAGGAATTCTGTGGTGAACAGTTGTTGCATCTCATAATTATTATTTGAAGCAAGTACTATTAAAATGATATTAAAAAAGATGAAATCGGTAAAAAATGCATTAAAAATTATGGTAAAGGTAAAAAATTACTTATTACTGAAAATTGACATAAAATGCAAAAAAACTTACACATAAAAATGGGTAATTTTCTTTTGTCATAACATAAATTACTCCCTAGTCAACTCCATTTTCTTCCTCATAACATGTTCCATAGGGTTCTAACTTGGGGCCACTGTCATTTGTCGTATCAATTTATCATTTCCATCAGGGTTTTTCTTGCTTTCTCTTACCTGAAGCTGATATGAAATTCTCTCTCTCTCTCTCTCTCTCTCTATAAGGCCAGTAGAAGACTAGACTGTTCTAAATAATTTGTGCCATGATGCCTAATTATAAGTAGAGGCAGGATTTCAATACAAACGCAAATTTACCCCCTGTAATAAAAAAATATGCTCACTTGGAATATGCTTGAAACACTCAATTTCCAATTATTTAACGTAACTTTATTTTGCATATCTTGCATGTTTTGTCCCAAGATTGTATCTTCCAATTTGTATCATCTTACATTTTGATTCATTTAAAGGTAGCATCATATAAAGGTTAATAGAAACGCAGCATATTGTATTACAGTGCAGACAGCAACAAATTCAAAATGACCTTAGTTACCGGGAGATTATCATTAAATCACAATATTTGGGAACTAAAATGGAAGAAGACTCCTGTTGAATCCTGAAAATTGATGAACATCTTTTCTTTTTCCTTTCTTTCTCTCTTTTAGCATATACATTTAAATTTTGAGCCTTTCAGTGGACAGAGCAAGAGGTTAACGAATGATCATCACTAAATGCAAAAAAGAAAATTACAATTCAAGACTTCTTTAAGAAACACTTTTAAGTACACTTCTTCCAAAAAAAGGTTTTTTTGGAAACAAGAGTTTTCATGAACATAGCCACAAAATTCAAAAACCTTTCTATATCTTACTTTATCGGTCACATGCGCCTTTAACCCCCATTATCATGCAAACCTGCATGCATTCGCATAATTCGTGAGATTTTATGGAGACTGATAAAATGCTGAACATACTACGAAAAGTTAGTGTTATTACCGCCTTGGCCAAAAGTTAAAAATCGAAGCAGAGCGTGGTAAAGCCAAGACTTTTAATTTGGACAAGGCAGTAATAACACTAACATTTTTAGGTATGTCAATAGCTATTTCCAACACAATCATGAATTCTCTCTTATTCTTAAAACCTCTAAAAGCCATCAATTTCAATTTTTATTCTGAATTTTTTTTTTGTTAACAATGAGCTTATAGTCATGAAGACTTCTTTTATCATTAAATTACACATTTTACATTTGTTCTCATCAACTAGCCTGCATAATCACAAGGTGGTTAATTTTTTTCAAAAAGTTATTTTTATTCATTAATCAACTTATGTATACAAGGCATCCTAATACTTTTTTCTGAAATAAACATTGAAAAAATGATATTTGTAACATAAGAACAAAAAAAAAATTGAATGACTCTCTATGTACTTATTTCTCATAGCCAAAAAACAATCATAACAAACATGCATCTAACCAACATAATTGTATGTACTATTACGGTAATATGAAGTTGAAGTTAACTGAAACGTAATTTTCAGGCAAAAATTGAGGGTCCAATATTTTTATCAATTCAGCAAGCACTTGTTTTAAAAAAATTCAAAATGCACAACTAATTTTAACTTCAAATGAATGTTTCAACATAAAATTTTATTTCATAAAAAATATCTATGTGAAATTTATTGAAGAATTTGTAGAATTTGATAAAAATGAAATTAGGTGATTTAATTTTGATACTTCCCCAACTTCTTTAAGTCACTGCACAAAGAAATTTCTTTAATAGAACTAATCAATTAAAAGGGTACGAAAAGCACAATTGACATTTGCATCATTAGATACAAATCTGTACGCTTCCTACTATTTGATGTATACTTCTGTGGTTCAGGTTTCCAGATATTTTCTTTTAGATGACTTCACACTCCTTCGTATCTTTCAATTAATTTTCCATTCATTACTTCATATCTCTCTTCCATTACCACATTAACTACATTAGCTCAAAAGCTGAAGTCCTGCATTCCAGTAAAAGCCATTTACTAGAGACAACTTGAGGAAGAGGAAGATGTTTTTACTTTGGACAGATTTTCCACGACAATCATCATTCCAAAAAATACATCAACTTCACAACAATCACCTGTTTCCCAGCAAATACAAAAGTTTTTTTTCCCATTATACCACAATTTTCTAATTCACACACTCTTGGAAGGGAACCTCTTCATCTTGGTATTGTATGTACTGCTGACTTGAATGTGAACTACCTAAAAAGTGTACTTGAATATGTACTACCTAAACTTGAATTGTTCCCCAAAAGTCAACCAATAATAAAGAAGCAGATTTCTTCAAATTCTGCTTCCCAGGGTCTCTGGGATATTCTTTACAATTACCTCCATCTTCATTTACTTAGAATGCTTGCTTGAAATTCAATATCCTATTTACACGCTTGTCAGTGCTCAGATAAATGTGAATTTTAAATAATCAAGTAATATTGTTCCCATATTATGTACATATTAGTACAGTATTATTAATACACATTTCATGAATTAAATTTTGTCAATGTCTTGATTTTATCTTATTCCACATATGTCTGCCAATCATCATCACTTGTTTCATTGTCTATTATTTCATGTCCATAATTCTCACTTAATATTTCATCTGTATTATCCTGATTGTTTGTCACACAGCACTTTCTTGCAACCTTTTACAATGGTTTTAGCAACAAAAATGTTATTCCATATTGTTATTATAAACTGACCAAGTCATCTAAATAAAACCTTTCTAAGGTTTTCCGCAATCTACATAAGTACAACAAAACCCCTTTATAAGAGACACTTGGGGGAATGGAATTTTGTCTCTTATAAGCAGGAACTCTTATAAGTGGAAAATGGGTTTTTGACATGTGTAATGAAATGTTACCATGTTTTCAGTCGATTAGTATGTTTTTTCCACAATTTTCAACTTGAGAAAACATAAATTACTTGATACCAGAGCCTATTTATCCAGATCTTTTGAGCGAACTTTATGACATTAATTAGAGCATGTGCTCATAAATGCATTATGTGAACAAATTGCCTCTATTGTAAATATTGATGATGTGAGGGATATCAAAAAATTACATTTGTGTTATTTTCAAAAAAACAAAATGGTGTTTATATTATCTAGTAGAGTACATTTAGCACTATCTCTACTAAAGTTAAAAGTAAAAATTTGGAGCAGTTTTTGAGAAAATCTTGTATTTGATATGTTTTAATATTGCATGAAAACCACATTAAAAAAAAGTGCATATCATTAATGTAAGAACAAATTACAGAGAAAAAAAATTTATTTGAAGGAAATATCTCTATCTTCAATTTTGTAGTTGTAGGAAAACGCCAAAAAAATTGCCCCTTTTGCAATTTTCGAAAATTCAGGGTTAACAGTGAAAATCTAAACTACGCCACCTCTATAAGTGTATTTCACTCTATTCTTACAAGAAATTTAAAGAAAAAATTTGGAGCCATTTTTGAGAAAATTTTGAAAATGTCCCAAGGGCTACATGTAATGTATCCCCAAAAATTAAAAAATGTTTTTCAAAATCAGAGAGCTTTGAGTGGAGCCAGATTGATTGGGGAAAATTCAATTTGGAAAAAATTGTACTAATAGTTTAGGTGCTAGTGTTGTTCACAGATGGACGAACAAATATTAAAAAAATACTTTTTCGGTATCAAAACGCGTATTTCCAATGAAATCTCAAAGCCGATTTTCTGCATCATTACATAACTTTCTCTACATTATTCCGTATATACACATGTATATGAGAAAGTAACAAATGGTAACATTAGGCAAAACACTAAAAACAATAGGCACTGCAGTGACCTCCATGTTGCCAAAAGACATACAGCCTACAGAATGAGCTTTCCTCGAGAGAACTTTGCACATCTCCCCTCCCCCTGTGGCATTGATGTTGCGAACCCCTGCTCTAGTCTATTTTTATGCGTGGACACCAACCCTTACTACTCTGACGAAAATCCCGAGTCACCTGGAGAAAATTCAAAGCTTTGTCTCTTACAAGCAAGAAGAAAGTCATGGCGGGGAATACAATTTGTCCACAATACGCAGGAATCTCTTATGATGGGGTCTCTTATATGCGAGGTTTTGCTGTAAAATAAAAGAGGCTTTCAGATAACAGATCAGTCTTCACAGCTCTTTTGAAGGATGGTCCTTAAAAGGCATCAAGGGTTAACAACCCTCTTTCCTTAATACAGCTCCTGGTAGCATGCACCAAACATTTTGAATTTATGAAATCATTAAATTTTCCTTCAGTCTTCCATTCAAGATGCATTGCATTTAAAAATGATATCACTTGTTTTTTTCTTTTGATAAATTCTTCCTTTTCAGAATATGAATGAAAGCCAGTATGTCTGCAATCATATTGTAACTTCTTGTTTTACTTAGTGGCCATCAAAGCAAGAGTGTCAGCATACAACTTTGATCATTAATAGTGGAAAGAACTCTTCCATTTTTTTCATTAAAATTAATGTTAAAACAAAAAACAGATTCTGTATTAGCATTTGAAAGAGTTCACGTCTTCATTGTAAAATACACATAATACTAGTACAGTCATGTTTGTTTACACGTGCAAGTAATGATGATTCCTAACTTTTAGAGGACAAAAACTGTGAAAATGCTAACTTAGGTATATTCAGGAAAATATTGTTTACAGCCCCAAAAATGGCAAAATCCACTATTATTGTTGACATTTATGACTGAAAACCTTGCACAACTCCAAAATTTTTCCAAATAGCCGAAACCAGGCAATAATGTATATGCCATCAACAATGATATTAGAGAGACCTACAAGGTAGTTCAGGCCATCCTCGATACTAAAATACATAATCTTTGAGTATATGGCCTTTAATTATGTTGCGTCAAAAGTTATTTTCATAACTTGACAAACCATACAAATCATGGAAACAATCCTTAGTGAAAAAGTAATTTACTCATTCAGGAGTTCCCCTAGTTTCCTACCTGGGACTGGTATTATTTTTGACATTTTAAATGATCATAATTGAATACCCAAATATCTTTCTATTTGACAACAATATTAAAATCTCTTCTAGTACAATCATCGAACAAGATGCCAAACAATTACAACACAATGTAAACAATCTTGTCCCAGGATGTAAAGTTAACAATACACCATTAAATATAACAAAAAAGCACGATAATGTTTACCAGACGACAAACTCTTCTGCAAACTGATTAAACAATTTATCTGATCCTGCTCATGAGAGTCCATAAGGTCTGTGATATCTGAAATATCTTAACTCCTCTATCCTTCGGCATGCTACACGCGCAATTGCCAGACCCCGCAAGCCTATCGATGTCACATGCCGTTTGAAGAAACACTTGGGGCTGTAGCATTGTGTGCAGCTCTTGTTCCGATTATTACATTAATGCTTCCTGTGTTTGAAGGTGTTAAGAACATAATTGTTCCCCCAATATTAGTAAACGTGATCTGTAAATTGCAGGTGATGTAGGAAAGATGCAGGAACTTCTTTTTAGAACACGATGTTGGAGATGAAAATTTTGAAGAAAATTCTGATTGTCAATAAAAAGCTAATGCTCAAGAAAATTCTGTAAATTTCAATACGGATCATGACGTAGGCAAAGAGGATTTAGAACAATTTTATGTTAACATTGTGGAGGACACATAATTTCAAGGGTATGCAAACATGATAAATACACAGCCAACGGTCATTCTCTCTCATCTTCAAAATTTTACAGCAATAAATGAAGAATAATTTATTTAGGAAATGGTGAACAATATTTGCATCGATGGCATGCATGTGAATTTCTATATAAAGGACTTTGCTCCAAGTTTATCTCTGCACAAGTTGCAAAGAAGGTTCACAATTACGTCTTCCAGAGAAATTCAACAAATGGTGACTAAATAGAAATTGATATTACAATAGTTTTAGCTCATCTTACATTTAGAGCAACTCCTGAAGAAGAGGAAATCTTTAAAATGTAGAGGTGAAAAAGTAAAAATTAATAGAATTTTTTAATATACTGTTTAATCTAAACTGTTTTCTGGTTAATGTGTCACTGTTTTCAATGGTTTTAAGAAATGACACTGTAAAAAAATTCTAGAGAAAACTAGAAAATTGAAGTAAAAATCATTTGGAACCACAAAATACAAAGAGAAATAGGTATCAGCCCTCCTACAAGCAAACAAAATAAATTGTTGCTCAAAATATGTTTATAAAAAATGTGATACTTTCTTATGCTTATGCAAAGGTGTAAAAATTATTTGTAAACCACCTTTAACATAAACAACACAGCTATTGACAATGAATAAAGTAGGAATTTAATTATTACTTCTTGTTTAGTATTGATTTTACACAATATTGTTTTCTTGTTCTACATAATGTAAATTAAGTCATCCCTAAAATATTCATTATACACCAACATCAATATCTCATTAAATAGCTTCCTAACACTTCTTCAGACAACATAAATAATAAAATGTAAGTAGTAGATTCATAGAATGTTCTAATAATATCAACAATAAAAATAGAATGAACTATAAAAATATAGCTAGACCCAGTGCAACTAACCAGCTTTGTGAGATATGCGAAAAATGGCACGTCTAACAAAAGGTTAACTGAATTTAATTTGGGTCTCTAGAGCAGAGGTGCAATTTTTGTGATGTTTCATTTCTATTCAAGGTCTTGACTAATTACATTGAGCATCCTTTAATATGTCCCCAACAGGTTTTAAAGTTAAACTGGTGTTGCTGATTTAATCTATATGATGAAATGTTCATTGTGCTTCCTAGTTGATGGAACCTTCATTATTTTAATTTTGTTTATCAGTATTATGAAATTTTGAAGTTTTCCTTGCTAGAAACAGCTTCTCTCTAAATCCAAACACGCAATTCAAGAGAGGTACTTCAGGATTAAATTCAACTGTAAGGCAACATTTCAAATTGTGAACATAAATTGAAAACATTATTAAGTACCAAGAGAACGGTACTTACGAGGCATGCTGGTGTGATGATCCACAGCATATGTGACAGGTGGTGGTGGCGGTGGTGGTGTCTGTGGGTGAGAAGCTTGTAGACTGGGATTGGTATGAGGAATAGGATGTACCATGCCTACTTGAGGAGGAGACATAGGAGGTGAGGGATGATGGTGAGGATGTGGAAGCGTCTGTGTGTGGAGGTGTGAAGCAGGAGGCATTGGAAGTGTACTATATCCAGCACCTCTCTCCCCACGGCGTGGATGACCAAGTGGATAATTAGGAGCGTAATGGCTGGGCACCTGAAACATAGAACATAAAAGAAAATTCCACTTATCAAAATTTTTAACTGAAGACTTGAGAGCTCATTATTTTTCTCTGACCATAAAACTCCATTGCCATTAACAGTGTGAAGAAGAAGTGTCAAAAAAATACCTATTTTAGGAATCTGGCATACTTAAATATTCTAATTCTAAGATAAATAGCAGACAATGAAGAGACTACTAAGAATATTCTCAGACCCTTACTGGAAACTTCTAATTACTAATAGAAAATACAAGAACTAGCTCCCAAGTCTTATTATTTTCAGTCAAGTGCTACGCTTTTTGCTGCACAAGCAAATTGCAAATAATTCACAGCCCAGAATATTTCAGCATTTACATCATCTCTACCAAAGCTGATTGTCTGGAAAGCACAGTACTGCCTCCACCTTCACAGCCTTTCACTGAAGCAGCTAAATACATAAATAGCTAAATTAGTGGTGGCAAAATTTTCTACATGAACTCTTCATATTTTATTTGAAACTGCCACCAGCACTTATTGCAAACGAAGGAAATAGTCTAATTTGAGCTGTATGCAAAGAAAGCACAAATGCATCATTATCAGTACCGTCTGAAAGGTAATATTTCAGTAGGCAAGAACTGTGTAACTGTACGCAAATAAAGGCCCAAAAGCAAAATGCAAAAAATACTATACAAAGCTTGCCGAGTGCAACACACTATGAATCACCACCACTCCCAGGCCAGGGCAGAAGCAGTGACAATTTTGCCACCACCAGTCAAGACTACGAACACAACAGCCTGAAGCTTGCGTAGCTGCGCACGGAACACTCGAGGAGGAGAACCTCCTTCCCACCTGTGGGGGGGCGACGGCGGGCGGTGTGCGGTACTCGCGAGACCCTTTGCTCAGGCTGCCCCCCTGTCGCACGGCCTGCGGTGGCGTGGGGGGCTTTGTGGTGGGGGCAGGGCCTACCAGATTGGCGCCCATCATTGCAGCTGCAGCTGGTGAAGTGCCTCCCAGAGACTGGATGCTGCCCTGGCTGCTACCACGCTGCTTGCTCCGTGGTGTGCCGCCTGTCGAGCCCGTTCGCACTCCATGCCCTATGTCGTCCAAAGCTGAAAACCCAACACATATCATTCATTTCTAATTTCTTAACTGATGTCATACTGAGACAATTCTCCCAAGTTTCAAACGAAACAGAATCTAGAGAAATTAGTAACAATAACACCATTGCTCTATGACACTGTTTCTATTATCTCAGTAAAAGGTATTAAAAATATAACAAAATGCCCGGATTGACAGCCCTGAAAATAGTTTTCTATGCATTTGAGTAAAAGCAACTCCCGTTTCTGTTAAATGTAAATATTCATAGTAATGTATTAAAATCTGGTTAAAAGTTGAGAACAATTTGTACTCCAATCTGAATAAGAAGTTCTGTATGTATACCAAAGTTCTTGCTAAGAAAGTCGTCAGCTCAATACCCCTGAACCCTTCAGGTCTTATTACAGATATTTTGGTTGAAGTCTAGAACATGGTACAACCTAAGGAAGTTGTTTAAACTGGCACTTCGCACCACTCTGGTGAGGGGGAAATCCACGGTGGAGGGGACAAGGGGTCATTAGGCACTTATAAGGGGAGGCAATTTCACCCCTAGAATCTTGACGGAGCTCTATTACTAAATAGTACTGCGATTGGGGTGGTGTACTTGTGTGTTGAACCTTGTAATGTTCTTTCTTCAAAACGTGTTTGCTACTACGTATTTTGAATTCTCGAGGTTTTTTATAAAAAGCTTATTGAAGTGCTTTCTTATAAAAGAGAATTGATAATTATGCGGTGGATAGACTCAAGGTTGTTTATAGTGATCATGAGGGCATAGCCCAAGCCTCGCTGTGACTTGGATCCGGGTGAGCGAAGCGAGAAAACTTGCCTTTAGAAGTAATTTGGCATTAAAATGTGGTGGGGACAAAGTGTATTAAGGGAGAGCCATAAAAATCGCCTATTGGTGAGTTTTATACATTTCTATCAGAGTGTGCAGCATAATTTGAGGGAGGGCTTAAGGAGACTCCCCTCCTTTGCCCCCTCCCCCCCACTTCTGTAAGGGTGTATCGTGTTCCTTACTTGAACCGATATTTTTGATGAAATGTTACTTTGCATAAATCTGCAAATTAGGTTACTGTTAATTCTACTAGACAGAAAGTACTGGTTAAATTTGCAACATGAACTCTTGCAACTGATAATGATGAGGAAAGTTCACGGTAGACAGGGAGCATGCAGGAAGATGATGCCCTGGTTAGCAAACATCAACAAAAAGACTACTATTTTGAGTGCATATGAGTTGTTTCATCTGGCACAAGGCAGAAATGTTTGGGAAAGTGGTCATCTAACTTCAGTAATGGAGAGGGCACTTCAAAAAGAAGTTCTACTATAACGTTCTACATTTTGGTGACTACTCACCAGTATAATCAATAGGTTTCCGCACATATTTGATTGGCTTCTCAGGATTGGCAGGAGCAATGATTTTGTACTGTCGTGATGTAGTCTTGTTGGCAGTGAGTACTCCAATCTCTCGACGAGCAACTTTTTCTTTATGGATCATCACCGTCTATCGAAAATAATTTCTTTAAAAGTAGAACATAAAAGTTAGCATTTGCAAAGGAGAAAAAAAATATCTTCTAACCTGTGCTATGTGATTCATTTGACTTTCCATTTCTGCTAATTGTGCTGTCTGCAGGTCGAGAAGTTGAAGAAAATTAAAAGCAAGAGTGTTGATTTGATAGGCAACACTAGCAAGTGATTGAGTGGTGTAATTTTTGGTTTCCTCCAATGCATGACGTTTGTTCTCAGACTGCAGCACAAAAAATACTGTCAGAAAACATGTCGAGAAACACAAGCTAATTCAAAAGGTAGTTACAATACCTGGAAATAATTTCCTTCGCAGTACTCTGCTACACGTTCCAAGTTAGTATGACTGTCTGCAAGGCTGCTGCGACCCTCTGGTATCTCGGTTTGAAGGAGCGCCGCCAATTCTGCCATGTTGTCAGACTCGCTGCCGAGGCCTGACTCCCGGTTGGGATCCATGACCCCTTGCAAAGGAAACAATACACAGGTCTTTTACAATGTATCCGGCAGGAAATTACATCAGACAACACACCAAACCGTGCTACAAACGGCACTCTTCAACAGCAGCCACAGGGTTCGGCCCATGAGAGGTTATATTTCGGACTAAGTGATAATACTCAAATTACGAGTTATTCAGCTTCAGAGCATACTGTGCACTGTCTAGAGAAAATAAATCTTATAGTTCTTGCATTTAAGTGCACTTTTCGAGCGGGTAATACTTACTTCCGCCGTGAAGATGGCCAAACAGCACCCCGCCCCAATGACAACGATAGCGGTGTTAGTGAGATTACGAAACACAGCAGTCCATTCGATCAATCTTATTAAAATGCATTCATTCCTTAAGCTATGGCATTCATACAGCAATCCAAGAACTCAGCATGCACAAACCTCCTGTTAAAAATGTACTCCACATCATTAAATCAGATAAAAACTCGGTACACAAAGATAATTGACAACTTCGATATATCGAAATTTGTTCGACACAGCCGGAAAAGACGTCGATACAAACATCGAGATGTTATCGATTATTATGTCATAACTAGTTCGCTCATTTCAAAGTAAACTGGAGACACCTCAATAATTATAATAACAAACATGTTCTTGGTTACAATGAATGGGCAATAAAATAAAGGCCTCGCATTTGTTTCGTTCAATAGTCTGAACTCTATGACAAGCTCAGATCGAAGCAGCATTGCTGTAGTTGTTTTGACCTTCGTGATACATTACGCTTCCAGATCACGAACTTTCCACTCACTCGACTTTTTGTCTGACTTCCCACGAACTGTGTGTGCACTCTCGCACTCTCGATAGTTGCGCTTCCTACACGGGCCTTTTTCGGAAGTACTTGAGAGCGAGAATTTCCTCCCTGGCAGAGAAGCTGTTTCTACAACTCAGATATGGCGTGACATAGTTCTTACAGATTCTCAAATCCGTTTTTTTATTTATTTTCTTATTTATTCACTTTAACCTTTGTATTATTTATGTATTTTGTGCTATCATACTGTATGATGTTTGTAATATATATGATTTATTTTACTAATTAATTGTGGATTAATTGAATCTGGCAAGCCTATTATATCACTTACTCATTTGTGTTGAATATTTAGTATGCCTATATTAACTCATATTTGAAACTTATTGTTATCAGGGGAACCGGGGAAAGTTTCGTTTAGGTCAAGGGAGCTGTGGACGAAAAAAGTTTGAAAACCCCTGCCATAAACATTTTAAAATGAAATTCACACAAAATATTTCTTTTTTTAATTGGAGTTTGTGGTATTTTGTTTTCGTCATCCAATCTAATACCGTCAGTGCCAGATTACCGAACAGGCTGAGTAGACTGCAGCCTGGGACGCGAAAATTTTTGGGGCGGACGAATTTCAGCGGATGCAAAATTGTACAAGACGGACTTTCGAATGTTTTTATAGAAATATTTCTTTCCATATTTGTATGAAAAGAACACGTTAATAAATAAAAATATATCCATTAAGGTGGTTAGAGCGAGATACGTGTTATGTTTAACATGCCTTTTTTATTGTACTAATCGGAAGATGAGAGGTTCGTCTATGTTCTGATAAAATTTGAAACTGTTTCACCGTCTAGTTTTTGAGAAATGAGACCGTAAAGTTTGTCGTTTTAACATGGGCTCTTATGGCGACCCGACTGAGCCGACCAGAAATTTTAAAATTGTGGGAAAACTAGCTATTGAAAATGTTTTAAAAAACTCTTCCTTAGGTAGCTAGCATCTCGAAGAATCAACATGCGCAATTTTAAGGACATCTACCGTCTCAATTAGGAGAAATACGCAAAATTGTAAGCCTAAATCACTCCAAAGAGAGACATTCGCGCGCTTTCTACAGGGACGGGCCGGTAACGCCCAACTCGGCAACACTGTGCGCGTAGCGCGCTTCCTTCAAATCGAGTGACAAGTCTCCGGCAAGAGTTCTTACATTCCTCTAGGTCTTCTGAGCCCAATTAAAAGATCCTCACTCCTGGAAAATATTTCCTTTGTATATAATCAAATATTTAAATCTGATGGATAAAAGCATTTGTGCGTTCTGAATGAAAATCTCAATTCAGTTAATATTCCAAATGATCACGTCTTTTCTTTTATATTATATGAGCTATATAAACAATCTTGTATGCTGTGAAAAAGTATGAATAATTGACAGGCCCGCGCACAGGATTAAGTCCTCAGCGGAATAATGTATATTTTATATTTATATTATTTGTATTTATACAGTCTGCTATAAATAAATAAATCACTTTGATCAAGTACACCTGGAGGTGTAAACTTCCTGTTCTACTGGGAAACAGGAAAGGGCCTGCAGTTTATGATGATTCACTGTGATTCAACTTTATGAGCAAATGAGTAATTTTGAGAGTTTATAGAAATATTTATACTTTTGTTATAGCATTATTTCAGTTTGAGCTCTATAACAGCTTTTTTCATTTTAGCTCCTGAACAATGATTAATTATTTGAAAATAATTCATATTCTCTTTTTCATTATATGAGATACACAGTGGATACTGGACTCGAAGCAACAAACTTTTGCATAAGTCAGCACCTCAATCAGTAGAACTACTGGGGTGAGAATTCAATTCACAAAGGTATTAGAAATTGCTGGTATTAATTTCAACCATGCAAGGTATAAATGTAGAGCTGGATTTCCCTACTAGCAAAATATGAAAGCTTGGGACTCCTTTCCCTGTGCCTACATTTTTGAAAATAAATATTCTTAAAAACTTCAAGAAATGTTTTTATCTGAATAATAATCAATCAAATATTTTATTGAACCATAATATTTGAATTTAAAAATAAATTGAATGAAACAATAAGAAACGAAACATGCATTTATAATTGAGAAATTGACAATGCAGCTTTCAATTTTTAAGCTATTTGTTAATTAACATTTGTGTTTGTACATGGATTTATCTTATCATAATTAGTGGTATTTAGTTAAAGTTTTTTTCTGGAGTGCCCAACACAGTATTATGCTTCAAGACCCACTGTATATAAAACCAACCAAGGGTAAATTGATTGAAATAGTAAGAGGAATTATAAATTCAATCGTAGGTAGTATTAGTATTTTAACAGAAATCCCTTTTTCTCTGTAGCACTATTTTCTCAAACCAATTGCACTCCCAATGAGTTCAGACATTGTTTACCGCGTGTCAACTAGGCACCAAACAGTACAGAAATAGTCAAAGAGTATATCTGGAAATAGTATTCAAAGTGAATGAAAACAAGGACAATTTGAAGCAGCATGAGCCCTGCGCAGGTATACCAATATCACAGACATTACGGCGTTGCCTAATTTACCAAAGACATTTCGCGATATTCAAGATGAGGAGATTTCGGCAATTATTAGTGATCTCTGTAAAAAATATGTAGATATATGTCTATAATGTTACTTTTTATAATTTTGATCTTGCTAATGGTGAAATAGTGCTTTTTTATATTCGATCTTATGCCTCAATTTTTCATTCTTTGGCTACGCGATCTGTTGGTACTAGTTAAGAAACTAGTCAACGATAGGTCTTTATATAATATTGAAATATTTTTATTTTCTATCTATATAACACAATTAATTCGTATAATTAAATAAAACTCTTAATAGGAATCCCTGGTTTGTTTATACATGTTTCACAATACCCACATGTCTCACAAATAATTATTGTTGAATGTAAAATAGACTCTCTATCTACTAGGGAATATCTCGCTCTAACCACCTTAAAGCATTGTTACATCATCACTTAGCGCGCTCACTATCATTTAAAGAATTGTTACATCATCACTTTGCGCGCTCACGTTTATTTAAAGCATTGTCACATTACGCACGGACCGCTAACAACATCATTTACGCGCATAAAACATGTGTAACGAAAAGTGAATTCTTTCCTCTTCAAAAGGAAAAGAAAAGGAAAGGTAGTATGAGTACGACCAATATTACAGTTTTTCCGTTATAAGAAATTTAACAAATAAAGTGTCTTTGTTTCGCACTGATTACAATAATGCGTCATGTCAAAACAGTGTACGAAAAGAAGTAATCAAAATATCATTGGAAACACAAATAGAAATAGAAACTAAGTTGTTTCTGACAACTAGTACGCCTAAAATGAAACCCTATTAGGGTCAGAAATCTCAATGATCAGGAAGCAAAATAACTACTAAAATGTCTCCAAACAATTCACATTTAAAGAATTAGTACACCTGATGAGTATCAAGTTCATAGTGACAATTTGTTTGCGATCGGGGGATAAGTTGTCTCAAATAAGGAGGTTCTTCACATCTGCAAACCTAGAGACTTCTGAACTATCCTAACTTTGCGTGCTCACTTTATAATCAACGTTTGTTATATCACCCATTGATCTCTAAACGGTGACATCTACGCAGAGAAAATGTGCGTAACGAGAAATCGGTTTATTTCTCTACAAAAGGATACGCATGTCGAGTTCGAAAAGATGGTGATAACAAAAACATTCAAAACACGAATCAAAATAATTAACAAGTTATCTCATTGGTTGTTACATTACGCGGCATCATTTACGCACACAAAACATGCGTGATGAGAAATGACTTCTTGTCTCTACAAAGGGATATTAAACACGCACAGGCAGTATGTTTACGACCAATCTTACAATATTTTCGTTATATGAAATTTTAGCAAATGGTCTCTTCTCTTTAGATCTAATTACAATGTTGTGTCATGTCAAAACAGTATATGAAAAGAAGCGATCAAAACATCATTTGAAGCACCAATCGAAATACGAACTAATTTATTTGTTACAACTACTACACCTAGGATGACCTTATCCCGGGGTCAGAAATGTTAACGAGCAGGAAGCAAAAATAAAAAAAACAGTACAAAACAATTACACATTTTAAAGTATTATTTCTCCAGGTGAGTATCAAGTTCATAGCATTAGGGTGTTTGCGATCGTAGAAAAAGTTTTCTCAAATAAAAATGCTTTTCACGTCTACAAACCCAGACATTCCTGATATATCCTTACTTCGCGTGCTCACTTTATATTCAACGGTTGTTACATCACGCATCGGTGACATCTACGCACACAAAACGTCCGCAACGAGAAATCGGTTCTTTCCTCTTCAAAAGGATACGAAAGACGAGTACGAAAAGATGGTTATCAATACAGCATTAAAAACACTAATAAAATAAGTACTAAGTTATTTCTTTCATTTTGTACTCCTAGGATAACCACGTCTCCGATTTTCAACCCGGAATCTCCCAGTTGTTAAGGGATTCTCCGGCATGTGTTTTGATATCTAATTTCCTGTAAGTATTCTCAAGATGATTATGTTAGTGTACATTCGAATTATCGAAAAAAAAATTTGTCTGCCACTACTTTCTAGTTGAGTATTGCTAATAGAGCCAATACTGCTTAATTTTCTCATTTTAATTTAAAGTGAGCTTAGCTAATACAACTAAATATTTGAGGAAAGGTCAACTCATATTGGGATTACAATGGTTAAAACGTAAGCACTTTTTCGAAATTTCAATCAAAATATTATTTGCTTGTTAAATACTAGTTTAACTCACGACTCAGTGCCACAAAGACATGTCGTTGAAGAGAAACGCCGATGTGAGGATGAGAGTGCAAAATGGAGAGAGACTTAAAAGAATCGTCCCCCGCTGGATAGCGCTGCGAAATATTGGGAAAGCATTTTGAAGATATTGTCCCAATGAAACTCCTTACCGTCGTTTCATGCAGTATTGTCATGAGGGGACACTGATAACGACAATATCCAGACTGTTAGCATTACTCAGCTTAAGAATCATTAAATATCGAAGAAATTGTCAGTGTTGCCTGTCTTGGCGAAAAGGAAATTGTTTTCCTTTTGGTTTTATCTCGAAAATTGTGCGTGTGAACTAAGTTTACATGCCAACCATTGTGAGATCTCAGTCGCAACACCAACCTCATGCAATTCAATTGACTGTCAGTGCACTCTATATTACTCGCGCGCGTTTTCTTGATACACGAGCTCCCTTGTTTTCAGCCAGCGTTGAATAGCACCGCCCGTTGAGATACATAGGTTTGACTCGACACGGCACGTACCATTTTACAATGCTGGCAACAACAACTCGTGCAGTACCAGCTTTTTTATCCGAGCGAGGCGAGTCACCACGAAACTGCTCAGCATCCTTCATTTTCAATCAATGTGGATTTGTAGCGTCTTACGTAGAAAAGAGTCGGATTTTAAGAACTTGTCGACAATGAACTGCTTTTGTACGTCTTTTGGTCAGGTCTGGGAACGCTCTCATGGTCATTTTTGGAAGCGGTTGAAACAATTGAAACACGCGAAATGAATTTATTTTCTCTCTGCAAGCTAGCCGGCGATTTCGAGGGGTAGGGCGGGACTTTTGAAATGTATACCCTTTGATGTTAATTCGGCCCAAAGAGTGGTTATAATTAATTGTATTCCGATAACGGCGCCAAATTTGAATTAATTTGGCGGCCTATGCCTACAGAAGGGGTACTCTGATGAGAGTGCCAAATGAGATCAACATAGAAGAAACGTCCCCCGCTGGAGAGCCATGCATCATATACTCGAAAGTATTAAGTTCCAGCCAGCAACGCAATTGATTCATATTTAGGCGTCTCATTTGCCTTTCAATTTTTTGAAATGTTCATGGAATTTAGAAAGAAAAATTCAAAATCTGAATCGAAACTCGATTCATTTTCGTTGTATATGGTTTTATTAAAGGAATCTGAACCCCAAGATTATCTGCGGATGTGCGTATGAGGATGCCAAATTGAGACGTAGTTAGTAGTGAGTAAATTATTTCTTTGATTTAGTAGTACACCTAGGATGACAACATGTGTTTCAGTTCGGAGTCTCCGAATTGTTAAGAGATTTACCGGCTTAGGTTCTAATCTTCGATTTCCAGTAAGTACTCTCAAAATAATTATATTACTGTTCATTCGAATTACCGAAATTAGATTTCTCTCGGTCACTGTTTTGTAGTTGAATAATAGAGCGAATATTGCTTAATTTTCCATTTTAATTTTAAGTGAGCTTAATTAACATTAAAAAAATTAGGAAATATAACTCATTTTTAGTTTTTTTTAACGTAGCCATTTATTCAAAATGTAATCAAAACTGTTTCGTTGTTTTTATATAAAATTTTACCCAACGATCCTGTACCCCCTCCATCGAATACGATTTAAAGACATACTAATAAAGAAGACAGCCGACGTGCATAATGAGAGTGACGAATACGATTTAAAAACATACTAATAAAGAATACAGCCGATGTGATAATGAGAGTGACGAATGGAGAGACATGGAAGAATCCTCTCGCGCTGAAGTCATGTAACCTCGTCTGGAAAGGACAGAGTGAAGCATAATCATTTAGACAATTTTAAATTGCCGCAAGAAACACGCTGGTGTATACTTGGGGTGTCCGTTGGCTTGTATAGCAGTTAAAGCCTTTAGTCGCCATGGACTAGACAGCATTGTGCGTTGCTGTAGTGTATTTTATTATAATAATAATAATAATAATAATAAAAAGAAAAAATGTAAATAATAACAATTTAATAAATTATAAATAATAATAAAATAAATTATTATTATTATTATTATTATTATTATTATTATTATTATTATTATTATTATGATTAATTATGTCTACGTTAACTGAACGTATATTTTGTCTTCGTTTTAACACAGGAAAAAATGGACACGTCCCAAAATGCGAAACAATTTAAAATTGAGTAGGGAAGTTTAGAGTAAGTGCAATAGCAAAGAAAAACGCGGCCGTCCACAAGCAGTTGGTAACCCAATGTGAAGAGGGTGAGAACGGCTCGAGTGCAAACTCTAAAACGTTTTGTTATACACTACATAGAACTAAACCTAAGAAATGGAAGAGTTTTTTTGATGTTACACATGAATTTGTATTGCCATCCATATAAAACACAAGTAGTTCAACAATTTCTGCTTCCACATTTTAATCACGGAATGGAGTTTTGCACACAATCCCGAGAAACAGTTGAAGTACAACCACAATGTCTATATCACATTATGTCAGATGATGCCCATTTCCATATCAACAAGCAAATTTGGGCACATGAAAATCCTCGTTTACGGCATCAAAGCTCTTTCGCATAGCGACCAAGGAACAGTTTGGCGTGGAATGAGTTCATTTCGGATTTTCGACTCATATGTACATCATTTTACAACACTTTGCCAGATGACATTAAACGATTAAAATCAATAGAAAAGTTTAAATCCCAAGTGAAATCGTTTCTGCTGCATAACTGTTTCTATACAATTAGAGACTATACTGAGCATCACAAGAAAAGTAACATTAATTTTAACAATGATACATCATGCATTATTTACCATTTGGACTGTATAAATGAGTATAAACAACCTGTAACAACTATTGTACTACAGCTTCCGGGTCAATGACCCCCATCTCGATCAGGTTTTTCGTCCAATTTCCCTGATCCATTGAGCAAATGCTGAGATGGCCCTTGTTTTGCTTCTGGACATAAATGTAACTTCATTTTTTGTGCACGTCTTCTAGAATTCAGTGGGAAATACAATTATTCAAATTATCGTTTCCATGTTGTCGCGGCAGGAAGTAATAAGAGCCAAAATTTATTGCTTATTTATCTTTGAAAATAGATTTTATTACATGGGAGTTTTTTTTGTTTTTTTTTCTCCCTTTCAAAATTCAAAATTTATTGCTTATTTACCCTCGAAAATAGATTCTTTACATTGGAGTTTTTTTGTTTTTTTTCCTTTCAAAATTCAAAATTTATTGCTTGTTTATCCTTGAAAATAGATTCTATTACATGGGAGTTTTTTTTCTCCCTTTCAAAAATTCAAAATTTAAATAGTATATGACAGTGTAGGGATCACATAATTTTGAAAATGTGCACACAATTCACTTTTCCCCATAGCACGTCATACGCAGTTTTTTAACTTTTTTTTGACTTAAAATAAATAAATGACGACAATGGAAGTGGCAACATGGCTGTTGTGGCCATGTGGTACAAGCATCCTTACCGATGCTTCGGCAACAAAATGCTGGTACACTTGTTATGGTTTCAAACAGATCGATCGACATCGCATAGGACACGACTCTCTAAGGAAACTAAACGCCGATTGTTTCCTGGAAAAGTGATCTCCCGCTAAGGCGACGTAAAGTGGCCTTCACGATCAACTGCTTTTTTCTTGTGGGGGTATTTAAAATAAATTCTACGAAACGAAACCACGCAGCATAGAGAACTTAAAAGAATCAATCACGACTACGATTCAACAAATTTCATTACAAATGCTTACAGATATTACGGATTATTTGAAGCGACGCGCAGAGATTTAAAGAGACTGGAAAGTTTCGAAAATTCCAAATACGAATCATCCCTCAGTTGAATCGACATTCCCTCTGTTGAAGAGAATGTTTAACGAGATGGATGACCTATTAGTATTTAAAATTTTGAAGAACAGAATGTAACCGTTACAAATAAAATAATGCGTGTGTAATTGTAGCAGCGATAGTTTAATTTTAAAGTGCCCTCTGCTTCTCCCACTCTGAAATTTTCATTTGGCGAAATCTGGTACTGGCATGGATTCAGGGAAACATCTCGCGTCACTGCAGTGCATCAGACTGGAAGGTCCTAGGATTCAAGTTCCGACGGTGGCAGGATTTGCTAAGTTTTTTGGCAAGTCACGACGGTCGAAGGACCACAGCTAGAGCTGCCTCGAGGAGTATTCTAGAGGCTGTCTGCTCTGATCGGAAGATTTCCGTGGTTTCTCCGATCAACACTAGGCGAATGCCGGAGCAGTACCCTAACAAACGGGCCATGGACCGCGTGCGATCTTTCCTTCCACTTCCTTGTTCTATTCTCCCCCCTTACACATACACTTACACTAACATGTACTACACTACCGCACACGGGGGTTTACAGCGTCTTCCGACTACAACGGTGCTTTGCTAGTGGGAGATATGTGGTTAGGGAAAATCACGCAAGTGAATATCTACGTTAGAGTCAGATCTCGCCGTCCAGTGGAGGAAGATCACAGCCACCTTCCACGATAAAAAGCACGCACTACACGTAAGTGTGGATCTATACATGTTATTGGTACCGTAGATCTATACAATGTTATTGGTACCGTAGATCTATACAATGTCATTGGTACCGTAAGGTAAACTGACCCTAGCAGTTGACGTACCCGGAATCATGTTATCAATCGATGGCAGATCTCGCCATTCAGAATCCATCCAAGAATACATTGACCTCTCGCGACTCAAGTATTCTCTACATGTACGATACTAATGATTAGAGCTGGGAAGATCACGCAAGCTTGTAACCGGGAAATATGCATGCTAATATACCATAAAATGTTAAAGTATGCACATACATCGTTAAGATATGCAGCATTTTGATCACGGAAATGTGTATTACAATTATATTGCATATATTTGCCACCAAGAGAAACAGAATAAGCTTGGGAGGGAGATGTTTTTTTGTGAGGAAGGTTCGGAAAAGAGGTAGGTCTTGTCATGCCCGGTCAATCTGAAGATGCCAAAAGAAAATGTGAGGTGTCAAGTCTTACCGGGAAAATGTGAGGTGTCAAGAAACCGATGACAGTAGACTCCTTATAGATAGACATACTCCTTCGGCGGCGTTGCCTGTCAGAAGTCTGAGACTCATTGTACTAAAGTATTTAAAGCAACAAGAAAGTTCATGATGTGTATTCATATATTTTTACTTGGAAATTATTATTTTAGACAAAAAATCGAAAAACATTCCTTTTTATGCCAAAAAGCTCTAAATATGCAAAATATGTATATATGCAAATCATTTCATACTTTCATTTTCAATATTTTTCCAAATATACAAATTTGTAATTTCAGGAAGATACGATCATTAACTAAAAACATGCAATCTTAGCAGTTCACAGACTAATCAATGGAAGGAAGGGCATGATAAGGCATAAGACCCCAATTTTATAGCTGATTGGCCCTTCCATATACACTTTATTACATCGGAGCTAATATTTTGTTAACAATCCTTGCAAGAAACGCTCATTTCTTTCTGTATTCAAAATTCAACTTAGGGGAAGGATGACAGAGTTATGAAAACGTACACAAAATTAATTTCTCCCCGTAGCATGTCACACAAGTATTTTTTAAATAAATAAATAGTTAATGGGTAATATTACGTGGCGAGACTCGGGCCATCAGGCCCGCTCTTCCACGCAACTTTCGCTACGCTTCTTTCACCACCTAGCGGAGAAAGGAGATCTTGGGCGACGAAACAGGCGGATCTCAATTTTGCTCAGAGGCTTCTTTTAGGCTTGGGGATCATTTACATGCATTAAATCTACTACATGGAACAGCAAGCTATATTTCCCCTCCGAAGGAAGGCGTACGAAGGATTTTTTCGCCCTTAAAAATCCACGGCTTCGATCGGGTTTGAACTCGCAAACTCGGGTACAACAGTCAACAAATAGGGCTGACCGTTGCACCACCGTTAATAAATGTGGTTGATGTGTTGTGCAGGCGGGCCGAGCCCAGCGCGTGCGGGGCCACGGCGTGGACGCAGCAGGCGGTGGCGTGGGGCGGCGCCGGGTTGATGGCTGGGGCCACCGCCGCCGCCTGGCTGCTGCCCGCCCTCCCAGCCTGGCTGCCACGCCCCCTTCTACGCGCCACGCGCATCTGCTACCACGACGCCCTCCGTAAGTACACACTGTACTATTGTAACGACGCCCTCCGTAAGTACACACTGTACTATTGTAATATCGCCCTCCGTAAGTACACACTGTACTATTGTAACGACGCCCTCCGTAAGTACACACTGTCCTATTGTAACAACTTATTACTTAGCATTACGTACTACATAATGAAACTTTTTTATTTCTTAGGAATAAGAATATGAATGCACCAGACTCTTCCCACCCACCCCCTCGGCGGTAAAAAGGCGACGCAATTGTCACTGTTGTTGGTTCTCAGATACGCCGATGTCTCTTCAGTATTACAATTCTCTAGTTATTGATTATCTCTTGATTATTTTCACTCGGTTCACTTTCTTAACATTGCTACACTGTCCGTTGCACTACTGTTCACCGCAATGCACTTCACAGCCGAGCTTCAGACTGTAGACTAAAAATTGATTGGTAGCTGCCACTTGTCCGGTCCATTTATATAGCAAACACCAAGCCTAGAACTTTCCTAGACATTTTACAAGATCTACTCTGCAGGATCCGTTCAACAAGGAAAAATGTCACTATTGCATGGGCACCAACTGTACTACAACATCACATCACAAATAGTGAAAATAGAAGAGTAACCGCAGTTGTGAATCTGAAGAACAATTAAATGCACAACCCATCCTACACTGTCACTGATAATTTGAAGCATTTTGGAGAACTAATGAAAGTAAAATGGAATGGTACATGGAAAGAATATAAAGCAAGCAGTATTCATAAAATCTTAAAAACTTTATGGCATTGGTAACCAGCAAAAAACTTAGCCGAAGAGAGCAAGTGGTCATAACAAGAATCCGGACGGGACACTCAAAATTAACTCAACTTCAATTACAAAAGAATTCCCCCCGAACTCTGCTGCAACCTAACTTTGGACCACATCATAGTGTCATTCGTCTTACAGCGGAAAAATTTTGTGCGGCGACAGGACATTGGTGCACTTTTATATTCACCTGACTATCAAAATCAAGTGATCAAATTTTGTCAAATCATTGGTATTATCAGAAATTTGAGATCAAAACAACATGCTAATTTTTGCGAACTGCGTGTATTGTACTAATGTAGAATTATGGTATTAAAACAATGTAATTTTTTATTAGAGATCTAAATGTAAACTATGTACTTAGATATTGTAACTGGTGTGGTCGCTAATGACCTTGCAGTTGATGCGACCTAAAATAAATAATTTGTTTTTTAAAATCTTGCCGAAACTAGCGTCACTCCTCTACGCCACCGGCGAACGTCCCGTAAACTTCAGGTTCGGGAACCGCTGGCGGATATTGCAATCCGTGCAGTGGACTCCGAGAAATGATGCAATCATCGTTGCGCTATGTCAAGAGTGTCCAATTTGCAAGGTCTCAAGGACCACAACTAAAACCTTTAATATCGTGGCGGGCCACATTTTCTTAGCTTGGGCGATCCACACCTGACTTCCCCGTACTGTGGATTTAGGCACTGGCCCGACTGCTCTCAAACGCGGGGGGGGGGAGTGGCACCATGAGTGATATCAGGCTGAACCATGCATAAGACAGTGGGATGACTTCAGGCGCACAGTATTTATTGATTGATTTTTCGTGTTTCCGGGCGCGTCAACTGCTTTGGTCCCATGAGTGTAGTGCATGTTTTTCTCGAGAGATGGCGGTGATCTTGCCCCTCTGGATAACGAGATTCGGCGCCGACCAACCGTCGGATAGGGGGGTTTCCCCCTAACCAGGACTCTCCCACCAGCGGGGCACCGCCCCAGCCGGGACAAGCTCGAAGCTAATATGTGGTAGTGTAGTGCATAAGTGTGTGTAAGGGGAGGATAGGACAAGGAAGAGGAAGGAAAGATCGCGCACGGTCCGTGGCCCGTTTGGTAGGGTACTGCTCCGGCATTCGCCTGGTGTTGATCGGAAAACCACGGAAAACTACCGATCAGAGCAGCCGGCTGCTAGAATTCTCCTCCAGACAGCGGCTGAATTCGACCTAGCTGAAAAGCTAATGTCGAAAATCCTGCCGCCGTCAGGACTCGTACTTAGGACCTCCCGGCCAGAGGTGCTGCAGTGACATCAGTTGATGCACTGAGCCACCGCTCCCGGTGCGCACAGTATTCTTGCCGGACGTGGATTAAAAGAAATTTCACTTCCACCAGTTGGACAATTCATCCGGTTTAAATCCTAAGAAATAGAGATTAAATTATTTAAGGGATTGCGTGCTTAGGAAGGAAGCGCTGTATGGTTACGTTCTCGCACGATAGCCAGTGGGTCGCATCCGCCCCATTAAGGGATCAGTCACCAGACAACCGTGATCCTTTAGTTCGGACAAAGGGTTGACCGCAATGAAACTTAATATTCGTCCATCATCTGAAACATCTAAGAGTCCCTTTATGACATGATTTTCTTTATTTTTACTTGCAATAATTATTTTAATTAAGAGAAAAATAATTTTAATAAATCAGAAGTAATTTTTGCTTGAGAATCAGGATTAAATTGTGTTACTCCTCCAACAAAATGGGCTATACTTCACGATTTAAAATATTTACTTATTTTGATGTGATAAAATAAGTATCAAGCAAGTCAATCAAATAAGTATCATTCGTATATTATTTTGATTATTTTCTTAAAAACGTTTCGTGTCTGATGTACGGAAATAGCGAGCATTCCAACAAGTTCCGATTCACGACGCAACTAGATTACTATCACTTTATCTCGTTATCTTACCGTGTTTACCGCCTAACAATACATGGGGTGACATTATATGCATTATGTACATCACGTGTAATATAAAATATTTCATAATAAAATCGTTAGAATGTATTGATGACCTAAAAAAGTTATGTTCAGTTGAGTTACACTATCCAATAAAAGAAATTCAGTGCTTAGTAGGGAAACGCTGAATGGTCACGTCGCACGATAGTCATGGGATCGCAGCCACTCCAACCAGGGATGAGACCAGACAACCGTAGTCACTTAGTAGTGACGAAACGATGATCCTATTAAGTTTAGTATCTATCCAATTTATATCCTCTGACATTATTATCAGTTTTCCCCTGCTATTATGAAATATCGGAAAAGTAAATCAAATTTCTCCAAGAGTGTGTCATACCTAGCGCATACCAAAATTTTAGGGAGAGCGTTTTAAGAATAGGATGTTTGACAATCGAAGTCCAACGAGGAGTCCGAATGACCCATACTCGCGAGAAAATCTTTCATCCGTTAAACTTTTTGCAGAGTGTTGCGTAAAACCTTATTAACAATCACGTGACAAGTGGTGTGCGAAGTGTAATACATTGCAACTGCGAAGCATTGCTGGGTCCATTCACGAAAGAAGAAAAATCATTAGTTTTAATATTTGGATTGAAAACTGTTGTATCAGTGCTCGCACACACGTTAATATTTTTAGTAATGTTAACTTTACATTACGACAATAACATATCAAATAGTGAATGTAACTAAATTAAATTTATCTAAGAGTATCAACGAGCGCATATACAAATTTTAGGGAGAGATTTTTAACGATAGGATGTTTGAAAACGTGACAGAACGAAAACCCCGAACCACCCATATTTGCGAGAAAATATTTCATCAGTTAAAATTTTTCAGAGCGTAAGGTAAAACGTGATTAACAATCACGTGACAAATAGCGTGTGAAGTGTAATACATTGCAACTGCGAAGCATTGCTGGGTCCATTCACGAAAGAAGAAAAATCATTAGTTTTAATATTTTGATTGAAAACTGTTGTATCAGTGCCCGCACACACGTTAATATTTTTAGTAATGTTAACTTTACATTACGACAATTACACATCAAATAGCGAATGTAACTAAATCAAATTTATCTAAGAGTGTCAGCGAGCGCATACACAAATTTTAGGGAGAGATTTTTAACGATAGGATGTTTGAAAACGTGACAGAACGAAAACCCCGAACAACCCATATTTGCGAGAAAATATTTCATCAGTTAAAATTTTTCAGAGCGTAAGGTAAAACGTGATTAACAATCTCTTGACAAGTAGCGTGTGAAGTGTAATACATTGAAACTGCGAAGCATTGCCGGGTCCATTCATGAAAGAAGAAAAAAAATATTTTTAATATTTGTTGAAAACTGTTGTATCAGCGCCCGTACACGCGTTAATATTTGCGTAATATTAACTTTACATTACGACAATAACATATAAAATAGCGGATCTAACTAAATCAAATTTATCTAAGAGTGTCAGCGAGCGTATGTACACATTTTAGGGAGAACTTTTTAACGATAGGATGTGTGAAAACGCGACCGATAGAAAATTCCGAACAAACCATACTCGCGAGAAAATCATTTATCAATTAAACTTTTTGCTGACCGTAGCGTAAAACGTGATTAACTACCTCGTGACAAGTAGCGTGTGAAGTGCAATACGTTGCAACTGCTAGGCATTGCTGGGTCCATTCATGAAAGAAGAAAAATCGTAATTTTTAATATTTTTGTTGTAAGCTGTTGTATCCGTGCCCGTACACACCTTAATATTTTCGTAATGTTGACTTCACATTACGACAATAACAAATCAAATAGCAGATGCAGGGGCAACAAAAAAAACACCCACCAAAGAAACGAATGAGACTTAATTCACACAGTTAACCCATAACACATTGTAACACACGAAGATCATAAAATACTACGTCCATCGTGTCCTTGGGAGTACCACTCTGTTTAAATCGCAGAATAACTAAATAGCTGCAGATCTGTTGAAGTTTTATTTGATCTGTACTCTGCAGTTGTCCAACCTGTCACCCTCCACTCAAATTCAGAGTTTTCCAGTATCCTCTACCTCTCATTCCAACGTCTTCAGACTTGTTTACTCACCTCATCATCATGATTACAACTCAACACATCAATCCAAACACCTTACCAGGGACACTCAAAGACAGCATTTTAAGATACAATTTGGCAACTACGTTTTTTGGACCTTCTTTCCGAAAATAAAGCCAGAAGATAAATACACAATATTAACAGATATGTTGTCTTTCGACGTGAAAAGGCATAAAAATAGTATGACGTAGAGCATCTTTAAAATCAAATCGAATCAGAGTATGAAAACAGACATTTGTACCACAACAATCACTTTTATATCGTCTTGGCTAAGTAATTCTGTAACTATTAGGGCTGTTTCTAAGAACACGGAATAAACTCTGGATAAATTTTATCACGCTGTTAGCGCTTAAACCAGTTGTACGAACACGGGATAGGGGTTAACTGAGGAGTGTTAAGTTAGTGTAAAGGTGTTGAGTTGCCCCGTGATCTTGCACGCAGTTAACAGTGTGTTAACCTTTACACCTCATATTGCTGGCAAAATCTGTAGTACTTCAGGCTGAAATGAACGAAATTCTGGAGCATTTGTTTTCTGACGAGAGTGAACAAGAATAAATACTCCAAATGTATTTAAAAAGTCAAAAGTTGAGGAGAGTGCGGAGAAGGCCAGACTTGCTGAATGAATATGATTTTGATTTTTTTTGCAAGATTCAGGTTAAAAAAGCAAACTATTCTTGAACTGTTAATCCTTATAAATGACCCTTATAAATTCGAATAATGCTTATAAATTCTCACATTACGTTCCGGCATCGGTGATTTTAGTTTCAATCACGTGTCAAAACGTGTACACCAAGTCCACGAGTCTCAGTATCTTCCCTGATGTAATGTTGAGTTCGAATTAGTTCTCTTCAACTGGTCACCCTATTTAACCCAGGGTTAAGCAATACTTGAGGGTTACTAACCATAGTTTTATCCTCCGTTCGTACAACCGGCCCAAAACTGGCTCAAAAACGCAAGTGTGGTGAAGCCAAAAAAATTAAAAAAATAAAAATAAAAAAAAATTAAAAAATGAAATGACGGCGAGCAGAGAGAGCGCCTAGGGCTGATTGGGAATGGACAAGTGAGCCAGATTGGCCTTGCAATGTGACTAATGTCTCTGTCACGGTAGTGTGTTTATGTATTGATTATTATTATTCGTGTGTTTATGTATTGAGTCGGTCGAGACTAACCGTTTTAATTAAATAAATTAGACGATATTTCTAAGTAAGCGTGATATGACTGCACCATTTACATGTATAATAATGACATCAGTACGAAAATTCGATTGATAATCAGACTGCGCGTACGATTACATAACTGTCGAAATATGAAGAGCAATTTTACATTGATCAGTAGCAAAACTATATTGATGAATTACTTAAATGGTTCAAGGAAAAGGGAATGAAAATAAATCCAGATAAAATTGAAAGAATTAGTTTGACGAAGGCTCGAACACAGGAAACACTTCAAAATATAAAGGGAAGAAATAAAATTCCTAAGAAACTCGGCTGTAAATACATATTAAATCAACTTAAAGGAAACAAGCAGTATCGTAGAGACTGACCTGAGCGACTGACGCGAGTTCCTGAAGCCGGAGGTTGTGCATACTACAGCGCGCACGTTTTCTTGATCCTCGAGCTTCCTAGTTTTGGCTCCGCCCGGCACAGCATGGCCCGGTAGAAATTATGAGCTTCACTCGGAACGTCACGGCTCAGTGTGCAGTGCTGCACACCTTCGTTCTTTACAATTCGGAATTATCAGTTTTCGCTTTCTCCTTCTAACGAACTGTGCGTAGGATGTTCCTTCTTGTTAACTTAATAGTTTCTAGAACTAATAATTATTTCTTCAGAATTTTAAAAAACCTTGCTTTGTTTCTCATTGTTATGTAGTCCAAGACGCGCTATCATGCAGGGTTTTCTGTCGAAGTTGACAGCATTGCACTGCCGTGATGTATTGAGCGATTTTCCTAAGGATGAGCCAAAGTGACAGCTAGTGCTGGCAACATAACTGAAGGTTCTGTGATCGCCGTGCCCTTGAGCCCATTACACTCCCTTCCCGCATTATTTCGTTTGCAGTTGGCTAACTTGTAAATGGCTTCGACGCTTCCTTTTGTGATGTCCTCGTCCGACAAAAATATAAATACGAGAAATAATTGAAGTTAGGAAGTGCAGTGTTATGTGCTCCTCTGTAAAAATTATCTTTTTCTGTATATATTACATTTAATTTAAAAGCGATTATTGAATACGAGGTGCGTGCCGATGCATGTGGTTCCGGCCTTTCTGCTGTTGTTTGGCGAGCTGTGATCGAGAGCTTTCTATTTACATTCGTAGCAGTTTTCTTTTACTGATTGTGAAAGCATGTTAAGAGACTTTCCACATACGTAATTAAATTTGTATATTTTCCGGACTCGAGTACGTGCATATACCTCAGCGTTGGACTTCTTGCATTAGGTTGCTTTCACATGAGCCATTAGCACTTTACGAAGGGGTGTAGCTGAACAGCTGCGGAGGGATGTATATGCAGAAATACATGTGATGTTCACTTGTTTTCGCGAACTGTCGCTTTGGCTCATCCTTAGGAAAATCGTTCTATAGACAGGACCCACCTCTTCCCGCTGTGGAGTACCAAGAAAAAGTACGCGATTAATATTGCCTCCAAAACTTCACGAGCGGCAGAGAAATCATCGTATCGGACTTCAGCTTCTCCGGAAACTCCGTCTTGAAAAAGTATATCGATGGAGACATATGCATGGTGATCGTGAAAGTGGGCTATTTAAACAGAATAAATGAAACGACCGAAAATAGTTCATAAAGGTCTACGATAATCGCTTCACCGGAATTTAGAAAACAAGAAGAAATCACAGGCTTATGTTAAACAATATTGTCGTCAAATATTAGTTGAAATATCAAGAACTTCTCAAATGTTTTATGAGAAAATCCAGTACGTCAATGCATTTTTATTTCAATCCAATACCCCAAAAGCGACTATCACGCCTAGACCTTTCAGATTAAACCAACTGCCGTGCGCATCGAGAATACTATTATGTTCAGTCAGATCGAGGTGAAGCGACAAATCACCTATTTTTGACCATGCAAATGTGGCAAATTTTAAAGAAGGAACCTACAAACCTTCATCGTCATTGGCGCGACAACTCATGAAGAGCCAGTTCGATCGGGAGGGTTGCCCCTTCTGTTTTCGAGAGGGGGCTAACAGGTGATGCATCAACGCAACGACTATCTTAAACCGGTATTTCGATTTAATTGACGATAACGCCACATTTAGGTAGTATCTATTCAATTTGTACTCACGACGCAGACTCCCCCCCCCGTTCCAATCCCAATTCGAAGGTGAAACTATCCCAGGATCGTGGGGAAATCTAACCCCCCGACCTCCGGTCTTGAACTCCAGAACGAAGCTAGCCATCCTAGTACCTACACTACGGAGATAATCCTTATAAAGCTTCCTGCTTTACAATTTCCTTCACTATTGGACCTTCTTTTTCCGTTCCACGATTCTCATACGCTCGTCTCTTGGCAGCCCGGCAATAAATTCGGAATCTTGACATTATGCTATGCCAAGTAAAGCGTCTCGTGGTAATTGTTGAATATCCTGTTTACCGGCCCTGAAAATTGGGATCTAAAGCAAAACCACGTGACGATTGTTACGTCATTATTTCCACGTTTTGTTATGAAATGATTGGGCTGACCGGCTCCCCGCACCTAAGGGCCAGAAGGGGCCCACACAAGCTACGCTAATGCAGCACAACAAATTGAAGCAGCAAATTACCGCATGCCGAATAACACCATACGAGCAGTTAACATTGCTTTCGGAGTAGGTCGCTAGTTACATTTTTTTATTTCTTTTCGGATATGCAACTTACTGATCAAATTTTGTGAATCCTTTCAAAGAGAAACGTAATCTACCTTATAAATGTGAACAAAAATCGTATTATTTTAAGTTTTATACGTAATTATCATAATAAAATTTGTCTTTATTTGAACAGAATTTATTATATGAGAAATTTATTATTAATGTTTTTTCTTGAGGTTCATGGTATGAAGTTCGTCATTGAATCGGTTATTTGAAAAGGGAAATAAGTCCTAGTTCCATAGTTCCGAGGGGGAAAAAAAACAACATCCACAGTTGGCGTCTGGGACATGAGCTCTATACAAAAGTTGTTCAAATAGATGTTATTGATTGCTTACGGCACTCTGGAACTTCAAATTTGCATTTCTATGATGTACAGAACCGCTTTATACCTTTGATTTATTTCCATCATCGTTAAACAATTCTTTTAAATAATCATAGAATAAATACATACGGTTTGAAAAAACGCATTGTGCTCTATGAACATTAATATGCTTACTAAATTAAAATATCAGAATTTACTCGTCATCAATTTTCACTAGAGTCTGACGCTATGTCAAAACTTTCTGGTGGAAATGGAGATATTTATTTGGATTGTACATTTCTTTTTTGAACATCGGTACCGGAAGCGGTGGCGCAGTGCATCAACTGATGTCACAGTAGTGCCAATGACCGGGAAGTTCTAGGTTCAAGTTCCGACGGCGACAGGATTTTTGACACTAGCTTTCCAGCTGGGTCGAATTCAGTCCCTGTCTGGGGGAGAAATTTAGCGGCCGGCTGCTCTGATCAGTAGTTTTCCGTGGTTTCTCCGATCAACACCAGGATGCCGGAGCAGTACCCTAACAAACGGGCCACGGACCGGGCGCGATCTATCCTTCCTCCTCTTACACACAAACACACACACACACTACCACACATGCCGGGAGACCGGTCAGGGACTTAGAGCTTGTCCCAGCTGGGGCAGTGCCCCGCTGGTGGGAGATGTGGTTAGGGGGAAAAACCTGACAGTCAGTAGGTCGGCGCCGGATTTCGCTATCCAGTGGGGGAAGATCGCTGCCATCTCCCGATGAAAAACATGCATTACACTTACGGGACTAATGACCTCAGTAGTTGATGCGACCGGAATCACCAGGCATTCAATCACTAAAGATCGGTTATCTTTCTGTCGTTTGGAAGAGCAGCTTAGCCATAAACTATCTTGAAAGGCAAATCTGAACGTACCTTCCCTCTTGCCAATAAGAATGGGTGCTTGATAAGACCATCAATATATTCCATCACGTGCCACGAGGTATCCAAAATATTATCTATCATTGGGTTGCGTTCGTATTGCTGCTTATTCCTAGGATTCGTTTGCAATTCATCAAAATGGCGGGATGCAATTCAGAGTAACTAATTTGAATATGATTATGTGGTAGAGAGAAATAAAAATAGTACTTGTAAAATAAGATTAAGTTACGCACATTTATATTTTTGGGCAAAATTTAACTAGTAGTTTCGTTTAACTTATTATTACATACAATGATCCAATATGCACATTGTTTACTGGTAATGACTTGTCTCATTGACATATTAAATTCAAAATTACATTGAGTCTTTGACATGCAAGAAATTTGAAGTTATATGAACATGAACTGCTAACAACAGAATAAAGCTTAAAAATATAACACTATAGAATGCATTGTTCATTTCCGCTGCAAATCACGTGTCTTGTTAACGGTAAGAATGTTTTAACTTTATGTGAAATGTTTTTTACAGTACCTTGAGATTGCAAACGTGAAATTTCGGATTTTGTATAAACCACCTGGTTTGTGGGGCGTTGCACCAATTGAAGTTTGAATATGATGTTCGCTCGGCACCATCAGTTCTTGTACGATGAAAAGAAACCTACTTTATTTTTCAGTTGAATCCGCCTTTCTACGTGAAGGAATGTTTGAATACGTACGTTGAATTGCACTGAGTCTTGTTACCTTTGTATTGTGTGCCGTTGCTTATTACAACCGGGAACAAGAATACGAGACTAAATGTTGCTTAACGCATAAACGTTTACGAGTGCATGGAATTCAAACCACTAACTATACTTTTCTGCATCTGAGAGCATTATCTGCAAGATGGATTAAGGCACCCCTATTTGCTTCTTTCTCAGTCCTGCCGCTAGAGTCACTTTATCTGCTGCACTACTCATGCGGTCGCCATCAAGCGACATATTGCGGCAGGACCAAGAATGACGCAAAACGTCGTGCCTTATTCCATGTAGAAAGTAATACCCTCAGGTGCGACGTTAAAAAAAAAGTATACTGGTGAACGACCGTTGGAAAACGTCGCTGTTGCCGCGTTGCACAAACGATGCCTCGCGGTGTTGCCTCATTTGTGCAATGTTGTCTGCTGGATTCTCTAGACCATGAAAAGGCATTTTGTAACCAACGTTAGCTACTTTGCTTGGAAAGAGTTACACCAGGCTCACAATGCCAGAATGAGGAAGAGACTTGTACGTCTTTTCAATATCCTTCCACCACAATTTCTCGTTTTACGAAGACAATAGACTTATTTCCTTTTCCGACTATGATAATTACTTCACCAGTATTTCAGCACACAAGATATAGTAGTCTAGAAAGTTGTAACAAACCAAACCAAACACTAAATAAATAAATATATGATCCTTTTATTTGTTTCGTTTAATCCACAAATAGTATACTAGAAAATATCAATTTTTTAAAAATGTGTTCAGATACTCAAAAGACGACGTATCGACAATTTTGATATAGGTGAGTCACGGAACTTAAGTACCTCCTGCAGATTTTGAACGGTTGAAATTATTTCACGGAAACGCAGTTTTCACGGGAGTGCATGGGAGAATGGATCTAATTGATACATTTCTAATTCATCAGTTGTATTTTACGAGTTATTGTATTTTTCAAATTGGACTACATATAATTTTAGTCTATCATGACGAACGTAAAAAGACGAACCCAAAGATATAAAAACTAAAATTATATAAAAAAAAGGTTATCTCAAAAATCTCCTAAAATGCAAGTGATAAAATCGAAGTAAATACATGCATTAATTAGCCCCACAGGTTTCAAATGGAACTACACATTTTTTCAATCTATCATGAGACGAATCCAAAGATATACATAGCCTTACACTAGATAAGCATTTTTTAAAAATAATTTTGATTTTTCCCGACTTGTGTTTAACATGTGATGCAAAGTAACAGTCCACCAACAAAGGCTTGACAGCGCTCTCCTTGCTAGTACGTGCTCAGGGCGTTACAATATCTTACGAGCCGTTACAATATCATACGAGTCGCAAAAAGTCAAAAATACCCAAGAAAATGCTAATCTATCATACTATAATTTGTATAACATTCTTAAAATTAATTTTTGTTGACACTCTTATTCAACCAATGTATTCCTGTAATTCACTAGTTGCTATTGTCAAAAATTATTCATTTTTCAAACATCTAACAAAAAACTTATCAACCCTTCATGTAAAGCGTTGCGTAGGAGTTGTCCTTTCCTTACACAGTTACCACTTAAAAGCAAGCTACAACTGTCATCTTTGAATTTTTCAACAGGCAGACTGATTTACCACACAACATTAAACTAGCCCCTTGGCATATGTAAACTGGATAATATATCGTTCTTCCTAACAAAATCTAAATGGCTTACCATGCGCCAGCGCTAGATTACCATTCATATAAGGGAGTTGATCAATTTTTAAGTAAGGAAATCATTAGCATCTGTGTAATGAGAAGAGTTCCTGCACTGAATGCTCAGCACATATTCACCAAATATTAAAATAATAATTGAATAATTATTTTCTCAACATTACACAAATAGCTTCTCCGCAGGCTTAAGATAACTTTTATATTTTTACTTTTATCATCTACAATGTACTTGCGTAATTTACTCTACTTGTGGGGTGAGTTTAAAAAAAATCCACAATTTCATGCATTATCAAAACTTTCAAAAAAATACTTTAAACAAAAAATATTTAATTCCTTCTTCAATTATTTTTTTAATAATTATGATACACTTACAACACAAAAGCAAGAGAAAATCTTAATTTTTAATCAGTATTTTAATTTTTTGTGCCCCAAGGAGCCCTGCCTTCGCGTACATAAGATATTTCAAAACCAGTCTGGTTATTATATTCATTATACGTTTGAAATGTTTGTTTCCTGGAACCTACAAACTAATAGTATGAGACATTATTCTTTAAGCTCCAATTGTTTTTATTCCAGTTTACTCTTCGATATGGGGAAGTTTGCTGTACTTCGTCGCGCCTATGGGAGTCCTGTTGATTGTCAACATAGGCCTGATCACCTACATCACAATACGACATCGAACACCCGACCAGGAGAAGACACACCTACTTAATAAGAATATCTACATAAACATACCTTCTAGAAGGTAAGAACGTAATAAACAAAAAACGAGAAAATAAAAAATTAAAAAATTTAACATTCAATTAATACATCTTTCTATACATTGTAGCGCAAATTTTGCATTCATCAATTTAACTTACCTTCTGGATTTTTGCTTCGAGCAAACTTGTTTTATACAACAAAGAGTAAACGCTTTTAATTTATTTCCTTTAAGTTAAAACACTGAAATCAAAATCTCTAAACTAAAGGCATGAAATTACACAGTGGTGTCAGTGTGGTGTCTGACAATTGAAACAAACTACTATATTCAACGATGAAATCATAGTTTTGAAGTATTTTTTTCTTTCAAATATAATTTCTTTTCGAAATATTTATCCTCAAAATTGCGTTTCTGTACTGAACCACTTATTCATTCTGGTTGATGAGGCTTTTAGATTGTTTTACGAGCACAAATATACAAAAGTACGATTTTTCATTTTCCTGTAACTTTTTCATCACATCTAATCAGCAATTGAAGTCAGACTTTCCATATTCATTAATTTAATTTTCACGTAAGTATGCATCTCATTCCTCTACAGTTTTTCGAACTTACAAATTTATTTACGATTGATAAAAACGCCATTCGGTGCAGTTATTTTAGCTTAAAACATTGTCTTTGCTTCAAAGAGACAAAATAAAAAACTATATCAATCTTCAAACCGATCATTCTTTCAAACATTTACCTTCTGCCTGCGCTTCTCCACACTGCGAACTTAGTTTAAATTATGATTCTTCCCACATTAAAGCACGTTTTCCGAAAGAAATTTTCCATCTCCCTTAAGTTCAAAGTCACACTGAGGTATTCTAAATCTTTTCAAATAGGTCTACATACATTTTATTTTCAACATCATATTTAATTTTAAAAAATATATTGTAAATCATAATTATTCAAATGTAGGTAAAAAATGACATTCCTTATAAGTGAATCGCTGGAATCTTCCAAAACATCTGGTAGATTTTTTCGACATTCTCTCAATTTATCGGTAGAGACGAAATATTAATTTGAGAATATTAAGGAAGAGTAAAATCTCGTCCTAAATGGCAACTTTCATTGAAAAATTTGAAGCCGTTTTTAAGGAAATGACGGTTAAGCGTTACTGTAAATACGAAACTTCAAGTCCTTTTCACAGCAACCTATTAAGTTTTGGAAAACTTCCATTAAAGTAATTTGAGATACTTTTACTCGAAAATCCAATAATGTTTACAAATCACTTATAAACTCTACATTAACGGCGTAAGAGACATTTAAAAAAATTACATTTGTGTAATTTTTGAAAAAACAAAAGGGTACACCAAAATTAACTTAAGGACGTAAGAGACAAGTCTATAAAATTAAATCTTTGCACTTTTTTGAAATTAGAATAAATAGAGCACTATGAAGTTTGTGAATTTAGCACTATTTCTACCAAAAGTTTAAAGAAAAAAGTTGGAGCCGTTTTTTGAGAAAATCTTGTTTTTGTTGTTTTTTAAAATGGCACACACTTCGCGCAATATTTCGCAAAACTACTAAAAGTTTTTAAAAAATGTGTATCATCTTAATGATAGCACTAATTATGGACAACAAATTTCATTTGACGGAAACCTCTTCCTTCAAAAGAATTCTAGTTGCAATCTAGTTGTAAGAAAATGCCAAAAAATCATATTTTACAATTTACGAAAATTCAAAATTAAACTGAAAATCGGACCTGTGTTACCTTCATAAGTGCATTTAACAATATTTTACAAGAAATTTAAAGAAGGAATGATCGATTTAGGCGCTAGTAGTGTTCGCAGACGGACGGACGTTTTGCTTTCAATTGTTTTTTCTGTATCAAGGACCCAACACATGGGGATTCCGTAGTGTAATCAAATGTCATGGCCATATTAAAGTACGTAGGAAAATCTTGTGGATGAAGAAAGTTTGACAAGCTTTCATATTGAAATAATTTTCTCTCAATACTTTTCTGATTATCAACAATGTTTAGGTATGTAAGAGCAGACCTTTTAATTGAAGACATAGCAAAAGTATTTACCATCTTTACGTGATTTATAATCTGATGTACACTGCAACTTACAAATCTTACATGGAGAGCTGACAGGTTGCACGTCCTGTGGAAAACAGTTTCATCTATGATTCTAACCATTCAATTATAGATATTAAAGTGAAATTTAAAGATCTGGAGTTTGGACGAGTCTAATATCAAAAAAATATTGTTCATTGTTTGAGTCGTTTAGCGGAAGGTGTCTGCAACAAATTGTTACTTGCGTTTTCATATGAATCTTAATTATTCATTCGAATGCTCATATGTCATCCTATGTGTTTAAACGACCATATCTGTTTCCTGGTCTGGAGACTTGCCAAAGCTTCTTTTCTCTGTTTACTACTGCCGTTGTTAAGAGATTCCAGGCCTTCACATAAAACGGGGAGGCCTCTAGGAATGAATAATGTATTTTTGGTAGCAAATCATTTGCACACACTTAGCGATAATCTTAACGAATCGTCTTGGAGTTCAGACTCTTGTTGAACAATCCTGGAAACATTAGTCATGTTTTTCTTCCGTCACGGTATCTTAAAAATTAAATCACTAGGTGCAATACTGTCTATATTCAAGCCATTATGATTCACTAGCCGAACCCCTGCGATTACATTGCACAAAAGGAAGAGCTGTAGTAACGTTACAACCAAAAATTACTTCATATGCACTACACGGAAAATCAAAAACTCTAAAAAGTTTGTTTCAAGGCTTCCTTCCCTACAACAAATGAAAAGAGAGAAACTGTGAGAATGCAATTGTTATTCATTCTGAACACAAGTGTTAAATATATTTCTGAAAATTAAATTAAAATATTTTGTTAACGATATTTTCCATAATTATACATGTATGTCAAAGTTCACTGAAGTAGATATCCTGCTACCCACCATAATTTAAAACGTAATGCATTACAAATAATTAATATTGTCACCCATGATGGAAATACAACCGACAAGTTTCTCTTATCCCAACATAAGTTGATGCACCCAATATAATTCCTGTAATGTAACACCGAGTTACTGGGCAAATCGAGTCGAACAACAAGATATAAAAGATCACTAGGAAGTAACGTTATAGGAATTCAGCTTTCCGAGAAAGTAAACTATTACCGAACGGGAGTACAATTTTTTTCTTGTTTTAGAATGTACGTTGTACAAACGCTTTCAAAACCTCAAACGATCTGGTTCTCTACCTTGCATCAGATCGTTCCATGTAACATGCAAACATTGTTTATTATGAACTTTTATATTGTTTATTAGGAACTATCACAAAAGTGTGTACAGCAATCGATGCAATATCGACCCTCTGCACGTGCCCAGTTCGAGATGCGCATGCACTGAAGGTCAAAAGAGGTATTGCGTGTTGGGGATATTGCTCTCTAGTTCCTATGATGTAACATCGAGTTAGTGGTCAGATCTAGTCGAACAACAGGATATAAAAGATCACTAGGAAGTAGCGTTATGGGAGTTCAACTTTACGAGAAAGTAAACTATTTCCGAACTAGAGTACAATTTTTTTCTTGTTTTAGAATGTACGTTGTACAAACGCTTTCAAAACTTCAAACGATTTCATTCTCTCCCTTGCATCAAATCATTTTATGATATATGCAAACATTGTTTATGAAGAACTTTCAGCACAAAAGTGTGTACAGTAGTCGATTCAATATCGACCCTTTGCACGCACGCAGTTCGAGATGCACATGCGCAGATGGTCAAACGAAGTATTAAGTGTTGGGGATATTGCTGACAATTGCCGAACGCGACGCCTTGCTTCAAGTTCCTGTTAACTCGATCAGCGTCAACTCGATAGTCAACACTCAGCGCTCTGTAACATCAAAAAACTATCTTTCTATTAGCGTTTTTCAGTTCGGCAAACGAGATCTAATTATTATTTTGTTTGACACTCCAGCATAGTCTAGTAATAATATCTGCACTCCCGGTAAGAGAATTGCAAACTTGTACATGTTTTTTCACGGTAATTATATTCACTTAATGTGTTTGGACATTCTTGATTTGTTTTGTCGTGGAAATTAGTTTTGTTTTAAAATATTCAATAATTAAAAAAAAGTAATAATAAAGAAGTATATGAAAATGTGAACGTACGTTCATACAGAATATCGGAAATTATTAAATAAAATAATGTTTAATGAATTTTATTATGAAAAATATATTCAAATGACATATTGTAACCCTAAACACTTAATATTAAAATTAAAGAAAAACTCTTAATTTTGTTGGGGCTCGTCAGACCTTATGAAATATCCATGCGCAAAGGTGTGCCCCGACATCTGGGACCGGAGTAAGTTAACTTGAGAGCGGCTTCGGGCGTTCTGGGACCTTCTACACATGCGCAGCTTGAGTTGCGCATGGGCAGATGTTCCAAATAGGTATTGAATGGTGGAGATAAAGCTGTCGTTTGCTATACGCTACCAAACCGTACTTAAATTTTCCTGTTAACTCCATCAGTTCAAACTCGCTATAGCGATCGTCAACGCGTTCTTGCATCCTGAGACTATTACTTTCTATTAGCGTTTTTGAGGTGTCAAACGAGATCTCATTATTAGTTTGGTACTCCAGCGTAGATTAATGATGTCGTGTAGGAGTTCTGATTCGGTGTTGTTAACGTTCTTATATGAAGAAATAAAAGAAGTCATCTTCGTCAACATAGTATGCATAACATACTATGTTGACGAAGACGACCTCTTTTATTTCTTCATAAATGATGTCTGAACCCCCAGTATCAGATTGGACCCTTCCACATGTAACTTCACGGCTTTTATATTCACTTCACGCGTTTAAACATAGCCATTCCTGATGTTCGAGTCGTAAATTTTATTTTATTTTTAAAAAATTCGATAATTAAAAAATATTGATATTAAACAAATGCGTAATAAATGTGAACACTCAATTGCAATATTGTAAATTATTAAACAATTATTAATGCATTTAATTACAATAAATACATGTTTCAATAAGATATTGCATTACCAAACTCTTGTAATTTGAAAGGCAGCAAGATTACCTTATAATTGTTGAGGCTCGACAGAACTTATGAAATACCTAATGACCCGCCATCTCAAGCAGGTGCAGGTTAACTTGAGAGCGGTCTGGAGGGACTTTTCCTGCTTTCCGAGATTAAACATTTGGAGACGATATCTAATTTCAATACACTGAACATATTTATAGCAACATCGATGTTCATAAACAATTTAATAAAGCATATATATTCTAACACTAATATTTTGACAGGGAGCGGTAGCTCAGTGCATCAACTGATGTCACTGCAGCGCCTCTGACCGGGAGGTCCTAGGTTCGAGTCCTGACGGCGGCAGGATTTTCGACAGTAGCTTTTCAGCTAGGTCAAATTCAGACACTGTCTGGAGGAGAATTCTAGCGTCCGGCTGCTCTGATCGGTAGTTTTCCGTGGTTTCTCCGTTGAACACCAGGCGAATGCCGGAGCAGTACCCTACCAAACGGGCCACGGACCGCGCGCGTTCTGTCCTTCCTCGTCCTAGTCCTATCCTCTCGCCTTACACACACACACACACACACACACACACACACTAACATGCACTACACTACCACATAATCCGAGAGACCGGTCGGGAGCTTAGAGCTTGTCCCGGCTGGGGCGGTGCCCGCTGGTGGAAGTCCTGGTTTGGGGGAAACCCCACTAGCCGACGGTAGGTCGGCGCCGGATCTCGCCATCCAGCGGGGGAAGATTCCCGTCATCTCCCGAGAAAAAACATGCTCTATACTAACGTAACTAATGACCAAAGAAGTTGACGCGCCCGGAACCACGAAAAAATCAATCTTTTAACTAATCAATCTTAAACTAATGTTTTGCGTTTACGTTTTGTTCAAACAATTTTTTTTAACTGTTGTTGGCACATAGGCGACCAAATTAATTCAAATTTTAAGCCATACTTGGAATACAATCAGTTATAACAGCTCTTTGGGACGAATTAACAGCAAAGGGGGTACATTGCAAACGTCCCGCGTTCGACTTTTAGATGCTTAAACGCTTCGAGATTTATTTCGTGTGATTCATTTCTTTAACTGCTTTCCAAGATGGCCGTGAGAGCGCACTACAGACCAGACATCAAGAACGACTAGGATAGTTTTCAAAGGCCCGAAAACGCTTTATTTAGGAATTATTGATTGATTTTTTTTTTGTGTATGTGTTTCCGGGCGCGTCAACTGCTTTCGTCATTAGTACCATAACAGTTGTGCATGTTTTTCTCTCTCGGGAGATGGCGGTGATCTTCCCCCGCTGGATGGCGAGATCGGGCGCCGACCTACCGCGGGCTAGTGGGGTTTTCCCTAACCAGGACTCTCCCACCAGCGGGACACCGCCCCAGCCGGGACAAGCTCTAAGCTCCCGACCAGTCTCCCAGACGTGGTAGTGTAGAGCATGTTCATGTACTCGTAAGTGTGTGGTGTGCATGTAAGGGGAGAGAATAGGACAAGAAAGAGAAAAGAAAGATCACGCGCGGTCCGCGGCCCGTTTGTTAGGGTACTGCTCCGACATTCTTCTGGTGTTGATCGTCAAAACCCCAGAAAACCACCGATCAGAGTAGCCGGCCGCTAGAATTCTCCTCCAGACAGCGGCTGAATTCGACCAAGCTGACAAGCTTGAGTCGAAAATCCTGTCGCGGTGAGGACTCGAACCAATGACCTCCCGGTGAGCGGCGCTGCAGTGACATCAGTTGATACACTGAACTACCGCTTCCGCTATTTAGGAGTTATTTAACGATATAGCTGCCCGAGTGTTGCATATAGTGATCTTGACATGGTGGATTTGACCCTGTATACAAAACACTCCCATAATCGCAATTAGGTCTTAGTACAGGTTGAATGTGAAATAATATCTGATGATATAATTATAAGTTGTTTGCCAAAGAAACGAACCCTATTACATATGATGTATTTAATTCATATCGTTTAACGTATGTTAATATTGTGCATACAACTTGATCATAATTTCAGCATGATAAGTAAACGTAATAATTTCTACCATTGCTAAGAAAGTTTAAATGATTTTGCAAAAATAAAGATTCCACACTGAAACAATTGCTCAAAAGAAGAAATAAATTCATACGTAAGCATCAATTTGATTACAATTGTTAAAATAAGAAAATATACCTTATTAAAAGGAGCAGGTAAAGAAAACTAAGAAACAAACTATTGGAATGTAGAATCGGGAAATTACATTTTTGTGACTTGCATCTTCAAGATTTGTTTGAAACTATTGTCGTCCTTGTAGTTTAATCACATTAGTTTCGTTTAAAGTGTGAAAATGGTGATCGATCTCTTTTTTGTGAAGCTAATTTTAATGTAATTAAAAGGGGGGAGGGAACTCAGCAAGCCAAGTGAATTATCTTCTTCACGTGTATCCATCATTGCGATAAACCCATTATTTTAAATGGAACAGTCCTTGCCATGCGTTTTTATGTAATTTTCTACAGTAATTTTAGTAATTGTAATTTCAGCCTTCCTGGAAACCAAAAATTTTAGCCTGAAAATTGATTAATTTTTCGATTACATATTTTAAAATATCTTCATTCCAATTCTTTTGCAGATATATGCTACATAGTTTTAATGTGTGTGTTTTCCCATTCTTCTCCAACCGTTTTCCTCACATCATCTAGTCGGTTAAATATTAACTAGCATTTTCCTGCGAGAACTCTCGCATGTTCAACCCCACCTCAATTTTTCCTAAGGGTATCCTGAAACTGAAACATGGGAACATGTCCGTTTCCCTCGTAATTCTCTCCTCAATCAGGTGCGCAGCACTTGTAGACCACAGGACAATGTTAAATGAATGGTTGCACTAAACGCTTAAGAAACAATATTCATCGGTATCAAACAACTATTAACAGTACTTCCTGTTGTTGCTGCAAGAGTGAACCTTGAATTAATAATTATGCAAATAAACCAAGTCAGCCTGAGCAAAGCAGGGTGTACACAGAAAGCGTAAATAGTATAAGATGGAGGAATCTAAGCCTTTTGAGTACGACTAAACAAAGATGGGCACCTGCCCAATGGCTGAAATGTAGGTCATATTCTGTATTCCTCTATGCATTGGTAATATCGATAAACACCAACTCCGCAAAAATTTAATAAAATGTCCACGAATACCTCATCCTATAGATAACGGTAAGAGCAACGTTTCTGTGAGGCTTTTGGTCCAAAAATTTTAGTTTTTAAGGCATTGAAATGCTTTATATAGGAGTTATTTAACGATATAGCAGCCGGGGGTTGCGGGTTGCATTTGGTATAATAAGCTGCGTTCTTTTAACAACTCCTTCATATTTTTAAAGCCAAAGTGCAATTCATCACGAAACCTCATTTATAAAGGTTGGTTGCGTGTGAGAGTCGCAAAAGGTATGTATACTACTGAAATGATATAGGTGACGATCTTTTGGAGAGAATATCACTGAAATGTTTGCAACCTTGAGCAACACAAAACACCACAAAATATTTTCAGATAAATTTGTTTTCTTTAAAATCAGTAATTTCATCTATTCAATTTATGAAATATGTATTGAAGAATCGTTATCCAGATCGATGAGCTATACTGCTGTGAAAACATGTGCATGCCACTGCAGTAAATAAAAAACATCAAACGTTCATTGGAGAACGCGGAGTGGAGGAAACTTGATAGGATTTTTACCACCTATGTGTGCAAATTTCACAATCAAATTAAATTCTCCGCTGGAACATTAATGTTGGAGGTTTAAAAAACCTTGATGGGGTCTGCATTAATAATATTTTGCCCATCGTAGCCTAAATTAATTCGTAGCAGTGTCTGGACCCCTGGATGTCTCTATTCAGCATGCGTACACGCGCCAACTTGCACGGCGCATGCCCAGAGAGGGCGAGTTTGCTGTAAAAGCCTCTTGTAGTTGTTTTTCTTCTTCAAATCAAACGTCCCTTACAGGAACATTTCTCAGGGGATAGGGTTCAGCAATTTCTCAACCACTCTATATCACTTTTGAGTAACTGGGCATGCGCAGAATGCCGATGTTGTTATCCGTTGCTTTACGCTATGGTGTGCTTAAAATCTCTATTATGAAGTATATAAAAGAGGCCCCAACCCCATGTTATCTACTATGGTTCGAGAAACTCTGAACCCCCATCCTGCCTCCTCACTGTCTACACTTTTAGGCTAACGACGTGAGCATCGCCAGAACCTGGGCAACCTGACGCTAGGTATCAGTTTTTTTTCCCTTTCCTTCCTAGGGCTTTTATCCAGCCGACAGCCGGTTGCCCTTTACGTCCCGAAGGAACGCATATGCGACCATACACTAGACACTCTTGCGGGCTCCTCTGATCTAGGGCCAGCAGAACGCGAGGCCCTCCTTGACAACACACACAGAGTCAAGGGACAAACAGCCAGGCCCAAGGCGGGACTCGAACCCGCGACCCTGTGGACCGAAGCGCTGAGTCGGTACTCGATCTTAGCCACCTCGGCCATCCAGGTCAGCAGGTATCAGTTTCCCGCCGAAATTTTCTACGTGGATTCCGGAGCATTCGGAAGAATCTCATTCACCCAATCCTGCCCAAAGGTCGACGCGCCGCGGTCCCAACTGGTCCCAACACCCGCATGCACTATACTACACCACACATGTCGGGGACCGGTCGTGGGCTTACAACCAACCCCAGCTGGGGCGGTGCCCCGCTAGTGCGACATACATGGTTAGGGAAAACCCCGTTAGCCGACTATAGGTCAGCGCCGTTTCTCACCATCAAGCAAGGGAAAATCACTACCACTTTAAGAGGAAAAACTCGCACTACATTTATGGCCTTAGCAGTCGACGCGCCCGGAATCACTAATGAATTAAACAAACAAGCCCTATTATTATAATGGATGTTTCTATGTTTCATTGTCGATGTAACATCCCTATCTCCACGGGCACCGGACGAGTAAAAACGCGACGCGTCTGCAGCGATGGTGTTGGAGGCGATGGTGGTAAGCTGAGCAGCTAATCGAATTCTCACATTCCATGAGTGGATATTCCATTATAGGAACAATCAAATTAATTTTTTTTCTGCGCGAATAATAATGTTAATGATTTTGGAAATCTCCATGTAGCTTTGCTTCTGAACAGCTTGGCTTAGAGCAAACTCTCGACCAATCTATAGGGTTTAATCCACGGGGGATAGGGTTCAGTAATATTTCGACAAATCTATATCACTTTTGAGTATCTGGGCATGCGCAGAAAGCCGATATTGGTATCGGTTGCTGTCGATAATCGATATCGTTATTTGTATCGATTATCGACAGCATCCGCACGAGTGGTACTCCCACGCATGAGCAGACGCTCGAGATTGCTAAAAAAAAACATTAGGGACTTCGGCGTTGGGGACAGTAATACCTTAACCTCTCAGTACTCCTTTTGAACATTGCGCATGCGCATAACGTCGAGATTGTGAAGGCTCTCCGCTGGCCGGGTGACACCGCGTCAAGTGCGACGATGCTCACTTTGGCAACACAGCCCTCGATGCGGTGTCACCCGGACAGCCGAGAGCCTTCACATGGCTAGCCGCGGAAGGCTACGATTGCATTTTAGATTGTCATCGTTTCCTGAATGCTTCGCTCTGTTAGTTCCCATTATTAAATACCAGGGGACGGGTTTCAATTAAATGTCATTTTTCCCCTTTTCACTTCAAACAATGTCTTTTAGAATAGACATTCATTATATGTTAATCAAAATATCATTTTTTACTTGAATTGTTTTCGCATTTTTTCGACCATTTTAACTAATAAATCATTTTTTACCTTTTCCCGTCATTTTTGAAGCATTTTAAAGCTAATTTCATCGATTTTCATATCATTTTAATGGGACTTGCTGTAAATATTTGCGTTTTATAGAGTTGCTCTCCAAAGAATTTCTGAATAGCCTATTCGTCTAGTTCAATCAGAAATTGTAATGTACGTAATCTAAGTTTTCTGTGGCGCTTCGCAGCGCCATTGTCGGGCAGCCGATTTCAGGATAACTGAATACACAAGATGTTTCCCGGCAAACAATAGTTCAAACCAATAACTGCAACCTGAGTTCACTTTACGAAACGTAGAAACATTTTTACTTAGGAGCATATCGAATAGATTGAGTTGTTTGTTGATATGAGTTGGTTTTCATCAAACGACATTTTTCTTTGCGTTTAGGGAATTTTAAAAACATTTTAAAGCGCAGAGTTTATTAATCATTTTTTGCCATGTTATAGGTCATCAATTTCCGTCCGTTATTATTATCACGAACGTTTCGATGTTTTGTTGTGGATGTCGCCAACTTACCCCATACGGGTTGGCCTGCACGTGTTAACCCAGTGTAACGTGTAACGTCTACTGGTGGCAGTGGAACCGTAGAATGACCCGAGATACCTCAGCGCAACTAGCGTCCAAAATGAACCTATCGATAGTAACCCTGTTTTACAAGGTACTCGATAAATAACAACTTCCAAACTTAATAATTTTGCACTAATAATATCTATTTGTGGAAGCAAATGTCTGAACAAGCATTTTGAATAATGGAATTGCTCGAAAACAAGCACGGGTTTGGATTAAGTATTGAAAATTTGAAAAATAGTTTACCAATTTCTCTCTGGATCTCTAGAACGTGACATTACCATCGTGAAATCAAATGTAAAGAAGATATGCTAACAACAATCAAAATATAAAAAATAAAGACAAACGTTCTTAAATTTATGTATCGAAATCTCATCTAAGCGTAGTTCATGTGTAAAGCGTAAAAGAATTCAGGGTGATTGCGAGCTGTTCTCTTGCAGCGAAGTGATCAACACGGCATTTCAACTCCCATACAACGTGGTGAAGGTCATTACAGTGGCACAATTCCCTGCAGCACCTTCTAACAGGAACGAAAATATCAGCTGCTGCCAACGACACCTAAAACGTGCGTGGTTGCTGCGTGGGTTCGCGGGACACAAGCAGGCGCGAATGGTATAATAGATAGCGTCCATGTTCGCGCTTTCTTCGGCCGTTTCTCATAAATTGAACATTAACATCTTATAATTGAACATTAAGATGACACTTTTCGTATTTCTTACAAAATAGCCTATTTTGAATTGCTTAAGTTGGCGAACCTAACCTGCAGTTGTACCCTGCTACACTAGCGCCCTCTATAGTAGCATCCTCCAGATTTGTCTCCGAATTTGATGGAGAGTTGAAAAGTCCTGGCGATCAACTCCGTGGAGGGGGGATTTCATTCTGCTACTCACCGGGAGAGGTGGCTCAGTGCATCATCTCATGTCATTTCAGCGCCTCTGACTGGGAGGTCCTAGGTTCGAGTCACGACAGCGGCAGGATTTTCGTCACGCTTTTCAGCTAGATCGAATTTAGTCACTGTCTGGAGGAGAATACTAGCGCCCGGCTGCTCTGATCGGTAGTTTTCCGTGGTTTCTCCGATCAGCACCAGGTGAATGCTGGAGCAGTACCTTACGAAACGGGCCACGGACCGCGCGCGATCTGTCCTTCCTCTTCCTTGTCCTATCCTCTCCCCTTACACACACTAACATGCACTACACTACCACACATGCCGGGAGACCGGTCGGGGACTTAAAACTTGACCCGGCTGGGGCGGCGCCTCTATGGTGGAAGATACCTGGATGGGGAAAACCCGTTAGCCGACGGCAGGTCGGCGCCGGATTTGGCCATCCAGGGGGAAAGACCACCACCCTTCCCGAGAAAAACACGCACTACACTTATGGTACTAATAACCTCTGTAGTTGACACGCCCAGACTTTTTAGCAATCAATCATCGTGTTACGGACTCCCGCTCGCGACATTGACCTTGACGTGTTGCCCCGTGGCGTGCGCAGGGCGGTGCGGTACGCGCAGCAGCTGGCGCTGCTGGCGGCGGCGGAGCTGGCGGCGGAGGCGGCGACGGTGGCGGCGGCGGAGTGGGCAAGTGGCGGCGGCGCGCGCGAGGCGCAGCGTTGGGGCGAGGCGGCGGCCGACTGCGCGGACGTGCTGCGCGCCGTCGCCGTCTTCGCCTTCTGTGCGTGCAGCGAGCGCGCGCGCGCAGCCGTGGGACGGGCGCTGGACGCCACCGGCTACGCGCTGGGGCGCTGCACGGCCGGCGGGTGCTGCGAGGGGAAAGGTAAGCCGCTTTCACTTGGGAGGACGAGTGCCCGCAATGTATCAATGACTCATGCCAGTGCCCGCAATGTATCAATGACATGACAGTGCCCGCAATGTATCAATGACTCATGATAGTGCGCGCAATGTATCAATGACTCATGACAGTGCCCGCTATGTATCAATGACTTATGACAGTGTCCGCAATGAATCAATGACTCATGACAATGCCGGCAATGTATCGCTCACATATAGCTGCAACTTATTATGAATGCGAATGATCTGAAGGTCCATTTATTGAAATACGTATTTGATTCAGTTTGCACATGACCCCCAATTCAATTGTTAATGAATCGTTACACAGCAGAATTCTTATCCAAATAGTTATGGTGAGGAAAGTAAAAATTGACAATGTACACGCAAAAATCATTAAACATCATATTATCCTATTAAATAACAAATATATTACTAACTATATAACTAATATTCTATAATAAATATATATTACTTTTTGGCAAAAATATTCAGAATGTCTTTTGTCTTTCTGCCATTCTGCAAAATACCTTTTTTTTCTTTTCCCTACAGACGTCTCCTGCATATCTTCTTTCTCCTTGGCAATAAATTGTGACAGTCGATTGCAGTTAAAGTAAATTATTACAATTTCTGTATATGCACGTGTCGTAGACACGGCTGAAAATAATGCCGTGATACGTGCTGCTCAGGTCAGGAGCTTACAATGCACTGGTGCCATCGCACCCAACGTATACGACAGCTATCGCGCATCGCAGCGATCAAGTTTCAACATGCTCACGGGAAATGATTCAGCGAAAGGAGAAAAATCAAAAGCCAGGTCAACTTAGAAAAGTACAATGAAGGAATGAATGAAATATCAGACGACTACTGCATCGCAATAATTCAGGAACATAAAATTGCTGTGACTTGGGTCTCACGAATCCATTGCGAGCACTCCTGGGTTAAGGTGAGCCCGAGGAGGTGCCTGTCTGCATTTCGGCACAACCATGGTGGAATGACATGGGTGCGGTACTCCGGCACACAGATTTCTGCTCTCGTTCTGCGCAACACCAGTTTGCGTCACAAACCACGAGACCACAGCACGGGCACTTCGTTTGAAACCTCAGACCAGACGCTGGCCGCCATGTTGCATGCAGTATTGAGCAAAAAGCATGAAAGTAAGACGTATTGAGAAACATTTTGAAAGTGGTACCAACTGACAATTTTTAAGGACAGCCAATCAAAAATATCACGATGAAGCTGTACAAAATGCAATATTTTAAGAAATGCTTCATAAATCTGTTTCAATGTCTTGGAACGAGGTGATAATTTTGGTAACTGGCTGCATTTAAAATTCTCATCAATTCCATTCAAAATCTCTAATCCAACATAATACGTTTGGGAGTGATTTATGAATGTTGGTATTAGGGGTTGTTGAGGTTGCAAAATAGCTTGTTTTTGGGAAAACATCAAACGATGATTCTTACGAATGTAGCATTACACAGTCCGAAAGGCATTACTGTAAACTGCCACAAACCTGATCCAATGGTTTAAGCCGTAAAGGAATGGTCAGTCCCAAAGGATCACGAAAGCCTATGGCCATCCCTGTATCGACGTAAAAGAGGGATTTAAGAAGGTTCGGGAGTATGCGTGTGCAGTGAAACCGATCAAGCCTGAGATTGGAATAGTAGCTTCTGCCAATTTCAAATATCACTTCACTAAGAACTAATTCCGACAACATGGTAGATGGCCAGCATCTCGTGTTCGTAACAGCTGCCACCTCGTCATCAAACACCATCACAGCCACAACACATGGCCCACAGGGCCAGAGATGCGGAAGTTAAGTCCGCGAGACTGGCGCGGACAAAAGGAATTTGACTTTGATTATTGCCCTGATGCATTTGAAATTCTATCTGACAAGGCCTGTGCACTTCCGCGTAGCAAATGGGCACAAACTTATGATAGTTGTGCTTTCAGGCATCACCACAATGTACCCCGGCCACGACGAGGAGAACGGGAAGATCTCCGTGTTATTGTTCGATAACTGAGAGGTCCGGAAGATGAAGCACGAACAGTTATTGAGGAGATAAACAATCCTATTTTGGATCCTGAAAATGACATTGTCGTCCTTTGTGCTAGAGAAGGAGAAGAGAAAGGGTCGGGCCGATTGTTTGCTAAGCTCCCTTACACACGTCGATTGTGGCAGACGTGCTCCGAGAAGGCACTCGAACTCTTCCTCAAGTACTTGCCTTACCAATCCACGACGATCAGTGAATTGGAGCTCCGGAAGAGGCTTGGAATTATGTCCGGAGAGATGGGAAGCCGTAAACGATGCGTAGTTGCTTTTGTACTAGATTTTGAGAAATTTAATATGCAATTTCGTGCAGATTTGGTAGATCCGTGTTTCAAAGACTTTGATGACGCATACGGTTTTGACTACATGTACCAAGATACACACCCGGGCTTCGCCCGCTCCTTAATTGTTAGCTATCTGAGGACTCGACCCCCCCCCCCGACCTAGCGGCTTCCGGGATCCTTACCCTGATGACTATTGTCACTACTTGCAGGTAGGTGGTCAAGCAGGTTTGAGGCAAAAGGGGTGGACAATTGTGGCCCAGATGTTGATTCTAGACTTTGCCTACCGTCAGCGGTACAGGGTGCATCTGCTGGGACAAGGTGATAACCAAGTGCTCCTGTGGTACCCGACTATGGAGCATCAGGAGAATCTTGCTGCTGCCTCACAAAGCTTCCTCACCCAGCTCGCAGAATGGCTTGCTGAGTGCCAGTTACCCCTAAAGGAGACTGAAACGTGGTACTCAAAGAACCTTGTCCAATATAACGAAGAGAGTTATTACCAAGGGGTTCACCAACCTAATGCTCTTAAATATGCCATCAAACTCAGCCTTAATAGTAATGAGCTCATTGACACGGTGGAAAATCGGACAGCAGCAATTGCCACCATTGCAGAAACATGTGCCAAAGTAGATACCCCCTGCCAGCATATTACTGTTATGCTTTTGAGATGATCTTAATGACCCATCGCCAGCGTCTCCTCGGGCTGCAGGTTCCCACAACCGATTATGGAGTTGTCCCCATGTGGAATAGGTGTGTTGGAGGCCTTCCCGGCAGTTAAATGCTTTCACTCACACAGCGAGGCCTAGGGGACGCTTTAACATGCCATTTAGCCCTCCTCAGATTCTTGCAGCATTCTGGACCTTTTTAAAATGGACTGACCCTTACGTATTAGCGTAATAAAATATGTATAATGACAAACTGACGCAATAAATGATCAGTGTGTTAAAGAAGGTTTACGTTTTCTCTGAACTTTGAAACAATATATTGCTTTTGAAATATAACTTTCAATTACAAAAATCGTAAAAACATTTGGAATGTTTCTGAATTAAGAATATGAGTTGATAAAAACGAAATAATTTTGAAATCAGACATTCCAGTTTTATTTGCACAGACGTTGTTGTTTTTCAGTGTCGCCGTCGGAGAGCGCTGAGCACAGCGGGGCGCCGGGAGACGAATGGCGCTACGTGATTGGCGGCGCGCCGGCACCAGTTGCTGGTTCCGAGGAACGCCGCAAGGGGCAGCAGCGACACCGCCGCTCGCGCCCTCTGTCCGAGAGACCCGTCATCGAGCTGTGGGCGGTTGGCGGTCCGCCTGCGCAGGCTTCACCCGATACTCCGCCTGCCAACGGCGCCCTGCCCGTTTTCCAGACCAGCCAGCCCACTTCGTCACTGTGACGTGTTGGACGATATGTATGACGAAAGGCTGTACCCCAGAGGGAAGAGCCCGGGGTGGGTCTAGAAAAGTACTTCGGGGGTGTGGTACGGGCAATTTGAGTTCAGACGCCCCCTCCCCCAATTAATGAAATGTTTTAGTTATGTTAGCTTCCCATAACCAAAATGTACGAGTATATTCATACCTGTAAAACTGCTACGAACGTGATGTGTAAAATAAAAGTTTACTTGTGTGTGCGTGTAGGTGTATGGAGTGGGGGTGACTCAGGCCACACATTTTCTCTCGGTACTGATATACTTCGGTTAAATGCGTGATAACGAACACCAACCAAAATTAGCAGTTCAATTGTCGATATGAATAATTTTTATTACAAGGGAACGAATATTTCTTGTTTTCAGATTTTAACTTCAAAACGATAAATGGCACCTTCATTTGTAATACACTTCTCCCTGTAGCACGTCACACACAGTTTTTAACCGTTTTGTCATCAAATGAACAAATTAATAATGTTGTTTGTCAGTCGTATCTAGAGGTTAATTTTTTATGCTAATAAATTTCACATTTTCGCGCCTACAATAGGCTATGGCGGAAACGGGCGTTATAATTCCTAAAGTAGGCGGTATAGATTCAGACGAAAGTGAGTTACCAGTAACTTTTATTTTGTTTCCCACTAAGAAACAATATGAAATATGTTCATAACTATGCTCCCAGAAAATAATTCTTTGACATTTTGAAAAGAAAAGAAAATACAGATTTTGTAAAATGTTCAAAAATTGATATTGAATTAGCGCTTATTTTTTGATCGGCCGCTCAAAGTAACCCTTATTTACACCCAAGTCACTCGTGTAAAGAACTGCACCCATATCATCGTTAATATTTGAATTTATTCAAAATTCAATGTACATTTTGAAGGACAAACACAATACTAACATCAATGTAAAACTGCGGTTTGGAATACGATATAAAAAGCAATTTTCCACCAAAAGCAGTGAATACAACACATAAGTACGCTGTTCAAATAAAAATAACCTCTTGGTTATCAGTGACATCTGGAGGCTTATAGATACGAGGCGTTGTTTTGTCGTAGGGATTTCTTTTGCCAGAAAACCTTTTCGGTCGCATTGCAGACTTTTCAGTATCACTAAAATAACTATTTCAATTACAAATAAAACTGTATCTATTTCAGAAAGTTGTTATGAATTCTAATAAAAAAATCGAAGCAAAATAAAAATTGGAATATAAAATGCCAAAAACAATAAAAAGTTTGGAGAAATACATGAAATAACAAATGTACAATGTAAGATAATCGTGAAAGAAGGTATAAGGTGAGATAACTGTTAATAAAATAAGAAGGTTGATTTGGAATGTGAATTATGGTAAAGTGAAGTAAAAATAGAAAAAACAAATTGTGAAAACAAATAAATTCAGATAAGCAAACTAATATACTGATTCTGAGGTGGCTGGGAGTTTTCGTCAAGACAAGACAGCAAGGGGTCAAGGGCAATGCACTGCCATTTAAGGAAAGCTTTAACGGAGAGGGGACAATGAGGGATTTTTCTAAAAAATCGCTAGTAGGGACAGGCCCGGCCGGGTGGCCGAAAAGAGGCGGGCAGAGGGGTTAATGTGCGTGGTAAGCGGCCACCTTCAGGAGGGGTGAGAGAGAAGGAATCTGTTTATTCAAAATAGTGTGCTGTGATTGTTTAATAAATCATTAATATGTATGGCTTCTAATTTAAGTCTGTGAGTGTATCTGTTTTTAATTTCCAAACTCTTGTTGTTTTCATTGAATGATGATTTTTCAGATCGATCCAGATTTCATCCTTTATTTTGTAAGGAATGATTTTGTGATCAAATAAAAATTCTGAACTTAACAATATTGTTTTTATTTTATTTTTTCTTCAAACAGCTAAAACATAAATAAATGAAAAAAGGAGAGTTCAATGCGCTATATAGTTGCTATTAATTTAGAAAATCGTATATTTTAAGGTGCGAGTAATTAGGGTAAAGAGTCGTGAAAGCATTAACATTTGAAAATATTAAAAAAATAAGGTATTCTGCCATGGCTTCGTTTAGAGCTTCTACTGGACCGATTGTTGTATTTTTTCTTTTAAATGAACGAATATGATTCCTAGATGTGTTATCAGATATTGTTTGCGTTGATTCACCACCATTTACGGTGTAAATTAATTAATTAAATCATTCTTTCATAGTACGCTTATCAATAGTCAATTGTTTTCTTTCAAAGGGTGACAGTTTCAAAATCGATATATATGAGTCGATAGATGTGTGTTCACGCTGCTTGATGTTTTGTTTTGATTGTTAAGATTTGTTTACAATTCGTCAAGGTTTTGTTTCAGTGTAATAATTGTGGTGTTGACAGTTTGCATGTATTTGCTTCTGTGGTGTATTTTGTAGAGAACATTCTCACGGTGGGTTTTTCTCGGTTTTACTTTAGTGAAGTTGTTTACAGGTTATGTCGAATTCCGAATCGTTGTCCACGCGCCCCAAAAGACGCAAACGTTCATTAACTGGACGCAGGGAAAGAGAAAGCCAGCGTAGGTGTCGTGATAGTGAGGTCATTTCGTTTTCTATTGGGTCATTGTCAATGAAATGTCAGTTTTGTTTTGCTTTGTACTTACCATGTGAGATAAATTCTGCAAACGATTTACTGTGTGTTGCTTAAATGGAAAAATAAGTATACCTTCGAGCAATATGCCAGAAGAAACCAAACAGTTGTTTATTGGAGATGATGACACATCAAAAAACTTTAGAAATAATATCCTTCAGTATAATAGAGCTATATCTTTTGTGCCGATATTACATTGTCACCTGGTCACGAGCCATACGTGTTCAAAATTTTGGGAACTCCACATCACAGAATATCTTCGTTATACCCTGAAGATCCAAACAATGCAATATATTGTGAACATTAGTCTGGGTACAGTATTTTATATTTATCTCAGATCTCACCGTCAAATTTTGACGGGTTTTCACTAGTTTGAAAATAAACATTTTGCAAATTTGCTACGAACATTCTACGGTCCAATGATCGTTTTACTTCTCCCATCCGAAATTTTTATCGAAAAATGAATATCATGTTTAAATTATATTTTTAGTAAAAACATGCCATTTTGTACAGTGATTGCCCACAAATTATAGTGATAGGACAACATGATGACAGTGACTGGCCACTCAATAATTTCTAGCAGAAACAACTAGTAAAACAATATATTTAATTAATTATTATATTACCCATGAAAACACATTTTGTACGATACAGATTAAATATAAATTTAATCTTTTACCCAAGTGATGTTGGGGAAAATTAAAATGACTAATTCAAAGGAGTCTTCTGGCCGCATAAAAATAGAATCACAGGGAGTAGGATGGCTTATTTTAAAAATAGAAGTGGATGGAATACTTTTCAAATGTATTCGTAGAATACCTGGCTTGTCATCCATCCGTTCGTCAATAAACCCTCATCACTTATTTCGTCATCAAAGTTGCTTTCCTCGATGTACCCTATAACTGTTTTATGTCACATTTCGATATTTTGTTCGCTATCATACGAACGAGTGGCTGTAACTGCTTCATTTGTTCATGTATTGATTATGGGACGTCTTCTTAAAAAAGGCTTGACCCACCCTTCTTCTAGACGGTTTTTGTTGAACGGATTGGGCCGAAGATTAGAAGCTAAAAATTGTTGAACGCTACTCTATAGATCTCCCTTCCTTGGAAAATCTGTTTCTGGCTAGTTCAAGTATCCACCTAACTAGGCTGGCTTCTTCTTTAGATAAAACAGTATCAGGACCTAGAGCTGTTTTGTGATCTGGATTATTTAAACTGCACTGCAAACTTGTTTGGGGAACACTAAATGATTTTGCAGCAGAACACGCAGATAAACTGTTATTTTTAACGCATTTGATGGCATTTGCCATAGCTAATGCATCATACTCTTGCTTCGGCTTCTCTGGCATTGTAAGATCACTTATTTCAGGCCCACGTAGGATTAACTTAAGTGCAACAATAGTAAACTACGATTAAAAACAGTGTGTCAACAATTATTAGCAGAGTGGTCAATAACACAATCCACACACTATCGAATATACAGTCATTGACCACCCCCTATGCTACTAAATACTCAAAGCTAGACTTCTCATTTTCAGATGATATTGTCACTCAATAAGATTTGTGCTTTCTGAGGTATCATTGTAATTTACTTACCGCCAAAATCAACAAACAGCACTTTTTAATATGAGGTTTCTAAAGGAAATCGTAAGAAATACTTACGTACAATGAGCACACACCGCACTGTTAACAAGCATCCGTCATATTGGAAATGTTCTGAAAGTTCCGAGCGTTGAAATCGCCTCAAGAAGTTAAAACCCGCGTGCGGTCCGCCCAAATCCGGCAATTACGTGGTTCAGTCACGTGGTAAGCAAGGCGCGTCTCGCAGAAATTGCGCGCGACGTTCATTAAGCACGAGTAAAGGCCGCTCCACAATAGCCCGCGAACGGGAACGGGAACGAGAGGTACGTGCGCTTCACAATAAACGCCCACGGGAAGAGAAATAGCGCTATGAACCAGTAGCGGTTAAAACGGGAACTTTAAGAAACAGTTGCCGAAACCAAAGCACTCTAGCTATGCTACTGTGTTACTCTTTGTATTGACATCTGCCTGACGTATTTGCGTGAGCTGCCATGAATAAAAAATACTTTAACGAAATAATATTAATTAGAAAAATATAACTATAACCTCAAAGAATGCCAAACCTACTACGAACTTACGGAAAATACAACTACAAGAAACTAAAATTTTGTCAATAAACAAACAGCTCCAATGTACTTTAACGAAACATTTTTTTAAAAATTGTGGGAAATTTTAATTCTAAGAAAATTCTAATGAATTGAAAAACAATTATACTATAAATATTAAAAATAACTAAAACAACAACAATGACTAACAAAACCCTCCTCAAACCTCAACCTCGCAAATCCACGCTCTAACCTCAATATCGCCCTACACTCTCAATTCCGCTTCAGACCAGTGTAGTCTGTCGCGCCAGTTCACACGCTCGATCAGCTGGAAAGCTTCGCCGCCATTTGCTGCACTTTCATTGGTCGAGAGGCTTCGCGTTCCCGGGCTGAGATAAATGTTGACCATCCTTCCCGTTCCCGTCGTGTTGAGAATGACGTCCAACTTTCTTTACGTTCCCGTTCCCGGGCTATTGTGGAGCGGCCTTAACGCAATAGGGCCACAGCTTGCCACTAGAGTCCGTCAAGGCTTGGGGGGCGCAGATTCTTCTAGTGAATCTTGAAACAACGTGAATGACTGAGAAAACATTAATTAAGAAAACGAAACGCGTAACGAAATGCCCTCGCAAAAGCCATAGTAAATTAATACAATCACAGTATGTGGATATGTGTCTTTCTTTTGCAAGGAATGACAAAATATACTATAAACAGATAAAAATAGAACCACGTAACTGTAACGTAATACTCAGTTGATTCTTCAAAAAAAAAAAACAGAGAAAATGTCTGAGAACACAAGATGACGTAATCATCGATACCCACGTCGAAAATGTCATGTGCAACCAAGGCTATAAAAACATCAGAAGAACTAAATTGGATTCATCTACGGAACGTGACAACCAGCAGCAACAATCGCAAGCAGCTAAAAATTCACCTGATCTCACCTAAAATCGCTTTGCTGATCTCTAGAGGATCTCGATTTGGAAACATATACTGATAATTATTACAATAAAAAAGGAATGAAATCAAACTTAAATTTGTTATAAAATAATTTTGTTTTCTACTCATCATAATGAATACACGAGTTTCGTATCATTCCGCTGTGTATGACGGGCTTCCTCTCTTAAATAAATATTATATTCTGCGTATCAAGGTCTTACGCATTTCAACATGAGAAAAAACGACCTTTCAACTGTCACTCTCTATTACCACTAGCACAGATTTTGATTTTGTTGGTACATTTGTACGAGTCAATGATACATGAAGTTTAGCTTGTCATACAATATATGTTCATGGACGGAAAGTATGGAGAAAGGCCTTCCTTTACAGTTGTAAGATATTTTTTTGTTATTAAATTACTATTTATCTAGTTTACGAGACAAACACATACTTCGGTAATGTTAATTGCTTTTGAAATATAACTTTCAATTACAAAAATCGTAAAAACATTTGGAATGTTTTTGAACTAAGAATAGGAGTTGATAAAAACGAAATAATTTTGAAATCAGAAGTTGCCTGTGCTCATAGGAGCGCCAGTCTCCCCTTGCGGGCAAGTAGCTCGTACGGGCGCGGTTTGACGTCCCTGTCATAAGGGGACGCCAAGGGTACACCTGTTCGAATAAGATCTGCTTGTCTCGCGCCGGGCAGTGTGCTTAAAAAAATAAATAAAATTAAAAAGTTGGAATGCAGGGATGCGAAACTACGAATAAAGGCCGTACCCCCTCACAATAACCCACACGATAAATGAAGCAAACAGAGCGTTGGACAGTTACAAGGTAGTAGGAATTTAGTAGAGTTGTTTCTGCAGAAAGAAGTGCTAGTCGATGCGAGGGAATAAAGTGGAAAACCGTTATTGGTGAAATCTGGAATACAACAGATTTAGGAAGTGATGGAGTTGATGTCGAGTAGAGCGGCAATAAGAAATGCAGAACTGATTTCTTCTAGGAATTCGTAAATGTGTCTAAGTTACAAGTTACTACGTTAAAGAAGTCCTCAGTCAGATAGGTTAAAAAAGAAGCATTAAATTAAGGTAGATTTCAAATAAAATACACTTTCAATTCTTTCAACATTACGTTATTCCACTCTTCGAAACTCCACACACTTTGCGATTTGAATGTTTGGGATCCCAATATCGGTTGCTTAGATCGAAAATGGAAAAAAACATAGAATTTGATGTCTATTATAGTTACTTATGTATAAAGGGCGTTAAGTAGATGTTTTTGCCACGACGGCGACTTCCAAAACCGAGAGCCTTTAGCCCGAGTAGTTGGAAGTCGCCTGAGGGACAAAAACATTTAGTAACGCTCGTGGTGCATAGAAACCTTTATGGTTTACTAGTTTGTTGCTGAATCAAATGAGAATTCGGAAATTTTATACATTTTCTTGCGACTAATGTAAAAAACGCAATATAATTGTCATTTGTCAATATGACGTCAGATAAACAAAACAGATGTAACTACTATTGAATAATTGCAGTTGGGTAGATTTCTTTGTTCAAGATAAAAGAACATTTTGATGTTCCTGAGGAAATACTGGAAAAAGCCAGCATAGCTTAACTCCAGTAAAATCTAGAGAAGTTTATGAAAAGGAGTATCGAGTATTCGAAACATGGATGAAAAATTCTGGTGTGAATTTGGTCAATTAAAAAAATATTTTTGTGTTATTTCGTTGATCTTACAAAAACTTCTCACCCAACTCTCAATGGGCAACATATTCAATGAATAAAAAGAATTTATTAATAAATTAAAATGTTAATATTGGCGAATACTATGTTATCAGAATTTTTGAAGCAACTTTTAGGATACGAAGTAAAAAAATCTTAAGTTTTGACCAGAGAGGAGGTATTAAACTTTATTAATAAATCTCCTAACGAAACATATTTAATGGTGAAAGTTGCTCTTTTGTTTGGGGTATTTGGTAGCTGTCGACGAAATGAGTTGGTGTCTCGTTTGACTGAATATGTGGTGGACAAGGGTTCAGTAATTATTGTTACGATTGCTTAAACAAAAGACTGAGAGAAAGCAAGTTTTCACCATTATATATGAAAATGAAACGAATGGTGTGAAATTGATCACAGACTATGTCTCATTACGACCAAAATGCAATTCTGGAAGATTCTTTTTAAATTGCAGACATGGTCATTGTACCGTACAACCTGTAGGTAAGAACACTTTTGGAAACATTTCATGTCTTATTGCAAAATATTTGGATCTGGCGGATGCGGATAGGTATCCAGGCCATTGGTTACGGCAACTTCTGCTACTTTTCTGGCAGAGGCAGGGAGGAATATGACCTTGTTAAAACGGCATGGTGGATGGAAGAGTGCGTCAATAGCATAGCGAAAGCTAGCGAAAATAGAGAAAGCTATTTGGAAGATTCACTCACATCCAAAATGAACATTTCCAGAATGTTAGGCGATTTGTCTTTTATATGGACGTCGAGTACTACTAAACAAGCATCTCTATCTGTGAAAGAGAATATTATACGAGACAGTGAAGTAGGAGTGACTAATGGAAATATAAAATTCACTGGAACTTTTCAGCATTGTAATTTTAATATTCATTCAACCAAATAATGTTTCTAATACGGATTTCATTTTTCTTAGATGCGGATATTGAAGTTTCCTTGTTTTTTAGGTTCAATAAATTAATTTAAACAAATTGTGTTTTTGTTGTGTTGGCATTAGAGCGGGCCATAAAGTACTCAAAAGGCCCGAGAGCATAAAGAATCAGAAAGGCCCGCAAGGGGATTAACAATACCGTTGCGTGCTTTGAGGCCCGTAAACCCACAGCAATGAACTAGTAAACTATAAAATAACAAATAGTCATCAAAACTAATCTTTAATGCCACAACACATATTAATCTATACCTTCAATTTTACAAGCGTGTTACAGAAGGGCTTAGCGTATGTGAATTCCCGGCAAGTTTCAGACTCAGACCGAAAATCAGACATGTCTGACATCTTACGTTATCGTGTGAAGTCTTAAGCTTCCGCGGCCTACCTTACGAGTGTTCTTGACTACCTGGGTGACGCCATGTTGCAGGCTGAAAGGACGTTTCGACCATCTTGTTGAGGTCTACCTCTGACCAGTCCAGAGGCTTACATAATCGCGTGTTCAATGAGATCGAGATGAAAGGAATCGCTATTGAGTCGGTAAGTATTAAGAGTATTGCAAGGCGTAGAATTTCCGATCTGGTACTCCCACCGGCGTGTCACATTCAAGCACAGTAAGTTTGAGTGTTCTGTACTCGCGTTTTTAGAGGGCGAGAGAAATGTATCGCTCCGCCTTTAGAAGAAGGCTTGGATGACAAGAATGCGTGGTAGCATTGCAGAAATATGTAAACAAAAAAAATCAATAAATAAACATCTCAGAAACGTTTCAGGCTATGTATGATTCAGAAATGTTTCATTTATTATAGTAAAATTCGAGATATGGAATTTCGAGCTATGGCGAATTTTGAGCGAAAAATGGAATAAATATCGCTTCAAAACGTAGCAAATTACTTACTCTAGTACGTTCTGTACTCAGAATCCATGTTTTGTTGGTAATGGATGAAATTTCCTTTACATGAAACCTTAACATTTTTCAAAATTGCTTCAATTTTTCGATTATTTTTTTAACTTGGGAGAGAAGTAAAGAACGCTTTAAAATCTCCGCAGTTCCCGCTGCATTCAGTATTTTCGAAAACTGCCAAAACATGACGTAGTAAAATTATAATATCGAGAAGCAAAGCGTGGAGGTACAACTTTTAAATCCTCCTACGTTCCCAATATAGAATATTTTACTCGGCGATCGTACAAGTTGGAAAATTCCTGGATAGGTGTCGCCACACAGCAGATGAATTTTATCGCCAGTATTTGCATCTGTCATATAGTGAGCAGTAATAGAAAGTAAATTGAGGTGATATTTGTGAATGTAGAATATGTTTCATCTGGTTTATTGCGAGATGGTGCATACATCAAAAATTTCACCTCGATCCAAGGGTTTTAAGTAAGTAAATAGTTAATAGTTCTCCGAGTTGCTGGAAAAATTAATTTGTCTTATTTACGATACAAACTTTGTTTCGAAATGAATTTATAATATTTATGTGAAAAGCATTGTCTTGTAATGAGATATAATATTCAAAGTATAATATGCCATACTCCAGGACTGTACACAGTTTTTTATTAACATGTTCTTTCGGTGTTAGCATTTTGAAATGAAATGACAATTCTTATGAATGAATATCTTATTCTGCGCAAACAGTAGTTTTTGATTTTTTGTGTAATTTTGTTAACATTATCACATTCTGAAGAGAATGTTGTACCGTTTGTAATTTATATTATTTCTCCTGATGTAAATTATTTTTTATTTCCCTTTCATTTATAGATGTTAAGGACACAGTTCAATACTTGGACAATCTGATGTCTCTGATACTCAACTTTCAGGACGGAGAGGATAAAGATATCCAAACTGGCTATACATCAGTCATGGAGGAAATTATCACTGAGGAACAAACTACTGACTAGGGAAGCGAGGAAAAGTTATAATTGTTAACAATGAACTCCAGATTTTAATCACAGCACAATTACGTTAAGTTTTTAATAAAATAAATAGGTTATTTTCTTGGTACCATCATAAGGAATAAAAAAAATACTCTAATTTTTTTTGTCCCCGTAGAAATCATCAGAATATTCAGAAAGCGGAGGTACATGGAGAAGGAGAATTTTCACTCCACCAAATCTTCCAGATTTAGAATCCTATGCAACTATTAAAACTCAGAATTGGAATTTAATTGCTTATTTCCAACAGTACATAGATGATAGTATGTTTAATTTTATTTCAGAAAAAACAAATCAGACATATGCTCTCCTACATGATAAATCATTCGTGACGACTCCAGAAGACTCGCTCGCACGTGGCTCATGGCGAAGTCGCTTTCCTTTCACCACTGAGGTCCGGGTTCGATTCCCATCGAATCTCATGTAAAATGTGTTCCAACAAAACGAGTTTGGCTGCTTCACTAGGGCTATTCCAACCCCTGTCAAGTGTCCTAAACCCTACCCATATCCTTATTCCTTCCCAATTCTGGCCGCTGGGTAGTGACGCAGGAGCGCGTAGTAGGAGACGCGTACGCAGAGATGCTACCTGGCGGTTCTCTTGACAACTGACTGCGACGAGACGTGACATATATTGGCAATACTAATTGGATGATTACTCTCCGGCCCAAAGCGCTCAACGCCCCGCAAAGGGCTTCCAGATGCGTTGTGTCAAAGTGGACGCAACAAATGTTTTTTTTTTTTAAAGAGACAAGGACTTGGTTTGGTATAACATTGGTAATGGCAGTATCCCATATTAAGGTTGTACTTGCAACAACAGTGGCAAATATGTGGATGCGCATGATAAAATTCTTTGCAATAAAGAAACTGAGAATAGTACATTATCAGATTTTGAAATTCGTTCCGTAATAACAAATTAATAATAAGTGAAAAGAAAACGGTTTCAATGCTGTTTTAAGTTAGGTAATAAAATGTTTTGGTTTCTTAATTCAATCACACCTCAAATGTAACGTCCATTTAAATGAAATGAACACAAAATTAAGTTTATTATGCTAGGCGTTCTGAATTCCTTCAAATTCAGTTAGCTTTCATACTGCTCGTGGAGTATATTTCGAGAATGTACATTCCCGCCTGAGATACGACATAATATTCTACAGGAATACATCTTATAGCTTCCAGACTTTTAGATCATAAAAGGAAGTACAAATAGTAAGCAAATCTCACCCACGTGATTCTTATAAGCCTCTCTTCATTAATCTAGGAATTTTACCATTACCTTGTCTCTTTAATAACGAATCAGTGGTTTTTGTCAAAAATTACTTCATTAAGAGCGGGGATATATTTTCAGAAAACGCCGATGTCTATAATTATAACGTTCGACGTAGTAATCATATTCATCAGGTGCCAGTATCAACAGCTCATTACAAAAAATTTACATCCAATGGTTGTACATTATTTTACAACACAGGCAGAGGACATTAAACGATTAAATTCGATAGACAAGTTTAAATTCCAAGTAAAATCGTTTCTGCTGCTTAACTGTTTCTATACAATTAGATACTATTCTGGACATCAAAAGGAAAGTAACATTGACTGTGATATTTAATGTATTATTCACCATTTTGACTGAATAATTCTGAACAATCTGTAACAAGTATTGTATCACAACTTGTGGGACAATGACCCCCATCTCGTTAAGATTTTTCGTCCCGTTTCCCCGACTCCTTGAGCAAATGTTGAGATGGCCGCCTTTTTTGCTTCTGGAACATAAATGTAACTTCATTATCAGGGCAGGTGTTCTAGAATTCAGTGGGAAATACAGTTATTCAAATTATCGTTCTTCGCGTTGTCGCGGCAGGAAGTATTATTCCTTGACGAAGGACGTGATGAGGGATAAGAGCCCACATTTATAGCTGATTTACGCTTGATAATAGATTTTATTATATCAGAGCGAATATTTTGTTAATAATCCTGCCAAAAATGCTAATTTCTGTCTGTATTCAAAATTGAACTAGGGAGAGCAGGGATCACAGAATTCTGTAAACTTCCACAGAATTCACTTCCCCCCGTAGGTCACACACAGTTTATAACGTAAAAGAAGTAAAAGAAATATCATTGCTGATGTACTTTGAGTACTCATATTGCAAATACAATAGGTACATCAAAATTATAAACTCCATGAAAGTAGTGTTGGACAATGATGTACCGGGAAATGAAAGGCAGAAATCACGTGTTTTGAAAGTACGTCCTTTCTTGGAAAAAATATAAGGATTGCTGCTGCAACCTCCATCTATACATATTTCTGTCAATGAAATGATGGTGCCATTTTAAGGCAAAAGCGCAATAAAGCAGTAAATTAAAAGCAGACCGAATCCCGTTGGACTGAAGATTTCAAAAATGATTTCCCGAAAAGATAAAAGAGTTCTCATACTTTCCAGTGTCCGAAGTGTAACCGACTGATATTTGCAAAATATGAACAAATAAGAAGCATGCTGATGTTGTGAGGCGTAATGCAGTAAGAAAATATAACTCCTACATGGGAGGTGTAGATATGGCAGGCCGGCTAAGTTCATATTGTCCAATGTCGGCTAGAACTAAGAAATGGACAGTTAGAACAATATGTCATTTCACCGACGTGGCTGTAGGTAATGCTTCGCTGCAGTATAAAGAAACATTTTGTAGTAGCGAGCCTTCAAAATGATGTTAGGACAAGAGCTCTTAAAGGCGAAGCGAGTAAACAACAAAGCCAGCCAAAAGGAAAGTACCGAAGATCTTCAATGTAAAGAGAGAAAAGCCTGCACCACTACGATCTCCTGAATTTGGGAAACGAAGTGCACATGTTTGAGATAGTTTAGAGAAAAATTTAATAAAATTAAAAAAAGGAATGCAGAGGTGCGAAACTACGAAGAAAGTCCGTATCCCCAAACAATAACCCATGCTATAAATGAAGCAAGAGAGTTGGACAGTTACAAGGTAGTAAGAATTTAGTAGAGTTGTTTCTGCAGAAAGAAGTGCTAGTCGATGCGAGGGAATAAAATGGAAAAAACCGTTATTGGTGAAATCTGGAATAGAACAGATCTAGGAAGTGACGGAGTTGCTATCGTCGAGTGGAGCGACAATAAGAAATGCAAAACTGATTTCTTCTATGAATTCGTGAATGTGTCTGAGGACGTCAAGGAAGTCCCCAGCCAGATAGGTTAAGAAAAGGAGTATAAAATTAAGTGTATTTTCATTTGGATTTCAAATGAAATACAATTTCCATTGTTTCAAAATTACGTATTTCCACTCTCCGAGACCCCACACACTGCAAGATTTCAATGTTTGGTATCCAAATATCGGTTGCTCAGCTCGAAAATGAAAAACAACAGAATTTGTTGTCTATTAAATAGTAAATATTGTCATCAAAATTTATCTTTAATGTCAGAGCAGATATTAGTCTATACTTTCATTTTTACAAGCGTGTTACAGAATGGCTTAGCATGTGTAAATTCCGAGTAGTTTCAGATTCGGACCGAAAACCAAACATGTCCGACATCTTAAGTTATCTTGTGAAGTCGTAAGCTTCCGCGGTCAATCTTACGAGTGCTCTTGGCTACCTGGGTAACGCCATGTTGCAGGCTGTTATGACGTTTCGGCCATCTTGTTGACGTGTACCTCTGACCACATGTTTGAGATGGTTTAGAGAAAAATAATTCAAAAATGCCGGAGAGATGGCTGTGATAGTCTTTGTAGGGCAAGATGTACAACATGTAAGGTTTTCCTGTGTCAAAATGCACAAAGAAATATGTTTCATTTTTATAATAAATCATCCAATAAATCCAGCAAAAGCAGCAGACTCTTCTCTAAATATCACTTTCCTCTATCAAAATGTGTAGAGTACATTCGACCGCACTGGGACCCAAAGTATTAAATACATACCAGCTTCTGGGCACTAATGGTTAATAAAAGGTTTCTTAAACAATTTTCTAATGTTCTGTGATTTTTTTAGAAGTGATTAGACATGTTCATTACCCAAAATTTGTAAAATAATCTCAGGACTCAGGAGGCTAGAGAGCAAATGGCGACCAGAACACGAGATATTTTCTTACAAAGAATTTTTCCTTAATTCTGAAATTACAATTCATTTTTACTTGCTGACTTACATTTTTGTTTTATAATTATTTAATTTAAATAGTTAGAACAACTGTATTTGTGAATACGGGATATCCACAAATTGTCATAGACTGCAGTTGCGTGGGACTGAGGACCTTGAACTTCTCCTGTATTAATTAATAACAAAGGTCGATAATTGTAAACTAAATTTAATCGTCACAATTAAAGAAGGTGTTTGTATATCTGTTTTTTATCTAAATACTAATCTGGTTTGGGTTTTTGCCTATCACATGCCTTTATTGAAATAGACACATTTTTGGATATACACGTATATTCAATTTCTGGGGCTACAAATGCAAACTTACGCGTATTTACAGACAAAAAACAGATATCATGTGTTGAATAAATTGAATAGTAAATATAAGTCACAGGTTCAATAAAAATGGATTTCCCAACTACAAATGCACAGCTGTTGACTTCATATTGTGAATGTTTTTGTCATTTCAGCTAAGCAACCAATCAGCATATTCATCAATCATGGATTGATTCGAAAAGCATTGGTACCTCACCTTCATAACTTTAATGTCCTGATGAAACCTCTCTCCATCTCGTCACCAACAACCCCTAGATTGGATGCGAAAAGTCTAAGTGGTAATGCAAGAAATGAAGTTTCAGTGGTATTCGGCATCCCAGATCTTGGTATGCATCTAGTAATTTCTACACATTTTCTTTGTAATTAGAGGCATTATTACCAAGAAAGTTGTGCGAAAGCTACTAAAAACTTTTTCATGCTCTCTTTTCCATATTGCATAGTCGTATTTCAAACATTGGGCCCTTCAATAGCTCCCTGATCTGAGATTCCACAAAAAAACCTTCTTTTATTATGGCAGGAGATATTTCGCAATACTTTGCACGTAAGTACAGGAAACCATTCGAATTTCTTTTGACAAGTGTTTTTTACAAAGGTATAAGCCAAGCTTAGTATGCAATGGTGTCAGAAGCACATTGTATGTAGTAATCAATGAGACACGGTGGAAATTTTCTTCTTCTAGATTGAAAAAAATCTTGGCTCCCAGTCACGTTTGAATGCTGTACCGTATCTCGACTATTCCACGGGCAAAGGAAGCAACAGAACTTGGTAAACCCTCCAACATACTGATCAGTTTTAAATCTCCTCAATATTCCACTGATAACGATTGTACTGAAGCTTCTAGTACAGCATTTACATTTTCAGAATTTGCGCACTTATCTTGTTTTTGATCATTGTAATAGTTTCCACTTCGTGGGTTCATGTCTCAAAGGAAGTAAAACTCATGAAATGGAAAATATGCGTATTGAGAAGACGTTACCAGGGATACGATAAACCGCAGTGCTCACTCTCCTCTTTTGCGCTGAAAGAAATGCAGACCTTGCGGGAACGTCGATGAATCACTCTCATAGAACTTGTTGCAATATGTTCATCAGTAAACGTACGTCTTTCTCGTTAGACGCACTCTTCTCGGCTTGCAACAGGAGACACAGGCTTACTTTTGTTGAAGGGCACGAATGTAATTCGTGTAAAGTATCTCCAATGGAAGTCCGCCGAGAGTTCCCGGAAATCATGTGAATAATAAAAGTATGATTGCTGAGGAACAGAATGTGATAAGCGAAAACTGAAACCATATTTGAAATCAGCACACAAAACTCTATTAAAACACTTATTGGCTTTTCTGGCGAAAAAAAACAACATTGTTGACCTGTGCAATGGGTTTCTTTATAGGGCTAGAAAGGGGCAAAATGGTTTCAGCAGCTAAGAGAAGAGCAGACGAAATGCCGCCAAAGTAGAGAACCCAACATTGAAAGAAGGAGCAAGTACTCCCCTGTCGGCCATAACAACGATGAGCCCATCTAGAGATTCATTTGTTTTGCAGAATGAAGAGAAGACGCGAATTCCATTTTGGTACCAATGAAGAGGTTTTAATCACTAGATTCGAGAAATGAGACCATCCAGCAATAAACGTAACCAGCTAAAGCACACGAGGCGATCGTGGTGCGCCTGGTGACAGTATGGGCCAACATTCTCTCGAGGCACATATGGCCCACCTCAGTCCTCTTGGCTGCACGCGTGCCAAACTAACATACACCTTTGGGAGAAAGACGACTTGAACGTCAGTGACAAGAAAGAGGAGACTGTCAGCATTTCAAATACAGAAGGGTGAAATAGTAAAATGCCGGCTTGTCGTCAATACGTTTACAGTTTTAAAAATATTTTCTTATGTGAAAATTCTACTCGCAAGTGTTAAATAAATTATACTTTAAATATACATGAACGGACCGGTTTGTACTTACGGAGGAGTGGACTGTATTTGATGTTTTTTGTACATTCCGGTCCGCTCCGTTCGATAGTTTAGTTCAAGGAAATTAAGCGGTAAGGACCATCTGTCAATAAGTCGTGGTTTCAATTCGCACAACAATTTAATATTTGGTCACTTATCACTTACAGTTAATTTTACACAGGTACCGTTAATAAAAGACTGATTATCAAACACACGGCAGTTCACATAATTACACTTGAAATAGAGACACACAGTTGACTGTACAAATTTGATGCTCAGTAATGGCTAATCGTTCTACACGAGACTTCAACGATTTTACGTGTAGGAACGCTACACGGAGCCGGGGGCGCTTACGTACTACCCACAACAGATTCTTATGTCGACTAACAGGTTTACTCAGCGACTGAAGGGTCGCGAGATTTGGATCATGTTGTGACCGCCCGCGCGCATTCGCAAGTCCCGCCACCGAGCCACGTATTGGCAGAAAGCGCGCAGACCGTCACGCCAGAATGGGCGGGCAGAGACTCGCCACCGTCCTCGGCGGCGGGCCCAGCCGGCGAGCCGCGCCCCCAAGGGGGTATTTAGCGGGCCCCCTCGCAGTAAGCAAGGCGGTCGGGATCCAGTCAGCGAGAGCGGGACCGTGGCGGAGGAGCGCACACGGGAGCAGCGAGAGGCAGTGGCGGTAGACCTACCGCCCTCTCTTTCTACGCCGTATGGAGACGGCGTGACGCCCGGCCTAGTGGAGGCGCGGGCCCGTAGCCTGAGGCACATGGATCGCCGCAGCGGCTGTACCCAAGACGGGACGACAGCCGAGAAGGCAAACAGAGGGGAATATTGTATCAAGAGAATTTGCCTTGTATATAAATGATAAATAAATATTTTTTTACAAACAGAGTGTATTGTGGACATAGATCAGAGAGCGCATGAGAATGGGGGTTAGGCCTCAGCCAATCATTACTGAACATTTGAATTTGTTTTCGAACCATACAGAACAAAGGTTCGTTTATATCAGTTACAGCCGTTGTCACTTCTTGGAATCCGCTCCCGTTCATGTGCGCAACGACGCGGAACGCCGTTAGCAGTGCCCCGAACCAACGGACCCCGCGAAGCAGATAAAATAAACTTACAAGTACAAACACTATAAATAAACTTTCTGCTGTCTGGGGCCCGAACAATACAGTTGCTTGGTTCTTTCATTCTCGGAAGTAGTATATAAAATAAAATATTACATACAAAATTAAATTTTTAAAAGATGAGTTTCAACCACAAAAAATGCGTGGTTGAAAGTCTAATTGACGGATGTTATTTTGAGACTACGGACTACCAATTTCATGCGGTGTTGGAGAACCCACTCCGAACGCTTCTAAAAGGGTTGTTCTGAAGAGGGCATTCTTTTAGTGTAAATCAGGTGGCTTATTCAAGAAAATTTATACATTTGGAAGCTGCTATTCTAGAACATACCGTTCCTTTGATTAGAGGTTAATAATAAAATATTATTTTGCAATTTAAATTATCGTAGAAAAAGGGATTATCCCACTACCATTATCGTATCTGCTGTATATAAAATTACCATATGAAACGATTATTTTCTTCTAAGTGATTCAAACCCTACACCACCTACTGAAAACGCGGTGGTTTGGAAATTGAATCTCTAGCGACCCCTGTAATCATTGTCTGTGTGTCGTGGGCCTCACTGCTGTCACATTTGTCAAAACAGTCGCATGTGGTGGCGACCGAGGTGGTTTAGACAGGCAGAGCTACATCGCAGCACTAAAATTCGGAAACAAAAATTCGTGAATCTTTTGGACGGATCTGCAAACAAGATAGATCTAGCGAACAGAGACCGAAGGGTACTTGAGTACCATAAAAGTATATTTTGGAAAAGAAAGCTTTGCCAATTCAAGCAGACAATAATGACGCATTCGTTTTGTGTGTCATACGAAGAAAGAACACGATGTGGTTAAGGAAATGTTGAAAGCGACGCACCAGCGGATTAAAAGCATTTGAAGCGTTGCTTTGGCGTGGCTGGTAGAGCGGAGGTGGTATGGAACTTTGCAGGCGAGATCCGTGATGCTCTGCTGGAAACATCACGTCAAAATTCTTTTTCGAGAAATTTCAAGAATGTTTTGGAAGGATCCGCCAGCAAATCATTAGTTTCCCACCAGGAGACCAAGACACATCGAATGAGACCTCATTGCTCTTGTCTGTTGGACTGGAAGGGATCTTAATTTGAATGACGAACGGATGAGAGTTACTTGAAGACGACATAAGGATATGTTGAAAAGGTCAATTCCAGCAAACACTAATGATGTATCCGTTTTGTTGTATTATTCGAAGAAAGGACACAGTGATCTGTTTGGCAAAATGTTGAAAGAGGCTGCACCAATAGACGAAAAACATTTAAAACGTTGCTTTCACGTGGCTGATAGTGCGGAGGTGGATGGAACTTTGCAGACGAAGCCCATGACGTGTTGCTGGAAACAGCTGGGAAACAAGCGCTGATTAAGGTTCTGCATCGAGTAGGCGTGTCACGAAAATGCCGCGTGTGGTTGCAGAGAGAACTGATGGGTGTTAGACGGTGTCAGACAGCACTAAAAACCGTTTGGTAGAGGGGAAATGATCTAAAACGTGAATGACCGACTGACACAAGTTGCATGAAGGCCATATAAGCATATGTTGAAAAAGGATGCCTTGCCAATTTAAGCAGACGATAATGATGCATCCCTTTTGTTTAATTACTCAAAGAAAGGACACTGATCTGGATGAATAAATGTTAAAAACGGATGCATCAGCAGATTAAACGTAATACCAGCCTTTGCGTGGCTGGTAGAGCGGAGGTGGTATGGAACTTTGCAGACGAAGTTCGAGGGAACTGCTGTTTCCTAACTGACGGGACTCAAGCGCTAACAATGCTTTGCTTTGAGTAGACGTGGTTAGGAAGACATGTCCCGTAGCTGCAGAGAAAAGACTATTGCGATGTTGAACGATGGTGCCGACCACAACACTAAAAAACGATGTATCATTCGAAGAAAGGACACGGTGATTTGGTTGGGGAAAGGTAAAATGCGGATTAAAAGAATTTGAAGCGTTGCCTTAGCGTGGCTGGTAGAGCGGAGGTGGTATGGAACTTTGCAAGCGAGGTTCGAGACGTGCTTCTGGGAACAGACGGGATAGAAGCTCTAATAATGCTTTACTTTGAGTAGACGTGGTTACGAAGATATAGCGGGTCGCTGCAGAGAAGAGGCTGCTGCGCTGTTAGACGATGGTGTCGATTACATCAGTAAACACATGTATTTTAGCTACACCACGAGTTAAAGGAATTTTTTTACATTTAGCTACAGGATTTATCCACAGTGTCGTTACCAGAGTCCAGAGTTGAGTTTTTCTGGAAAAAATTCGGCGTTTTCCGCCGAACGGTTACATAATTCTCTAATTCTTACGAAAAATTCGTATGGCGAGAAAATAAAAAAAACGATGTATCATTCGAAGAAAGAACCCGGTGATTTGTTGAGTAAATGTTGAAAGCGTATTAAACGCATTTGAAACGTTGCTTTCGCGTAGCTGGTAGAGCGGAGGTGGTATGGAACTTTGCAGACGAGGTCATTGACGTGCTGCTGAGAACAACACGACAAAACGTTGTTTGTTTGTTTATTTTTTCGAGAATTTTCCAACAATCTTTTGGAAAGATCAGCAAATAAATAATGTACTTTCCACCAGGAGACTGAAATGCGTCAAATGACCCCTCATTTGCCTCGTTTCGTGGAGGGAGGGAGTCTAAAACGTAAATGAAGGACGGACGCAACTTAGTTGATTGTCACATAAGGATGCGCTACAAAAGGGTGCCTTCCCCAGTTAGCAGACAATAACGATCCATACGTATTGTTGTATTATTAAAAGATATGACACCGTCATCTCGCTGGGAAAATGTTGAAAACGGATTAAAATCACGGATTTAAGCGTTGTAGTCGCGTGGCTGGTAGAGCAGAGGTAGTGTGGAACTTCGCAGTCTAAGCCCGTGGCGTAATGCTGGAACAGCTGGAGACAAGCGCTGTTGAAGGCTCTGCTTTGAGTAGACGTGATCACGCAGATATTGCGTGTGCTGCGCAGAAAGCTGCGCTTGCTGGACGACGTGACGTCAATGAGCGAGCAATGAACACGAAGTACACGGCGCTGCATCACGCATCTCAGTACGAACTCGCCGATTGATTAGAGGAATTGTTGCGGAGAAATGTTAAGAATAAAATAAAAGAGTACGTAAGGAGATTCAGCATTCGTTTCAAGAGAGCTGGTATGCTTTAGTTCTACTGAAATATTTATACAACAGCAGAAAATGGTTTCTTTTATTCACAATGTTGCTTAAAGCGAGGATATTGAACCTGTGTTCGGCGGAACCCTAGTGTTCCTTGACACGATCAAAGGGATTTTGTAAGTGATCACTATTTGCTCAGTCATAAGACGCAAAATGGATATCATGTATATAAGAAATTTGTCATGTGGAAACGAGGTAGTGAACTGTGTTATTAAAATATTATATTAACATAATGTTTAGGTAAAAATTACAAATTTATTCTAAATTGGATATACAAGGCAATTGATTGTTAAATATATGTAATGTAAATATCATGAATAAAATAAAATATTCAAATTCGATAAACGTTACGTGCTTCAAAGACTAGTCTCATGGTGTCACATATTTTCTCTTTTAACCTCATTCTGTTAAATAACATCACGTACAAGTGAATATGTTTTTATATAATGATTGATAACACTTATTATTGATTTAAAATTAATATTCGCAACTCTTATTAATTATTTACATTTATTTTAATTACACTACAGTAGCAATAGTGGATATATGCTTGAAAACTGGTAAGCATCATTCCACGGAGGCGGGGGGTTCTAGTACTACTACTGAAAATAAAATATGTTAGAATGAAAAAGTCGTCTGTTTATTCGAATTTACCGATTCGTAAAAAGCGAAAGTTAATGATTTATACATATAATTTGGTTTTACTTGAATTGATGGTGAAAATGAAACAGAAGGCTAATGAATGTGAACAGATCGTGCACAATAGCAGTTTAAATTCCGCAAAATTGAAAAGACATAGCACCCAATTTGGAGGCATTTCACCCATCTATGCAAAATGAAAATGTTGCGTATTTTATAAGAAAATGCGAGTTGAAGAATAGAAAAAGACCTTTACGAACGGTTTTAGAAACGATAATGATAATGCTTCGGAAGTATCGTATTGTGACAGTTATCGTATTGCTTAAAAGGCTTATACGATCGCAGAAAAATTAATTCAATTATGTGAAACATATTTAGTTACTACCACTATCGGGGAAGAACATGCTATTTCCTTGAATCCCTTGTATTGTATACCTCTTTCGGATACCACAATTTAAAGATACTTTTTTGTGTGAAAATGAGCTCATAAGACATTTGCAAGGCTTCTGAACATAGATTTGAAATTCAACATGACGAAACTACAATTAGAACAGGGTTGGAGGTCTTTCTCATTGAGCTATTCCACATCAAATCGCACAAAAAAAAGACAAAAAATTTACCTTCATATTTTTAATTATTTTATCTTTTTATATGGACCGAATAAGTTAACGTGTATTTTTATTTTTTCTAACTTCATTATTTTCGGATACTGCTTAATTAAATTTGCTAAAAATGAGGCGCATCACTAACTCAAAAAAATTCACATATTTGAATACACTAATTCTAATAACTCCGTACAAATTCCATTCGACAAGTAAAAATGTTTAATTTTTTACATTTTGCAAACTATTTAAATTTCCTAAATTTTCATTTTCACTATCACCGACACATACCGACACTTCACTTTCACTGGCATGGGCTTGCGGCATCAGAGTCAGTTCTTATGTTCTTCGTGAGAATCTTCTTTCAGCCACCTTCAAATTCCTTCATCCATCTTTCTGAATAATTAAACTTCAGAATTCACAATATTCACTCTGCCCCGTATGTGAAAAATTGTCACACGGATGGTTGCGGGTGATCGCCACACTCAACTGTCCCGGACTCGAATGATTGATCACTGGAAACGGTTATTCAGATTTCCGATATACGTTTACCATATCAGACAGCTCTTTCAGCAAGCTAATGGAGACCTCGACTCAAAAGGTTCACCAGTGTGCCTCTGACAAACTTAACACTAGATCGCCCGGACCTTGTATTTATCGAGAATGCCCGCGCGCCGTCATTTTGACGGCTCATGTATTTGATGGGTTATTTCTGGAATTTGGAGAATGTATACACATCAATGCACACAAAACGTACTTTAGTAATCTTTTCATTGACTGATTACAGTAATTAGAAGACAAAAATGGTAACAAAAGTAAAAGTAACAAGAAGACAAGTGACATGTAACAAGTAAAAAAGTAACGAGTAAACAAAAGTAAAAAGAAGGCAAAAAGTAATTAGAGCACATCATACAAATTTGAGAATTGTGGCTGCTCACTCGCGGGTTGCCCTTCGTCGTAAGATGTCACAGACAGTCCCTATAGCGTTTCATTTCAGCACCAATTTCTAGCATCGACGTTTCAGATACAATATACACTAACGCTTTTCAACAAAGAGAGAGTCTACGGTTTCTTGGAAGAGAGATATGATAAAAACAAAATAAGTATACATAGAGAGCGCACAGTTTAGTAGCTATTGGGAAGCGGTCAATTTGACGGCTGACAGGCGTCGATCAATATAACAATTTTTAGTGAATAAATCTCTTCGACATTTTCACTGATACTTTTAATCATAAATGAAGTAATAACAATGGCTTATTGTTCATTTTAATAAACATAACATTACTTGAATATGTGAATTGTTGTGGCCGTCAAAATGACGTCGGTCGTTCTAGTGTGAAAATGTGAAGTGAGCACGGCGCTCAACCGCGACCAACGGGGTGCTAAATGATATATGAACTTTAAACGAGACTGATAAATGAAAATGTATCAAGGGAGAAAGTAGTTTCGATGTACTGGATCACATATGTGTGCTAATCGTGCGGTTAAACTGGATTGTGCGAATTGAATCTGTGTACACAAGTACGAGTTTAGCATTGGAACAACCCTGCACGAAAGACAATTTTGACAGAAAGTTTTTTTTATAGCCTTTTCTACCGAAAAAGTGGATTTTTTTTGCTCCTGCACAAAAGAAATTCGTTTCTCAAAAGCACAGTTTGGTCAAAACACACATTCATGGGTCCTTAATATTGTAAAAGTGTTGTTTTTTCTTTGAATAGTTTGTCTGCCCGAGTGTTCATAAACAACCTCAAAATTGTTTTCACCAAAACCGCAAAATTGTTTTCAAAAAAAAAGTGTTCCCCTAACGATTTGGCTGTTATCACGGTTCTTCCGCGGGATCTACAGAATTAATACATAAAGAATTACAATTGATATAATTTCGTACATGTTTAAAACACAACATAATTCCGTTTGGAAGTGAATTCGAAATTTCTAGTCAACGAAATTTCGTTATTTTTACTTTTAATTAATTAAAGGTAGGCACCAGAGTACTGTAAAAGGCCTGAATTTATTCTCCCTCGTTATTATGAACAGTTTTTTTTATAGATTCATCACAAATTTTATAAAACCTTCAAATTTATACAATTATCAATTATCTGCCGCCATTTGTTCATTGCATCATTCCCAGTACTAAACAACTTCGTCGTTTCGTTGTGCGGGCAATAGATCTACGAGAAAACCAACGATTCGTCAAACAAGCAAGGTTATGTTGCGGGATTAAAGTTAGCGAAGTAAAAATCGCGGATTATTTTAAGATCGAAGATTATTCTTTTGATTTGATTAGTGAGTAAATATAAACGCAATTTCCGGTGACAGTCTCACTCATCGTTCCTGTGCGAAAAAAGTTCCGCGATGTTTATAACGAGATGCATTACGTTTCAAAGTTGTAGTGGATGATAGCAGAAGTCACCTCAACGTCCGTGGCAAATATAAAACATATCAATTCCGTTTTAAGAAACGTGATTAACTCTTATCTGTCCCGGGGATCGTTGACGATCCATCTTACAAAATAGTTATTAGAGAGAGAAATATTATGAATTTATAAATCGATAAAATAGTTATTAGAGAGAGAAATATTATGAATTTATAAATCGATAACACTTTTCACGTGCATTTCAGATCGTATAGTATTGCGTATTTTTTGTGACCATTAACTGTTGGGCATTGTTGATGCCAAGTGACTTCGAGAAGACTCAGTGTTTTAAAAAACTGAATTTTTGAGGCTCACTGTGAAACACAAAGTATAATAATTTTAATTCGTTATAATACATAATATTAAAAAATAGTTTATCAAACCACAATAAGTAATTGTGAGTAAAGACGAATTAGTTACAACTCTAATGGCCAAGTGTACCGACCTAAGTTAAAATGTCTTGTTAAGAAACGAACGTAAAATTTTAATGGCTGTTAACTCGAAAAACAGATGCACCATCGGTAACGGTTGTTAACTAGAGGGTTTCAGCTAACGAACGTTAAAATTGTGCTTCCCATTACTGAACGCTTTTTCTTACGAACTTGATTGTCGGTTATAGATGCTGTTTGACCTTCCTCGCGTGAGTTTAAGGTGGTTAAAGCTAGATATTCCCTAGTTGATAGAGAGTCCATATTACAGTCAAAAATATTTATTTGCGACATAAAGGGGTATTGCGAGACCTATATAAACAAAATAGAGACTCTTTATGATGAATTGTATTTAATTATACAATTATCAAGAGCAGAATTATAAAAAGTAACATTACAAACAAATATCTATATTTTAATTATCTATATTATGGACCTTTATATTATCAACCTTTCTTGAAACTTCCTTTCTCTGTAGCCATTGAAAGAATTACATCTATCACAATTGTCCTTTGGGTTCTTTGATGAAACAAATAATCATAATATAACATTTCGTCGAATTCACGTTCGTCACACACTGTTCTGTACGCCCTTGCAAATCCACAAGTCCCGTTAAAACTATTAACGGGCCAAAAATGCCCGATTAAAGTTAACGGCAGCTGAGAAATATTTAACGAGCGTTAAACTTTGGTGCATCGGAAATCTGAGATAACGGCCGTTAAGTTATCATTTAACGTGAGTTAAATTTTAACCAATGTTGGTGCAATTAGCCATAAGGGTGTCTTAATACATGCACAAACTTGACTGTCATGAATTCGGCTGATTTCCATGCATTTGCATTTTTTTCTGTTAACTAAAACATCCCGTTTATGCACCAACTTACGAAGAAAATCGGACGCAGCAAATCGTAGCATATGGTTTAACAAAACATGCCTATTCTACAAGATCGTGCCTAACTATGTGAACATGAAGACTTCTCCTGCCTCCACCTCCGCAAGAACTGCATTAAACACAGCCCAGGTAACATGTATTTAACAGGAAATTATTAATGATATTCAATTAGGAACGCATTAGCGCACTAGCTGTTTGTTGCTCACACCCATATCACAAAATTATTTTGGCCCCTTGAATTCCTCCACCTTGATCGGAACATACGTGATATTCATTTTTTAGAAAACTGCTAGAAAAAGCTGAAGTTAAACAGAAAATTAGAAAAATTAAAAACTAAGCAACTTAAATCCCCTAAAACCTCAACCGCTTCTAACTGTACTCAGACATTCTATCCTAGAATTAAAAACTTATCTGATGTTTTATTTAATAACGAAGTTAAATTACTTTTCAAAAGCCTAAAATATGCCCCTTTATTAAACTCTTCTAAAAGATCTAACAAAATTAGCTATTAGTATTGAAGATGCCTTATACAAGATAAAAGATAACAATATTCTCACTTCTGTAGTTATTGACTGTTCTAAAATTCTTTCTGATAAAATTAATAGACCTATCCTTAATAATTGGAACAAACATAACAACAATTCTATATTTAAATTAATAGAGAAAGTGAAAACTACCAACTTAATTATTGAAAAAGCTGATCTAGGCAATACAGTAGTCATATTGAATAATTTAGACTATATCGACAAACTCCAAACTTTCATTGATGAAAATAGGTTAATTATTCTAGATAAAGACCCCAGTTCTTTCAATGTTAATGTTAGAAATACCATAATGTCTAGCCCTTTAATTACTGAACAAAATACTTAATAGTTATGAACCATCAATGCTCCAGATTATATGGTCTCATTGAACTTCATAAAGAAAACCTACCCATTAGACCCGTAGTTCGCATCAGTTCTTGTATTTCACTTCTGAGTAATTTTTTTCATTCAACTCCATTTACCTCTATTACTAATTTTAACCCCAAGTTCAAACACAAAAACTGCTTTGATTTTATTCAGGAAATTGAAGATATAGAAATACCGAACAATGCCAGGAGTTTCATTTGATGATAACAATTTGTTCACCAACATACCACCCCTTGAAGTACAAGATATTAACATAAAACATATTATGAATTCTAAATCCTATTATAATGTAAAAATATATTTAATCAAATTATTAGATTTATGTATTGAACATAACTACTCCAAATTTTTATCAACCTAATTTACAAACTGAAAGATTGACTATGGGCTCTAACATGTCTCCTTTAGTTTCTGAAATCTTCATGGATCATTTTGAAAATTACTTATTTAATAGTAGTAATCATTGGCTTAAGAATATTATGTATTACTTCAGTTATGGCAATGACATTATTTGCCTTTGGACAGGTACGATCCGACATTTAAACCAATTTTTTTTATTTCCTACATTCTATTCACCATAATTTAACTATAAAAGTTTAGCATATGGTTCTGTTCTAATTCTATTTTAAGACATAACCATTTAAATAAAAAAATAAACATAATTTTAAATTTTTTAGAAAACCCACCCAGACAGAATCATACCCTTTAATTCAAACCATTACTATCAACATAAATTTGCAGTTTTCCATTCATGGAACCATAGATTATTCAATGTCCCCATGTCAAAGTTAGAATTTAAGGTTAATACTATTTTACAAATAGGTCAAAATAATGGTTACAACCCCTCCTTCATTAAAAAAATTATCAAAGAAAATGAAATTAAACCAATAATTAAGAAGATCTTCCCTTAAAATCTATCCACTGAAATGAAAGTTCGTAAGTATACCATATATAGGTCCCATATCCAAAAAGACAAAACTTTCAACACCCTACAAACATTATTTCCCAACAACAAAACCCTTATACCCTTAAGGGGGAAAAAAGTGAAGTTTACTTATTAAAATGTAACAGTTGTAATTCTGCATATGTAGGACAAACAGGAAGGAAGTTTTCCTGTAGGTTAGATTAATACCTCAGATCATGGAGACTGAAACAAGAGCACTCCACATTTGCCAACGGTCTTATTCAAAACAATCACTCTTTCTCCCGGATACAAATTTCAAAATTCTAAATTTCGAAAATAAACGGAACAAATAAAATATTTTAGAAAATTCAAAAATTTTAAAATTATACAAAAATTCAAACCTAATGTGTCTCAATGAACAATCCCAATTAAAATTCAGTCCCATCATAAATTTATTTATTGACTAGCTTTCCCATTTTTTTACTTCCTCCCTCACCTTCCCTCAGTCTACCATCGTACATCGTACTACCCACAAAATGGCGCCATGCTAGGACAGTTCTCCATGGTTAATTTGTGTGTTTAATCCATGTTACTTGGGTAAGTACTCTAATTAAATAAATAATTTAATTTTCATGTAGATTATATACTTCCTTGTATGACGTAGCTATTCATATGTTAATTTGTGAAATTAATTTAATATTGTGGAGCCATTAATAATAGGAAAAATTTTCCGGAATCACCTGTATGGCTGAATTTTCTGCAAAGTATATTCAGATAACCTACTATTGTGGTTGATATCTCTTATATCCCTGATATTATATGTCTTCGTGTTAATTGTACAGAACAAACCTCCACAAAATGAACCGTATAACCATCCTGTTAAAAGCACATGGTCATGTATAATTCGTTTTCCACCTTATATGTGTGATCTAAATCCAACAGCCTGGGACCAAATGAAGAGAAAAATCAATGAAAACAACGTGTCCGGAAATTTATACCTTTCAAAGTTGCAAGAATTGACTGCAGATGCGTTTGAGATCTATATCTAAGGTTGATTTGGGAGAGATTAACCAATCAGTCACTTAAGAAAGAACGAGAATACTGGGAGAACGTAATAGTTGAAGATGCCATCGAAAGATTTGTCATCAATCTTTTGAGGTTTGGATTTCAGCGACACTGACAGCAAAAATAGCGGGCAAAGATCGGAAAGTTTTGGTGTAGTTTTGATATTCGGTTCTGGTGTGTTTCTAGGGCTGCTTAACATGTACCCGGAAACACGTTTTGTGTGCAAAAATGTGTGAAAATCACAGCTTTTTTTAGCTTAAAAAATAATTCTTAAGCAATTCATTTTTCGTAAATAATGATCATATATTAAATGGAAAAAATACCTAAATTTTATGTTATTAACGTTTTCACTACAATTAACGGTTTAACCGTGAGATCATCGCGAGAAATTGACGCAAAAAGCAAACAAATGGGGGGAAAATGAAATTATCCCACTTTATGAAAAAATGGATAGCTTTTAAGTTATCTTGGGATAAACATAAACAAACTATAAAATATAATAAAAGATATAAAAGAGTATAAAATCGCCTACATTTTATCTGTTAAAGGCTTTTTCTCTACTGTTGTAAGTAATTTACGATTAATAAAGTTGTGTACAAGTAAATAAGGCGAGTTTTGAATATGTTTCCATTTAATTAGAAAAAGAAAAGTACGTAATTAATGTAAAAAGGAAAATTAAAATTTTGAAAGATGAAAAACTGCAGCATCAGCTACGCGTAGCTTCGAAAGCCCAGACACACATCTGCTGCCGTACACAGGAACGGCATTACCGCCTCTATTATTACTGTAACTTCTGTATACTACATCGTCTTTAATGATTGGCATTGGTCTTCAATAATATCCAGGTCCTTTTCCAATGGTTAGTCAGGTTCATTGGCTTCTTTGTCTTCTTCCAGCTCGTAACTCATCTTTCAGGTCATTTTTGGAATCGATTGCTACATTGTCTTAATACTTTTCGCAGCTGAGACAAGTTAGATATTTAATCCCTGTCTTCTTGCAGTAAGTTATTTACAATTTTTGGAGCATTTTCAGGAAACAAACTTCAATAAAACTGGTAGAGCAGGTGGAACTATGAATTTGTCGTCACAGGCTCAAGGCCATTGCAAGTTCTTTTCCGTTTCCCTTCTGAATTTTTCCCGCATCTTTCCGTTACTCATTCTGCTGATGAATTCCTAAAATGTGTTGCTGTGCTGCAGCTATAGATATTGGTAGTGCAGCAATATTTGCCTTGTAAATGAAGGCAGATTTAGTAGAATGGTTGAATAAAGGCACGTTCCCCTCGCTGGAGTCTAATGGTGAAACCAGAAAATATCCACCAACTATCTCATATATAAGCAACTATGTCATTAAATGCGTTGGAGAGTTGGAATAATTTTAGTTACGAAGATCAGTGTTCTTGGTCAGTCGCAAATTCATTTTGAAGGGCTTGACCAACGCCGAAGTGCTTTCAAAACCACTCATTGCTTGTTAAAAAAAAACAAGTTATCGGTAATTGTTTTATTTATAGTAGCAAAAGGGAAAATGTTTTATTTATAGCAGCAACTGAAATTTCGTCTTTATCGGGTTTCAAAAACGCTTGCACTATTATCAGCAATGCCATATACCAATGCACTATTATTATCTATTGATAATAGCTCTCAATATTATCAATAAATCTAATACATCCTTCCCAACTTCAATCACGGTCTTATTTATTGTATGTAAGGATATTGTTGTGTTAATTATCGGAGGTCTACGTCTTTCTTCGCTTTTTTGCATGACATTCCTGCTGATAAAAACTTAGTAATCAACATTGCTATTAACAGTCTTCTAATATTCGTGTTCGCAAGAAAAATTTTAGTTCGCCCGGGAAGGGGTAGCGTTCACATAACACTTTGCTAGTGCTAGGAGTGACGAGTGCAATGAAACGACTGAAGAATACTCATTTACTTTCTTTACGATGTGGTATGTACAACACAATAAGTCGGATCACTGAGTGATTAGAAGTTCATACTCAGGTCTCTGCCAGAGCATTACGCAGTGGACAGCAAAGTTATTAACGCGCTTTGCCTACTGACCTCCATGCTATCTCAGTTTTCGTGAAACACAGTCAAGACTCAACAGCGGAAGCAATTGAAAATGCTCTAGACACATTAAACAATCGTAATGAAGGTGTAAATACAAGCCTAGAAATGTCAGAGCGCGCTTGTAGCTTCGAAAACGAATGAGATAATTTCAAAAGCTACAAAACCTCCAACTTCAGATAGAGCAACGGTGGAAAATGATCCAAGACAAACAAAACCGGTTACAACAGCTTCTTGAGCAGCGTATAAATTATTCCGTAGCTCCAACATCAAGATTTTCAAATCTGAATATGCAACATTCTTTACTACCGCAGATCAGTAGTAAAACCCACCAACAAAACGTAAGTAGCGAATCAAATTATATTGTAATGAACTCTGTCAAAAGGTAAAGAACTCACAATTCTCGTGATATGTATAACGTTCCAGTGTCACAGAGATACGAAATGTGTACGGTAGAAGAATCTCCAAAAAAGTCAATGTTAGCCCATTATTGAAAATCCCACCCAAACTTGTATTAGGTAAAAACTGTAAAGTAATATTAGATGATATTAAGGTCGTAGCCAAAAGCGACATCTATGGATTCGGGGTTTCTTCATGGATATAGAAAACTTCAGAAACACAAAAAACCAATTTACCCAATTCGACTACTTTTTGTATTTCTCGTTTTTTTTGAACAAATACATTCATCTTTTTGTAAATAATAAACAATTTACAAGTTTCTGGAGTGTTTCTATGATTCTGCAAAGCAAATGTTTGCCTACAAAGCATTTTTATATCAATCTTAAATGCTTATTGCGGCTCAGCCGTTCAGAATATCTAAGTACTTTATTTGACAAAATATGCTTAAAATTGTTTTAAAAGCTTAATTTAGAATTTTTGACATTTCATCTCCGGATACCTATATAATAAAGATGGCTTCTACAAACACGTGCTATAGACTTATCAGAGACTAAAAAAGCAAAATATACCTATAAAGTAAATAAATAAATGACAATTGTGTCATTCAAGTTCAACCTAGTATTAAACGCAAACACCTATGCAAAGTAAAAAGTGTCAGTCATTCGGACATTCTCAGAATAATTGTCATGTAACTTCCAGGTATGTTTCTTGTCAGTGCCAGTCACTATTCTAAATGCACTATCAAAACATTCGACACCAACTTGTGTTAATTGCGGAGAATCACATACAGAAAATTATCGAGGCCATCGCGTATACCAAGACTTTCGTCGGTCACGTCAGCATTCCTTTCAAATAAAAATCTCAATGAACTGCAACAGACAACCGAGAGACGTGAGCACCCTTCCATACATTTAAATAATCAACACTTTTCTCCTCTCCTGCAACGCAAGCCATTAAGCTTGGCAAACAGCACCCTTACCTACAAGTCAACAACCTCAATTTGATATAGTCCAACTTATAAATACAATAATAAACGAAGAGATCGCAGCAATAATACAATAAATTCAAAACATAGTACAGTCGTTAATACCAATCCTTCAACGAGGCAGATAAAATTCAAGAACTAAAAAACATTAAACTGGAACGCTAACGGTGTTAAAACCAGCAAATAACATTTGAGCAAAATTTTCTTTCAAAATCTTCAGCTACCGTCTCTTCAAACTTGGCAGAAACTTTCCAAAACCTAATCGAATATGCTCCCGATTTCCCAAAAATAAATTCACACCCCCATAAATATTCAATTGCATTATGTTCTATCATCCAATAGTATAAAATATTAATTTCCAACTATTATATTCAAAGACTAGTAGCAAATCCAAATTTCCGAACAGTTGTATTTTAAAATTAGACTGAAAACACCCTGTAAAAGTCAGGGCAATTAGCGTGAGAATGTGTGACAAACTATTAATAGATAATATGTCAACACTCCTGAAAGGCAATAAAGCTGAACGGAAGGTAATAAATATAATAATAATAAATAATAATAAATAATAATAATAATAACAATAATAATCATCTTTGGACGTAGTATGCATCATCGTGTTGTCTAACACTACGTACGCTATTTTTCTAGATTGTACTTCGCTGAACTTTTAAGTACAGCTACAAAAAATATTACTACTTATTTATTTTTTGACAGAAATTCAACATAAATGTAAAGGATATATTCTTTTTATGTCAAAACATTCTGGGATAAACGGGGGTTTGTGAACGAATTGAACTCTGACACTGAATCGCTTATTTGTTATTAGTTCCGATGCTTGCTTTGGTATGTAAACAAGATTTTTTCTGGAAACAGTTTTAAGCAAAAATGTCTAAAAGTTACGACCTTTCTACTTGTTTCAAAATAACTCACAAGCCGTTCAGTAATAAAACAATTTACTATTGCCATTTGAATGTGGGCAGATATCTATAAAATCCAGAGCCTTCTAAACATAAGCGACAAGTGCTTCATCTTACAAAATATTAATTTTATGTTTCACATTATAAATTACTAACTATTCTTTTACTTATTAAAATATAAATTTATTCAAAAACCGCCATATTTACTAGTACACAACTTTATTGGATTAAATCTAATATACAAAAATCTACGTTTGTTTGTTCGTATTTTATGTGCCGCCATAGCGGTCTTCCGTTTCCGATAAAACTTTGTCAATATATTGCTTGTACTTGCGCAAAGAATATGGGCATAGTACAATAGGAAGGTGCGTATGTTTGTCGTACTTAGAAGCGCGTCTTCGCTGAATATTCTGCTCCTGCGATTGTAAAATATCGGCCGCAATTATTTCTTGAATGCTGTTCCGGACAAGTAATAATCTCCAAGACAGTGTCATAGCGAATGCATGCCTAAACTTGAGGGAGAACGTTTTAACTATAGGATGCGGATCAACTACTTTCATAGAAGGGTATAGAACAAACTAATACTTGCGAGAAAGTCTTTCATGTATTAACACTCAGTCACACTCCGTCGCTGTTTGATAGGGTCAAACAGAAGTTTCTTTTCTTGTTAAGAAGGCAAGGTTAGCTTTCCGCATATAAAAGCAATGCTTCTATTCCCCTCACGGTATCTCAAAATATTCATATAATTCTTATATCTGTAATGCACTGTGCCCCCATACCCTGTAGTAGACGAAATATGAAATTATCCTGATAAACTTTCAGGCCGACGACTTTCATTTCCAGCAAAACGTGTCAAAAATCGTAATTCAGAAGTTGATGATCCGTCAGAAATGCGATGATTAGGATCGGAAAGAAACCAGTAATAAGGTACACACAATAAGCTCCACATTAATTATTGCCTTCCTATAACCTTTTACCAAATTGCTCGAAAAATGGACCGGGAGCAGCAGTTCAGTGCATCCACTGATGTCACTGCAGCGCCTCTGACCGGGAGGTCCTAAGGTTCGAGTCCTGACGGCGGCAGGATTTTCGACACTAGCTTTTCAGCTAGGTCGAATTCAGTTGCTGTCTGGAGAAGAATTCTAGCGGCCGGCTGCTCTGATCGGTAGTTTTCCGTGGTTTCTCCGATCAACACCAGGCGAATGCCGGAGCAGTACCCTACCAAACGGGCCACGGACCGTGCGCGATCTGTCCTTCCTATTCCTTGTCCTATCGTCTCCCATTACACACACACTTACACTAACATGCACTACACTACCACATATTCCGGGAGACTGGTTGGAAGCTTAGAGCTTGTCCCGGCTGGGGCGGTGCCCTGCTGGTGGGAAAGTTCTGGTTAGGGGGAAACCCCAGTAGCCGACGGTAGGTCGGCGCCGGATCTCGCTATCCAGCGGAGAAGATCACCGCCATCTCCCGAGAAAAAACATGCACAACACATACGGGACTAATGTAAGACTAATTAAGACAAAGCACTTGACGCGCCCGGAAACATGAAAAAAATCAATGGAAAAATGGCGACATTTGCAGAACATAGGTTTGCCATGAACCTCCACCAACATGGTCTGTCTCTTTCTGAGCCAAGCCCTCCTGAAAAATTGTGTGTGCGTGTGTGTGTGTGTGCGCGTGCGTGTGTTCGCGCGCGCGCACGCGCACGAGTTTTATGTAGCACTGAACGTCTAACTTCTTGATTCGATCATAATGCATGTGCATTGACGTTAAGGAGAACTGAAATAGTATGGAACACCTTCATTTCGACCAAGACCATCTGCGAAGCCCTCTCTGGATTCCCTGTACCCGCCACGGCAATATCAAAGACGTCACACGGTAATTAAAGGACAAAGTAGAAGAAGAGGTAAAGGTTGCAAGACTAGACAACAAAATTTGCAAAAAGTCTGTAAAGCCGCACATGAAAAAGGCTTTTCTACATTTCATCAATTAATAAGTTAATCTATACAAAATCGTAAGTTTCTATATAGACAATTTGTTTACCTTTTTATTCTCCTATGAAAACATTTGTAAAATAAAACATTTAATGCAAAATTTGTTATTATTAACAAATATTTTTCCAACATCTTCTATACGCTTTTTTACTGAATAAAAAACGAAATCTGCCCAGTTAGGTCGTTAACGACCTACGTAAAAACATTCTTTCGAAAATAAATAAAATCAAATTTTCTTAGATCCATTCTTATAGAGCACCACGTGCAGGTGTATCAGGCTCTCAACCTGACGGATCTTAGGAGGAAGAATTCTTACCTGAATGAGGAGTGGATGATAGCCGAAACGGCCAATGTGCGCTCTTCTTAGAGCAGAGTTTCTCCTGGTTGGTCAATTGATCAATTGCCTTCATCGAATTTTGTGTGATTCGTATAGGTACATTAATTGTAATGTCTAAATTGAAGAAATTAATTAAATTGAGAAACATTTCTTGCTCGCAAGATTCGACCAGAAAATCAATGTTAAAATCTCCGCATACAACAATGGATTGAAAAGAGCGATTGCTGGATTGAAAAGAGCTGAGTTATCTCCAGGTTTTCTAAGAACAAAATATAATCTGCAGTTCTCTTTGTTGGAGGTCTGTAGATGCAAAGTATTATCACTTTTAGTGAAGTAAGATGTACAACAGAAATTTCGAAAACATTTTCAATGGAATACACACTTAATTCCGCCAAGGGGATAGAATCAATATTATTTCTAACGTAACTGTTTGAAACTAAGCGTACGTTGCAGTCGCTGCCGCTCTAGATTGATTGATTTTTTCATGTCAACTGCTTTGGTCATTAGTCCCGTTAGTGTAGTGCATGTTTTTCTTCGGGAGATGGCGGTGATCTTCCCCCCCCCCCGCTGGATGGCGAGATCCGGCGGCAACCTACCGCCGGCTAGCGGTGTTTCCCCCTAACCAGGACTCTCCCACCAGCGGGGCACCGCCCCAGTCGCGACAAGCTCTAAGCTCCCGACTGGTCTCTTGGAATATGTGGTAATAGTGGAATATGGAATGTGGAATATAGTGCTTGTTAATGTGTGTGTCCGTGGCCCGTTTGGTAGGGTACTGTTCCGGCATTCGCCTGGTGTTGATAGGAGAAACCACGGAAAACTACCGATCAGAGCAGACGGTCGCTAGAATTCTCCTCCAGACAGCGACTGAATTCGACCTAGTTGAAAAGCTAGTGTCGAAAATCCTGCCGCCGCCAGGACTGGAACCTAGGGCCTCCCGGTCAGAGGCGCTGCAGTGACATCAGTTGGTGGACTGAGCTAGCGCTCCCGGTGCCACTCTAGAGCGAGAGGATTCATTTGATTGTTCAGAGCTTACCGTGAAAACTAATCTTGAACACATGATGTGACACTGCTTGAATACAATACATGATACTATATTACACACAAACGATTGACGGGAAGATGAAAAATATCCGAGCATGCTCAAATGTTTAACGTGTTTTGCAGATACATCGCACGTTTCCCTGGTTATAGAACAGACGACACTTTCACAATTAGATCAGGAGGGAGATAGAGAGAGACGGGGACCTCGTGGAAGGATAGGAAATTTTGGAGGTAATCCTAATGGTTCGTAGAACTCATGAATATCCAGAAAATGTGTGTTTATTTTATGTTAACCGATACCTGGCAAGTTGGTTGGTTGTGATTCCGGGCGAGTCGGAGCTTAGGCCATTTTCCCTCGAGAGATCCGCTGGATTGCGAGATTCGGCGCCGACCTACCGCCGGCTAGCGGTGTTTCCCCCTAACCAGGACTCTCCCACCAGCGGGGCACCGCCCCAGCCAGCACAAGCTCTAAGGTCCCGACCGGTCTCCCGAAATATGTGGTAGTGTAGTGCATGTTAGTGTAAGTGGGGGGGGGGGGTAAGGGGAGAGGTTAGGACAAGGAAGAGAAAGGAAAGATCGTGGCCCGTGGCCCGTTTGTTAGGGTACTGTTCCGACATTCGCAGGGTGTTGATTGGAGAAACCACGGAAAACTACCGAACAGAGCAGCCGGCCGCTAGAATTCTCCTCCAGTTAGTGACTGGATTCGACCTAGCTGAAAAGCTAGTGTCGAAAAACCTCCCATTGTGAGGACTCGAACCTAGGACTTCCCGGTCAGAGGCGCTGCAGTGACATCAGTTGATGCACTGAGCTACCGCTCCCGATGATACCTGGCAAGTTCTAACAAACTAATATTTACCACTCTCAAAGTAAGCAGTTTTTATGATTTTTTTTACGTATAATAGTTTCGTGAAGACGAAGCACGTTAAATTTTTTTTCCTTTTAATATTGGTTACGTATCGACTTATGTCCCACAACTGTTTATGCTCCCGTATGCGCTGCGATAGTGGATATTCCCAAAATAATTTTACCTGCCGCTGCTTTTCACTTACCCAGCGTCGCTATCCGTACTCTTGAGGATCAAATAAATTACTTTTAAGTTTCAACAAAAAGATAATTCATTGTCCGAAGGTTCTGGATGGCTAAACAATCGGCAAACTGATACCTGCTCCGCATTCGAGGTTATCTTATGCATTTTTGAACCACCGACTAAGTATTTCTAAAACCTTCCACAAGGTTTCGCTAATCTTCTAATCACTTGACACCACTAATTGGGTATTTTAAACAAGTATTTCACTTCAAATATCCGGTCTTAGTCGCCATGCATTACGCATCATTCCAACTCTTAAAATAAACTTGCCTCAATAGCCATTGCATTGCTCAATTATTCAGTCCCTTACGAGTTGATGCACTTATACGAAATTCTGTTGTCAATTCGTAACAATACTTTAAACTATAATGAGAAAATACTCCTTGAATTGAACTTTCTGGTGGAGCACGAAATACATCCAAATACCTCGCAAGTGTCTATTTGAAAACAAATTTGCAACAATCAGTTTAAGTTGCATGTTCCTGATACTACTAAGCTTCAAGCCAGTTCATCAGCGAGCATCTATTTGAAAGTTTATTTTTAATTGATTTATTTTCTGTTTCTTTATAACTAGATCAGATTTTTCTTGAACACAATAATATAATTTTATATTACATTACGCGTTAATCAATGCAATATGATTACACAAGAATATAGTCCATTTTTACATGTTATAATACAATGCATTTGAAAATCTGAATTAATCTACTGCATTTTTTATATTGTAGTCAATTATTCGTAAAGTTTATGGCAGATTTATTTTGATCACTACAATTATAAGGCGATATTTCAATAAAAAATGTTGAAACGCCATTTAAACTGTTTAAGTCGCAGGATAGTTTTCGGCTTTAATTTAAACGACGATTGACTATTATCAATTATCCAAGTACCTTTCCTACAAAGAAAATGAAAATCACGAATGGAAAGTTAGTTCCAGATCAATTTCTTGACAAGAAATTGTCCAAGAAAATCCACAGCAAAAATATCCAAATTATAAAGTCCACAATGTCCGAGAAACAAAGTTCAAAGGAAAAATGTATAAACCTCGAAGTCGACTGAATATAGAATACATGTCAAAATGAAATAAGCCAATATGAAAGAATACAGTGTTCACGTCTGTTCGTTACAGAATGTATTGTCTTTAATAGAGACTCGAATTAATTTTTAGCATTTTTGTTAACAGAAACGTGTTCCTATAAAAAGAAATTATTTTTAAGGTAATTCGCAATGTAAGTTGATTTTTTTCGCAGAAAGGAAATAAAATTCTTATGAATAATGGAATACCCAAACCACTTCCATTCCCGAAACAAAATGTTGTTAGGCACTAGCTAGACCTCTCTATTTTTATAATTCATGCATTACGCATCACGTAAACAAGCATATCCCGGCCATAGCTATAAGCATAGTACGACTGGTTTTATTGTATTATTTTAAATGAAACGTGTAATATGTTCTGTATTTTTACATTTATGTCAGCCCACTCGCAGCCGAATGTCACGTGCCAATATCGTTCTTTACTTGGAATCACTTGGAGTCCAAACTGGCGTGAAATTTCTTCGATTTCAGACGGCTCCCAACGCCTCGCTCTTACCTCGAACAGCCTACCACACAGCTCAACGCCTTTGCAATAATTGCACAAACTCAATAACTTAATTATATACAATGCATTATAATTTTTACGATTCAAAACCTTGTACAATCATGCAATTCATTTCAATTATAATCAAGTAAACTTCGTTTTTTGAATTTTACGAGCTAAAAGTCACGCGACTTTCTATTGGCCCAATACAAATTCTACGCGAACTCTCCGGCGCTTCAGCATTCGACGTATTACAGTCGCGAGGAAGCTACGAGCGTGTGCGGGTCTGTAATCTTACTGATTATAAAGAAACAAGCAATAACTAATTAATTAAAACAGCAAATGCCCAAAGTGTCATATTGCATTTAGTTTTAACTTAAGTTAGTTTATTTAAGTCAAAGCCGCGCCTTCGCTCCATAAGCTGCAATGCTGAAGCTTATAAATGTAACCCGACCATTGAATAAATTCCCGCCTCGCCGGGGATACTGGCGGGGGAAGAATTGAAAAAAGAAAAGTTATCTTACGTTTCATAGAAAAAACGCGATATTCATAACATTGACTTTACACTAATTGCCTGTAGTTTATTTCATTGTGATGTGTCGCACAACTACAATTACGTCATTAACATCTATAAGTCATGAACAATATGCTCTGATGCAGCGCATATGTCATCGTCTTGCGAATTACCTCATTTTCATGCCACGTACTTTTCACCTAACGGCAATACGTTCACTTCACTATAACATATTGCAAACGTAATCAAATTATACTACTGGCAGAGGCAAATTATAAACTTGAACCATTTCGTGTTGAACTGTACTGGTGTTAATATTATTAATCGCACGGTGTAATATTCAACTGTAACGCGTGTGTGTGCGTGTGCGTGTGTGCGTGTGTGTGCGTGTGTGTGCGTGTGTGTGCGTGGAAATCTTCAAATGACACTGGACTGCCCGTACTAACCAGAATGTGAGAATGTTCCTCACTAAAACCGAACCTCCCTTCTCCTCCATCTTCTCCGCCGAACCGCCTATTGGCATTAATTCGCGGAGAGTGGAATAGTGAGTCATATGAAGTATGTCAAGTGAGGAATCATGAGATATCCTTCCTTCCTTTCTCTAGGCGTCTCAATTCCAACAATACATCTTGTTCAAAATTGTACACCACCCTCCAATTGCTATCAGAAACAAGCATACATGAAACTATGTTTTCTGGAGTCAACTGGCTTATACCAAGTATATCGGCAGTGACTCCTTGTTGAAGTGCGAAACGTGAGCACTGAAAAAACACGTATTCGGCGTCCCCGACATCAGGTTCACACACAGGACAATGAGGGGTATCATCCAATTTGAACCTGTGAAAGAAGGCTCTGAAACAACCATGTCCTGGTGGAAGCTGCGTGACGTAATAATTTACCCCGCCGTGCGTTCGACTGATCCAGGATTCAACTGTAGGAATCAATCGGTATGTCCATCTTCCATTGGAGGACGTGTCCATCTCTGTTGCCACTCTGTTAGCAGTTCCAATCAGTTCCGCTTCTCGTCTCTTTTGTCGTAACACGTCTACCGTTCTCGAGCCAATCGGAATCATCCCGGGTATGAGGTAAACTGCTTCATTGGAGACAGTGCGAAACACACACAGGCCACCTTCAGCGCCAATAACCGATATATTGAAGCCATGTGACTTACGTAGCTCTTCGTATCTGCAGAGTTGACCCAAAGTGGTGAACCATAGAGCAGAACCGAAGTGACGACCGAGGCAAGGAGCTTTCCCTTTTCATGACTTGGGCCGCCAGTGTTTGGAATTAACCATCAGCATTCGCCACCGCCGCGTTTTTGCTGGCGTAGTCCAAATGGTCTTTAAAGGACAAGCGCGTGTCGATCATGATGCCGAGGTATTTTACCGCGGGACGTGATGAAATGTTGTGGTGACCGACTTTGGGAGTGATGGATTCTCTCTTCTTTCTGCTAGTTACGAGCAGCTGTTTTATGTTCGGCAAGCTGCAATCCCGCGGAATCTAGCGAACGACTAACAATGGCCATGGCTTCATTGCAAATACACACTATCTCTTCTATAAACTTTGCAACGACGACGATGGCAATGTCGTCTGCGAAGCCAATGATCTTGGTTCCTTCTGGGAGTGGGAGCCTAAGAACCTCATCATACATGATATTCCACAGAAGTGAACCCAGAACCAAACCTTGTGGGATGCTAGCGGTGATGTGTACTCGGTCCATCATCCGTATGTACATTAGAATTCAATTCAAATATTCAACCACTATTTTTCTCAAGTGCGTAGATACATTGATTTGATGGAGTGCCTTATGAATGACACTATCTTGCAGAGTTAAAAGCATTCTCAATGTCCAAGGTTACGGCTGCACAGACTTTTTGGAACCTCTTCTCTATCTCCTCCCTTTAACGGCCTGGTGGACAGTGTTGACGACAAGCTTAACAGTATCGAGTGTTGAATGAGCTTTGTGAAAGCCATACTGGTTCTCTCAGAGTCTACCTATATCTATTGCATCTTCCAATCTTGCACTAATAACTTTCAATAATGTTCAAAAAACTTTCCCGCGGTATCGAGCATGCACAGCGGACGGTAAGACGCCGGATATTCAGGAGGTTTTTCCCCCTTTGGAAGAAGTACTAGTTGTTTCTTCCATCTCTCAGGAAATATCCCTTCTCTCAGGCATGTGTCGTAGAGGTCCATGAATATTTCACTGCGAGAGCATATCGTAGTCTTGGGAATACTATCCGGTCCTGGTGCCTTCGAATTACCAATTCTACTGATTACGTACAATAGCTCATCCTCAGTACCTGGTGGTATCATTTCCTTATCAAGTGGCATGATGATAGACAAGTTGGTCGGGGTGGTGTGGGAATAAATTTGTCACAATTCTCTTAAAAATGTTTTGGCACACTGGAGACTAAGTATGCGACTTTATAAACTTACTCATAACCGTCTTGTATGGCCTACACCATACATCATCAACATCATCGCACAGGCTTTTAGCGCAAAGACGTTTAGTTTACCGGATTGCGGTCTCCAACTGATTTCTGGGCAATTTATATTGTTCTGACAATAGAACAAAGTTATCTTTACCACGAGCTCGCTGATACAGTCTCCTGGCCCGAAGGGAGTGACGGCGATGCTGAGCAATGTCTTCATTCCACCAGTAAACTGGTAATCGTCGGAGGTTGGTTCCTCTTCTGGGCATAGCTGCATCACAAGTTCTGGCTATCCAGTCCTAGGGTACGGCTGTATTTGTGTTCATTTCACCCCCTATCACCATCACCATCATCTCGTTTCATCTTCACCGTTACCGTAACGTTAACTCCGATAGTGGCCGCTAATGACTTAGATGTTGATGATACCTTAAATAACAAAATAATAATAATAAAAAACCTTCATTTCCTAGGGAGCATTTGAATTAGATTGAATAAATTTGAGACAGTGTAGTTTGGTCTGACGACTGTTAAATAACCCTCTTCGGGTCAGATGGGTTACGTTACAAATACAGGCGACTGTTTCATGAATACAATTCTCACGGTGAAGTATGGTGGTGGATCAGTTATATTGTGGGGTTGTATGTCTTCTAAGGGGGTTGGTACCTTGTAATTCATTGAAGGAATCATGAATACCAATATTTACTTGGATTGGTTGGTTGGTGATTCCGGGCGCGTCAACACCTAACGGCATTAGTCCCGTAAGTGTAGTGAATGTTTCTCTCGTGAGATGGCTGTGATCATTCCTCGCTGGGTGACGAGATCCGGCGCCGACCTACCGTCGGCTAGCGGGATTTCCCGTAACCAGGACTCTCCCACCAACGGGGCACCGCCCAAGCCGGGAAAAGTTCTAAATCCCCAGCCGGTCTCCCGGCATGTGGTGTGGATGGTAGTGCAAGTTAGTGTAAGTACGTATGTAAGGGGTGAAGATAGAACAAGGAAGAGGAAGGAAAGATCGCGCGGCATTCACCTGGTTGTGATCGAAGAAACAACGGAAAACTACCGATCAGAGTAGCCGGCCGATAGAATTCTCCTCCAGTCACTGACCAACTAAATTCGACCTAGCTGAAAAGCTAGCGTCGAAAATCCTGCCGCCGTTGGAGTCGAACCTAGAACCTCCCGGTCAGAGGCGCTGCAGTGACATCAGTTGATACACTGACCTCCCGGTGTTTACATCCACATTTTGAAAAACAATATAAAACAAAGTGCTGAGATAATCTTGCCACCTGTTTACCGTTTTCAGCAGGACTATGACAGGTAGCAGCGGGCCCGGCTCAATATGACATGGTTAATATGGAACATGCCAAAATTACTCCCAACATCACCTCAAAGCCCGAATGTATATCCCATAGAGCATTTGCGGTCAGTGTTAGTGAAGAGAGAAAACTCGCGTTAAAAAACAAAGAACTAAAACGTCTGGATGGAAGGATGGAAGAAAATTTGCAACATGCAAGAACCTTTTTTATTCCATGAAGAATTAACTGTGATAAAAGCAAAAGGATATGCAACATAATACTGAAACCATAGTTCACTTTCTTTAATTATTTTTTTATTTCCTGTTATTTCCTCTAGTGTACGAATACTAAAGTTGTACAGAACTGATCATTTCTCTGTTGTTGTTTTTTTATAAATTTAATATACGAACTTATTCTAATAGAGAACCTACGTCTTTCAGTTTTTAATGACATTGCTTTTCATTTTATGACGGCTGTTTTTGAAAAAAAAACTTTACTCTGGCCTATATAATTAGAAATTACCTTGTAAAAGCAATGTGTACGAATAAGAATGTTAGATACTGTGGCAATGAGTGTTAAATTGCGGTGTAATTCAACACTTCAATTCAAAATATTCAAGTTTATGTCACCAATGCACACAATTTTATGAACTTCCAATTCAGTTATTATTCAATCAATATCATTTGTAAAGTGTGCCCGTGAACTACTACGTAAGCAGCACAGCAAGCAAACTATACAAGGTTACCGACCTTGACGTTTAACTGGAGTACATCAGCTGACTGTCATTCCTCTCTCTCTCTCCCTCCGTGCTATTGATAGAAGTCACGAATGTAAAAAATTGTTCCACATGCCCTAAACTGCTCATTACATTTTAGAAATTAAGTTATAACCTTCAATTTTATAACTATTCAATTCTCATTTTTTATCCATGCTTCCGTTAATACACAATACTTATCATGTAATCCGTTTATACGTTTAGTTGACTCCAAATCATTTGCAAATAAATTAAAATTCTGCAATAAAGATTTTGATCCAGAACAAGAAAATAATTGATTTCGGGCGACAATAAGTGCTCACTACAACCAATTGAAGATATAAATGTGAGGATCCCAGAAATGTACTAACAAATTTGAATCATGTGCAATGACCAATGATACACGCTAATTTTTTTAAACCATGATAAATACTGTTTTCCAACTTATTCATAATAGTAATATCGTTAAAAATTATCCACGTCCACTATTAATGTTACTCTAGTTTCACCGGTTTGCCGTCTGATTTTCTTATCAAAATATTTCTCCCCCCCTTATCCACAGATGTGCATTTCTTTCCATCTTTCTTGTCTCTACGTTGAAGAGTCGGTGTCTGTCTGGTTAAGAGACTCATTAATGTAGACGACTGCCTCAGAGATGTTAGAAATGTCTATATGGAGTATTGATAAATTTCTTTTGCCGCCTCATCGTTGCAGAATCGCCTAGGCATCGACTCTAGGAACCACTTTTACAATTATTCAAGGAGGTTTCTCTCTTAAGTCTATGGCAAGCACTTACTATCATATTTGCATACATTTGTAGGTTAAGAGCCCTCCCAAACGTTTTCACCACTTCTAGGACGCCTTTCTCTACTGGAATATTATATATTTGTAAAGTATCCCTCCAAACGTATTGTTCAATGTCATCCATTCGACTTTCCATCACAAATACTTTGCTAAAAAAGTTACTAAAAAAACTAAAAAAAAAAAAAAAAACTAAAAAGGTTCAGCATTTTCATTTGACAATTTAAGCGATCAAGCAGAGCTGCTATTTCTTCATTCCGTTTATTTACTAATTTTTTAGGGCCCTTTTAATTTCTCGAAGACGTAATGAATTGTCTTGACCTGGTTTTTTTCAATGGCCATTAGGTCCTTTCTCAAATCCGACACATGTTTAAATATATCGTCATAGGTAACCACAGATCCAGGTCTAGATTCAATAGCCGAAAGTCTCCGAAAGATTTTTAGCGTAGGGCTTGCATCTTCAAATGCTCTCATTAACTTGATAATATTGAAGGTCATCGGGAGTAAGGTTAACGCACTTACAATGAAACGACAGTTTACAATCACAACATTCAATATTGACAACCCGTCCACTCTTATTATAGAACGATTTTCCTAAGGATGACAAGTGACAGCTAGTGCTGGCAACATAACTGAAGGCTCTATGGTCGTTGTGCCCTTGAGCCCGTTAGACTCCCTCTCTGCATTAGTTCGTTTGCAGTTGGCTAACTTGTAAATGCCTCGCCGCTTCCTTTTGTGATGTCCTCGCCCGAGAAAAAAATATAGTGCGCCACGAGAAATAATTGAAATTAGGAAGGTATTATGAGCTCTTCTGTAAAAATTCTTTTTTTCTACAAACATTGTATTAAATTTACTTTTTGTGTGATAAATATTATACTTTAAAACCGAGACTTGAATGCGAGTTGCGTACCGATGCACCTGTTTCCGGCTTAAAATTATTTTTCTTTCTATTTACATTGCTGGTAGTTTTCTTTTACTGGTTGTGAGAGCATGTTAAGAGATTTTCCACACACGTAATTAAATTTAAATATTTCCCGGACTCGCGTACGTGTATATACCTCAGCGAAATTCCTAAACTTCCACATAGGGATATAGTCCTTGAAAGGGATTTTGAACATTTGCCAGTCTCCCATGTTAGTGAAACAATAAATCGCTAAGTCGTACAGTATCAGTACAACATAAAACACAAGACAACACAAGCGAACAGGTATCTTAGGAGAACGACGCAAAACGTTTCAGCATTGTACAGATAACAGCGGATATGAAATTCAAACGTCCACACTGGCGAGCTCCATAAAGCACGTCCGCACGCCGCAAGCTGACTCACGCATGGTATTGCAATAACACAAAACGCCACGTGTTTTAACACAACTTCCACTGAAGTTGAATACGACGTCTTGGTTAGATAGATAGATAGATAGATAGATAGATAGATAGATATTTATTATTCTGCAGGTAGGTATATACAACCTGGTGGCAGAACTCTACAATTTACATATTACAAATATTAACTTTAAATTACTTAACAACGTAACTTTATATTATTTAAAGACAATAATAATAATAATAATAATAATAATAATAATAATAATAATAATATGCTAACAATAATAGCATTAACTACATTTAGGGTTGACCTGCACAGTTATTTTAAACTATTAAATACAAGATTACACTTCATTTCACTTTCACTTCACAACATTTGAAATTCACTTCTCTTTCTACTTCTATACTGCACTACACTGTACAACACGTCACCACACTTCAATACAATACTACTTTGAATATAATTATATACTTAGAACAGGTACGCATTTAATAGTAATTAACACAATAATAATAGCAATAAAATATCAATAATAATCAAATAATAACTGAGTTGTAACCAACGATAATCAGCGCCTTCAGATTTGGGAGTAAATAGGACAACAGAAGAGTAATATCACTAGTCAAAAAAATATACCATTCTCGGGTTGTATAGTTATATTAAATTTTTTGTATTATCGCACATAATTTTTTTGTAATTGCTCCACTAGGAAGAAGGTATTCCTGATTATCTGTTTATGCAAACAGAATTGTTTTGTTTACAATAGAAGAAAAACTGAAGACGCAATCATATTCAAGTCCCCCATTAAAAGAAATGATTTAAGTACACTGCTTTTTACATTTATATTATCCCTTAGAAGTCGTATCTTTCCATCTCAAACTATAAATACTTTTTATTACAGATATAAATTCAGGGAATTTTTTTTTAATATCTAGAATACACATTGCGCGTTGAAGAGGTCTGTTTAGGTGACTTTACCATTCTTAAATAGAAGTCAGATGAAAACCAGATCTCATATTTCATCTCTGAAATCTTTCAATATTCACCGTTCGTACTGAAATGATATTCCCCATGAGACATTTCAGTAACTTGGCCACAATAACTTCTTACCTCTCATTCGGTTAAAAGAACAACTGTGTAGCTGGATGTAATCCATTTGCAGTTCCGAAAAAGAACGCTACATGTTTGTCTTTCACCTCATGTTCATTCATATTCACACACCTCATGTTCGTCCATTTCTGGTTACGAAAATGATGTAATCAAATTGGCAAGAACCAGCATTAGGATTTAGACCAGTTAAGCATCAATGGTAATGGTTATGGCATATCAACTTTGATAGCACCCGTTTGCCTATTCTACCTTGAATGAAAGTACAATACTTTCCTCACGAATCTCCGCAAATATTTAACGATTCAATAATAAAAGTCGTCAGAATTAAACTGTTTAACTATATAAATAATCATATATCAACCACCACAATGATACTCCCAAAGAAAATTTTCAATACTATCAGATATATTATTACTGTAACCAAAGGTTTGCATTGTTTACATACACCTGAAACAAATGAACAAAATTGCGTGTAGAAGAAGACGGGGTAGTTGAGAGATTAAAGCAGCACAATTAATGCATTAAGATCGATTGAGGTGGCTGAGAATGAAATGACATCTATTTCTTTTTCGGTGATTTTTCGACAACTAAAACAAGAGATTATATCATGTTCCCAGATCGTCACATTCCAAATCAAGAAGTCACCCCAGTTATCAGTTCTTTTCTTTAAATGAACTATTTACAATCGGGTGAGAATATTGATAGGTTTTTCGTAGTATTGCCAAAGTTGCTTGTGCGGAAGTGGCAATATATTTGTATTCATACAGGAAGACTGTTTGGCTCCCCCCTTCCAAAAAAAAAAATAGAATATATGGCGTTAATAAAAATACGAATAAGAGGGTTCTCTAATGTTTTTTTTTTCCTTTGACGTTTTTCAAATATTAAGAAAAGAGTATTATTTCCTTAGAAAACAACCGGTATTATACCCTACGAAACATTTAACCCGCGTCATTTTATTACTGTGGCTATTTTTAACACCGTGTTGTATAAAGATCTCGTGACGAATTTGACTTGAAAAACGTATTTTTATTATTTGACATAAGTATTTTCAGAGCACTCATTAAGTTATCTCATCAAGTACGATAAGTACCTAATTTTAACATAGTTCTCCGTCGTAAGGTCACACCTTCTGCGACAGAGAGCACAAGCATCTCTCTTTCAGCTGAAACGCTTCTTATAGGAAAGAACGCACACGAAACATGATTCATTGTATCTGATTGCGTCACTCTTCTGCTTGGTACGTTACCAGTTTAATACGCAGTAATTCAATTTATTACTGAATTTTTCTCGCCCATTACCAACAAAGAAAACAATCGGCAAAATGAAATTTTAAAAATCAAAAATTTTTAAATACATTTCATATTTTAATAGACGCTGCGTCGATAGTTCATAATCCATTGCTGTTAGTGCTATTGACGTGCCGCGTCAGACTACAACTTTCGTCAAACCGCACGCGTGAAGTACGGCATTGGGAACTCCGCAGGTGGCCTCGCTTCACCAAATCGAAACAGAAGAATTCGTCTAAAAATCAAGGGAACTTCAAAGGATGTCATCGAAACCATCAACGATACCATCGGAGGATTCAGAACCATGGAGACTGTGGAAACAAAAGTTGCGCTTAAACAATAATTCGAGCTGGTGTGCGATTTGTGGGAAGTATACTGATCATGCTCCTCAGGGCAAAGTTTTGTACAGTACTGTCGCTGCCAGAAAGGTAAGAACAAATGGTGATTAAAATCTTTTGATATAAACCACAATTTTCAATAATTAACTAAGTTTTTAGGGGGTTTTCGAAGAATTACGGAATACATGGATCCGTAGTTACAAGTATTATCTACCATGCGTACTTCGTAAAATGAGTTACTTACAAACATAATTAATTACATTAGTTATACCGTAAAAATCGAGATTGTAAATTAAATTTTTAAATTATTAAATTTTCTTTAATATCACTCCAATGAGAAAGTTACAGTACCTGCAATTGTACCTTGCTATTGTAAAAATAAAAACCCTTGCGAATATTAACAAATTTATTCTCTTTTCTTCGTCATTACAAGAATTTTAGGTCTTATAATTTATTTGGTTTGATTCTGTAGTTTTAAGGGACTCCAAGTAGTAATTAAAAATATTTCATATTTTAAATGTAAAATTCAAGAATACGTTAACAAAATAAACATAACCCTAAAATAAATTCTAAGAATTTAAATGAGAATTTTTCATTCACGACGTTCTTTTGAATTTCATATTTATACTACATTTTCTTCAATATGTGGTAAACTAGCCACAATACAATTTTATGTGATGCATTTGTTTGTTCTTCAGAAAGAAGAGAAGTCAAATAGTCTTGACCATTTGCTTCCCACACCACAGAGTTCGACAACTAAAGGAGCACCTGCCAAAAACACATTCACAAAAGATGGCGTTTCAGAAGGGTAATTGGATTATACTTTCATGAAATAGTTTTAATTGTTGTTCTATTTTATTGCGGCACGCGTACTTTTATATACAATTTATTTTATAGGGAAAAGAAAGTAAAAACAAAAAAAGCAAGGAAATATCGAAAAAGGAAACCAAAACAGAGTATGCCTTCAAAATCCTCAACCGCTGTATGAAGTTATATCATAAATATTACATCATTGCTTCGTGCTAATTGTGGATGATGCGTGGAAGATGTTCTACTTTTCAAATCAGACGTGGTATTAAGACAATTAAATTCTGCAATAGCGTTTGTAATAGAATAACAATTATCAGAATATTCAATAAAATATTCTTAAAATCCACTAGTTATTATCTCAACTTATATCTCGAGAATCCTCTATACATCTTGAATGCTCCATACATATACTGCGAATAAAAATGTATCAAAGATTATTAATTGTGAACAATGTAGGAGTGACACATTTTGTTGGTTTGTCTCCTCCGTAATTGAAAAAGAAACCGATAAAATGTAGTGAAGCACGACAGGCATCTTGAATGTAGATTATATGAGTATGGGTTTTGTCTCATACACACATTTTTTACGGTAAAAAATAACACGTTAAAAAACTCTTTTTGGCCTCAGACTCTCAAAAAGGATTTTACCACCAAAATCTCCACTTCGAATTTATGGACCTAATCCATTTCCCGTGTAATGCAAATAGTCAAGAACATGTAATAATAGGAAGTGAACACTAATTTCAGACATACGAAATTTTCTAACAGAAAATGCAAAATACATGTACTATTTATTATAAAAGAGTATACAGATAGTTCAATTTTTAAATTTATTGCAACTTTATGTAGAAAGAAAAATCGAAGTCGTTATGCTGTTTGTCTCAGCATTTTTGTATTGGACGGTCTCAGCATTTTTGTATTGTCACGAAAGCATCATTTCATTGTGACGGCTGAGAACAATGTTATCATTAGATATCTTTTCCTCGCAACAATAGTGGATGCATTAGATTTTAAATACGCACGCTCTCCGGTAAGGCGAAACAAAAGAATAATATTATCGTAAGAACAATCAGTGGAAAAAAAGAAGGCTTGGATGTCAAAGTAGGAATGTATTGAATTCTTTATATCTCACTGGCTTCCATGGCAAAGCCATCATGATTTTTCTTTTTAATACTCCCTCGAAAATCGCTTAACTTCCAAAACTAAGCTGTTATCAGTGCTTCCGATGCAAATACCTATTGTTAATAGAGATAAAGGGTGAAGAACGAAGTATGAATTGTCATCGAGCGTTTACAAAAATCGTCGTCGAGTGTTTAGAAGAATCTGTTTTATTCTAATGGACATGTGCACGAAAGACTTGCAGTATATGTGTGCAAATTATGAAAAAATTAATCAGTCAGCAATCTTGTCTTTTTTGGCTATTTTGACGTAGTTGCAAAGAAGCATATTCTTTATCCTTTAAGTGCCTTTTCTTGAATTTTTTCGTATCCATCTCCTTCTAGCCATAAATGGGGGGAAAGGGGGACTTAAAACTTCTGACATTTGTTTTACTCTGCCAGACGTCAGGCAGATTTTATTGCTATTATTATTATTATTATTATTATTATTATTATTATTATTATTATTATTATTATCATCATCATCATCATCATCATCACAAGAGTATACGGATTGAGGCAAGGAAGCACAAGTTCAATGAAACAAAGAAACAGTTGGCCCCTCTTATTTTCAATAACATAAATTAAAGAAAATTATAAAATTTAATCGTGGGGTGATGGTTCATTGATAACTTATATGCTCTTCATGGTGTTACTTTTAAAAGTTTAAGAGAAACAGAAATTCTCTGATCCTCCAGGTAGCAAGCTTGATGTATTAGATGAGCTCCCTGTTCATTGATTATTGTGTGCGTGTATATTTAGATCTCACAATTCCCTCAAAACAATAGATTTTGATATAAGCGACGAAAGATGACCTTTCGGTAAGCAAAAGAAATAGTTCAGAATAAAGAACAAATTTATATGAATGTAGAAAGTTGAACCAAAACATTGTGCTGTCTGAAACAAAAGGTAGTGAAGTAGATTAAGGAATTGTGTATACATTTTTGTAGTGGGGTATCAAAAGAAAAATTAGCAAAGAGAGGAATTTATACTATAATAACGAGTATGCATTAAAAGTATACTAAATTATCCAAACTTATAAAAAGTATACAACATGAAAATAGTGTATTTGAAGGTTTGTAAGAGGGAAACAATTGTAAGAGTTCATGGGATAAGGATGAGAACTTATTAAAGGATTGTTTTTTAAACACTGTATTACAATTATTATGCAATTGGAAAATCTCTCTAGAAAAACATTGATAACACTAGCCTGCGAATTTCAACTTTTTGTTTACCTAAAATAAAAAAAACCTGTAATGTCGATGTGCTGAATCTGAATCTTCAATCACTTTACTTCTATCACGTGATTTGGCAAGAAAACCTTACATTACATGTATTTTATAATTACATGAATTTCATCACAAACCTTTTCCATAATACTTTTTTATTTTAAAGAAAAACAATATTTAATATTCACACAACTTTCTGAAATTAACGATTATGGTTGTTAATACAGGTCACTAGAGTGTTTTTGCTATTTTTGTTTTCTTCACTATAGGATACACAAACTTCACACTCGTTGCTTCTTACTTGAGAAAGTACTCGTTATCCTTTTGCTTTTATGTTTGTCTTTTCAGGTATTTCAAGCTTTAACATTCAACAATAGTCTGCGAGAAAACTGATGCTTGAGCGTCCTTGGTACTCCCTTTCGAACTTCAGCGCATCCTTCTAAAATCTTTTGTTTTTGTTTTTTTCCTAGGGCTTGTATCCAGCCGACAGCCGGTTGCCCTTTACGTCCCGAAGGCACGCATATTCGACCATACACTAGACAAACACTTGCGGGCTCCTCTGATCTGGGGTCAGCAAAACGCGAGGCCCTCCGCGACAACACCCACACAAAGTCAAGGGACAAACAGCCATGCCCAAGGCGGGACTCGAACCCGTGACCCTTCGGACCGAAGCGCTGAGTCGGTACTCGCTCTTAGCCACCTCGGTCATCCAGGTCGGCCTAAAATCGTTACTTTGGGTATAATTCAATGCGAATCACGGAACAGGCAACAGGCACTGAATCAAAAACATCTCTATTATGAAGAAGAACATTCTTTAAACTTTGCTAGGGAGCATTAATGAATAGTCTCCACACATTTGGATCATAATTTGGTCCACGTTTTAGAATAATCATCAGACCATGCCAAGTACATAAGGCCCATGGGGGACAGGAAAAAAGGCTGACCGACCTACTGGATACACAATTTGCTTCTTATTATTCGAATTGTACCCCTTCACATCACACAGACCTCACAGATATAACTATAGTTGGACTGTTCTCTCTCCAAACCATAGGTATTCAAAAAGATCGCGACAGTCTTTCGCACGTGACCCAATGATGAATCTTTACTGCATCCTCTACATACTTTTGTGGGTTGTGTTAACCTTGGTCTTCAAGTTTGAATTCAAAGTAGAAAAGATAAGATTTTCTTTTACAAACTCCGTATCATTACACCTTGGCTTAGGCAATGTGAATTTCCCACATATATAAAAAAGTGCTCTGGATTATTTATTCATGAGCTATGCGACGAGGTAAATATAATTTTGTACTGAACTACAAATTCACAACATTCTACTCTACAATACAGTTTGAAACATTTATTTTCCAAATGACATATACTAATGCAATGTGAGTGAAACTAAGACAGTTTTTATAAAGATAAGATAAGGTTGTGTCTGTTACCAAGGATTGGCTATCTACATAAAATAATGACAAGAGTGCACGTTATTTTACTCTAACTTCCTGAGTCGCTCGAACTCCGTATCAGGCAAGAATCATCTGGTGACCTTGGTGTATACCATAAACACAAACCCTATATCTTCCAGCATTACATTGAAGCAACATTGTTTTTGATTGTTCTTAGCGCACACTCGATGTATTATATTGAATTATCAACTAAACCATTCTCAAGCTAGGGCAATGTAGTTAATAAATTCTCCGTATGCATTATTTTAATTCCGTGGCGTGTGAGACATTGCTAAATACAGATAAGCGTAACGATTTCATTGATGCGTACATACGTAATATTTGTATTTTATTTTTCACAATATTATATTGGCGTTATTTTTCTGGCGACTTTTAATTTGTTCACATAAATTTATAATTAATATCATACTTTATCTAAATATTCAATTCCCTTTCCCTACATGCTTTAAACTACTCAATTATAACTCAAAATTAATCTTCATTATTTAACAATATATTGGGATTGAAAGGGTTAAAAGCATTCTAAATACATTCGGTTTTCAAATCTTTGTATTACAAAACTACACATGGTATAGTATTGCCGTTTATATAATTACTCTTTGGACGTACTAAAATTATACTGTAAGGAAAATAAAAACAATTTAAAAAGTCGATGGTACGTGATAACACCTTTCTGACTGAATTTTATGCTAAACGTACCCCAAAACCATTAAAATTTCGGAGGCAGCAATTTCATCGCAGATCAGTGTAATAGGGGATTTCAATAGAAGAATAACAAGAAAATATACCAAAATAGTGGAACATTTTAGAAATGTTATTGTGAATAATAATGGCAAAAGAACGGACTGCCAGCAGACTTTATGATGTCACAAGCACGACACGGCCACTGTGGCGTTTTCAGTCTTTCAAAAATTCACGAGTCAATAGCCAGGATCGAAAACACAACCTACTGGGGAGAGGAAGGGGATATTAACTTAATCACTCGCCTGCACTACACGTGTATCGTAATTGCTAAGATTCGGGAAGAAGAAACGACCGTTCTGGAATTCGCTCGGTTCTTTGATGACGGGTTGTGTCCAAGTATACATAGACAATAAATTCCCGAACTTGGCTACAACGTAATTATGATCACAGAAAACGTCGGCATAGGTGGCTCAGAGCATCAATAATTGATCAATTATTAATGTCGCTACAGTGCCTCTGACCGGGAGGTCCTAGGGTTCGAGTCAAAACCATGGTGGAGTTTCGACACTAGCTAGGTCGAGTTCAACGGAAGTCTGGAGAAATCTAGTAGCAGGATGTTTTGATCAGTAGGTTTTAGTGGTCTCTCCAATTAATATTAGGCGAATACTGGAGCAGTACTGTAACAAACGGGCCACGGACCGCGTGTTTTTTCTCTTCTTTCTTGTCCTATCCTCACCCCTTACTTACACTTTCATACCGCCAGCTGGCGGCGCATCGTTGATGGGAGATACCTCGTGGGAGAAAACCCTTCGAGACTACGTGTATCTTGGCGCAAAATCTCGCCCTCCAGCGGGAGCGGGGAAAGACCTGCCACGATAAAACATCCACTACTTACGAAACTAACGACCTTACCAATTGTCAATAATCAATCAATAATGTAAAACGTACTGTTTCCTCCCTGAATTTTCTCAGCACATTAAGTAGAATTATGAGAGTAATTAATTCTACGCGTGGAGATTTTGGAATAAAAGTACGTCCTCTCGCATCTCGTAATATAAGAATAAGCAAAATGCCCGGCGTTGCCCGGGCTTTCTTCATATTCAATATCTACGAATAAGGGAAAAGATGAATTTTATATAAACCACGGTGTTTAATATTACTATTTTTAACGTAATTGGTTCATATTTTAATAAAATACTATAATTTTGTTCCATTTTATTTATTAACACATTGCTATTAAATGATTTTTTTTTTCTAATCTTGTGCACCGCTACTGATCTCTAGCGAATAAATTAGGTACCAATTTTGCTGCAGCACGACTGGGCTCTAAGGGAATATATTAGTAATCACGTACTCTAAGCGGGAGGCGAAAAAAGGTCGTGATATATCTACAGGCATATTATTTAAATTATTTATTTTCCGCATTTGGATCGTGGTAGTCTTCGCCGAACTTTTCAAGGACACTGCAACAATCCTGAAGAAGAGCCTGTAAAAATATGTCTATTCATACGCTACTTTTTGTGGTATCGATGAGGGTACCACGTCCTTGAATTCACTTTTATTAGTATACACGATTTACAGACGATCGACGTCTTCTGTTTAGACGTCGGTACAGCTGTAATGTATTGTTGTGAAATAGCGGGGAAAATAATTGTATGTTCCACAACCAAAAATGGGACACCAAATTCACACAAATTGGGATTTTCTCTGCGTATGATAGTGATGTTTCCGGCGGCGATGGTGTAATGCTTAGTGTATCGGACTGTTATACCCAAGTTTGCGGGTTCGAACCCCATCGAAGCAGTTCGATGGATTTTTAAGGGCGAAAAAATCCTTCGTACGCCTTCCTTCGGAGGGGAAGTAAAGCCGGCTGTCCCATGTTAGTAGATTTACTGCATGTAAAAGATCCTCAAGCCTAAATGAAGCCTCTGAGCTAAATTCAACTCGCCTGTTTCGTCGCCCAAGTAATACCTTCTTTTTCCTATGGTTGATGAAAGAAGTGTAGCGAAATTTGCGTGGTCAGACGGAAGAGCACGCCTCATGGCCTTAGTCTCGCCACGTAAAATAAGGCACATTCAATTCAATTCAATGTTTTGGGAAAATTTGACATCACTTCTCTGGGAGCGGACCGAGCCGCAGGGCGCGCTCAACCATGAAGACAACGCGAATGCCACAGGAACAGCGTACTGCGAGATTAGACTCGCAACTTCAACTCAAAGTCAATTTACCGGGAGAGTAATTATAAACAAAATAAGCATTCAATTTAATGTTGTTGTAATAAAAATAATGGACTATATTAAAAATATAGGAAATAACACACATTACCATAATAATTTGAAACCATTTTTAACGAATAATGCAAATCATTTAATACCACTCACTGTTGAGGCTCGCGCGGAAAAGTAAACAGCTTTGTACCGTTCGCGTCTTTTGTTTGCTTGTTCTTTGTGCAATCTGAAAATTCTCTGCGCTACCCGAAAACGCACCGTGAAACTGTTTTTAATAACGGAACTTCAAAATTTGGAGAGTTAACAACTGCCAGATGACAGCATTTTCGAGGTCCCTTGGACCTACTTTCCCCAAAATATAGTTCTCTTTGCCCCCACCACAACACCGGAATAGTGAACGAGAAAGGCTTATTAAGTAAAAGCGAAGAAATTACTAGGGCAAATCTTGTTCTTTTATATGTATATTTCACATTTTCACAAATTCTTCATGACTTATACCTCGATTCTCGTATTAAAGTTTGATATTCTATCCTACCGATGCTTAAAAAAACATATATTGGTAACTTCTTAAAAATTCAAAATGTAAATAGAAATTGCTTCCTGCATTGAATTCTATGTATTGTGATATGTTCCTACAAAATAAAGTTTATATTTACCCAGGCGGATTTCAACGCTTGGGTTTACGAAGAAAGGCATTTCTCTGTGATACAGATTCCTCTGTTCTATGGTGTGTTTTAAATGCTGTAGTGAATACTATTGAATATTGCGATGACGATCTAGCAAGATTTGTTTAATATTCCAAAAATATTAACGAGTATAGGAGCTATAAAAATTATTAACCAATCTCCTGTATCTAGGCAAAAAGATAAAAAAAAATCGAGATAAGTTTATGAGAAAATTTTGTTTACGACGATCAAACACGATTTGTTTAATATTCCAAAATTATTAACGAGTATAGGAGCTATGAAATTGATTAACCAATCTCCTGTATCCGGGCGAAAAATTACAAAAAAAATCGAAATACGTTTATGAAAAAAATTTTGTTTACGTTTCTGTAACAAATTTACTTAAATTAAACAAAAACTACTCATATTTTGAAAAACATGTAAGTGGCAATTAAATATTTAAATATAAACGATTGATTTAAATACGAAATTGTTTTCAATAAAGTAGTCACCGGAAAATATTTTCTTGTGTAATTTTCGATAAGATTCAAAGATTTAATTGAACAAACATACGTGGTAAGCAAAGTGTGCTCTATCCAGAAAAAAGTATTTTGGAACCGCGCGATGGAGCATTCGTTTTGAATAGCGATATGCCATTACGTTTTGTGTGAATCTTGGAAGGAATGCAACCGAAACATTCCAGACGCTTCAAGAATGAATGAATGAATGAATGAATGAATGAATGAATGCCTTATTTTACGAGACGTGGCGAGACTCAAGCCATGAGTGGCCTTCTCTTTTATTTTTTATTTATTTTTATTGATTTATTTTTATTTTACGTCAAAAAACAGTTAAAACTGCGTATGACGTGCTATGGGGAAAAGTGAATTGTGTGCACATTTTCAAAATTCTGTGATCCCTACACTAAGTCATATAATACATAAATTTTGAAACAAAAAAAAACTCCCATGTAATAAAATCTATTTTCAAGGATAAATAAGCAATAAATTTTGGCTCTTATCCATGTTGTCCTTCGGAATAATACTTCCTGCCGCGACAACATGGAAACGATAATTTGAATAATTTTATTTCCCTCTGAATTCTAGAAGACGTGCACATAAAATTAAGTTACATATATGTCCAGAAGCAAAACAAGGGGCCATCTCAGCATTTGCTCAATGGATCAATGCTCTTCCGCCTGACCACGCAAATTTCGTTACGCTCCTTTCACCTACGAGCGATGAAAGAAGGTATTACTTGGGCGACGAAACAGGCAATTTGAATTTAGCTCAGATGCTTCATTTAGGCTTGAGGATCTTTCACATGCAGTAAATCTAATAACATGGGACAGACGGCTTTACTTCCCTTCCGAAAGAAGGCGTAGGAAGGATTTTTTTCGTCCTCACAAAATCCACGGCTTCGATCGGGTTTGAACCCGCGAACTTGGGTTACAGCCCGATACGCTAATCGTTACACCATCGCCGCCGCCCGAGGCCTTCAAGGACAATTGCATTTCAAGGTGAGAGTCCGAGAGATGGCACAAGGTGTTCAAGGAGGAGCGGGAGGAAGACGCCGACGAACCCCATTCCGGGACACACAATAACGGCCAGAGCCGATGAATACGTGGATCGTGTGCGCGTTCCGACTGAAGGTTGAGCATCCAACAAATTGCTGACACCCTACACGTGTCCACATTTGCGGTACATGGGATGGTGACTAAAGACCTGCACATCCGCATGGTCTGCGCGAAGCTTGTGCCGAAAGTGTTGACGGAAGGTGAGAAAGAACTGAGAAAGAACCCCCATCTCGATCAGGTTTTTCGTCCAGTTTCCCTGATCCATTGAGCAAATGCTGAGATGGCCCCTTGGTTTGCTTCTGGACATAAATGTAACTTCATTTTCTGTGCACGTCTTCTAGAATTCAGTGGGAAATACAATTATTCAAATAAATATTTCCATGTTGTCGCGGCAGGAAGTAATAAGAGCCAAAACTTATTGCTTATTTATCCTTGAAAATAGATTTTATTACATGGGAGTTTTTTTTTCTCCCTTTCAAAATTCAAAATTTAAGTAGTATATGACTTAGTGTAGGGACCACAGAATTTTGAAAATGTGCACACAATTCACTTTTCCCCATAGCACGTCATACGCAGTTTTTAACTGTTTTTTTTTGACGTAAAATAAATAAATAAATAAAAGAACTTGGAGTTTCGCTCTGTCAAGAATTGTTTGATTCGATTCAAAATGAGCCGGACTTTCTTTAAGACAGGAGCATCATCCCATCTCCCATCCTCCCAATAGTCCCGACTTCTCTCCGTGCGACTTGTTTGCCCGACTGAAGAAAGAGCTGAAAGGAAAGCATTGGGGGACCGTGAAAAACATCCAAAGCATGTTGCTACGTTGCTGAGCGACACTCCCGTCGAGGACTTTCAGGATGCCTTCCAGGCGTGTCAGACAAGCCTCCACAAGTGTATTGATGCAAATGCAGAGTATTTTGAAGAATTTTAAGTATTTGTACAGGTTCGATCAATAAATCTTTTTACCCCAGAAAATGCGCATTACTTTTGTAACGCACCCTGAACGTGACGCATACTTCCAACCATTCGCCATCCAGACATCCTGATTTTCCGGTAAAAAAATTGACTGCATCTTCTTGCTCCTGGCCCAATCTTAATCTTCTTTGGAACAGCATTCATGAACCGTCAATCTCACGTGTGCTAAGTTACAGAAAAAAGAACTTTTGACACGGATTTTAGGATCTTGAGAGTTTATTGTTGATGTGATTGCAATACTGTTATAGAGAGGAAAAGCAAAACATTTTCAAAAAAGCCATTTATGAGAAAACATCCGAACTGTCGAAGGGGAATTCCACAAAAGAAACTAAAAAACTAATATATTCATTTGAAACCCGCGGACACGAGACATCAGCTCAAAATGTAAAGTCGGTAATATGAAGCAGGTAATATTAATTTTGCATAAAATACAGTCTGGTTTAGGTGCTACACACAGACGGACGAACGGACTTGCAAAACATGTATTTGCGTCAACACCACGTTTTTTTAATTTTGCAATTTGCAATCTTCCAATTTTCAAAATTTACTTGCAATTATCTTATTTTGTATACTTTCTTTTCTTTACAAATACAACAGTAGACTACTACGTAAACAAAGTGAGAACCACAATAGGTATCAGATACCTAGAGAACGTGTTGTTGGTCGAAGTATACACATATTGACTGTCAGCATTTAAAATTGTCTATATGAAGTAGTTGGAAAAGTGTAAACCCCCGTTACAGTTTCTTACTAATTTCGAGGTTATAACTTTTGTTACTAATACATTTTCATTATTTTTCTCGCTCCAATATCTTATAAATAGAACCGGTGTAATTGGCAATGCAAGTCTCTCAGTTCACAGTTTTGTTGCTTGCATCCTAAAATGTAGTTTTTTTTCTGCTGATTCTTATCAGTAGATTACCGTTTGGAATAGTTTCTGAACATTATGAAGCAAGTGCTGACGAGTATGAAATCGATTCCCCGCAAAATGAGTTACTTTTGTTCATCTCATTGTGCAGAAAACTCATTCGTGTTTTGACACAATAAATGTCTCATCTTGTAGATAATATTCAGTATATAATCCGATGGCTTCTCTGGTTAGCATATAGGACTGTCGTACCCAAGTTTGCGGATTCAAATTCGATCGATATCTTGGATTTTTAAGGGCGAAAAATATCCTTCGGAGGGGAAGTAAAGTCAGCTGCCCAATGTAGTACATTTACGGCATGTAAAAAAATTCTGAGGCCACCCGAGTGAACCTTGCTAGATGTGTTAACCTTAGCTAGAGTGAACTCTCTGCTAGATGCTGAAAGGAGCGCAGAGAAATTTGGGTAGTCAGACGGAAGAGTGGGGCTGATTGCTCGAGTCTCGCCACGTAAATTAATACAAACTGAAACTAATAATTTCCTTTTGTAGAGTATTTTGGCTGTTGACTATCTTACACCATTTTTTCGTGACATCCTTCCGTAAGAAAATTTAACTCGAAAGTATTTGATAGCTTCTAACCAGTACGTCAGGATCCCTATTTCACAATAATGAAGCAACATGCAGAGCTTTGCTGTGAGAGTAAGGAAACTAAGAAATAGACCATCACATTGACCAATGAGGCATTCTCTCAGTTTGTGCTGTTTTTATTCAAGATCAAAGTAAAAAAAAAAGTTTTTGAAGTCTCACATATGGAGCTTTATTCTTAAATTTGACGAAAAAATAACAAGACCTTCAAACAAGAAACAAGTTCTGTCAATGCAAATTTACCACCTGTTTAGTCTCCCTCCCTGCTGTGAAGTACATTGTGCAGTGTGTGTAACATTTTCAATAAAACCTCGAATCAATGAGCCACTCCGGCTGTTCCTCAGTTCCTGGACGCGTCAACGGCTGTAATTATTCCCGCAAGTGTGCATATTTAACTCAGCCAGTGGAGGTGGACTTCCTCCGCTAGATAGTAAGATTCGACACCAATCTACACGTCAGTTTCCAAGGTTTTCCCCAACATGGTATCTCCCACCAGCGGAGTACAGCCTGAGCCGGGTCAAGCTCTGAGCTCCCGACTGGCCTCCCGACACGTGTGGTAGTGAATCAAATGTGTGTATGAATGTGTTTTTGTGAGGAGGGGGGGTAAGAATATAGCAAGAGAAAGGAGAGATCGTGCGCGGTCCGTGGCTCGTTTGTTAGGGTACAGCTTCGGCTTCGTCTGGTGTTGATCGGAGAAGCCACGGAAAACTATCGATCAGAGTAGTCGGCCACTAGAATTCTCCTCCTGTCAGCGGCTGAATTCGATCTAGCTAGTATGCATGTGGAAAATTCTCCATCGTCATTCGTCATCGTCGGGACTCGAACCTTAGAACCTCGTGATTACAGACACTGCAGTGACATCTATTGGTAATCTGAACCACCTAAGCCAGTGAGATCGGTCGAATTCACGTTCGGGAGAAAACGACAAATTACGATTGTGTATTTTAAACGTACACTTGCGCCAAAATGTGCAGCATTCAAGTTCTGGAGAATACGTTAGTGAGCTACGCATTGCAATGTTCTCATCATGCAATTGCTTGCAAGGCACTTAGTGCGTACGTATGTCACTATTATGTAATTTTGTAATTCACATTGTGAGCCACTTGCGTAATTGCAAGTACCGGCAGCAACTCAGACCGAACTCTGATAACCTCGGCTATAGCAATACTACTAACGGTGATACTAAATTATAAAATTATAATGCGTAGCTCATTGAATATGACGCGAATAATTGCACTTGAAATATTACTGTGAGGTTCACATAGTTCACTCGGTTATAACAGTTTCAAGAACGTGCGAAAGCATGAGATTGCACAATAGCCGTTTATACTTGTACATTGAACATTTAACAGCACAGTAAATAAAATTACATATTAATTGAGTGTGAATGATTGACACATGCGCATTTTAATGATTGTACTGCAAACTTAACACAATTAAAAAAAGTATGATTACATGAGTGAATACGAGCAAGGTGCACGTCTGCCCTGCGAGGGTATCACTAGACTTGTTTTATTAAAGCGGCATCTGAGGGTATTAGCTTCAAGATGGAATAAGGCACGGCTTTTGCATCTTTCTCGGTCCTGCCGCTAGAGTCGCTTGATCTGCAACACTGCTTGATCGAGCAAATAGTCTTGCAGTTGAGAGATATGAGTTTGGCTAATTTATAATTCAAATTGAATTAGGATTTTTGATGAAGTGTCTGGTGATTTTAAACATCACTTGTGTAAGTTTCGTCATGTTTCTAAGAATTGCAGCTGCGTCCTAACGAGCAGCCTTGCGGCTGTTGTCGGAATCCGCGTTGGCGAAATTCGTGGTAACGCGGGGGAGTGAGCTCATGCTGGTCATAGCGTAATATTAAGACAGATTCGCGTGACTACTTATTGCTATAATAAATGCAATAAAAATATACAAAATTAAATTTACGACTTGCGCTTATCTATATGGAACAAGATCGTGCATGTTAAATGTAATTGTAAGTTGAAGTAGTTTTAGGAGCATGCTCCGACATCATATACGATGACATACCTGAAAATGTCTCCACCGTGGATCCACATGATGTTTCTCGTATTTACACAGGCACCAGGATTCTCGCTTATAACACCTTTTCAAGTAGTATGATCATTTTTGAAGCTAAAACTTTGTGGTCCTATTATAAATGCTCTTCAGACCTTCGTCTGATGTTGAGGAGACATCATACGTTTCTAAAACTCTGAAATTTTTTTACGAGATTTTTAAATTAATTTGTGTGGAAATATTTTTTCGAAAAGCAAATAGTTCTGGAAAGGAACACAATTAGTTTAATTAAAAGATAACCGCAGCAAATTGCTTTTATACCAGCGGAGTTATATGACGTCATCATTTGAAAATGCAACATCCGTTTTCTTGGTACCGTGCGATTGAAACGGGTAGCACGGATTGAAACGGGTAGCCGTTATTAATGGGATTGTTTCGTTATTTACTTTCTGGTACCGTTTTTTCGAATAAACGTTGAAATGTTGCTAATTGTTTTTTTTAACGTCGTGTCCCATTTCATCCCGTTTTTTTATAAATCGATGCTTTTATGTTCAATTTAATGTCTTATTAGGTATTTTCAAAATGGCAGCGTTGCTTTTCTTTTGCTGGAGACCCCTATTGACAACTTTACGGTATTCTTGATGAAATGTCACAAACATCGCAAATTACACGAACATTTCAAATCCGTTTACTTTATGTAAAGCAACTGGTAGCGGGAGGGGGCTGATCCGAGTAGCCGAGATCGTTAAGGCAGTAGTGTGGCGACGATCTCAGACCGAAGGATCCCCGAATCCCGCATCGGCCATGGTTGTATGCGTAGTCTATGTTTCATATGATGTCTATGCGTGTTTCATATGGTTGTGTCCCCCCTGTGGTTGACAGAAAGAGCATCCGGCCGTAAAACTATCGCCAAATCATGGTAAAAATGGAGTAAGCGGAAAAACAAAAAAATAAGCCCGCTCCCATAGAACTGGGGAAAAAGGCTAGAATGACAAAAAAATGAGAAGAAGGGCAGGTTTCGATCCCACAATTCCACGAACTAATGCATGCATGGAAAGGGTATTTTATTTAATGAATTCTTTATGGACTGATGAAAAGAAAATTTGTCGAGACTGTCTCAGCAATAATTATTGTTAAGACACACATTCTGCAAAAATCATGAATTCCAGTCATGGCTCTTCTCTATTAGTAGTAGTAGAGAAGGGCTACGGTAGAATTTCAAGTTTATGTTGTATATAATGTGCTACTTTGACAAAAAGTAAATTTCTGCAAATAAATAATTGAAATAAATTTAAAATTGAAAAATACTATCCGTAGACTATTCTTAATTATTAAAAACGTATATGAACTTTCATTTTAAATCATTTAGCACGTCAAGAAAATTTGTATTGATTTGGTACCGTATTCATTTTTGTGTTCTTAAGAATATACATGTTTTGCCTCTTCAAGATGATGTAGTCCAATCAAGCTACGAACTACCTCAACGATTATTTAATCATTTAAATTATCTTATGCTACCAAATCAAAAGTTTAGAAACATGTTGTATGAAGCAGTTTATTTATTTTCCGTTTGATATCGCTTAATTTACTTATGTCATTATTAAATATACCCATAAAATGAACGAAAAACATTAAAAATTATATATTTTAATATTGTAACAGAACATCGATTCTCTTCGAGATTCACGTGGATAAACGCCAACTGCCTATATACGCGAAATACGGCGGAAAAGTCGTTTTGATCTTCCACCGCCCCCATCCTCGCTCCCACCCGGCGAGTTCCTTGCGACCGGTAACACCAACTTTACTTAAAATAGGACATTATGAACCAATGATGTAATGATAAGTATTAATACACGAGTGTGATATTACAATACGAGCGAGCATCGTAAACTTCACGTGAGTTCATTAATACCCCTTTACATCGAGTTTCATACGGCACTTTTTCTACGACTAATGGTTAATTTTTTGTAAGTTCAACTTGCATATTAAATCGTTTCGTGGAAGTTGACACGAAAGATTCAGCCAACGTCGCCAACCGCTACCCTCGCATGCTGTCGCAGGTGTGTGTGGTTACCAGTCCGCCCGCAAAGAGAGTATGCGCTAGTCAAATAGGATCAAACTGAAATTACCATCCAAATCCAAATTTCAATAATATTCCACAAAAAATACGAATAATAAATTAAATTAAAACTGGCAGACATAATGTAATATTAAAAGGAATTTTAATGTACGCAAGCGTACGAAACATTTACTAGAACGATTCTCAATGATAAATTGCCAATACTTGGTTTGTAAACTTATCTGTGATTTGTGAAGTACCTGTATCACAATAAAATCTGCATTGTAATGAGCATAATTATACAACTGATTGCAGCCTACAAATTACAGTATTATACAACTGGAGTAGGAAAAAGTTTAAACCAAACACTGCGCCACTCAAACCCAGTTGCAGGTTGCGTTTTGCCGCTGATACTTTCATTTGGAACCATGGGGAAGAAACACTGGAGGATTTTCGCCGACATCTAAACAGCATCCATCCCCATCTAATTTATCATTGAGAGAGAACACAATGGACAAAGTCATTTTCTGGATGTGTTGGTGAACAAGAAAGAAGAATGATCCCTCGGCCCCACAGCTTTTCGAAAAGTCGCCCACACGAACCGATATCTTCATAAATGGTCAAATCACCATCCTAGCCACAAGAGAACAATGATGAAGACACTCGCCGACCGCGCTAGGCGTATATGAGAAGATGACATCCACCAAGTACTCTGACATCTGGAAAATGCTCTTTAAACTAATGGTAATTTAATATAAGAGAGGAAGATAGGACTACATCCAAATAACAGCGCACGCATTCCTCCCGAGGAAAAAAACTTACATGGAGACAGCGACATATATAAAAAAAAATCACGGGCCGAATAGGTAAGATTTTGAAACAACACCAAATAAAAACCATTTTCACACCCACCATACAGCTCTGCAATCTATTTCGACCAGCAAAACATCGCACAGGCCCACTTTAGACAGCAGGCGTCTACAGGATACACTGTTTCTGAGGTTTCGTGTAGATATGCACAACACAACGGTCTGTCAACACACGCCTCACCGAGCACAAAAGAAACTGCCGCTTAGGTTACGCGGAAAAATCTGCGGTGGCTGAACATCTCTCTCGGGAAGAGAACACGACTTCCTTCGAGAAAATGGAAATATTTACTACTAACCACTACCACACCAGGTTTCAAAGGGAGGCTGTTGAGATTTTTAAACGCCTTTAACAGGAGAGAGGAAGGGGTCAAACGCAATTCCATCTGCTATCTAATACTCCACAACCGAAGCCCAAACCATATAAGGACCGAGGCACCCATCTTACATCGACCAATCACAGTGCTACAGGTAGCCAACCAGGAGCCAGCCCGCGAATCCTTGACCAATCGGAAGTTAACGCGAATCCCCACCACCGCACCCTCGTCCCGCAAGCTAAACTGCGATTTTTACTAAGCTGCCAGTGAAGTAAATCAGCTGTATCGGTGTCATCCAATCGGAAGGTTGAACGCCAACACAGTGACGTCACTGTAGTGACGTTTAATGCCCCGATTGGATTGCATCGTATCAGCTAGTTAATTAGTGTCCCATGCTAGTTAGTGTCTCATTTTACGTGGCGAGATTCGAGCCATGAGGCCCGCTCTTCCGTTTGACCACGCAAATGTGGCTACTCCTTTCACCACCTAGCGGAGAAAGGAGGTATTATCTTGAGCGAGGAAACAGGCGGATCTCAATTTTGCTCAGATGCTTCTTTTAGGCTTATGGATCTTTTGCATGCAGTAAATATACGACATGGGACAGCCTGCTTTACTTCCCCTCCGAAGGCGTACGAAGGATATTTCGCCCATAAATATCCACGGCTTCGATCGGGTTTGAACCTGCAAACTTGGGTACAACAGTCGTACTCCGTTCGCTAACCGTTATACCACCGAATCCGCTTTTCCGGATTGCGGACAGCTCATGAAATTTCCGACGCGACAAGTTAAAAACAGCAGCGTATAAGAGCTACGGCTGAGCGGAGTGCTGCACCAGTCGCCAGCCAGCCGCTCCGAATACTGCGTCCAGATCCAGCCGCCACAAAAGATGTCCACCGCAGACGTGGACGAAACGTTTGGCATTTTAATGCCAACTGCAGCACAGCCTACCAGCCCGGAAACCCTCTCTAGCTTTACAATTTTACGTTCGTCTTAAGAATTTTAAGGTAGGTTTTTTTACTAAAACAATAAGTTCGACTTAAAGCACACCTCTCAGCTGCACTTATACATTTTAAGTCGTGCTTTATGGCGCAAAAACTGTTCAAATAGCGAGCGTATTGTGCAGTGTTGCTTTTGATAGTGATTGCTGCGACAATTGCGAAAGCGAGAGCAACGAGAGGCCAAGAACGGGTACGGCCCGAATATTTTAGAGTTCAATGAAAGGTTTTGGCACTCGATTTCGCCTATTAAATGTTTGACAACATTACATGGAAGATCGATTGGAATTTCCAAGTTTACTACTAAGTTACTAATTAACAAAATAAGCATTTCAATAATTTGGTATATAACTGCCTTCCAAGTAACATTATTGTCTAACAAGTAATTTTTGTGGATTATGTTTACGTAATCGTGTACCTGTTCTCAACTTCGAAGTTTTATATTCATTAATTTTTATTTCATTTCCTTTTTAACGTAAACTTAACCTTCCACAACTTGATTTAAATTCCTTATACCTTATCTCGTGATTCGTTGCTTTGAAATTGTGTTAAATGTTATCCCAGGCTCCATTTTTTTGTTAATTGGTTTGTAACTTTACTTTCTATAATAGAAATGTACTTTCTCATACTTTCGATGAGCACTTCTTTCTCCGAGAATGAAAATTTTGCAATCCTTTCTTTTCCCCATTACGAAAAAAATGAGAATAACCTCTTTGCAAAGTACAAAGCAGAACCAAAACAAACAAGGTTGGTTATGGTCACTGGCTGGTTCATCAGGGTCCAGCATTGCCAATTCACTCCAGGATGCATTAACTTTCACTTCCCTATGCATTGCCTTAAAGATGTTGGAGAAACTAAGAACAACAAAGCGCGACTTAAAACGCGTGTTAAAATCGAGTACGAAGTCATTCTTCAAAAGTATTTGGTGAAACGGCCGTTAGTCGCCTGCCTGTTAATCACTGTTGAGGCTGCGAATTTAGCTCGAGTATTTTGTGAGAGCTTCTGCAGATGTTCGTGTCGACAACAAATCTTCTATCGTCATCGAATCCATTGACACAAGGGAAATTTCTGAAAACCAAGTATTTGAGAACTATTAGTATACTTCAGTTTAACAATTATTGAATATTGCAGCAATTGTCAGTTATCTGGTCGAAATGGAAATCATGTATTTTGTTTTTGTTTTTTTCTCGCAATTCGTGAATGTAACCGGCGGCGCTAGCCGAATTCGTTTACTACGCTCCGTGAAGTCACGAAGGTTAAGCGAATTCGAGACTCGCGGGTTCCTGGTTGGGTGACCGGCCAGGAACCCCGGGATCTAACGGCGTCGAGCCCCTGGCCCAAAGGATAAAAGGCACTGACTGACTGCTACGTGACGAGACTTTCCAAATATAGTAATTATTCAGTGTAATAATTACACAGTAACAGAGGATTACTCCAGAAAAAAGCGCTCAACGCCCAACAAGGGTTAAGAGACGCGTTGCATTAACAGTGAAGCAACAGTTTAAAAAAATGTTAATGTTATTACGCGCCAACTATCCTGCTCTCGGTTGCAACACTAATCTTACGCAATGGAAATGACTGTCAGTGCGCTCGATACATACGCGTGCATTACCAACCTTTTATACGAGCGAGGCGAGTCGCCACAAAACTGCTCGGTTTCTTGATTTTCAAACAATGTGATCCCATTGCGTCTTACGTGGCAAGAGGTACTATTCCGCGAAATTGAGACAATTTGCAATCTTGTCTATTCTGATCATTCTTTGTGTCAGGTCCGCTCTCACGGCCATCATGGAAAGCAGTTCAAAATTTCGAAATAGTTCAGTCAGTTCGAAGAGTTTCATAAGAAAAATGAATTCTCTTTCTCTCTGGAAGTCAGCCCAAGGTACAATAGAGGGTTAACCTTTCTCTCACACTTTCAAATTCCACGAGCCTAAGTCGAAACTATAAAGAGAGAGAGAGAGAGAGAGAGAGAGAGAGTGAGAGTGAGAGTGAGTGTGTGTGAGTGTGAGTGTGAGTGTGAGTGTGTGTGTGTGTGTGAGTGTGTGTGTGTGAGTGTGTGTGTGTGTGTGAGTGTGTGTGAATGTGTGTGTGTGAGTGTGTGTGAGTGTGTGTGTGAGTGTGTGTGTGAGTGTGTGTGTGTGAGTGTGTGTGTGAGTGTGTGTGTGAGTGTGTGTGTGAGTGTGTGTGTGAGTGAGTGTGTGTGTGAGTGTGTGTGAGAGTGTGAGAGTGTGTGAGAGTGTGAGAGTGTGTGTGTGAGTGTGTGTGTGTGAGTGTGTGTGTGTGTGTGTGAGAGTGTGTGTGTGAGAGTGTGTGTGTGAGAGTGTGTGTGTGAGTGTGTGTGTGAGAGTGTGTGTGTGAGAGTGTGTGTGTGAGAGTGTGTGTGTGAGAGTGTGTGTGTGTGTGTGTGTGTACACATATATTCCATATTTCACCAAAATATGGCGCATGGTTACGAAAATTCATTTTTTTCCCTTCTAGATTGCCCAAATTTGACACTGTGCGCCACCTGAATTCTTAAGTTCCTATTTGAACAATTAGGACGTGACACAATTTGTAAATTAAAGTAAAAAATTAGGGAGCACTCTCAATAGAATTTGCAGATAGAAAATATTCATGTTTTTTTTTCTTCAAAAGCCCCCACATATTCTGAAGAAAAATACTTGGGCGGAATGTGTCAAACGTGAGACGATACAGAGCTTAGAATTGGCCGAAATACATATTTTGTTCATGATTACAGAGCAGCTTGTGAAAATCACTTACTATTGCTCTCTAATATGGAGCTCAACAACAACAAAAACCACAAATACAAGTTCTGTAGTCTACACATATACTGAATCGATTCCATCAGAAATGATAAGCAATCTTGTTTAGTAACCTGTGATAACAGGCAAGTGCATTCTTAATGCTCCAAGACTTCGTAAAGAGCTTAAATTGTCAAAACTAAAATAATCTTTTTCCGGCATAGAGATAGCAAAAGTAGTTTCTTCACCAGGAAAAGTTGTGGCTAATGTGTGTTCAGACATGAAATGTCATTTGCGCAGATTTTTTAAAACGCTACAGAAAGAACGATCCATATACTCCGAGAAAAACACAATTGTTGATACATATTAAAACCAGCTGAAATTATACAGTTCAGCAGCGTAAACTACTCCAGATTTCAATGGAATGTAGTATATTCAGAGTTTACTCGGGAGAAGTCTCATTCAACTACACCTCTCATACGAAAGTAGGTGAAAATATGCAAAATGTACAGTAAAAAAGAATCGTCCGATACTTTGAGAAAAACTAAGAACGAAATTGACATGGGGCCATTAAATTCTTTACACTGTTAGTTTATTTCAAACCGATTTTTAATTAACTTCAAATAAATTAGCCTCAATATCGTTAGACAGCGTTTGGCTTTTCGATCATTACAATACGTTTATTGGAAGGGAATTGAGAGATGAAAGATATTCACAAAATTCACGGTAAAAATATAACCCTTACCTCCGCACCCTTAGGAGCAAATTGTTAATTTGCTGTTAATTTGACCTGTTAGGTCAAAATGTCTTTTTAATATGAGATAGATGTATATTTCTATCTGATATGTGTATATCCTCTGTAACACTGTCATTAAGATTAAAAAAATAATTTAGACGTAAAACGTAGGTCGCGTTACATGAGTGTGATGTATCATTATTGGGTGTAAGGTAACTCACATTGTTAGACAATTCTTTATTGCACGTGGTAGTTTTAGTACGATCCGGTTCGCCACAGCACTTTATAGAGAAGTACTCTAAGAACGGACCGTTTTGACAGTTCGGGAAACAAATGAACGTCAAGCAGAGCGATAATATTGCAACAGATAGTGATTAAACCATTTAACATGGACTAACTTTCAAAAAACTCACAGAATGAGTGCACAGACATAACTTGCAGTTATGTTCCTAGCAGTGACCAAGCAGTAATTGCTAAAACAGTCCCTTACAGTAATTTCTCCGTACCAGGGTGACTGACCCGTGTAGGGGTCACAATGCACATCTTCCATCGCTGCCTCAGAAGTCAAATCCCGGTCGATGCACGAGGAATTCGCAGTGGACCAAAATTTTGCTTGTTTTCGCTGGGTTCTCCCGTTTCTTCAACAAATGGATGAGCGAAAAAGCTCATGGGAAACAAGACTGCATTTCAGTGTGTTCAGTTGTGTTGTACGTCAATTTTTTTTAATAACGCATATTTAAATCATTCTCTAGGAAACACCAGTATTACACGAGGCTAATTACGGGATAGGTACACGTTACTCGTTTTTAAAATTTCTGGGACTAGCATGGAGATAAGATTGCCACGAGTCTACACATTAGAGAAAAAATATAACGAAAATATTAATTGAATTTCCCATATACACATCATTAGAAAGATTCTGTGTCTATTTTCAGAGAGAAATAAATATTCTTAAACACCCCGGTACGTGAAAACGTAAACATACGCGACTCAATTCAATACTTTTCTCGATACCCCGGTACATGTTAAATGTGTTATTTAAGGTCGTATCTCAAATAGCGAATGTTTTACTTTCTCCACTAGAGCAGAAATGCTACGTAGATCTTCAGCGTTAAATGTATTATGTTATGTAAATGTCCATGTTAAATGTATTATTTAAGGTCGTATCTCAAATAGCAAATGTTTTACTTTCTCCACTAGAGCAGAAATGCTACGTAGATCTTCAGCATTTGTTCGACGAGTGCAAAGTCACAAACAGGTTACGACGAGTTGAAAGAGCCCAGAAGGTTGTTTAAAAATGCAACTGAACGAAATATAATAGATGAGATTCGATCAACTGACTAATCGAGAAAGTTGTCCCACTACGAGGTAGTGGTATATGAACGCCAATAATTTGAAATAAAATTTACAACAAAGTATTATTAGAGAAAAAAGCCGTGTTGAGTCAGTAAGTTAACCAGAAACAGAAGTTGGATGCCGTGAGAGAGAAAGCTGATCCAGATCTGTCTTTCGCGAATTTGTTTGGACATCAAATGTCCAGCGAGCACTGCTGCTGTGTGATAGATACCGAATGAACAAACCCTCCCGCACTTTCATGGCTCCTAAGGTAAAGATTTTCAATCGCATTGTATGTTTATACTTCTTGCCATGGAGCAATTCTGTAAGCTATCATTCGTTGGTGTTTGAATAATAACGCACATCGCTGACTCGAGACATGTTTGTTTCGTTTCTTTTTGCGGGTACCCACACACAGACGTCAAAGATTTTCTCCCCAATAGCGGGATGCACTGTGGAGAATGTAAACTCTTTTTTGAGGAATGCCAACTTACGAACGTTGATTTCATCTAGAAATCATGTTCATCAAGTGTCAGTATTAACAGCTTACTACAAGAAATCCACATACAATATGTGTATGTTACTTTACAACGCATTGCCAGATGAAATTAAACAACTAAAATTGGTACACAAATTTTAGTTAAAACTACACAACTGTTTCTATACAATTAGAGACTACACTGATCGTCAAAAAGAAAAACAATGGTATAGCATAATGAATTAGTTTTCATTTGTATTGTATAACTTTTAAAAAAGACCTAATATGCCTGTAATATTAGGTCTTTTTTAAAAGTTATACAATACAGGACCCCCACCTTGCTTTCAGAACCCCCACCTTGATCGGGTTTTTGTCCAGTTTCCCTGCTTAGATGACCCCTTGATTTTCTTCTGGGCGTAAATGTAGCTTCACTATGCTCACGTTTTGTTGAGCTTTCCTTTTGCTTGTAGTGGTAGTAGAGCTTAGAGCGAGTTTCTATTTTGTTAGCAATACACAAAAATCAAATCTGCAGTACGTCTACCGTTATAAATAAGTTTTTCTATAACTCGGACATCAATAAAGTTCCGACAATTCTAGGACAGAGATGAACAACTTTCTTTGGACCAGGGGTGGTTTCCTAGCATTTTCAACATAGAACACGTGTTTAAAGGTTAAATGCAAATTGGTAATACTTAAAGATTTTTAAAGACGGATGTTTCGGCTTATTTTATATAAACTGATTGAGTCCAAGGGCTTATTTATGAGACACACTCTAAAAACCGCTTCATTCTTCTGCCTACATGTCTGTGCACTTCATTGTATCGCTACGCCACTACTCACCCAACCAAAACCCTAATTATTTCAAGGTGTAAGCGTGTGTCGTCTTTCTAAAATTTAATTTATTTGTAATCACCAATCACATCTGCTGCGAAGAGTGCGATAAAACTTCAGGTAAATCATAACAACGCTTTAATATGCGGTCACTAGAAACTCAATGTCAATAACGATTTTCAAAATTGTCACAGAATAATTACCTTGGCAAAATAAGATTTGCATTATGCCTCGGTGCTCTAGTCAATGGCAAATCTAAATTAACAGGTTGATCAAAATAATGACACGATCGATGACCGTTTTGATAACTCGTTTTGCGTTTGAGTTTCACATTTGTATTCGATATTCTTTTTTGTCACATTCGAATATTGAGAATGCAACTTTAAAAAATATAAAAAAAATAACGTATTTAATGAATAACATCATGAATCAGAGTATTGAAAATTCAAAATTGTCACAGAATAATTACCTTGGCAAAATAAGATTTGCATTATGCCTCGGTGCTCTAGTCAATGGCAAATCTAAATTAACAGGTTGATCAAATCAATGACACCATCGATGACCGTTTTGATAACTCGATATTCTTTTTTGTCACATTCGAATATTGAGAATGCAACTTTAAAAAATATAAAAAAATTAACGTATTTAATGAATAACATCGTGAATCAGAGTATTGAAAATTCAAAATTGTCACAGAATAATTACCTTGGCAAAATAAGATTTGCATTATGCCTCGGTGCTCTAGTCAATGGCAAATCTAAATTAACAGGTTGATCAAAATAATGACACGATCGATGACCGTTTTGATAACTCGTTTTGCGTTTGAGTTTCACATTTGTATTCGATATTCTTTTTTGTCACATTCGAATATTGAGAATGCAACTTTAAAAAATATAAAAAAAATTAACGTATTTAAAATAACATCGTGAATCAGAGTATTGAAAATTCAAAATTGTCATAGAATAATTACCTTGGCAAAATAAGATTCGCATTATGCCTCGGTGCTCTAGTCAATGGCAAATCTAAATTAACAGGTTGATCAAAATAATGACACGATCGATGACCGTTTTGATAACTCGTTTTGCGTTTGAGTTTCACATTTGTATTCGATATTCTTTTTTGTCACATTCGAATATTGAGAATGCAACTTTAAAAAATATAAAAAAATTAACGTATTTAATGAATAACATCGTGAATCAGAGTATTGAAAATTCAAAATTGTCACAGAATAATTACCTTGGCAAAATAAGATTTGCATTATGCCTCGGTGCTCTAGTCAATGGCAAATCTAAATTAACAGGTTGATCAAAATAATGACACGATCGATGACCGTTTTGATAACTCGTTTTGCGTTTGAGTTTCACATTTGTATTCGATATTCTTTTTTGTCACATTCGAATATTGAGAATGCAACTTTAAAAAATATAAAAAAAATTAACGTATTTAAAATAACATCGTGAATCAGAGTATTGAAAATTCAAAATTGTCATAGAATAATTACCTTGGCAAAATAAGATTCGCATTATGCCTCGGTGCTCTAGTCAATGGCAAATCTAAATTAACAGGTTGATCAAAATAATGACACGATCGATGACCGTTTTGATAACTCGTTTTGCGTTTGAGTTTCACATTTGTATTCGATATTCTTTTTTGTCACATTCGAATATTGAGAATGCAACTTTAAAAAATATAAAAAAATTAACGTATTTAAAATAACATAGTGAATCAGAGTATCGTGCATTGAATGTTTTCGTTTTGAAGCTATGTAAGCATATTGCAAGATTCATCTTTTCTATAATTTTGAACATCAGTCTGATACTGGCGAGGGACTTTCTAAGGCCGGTTGCATTCAGTAGCAACAATGGAGGATTCCATTGCACATTATCGGGCAAGAAGATTCTCATAAGAGAATTGTAATTTACTTCAATCGACTGAATAGAAGAGAATCACCTTCGTTTCTGTTGAGAAAGAAGAATATAAAAAATTATTAATCTGTCTCGCAGGGTCAAATAAGAATACATCACGCATATAAGAAAATAATGTTACCAATTATTTTCAGTTACTCGAATACTGTTATCTAGACAAAAGGTTATCTTCCTTCTAATGTGATGAAATTGCGAAGTAACAATATAATACGTAAATAATGTGTAACCATAGAGACGATTGAAATTCCAAATCAATAAGAGGGATACATAAAATAGCATTACAATGGTTCCCGACAATCACCTAGATATAACAATAGAAAAATAACTGCTTTATTATTTTATTCTCATTAATAGCATAACAATCGCGCCATTTAGATTTACATGAAATTGCCCAGAGGAAGGGTCCTAAGGCAAACTTTCTTCCGTCAGCGACAACCTAATTCCATTTCATAAACGTGGTCAATTTAAATGAAATACTAACGATAAATCACAGATTCAGAGATGGAATTCCGAATTCCATACTAAAATAATTAAAACGGCTTCCACAAATTTCTTTGGAATGGAAAGGTAAGTTGGAAATCTCGCTCTGGTTTATTTCGAAAACGTGCATGAATTATTTGGTATAGTCGCATTCATTGACGAAATTCAAGACCACTAATAACGTAATGCAATTTATAGACATCGCCCAAATGATAGAATATTCTGACAGATCCGTGCAGTACTGTAGTAACAGAGCTTACGAACATTAAAAAAATGGATCAGTTCGTGTAGCTGAAAGGATATTCGGTAAATGCATGTTTGTGCTTTTGATGGTGACTCATAAGTAAAATATAAAAAAAGAAATAGAACGCACTTATGCTGACGTGCGTATGTACGACATTCAAAATATTTCGTTCTTTGTCGTTGCATATTCCCTAAATTTATTATTCCTAATTGATAGAATCGTACGGAGAGAAAATGTCCAAAACGGGCAAATGGTCGTAAACAAAAGAATCGTTTGAGAGGCGATTTCGAAGAATGAAAATAATTTTCAAATAATAAATTATCCATAGTGTGTTACATATGTTCCATCTATAAAATCTCTAGCAACAAGTCGAGAAATCATATTTCAAGTGTACTTTCTCGCCGTCGGTCGATTCTCGGTTTTTACCGCCTACGTCCATGTGGCTGGCAAACATTTTCGAGCACAAATATTTTTAAAAAATTTAAAAAAACCATATCCCTACCGGTACGTCTAAAGAAACTGATTCACTCTTGCGCGTCGACCACGTTTAGCCCCTACATGTTTGGGCATTGTGATAATTATCTTAACAACGGTATCTCAAGGTCTTGAAATTTTATTGGAGTTTTGACTACTGCACAGAAAAATTCAGTTCGAGGCTTAGTTCTTTAGGGAACATCTGGCGGGTATCAAGTCTTTTTTCCATCTTCACTACCAAAAGCAACAATTATTGATGCGGTACAGAGTACTCCAAGTTCCTATCGCTAAGAAATGATTCCTACCATATTTAGGGTAAATCCTGGAGTTGCGTTGCTTGTTTGATAAAACATTAGAGGTTTACACCTTCGACGGACATCTACCGGCACTCCCGCGTTTTTATTTTCTGCTATGTAGAAATAGGTTGTTTCACATATTTGGGCTCATTTGTTTCTTCAGTGTTATGATATTTGAAATCAGATAATAATTTAGTCATTTTGAACATGGCAAATCCATCATTGTTCTCTAATAAACAGGCCTATCGGACGGTCAGGGCTCTCCGTACCGCAAACATATTATACATTATTATTATTATTATTATTATTATTATTATTATTATTATTATTATTATTATTATTATTATTATTGGAATAGTTGAACTTCTTCCTGTTGATACTATATTAATGTTGTAAACACATGGCTCGTTTCAAATATTATTGGACCATATATGGATACCATATGAGGATACCAGGAATTAAGACATTTGTATTTTATATATATTTATTTTTAGCTTTACGTTTCGCACATTTGGCATATGCCTTTTCAAAAGTAAATATATAACAAGCTAATGACAATTAACATTACATTTTTACGCAATGAAAAACAAAGGAATAAATCCCATGTATACATTTTAGAGCTAATCAGTTTTCAACCTATAACATTATGAAAACTTCTTTACAATATGCCGAAGGCGACGTATAACTTTGTGGTTAGAACAACTCGTGCACAACACTTGTACGACTCTTTCACTGCATACAAGAGCATCCCAGCATGCTCCTTACAACTGAGGGAAACCACCAAAACACCTGGCGGATAGGCAGTCCACTGCGAAGATTACTTGTCTTTTATTCGTCATAAACTGAGCCACTTAGCTCGGTACTTGTCTTTCATTATGGTCATAAACTGCTCATTTTTACTGATGATTTTTCTTCGGGAATTAGAAAACTATCGTCAGCAGGAAAAAACAAGAACTTTTTTCATAATACGTTTTCACTTCTTGATTCCGATTTATTACTTTTCAAAAATGTATAAAAAAGTATAGTAAGTATATTTTCTTCATCGTCATTATCAAAGACATTTACCGATGAAAAAATCGATGAAAACGTGGCAGATTACCGCAAGTGCTTCTTGACGGGGACACAGGGGCACTTCAAAAAAAGTTGATAGATCCAAAGACTTGACACTTGTTTCTCTATGTATTTCAACGTGCTGAATCCGAATCTGAAGTCATACTTGCGCCATTACCCGCCATTTTTTTTAAATTTCAACAAATAACCGTGAAAAAGTTTTTCTTTTTCCTTTCAGAAGTTGTCAGACCCAAAGACACGACCCATCTTTCTCCTTTATGGCGACACACTCATTCGGAAACAAACCAGAAATGTGTCACCACTCGACAGGCGTTTTTTTAATCGCAGAAAACACTGTAAAAGTTACAATCAACATCTCAGTGGGTTCTTTTTTCGATTAAAAAATGGAAGGTGTTGGCACAAATCTGGCTTCAAATTCGTGGTTCATTAAAAATCAGTATTTTAAATATTTTAAAATAACTAAATAAAACGCTTGGACGGTGTTCGCCAATTAGAAATGAGAATGCGTGAAAGGAAGGGGTGAACCTGCGTAATAGAACTAAAGAGAAACGGAATTAGGTACTGTAGTGCGTCGTGCGAGACAAGAAATGCGCATGTTGTAAACAGACGAGCAGAATTCGGCTCTGTGACGACCGGGTGGCGATGAAAGATCTCCGAGACAGTCAAACAGCAATTGTGTAAATTGTTGATGGTAGAAATGTCAGTGTAACAAAGGAAAAACCAAGTGTGGAAAAGAAGAAGATGCCACGATAGGATTGGACTAAGCTGGAAATGAAAATTTAGAATACGCGAAACCTAAGGCCAAGCACTGACCAAAGCTGAGGACTCAAACAGGAAAGTTTTTACATGGGATATATAAAACTGAGTAATGTAAGAAGACCAAGTTTTGGAATCGATCTAAGTAAACATTCAATAATAATAATAATAATAATAATAATAATAATAATAATAATAATAATAATAATAATAGTAATATTCACCTGCCGTAGTCCCTTCAGCTCACTCGCACGGCTCCGGCGAGCAAGTACGGGCACTGTTCTTGGATTCTGTAGGTTTAATCGAGATCTTCTCGCGGAAACTTTCTTACTAAATGACATTTATCCAGAATTACCGTTTTTTGCATTGTGATCAGCAGTTTTCCAGCTCCTAATGTCTCAAGTTGATGTTTTGTCGATTTTAACGCTACTCCAGTATTTGAAATTACTTTACATTGAGTGCTGACCTTTTTTACCTTCCAGAGCTTCTTTATTTCAACTGCCAAATTCTTATATTTAGTAATCATTATTATTATTATTATTATTATTATTATTATTATTATTATTATTATAGTATTATTATTATATTATTATTATTGGTTATAAGGAAAATTCCAGAATCCCAAATAAAGAAGTAAATATTTTTAACGTAAATGTACGTAACCGAAAATCTGTACAGTCTTCTCAAACCCACGACCAAATTTTATCAGGACGGATCGACCTCGGTATAGGAATAGGGCAATTGTCATAGTAAATAATTAAATAGAATATCGAAGAATAACGTTAGTAACTTGATGATTAAAAAATTGCCGAGTAGTACCAGAAAAATTCGCCGGAGTATGTAATGTAAAGGACGTCTAATATAATGGTGCAAATCTCACTTTCGTTGAAATCCGTTTCTTCGAAAATTGCAAAAAATTACATTTTTTCGGCGTCTTATAATTCAAATTACGAAGATATATTATATCTTCTTATTTAGATGCGTTCATCAAAAACAGATCCTTAAATTATGTCATTTTTAGTTTGTCGAAAATGTGAATATTTTCTGTCTCGAACATAGGCAATTTTTAAATTTTAAACAATGATATTCTCATAAAAGGCTACAAATGTTTTCTTTAATTTTTCGCGTACTTAGCAAAGAACGGTTAAAAAATAATTACTGGTTCCATTTATAGCGCACTCTCCCATTTTCGAAAATTGAAGGAAAAAAAAATCGAAATGGTAAATTCAAATTTCCCGCACTGCGTTCGTCACAGTGGCAATTCGCAAAATAGCGACACGGCTATTTCAAATTATATTCGAATGCTTCTCATTAAAGACCGGCAGTTTTTGAAAAATCATATTTTTAATTATGATTTTTCTGCGCTCTACTATAGACTAAATACGAATTGTCCAGAAAACACGTTAAACGAACAGAAATTTGATGATTTTACTTAGCTTATTATATTTAAGTTATCAATAATTTATTAATAATAACTTAAATATAACGAAAATATTATGCATTATCACAATATGCACTAATATGCTAAGTAAAATCATAATCTTAATAAGGCACATATAACATTTAATAGGGAACATTTAATAGTCTGGCGACCTTGTATAGGTGCGAACTCCATTCATGAGAAATCGTGGGAATATTTTCCGTTTATTGCAGTAGTATTTCCCTGATATAACGGCTCTTGTTCCCGGAAACAATTTGTTCGATAATGACAATAATATGGTAATTTGTCACAGGTAAAGAATTCGTGGAAATGGAATTGATTGGGGGGGGGGGGGGATCGAAATGGTTAATTCGAACTTCCGGCGCTTCGAGGTGATGTTGATAAAAAGAACGGTCATAAATTAATTTTATATTAAAAATCGTAGAATATCGTTAATTTAATGATGTTATTAGTTTTAAAGTTCGTTATTTATGAACTGTGAAGGATGTACTGCGACTAACCCATAAACAAGTTGCCATCTGAATACAGATGAAAATAAGCGTTTTTGCTAAGAATTGATAAGACAAGTACAATCGTTTTCTGAGAATAGACGGAGGCATGGAGGAAATTTGGAACGCGTTTATGAGCATTCTAGATAATGCATTGCAAACATTTGTGCCATCCAAATACTTCAAAGATAATTCAGATTCATAATATTACAATGCCAAAATTCGACGTATGAAGTGAACAACTAGAAAGGCTTTCAATAATAGACATCTCAGTGAAAATCATAAGATACATTTTCAAAATTGTTCGAAAGAATTGGAGCAGAAAAAAAAAAACTCCGCAGGAGACATTTCCAAAGAATATTCTCGACAGGGAGGGAAATAATTGGTCGGGGTTTTTTACAAATATGTACCCAGAAGAAGAGGAAATAAAGAAGAAATTCCTATAGTTAGAGATACCAAGAACACGTTACTAACAGATGATCGGGAAAAGGCAAACGCTTTCAATGTCTACTTCAGTTCCGTTTTTAAAACAAAATCTCACCACATTCAGATATCGACGGAGGCTGTACCAAATCAGTTTAATATAGACCTAAATATATTGCGAAATGAATTAAAGCTACGAAAAATAAAAAGTCGCGAGATCTAGATGTCATTTCAACTGACATAATTAAACTCGATGGAGAGGCAATATTATATCTAATAAGATTATTCCACGTTTCGATCAACAATTCAAGCGTGCCCGACGATTGGAAGCTATCTGCCGTTGTTCCGATTTTCAAGAGTAGTGACAGAACTGTTTTAGCCAATAATAGACCCGTAAGTCACACGTCAGTTGTATGTAAGCTAATGGAACACTTGATAACTAGCTACATTACATAAGAATGGGAATGGATATCGACGGAGGCTGTACCAAATCAGTTTAATATAGACCTAAATACATTGGGAAATGAATTAAAGCTACGAAAAATAAAAAGTCGCGAGATCCAGATGTCATTTCAACTGACATAATTAAAGTCGATGGAGAGGCAATATTACCAAATCTAACAAGATTATTCCACGTTTCGATCAACAATTCAAGCGTGCCCGACGATAGGAAGCTATCTACCGTTGTTCCGATTTTCAAGAGTAGTGACAGAACTGTTTTAGCCAATAATAGACCCGTAAGTCACACGTCAGTTGTATGTAAGCTAATGGAACACTTGATAACTAGCTACATTACATAAGAATGGGAATGGATATCGACGGAGGCTGTACCAAATCAGTTTAATATAGACCTAAATACATTGGGAAATGAATTAAAGCTACGAAAAATAAAAAGTCGCGAGATCCAGATGTCAATTCAACTGACATAATTAAACTCGATGGAGAGGCAATATTACCAAATCTAACAAGATTATTCCACGTTTCGATCAACAATTCAAGCGTGCCCGACGATTGGAAGCTATCTACCGTTGTTCCGATTTTCAAGAGTGGTGACAGAACTTTTAGCCAATAATAGACCCGTAAGTCACACGTCAGTTGTATGTAAGCTAATGGAACACTTGATAACTAGTTACATTACATAAGAATGGGAAAGAAAATAATGGCTATTTTATGGACAGCATGCTTTCAGGAATGGTTTGTCGGTCGAGAGTCAGTATTATTGTTTCAGGAAATAGCACATAAAGTTGATGATAGTGGGAGGGTGGATGCCGTAATAATAGATTTTGCGAAGGCATCTGATGCTGTCCCACACGATAAACTAGCTCATAAAGTAATGCAATTTGGTATTCGCACCAGAGTTGTGGCGTGGATTGATGAGCTTCTTCGAGATAGGAAACAGGAAGTCCGAATTGGACAACAACTTTCAACCCTAGCAAAGGTAACTGCAGGGATCCCTCAAGGAAGCGTTATGGGACCTCTCCTGTTTCTCGCGATTGTGAATGACATGCTAGACAAGTTGTATTCTAAATTACAGCTATTTTCAGATGACTGTACGAGTATAATATATTGAGTTATTCAATCAAAAGTATACGAGTGTATTTTGCAGGGTTATCTAGATAATTACATTTATGGTCGGAAAAATATAGCATGACAAAGTTTCAAAACCAAAACCATCACTTTTGGCAGGGGCCGCAAATAAAGTGAAACTCAACTTTAGGCAACGAAAACATTTCAAGAATCTTGTTTTGTATGTACGTGGGAATAATTTTTGATAGCAAATTAAGTTGGGAAAATCAGGTAAACTATGTCTTAGGGAAAGCCTGGAGATCCTTGCATATTACTATGCGAACACTAAAAAAAAATACTGCGAAAGCAAGAGAATTAGCTTATTTATCTCTAGTTCGTCCATTAATGGAAGACGGGGCGATTTGTTGGGACCTTTATAGAAACTCAAAAAAGGAATATTTGAATAGAGTACAGAGAAGAGCGTATACACTTACTTTCCAAAGCAATAGGAAGAAAGTAAAATGGTAGTCTCTAGAAACCAGTAGGGCTCAGGCAAGACTGTGCCTTGTACAAAGCGTATGCCGGTTATCCAGCTTGGAAAGATATTTACATCCGACTCAGTAGCCCAACGAGGTAATCACAAGCACAAAATTCAGTTTAGGCCACACAAAACAGGTGGACAATTTTCCTTTACAAAAAAAAAACCTATAACGAACTGGAATAAGTTGCTTGCGACAGTCTTGGAACCCTTTCCTCTAGGTGTTCAAAGATTTAAAAGTAAATTAACTAATAATATTTGTAAACTTCACTAGTTCAGTAAGTTTGGCTTATTATAACAGCGTTTATTTTTATTATATTATTATTGCTTTTGTTATTAATAGTATTGTAAAAATTATATGCAAAGTAGTATTGTATTGAAGTGTGGTGACGTATTATGAAGAGTAGTGCAATATGGAAGTAGAAAGAGAAATGAAGGGCAAAGGTTGAAGTAAAGTGAAGTGTAATTAAAAAGTCGTATTTAATAGTTTCCTCAACTGGCGTCGTGGTGCCATGTTGACCCCACTCGAATTTCGAAGTTGAATATCCTGCCTTTTTTTAATGAGAACGTTGGCATGCTGTTTACCTTCCAATAATGTGCTTATCTTCTGATTTGAGAAGTACTGTTGGAATTCATGCAGTTGTTTTGCAGTGAAGTGAATGAAAATTTTTTAGGGTGATAGCGGCGGCACCACCACGCCAGTTATGCAACTGTCTTTGTAATGGCGTGTTCATCGAAAATTGTTTCTTGTGCTGACACAGACCATGATATCGCTATCTCTAGATTGTTAGAAGAGATGGAGAGTGATTATAGTGACACTGGAGATATAAAACATGGGTATGACTGTCATAGCAAGAATTCTTGAAGATGCTGGTATGTCAACTAGCCGAACCTCGCATGAACATCACTCTTGAGCTTGTACCTGATTAGAGAGCTACGTGAAACAACTTCAATAATACAGAAGAAATCTATTCCCGGTACTCAATGTAATCCACAAGTAGCCAGGCAAATCAAGCGGTGCGCAATGTCAGAAAAAAATGACCGGAAAAGAAAAAAAATTGAGATGCATATTGCTGGTTAATGTGCCATAATATCAGCCAAAAAATTTGTAAGGAGAGCCCCGAGTCTATTTTTGCAGTCGTGTTTATATTTTATCGTAAAATTTGTGTATCAGAAAATGATAATACAAAAAAAATATTTTGAACAAATATTGTTAAAAATGCTGTTTTATTTATGATTTGTTAGTAATCTGTCACAGAGTTATTTATTATTTAAATAAGTAAAAAATGTATCAAATATGAATTATTTTTTCTAAAATATAATAAAAATGTAATTAACCAGAAATAGTTTAAAATTTATTACAAATTTTTATAATGAAATGAAAAAAATGACTATGGTCAAAATGGCACCACGACGCTGGTTGAGTAACAAAAACTCACCACGCCAGTTCAGAGTCAAAACCACCGTGCAAAATAATTTGAAGTTTCATTGTATTAATATTCCTAATTGTAATATTGTAGTGTTCTGCCACCAGGTAATCTACCTACAGAAATAATAAATATCCATCTATCTATCTAAAATATTCGCTAAGCATATTTGTCAAACAAGTTGCACATTGCTGTTTTGACAATGTCTCGCTGGCAACAGTGCGTTTCTCTCTTCTCTATAATTTGCTGCGAATACTTAACAATCAAATTTATTCCTGTTTGTTTCATTTGTAAAAGTAAAAAATGATTACTGCTCCTGACAATCGGAAAGAATGCAGATATGCATCACGGGCGCTTACAATGAATTGGTTAAATTGGACGCTTTGAAGCAATAGCTAAGGTCTTCGAAGCGCAGAAATTGCAATATTTTATTATTACGTAGAAGTTTCCGGCAATGCGAGAAAGTATGTGCTGTTGTAGCTCCAGTAGTTTTTATTTAGACAAAATTTTTTGAGGGGGCTCCATTTAATGTTTGAACCGCGGCCCTGGAAGGGGTTAGTATGCCGCTGTTCAAGGATTAAATTTTGTTCAATCTCGCAATCAAATGTTCAATCTCGCCACCAAGGCGCAGCCCCTAACAGCTTTTTCCCGCGCGGCCACCCATTATTAAACGCTTACTTTCACCAACCTCTCACAAGTCGCTCTCTGTGCATGCCGGCACGCTTCTACACTTCGGAAACTACTACAAAAGGGCAATAAAATCATTTACAGCGTCTTCCGCGCAAACCGCCGTTCGCACGGGCCCACGCCCGCCCAGTACAATGACCGCCGCTTCTCGGCGTCGCCAGCTGGGGTTTAAGCCCTCATTAGACGGCTGGGCCACCCCGGCACGCGGGGCCCTCACCCCATCGCTCGCTACCTGACAAACGACCAGAATGTGTACAAACATTTCTGGGAATCGCTTCGGGCCTCCCTCGCAAATATAAGCCCGTCAATATATCTCGCCGACAAAGGTGCACTGCCGGCGCGCCGCCCCGTTCCCCGGCCACCTGCATGTCAGATGCCTCAATTCCGTTGAAATCTCAAATACAAACGGGCCGCCATCGCGAGCACCCCACGTGCCACCGCCTTTGCTTTCGATCGCCGCCAATGTCACGTGACCTGAAGACATCACGAATAGGGAGCCGATCGCGGGCACTTCAAACTTTCCCGTCTTACCATAGGCCCAAGTCACAGCCACGTGACTCTCCCCCCCATGGCCTCAATCACACCCGCAATAATAAATACTGCGACTTCGCTCACACAGAGACGACAACCAGGACAAACAGACAACAAACAGAACAACGACAGACAACAGGAAGAACAGACAGAACAGACTAAACAGAACTTCTCTAACTACATTGCTCCGAACTTATTAAACTAACTGACTAGCAAAACTCATCAAGGTCGGTTGTTCCTGCTTCGCCTATCAAGGCGATTAGTACGGCCATATCAACCTGCCTCAAATTCGTGCCACTCGCGAGCCGCAGCCGCCACCTGGCCGAATTCACGGCAAACTCCACCACCAGCTCCGGTCATCTGAGTCCGCGCCCATGCCAGTTCGCACCACCGAACTGCCTGGAGCCTACCTCAGCCCGGACAGCGACACACTCAGCCGAGTGATTTGGGTTGCTGTCTTCCTTGCTACAAACTGTAAGCAAGCTGCCAAGTGTACTTCAAGAAAGAAGAGCAATCATTAACTTCATAAACTTTCAATGGTCCTCCGGCTTATCATAAACCAAAACCACTTGTATTAATAATTATTACGCAATTAAATTTATTTATTCTACTTGCATATTATCTATCATTGCCCCAAAGGCAAACAATCCCCTGAAGCCCGTTCTGATCCCCGTATGTAGTCGCACTCGCAGCACGGCAACTCCCTGGGCTGCATCTGCTACAAATTTTTTTGTACCAAAACTGTCATTCTCTGAGAAAAAAGAATAAATGAATGCAAGAATGAATGATAAACTGCGATGGAAACATTCAAAGACAATTCAAACCATTTCCGGGCACGCTTGTTAAGTCGCAAGATTTGTTTAATAAAATTTAAAGGCACTTTTGCCACGAATCAATTAAGATTATCAAGAAAAAGGACGAGCTATTCGAAAAAAAATGCCTCAGCGAACATTACTGGTAGTGGAAGTGGAAGAGCGAACATTACTGGCAGTGTGAAAGGTTCTTCAAATACATTATATGAAGAACGGGTTTACAAATTAATTAATTAATTAATTGTTACTGGTGGCGAGACTCACACCATTTTTTATTTTATTTGCCGTCAAAAACAGTTGCCCCGGGCAGACTGGGGAGACGTGAATTCTGTCCACGTTTTCATTATTCTGGGATCTCCATAGGGCCTGACAACTTTCGAAATGTAACACAAATAAATAGAGATCGATTAAAACGAGTTCCAGGGGACAAAGGGGAGATTAGACCAAGGTGTGCTCAAAATGGTGATTAGAGTAAAATGACGACAGAGGGAGTTTGATGAAAAATGAACGTTCTTGCAACATTTTTATGATTAATATATTAACTAGAAATTAAAAAAGATTGTTCAAATGTATGATACACCATGTGGTCTACAATACCACAATTCTTTGCTTCGTCAGGGGGACAGGGGGGGGGGTACATTTGCTTTTTTGGCTCCTATCCTCACCCTCCACCGACGCGGAATACGTCGACGTGCTGACGTCCGGATCCGGCTGGAGCCCAGTTTGCCCTCGCGGCAACCTCCCTATACAATGCCTGGGTAGGGGCAGCTCTACTATCTCAGAGCTCCTAGCTTTTCAAGGTAGTACCGGAGTCAAAACAATGCACCCCTCACAAGCGCGGGGAACAAGTTCCCTCCTCAATGCCCACAGTATCGGGCCACTGCCACGACGAATCCGACAGCCCAACTGGGGGCCATCTGAACTGAGTTTGAGGCTTACCGCCAGCTATCGACGGTGGGTAACGCCGGAATCTGAGCAACAGACCCAAAAGGTGGGTAGCCGGGCGAACCCGACTACCAGGAGCTTAGTATTTCTCATTGCCTGCACCTTCAAGCAAGCGACGTGAGCGGTGCTGCGAGACTCAGGGTGGTCGTCTACGACACTCCACCAGAGACCACGACATCGTGATCCCCCCTGCGGAGATGTTAAATATATCAAAAGTATATCACGAGGTTAAATATCACGCGGTTAAATATCATCGGACTGCTTTCTAAACGGGTGGTCTTGAGAAAACCGTCCATAAAGTCAGCACGACTACTAGGACTTCAGTTAGGCATAATTCATAAGCGCACACCCGGCAAGAAGCACAGCAGTCACAATAAAGAGGAATCTAATGCAGAGACACTGATTACGCCACAACATTTTAATATAATAGTATCCCGCTCGCAAGATTAAACGTGGCGCGCACGTTTACCTAGAGCGCGCCATGGGTGGCTCCGCCGCCTCGGAAAATATTTCGGGATGCCTATTGGCTGAGGGCAGCAGCTAGTGGACGCCGCCTGCCTCGCGAGCCTTGTAGCGAGTGCGGTAATGTCAACTTAACCGAGTTAAGCTGTCTTTATCTCTTGTATCTAGAACCTGCTTCGCCCCCGGACTTGCGCCTGGTTCTCGGATTCATGATTTTGGATAACGACTCCTGGATGGTTTGTTTTGGATTCTTATCTGAATTGTGGCTTGACCCCACTCGTCCTCCGTACGTCTATTGGAATCGGCTTTCCTCGCACCGTGAGACGCGCCGCCTATCCGTGCGGTTTCCGATCCCGGAACCCGCCTGGAGGCCGGGTTCCTCGTGCCAGCATCGCTCACGGCGCCTCCTGCGCCTTCACCGCTACGCATATGGCCTTTCTACGAGGCCGAGGCCGCATTCGCCGTCTCAGAGAGCTACGAACCCCGTGGCCTAATGGCACCAACGCCGCACTTAAATGTACGCGGCCCCGAGTCGCCTGTTGGGTAACTTACTGACATGAATAAATTATGTTTTTATGAGTTTGCTCCCTTTTTTTTTACATTCGAAAACACAACAATAATCATTTACCAGCGACTAACGAAACTACAGTCTTAGCCGAAGCGTAAGACATGGTAAGGTGTCAGCTCTCGTCTTTGCAGATGATTTATTCATCTTGGGGTCTGACAGACCCAAAACATTTATTTAACTAATTCACTATTTGGTGAATCTACGAGTAGATATGGAATTCGCGCAAGCCGAGAGTAAGGCTTTTAATATCAAACAAGGAAGGTGATTACTGAGGGTCGAACTAATAGCCAAAGATAACTCCTGAGGCTGAGGTGCATTGAAATCCTTTGCTCTCATGACCTTTACTGTTCCACCTGGTTGGGCTTCAGTTCGGTATTGAGGGGCTTCGTCGGTAAGGAGGAAGACCATGAAATAGCTTTAGCGTTGGCTTCCCTGCCTCTAAATCCCTACTTCGGTTCCGTACGGCAGAGGAAGACCTTGAAGTAGCTTTCGCGTAGGATTCCCTGACTTTGAACCCACAGAGGATTCGCCAATTGTGTCTCACTATTGTAATTAGTCGAAATTAGAGGTAATGTTTCGTTCACGTTTGGCATCAAGATCGTACGTAGAAGCACGGCCTATTGGGATAAAACACAGTTAGTTAAGGCTTTCGATATCATGGATATGGTCGACTTAAGAAGAGCAACGGAATCAACCAGATATCAAATGGACGTTCTGGAATAAGAACGTAAATAACTGGCAAATCGTTTCAGTCGGAGCGGTGTAACTCAGTGGAGAACTTCAAAAAAAGAAATGCAATGTGATATTGGCGGTATATTTGATTGAGGGCATTATCACGGAAAATTAAATGGATTATAATATTTGAGAGAGTCCATAGTGAAGTGCACATATATAATTGAGCATAAGGAAAGGGTTTTTGTATATTTGAAAGGTAAAGGTAAACCTAGATTTTGCTCTCGACATTTGTAGAATTGATTAAATGTACTGTTCTTTAGTTTGCAAACAATTTTTTGTCAAGTTTTTTGTTATAATTACGAAAAACGTTTCTCTTTTATTTTGATATTGAAAGCGTTTTGATTTTATATTTCTATGAGTTGCCATATTTGAATCTATAGTGTTTGCCTTAGAATCGTCGGCCCTGAGTAAACAATTAAATAGATATTTTTTATTTTCCCCGTTAAGTAGTTTTTAATGGAAAGGTAAAAATAAACTCACTATGTACACCAGTTTGTTATTTTTTATCTACAAGATAATTGGTAAGGCCAGTTACGGAGATATGGAACTGAACAAAGGAAACTTACTACTTTCCACTGTGTACCGCTATGGCCTTGTTTTTCTAAGCCCAATAATGGCTGCTAGAGATTTCAGATGGAGGCTGAGGGATATTTCTCTAGCTATCATTCCAGATCTTACTTCACGAGATGTTTTATTTCCTTACATGAAGAACAAAAGAAATAGGAAATTTAAGCATTTAAACGCACGCGACGAATCAGGACGCGCATATATCATATGAAGTGTTAGAGGGTTGTCTTTGATGTTTGGTTTCGAAGGATACGTAATTGTAACCATTGCATATTCTAAAAGATGGCGGTTTAAAAATTCCGAGGTTCCATTCGTAACATACAAGTGAATCAACAACAATTAAGAAGTGCACCGAAACCAGAGGCTCATCTATAGCACAAGGTGTTTGAGCGTGTTTGAGTGTGTGTGTGTGTGTGTTTGAGTGCGAGTGCGAGTGCGAGTGCGAGTGCGAGTGCGAGTGCGAGTGCGAGTGCGAGTGCGAGTGCGAGTGCGAGTGCGAGTGTGAGTGCGAGTGTGAGTGCGCGCGCGCGTGTGTGTGTGTGTGCGTGTGCGTGCGCGTGCGCGTGCGCGCTTGCTTCACAGATTTCTCTGTCTTACATTTAGAAAGCTCTGGTCCTCGAATAAGACTTGAGAATGTAGGACCCTGTAATAATTGTTTCAAGCGCAAAGGAACTCACGATAATAGTTTTAATTGTAATAGTGAGGCGAATCTCATGACCATAAAAATCAAAACAGTTGATTATCGTTTTAATAAACATCACTATGACTACAATGAACATCAAATCACATTTTTAGCGTAGATACAATTTAATTTTCAATCGGATAGTTTTGACATTATTACCCGAAAGCAGGAAATCCTCCATGAATACAGCCCATTTGGCTCCAAAAACACTTGCCTTTAGTAGTGTTCCGGAGCATTATTAGGTCGTGAATCAATGTTTACCACGGCAACGATAATCGCTTTGATTCAGGGCTAATGAGATGGACCCGGTTTCTACTTTCTCGCTATGGAGTGGAGAGAAATCACGTGGTGTAGCCAGAATTCATGTTTTGTGGGTCCTTGATACCGAACAATCGAATACCGGTAAATCGTCCGTCCGTTTGTCTGTTTGTCCGTCAACAACGCTAGAAGCTAAACCGGACAGCATTTCCTCCAAAATTGATATTCCCCAATCGTTGTGACTGATGTCGCAGTCCCTTGAATTTGAAACTGAAATTTTAATTTTGGGGATAATTTACATGAAGCCCCTGAGACATTTTCAAAAAAATAGCTCCAGCGTTTTTTATTAAATTTTGTTGTTGGAGAGTATGAACGATGTTTAAGAAAATGGGGCAAATCTCATATTCTTTGAAATCCTGATTTTTTTCGGTGGCAATACGGTTCACAAAATTCTTTCAATTATTTTCTCATCGAAACGCAGTTTTTTCTTCATGCTTACTGTGAAATACCCTTCCTTTGTATTACTAAATCTTGATATTTCCAAACAATTCCATAACTATAATGAGACAGTTAATCTCTGTACTTTTATCAATATAATTTCTCTTGTTTGCTCGGATATTCTAATAAACTCTCACAATGTTAAAACGTTATCTTGGATTTAATTGTAAATTTCTTTATGTGTTTTGACATACTACAACGTATTACTCCTTATCTGTCTTATTTGAACATGCAATTCTATACAGAATGACTATTCCTGGAAGTTCTGTTGATTAAAATCAATTATTGAATTGATGGCAACTAACTACCAACTATCGCCTTTAGTTTTTTCAAAATAATAAGAATTTAACATTTGTTATTATAATATTCAAATTTATATTGACGTCATTATCGAGTTAAACTTTCTTACGTACACATCTTTGTTTTTATTAAAATTCTGCTTTGTTGCTTCAAACTTGGCCATCTTTCTTTTGACAATATAAACAATCATCTCAAACATAGCTTTCTTAATTTGAAAGATATTAATAGTTTTATAAAGGTCTGGAAAGTGGCAATGCTACCTCACGTATGTCAAACATTGCCACCCCAATTTATTTCCAAGTCTGTGACAATGTTTAAAAGAGAAAGAGTTGGATAGGTGACAAAAACTCTCAAATATGCTACAGAACAAATTTTATCGATACTTAGTATTCTTTGGCAGTTTATATACAAAGTCAGGACTCATTAAGCTTTATTAATTATTTAATATTGTGTTCAAAAGTAATAGAAAAAAGTTCTTTGCCCGTATTACATTTGGTTGGAGAAGCTTAGCAACAATATCCACTTTAGGTGTAACACACTCATATGCAACATTTAGCCATTTGAAATGATTAATGCGTCTACGCTCTCCCACCAGCGGGGCACCACCCCAACCGGGATAAGCTCTAAGCTCCCGACAGATCTCCCGGAATATGTGGTAGTGTAGTGCATGTTAGTGTGTGTGTGTGTGTGTGTGTGTGTGTGTGTGTAAGGGGAGAGGATAGGACAAGGAAGAGGAAGGACAGATCGCGCGCGGTCCGTGGCCCGTTTGGTAGGGTATTGCTCCGGCATTCGCCTGGTGTTGCTCACAGAAACCACGGAAAATACCGATCAGAGCAGCCAGCCGCTAGAATTCTCCTTCAGACAGCGACTGAATTCGACCTATCTGAAAAGCGAGTGTCGAAAATCCTGCTGCCGTCGGGACTCGAACCTAGGACCTCCCGGTCCGAGACGCTGCAGAAATCGAAGAGCTCACAGAAGAAACAGAAATATATTTCTGGACATAGTACAACGAAATATATCTCTGCCCGTGCCGTTAGTAGTGAAAAAACTGTTATTGATTTCATTTCCAGAATTGAAAATGCCGTGAATACCAAATGTCCAATGAAACTTTGAACTCAAATCAAGGATATGAAGACAAGATAAATATTTTGATGAAGTTCATCTGTCTCATTTGAAGAACTTTTGCACTAGTACTAGTAATTATTTCTTTCATCATATCTTCACAGAGAAGCAATTTGCAAATACATTCAATATTAGGATTATTTCCTAAATTTTTGACCTTCTGACGCAGTCACGGAAGTTGTTGTTATGCCCTCGAGTGCGAGAGTTTTGAGGTGGTTCCATTGTACACCACTTGAAAATTGTATTTTTGTCATAAAAAACTCAGCTGAAATAATATATTCTCTTCTATCATATAAATCACTATCAGATTCAGTCTCCTCCGACTCCAATTTTTGGTGGTCACTATGCAAATCATTCCCTATTTCTTCATCACTCATTCTAAAGTCGAAGAGTTCCTGGAAGGGTAGGAGGAGAGAGCGCGAACGTTTCACAAGAAAGTGAATTAAAAGCAATGCCATATTGTGGGAATTCTGATTTGGTGTTGTTGACGTTCTTATCAGAAGAAATAAAAGAGGTCATCTTTGTCAACATACTAGCTTTATTAAGATAAAATCGTCAGTCTTGCTGCTTTCGGCAAAAGTCGGTCGACTGTGCCTGACGGTCGACTGTGATGACGACAAAGTCGGTCGACTGTGATGACGGCAAAGCCGACGAAAGCCGTCGAAAGCCGGCTATCTTAATAAAGCTAGTATATTGAAGATGACCTCTTTTATTTCTTCTGCAATGCAATATGCCCAGCGATCTCTCAGAAACCGTCATGTTAGTGAAGGGTTAAAAGGCATGTTATCGTAACTTATTCTTAAAAGCAAAATTAAGTAGCAACTTCCTTCCTTCGTCTCCTCTTGTGAACTAACTTGTGTTGGCACATAGGCGGCCAAATTAATTCAAATTTGGCGCCGCGCTTGGAATTCAATTATTCATAACCATTCTTTGAGGCTAAACATTTCAACCATCCGGACTTTGACTTACTTAATTTTTCCCTAAAAGCAACGGGATGACTTCCAGAGAGAAAGGAAGTTCATTTTTCGTATGAAACTCTTTGGTAGGACTGATCTGCTTTGGAAATTTTAATTGCTTTTAAATATGCCCGGTATATCGCGCTAGCTACTCGAGAAGCCAAAATAGCATATTGTAAACAAATTCTGAGTATCAAACGTCTTTACAAATAAGACACCATGAAATTCAATTGTTTGAGAATCTGCAGCCGAGCGGCTTCACAAAGAGGAGCCTCGTCAGGAAGAAAAACTAAGTAATATGCATCTTGGTTGCATTGAAAGTTGATTATTAATTTGGCAGTGTGGCCAACTCTCAGCAATGCAGTCTCCGTGAAACAACGCGTTGGCGCGCAATCTCCGCGTAATAACATTAACACGCACGAATTACGAGAGAGAAACCAGAGTCAGCTATTTCCGTTTCGACCACACGGGTATTACTGACAATTTTCGAAATAATCAGTAACTGTTACGCGGAATCGAAATACCAATAGTTCGTAAATACTTTGTTTTCAGAACTTTCCCTTATGTCAAAGGTTTAACCAACGACAACAGTCGTGTTTCGAAGTCGACAACAGTCGTGTGCAGAAGCTATCCCAAAATACTCTAGCTACATTCGCAGTCTCAACACTTGGGTAAAATGATAATACAAATAAGTAATTATTGTAATGAACATACAAGAATGTTCATGGCTGAAATTAATAAAATGCAGGTAATGTAATATATTTTTATTTTACTATCATCATTAATTGGCTGATTAGTGTACCCGGACGCGCCAATCGCTAAGGACATAAGTCCCATAAGTTAAGTGCATGTTATTATCACGGGATGAGGCGGTAATCTTTCTCCGATGGATTGAGAGATCCAGAACCGAATTATACGTGGGCTTGCGGAGTTTTCTTCAACCAGGGAACCAGAGGGTCACCGCCCCATTCTATGCAAGCTTTAAGCTCCCATCTGGTCTCCCGGCGTATGTGGTGGTGTAGTGCATGTAAATGTATATGTAAGGGGAGAGCACAGAACAAGGAAGAGGAAGGCAAGATTGCGCGCCGTCCGCGACCCGTTTGTTAGAGTACTGCTCCGGCATTCACCTGGTGTTAATCAGAGAAACCACAGGAAACTAGCGATCACAGGGGCTCTTCGCTAGAATTTGCCAGACAGCAGCTGAATTCGATCTAGCTATGTAGCTCGTGTGGAAAATCCTACCACTGTCGAATCACAAACCTTAGGACCTCCCGGTCAGAGGCACTTGTTTGGCATCAATGGATGCCCATTACATTAGCTGGTCTTAAACTGTTATCTCATCTCACAGCTACTTCATCATTCACTTTGAACAAATAAACAAGTCATGTGAAGCTTCTGGATTTGTATTCAGAATTTTATGAAGTATTTTTCGAGTTTAATCATGAAATTAGTATGTCAAATTACAAAATTAATGTGGATCTTCATAACCACAACGATATCGTTTATCGTGCCCAAAATTATTGGTACGAGGTAAGTGATAAAATAAAGCACCTTAGTAGAATGTATATTTGAACTACCTTCTCGCTACCTATTAGTACGTTACCAGACGAACGGAATAATGTCAAAGGCGTTTGCATCGTGACTATTGAAATGAGGATCAATTTAATGACGTACAGTATACAGTCCTGATTACAATCTAAAATTTGCGTCAGAAAAATTGTATTTCGTCTTTATATAGATTTTATCGGTTACAGCATTCTAGCTTTGAATAGCGTCGAATAGTGAGGCTTGCAGGTGTTTTGTTCATTTTGAGAACAGTAGAAGTAGTGTCTCAACCATGGACGAAACATCACAGGCCACAGCTCTTCTGGCCGCGTTGCAACGGCTCCTCCAAGCACCCTAAGCTACGCCCCGTTTTGAACTCGACACGGCATGGGACTTAGTGGCAGCACAAGCAGACAACCCAGCCATAGGTAAGCGAGACCAGGTCGAGTGCCGCTACCTGGCAATGTTACGACCGCTACTACCGCATTTGGACGACAGTGAAAAGAACTTTCTGACTGAACGCGTAAGAATAATGACTATCGCGCTCAAGAAAGGCTGGCGCACTGCGGTGCACAACGCCCAAGACGCAGACTTATTTGGCCTTCAAATTTCGGAGCCGCCACCGGCGCCACCGCTTAAGAAGACATAAAATCGAGAGCCCCAACGCTTTCCGCGGGGCCGCGGCCGCGGGCGAAAATAGAAAGTAGAGCAGTGCGGTGAGAAAGTGACAAATTTCGTGATTTTCCGGGTATGGTGTAGTATTGTTCATACTTTCCATATTCAATGACATACAAAAACGCTTATTCAACGGAGTATTGAATCAACGTTGCCTTCTCGATCAGTTCATATGACACAATTGCCGCAAAATAAGCTTTACATCAACATTTGATTTCTACGAACTGTTTCCCGTCCATTTCTCTAGTTTGACACGCATATACGCACAGAGTGTAACAAAAGTTCGCGTTTTTTTTATCAAAATTGCTAATACCTCAATGCATGGCTGCTCAAAACGGTTCAAAATGCAATGTTCAACGGTCGTCATTTAGACGACTTGAGCGGGAAGACTACAAAACAAATACCACACCACACGCATACCACACTGTAAACATTTCTAATGCGTATTAATCCATGATGTTAATCTCTCTTTAAAAGCCAGAGCTTCTCTCCAACGTCACATGACCAATACAAAGCCGGATTACTCATTTACCTTAATTTTGGAATCCCCTAAATATCAAGAAAAAATCCTTAATTTTTGCAAAAATATTCAAATATTTACTGATATATAATAGTTATTAACTATAATCAACAATTTAAGAAACCATGACAATTTTTGTTAACATATTTGTTATTACTGTAACTAAGACAACCAAATGTATTATTTAATTGTCGCTAATGACCATCGCTGTTGATGCGACAATAAATAAACTAAAAAAAATTGTGAAGCGGGAAAAGCATGTCAGGGGGGCACGTAAGAGATGCGCATTTTCGAAGAATAAGAGAGTCGCTTTTGGCAAATAAGTGGCCAAATTCTTTCAAATTTGGCGCCGTACTTGGAATACAATCAATTTTAACCACTCTTTGGCCCAAATTAACAGCAAAGGGTATACATTTCAAACGTCCCGCGCTCAAGATTTATTTTTCCCTCAACAACTGCCGACGACCTTGCAGAGAGGAAAGTAATTCACTTCTCTCATACAATTTTTTGAAACAGACATTCAACTGCTTCCAAAGACGGCCGGTAGAACGCGCTACATCCCGGGCGTGCGTAGCCGGCAGATGTCCAAAGAGCTGCAACGCAACACAGCGCATTATTGCAATTCAAAGAATCCCACTCGTTTCCAAATAAGACGCGACGGATTCACACTGTTTGAAAATCAGAGAAGCCGAGCAGGGCGATTTGCCACGCTCGAGTAAAAAGCTGGTAATGCACGCGTATGTATCGACTGCACCGACAGTCAAATTACTTGCGTGACGTTGGTTATGATACAAGATCTCTGTATGAACGGTGAAGCAGCATGTTTGGCGCGTAAAATTAGTTCACACGTACAAATTCCGAGAGAAAACTAGAAGGAAAACGATTTCATTTTCGCCCCGATAAGTAACACTAACATTCTTTAATACTTAATGATCCTGTTCACCGAGTTATGCTAACAGTGTTCATACTTGTCGTTTTCAGAATCTTTCCTTGTGTTAAAGTGTCAGAAAAACGAACAGCAGTTTTCTTCGCCCCCCCCTACCTTCTCAAAAAGCTCTCGCAATCGCTCGTGCCCTATTTCGCAGTATCAACAGTCGCGATTCAGAGGCCCTTGCTCCGCCTACGAACAACATTACGTCGACAGCTATTCTCACGAAGCATGACGGTCGATGTCAGACTGCAAACATTCCACTGGGTCCAGCAATTGCAGAGCGCGAGTTCAGAGCAGAAACGGGACCATAGTACCGGACAAGTGCTCACAAACGGCAGCAAAACTGGAAGGCAAGGGGTCATGTAACCATCGTCCAATATGACTTCTGCATTACGCGCTTCAGAAGTGTACGGGCACATTTTCGGACACAAAAATTTATGTCAAACTAGTGGTGCGAAAACAACACGTACTTTCTCGTCCGTATTTTCACGCAAAATGACGCGATAAGTACTCAAATGTTCGAAAAATTGTACATTAAAGAAAGATTTCATTAAAGAAAAAATATTTATCTTTAATATTTTCGTTCCACAAAGACGGCCAAAAATGTTGAGCTTTTGCAGTTCGAAAAATTAGGGTTTTCAACGAACATGAGACCTTAGCCATTCTCTGAAACGTCCTTCACACTTTCCCACAACAAAATTTAATCAAAAACGATGGAGACACGTTTTTGAGAATTTGGAAAGTGTTTCAAGTGCTTAATGTAAAGTTAGATCCCGGAGTTCCTGGTCGGTCACCCAACCAGGGAACCGCGAGTCTCGAATTCGCTTAACCTTCATGACTTCACGGAGCGTAGTAAACGAATTCGGCTAACGCCGCCGGACTTCGTTCGTATTAGTATCTGGAGTATTTTATGAGTGGTTTGAATTAAATCTGGTACGTGGGAGCCATGTTTTTGCAAAGTTAATCGACGTGGTAGGGTCTAAGCCGTTCTTAAAGGACCTTGATTGAAATGCGATCTTGAGATGGATATATTTTTGAACTACACTCCTCGTTTCAACTCATTAAATCCAATTTGCAATCTAGAAAGTAGTACGTCAGAACCAAATGCTGGCGGCGCACAACAGTAATTGAATATTCTATTTTTAAAGAGTTTTGAAGTGTATTTTTAAGATCTTCACTGAATAAATTGATCTTCAACTTGAACTGTATTTATTTAACACACTACAATAGCGAAGTATTAGTTTATCACAAAGTGCAGCAAGGTAGTGTGGTAACTAAAATAACTATAAATTTGGAAGTAATAGTCAAAGCCACTTCTTGGATTGACAAAGAATCACAATTTAGATATCTCAGATGTTCGTGGAATATAAGAAAGACGTCATTTTTTGACGGAAACATAAATCATGACCAATACTCATTGACATTATCACAATAAGCGCTGTGTAATTCTAGAAAAGGTGGAAACGATAATTGCCTGACGCAAGATCAAATGCTAATTCCCTAGATAAAGGCAAATACGTATGTCCATATGCATTCGTAAAATGTTTCAAAACGTATACGCTTCTTAGTCGATCAAAACCATGAGCATTATGAATTCGACCATGCTACTGAGGTGACAGTAACTGCTTTTGCACACAAACTCTAATATATAGGAAGCAATGACAAAAGCGAAAAGACTTCAGTGGGCAAGGAGAGCTGCGAGAAGTTTGTGTTACAAGGCAACACGGGGCAAATGTCATAATTTCGAACAATTTTTTTTTTTCCCTTTATATAATTTTGTCATTTTATGGTTGCAGCATGTTGCATAATACTACTCATTAAAATACAGATTTCATTATGATACACGTCGTTGACCAATCACATATGTTTACAAACCAAGTATTGGCACTTAATAAATCATTGAGATTCGTTCTAGTAAATGTTTCGTTCGATTGTGTATATTTAAAATTGCATTTAATATGTTATGTTTGTAGGTTTTAATTTCAATTATTAGTAATATTTTGCACGGAATATTAATTAAAATAAATTGTATCCCAATTTCACTTTGGTCCTATTTGACTAACGCAATAGTAAACAAAAGCTACGTGCGACAGGGTAGGGTAGGGTAGGGTAGGGTAGTAGGGAGCTGTCCGCTAGATGGCCTTGGCTACACCCTGTATGCCAACTGTCATGAAACGATTCATGTGAAAGTTTAACATAAAAAAATTAACATAAGTCGTAGAAAAAATACCGGAAATATGGAACTCGATGTAATGGTTCATAATACACTCGTGTGAAGGTAACAATTAATAGCACACTCTTATTAACACCCCTAATAGTATCTACCATTTAATCATTGTTTCATTATGTACTATTTGAAGTTCTGCTGCAAGAGAAAAAACGGGAATACGACAATATATATTAGTCGTATGTATGATATCACGTTCGACATTTCTGTCTCTCGAGGAGTTTCAAAATAGTACATTTTATATTATAACATTTTGGATATGGCCATCCATAGCAGGAGTATTCATTCCTACTCGTGAACATTGTCTAAGTTTCGAAGGTCTGTTCAGGCTTCAAGGTTTAGTCTGAGGTGCAACGTTGAAAGTTGAGGTAGCGCTAGGAAGGGTGTTGCAGTGGTCTCAGTATATCCTTAGGAAACCTTGATTTACTACGGGGCCATGAAGCACGACGACCCAGATTAAATATTGTGGAAAAGGGTGAAGAGTAAAGATTTTGATAGAAATTGTCGGCTATTTTACTTACGTGTTCGACTAACGTCAATAAATTTAGCTCGCGATGAATTTGGGAATTTGGAATAAACAATGGTGCCTTGAGGGTCTTTCTTAGGAACTGATTTTGGAATGCAACTAACTTTTGGAGGTTACTGGGTGCTACGCCACCCCATACTGGACATGCATAGGTTAGATTGGGTTGAATAATTGATTTGTACAGTCATATTCGGATTTCTATACTAATGGCAGATCGAGCGTTAATTAAGGGGAATATTATTGATGTTTTGACCAAGGCTTTATAGAGCGATTTTCCTAAGGATGAGCCAAAATGACAGCTAGTGCTGGCAACATAACTTAAGATTCTGTGGTCGTCGTGCCCTCGAGCCCAATAGACTCCCTTTCTGCATTTGTTCGTTTGCAATTGGTTAACTAGTTCGACGCTTTCTTTCGTGACGTCCTCGTCCGACAAAAATATAGTGCGCCGCGAGAAATAATTGAAATTAGGAAATGCTGTGTTATGTGCTCTTTTGTAAAAAATCTTTTTCCTTTATATATTACATTGAATTTACTTTTTGAGTGATAAATATTATGTTTATTTTAAAACCGAGACTTGAATGCAAGATGCGTACCTATGCACGTAGTTCCTGTGCTGTTGTGAGGCGAACTGTGATTGAGAGCTTTCTATTTACATTCGTGACAGTTTTTTTTTACAGGTTGTGAGAGTATGTTTAGAGATTGTATGCATATATAATTAAATTAATTATTTCCCGGACTCGCGTACGTGCATATACCTCAGCGAAACTCTTAGACTTCTGGATAGTGATGTCTTCTCAGGAGCCATAACCAAACACTTTACGAAGGGGCTGAACAGCTGTCGCGGCGGAGGGATACTTCTCTAAAATAATGTGATGTTCACATGTTTTCGCGAACTGTCACTTTGGCTCATCCTTAGGAAAATCGTTCTATATTAGCAGTTGCGTGTATGTAGGGTTTTCACGTTAGTCTTTTGTCAAATAATACTCCTATGTACTACTCACGCAACATTTCTTGAACGATGGATTAAAGAAATGCGGGCGGAGTGGGGGTATTAGTTACAAAGTCGGCCACTAGAGTATTTACAGTAATGACAACCTCTGGAAAATCAAAGTCTAACCTGCTACGTGTGCGGTCAAGTCATCGCTCTGGGTAGGCAACAATAGGGACACTAGATAGGAGTTTTAGGTACCTCCCTGGAAGGACCTGGACCTGCCTCGGCCATTTATTTAGATAATTGTAATAAAGCTGAACAGAAATTCTCGACTATGAAACCAACTAGTTTTGACTAGTTTCTGTTTCGAGCCAACGAAGTTTTAATGCTTGAAACGTCATGAGTGCTCGGTGCGAGCTTTTGCCTTCAACTGTTTGTTGCTCAAGGGATGGGGAAGCAAGGTCATCGTTCAAGAAAAGTTGCGCGAGTGGTACTTCACCGATGAAGAGGTCCACAGGACGAAATTCCCCTGGATGGTAAGTTCCAGGTGACTTTTCGGTCGGGGTAATGTGAATATCGTTGCGAGTGCACTTTGGTTCAGAGAGTATACTATCAGAGACGGCACTCAATGTTAATCCCAACGCTCTTATTCAAATCCCTAATTTCCATGGAGGAGGGAAGCAGCCATATTGCGCCCAATTTTGAGCCAATAGCGTCGAAAGACGATATGCCAATAGAGGTGGCACGTAAGGAAGACCGGAACATTTAAAATTAGATTACGGAGCTATTTTGAAAATGACGTCAAATTTTAATAACATTATTTTTATGTAAAATAAATACGCTAGACAATTTAGAAGACAAAAATTATTAGGATTAGGAATTCTAAGTCAGTGACTGGAATTTTAGCTCAGGGAGAGCAAAATAAAAAGGTATTTCATAATCATAATATTTATTTCTAAATTAAGTAAATCTTGTATTGTATCAATACTCAATACTATACTATAACAGTACTCAATAATTCTTACGCTGAGGTAAACTAATAGTTCTTAAATAATTGTCTTTCAGAATTTTCCCTTGTGTCAAGGGAGTAAAAAAAGGTAGGAGTCTTGTTTTTCAACACTAAACATCTTCAGATGCTCTTCAGGTTCACCTATATTGGTTCAGTAGATTCACATACCGCGTAAGACAACACACTTCTGTCTTTATATAAGTATAGATTTTCTCCCTCATACTGGCGGAACGATTTAGTAGTTGTATTTTTAAGTGAAGTGTTTCAAAGCGTTCGCGCAGCAATACAAATCGTTGTGGCCATATCTTAACTCGTTAATTTCCTAACTTGTAATGTTTTTTAACTCTCCGTTTGGGATTTCTCTTTCACGTATTACAAAGCCTCTGGCCTATAACTTGGGAGCCTACAAATCGCATCGGGGAAATCTGAACCCTTCGTGTATCGCGAGTCACCGCCCTTGCCCCCGTGCTACCTCGCGTCGCCCAGGCACGTCGCTTATATGATGGCCTTCAAACTAGGTGACCTGGGCATGATATGGACTCGTATAATTCCATTCAAGTCTTTGTTCATTACTTTCCTTCTGCCCACAGGCCAACGGGTAACTCGAACGCAAGTTAACAACCATTCAGTTTAACAAAACGCATTGAAAGCACTTTTTACTATCGCTTACGCCACGTTATTACCTTGAGGTCCCATATTTGGGCATTGGGTCGCTTCTACAATTGTTCATTTCAATCAGTATTGGTCACGGTAGTCAATCAACTAACTCCACTTTTTAGGCAATATTGCATTGTTTGTATATTGCCCTATTACTACTATTAAAATCAACAAAGTCCACTTTTTAGGCAAAGAGTGAAGTGCATCTATTGGTTTGGCTTTCTGTGATTTAAATCCCGGTAAAGCGAATTGGTAAACATTAATAGTTTTCCGGCAGTTTTCTCCAGCATCCTTCCATACAAGTCATTTTAACTTATTGTTACGTAAAAAACACTAAAATTATAGTTCAAATAAACCTCATAATTAATTCAGAGGTGAAAATATTGAAGTCCACAAAGTTTTCATGCATTTTCGGCAGCTTTCCCTCACAAATGACTTTTTGCGTGTCTCAGTTACAATCAATGTATCGAGCTTTTTGTAACGTGCTGCTACTTTCTAAACATAAATATTCCTCAGCAGTCAAAGAAGATAACCACTAAAGCTATGATATTGCAAGAAAATCATACGAATTAAGTTGAATAAATCCGCGCAGTGCCACTGAGGTAAACAAGTTTCGATCTGTGTATGTAATAAATGACGGGACGGCGAGATTTCGGCACGCTAGAAATGTTCACACCATATCTCTAAAGTGAAATGAAGACATCTTAGATTTACGTACTCTCTCAGCAGTTATAAAGAATGAAAGTACATGGAGACGAAATTTACTGAATTAGAGTTAGGTGCTTCAAATTCATGAAACACAAACCTGGAGCAATAAGATACAGGTACAGCGAGTCCGCACTTCGCCATCAAGGGAAAAATAGTCACATAGTCAAAATAGTCAAGAGAAAAATAGTCAAATGAGCATAGGGTAAAAGGAAACTACTAAGAAAACTCTCTGGAATATTTTAAAAAATTAATGAAAAGTTAATTGGGAAACCTCAGAACATTTGGAAGAGGGAGTCCGACATTACCGTTGACTTTTTGTTAGTCTTATTCTGTGGGTCAATAAATAAGTGAAAAAAAGGATATATTTTCGTTATATACGACTGGTGTCATTTCCAAGGAATTTCGTAGATGTCATGAGTATGTGACGTGCCACACTCGAAGCTGACTTCGGAACTAAGCTCGGAATTTCAGCATATTCCTAAGGCGGCGAGTCGCTTGGAGTACTGTGGTTGATTTAGTAAGTTGTAAAAGTTGAAGAGAAGAGAGAGGGTTGCTTACTCAAGTAGTCATGTTCGAATTAATACATATTTTATTATTTAAGAGGGAAGAGAGAAAGATTGGTTGTTGGTTGGTTGTTTTAGTGATTCCGGGCGCGTCAACAGCTTAGGTCATAGTCCCGTTAGTGTAGTGCATATTTCTTCTCGGGAGATGGCGGTGATCTTCCCCCGCTAGATGGCGAGATCCGGCGCCGACCTACCGTTGGCTAGTGGGGTTTCCCCCTAACCAGGACTCTCCCACGAGCGGGGCACCGCCCCAGCCGGGAGGAGCTCTAAGCTCCCGACCGGTCTCCCGGAATACGTGTGTAAGGAGAGAGGACAGTCCTATCCTCTCTCCTTACACAAACACACAAACACACACACACACACACAAGTAAGAGGAAGGGAAGATCGCGCGCGGTCCGCAGCCCGTGCTCCGGAATTCGCCTGGTGTTGATCGGAGAAACCACGGAAAACTACAGATCAGAGCAGTCGTCCGCTAGAATTCTCCGCCAGACAGCGACTTAATTCGACCTAGTTGAAAAGACCTGACACCAGTAGTAAGGGTTAACCTTTCATTATTTTTAAGATTTTCCAGGGAGTTATTATGTACTTTCCTTTTGCACCTAGATTATGTGACTCATCTTCTTCGGCGGTTTCCTCTTTAGCTACGTGCGGACTCAGACCGCTGCGACTAATATTTCGAAATATAACGCGACTGTAGAATTAATAAAACCGACAAAAAATTTCAAAAATCTTTGTGTTTTCACAGATAAAGAAACTTTAAAAACGTTGTTCCTTGTCAAAATTGACATAAGTACACTTATTTCTAATAAAACATAATCTATCATCAATTTTGAGCTTTATTACCTCCGCAAATTAAAATCCCGCCATGGTGAGTGCAACGAATGTAACCGTAACTTTAATCAATGAAAACGACAATATTTAAGATCTTCTTAATTTGAATTATTCATTGTAAATAAATATTACAATAATTTTTTTTAAAAAAAGGAATTACCTATAGTAATTAAATATGATAAAATGACTAACGTATAAGTTCGTTGTAAAATAAATATTTCTTAAATTATTGTTCAATTATATAATCGATATGTTTAGAAACGCATAATATAAACAATTAAAAAATGTCCTCCCCTACAAATTCGCCGCCCTAGACCAGTGCCTATCAGACCTGTCCGGAAATACTCCACAGGTTCCTACTTTTATCATGGCTCAAGCGCCACCATCGGCTAATGAGCTTGAAGGTGCAGAAGGTTATGGTCAAAATCCCCTAGGGTGTAATAACGTTGCGAAAAAATTAATTGGGCCCAGGAAGCGTCCGCTTCGGGGAGAAGTTAAGCAGTCGTAAATTGCCCAGTGATGTTAGACATTAGTGAATAAAGAAACAAATAGTATTTACACCAAACAATACACACAGAACTGAAGGAGAAAAAATTGAAATTACACGATCTAGGAGTCTGTCAAACTAGGTGCTACAACAGCACATGCTTTCTTGCGTTATTGAAAACAGTTACGTAATATTGAAATGTTCACTAATATTGAAATCAGATGATATTAAATGGTATATTCTGAGGCACTCTGAGTGTAGTTTGTAAATGAGAAAGTAAAAATTGTTGCAAATTCATGGCAAACGGAAGTATTGGCTCTCGGCCTAGAATTACACGCCACAAATAATGTTATTGTCAGCGCTGGTTCTCTGAAGACACGAGGGAAAACCGTGACAATAATTATGAATTATCAAATAGGCTTCGAATCACTTCTGAAAGGTTTATATGGAATATACAGCAACGCGACTAAATAAACCAGCTGCATCTTATTACCGCCACCATCTCGGCGTTCAACAACAATGAGTTTCTCAAATATCGATACGGCATTGTTCCGGAAATTGCAATTAAGCTCTGTGGATTGCTTAAAAAGAAACACATCAATTAGTTGTGAGCGATAAACTAAAATAGAATTAATATTGACATTTTCAATAGTCGAAATACATAAATTAAATTAATATTTTTCTTATCATTCATTCAATTTTTCTCTTGTCGAATAGTTGGCGTGAAATCTGTATATATTGCAGTAATTTTAAGTAGCAATTAAGCAAAAATTACTCTTTTAATCGCACATGACATCTTTTTTAAAGAGATTAAACAACAGATTTTGCCTCAGGCAAAAATCTCCATCTTCAATTTGGTGGTTTTAATTATTTGTTGTTATTTTCGATAAATCAGGGATTTCAACGAAAAAAGACCTGCACGATTCTCTTAAACGTACTTCGCACTATTCAACAGTAAAATTTAATAAAAAATTTAGAACCATTCTTTTGAAAATTTAGAAAATGTCTGAGGGGCTTCATGTGAAGTACCCCCCAAAATAAAAATTATCGGCTTCAAATTCCAGGTGCCGCGACATCAGTCAGATTGGGGAATATAAATTTTGGAGAAAATCGGCTGAACAGTTTTATGCGCTATCGTTGGGCATAGACAGACGGACGTTTTGCCGTAAATCCAATTTTCGGTATGAAGGACGCAGAAAACATGAATTCTAGCCATGTGTTAAAGGAATATTTTTTTCTATATTTAGCAACTGAATTCATCCACTTTTTCGTTACCAGAGCCAGGCTAATAAAGAGTTTTTGTGTCGGAAATGCGCCGTTTTCCGGCGCTCGATTACAATACCTTCTCTTCTTAAGTTAGTAAGTGCGAGTAGTATATCTGTGAAGCGATATCCAAACGAGGAGACAACAGAGAGAAAAAATTACATTTCATGAGCAATATAAATGTCAGTTCATCACAGCATTGCTTTTACTTAAATGAACACAAACGCAATCAATATGAATATTAATTGATGTTTCCGGGCGGGTCAACTGCTGTCATTAGTCCCGTGAGTGTAGTGCGGGTGATTACGCTGGGGGTGACGGTGATTCCCGCTGGCTGCTGAGATCCGGCGGCGCCGACCAACCTGTCGGCTTACGAGGTTTTCCTCAACCAGATAGCGCTGGCTCAGTGCATCAACTGAGCGCTTCTGACCGGGATGTTCTAGGTTCGAGCCCCGACGGCGGCAGGATTTTCGACACTAGTTTTTTTTTCAGGTACGACGAACTCAGTAGCTGTCTGGAAAAGAATTCTAGCGACCGGCTGCTCTCATCGGTAGCTTTCCGTGGTTTCTCCAACCAACACCATGCGAATGCCGGAGCAGTATCCTAACAAATGGGCCACGGACCGCACGCGATCTTTCCTTCCTCTTCCTTTCCCTATCCTTATCCCTTACACACACACGCACTAACATGCATTACACTACCACACATGCTGGGAGACTTGTCAGGGACTTAAACGTATGCCGGCTGGGACGATGCCCCGCTGGGGGAGATACCTGGTCGGGGAAACCCCGTTAGCCGACGGTGGGTCGGCGCCGGATCTGGCCATTAAGCGGGGGAAGACCAACCTCCTTCCCGAGTAAAAACACGCTCTTCACTTACGGTGCTAATGACCGTAGTAGTTGACGCGTCCTGAATCACTAACAATCAATCAACCCAACCAGATGCTTTCACCAGCGGGGTGCCGCCCGAGACGGGACAAGCTGTTCCCGACTTATCTCCCGCATGCCTGATAGTGTAGTGAATGCAGGTAAGGGGTAAAGACAACGTAGTATTCGTTCGGTGAAACCTCGGAAAACAGCCGGTGGTTTGTAATAAATTTAATTGATGTGGATTAAAAAACATACAAAATATACTGAAGTTTGTTGAACTGATTGCAGACGCTTTATGATGGAAGAAACAACGAAAATGTATGACTAAAAATTTCAAAAATTGATAGCAAGGAATATTGAATTTGGAATTAACGGATTCTTGTTAATCTCAATATGAAAAAAATGCGTCTCTTACGGAAAAGAAAAATTACATACAAAGATGTCAGGCTTGAAAAGAATCTAAGGGTTATAAACGACATATCACGTGCTATTACGAGTGAACGTTGACTGCATTGTTGAAACCGAGATCTTTGTTTTTCACTTAGTAGTTTTAAGGGTCGATGTGGGTGGATTTACACAATGTAGTTATGTTTTAAGACAGCGGGAATTTAATGTAGAATAATGAAAATTTGAAGTGTAAAGGAGTTGTATCTAAAAATGTATTAAATCCGACTTTGTTGAATTTGTTTATAATATGAATTTTTGATGGTTTTTCTTTTTTAAAAAACTTTCCCAGAAATTCGATCACATTTTAAATTTTAAACTTTCCATAACTGCTCCTGAATTACAAATAAACAATTGGGTGTACGAAAGTTGCGGTTTTAGTCATTTTGTTAAATATTAGTTAAAGAACATTTATTAATTGTTAGATGCAATAAATTGAGATTAAAAGTTCGTCAAGATGAATTATCAATATTAAAGTAGTACAAATAACGATTGTGATGTCCCTCCTATCCGGCTTTCAGTGAACGGTTTTAATCAAGTGAGAAACCAAAAAAGAGAGAAAAAAAATAGGAGTTGAGGTCGCTTGGATTGACTAAAGAGGAGGATTGAATAAATCACAGCTTTCCTTTATCAACAAAAAGCTATGAAATTTGTGACGTTTGAAACGCGCGGCTAGAATGAAAATGGTTAAGATGGCGTCATGCGCAACTTGGAAACTTCATGGGAAACGGAAAAGCAATTGTTCTTGCTTCGACAACATTGTGTTGTGTGATCGTTAAAACGATTGTTTGTGGCTATCAATTATAACTATTCAACGTACTTTCCTATATATCATACGTGTAATATCTACGGAAAACAAGAAAGTGGGGAAGCAGTTCTGATAACTATTATTTGGAAAGTGTATTTCAAACATTTTGTTACATACATTAAGCTAATGTTGATAGCAGGATTTTCTGTTATAGGCCGAAACTATATCCCTGAATAAATGTGTAAAGATATTGGTAAATATAAAACAACATAGTCATGGATATGCAGTATTTACTAGCATAACTTTTGTACTGCACTTCCTTCTGTGCGATGTAATCGCACGGGTTCAGCTAGTCTAAGCGATATTTGGAAATATCCTTACACACAAATTCTTTTCTTTGTATACTGCAACCATGATCCACGATGAGAAGATATTTGGTAGCTAGTCTAGCTCTAGTTATTTTTGCTCGTTCTGCGGAGCATCAGTTTACGTCACGAACCACGTGACCACAACACGGGTACGTCATTTAAAAAGCGGTGGATAACCAGGCATGCTTGCGACTCATGCCCTTATATCAGCAGTCAGCCGCTCTCCAAACTTTCCGGATTGCAATTTATGTTCCCACATCTCCTCTAATCAAAACGTGAAATTCCAGTCATTCTCTCAGATCTCTCCCACGCCGACGTATCTGTAGTTCATCACATTCTCCTCTTCAAATTGAATGCCAATCTTCCTGCTCATCTCTCTTCGACAGTTATCTCTCTAATAGAACATTGATCATTACTTATCTTAAGAAAACATCACCCTCCTATCCCATCAGAAGCGGCGTTCCACAGGGCGCCGTACTATCTCCTCATTTCTCTCTCTACATAAACGATATTCTAATAACACCTTTGGTTGAAGAATTTATTTATGATGATAACCTTGCTTCCCTCTCATCCTCCTGCATTCTAGTCCAATCCCTTACCAACCTCCAAAACACCCTCCTAAATTTCGCTATCTGGGCTCAACACAATGCATTTGAATTGAGATTCATGTATTTGGCCACATTAAGGTTTTTAACAGTCATAATATTACAAAGATCCTCTTATTAATTTATTCACATATATATAGAAATTGTCTGGAAATTACCAGCGACATTTTGGGGAACTTATTTTCACCCCATTCTCAGGTTCGACTGTGTAGCAGAGAAATTATGAAATGATTACTGTACAATATTATAAGAAAATCTTCCGAAGATATAAGAACATTACAAAGAAAAACATATACAGCACTCGATATAGTACACACATACAGACTCACCATTTTAAAACAAAAGATCAAAAAGAAACCAAAGTAATATACACATTTTCAACAGGGAGTGCGAACGCACGTCTGGCATGGCAGTTACAACATGATTAGAACCCAATGTAAATTATCAGCTGACAATTGTGGCGTATCTCAAGAAAAGAGAGGTGATTCCAAATGCGTTACAAGAAATGTATTACACAAATTACAAATATTAAATAAATAAAATAATTATTTATATAAATAACATACTTCACTACTTAAGAACACAGAAATTACAAAATTGGTAAGCACCATTCACAAAAATATTATTTCTTTTAAAAATTCCATAAGACAGAATCACAAAGACATGTTTCCCCAACAAGGTATCTGCCACCAACGGGGCACCGCCCCAGCCGCGACAAGTTGTAAGCTTCCGACCGGTCTCCCGGCATGTGGTAGTGTACTGCACGTTAGTGTGTGTGTAAGAGGGGTGAGGATATGACAAGGAAAAGGAAGGAAAGATCGCGCGCAGTCATTGGCCCATTTGTTAGGGTATCGCTGCGGCATTGGCCTGGTGTGGATCGGAGAAACCACGGAAAACTAGTGATCAGAGAAGCCGGCCGTCAGCATTCTCCTCCAGATAGTAATTGAATTCGACCTAGTGGAATCGACTATGAATCGACTAGCTGACAAGCTAGTGTCGAAAATCCTGCCGCGGACGGGACTCGGAAGTAGGACCTCCCGGTCAGAGGCATTGCAATGACATCAGTTGATGCACTGAGCCACCACTCCCGGTCTGAGAATTCGAGTATTCGTTCTTCCAGCGGTCTTAATGAAACAGATAGCGATAAAAAAGCACCGACAATCACTTTTCCTCACAACTTATGACGGATTTACATAGAAAAAGTTTTGCATTGAGGTTCTTGAAACGACATCACTGACGTAGCTCAAGTATTTGATCGGTCATCAGATAATTACAGGAAATACCAGAAGGATTAAGTTCAGACTATAACGACCTTCGTATCCTAGAACGTAACTGCAGCCGTGAGCATCCACAGCAAGAAAGAGTCCACTGTGGCTGGGTCATTAAATGACGAGCACGTTGAGATAAATCTTACGCGATACTTTAGGAGCAACCGGCAGTTATCAACAGAACTTACGTTGGATTCTCTTCACCGCCATTGGAAGTAGTAAGTAAATCTACAACCCTTTACAATTCTTGCAGCACTTAAATCTGAGAATTCGACTATTCGTTCTTCCAGCTGTCTTAATGACACAGCTACAAAAACTAGTAGTGCTAAAACTACGTACTTTCTCGCACGTATTTTTACGCATAATTACGCGAGAACTCACATTTCCGAAAAATTGTTTATAATCTTATTTCAAAATATATCTTTAAGGAACATATTTCATTAAAGGAAAAAATCTTTATCTGTAATTTTTTTAATTGTAGGATGGCGCAGAAAAACATTTTAAATTTTTGCAATTTTAAAAAAAATACGAGTTTTCAACGAAAATGAGACATATACCATTTCCTTAAACGGCCTTAACACTATCCAACCACAAAATTTAATAAAAAGCGATGAAACCATTTTTTTTTGAAAATTTTGAAAATGTCTCAGGGGTTTCATGTAAAGTATCCCCCAAAATTACAATTTTTCGGATTCTTTTTCGGTTTCAAATATGGAACCGCAACTTCAGCCAGATCGATTGGGAAATGTCATTTTTGGAGACCTTCCGCTGAACGGTTTAGCCGCTGTTCACAGATGCCATTACATTTTTCGGAATCAGGGACCCACAAAACGTAGATTCTGACTATACAACGTGTTAGATGATTTTTTTTTCTAAATTCAGCAACTAGATTTATCCACTTTTCCATTACCAGGGTCCTGTAGTAAGAGCTTTCTCTGCCGAAAATTTGTCATTTTCACGCAGCATTACATAACTTTCTCTCTACTCCTTAGCGAGAAAGTAAAAATGAGGGGCACGTTTGAGAGATATCTTACACGAAACCTTAGGAGCAACCGACCGTTACGAATGAAACTTCCACTCTTCACTGGCATTAGAGGCATAAAATGTGTTAGGGGTCTTTCCAAACCTGATAATGTTTTCAGCATTGTGTGTATATTCAAGAAATTAATGCTTTCTGAAAAGGGTTGAAAGGTTTCCTCACCTATGCTTGCTTTATCCTGCATGTGAACAAATGTGTCTATACGGAACTTATTTTGCATTGAACGCAGAATTTTTAGGTGTTCCCACTACTTTATACTTATATTTAACTGTAGAACGAATTGACATTTGATCAGCTGGGACGCGGTTCTCCAATCGGAAGCTTCAATATCGCACACAAGTTGTAGCCAAGCTCCCCATTGGAAAATAAGAGTTCCGGATAATTGCTGTCAATTCGTCTTACATTTAAATGGAGTACAATACTTGGATCCTCAAACAATTATCTAATTATTTATCGCCGTACCAATACTATTTGTGCTTGACAGTTAAATAAATTTAATTTAACTAGAGATGCTACAGAATGACACAGACTTTCTCGTAGCAATTTTTTCTAGTTTCCTTGGCGTGGACTGGCTTTACGGTCTTCATCCATTCTCTGGTCAGCTGCCATTTATCGTCACCGAAAGTATATTTTCTTGACGTTTTCTTACCTTTTCGGTAACTTAATAGTAGAACCGAATACTACTTCAAGAATTTTAAAGAAGAGTAAAATCTCGTTAAAAAATGTGTAGGTGGGGTGATAAGTATGAAGGAACGGGATTGGTCTCTTTCGACCGCTGACCATCGTTATATTCACATTGAGTCTGGTTTCTGTTGCGGGCTTTTATTAGACGGGACGTGTGGTGAACATTGTCATGGCAGATCAGTGAAGTGTGACGTCTTCGGAACATTACAGAGATCACAGAAACGAGTTCAGATATTTACGGGTTTATTAGTAATTAAGTATTTACAAATAAATAGTTTAAACAGTTATTTACAGCTTTGATAAACTCATCCCCTGATCGCAGGAGCGATCCTTAAACGATTCAAGATCTGCCTGACTCGCGGCCCTCGCCACTCCTCAACGAGCTTCCGCACACAACGTAGAGCTCCGTGACCGCAGTCACCTGTGGAAAGTATGTTCCATCGCGGCGTCCCAACACATGGGTTGCCCTAGAAACATCGCTGGTCTCCGCACCGCCCTGGGCGTAAGCTTTGTGCATTCGCACGAGCTTTACACACAGCTCAAAACCCCACCCCCGCGCTTGGCGCTCTCGCTTATCTACCTTCAAACCACGTGACACGCAACGTCATCTTGCGTTCGCACGGCGACTCTCACCACGTGCTTGCCGCGCCGCCACATGGTTTGGGCATCCCTTCCCATGAATTCCTCGAAGTTCCCCAAATCCCTCACGGCGCCTCCGTCCTTAGCTACCGTCTATTCAAAACATTTTACTCTCCCCTACCGGCATCTGTACCTACACTAATCCTGCCTCGCGACACATCCCTGACGCCGGCCTTCCTAACAACGAGGTTGATTTGATTTGATTTATTTGGTCAAAAAACAGTAAAAACTGTGTACGACGTATGGGTGAGAAGATTACCTGCGCACGTTTTCTTGAGTATCAAAATCCCATCCCTATGTTTTAACGATAGTTGAAAGACGAATGAAAGTTAAAACAATAATAATATTATTAATAATAATAAAATTTAAATAATAAAAAGCGCGAGATTAGTAACATTTGAAAAGCTATACATTTTTGTTCAGGAGTTATAGAAAAACTATTTTCAACGGTAAACGAACCAGATTTGATTTTTCTGCATTGTTAACAATATAGTAACTCACCCTCGGTTCTAATTCTTCCTCCACAAGCAAAAGAAGAGCTCAGTGAAACGCGCGCATAGTAAAGCTTTATTTGCGTCCAGAAGCAAAACAGGGTCCATCTCAGCATTTGCTCAATGAATCACGAAAACTGGACAAAAATCGATCGAGATGGCTTTTATAGAGAAGAACGTTACAGAAGACTTACCGCTGAATGTAGGAGGGGAGCGGGCTAGCCTAATGATAACAATCAATGAGCGTCAAAACACTTCTAGAATAATTTATATAATATTAACTGTTATGTACGTGAAAAGACACAAGTCAACAATAACAATTTATTGATCAAGCCTTTTACAAAAGTGATCCCGTTTACAGAAATCCAGTGGAGTAGTCCGTTGTCAATTGCCGCGGTGTCCAAAATCCAGAAGAAGTCCAAAATACCAGGAGAGAGGAAACAAGTTAACTTCGCCGAGTTCGCACAATATACACTATACACTAAGTCACTTCTGGATCGCACTTCAAGACTGTCTGTTCCTCTGGCCGGCGCGGCCCGTTAAGAAGCACGCCGCGCCGTAATCTCGCCTCGGGGCTGCTGATCCGCTCGCCGGCCGCTCACGTTCTATTGGCCGGTCTTCGCGCCGGTTTGTGGCCCTGCTGCCTTCAGTAGCCTCTGTCCCGCGCTGCCGAATTGGCGCGCGATACGAATCCTCGTATATCGCCGCAACATTAACAGCACAAAATTTGTGGATGAAGAGAACCGAACGTGTTTAGGCAAACACAATTAGGTCAGGAAATAAATCGTGACCTTCTCATTTATCAAACATTTATTTGTGAATATTGGAGTGACCCGGCAAGGCGCTCGCCTGAAGCGAAATCAGGGTAGTGTCTCGGGACGTGCATTGTTTTCAGATAGCTATCCGACAAACTAACAATAATTGAGCAAATGCGCGGTTTGCTATTTTTCTTTAGAAACCGACATCGCGGCGGCAGTGTAACGGTTAGCGTATCGGCTGTTATACTCAAGTTTGCGGGTTCAAACCCGATCAAAACCGTGGATATTTAAGGGCGAAAAAATCCTTCATACGCCTTCCTTCGGAGGGGAAGTAAAGCGGGCTGTCCCATGTTAGATTTACTGCATGTAAAAGATCCTCAAGCCTAAATGAAGCCTTTGAACTAAATTCAAATTGCCTGTTCCGTCGCCCAAGTAATACCTCCTATCTTCTCTAGTAGGTGAAAGGAGCGTAACGAAATTTGCGTGGTCAGACAGAAGAGCAGGCCTCATGACCTGAGTCTCGCCACGTAAAATAAGGCATTCATTCATTCATTGTAATTTATCGCGTTAACGAGGCGAAATATCGCCGTAACAGCGACTGAAGAGAGAAGACCTCACGAACACAGGATATTTCTTCGCCCGGAGTTCATTCGAGAATGTATTGAATGCGCGCGAAGAGATGAAGTAAGAACATTTAAATTGATTTTGTGTAAAGAAGGTTCAGTATAGTCGGTAGTAAAAACAAATAAGCTCATTAAACCATGCTTATTTTCAATGGAAAGAAATATATTTCTTGTTTGAAACAAGGCTGATAATTCATATTTTGCTTGCAATGAATCAAAGAGTTTCGTATCTAACAAAACTTTCAGAAATGACTGGTCAGTACGGACGGACGTCCACATACGATCAGATAACCTGTAGTTTGTCGTATGTTGATACACACAAATGTTAAAAATAATAATGGGAATGTTATTGAAATTATTAATTATGAAATACAGACATGAGCAGAGCAGGCGAAATTGAATTTATATAAAGAGCGAATATAAATATTAGTATTGGCATCAACCAATTGAATATAGACACATTTAACTATAAATAAGAACCAAAGAATACAAGGTTCATATCAGTACATTTTGTTTGATACCTTAATTAGCAATAGTCAGAATTATTAATAAAAAGATACAGTTTTAAAACTAATCCCTCAAGGAGAAAATCTCGTTTTATGAAACACCAATTTTGCTTGTATCAAGTTTTGAAAAGAAACGCTAAATTCTATAACTCGGAATTTGTACCACTATATAACGGTGGAAATATTTTAATGCGAGTACTAGCCACAGATCGTTCACGTAAAAAAAGAAATTTTAGTAGAAAGAGAATTTTAATAATGTATGCATACAATAATCATAGAAACTGCAGGTGCTCTTCAACCACTGAAAAAAGTAAGTAAGAAATGTATTAAGTATTCCACAAAACTGGCTAGAACACTCTCAAAATGTCGATTCAACATTGCTGTTTGTAAATAATATCCACGCCAGGATTTTAATGAAAAATACATACGCCTGTTTAAAATACAGATTTTGTGTATTTTAGACAGGAGACAACTCGCTGTTTGAACCTTTTGTAGACAGACTTATGTCACAGAAAATCAATAAGGCAAGTACAAAGAATGGAATGATTTTAATAAATTTAATTTAATAAATTTAATAATAATTGAATCAGCAGGATATTGTTTAAGAGACCACTGCAAACGTGGTAGATCATTTCGAGTAACCGAGAAATAAAATAGTCGATGATTATTGGTTCGCAAAGGCTATGTTGGTAGTTTCCCTAAGCGAAAGTAATTTTTATTCACCTTGGCTGTTCGAAACATCGATGATATTTACCCATTTGCAAATAAGAAATCCGGATTCACTTTCTGTGTATTGACACGCAGGTTGTTCAATATCTAAAACACCAAAATTCCTCATATTACGTAAGATGTTTCCAATATTTCAATATAATGTGTGGTTTTCATGAACCACTAATTTGCATCCGCCTCAGTGTATCTGCCGCAAAAGGGGAGATATTTTTTAAAAATTTATTTCTTGTTCGACAATACAGTCTTTCAAGGGTTTTAAAAATACGTAATATTATTACATGACAATTTTGGATTGGCCATCTATAAGATAAATGAGGTTTAAACTCTGACATAATTATTGATTTAATGTTCATTAAGAAGAGAAAGGAATATGATTATGTTAAGGAGCTGAGGGTAAAGTGGTTTACAGGGGTTTGAATTTGTTTTTGGGAAATCTTGACTTTATGCGTGGGTGGACCGCATTTTTTCCCATGTTAAGTTGATATTGATAGTATTAACTTTTTATCAAATAAAATTACAAGGTATTTTATTGGTGAGGAGACCCATGGTATTTTCGTTCCTAGTATTGATAGCTTAGTTGGATTTCGTGGCCTACAAAGGGTGAAGATTTTTGCCTCTTTTATCTGGGTTAATTTTACCTTTCCAATTGATATATATATATATATATATATATATATATATATATATATATATATATATATATATATATATATACACCGTAAGGAGCGCATGACTCCATAAATAACATATGATTCTCGTTCGCAGAAATTACTGTTCGAAGGCTAAGTGATGAAGCCTTTGTTGTCAAGAAGACCTGGTTTTCCTAAACTTTTTTTTAGGTTAACAAGCGCGATTGTGGGAAATTTAAAATTAATCTCGGAAATCTTGAGGAAATCAAAAACGCCAGAGCTTAGATTAAAGCTTCAAGGAGTGCTCTACTGTGGATTAGAGGGTTGGCTCTATATATGTAAGTTATGCAAAAGTGTAAAAGTTGTTAATCGTGCACTTCATCTGACTGAAACCCAAAGTAGCCTTTGAACCTGTGTATACTTTGGACTTATCCTACAACTTTGGATAACGTTCACCAGATATTATGAGAATTAGCTCGATTAGCCATAACAAATATATTCTTTCTAAATGTTAATTGGCTTCACAAAATAAGATTTTTTTCAAGAATAATAGAGAGGCTCTCAAAAATATTAGAGACGCTTTTCTATCCGCAAATAGAAACTTTTCTAGGGAAAAACGAAGCGTTTTCAGTCTCACAACACGGTTTCAGGAAATCAAAATCTACGGAAACTGCCATTTTTTCTTTCCTTAAGGATGTTGCTTCATCAATGGACCAAAATGAAGAACCCATTGGAATATTTTTAGATCTTTCGAAAGCTTTTGACGTTATTAACATAACATCTTGCTCTCAAAATTACCTGCTTATGGAATTCGTGGTATTGCCATAGATTGGATAACCTCGTACCTTAAACATCGATCTCAAAGAGTAGAAATACCGTACTGGCACGAAAGGACATTATTTACTTATCTCTCCAATTCTTTGACAATTGAACATGGGATCTCAAAAGGTTCGATGTTAGGTCCTATCCTCTTTCTGTTGTACGTAAACGATATGCCCTCATCTATTAAAAATGGAAGAACAGTTCTGTTTGCCGATGACACGAATGTTCTTTGCAAAAAAGAAACAATAAATAGTACAATTCCAAAAGTTTCAAATTGGTTTTGTAATAACAAATTAATAGTTAACGAAGGAAAAACTGTCTCAATGCAATTTTGCGTTTCAAATCTTCAATCGTATGCTCCATTAAAAATGAGCAATATGCAATTAGCTGATGTTAAGGTAACAAAATTTCTAGGTCTCTCAATTCAATCAAACCTCAAATGGAATGTACATATAACAGAATTAAACACTAAATTAAGCTTATTATGTTATGCATTCAGAATTCTTTCTAATTCTGTCAGCCTTCATGCAGCTCGTTGCGTGTATTTTGCAAATGTTCATTCCCGCCTGAGATATGGCATAATATTCTGGGGAAGCTCATTCTTTAGTGCCCAGACATTTAGATTGCAAAAGAAAATTATCCAAATAATGAAAAAATCCCATCCACGTGATCCGTGCAAGCCTCTTTTCATTGAGTTTGGAATCTTACCATTGCCTTGCCTATTTATTTATAAGTCTGTAGTATTTGTCAAAACTGACTTACTGAACGATGGCAACTTATTTTCATGTAATACTCATAGTTATAGTTACAACACTCGACGTAGAAATCATGTTCATCAAGTGTCAGTATCAACAGCTCACTACAAGAAATCCACATACAATACATGTACGTTACTTCACAACGCTCTGCCAGATGAAATTAAACAATTAAAATTGGTACACAAATTTAAGTTAAAAGTAAAATATTTTCTCCTGCAAAACTGTTTCTATACAATTAGAGACTATATTGATCGTCAAAACGAAAAATAATGTTTACTTTAACCAAACCAAGATATAGTATAATGAATTAGTTTACATTTGCATTGTATAATTTAAAGAAAGACTCAATATGCCTGTAATAAATAATGTACTTCCGGGTCAATGACCCCCATCTCGATCAGGTTTTTGTCCAGTTTCCCTGATCCATTGAGCAAATGCTGAGATGGCCCCTTGATTTGCTTCTGGACGTAAATGTAGCATCACTATGCCCACGTTTTGTTGAACTTTCCTTTTGCTTGTAGTGGTACTAGAGCTTAGGGTGAGTTTCTATTTTGTTAACAATACAGAAAAATCAAATCTGTTCGTTCCTTTACCGTTAAAAATAAGTTTTCTATAATTTGGCAACGAAAATATCTAGTTTTTGAAATGTTAATCTCTCGCTTTTTTAAATTTGTTTATTATTATTATTATTATTTTTCAACTATTAATAGTTAAATTATTGGGAAGTGATGCTGAAACTCAAGATGATTTTCTCCCCCATACGTCACATACAGTTTTTGACTAAATAAATAAATAAACAAAGAGAAATTGAGTGGAAAGATACGACGCAGGACGTGTTAATCAAAACGTACCTTCCGCAATTTACAAAACCTTGCCAGTATATTATTTACTAGTAAAAATTGGTGTTTTCCATTTCATGCTTATCACATTTTCATTCCGATTATCTATGCGAAATTCTTCAAACAACTGTTTTCTTTGTCGAGTGTTAACCAGATATGTGTCCATGATCAGCATGCACACTGCTACTGATTCGCGTTTATTGTCACACACGTCTCATACTTAAATCGCTTGAAATGATGCCATAATTTTGTTTGGACATTGCGGCAATTAATTATGTTGTGTACATGACATCGTGTTTCTACGTAACTAATTTATAAGTTCTTTTGTAATCCAGTTCCTACACTTGATTATGTCGTTCATCGAATAAACGGTCCATCAGCGCATACCTTTCACTGTTTGCGTATTCTTAGGAAACATATTGCTGCTGCATGGGAATTCAACTCCACATTATTTAGTGTTTATAATTTGACAGCGTTTATAGCTACAGAGTTTTGACTCGTGTATAATTATACCTTCACTCTACACATTATTTATTCGGCCAAACCGTAAGCAGCTTGGCTTTTACTATAATATTCGAGGTTGACTGTCGCTGCTACTGCACACTTTGGCTCTCAACCCGGTAAATCACTACTAAGACAAACAAAAATGTTTCACTTTTGATTAATTATGGCACTACAAAAATGCGGTATTGAGGGGGAAAATAGTCGGTGTATGGTTGGAGAGCAAGTATGATGAAAACTTGTAATGTCGCCTGGCGTATCCTAACATCCAGTGATTTTGACTTTTGAAAAATTAAACAATTCTTGTCAGCACATTAAATATTTTGAAAAATTCTTGTCAAAACATTAAATATTTTAAAAAATTCTTGTCAAAACATTAAATATTTTAAAAACTATATTGTGTGTCACTTTTCTTCTTGTTATTTCTACTCTTTTTTACCAAATCTCTGCGTGTTCACGTCAGCTGAGCCTCCAAAATTCAGCTCGCGTGAGTGTAGAAGCATGCGTTCAAGAAGCATACGTTACATAGCTGGCAAGGATTGTCAAGTCAATAATGCTCTGTTATTTAAAGTGCATTTAAAAAACATCTCTTGCGTGTGCGAGAAAAACCTCTGCTCTGTGCAGAGTCAATACGGTGACCAGGGGCTGCTCTATTGGCGTTTCAACAATGCAAGTGAACGGCGCTGAATTGGACTGACGCGCACATTAGGTTTCACGAGTAATTCTGTTAAAATAATGCGTTCAAAACGTAGTTGCGAGCTACAGTTCTTTAATATAAGATCTAAAGTAACTAAAGTTTGTAAACAGTAGCAGTTGACACCACCCTTATTTTGATAAATTATTTTTGTGCAGTTTTGACGGAGATTAGAAAGGCGCACACAAGCATGGTGGAAATAGGAAGATTTAGAAAATAGAGGCTAGTAAAAGAATGTGTACCATTGGGTTGTACAAAATTGTGAAATTTCGAATTTGCTATCAAAATAGTAAAATTAGAAAACGAATCCAATAATTTTTTAAAATGTCATTCAATTATGGTAAAAATATGTGTACTTCTAGGAATTGGGTGTGGTAACAGTGCAAATTTGATCTCTGAAAATGGTGGATCCGCTTTGGTGGACATATTTTTATAAATTCCATTCAACTAACCTAACGTACGATTTATAGGTTTTTTGAAGCCTTTGATGGCGAATTTTATTTCGAAACTGTAAAATTTTGAATTGCAGATATCGTACACTGGACATTTTTTGATATTATCAATGAATATACATTATATTATACGAATACTGAAAAATAAACATAAAATAATACAAATAATGCAAAAATGTGAATATACATTATACACATCCAAACATATAAAACAGAGAACATGTGTTATAATGATTATTTTATTTATTGTGTACTCTATTTTTTAAATAATGTGAAAAGCTCTAAAATAAAATGGTATATTAAAGAAACAAATTCTAACGAGAAAATGCAATTGTGACGACAGAAAAACTGAAGAGCGATTTGGCGAGACTAGTGCATTGTCGACGGTGCTTGGCTAGCATTGTTCCAAACTAATTACAACTTTCACATAAACTCCAACAAAGAAGAATAAAACAATATTGTTATTGAAATTATTCTGCATGACAAATGACATTTTTGAAACTTTTTTCTTCGTTTGCTGTTAAAATTGTCTCAAACCTTTTTGAAAGCAAAATCGCAGATTTTCAATTCTCTTGAATATTTATAAATTATATACTTACATAAATGTTCCGTATAAAATATTTTAAGCTGGTGTTTGGTTCCTAAAATATTTTTTTATCTACAAGTCTTTGCAACGTTAAATATGAATGAAAGGTACCGAATTTGCATGTGTCGACTAGAGTCTGTTACTGAGTTCTCTGTTACGATTACTCCATTTTTTCCTCATACTGCTCGATGTCTTTAATCATTTAATTTCTCGATTTTGATGTGAATACATATTTTGCTGAAATCTTGATGCAATGTATTACATATTATTGCGTTTACCGAAAAATAAAAACATTTTAAATGTTGTAAACGAGATCTTTTCCGTATATGAATTATTTTATTAAACAAAAATTTCCAAACACTTTGTTTTGTTACAAATAATAGTACTAACAGGTTACACTACAACGCGATGTACAGAAACAAGTTTGAATATTAAAGGAAGACAATTTGGACTCGCAGTACAACTGTCGTGTCCATAGAAGACCCGCAACAGACAACACCGAGAGATGCGTTGCGAGAAATGCGCGACGAGAAATGAGGAAACAGGCCGGCGAGGCTGCGTCTACGCACTAGAAGTAGGTTATTCGATGTCTTAAAATGCCTTTATGCGCTACAAGCTGTGAGTGGGACAACAGTTGGCTATGAGATCCCTTGCGAGTCCCATTTCTTTATTTTATTAAATGCTCTTGTATAACCCGTGAAATCCTTGTTTTGTTGCCATAATCGTAAACCATCTGTTCGAATTGTTTAACACGAAATACATTACTGCATTGCATACTAATCATTATTTAATGTAAAAAACTGAAACATATATGACTTACGGAAGGAATACTATCTGTGCATATTTTCTTGAGCTCCGTAATTTCCACCAGTGTTTTACTGTAATTATTGGTTGAATGATGAATAAATGGTGAACGATCAAATAATTCAGAATAAAATACACAATTAATAAATTCATTTATAAATAATAAATACGAATTAAGAAAATAATGAATTAATTAAATAGTTTCAAAATACCCCTTCTGGAGTCTAGCTTCAAATTTTTATTATTATATTGATTATTCTGAACAGGTTTCATACAAGTAAGAATATAATTCACAAGTTTTTTGTTCATTTCCGTTTAAAGTAAACAATTAAACAACTGGTTGTTTAACACATCTTTTGCTGCTAAACATTATAATCTCACTCAGTTCTACGCAGTGGTTAGTGTTTCCTGCTGGAGCGAAGGCCTAAATGTCATAAAAATGGAATAGAAATGTGTACGTGAAAACTCGCTCGCTGACACATTCCAGCGAGGAACTCTTTCGCCTCCGCAGAGGCGAACGAGTAAACTCTTTTTGGTGTGTGGGGGTCGATAAGTGATCCTTGTTTCCATTTTCCTCATTTCACGTCGAACATTTCTCGCAACGCATTCCTCGGTGTAGTCTGATGCGGGCCTAAGGAATCAAATTGAAATCAATATCACCGCTTTGCACTTGTAGACGTCATTTTAGAAGTGACAAAATCAATGCATGCTACGATTGCCATCAGCAAATACTATTATATTATTTTACAGGAGATATTTAGGAAACTTAAAAATAATTTATCTTATAGACATGGGGATAATCAACCACAGCAATAAAAATAAATAATATATATTTTATCCCCAAAGTAACTTTCGGGAACAATATTTTACCATCCTTAGTGGGTCTCTAACAAAAAGAAAAAATTGAGAGATTAACGTAAAGAAGAACTATAATATAAAGAATAAAATTGACAAAAGAAGTGAAATAAATAATGCAATGATAAAGTAAAAAAATTTAAATAACTTACAGCCCAAGCAACGCGGATCACACCTAAACATTCACAAAAAACAGGATAGAATCCAGAGATTAACCACTAGGGTGACGCCATCTTGTAGAATGGTGGGAAGTGGAAGCCCACCCAATAGTGGTGGAAGGGACACCGAAAAAGGTTTAAGTCACAAAAAAATTAAAATGGATTGCTTTTTAATAATGGAATGTATTTCATGATATAAAATCAGAATAATAAAGTTCTAAAATTTTAAATTCCTAAAGTAATATAATAAGTGGGTTCTAAAATTTTTATTTCCGTCACTTTCAAAATATAAATAATCTTCAATTAAAACCAAATCGTTGAAATATGACTTGACTGACTTATTTCCGGGTATTTCATAGGTTTACTGATTGAATGGCCTTAAATTCAAGATTTTTTTTATCAAAAAATTTCAAAAATGCTTTAAATAACGAAAAACATAGAAGGCAAACATAGAATAAACATAGAATAAACGAAAAACATAGAATAAACATTCCTCACAACAATGCACTCAGTGCAAAAATAAGATTTCTCGTAGACTTCTTTGGGAGTGATCAGCTGGTCGTTCTTAAAACAAGGAGGAACAAAAGTAAACTTACGTGTAATATTCACTTTTTCAAAAGTGAGGGGCTTATATATTTAGATATTCTTTTGCATTTTCTGCGCTCTATAGTTTATTTTGAGTTCCGACAGATGTTGGCTTGCAGTAACGTGGCAAATGTTTTTTCCAGAAAACATCAGATTGCTTTTCATAGGTTATGGTATGTAAGGTATGCACTCTTAATGAAGTTACAAAATCGAATAATTGCAACTGCAATGCATAACACACTCCAATAAGATCGAAAAACACTCAACCTACCAAACGCAATAGTGATGTATTATCTTATTAAAGTAAAAACGCAATGAATCACTCCAAATAAACTGTACACTTTCTTTTAGTTACTGGAATTGAAGAAAACAATGAAACAATTTTTTTTCATACAAAACGTGTTACAAAAATTGTGTACAAAATAATAGCATATATGACAGTCACGCGCTAAAACGCCACTTGAGGCAAAATGAAGTAAAGGTATTTAACCCTTGTGACCAACTCTTTGGGAAAAACAAACTTAATGTTGACGGTATTAAAATAAATATCTGCATCTTTTTATAAAGAGATATATGCTTTCTACGTATTTTTTCGTCGTTGTGTTGCTTCCATTACTTGGTTTAGTGGTGAGTTATAGTTGACATTTACATAATTGAAATGATTGAAGACGTTGTCATTGTCAACAATATTACTAGTATTGTTGACAATGACAACGCCTTCAATCATTTCAATTCCATTACTTGTTAAAATAAATGACGCGTGAATGAAATAATATATCTGACAGAATGCAAATGTTGGAGCGTCAGCTTGGCATGATAGCCACTGGTAGCAAGATGCTCGGGTTCTCACACACGTATGCGCAAGTTTCGGTGATGGCACATGGGTTTTCTGACATCTTAAACTTTTTTCAAAACGCTGTCATTTTCACGGACGCAGATGGACACAGCTGCATTTAATATAAAAGTGTATGTATTTAAATGGAATATTTTTCTTAAAAATCCTAGCGGGGGTGGGCGGAGGCGGAAAAAAGTTACGGTCTTTTAAATTAAGTCTTAATTTTCCATAAAATAACATAAATTTTCCATTTAAATAACAAAAATGTTGTTTCGTTTCGAATGTTTTTTTTTCTAATATATAAATCGCAATCAAATGTGTGATTTATAACAAAATTGGATTCAGAAACTCATAATTATCATATATAGTCACATTATTTGCCATTTCTGAGAATTTTGTTTATCTTCCAATGCGTGCACTTCATGGCCCACCTCAGGCCACTGTGCGGCGTCTTTTTCTGAATTATTGTTCTGGTTCTTGAAAAGTCTCACGTCCAAATGCGCTTGCCTGAATTGTGCTACACCTTAGTAGCGACGTTGAGAGATACTTTATTTTTAATGTACACTATTACTTCGCGTGTTTACTCTTTGCATTTAGATTTGTGGATTTTCAAGAGAAATAATACAATTTTGAAATCTCGATAATTGAAATGCACGAGCCTAGCCTGGATTTTTCTTAAGAGCTCATAACTTTATTAGATCCTAAACACCAAATTTAATGAGATAACAATGTGGTAATGTTCGTCGTCGTTAGCCGAATTTGTTTAGTACGCTCCGTGAAGTCACTTTTTAAGTGAATTTGAGACCTGCGGGTTCCTGGTCGAGTGACATACTAGAAACCCCGGGATCTAACGGCGTCGAGCCCCTGGCCTAAGGGATAAAAGGCACCAACTGACGTGACAAGACTTGACAAAGAGAGAAAAGGAGGATTACTCCATGCAAGCTCTCAACACCCAACAAGGGTTTTAGGGTCGTATTTATGAAGCTCTGCCAGCAGAGCTCTTAGAAGCCTGCCATCTGGGGGCTTGCTGGGAGGATAAGGGGCGACGGGAATTGGCTGGGAGCCGTTCATAAATCGCAAAGCCGAACTCTGGCAACCAGCTAATCCTGGCAGGCCCCTGGCAGAGGTTTATACATACGGCCACGTTGCGTCAATGACGCAAAAAAATGATATAGCGAAGTACGGTTTTCTCACTTCTTTGCTGATTGTGGTGTCTCAGACAGCTTCGATACACTTTAAAAATTGCTTACCTCAAAGTGTTCATTAAAACAGTAATTATAGTACATTTCACCGTATTTTTGTAATTAAGTCGGTGTTAACACAACGGATTTTGTAATTCGTTCTTTGAAGAATTTGTTGCCTTCTGATTTATCGTTACGAAACTCACGGTCGCTTTTACGAACTTCAAGTATCTCAGATCACAATTAAAAAGAGAAAATTACATGTTTATTTAGAAACTTAAAAGCATGTTTTAGCTTTCACTTACGCATTCAAGACAGTATTTGAGAGTGAACTCTGAATTGAATCCGTTTTCTTGATAATATATTCGTCATTCCATTTTGGAAAGTAGCGTTCAAATTCAGATTCACAAAAGTTTCCTCGCTACTTGCATTGCTGGTATTCGATCTTCAAGATCTCTATCTGAATCATCATAGTTGCATGGATCATTGTCACTCACTAGGGCTCGATTTTTAGGTAAATACATATTTTCCCCTCTACCTTGAGCGTTAAAAAATTGCGTGGAAATTCAAGTAGCGCTTCCGTAGTTTCCATAAATCAAATTGCTTATCACTTAAAAATAATTTGATTAATATGTATTCCAATAAATATTTCTGTCGAACAAAATATTACGAATTATGCTAAATATAATATAAATAAATATTTTCAGCATTTTCAAGTTCAATACTTTGGAGATTTTTAATATACAACGTGGTTGGTCACACATCTCATGTTACTGCAGGACGACTCCGATTGAGTGAAACACGTCTGGTTCATCTATAAAAAACGTCTAAAAGGCCATTTATAACACTATTTATTGGTACATTGAAAACACGAGCAGATTTTAAACTTTTTTAGTCTCACAGACGAAATGTAGTGTCATAAAGAGGCTGGCGTCATGTTTTACTTCAAAGATTTCTCTCGATCTTGATTTTCATATACGTAATAAAGATTTTCGTAGTTTTAACACATTTTTCACTTTTAATGCACATACAAAATTAATATTTTTTAAAGCTTTCTTTCTTAAGCCCAAGACCTACTTATCACTATCATGATGGGCGTCAAAAACATTTTCGTTTTCTTCATTACATCTACAATTATCTTCCAGCCATTTAATATCTTCTTAAAAATTTTCGTCTGACTCGTGCACTAAGAGGCGACGTCATATCTCTTAATACCCAGGGCCGCCTCGGAGACCGATCAGAAGTTTCTAATTAGTATATCTGGTAAACACGGGGAATTACATGAGGCCCTATTGTAAAACACAGTAGTATGTGAGGAAGGATTATGTCGGAATGACTAATTATTTAAGTAAACCTGTGGAGATAACGCAATTCTTAGAAAAACTTACGGTCTTGGACTTCGCCTCCGGCTACTCGAGTGTTTTTGTTTTCTTTTTCCAATTTTCCCCTCGCCAATAACCTTGGCGAGGCGGGAATTTATTCAGGCTTAGGAATACATAAGCTCCAGCTGTTACGCTTATGGAGCAAAGATGAGGGCTTTTATCTTTAACTTAAATCTAACTTGAAACTAAGACATGGCCGCTTTGGGCAACGAGTTTTAAAAATAAAGTTCAACTTGAAAATTTAATTAATAAAGTTCTTTGTATTGTTCGTCTATTTTCTTGTTTTTAGTTTTGCATTTACACACTCATTCATACTTAAATTTATATGTACAACTCATATGTACTCGAGTGTTGAAGATGGAGAATGAAAACTTGCCGCGCCATCCGACTCGACCGCCTCCCGCGGTTGACGGGTAGCCCTCCAGCTACGATTGGCCGACTGTTTCAGCCAATCGCACTTGGTCCCCACCCAAATATAAACCCGAGCGCAGACCAGCCCTGAAGAAAGGGAGTAAATAGCCCGGTCCAGAGCAACGCCGGGACGGGGGCACCCGGCGCTCCACCACCTCGGCCCGTTTACGTGTGGGACGACGCGGCAAAAAGCGATCTCTTCGCGAATTCGCTTGCGCTGCAGTTCCGCGCATTTGAAGCGGGCGCCGCTGCGCTGCCATTGGCCGCCACTGTAACAGGTGGTCAGCCAGTGGCGCCGGCGGTCAGCTGCAACACCATTGACCCGCTGTTCCCTCTCACCTCGGCCCGCCGAGTGACAAAGAGGGAGCTGGAGAGCGCGTTCCGGCGCATCAATCCAGCCAAGTCAGCTGGGCCAGACGGGTGTACGGGCGGTCAGATGCGTGCTCTGGGCGGGCGCGGAGTCGAGTTTCTACTCGAGCTCCTGAATGCGTGCCTGGCGTGCGGTTATTTCCCGAAAACGCGGAGGATTGCGACCATCGCACTTCTACCAAAACCTGGCAAAAATAAATTAATTCCAAGCAGCTATAGACCAATCAGTCTACTCTCTGTCCTAGGAAGATGTTTGAGCGATTGATTTTGGTGCGTTTGCAACAGGAAATACGTCGCCACAACCTTCTCAGAGACGAACAACTCCACAAACCGAAAGGTTGGAGCTATTAATGTACTCCCAAACTTGAATAAATTCCCAGGGTAACTGGCGAGGAGAATATGAAAAAAAAGTCCTGAAGAAGATTGCAAAAAAGATGATCGAAACGTCAGCAATTTAGCCTTCAACGCGACATCACCAAGACAGCCATAATCTTCACGATTCTGGCCACGGAAGCCTACGACTTCACATGAAAACTTCACGTACGCACCACTATCTCAATAATCCCTGGACAGATATATTCGCTTTTGGTTTCAACTGAAACTTAATAAAGTATTCTTTCAAGAAATGTTCGTACAGACGTTTTGATATCGCATAGTTTTGGAGTTAAAATACTTGTTTATAAAATATGATGGTAAAAGCTGTTCTGAAGATGCACTCATTACAATCCAATTTTGTCAAAGTACTCGCGCGACTATCGTGGATTTTTATGATGTTTTTTAATTCTAATATCAACATATATCATAGGTACTTTTGTCAAGGTGTAACTTCATACGTGAGATATTTTTTGAAATACAGAGGTTTGTTAGACCCCGTACAGCGCTGATGTACAATAAAACTAATACATTTTCATATCTTTGGAAACCCCATTTTCTTTTCCAGTGCTGCTAAACAAATGAAACTGCATTTGTACTTTTTGTTTTCGCTCTCTTGAATGGAACAAGTATCAAATTCTCATTTAATCGACACTCGAGTCTACCGTATCTGCACACAAACTATTTTAGTTCAATCTTGTCCTTTGATTACTCTTCACTTTCGGAACATTCATTTGTATTCTCTTTGCCACCACTCTTTCTTCTGTTTTGGAAGACACTTTCATGGCATTACAATGTTCTAGCCAGAGGGGATTTTACTGGTTATCGTCTCGCAGTCCGCCTCGATTAAGTCCTTATGGCTGACAGAATTCCCATAGAGAAGCTGAAATAATTTCGTTAATGACACGTTCCAACAAATCCATTCATTCACAGTAAATAATGCTGCAAAAAAACCCACACGAAACCCACAGCCTTCAAACTCTGACACTCAGCGTTATTGGAACATACGGTCTCCGGACGCAGCATTTTCCTCTTTTTATTTTATTAAATTTGTTGCATCTCGGTCGACGCAGCGCATCCCAAGTTCATCGGGCATTCAGCGCTTAAGAGAAATTCTCCGTGAAGTTTCATTATATCTGTAGAAATGCCGTCACTGTCAGTTGTAAAGAGAACCGCCAGGTAGCTTCTCCGCGTAAATGCCTCTTACACTGCACACCCTCCTGCGTTACTACCCCGCGACCACAACTGGGAGGGAATTACGACTGCTGTAGGGTTTAGTCCGCTCACAGGGGGTTGGAGTAGCCCCGGTGAAACAGCCAAACTTTCTGTTGGGACAAATTTCACACGAGATTGTCCGGGAATCGAATCCGGATCTCCCTGGTGAAAGGCAAGCGACATCGCTCTGTGCCATTAGTTGCCTTCAAATTTGCATTTCCTGTATTCACTAAAGACCATATGAAGAGTAACTGAAAGCTCACTATATCACAGTTCACTTTACGCAAAGCCTACTCTGATTGGTCCTTTTAAATTATTCGGTGGTTATAAAAACACTGTTTCTTTCCCTCAGGAGTTAGCTTCAACGAAGTTGTAACTCCCATCACCTCGCCCAGCCTGGCAATCCATCCATTCATCTTCCGCAACTAGGGTCTTTAGAGGGTCCATCCCCACACACTGATCATTGATGAGGTGTCCCATCACTACGTCACCAGCCTGCTGAAGTAGCCACGTCCATCATTTCCTCGGTTATCGCTTAGACGCCGCTGTGATCCTTGTATTCCTAGCGGAATGATGGTTAATGATAGAATAGGGTCGGGAATGATTAATGGTGCATATCGAAGGAATGCTTATTGGCAGGGAAAACGGGAGTACCCCGTGAAAATCTGGCGTGAATCCCCTTCGTCCACCATAAATTCCATTCAGAACCGCCTGAGATCGAACCCGGGCACCAGCAGTAGAAGGCGTGTACTCTGACCATTAAGCCACGGACCGCCCTATCGTGTAGTTACGGGACCTATTTCGTTATTGCAAGCCTAAACACCGATGGCACCGATGGCTGGAAGCAAGTACTTTGCTATCTCAGCCGAAAATCGTTTAAGTGCATAAAGCAATATTTAATTGCTAGATAAGGCATCTGAGATAGAAGAATCCGCCTAAGAAGGTGTGTGCCGAATGTGTGTTGAGTCTAATGTAGTGTTGAGCCTAATGACACTTTGCTAAAGAAGTGAACATTATATGCAATTCAGAGAAGTAGCCCTCCGCTGTGATAGCTGTTCATCCACGCATCTTCATAAAGTGTTTGGTTATGGCTCCCGTGAAGGCATCACTATGCAGAAGTCTAAGTGTTTCACTAAAGTATATATGCACGTACGCGAATCCTGGAAATAATGAAATTGAATTACGTATGTGGAAAAATCTCTTAACATGCTCTCTCAGATTCAGTAAAAGAAAACTGCCACGAATGTAAATACATCTCAAAACCCTAGAAACAGCACAGGTGCCAGAAACACGTGAACCAGTACGCATCTCACATTCAAGACTCGGTTTTAAAAATAAACGTAATACTTATCACAGAAAATGTAAACTCAATATGTTTATACAGAACTTTTTTTTACATAAGAGCACACAGCACTGCACTTCCTAATTTAATTATTTCTCGTGGCGCACTATATTTGCGTCAAACAAGGGCATCGCAAAAGAAAGCGTCAAAGTCATTTACAAGTTAGCCAACTGCAAATGAACAATTGCGAGAAGGAGAATCTAATGGGCTCAAGGATATAATGACCACAGAACTTTCAGTTATGTTGCCCGCACTAGCTGTCAAAATGGTCCTTTCTTATAAAATCGCTCTATATCACGGTAGCCCTAGGTCCTCTGTTTGAATCAGAATTAAAAAATCTTAGTAAACTTAACATTGAACGTATCCACACTACTATTTTACACCGGAAATCGAATGTGTTGGCGAGATGATATAACATAACTTTTAAAAGAGTTCTATTATTGTTGTATAATGAATTCATAATGAGTTTCTCACATACCGTTAATCCTGCTCTCTTCGTTATGCTTACGCCAGACATGCAAGCCTTCTAGACAGTATATGTCTACGAACATCATTTGCGCCTTCCTGGAGACCTTTTCGATTTGTTACATCTGATTTTCTGCAAATGCAACTGAATTTTATATTAAATCACGCGCACCAGAAAAAAACAGCGACATCCCGAAAAATAAATTCTTATTTTCTTTGTAATCATATCTTATTTTCTTTCTCAAGACCTGAAGACTTCACAAAAATTCCTCTCTGTAATACAATAGATTTAAGTGATTTTTTTTCTCGAACACAAGACAATTACAACCATTAAGACGAGAACATTCGATCAATAAAAAAGAGACAAGCTACATCCATCGCTGTATACCAGCGTATTTTCTTCAGGACAAGAACAGTTTTATTTACAATTCACTTCTTTTCCTTTTCGCCATCAGTTTCTTTCTTTTTTTTTGTGCAGAGTTGTTCTATGTGAACATGTGTTCTTGAGTTATATTTATATTAATGCAGTAAATTTCAGGTGTAAATAGTGGTAACAACATATGAAATACTAATGAAACTAAATACACAACAAGAACAAATAATCTATGTTACTATGACCCCAACGTGCAACTTCTTATAAATACCAGCAACATGAACACTGTCACATTAAATAATACACGCATGGGTAGATAAAAAAATATTCATATTATACACATAATAATACGTTTATTTATGTAACCACATATTTACAATACGCCTGACACCTGACAGCCTGGGTACTAACTCAACGGAATTAATCTTAAATTGCATTGTGTCATGTTGCACACCGAACTAACAATGAAATAAGTTGTTAAACGCGCTTTTTTGGACGAAAGTCAATATTCTGCGCACCCTCTAGGGACAGTTGTTAAACACTCACCTAGCCCACAATGTGGACATCACGAGCACTATACTACTGCTGATTTCTCAAGCAACACGATTGGTTGGTTGGTAGTGATTCCAGGCGCGTCAACAACTTAGGACATTAGTCCCGTAAGTGTAGTGTATATTATTTTACTCGGGAGATAGCCCCGCTGGATGGCGAGATCCGGCGCCGACCTACCGTCGGCTAGCGGGGGTTCCCCCTAACCATGACTCTCCCACCCGAGGGGCACCGCCCCAGCCTGAACAAGCTCTAAGCTCCCCACCGGTCTCCCGGTATGTGTGGTAGTGTAGTGTAGGTTAGTGTGTGTGTGTATGTGTGTGTGTGTGTGTGTGTGTGTGTGTGTGTGTGTGTGTGTAAGAGGTGAGGATAGGACAAGGAAGAGTTAGGAAAAATCGCACACGGTCCATGGCCTGGTGGTTAGGGTACTGCTCCAGCATTCGCCTGGTGTTGATCGGAGAAACCACGGAAAACTATAGATCAGAGGAGCCGACCGCGAGAATTCTCCAGACAGCGAATGAATTCGACCTAGCTAACAAGCTAGTGTCAAAAACGATTGGTCCTAGGTGCCCACCGACAGAGCCCTATTTAGTGTTCCCTTGCTACTCCACGGCACCACATGTTAAATGAAACTGTAGATTTAATTCCTTCATAATATGTGCAAAAACAACTCAAGATGTTTATTTAACACTATTTATACAATTTGAATTGTGTTCGTCGCAAGCAAGTCTGATTGGCTGCGAACACCCGCCCAAAACTTATATTTTGCCATTTACTCCATGAATCATATTTGTTTAACGCAACCAATTCAACTGAAGTTCTGCACTGAATCTTATGCTTTTACAGCCTGTAAAAGGGCAGATTAAGATATCTATAAAACCCAATAGTTTTTAATGTTAAGCATTATTGCATGAGTACATGTTTTGAAAACGAGTGACGTTAGGTTCGAGTTTCCAAATTTGTACCAAACTAATAAAACATTATAAACGAGGTGCATACGCTATTTTTTGTATAACAGCATTATAAATTTATAAGAGAATCAAACTTAATTTTGCGAAACAGCTTTCTTGTGACATCTGTGATACTTGACATTGTGCGACAAAACGGTGTTCGGCGGTTCCATTTATCTCTACCTCCAAACGATTGTCTCGCGGCGATTGGCGGAATGTGTGATAATGCAATCATTCGTACCATAAAATCTAATACGTCGTTTGTGTCGTAAATTGCCTGATTATGAACGATTTCTTGCAACAGCAGAATAAACTGCTACTGCAGCCATCTATATCCATTGGCATCAGAATTCTCTTACGTGCATCAAGTGATGTAACTTAATCAACTACAACCTGGCACACCCAATTTTATTACAAGGAAGAATAATGCATTCAAGTTCATCATGGGCATCTATTTTACCTTGATGTATTCCACATATTTTTGATTTAAACATGTAACCATAGCCATTGTAAAACTTGTTTCAATTTATTCGCGAGTTCATTACTATTAATTGTCAATTATTAAATTACTTTGAAGAATAAATGTGTTTAAATTCCCTAAACTTATACCAGTTAAATATCCTGTGGGTAAGAGCTTTTTATGTTTATTGCATCATTGTGAATTATGACAATCTTAGGGATGTGGGATGTGGACGACACGCTTGTATTGTGGCCCCACGGATCTCACACCCTAGCTGACTTCCTCCAGCACCTCAACAACACACACCGCAATATTAAGTTTACCATGGAGATGGAAAATGAGGGAAAACTGCCTTTCCTCGACGTGCTGGTGAGTCGTAAAGAGAATGGAAGACTAAGACACAGTGTTTACCGGAAACCAACTCACACCAACCGCTACCTGCACGCCGGTTCTCACCATCACCCGGCAACGAAACGAGGGGTTCTGAAAACTCTGGCCATCAGAGCTATGAGAGTATGTGATGTTAGACTCTGAAATAGAGCTTTAAAAAAACACATTTCGAGCTAATGGATATAGTGCCAACACCGCCAACCAAGCTGTACGGCAGGCAACGACCACCTCTAGCACTGCTGACATCACCACATCCAATGATGATGGTTCCAACCGCAGGACGGCTATTCTACCGTATATACGAGGTGTCACTGATAAAATTGGCAAGCTCCTGAGCCGCTTCGACATCAAGACAGCCTACAATGCTCATATGAAACTCGGACAAAAGCTCGTACGTGTGAAAGATCGCATACCGCCTCTCATGTCATCAGGGGTATACGAGATCCCATGCAGCTGCGGCCGCAGTTACATTGGCAAGACGGGGCGGACCATAGAGGAACGCCTCCGGGAGCACATTCGCCACTATAAATATAACAATACGGACAAATCAGCCGTAGCGCTCCACGCATGGAAAACTGGCCAAGCCATTATATTTGATGACACCCGCCTCCTAACCAGAGAAGACCGCTGGGGAACTAGAAGAGTTAAAGAGGCAATAGAGATCATTAAACATCCTCAAAATCTCAATGCTGATCAAGGCCTACGACTGCATGATGCCTGGAAGCATCTATTTTACCAGGACGCCCGACCGAGACCCGACACGGGACCCGCTGTTCCGCACCGTCCGATCACGCGCGGTGTGCGTTCGTCCACCCCGCCCGGGGAGCCCGCTCCCTGATTGGCCGTTGCACTCTCTCCGCAATGACTGATCATCCGGCCAATCATCAGTCAGGAGAGAAACCACATAAAAACCCCGTGCGCAGTCCATCTTTGCGTTTTAAAACTCATTGCTCAAAGTGGCCATGTCTTAGATTTAAGTTAGTTTGTTTAAGATAAAAGCCCTCATCTTCGCTCCATAAGCGTAACAGCTGGAGCTTATGTATCCCTAAGACTGAATAAATTCCCGCCTCGCCAAGGTTAATGGCGGGGGGAAAATTGAAAACATCTTCGCCTCGACAAGGTTATTGGCGAGGGGAAAAAAAAAACATCTTCGCGCAATACTTCGCCCTGATGAAGGTCGCAGAATGGCGACCGAAACGTCGACACCTGTGCCCTGGACGCGGCGTCTCCCGGATAGCCAAGTAAGTTCTAATTCCAGCCGCGGAAGCCTACGCTCTCACTTCTCATACATACTTCGATTTTAACACTCGCCGTTATCATCCACTGAGTTGAATTCTGCACTTTACTGAATATGGAGCCGTATACGAATTTGTGCTAAATGTTAGGAAAAAATCTGAAAAGAACTAAAAATCCCGGTTTTCAAATCAAATTCCCGTTTTTTTCGGGTTTTCCAGGTTGTTTCAAATTTCAGGTTTTTTTCCGTTTTTCAAGGATTCCAGGTTCGCTGGCCACCCTGTCGATACATACACTCCGTAACATACTTGGAGCGAGAGGAGGTGGTTACAAGGAAATTATGAAAACAGTTTAATGTTCTCTAATGGAGGGAATTATGTGTGGGAAACATGAGAGACAAAGCGAGTCAAGTTAACATCTGGTTAAAAGTGTACAGAGGTTGTATAACCTTTCGGATTTTTGGTTAATTTCCGGGCTTTTATTTCACCCAAGATTGCAAGTTCAAATCCGATCGAAGTAGTGGATTTTTAAGAGCGAAAAGGGCATTGCGCTTATGAACTGCTTGCTGTAAGAATCCTGGGATGTAGTTTATAACGCTGTTGACATAACGACAAATACCATTGACTTTTCGCAAAGCTTTCATTTAACGTGTGGGAGGGTATAACTCTTAAAAAGATAAAATAAAAAGTTAACAGAAACGCAACTGTTGGATAATACAAGGAATTAGAGCACCGTATAAGAAAACATCTCTTAAGTTTATTTCTAAACATTATAACATCGCCCCCTTTCCATGACTACTTCCGAATACACAATTCGTTTTTACAAAAGCAATTAGCACAGGCAAAAATAATGAAAAAGGATTAGGATATTTTCAACCCTAATAATAAAACGAAATCGATTTGTAATATCGTTAAAATACATCAACTCAAAACTTTGCAATGTTGTTTTAAATGATAATGAAAGATGGGGGTTAGCAATTCAATGAAGGTTCCCAGGCCTGTTCTACCAACAGTTTTTCGGAATTGTGGTCGACCTCAGGACTAAAAACTCAAAATTCAACATTGTACATTTTCCCAAAAGTTCTCGACGCAATTGTTTTCAAAACTTCTTACCGTGAAATATTCAGAAAAGAGTGAAATAGTAAAACACTAATAGTCACAACATATTCAGCTAGTTTGGGCTAATTTCCGAATTATTAAGAACTTGTGCCCCTGCATTCATACACCAATTAATAATCATTTTCTTTTATTTATGCACGGGAATTCAAATATTTTCAAAAAGCAATAATAAAGTCACTTAAAAAATTAAATTATCGGCCAAATTTCCTTTTGTCAGTTTTCTTAAAAATATTTGACTTTTCTATATAGAAATATAAACTTATCAAAAATTGCGTTTTTATACTCTGAACATGGATTTAGAAAATTAAAATCCACGGAAACTTACATTTTTGTTTCTTAACTAGGTTTTTCTTCAATGGACCCTCTTTTCAAATATTTTTAATCTTTCAAATGCATTTGACATCACTGACCATTATATTTTGTTTCCACAGTTTCCTTCACATGAAATTCGTGGTATTGCTCTGGTGGTATCCTCGTACCTTAAATATCGATAGCAATGAGTAGAAATACCGTACGAGCACTAAAAAACATTATTTACTCATTTTTACGCATCATTGCTAATAAAACAGGGGTCCCTTAAGGTTCCATGTTCGGGTCTAGCCTTTTCATAACAATATGCCCCTATGAATTAGAAAATAAAATTGCTTAGTATTTCAATCGCGCTCTCGTAAACGAAACAGCCTTTGTATGTTACAACTATTCCGGGAAAACGACGTATTTGGAGCACAATATTGAATTATTCTATGCTGTTAAATGATTTTATAAGTAGAACCATCTACCAAAACAGAATATTGTATATCTCATATAAAGGTCATGATAAGCATCATGCAACATGTACGACGATTAACGTGAGAACGAATAAGTACAATTGTTATTACACCATCTTGTCGGACAGAAAACCGAACGACCTATTTATTTCAACATTTCCTTCTTAACTCCGAAATTACTCGATCAATATAGACTAAACAATATTTAAATATGATCATGGTTCTAGCTGCTCAACGCTCTTGATGTACATTTTGAAGCTATCAGATGTCAAGAGTTCCACAGTATTTTCAGTAAAGAGTTGTCTCCATTACTCTTATCCAACTGATTTCGGCTCTATTCCCCAATATTTTTAAATTTAATTACCATTGTATTGTATTTCATCTTCACTCTGCAGTGCAAAACTACATCGGTGTAAATCCGGATAACGGTAAACATATTGTAACGTCACCACATGGCGGCCAGGGCTTCGAACGTCTTTAGAAAGTGTCGGGCGAGCAGAGGGGAGGGCATCCGGTCGGCTAGCACAAAGATTGTTAGTAGCTTTTGTCAACTGAACAGGGAGCCATTAACACTCCGGGACGCAAGTCGGCCGGGAGAGGGTCCTGACCCCCCGCCGGCGGTCAGGGGAGGCTGGCTGGCCATATGGTCCCAGAGTCACCCGCATGTGCAGAGAAGCTAGGAGTGGGGGGGACATGACCGCCAGAAGCTAGCTGGCCGGAAAGAGGAGTTAGTTGAGAGATCGCCTCGCGTGCGGACGCAACTGCGGCCCGTTGGCAGTAGTGCATTCCTTGGACACTGCGAGTGCGTAGCACCGGGTGTCAGGACACCGGCGCGGTAAAGCGTCTGGGTGGAGGATGCACTAGCCGGGAGATGGGAGCGGTGTGCGTGGAGTCGCGGAGGTAGATTGCGAACGGAACCCCAGAGCTGTAAATACTGTATAATATTCTGTAAATAAATATTGTAACTAGAGCTCGTGTCTGTGTAGTCATTTCGCTACCACGACGCGACAATATTTATATTTAAGTGGATTTGAAAACCCCTCGAAAGGCTTCAAAGCTTAACTGGAAATTTTCCAATAAAACTCAGTGGTGCTACAACGTGAAGCGGGCTTTCACGTAGTTGAGCCAGTTAATTATATTTCTAACATTTTGGGACGACCTCCGACTTGAAATCGAATTTAATATATTAAATTATTAAAATAGCAAATTGAGCTTAAGTGCGAGTTAAAATATTTTCTACTGAATAACTTTTTCTATACAATTAGAGACTATACCGAGCATGAAAAAGGAAAGGAACATTGATTTTAACCATGATATTTAATATATTAGTTTCCATTTGGACTTAATAATTCTAAAAGACTAAATATGCCTGTAACAAGTGTTGTACCTCAGCTTCTGGGTCAATGACCCCTATCTCGTTCAGATGCTTCGTCCACTTCCATGGGTCCTTTGAGCGATTATTGAAATGTCTTCTTTCGCTTGTGAATTTCACCACCTGTACACGTTTCCTAGAGTTTAGTAGCAAAAATAATTATACGAACTAACGTTCTCCATGTCCCCGCGGCAGTAAGTCGATTTTCTCACGTTAAGCAGTAAGAATAATTGCCTAAATCTGTAGCTGTTTTGCCTTGGCAAATAGTTATTATTACACGGGAGCTAACACTTTCATATCAATTTTTTCCAGAAACGCACGTTTTCACCTGTATTCGTAACTCAACAGGTTTTCAATTTAGGGTAGTCTTAGGTACGATATTTGAAAAAAGTGCACAGAATACACTTCTTTCCACGTAGTATTTCGCACGAACTTTTTTTTCTGTACATAGGTCACACACAAGTGTGTTTTTATCTTAATTAAATAAGCGAATATAAATAACCTCACATCGGTCCTACCAAAATCCGTGGCGATATCGAATGTGTTCAAGACATCGCCGTCATTGTTTTTGCACGTAATTTCTTTGTACTCCCGAAACAACCTTTAAAATAACCTTTCTTATGACATATGAACAAAGGAAAAAATATTTTAATGGAAGTCGCTCCGGCAGAAAATAATCATAAATACACACAAATGAAGAAAAGTTTAAAATTCTATAAAACAATTAGTATACTGAGCTTTCTCACACTTCTGGCACAAGAACTACAAGCGATGCTTCTGTTCCTGGTTCCATAAATTAAGTGGAAGGGAACTGTGGTAATGAAAGAATATCTTGCAGTATTAATGAAACTTCAGGAGTTTATGAAATTCTAGGGCAACCAAAAGTAACGTCTGCAGAAGTGCATATCAAAGAAAGTGTTAAAATCACTTTGCAGGAGATTAATGAAAAACTGAAAGAAAAAATAGAAGAAAAACTAGTGCCATTTCAAATAATTCATGCCAAATCTGCTTTCCCCTTCAAAAGAGGAGTGAATGAAGTCCCCAGAAGAGTGTGAGTATCGCAGTGAATAAACTAAATCTGCCTGAGACAAATTTAAATATAAATAATGAATGAAATTCTGAGTTTTCATTGAATATCAGGATAGATTTCTGCAGTTCTTCAGTTTGTCGTTGTTTGATGTACATGTACATGTACATGTTTGTACATGATGTACATGTACATGTTTTTTTTACGTTTATAATATATTTTAAAGAGGATTGTTAAATGAGACTAAATTGATACTTGTCTTACTGTTGCAACAAACCTATCAACTATTATCACTATTTTATTGTTTGAATTATTCAATTATTTTATTACAATAATAATTTGTCAACAGCCTTTGAGGTGCAGAATAAAGTTTTTAAATTGACCAGGTATGTACTATTGGAAAAATATGTTATTCTTCATATATTTTCTTCACTTTTGAAGAATTTGTTTGATCTTACACAATCATATCTTCTCTGTCCTGAAATTGGAAATTAAACTTCAATTTTTTTTTATTTTTTACTCGGTAATATGTAAATTCAACATTTCAAAGTCTTATAGGTTCAATTTCGGTGGAAAATATATTTTATTGGTTCAGAGATGGCTCAGTGGATCGATGGATGGTGATTAAGGCCGTAGGTCTCACAAAAACAACATATTTTGAAATATTTTTTGACTTCTTGAACTTGTGGCATCAGTTCGTTAACCTCGTATAAACGTTGGCGGAACTCAGTACGCAGAAGACATTCAGTTTTGGTGAATCGTATTTATATTCCAATGTCTCCATCGCTTTCTGTGCAAACCAAAACCGTACATTGTGACGATTAACGGTTATACCAAGGGGAACGTGGATCATCATTGTACTCAACCTTTTCGAGAAATTTAATTTGATTTTTCATCGTCAAAATTAATTCAAATTTGGCGTCGTACTTGGAATTCAATCAGTTATAGCAATTCTTTGGCGCTAATTGACAGCAAAGGGTATACATTTCAAACGTCTTGCGTTGGACATATTCTTCTGTAAAAATCGCAGACGGGCATCTAGAGAGAAAGGTAAAACATTGTGTATGAAACTCTTTGGAACGATTAAACGGCTCTGAAATTTTGAACTGCTTTCTAAGAAGGGCGGCAAAGAGCGCCACGGGAAGGACACCAAGAAACGAGCAAAGAGATAACATTTCATATCGTCGCAAACTCGAGAAAACGCCGCCTTCTACTTGCGACGCGACACGATCGCATTGTTTGAAGATCGAGAAGCCGAGTGGCTGCGCGACGCGCTCATGTAAAGAGCGAAGGAATTGAATGTTAGAATTTTACGTTTATAATGGTCTAGTTCACAGCAGTGCATATTCCGTGAACAGAGTTTTGGCGAGGAGCCTCGGACTAACATTATAACCCGCCCGGGACGTTACGACAGAAAATGATTTTCTTTTCGTCCAGACAAGGTAATACTGACAAATTCTCCAATACTCAATTATCACGCTGCGGTATACTAATAGTTCTTAAATAATTGAGTTTCAGAATTTTCCTTGGAGTCAAGGGAGGGAAAAGGCGGCAGCAGTCTGGTTTTCAACTCGAAAACATCTTCTGACTCTCTCCCAAAACATCTCAAGCTATTTTACAGTATCAACAATCCTGTTCATGTCCATACAAAACGAATACCGTTTCGGCTTGTCACTATCACTCAATGCATTCATCAGTTGCAACTTGTACGCCTTACACCGCAGTCACCCTCGTAAAATTCTCCAAATCGAAAGCTGAGGAAGATTCAGTTCAAAACTTGCTTTCTTTGTGGTCTTCCTTGGACTCCATGCATATCGCCCTTGTGGCTTCCACAACGTGTTTTACTACACCCGACCGATCTTGTCCTTTCTCAGGGCCTCATAACCTATCGCATTTGCCGGTGTATTGATTGATTGTTTCTCGTTTCCGGGCGCGTGAACTGCTTTGGTCATTAGTCCCGTTAGTGTAGTACATGTTTTTTCTCGGGAGATGGCTGTGATCTTCCCCCGCCGGGTGGCGAGATCCGGCGCCGACCTACCGTCGGCTCCCCCTAATCGGGTTTCCCCCTAACCAGGACTCTCCCACCAGCGGGGCACCGCCCCAGCCGGGACAAGCTCTCAGCTCCCGACCGGTCTCCCGGAATGTGTAGTAGTGTAGTACATGTTCGTGTGAGTGTGTAAGGGGAGAGGATAGGACAAGAGGAAGGACAGATCGCGCGCGGTCCGTGGCCCGTTTGGTAGGGTACTGCTCCGGCATTCGCCTGGTGCTGATCGGAGAAACCACGGAAAACTACCGACCAGAGCAGCCGGCCGCTAGAATTCTCCTCCAGACAGCGACAAAATTCGACCTAGCTGAAAAGCTAGTGTCGAAAATCCTTCCGCCGTCAAAGCTCGAACCTAGGACCTCCCGGTGAGAGGCGCTGCACATCAGTTGATGCACTGAGTTACCGCTCCCGGTATTTGCCGGTGTATTAGTTGCACTTTTTTTCCTTCAGTAATTCGTCAAGAAACAGGCTGCGTCTTATACAACGGATGGGAATTTTTGTAACTGCTTGAATGTTTCGTATATAGAATTACCTAAATCAAATGTTTGCACACTGAGGTACATTACAATATAAATTTAAAATAAAGAATACACAGCCATACACTTATTTCGCGATTAATTTATCCCACCTTCAGTAAGTCCGAGTATCATGGATTAAACACGTTTCCCACGACACAAGATGGTGCCAACTCAAGTCCCACGTGTTTAATCTATGATACTTGAAGCCACTGAACACGGGATAAATTAAGACCCGAAACGCGTGTATGTCTGTTTATTGTTTATATTAAATCATTATAAATTACCACAGTATTTATGCTGCCACCAAGGAATTTATTCGAAACGATATTCATATTTATCGAGTTTCAAGTACTGCACTTTGCATCCTTTCTCTTTAATGATTGACCGCTCGCTTACGCCCTACATCAATGTTTTTTATGATCAATCCCAAATAAAAATAAATTAGCAAGAAATTCTGCCTCCTTTCCTTTTCTAAATTATTGCGTTGGGCAAGCTGGCGATCAAAGTGTCACAGACCCTGGGACTATTAAAGAATCAATTTTCGTCATCGGGAACGAAACGTACTCTTATTTGACAAAATCTTTAGCATCTATTTTCTATCATCTATCTAGCATTTTTGCAACAGTAAATAACTTTTTTCATAATCAGAAACACATGTTTAATTGCAGGTGTCTCCAAATTTTATCAAAATCTCGACGTCGATTATTATTTTATCATTACGTAATATTTGTTATACGTTCACAAAAAAGTAATATGATACACAGGTTCCTGACGTTAAAACCTAACGTTAAAAATATCTTCATTGGTCACTAAGTTTTATATTGATTTGATATAGTACATTTACGTCATAATAATGAATACGCTAAGGCAAAAAGAACATAATTAGTAATGATATTAGCATCCCATGCTTCACTTGGGATTCCTTCATTTCCGGAGTATTCTTAATACACTTAATTTCATTTCGCTTATCACAACTGGGACGTGCGATATTTGCACGTATTTCAGATTATTATCATTACCTGACGTTGCTCCACTTTTGAAGAGAAGTTCTTTGCTCTCTTTTGTAATTATTGATTTCCTTTAAATAATTCTGTGAATCGTGCGTACACTGTGCAACTTGAGTGGCGATCGCCGTATGAGATTCGGCAGATGTCTCAATCAATTTAATATATCTGATCACGATTTTGAGAAAAAATCTCGAAGTCGCGTAAACCACGATTTACTCATGAAACTTAATTAAGAGAAGTCATTAGATTGGCGAATTTGTGAGTCATGTCGAAAAAAATGGAGTTGGCTACCAAAAATGCTTCTTGTTAGTGAAGAGAGCGTCGAGATTAGTGGCTTCCGTGGCATTAACGAAAGTTAAGTTTAGTGAATATAGGGAAAATAGTGAAAATCAGGGAAATGACAATTTAAGCTCTTCAGATAGTTCGTCAAGTGGCTGTGAAATGAAAATAGAGAAGATAACCATGAGTTTAATTGCAATAGTTGATATCTCCGTGACAAAAAGAAAATAGCAACAAAAATGTTATTCCCATGAGAAATTTCAGACAGTATTACCACAGATTATTTATTTTCACTCTAAAGATCCTTCGCCATCAATTAAAAAATCAGGCAAGACATTATTAAGAAAGTTATCGATTCCTTTCACTCAACAGACCAAAAGACATAGAAAATTCAAATTTTTACAATTTTTGAAAGTAGGAGATACAATAAAATTAAACGACACTTTGCAGCAACCAAACACGTGATAAAAGTGGCTAAAAAGTTCGATTAAGAAAATGAAATTATGTCAGACCTGAAAGTAAATTCGGAAATGCATTAGAACTGTGCATTGTGTCGAAATTTCAGGAATTCTAAGGTCAATTTTGGTCTTTTTTATGTGATTTGACGTGGAATGGATCAGCGATAGTTTGATGCTTTTGAGTGTTGCGTGGTTTTAGGAAGTGACTGAGGCTGCATTTGTGTGTTCAATGTGATTTATTTAGAATAGGGCTAGAATTGAGCAGTCCACCGTTTCAGAGTAGTGGGTTTCAAAACAAAGACGAGACTTGCTGATACGTTTTTGACTGTATTAACTTCCTTGCTCATAAGAATCGGATCCCGAAAGTATTTCAAGAAAGGGGAAAGACATCTTTTTAAATATATGAGAGTGCACTTATATGGAATTACCGCTTTGGGTGTACTAAAATCGATATCTCACTGTTTTTTGTCCTTTATTTTAAAGACAGAAAATGTATTTCTTTAAGTAATTAATTTATATTATTTGATGTACAAGTTGGTGATATTAAATTGATGTAAAATAGATAACTTAAAAAATGTTTTCTGTCTTTAAAATAAAGGGCCAAAGCCAATCGGATGTATTGAAAAATCAATACAGAAAAATAATTATTAATTTCAAAGCGATATACGGTAATGATTAAAATTAAGGAAAGGGCTTTGCTTCGGGGAAGGGTTCATGGCATAATTGCACACGTGATTATATTTTTTTCACTATAATCATGCAATGGAATACGTTATTTGCACAATAATATAGAATCTAAATTGAAAGACTGTTTACTCAATATCTTCTATTGAGGGACACGAAATACCCGGAGACCCTCCATATGAGCGGTCGCATTAGTAAGTTAGCATCGAGTTTCATGTCCAATTATTATTATTTAATATTTTGAACGACTTTTTGAGTTGTAGTGTTTACTTGTACTTTGAATTATATTTCAATTTTCTGAAAATGGAGGATAGACCTACAAACGACAGTAAAAGAAACCACGCCTGCGTGCGCGTGCGCGTGCGCGTGCGCGCGTGCGTGCGTGCGTGCGTGCGTGTGTGTGTGTGTGTGTGTGTGTGTGTGTGTGTGTGTGTGTGTGTATATAACCCTCAGCTACCGACATGGAGTCCCTGGTAAATTTCTGAAACCTACATTTACGCTTTATTTACAACCTTGATTCTTCTTATGCCTTTCCCTTCTACAGTTTTACGAAACGGTGCGCGAACTTACTTCTGTGGAATACATTTCAAGAAAATTATCAGCATTTTATGGCGCGCAGGAGACCTAGGGAGTCCACGCCAGTATGGAACGATTTTCCTAAGGATGAGCCAAACTGACAGTTCGCGAAAACAAGTGAACATCACATGTATTTCACAGAAGTATCCCTCCGCCGCGACAGCTGTTCAGCCACACCCCTTCGTAAAGTACTCATGGCTCCTGTGGAAACATCCCAATGCAGAAGTCTTAAGAGTTTCGCTTAAATATACGCACGTACGCGAGTTCGGGAAATATTTAAATTTAATTACGTATGTGGAAAATCTCTTAACATGCTCTCACAATCAGTAAAAGAAAACTGCCACAAATGTAAATAGAAAGCTCCCAATCAGAGCTCGCCACACAACAGCACAAAGGCCGGAACCACGTGCATCGGTACGCATCTCGTATTCAAATCTCGGTTTTAAAATAAACATAATATTTATCACACAAAACGTAAATTCAATGTAATGTTAATAGAAAAAAAGAATTTTTACAGAAGAGCACATAACTCTGCACTTCCTAATTTCAATTATTTCTCGTGGCGCACTATAGTTTTGTCGGACGAGGACATCACAAAAGGAAGCGTCGAAGCCATTTACAAGTTAGCCAACTGCAAACGAACGAATACGGGAAGGGATTCTAATGGGCTCAAGGGCACGACGACCACAGAGACGACCACTGTCACTTTGGCTCATCCTTAGGAAAATCGCTGTGTAACTCTCATTGAGTGCCAGTTAGTACTGTTTGTTCTGTGGTGCCTCTAAAGTAAGTGCAATGGAGAGAAAAACATGACTAGTTCGTTAAGAGAGAGTGTGAATATTAATGACCATGATTTTGAAGCAAATATTGCGCAATGGGTGGCGCAAAGGGACAGTAATGTGAGAGTATATCTTAGAATCATCAGATTGAACGTAACTGTGATTCATCAAGCGACAATCGTGTCTATAATCTGGAAAGGAAAATGAAGAGGAATTTCTTGAGAAGGATGAACTCGGAGAAGAAATAACTGAAAATTCAAAATAATATAACGCAAAGGACAAAAATGTCTGCAAGATTTGTGCAGAAAAGATTCCTAAAAAAGTCAGAATTTTAGTGTTTGCGGTGGTAACATGTTTGTACTTTGTCAGTTCTAGAGTTACAGCAGTTTCCATTCATTTATTTTTTAATGTTCAATACATTTTGATGATAAAGATAAATTCGTTAAATTAAAGGTATGCTTAATTTTACTCAACCATTCCTAATTACATGACATTCTCTTATTAGACAACTTATTAACAAATATATCCTGATTAATATTTTCTTTAGTCATTGTTTATCGTCAGTTTTAATGTTTTTTACATGAAAAACAATTTAATACTGTAATATTTGAAACTAAAACTAAAGTCCACGGGACTCCCCGTTGGTACCGGTGTGATTGAATTCCCACGTCTTCAGCTAAGGGGCTAAACGTCCACCCTCGCCTCAATATGATACAGGCACCTAATGGGGAGACGCTAGCCGATGCTATGGGAGAGGTTAAATTATCACAGGGACGTGGGATCTTTATGGGTATCTTATTGTATTATTTTCAGTATCCAATGTTTTTAAGACAATCAGTAGAATTATTTGTGTGGTGTGAGAAAGGGTAACATCCAGAACACACACAAATCAAATATACTTTCCTCGTGTATTCAAACAAACATAAAGAATACAATTTACCAAAGGGCGTAATTACATCTGTCCGCATCAACGACTCAACCGCACAACCCTCCTAAACTGAGATTCAATTCTGAATAATATCCTCATTGAAACTAAAACCCTCTTGTTTAATTATACACCGTGCACGGTTATCACTGTCCTATTGCTGATCATTGACTTTCATTTGCAATAAACTCAGCTCTAACTCATAAACAAATCGAACAACATTACATGTGAACAGCAAAGATTTAAGTAAATTTTTAAGTAAAATTTTATAAAGAACAACGCATATTGATTTGAATTCCAGTTCTGTCTGTCATTTCAACCTTCCTGGTCTTTATATTGCAATAAATTTTAATATTTTATTTTATATATTGTTATAAATCATTTAACTGATCACGTATTCGTCTTGAACCTGCAGTGCGCTCCGTAACCCCGTTAACACGTAGTCGCTCGTTACCTTGGTTGGTGCCCGGTCGCCACGCTCCGTCGGATACCGTGATACGGCCTTTGCCGTCCTCCTGGCGTCACCTCGCAGCCTGGCCTCGGCGACGTGCGCAGCAGCACGCGCGGGCCGCGCTGCTCTCCACAGCGCGCAGCGACCTCCAAACGTTCAGAGTGAAGCACCTCCAAACGTTCAGAGTGCAGCACCTCCAAACGTTCCGAGGGCAGCACCTCCAAACGTTCAGAGTGAAGCACCTCCAAACGTTCAGAGTGCAGCACCTCCAAACGTTCAGAGTGCAGCACCTCCAAACGTTCAGAGTGCAGCACCTCCAAACGTTCAGAGTGAAGCACCTCCAAACGTTCAGAGTGAAGCACCTCCAAACGTTCAGAGTGAAGCACCTCCAAACGTTCAGAGTGAAGCACCTCCAAACGTTCCGAGTGCAGCACCTCCAAACGTTCCGAGTGCAGCACCTCCACCCACGTGATGCCCGCTCTCGCTCCGTCTTCTCTCTTCTCGTACTCGGCCCGTTCAACTCTGTTCCTTATACCTCGGCTAACGATACTACAGATTTTTTTGCTGTTCTATGGTCTGCCTACATCAATTCGGTCGATTTACAGACACTCATACATTGAGTTCATTCGCACGGCTTCTGTAATGCGAACTATCTCACATTAATACTCCGGCAACTCAATGCACTCAGCTGGGAGCGGTGGCTCAAAGCAACTGATGTCACTGCTGGGTTTCTGATCGAGAAGTTCTAGGTTCGAGTCACAACTGGGGCAAGATTTTCGACACTAGCTTTTCAGCTAGGTCGAATTCAGTCGCTGTTTGGAGGAGAATTCTAGAGGCCGGTGCTCTGATAGTTTTTCGTGGTTTCTCCGATCAACACCTGTCGAATGCCAGAGCAGTACGGGCCACGGACGGGCGCGCCACGGACGGGCCCAACGGGCCACGGACCGCGCGCGATCTTTCCTTCCCCTTCCTTGTCCTTCCACTAACACTTACACTAACATGCACTACACTACCACACATGCTGGGAGACTTGTCAGGGACTTAAACATATGCCGGCTGGGACGGTGCCCCGCTGGTGGGAGATACCTGGTCGGGGAAAACCCCGTTAGCCGACGGTAGGTCGACGCCGGATCTCGCCATCCAGCGGGGGAAGATCACCACCACTTCCCAAGCAAAAACATGCACTACACTTACGGAACTAATGACTTGAGTAGTTGACGCTCCCGGAATCACTATCGTTCAATTAATGCACTCAAACAAAGTTATAACTTCTTGTTCTAGTTTGTGATTTTTAATTCCCATTTAGCGAACAGTTCCTTTATGATTATGATGCCCTTTCACAGAATGGCTGCTTCACCCCAATGTTCCCGTGCAAACTTCATACCTCTACTCATAGTACTAGAAAACTAGCTCACTACACGGCGTCTCGCTACAGAAAAACTCTCATATCGGCGCTTCGTACAAGAAGGGGGCCCCACTCCGTTCTCCTCGCTACTTATGCGACTGCCTTCTTCATAGTTAGCCCTAGAATCACAAGGCTGGGGGTCACATGTGGCCCTAGACTGAAATTATCACGTTTAAATTCTCGCAGCCTTAAATAGCGCTGTCATTCGGTCATTGCATCTTGCATTTCAGTCATTCTGCTTCCGCCACAACAGTCGACTTGTGTATCTTTTTTCCTTACGTCATTCTACAATACGTAATATAAAAAAACGTAAGTGGGGTTATATTAGACCCTACCTTGTCATTAACGTCGCAGATTTTTCTGACTTGTGAGTATGCGTTTGCTGATGGATTTCGTTTTATTTTCTATTAGAATAACAATAAATCCAACCTAAGTTGCTCATTTGTAGCTTGGAATATTGAGTTTTTAATTTATTCTTTGCTCCTTGCAGTTTTATGTCTACGTTGCTTTAATTTTAATTTTATCTGATTTTAAAGTCAGATTAGCTACAATCATAATATAGCTAATCAGGTTTATATGTACGGATGGTAGCATTGTGTGCAAATTGATCGATTTAGTAGTTTATACAGTATGTTCTACAGTTTATTGTATGACAAATAGAGATTGCATCGTTTATTCTTGAACATTAAACATGAAGAAAAGAAAGAGTATTTAAGATAGGGCGGGGTCATCAGTGACCCCGCCTTGTAGTTAGTATTCGTTGAAATAAGCCTTATGAATCCAGAGTTGGGGAAGCGTGACGTCATCTTGACGTTCTATCGGGACGGAATCGCCAGGCATTCCTATCCCCGAAAGTTGGTCGCAATGTTGTGGTCAGTTGATAACAGATTGCGCTTTCACTATCCGCTCATTGCGAACTTCGAATTTTCGTGACGTTAATCACACGTGGGCGGCTGGGATGTTTGAATGTATATTATGTTATTAATTCATCATAATACTGATTCTCTTCTTTCCACACGCAACACTCGTACTGCTCCTTACTCATTTTATGCTGCCCAATAAAATTTCGAAGAGAAGTACTACTAGTATTAAAAGTAATACATTCCACATTGGTTGATTGATTATTTCGTTTCCGGGCCAGTCAACTGCTTTGGTCATTAGTCCGGTGAGTGTAGTGCATGTTTTTCTCGGGAGATGGCGGTGATCTTCCCCCGCTGGATGGCGAGATCCGGCGCCGACCTACCGTCGGCTAGTGGGATTTCTCCCTAACCAGGACTCTCCCACCAACGGGGCACCGCCCCAGCCGGAACAAGCTCTAAACTCCCGACCGGTCTCCCGGAATATGTGGTAGGGTAGTGCATGTTAGTGTAAGTGTGTGTGTAAGGGGAAAGGATAGGACAAGGAAGAGGAAGGACAGATCGCGCGTGGTTCGTGACCCGTTTGGTAGGGTACTGCTCCGGCATTCGCTTGGTGTTGATCGGAGAAACCACGGAAAACTACCGATCAGAGCAGCCGGCCGCTGGAATTCTCCTCCAGACAGAGACTGAATTTGACCTAGCTGAAAAGCTAGTGTCAAAAATCCTGCTGCCATCAGAACACGAACCTAGGACCTCCCGGTCAGAGGCGCTGCAGTGACATCATTTGATGCACTGAGCTACCGCTCCCGGTCATTCCACATTGGGATTCTGCCGCTAAATATATTTAACAATTGGTATTTTGCATGTTTGAACACAATTACGAGAAACTCTTAGAAGCCACCTTCATACCACGAAACAGGAAGTTTCTTTCTGTTTCGCGCTTTGTTAAGTTCATATGTGTGACAAGCGAAATTTCACGTTACGAGAGTTAGGTTATTAGTAGACATCGGATGTTTAGGGAAATGCCTATTTTTTTCTCGAGAACTTATTTAAAGGCTGATAAAATATGTCCACGAATCATGACAAATGATGACATATAACGAAGTTTTATAATGCTTATTTTTGCTTATTTTAGCATAAATGCCTATTTTTTGCATAAATGCCTTTTTTAGGACCGTTTTGCCCTTTATTTATTATCTGTACTAATATATAAAGACAGGAGTGCGTTGTCTTCCAGCGCGGTAATCTCTGAATCTACTGAACCAATGCCGATGAAACTTTTGTGCTAGCATCCTTTAAAGGCCTGGAGTACTATAGGCTATGATTTACAAACATAAACGGTAATATATTTTCAAAATAATTACTTTTCTGGACATTTTTCGCCTAGCCGTACATCATAGATTCAAGAGTGCATCAATGTCAATAGTTTAGCTGCGCGCCACCAGAGGATGACGTCTGAGATCTACTACTGATTTCATCAATGTCCAGAATTATTGCAAAATTCATAAAAGTTTGAATAAGGTTATGTAATGTCCCTGTGTGAATATTTGAAAGAACGCCGTAACTGAAGTAGTAATTAATGTCAATGTTCATGTATTGCTATTTGTCCGTGTTATATACTAAGTGGCAAGAAATCATTGTGAGTTTGAAAGTGTTTAATAATTGAGGTAGGTTGAGAGAATAAAAAGTACAATAATATACGGTACAGAATATACAGTAATGTACAATGTACAATATACACATATTCGTATACAATCTAAACGTCTTCTTTTACAGAAATTTGTGACAACTGAATTGTTTGACTAAACGACTGTCACAATTGTCAAAATATATTACAAATGCCAAGAGATGGGCAGTCTACTAAAATTTTGAATCGGTTACTCAGAGGGAAGATCGACTTGCTGAAGTACTCATTCGCCCCATTGAAAATAATACTACAAGAAGGGGAGAAATGTGAATAATTCTCTAAGTAGTAGGGCAGCTGTTCATTAGGACTCTCAATTTGACTATTTACACAGTTCTTAGGTTCAAAATGGTAAAATGGAAAATGTGTATATGTTTTCAGTCCATTCAGTAAATTTTTTTCTTCAATATGCGAAGGCAGTTTGAACAGTGGTGTGTAATTTAGAAATGATCATTTACATATTAAGACTAATCTGTACAGTTGTTTGTCATATTAATTGCAGTTGTACTTTTTTCTTCTACATGCGAAGAAATTTAGTACAGTGGTTGGTAATTAAGCAATGGTCATTACAATATTAAGACTAATATGTGCAGTAGTTTTGCATGTCACTGGCTCCTAATGAATGAATGAATTCATATATATTTTTCAATAAATAATTGGAAAAAATTAATTTATCTAAAAATATTTTGTCTAAGCAAATCTGGGAGTCCTTTGTTTCTATTTTTCAGTATTCATGTTCATATTGGTAAAATGGAAAATGTTTGTATGTTTGTATGTTAGCCCACCCAGTAAAAGTTTTTCTTCAATAACTTCTTTTACATATTAAGACTAATTTGCGCTATTGTTTTGCATATCAATGGCTGCCAATGAATGATTTCATCCATATTGTTCCATAAAATATAAGCAAAACTTAATTTATCTAAAAAAGTTTGTCTGAGCAAATATATAATTCTGGGAGCTCTTGGTTTCTATTATTCAGCTCTCACGTTACAATTAGTACAATGGAAAATGTTTATTTGTCTTCAGTCCACTCAGTAAAAGTTTTTCTTCAACATTTGAAAGAGTTTTGTGCAGTGGTATGTATTTTCGGAATGACCATTTACATATTAAGACTAATTTGTAGAGTTGTTTGCATATCAATTGCTGTTGTACTTTTTTATTCTATATGCGAAGAAGTTTACTGCAGTGGATGATAATTATAGAATGATCATTTATTTATTGAGACTAATATGTCCTTTGGTTTTGCATATCAATTGCTCCCAATGAATGAGTTCATTCATATATTTCTAAATAATAAGCAAAAATGAATTGGTCTAAAAATATTTTTGTCTAGGCAAATAATATCTGGGAGTCTTTGGTTTCTATTATTCATATTTCAGGATCCATAATCTCTATCACTTGAAATAAAATAATGATGCTAATATTGTTTTATGTGGCTCAGTGCATTGTCAATTTATTATTTACACATAATGTAATGTTGGTGGATCATTAGTTTTCTATTGTATCAGTCGTATGATAAATTGATGTACCTCAACAAATAAGTTTTATACTGCATGTTACTATCACACGACATTAAACATACATATTTTTGTCATCTTTAGAATTATAAAAACTGGTAATTATGTTTCAGAATAGATACAAGTATTTTCATTTATTTTTATGATTATGAATCATCAATTAAGTTATGTTATCTATAACTATTACTCAGGATCTACCTACTACCGTACCCGTGCATGAACTTCCGCATGTTATACTCAGCTTAAAACAGTAAGTGCCTTCAAGGTCACGAGTTGACAGATATATTTCAAAACCTTCTTTATGAATACAATAGAAGAAAAAATATAAAAATTGGATAAGTTTTACAACGTGACAGTTTAGATAGTGTTGGAATGTAGTATAAAACTCCACAAAAAATTTATATGTGAGTACAAGTATTTTATTTTGTAGTTTAGATTTGTTTATTGCTTTTAGTTATAAAGGGAATGTTTAGAAGCTGGAACTTCAAATAAGAAAAATGTCATTATTTGTGGAAAAGTGAACGAGGTAATCCGGAAATTTCCAAATGGGGGTCAAGAGAAGACAGCTATCGTGGCGTGGCCGGGCAGAGCATGGCAGGGAGTAGGGCGGAGAAGGGATACAATGGAAGAGATAGAGGTAGGTCCTGCCGCAGGGCATGAAAAGAATGAATTCCTCTTCCTGTATAATAATTTACTGTAATAAACGCCAGAGCAACGCCGGGTACTTCAGCTAGTATTTATATACAATGCTAAGATATCGGAAAATCGGCGATGGTCCGATGTGACCATTCATTACGAAACTTTCAATTCACGTCTTGAAATTTACAATTACGAGAGAATTCCTGAAAGTATACCAACTGATTTTTCTATTTCCCTATCTCATAAATACCAGCCATGATCTGAGAACATGGACGATTGACAATACACCGAGGGAACCGAAAATTTAAAAGGAAATAATTATAAATTCCCAGGTTTCAGTGTCGCTATTGTTGGACTGCTAAAATATGCCAGTCACATCGTTCAGATATCCTTCTCCGCATTCAAACTGATTTTGTCTCCAGTCGTCGAAAGTTTGAAATTGTGATCCTTGAAACATTACTGGTAATATGTAAATATTATTAAGAATAAAATGTAGAAGAGTTGTGAATATGTAAATCTAGTTTTACATTAAAATATACGAACTGGTTTTGTCCATTTAAGTTAACAAAATGATAAAGACAAAAATTACAATTTTTCCATTTCATTGTGTATGTAACTTATGACAGTGCCTCTTTTCTCCTTATTCTTGACTTTTTTAGTGCCTTTTTAGGCGCCTAAATGACGATTTTTTAGTGCCTAAACATCCGATGTCTAGTTATTAGCATTACAGATTTTCGAGATAGATTCGACGGCAAGTACTACCGAAAACGATCGTAATGTTCATGTTAAAAATCAAACATAATTCCCATACAGGAAATTAATATTAGCTATACTGAACCATCTATGTAAAAACACGTTACAGAATTCAAAATTAATTTTTGTTGAAATGAGTATGAGTAATGATAAATGTTTTCAAGGTGAATATGCAGGAAAAGTTTGTACATTTCAAAATACGATACTAGATATATTGCGTGAAAATGTAAGGACACAACTAAGCGTGAAAATTTAAGATTCCAAAAAATATCTACGATTGAAATTACGTTTTCACCCTCATAATTTAGATTGTGAATTCCCAGACTGAAATTTCGTCAGTTTTTCATTTGTTCGAAAAATAATCTACATGTACTCACGTATCGTCAATGAATGCGAGTGATTTGTAGTTTTAATTGTTAACGTTATGGAATGTTGCGATCAATTTTGGGAAATGCTAATTTAAAACAATATTTCATTATTAAAGTCTCGTATGTGACACTTTTGTACATCCCCGAGATCTGTACTATGTAACTGATATTGCGCCAGCGTGTGTGTGTATGTGGTGCGTGGATTGGTGTTGTGAGTGAAGAGTGTAATCACTTTTTGTTAAAATAAGACCAAAGAGAGGATGTACAGTGAATTTGACGTGCAGGGTATTTTTACAGTATAATGTAGTGACGTGTACATTTGCGTAGTTGCAATAGTGATTCATGCCTAGAAATGTTTGCTGGATCGTGACGAAACTTTAAGAAATTGGCCCAAAATTACACAATGGTGTCTGGACACTAGGTCCCAGTAAGAAGTGAAGGCAACCAGTAATTTATTGACAAACTATTTGCTACTTTTTATCGCATCACTTACCCAATCTTTCAGGAGATGTCACTGATGTCTGGTTACCTGACGTTCCGGCCTCGAATCCCGATTAGATCAAATATTAGTGCTTCGTAACAATCCATTTTCATTATCAGAATGCTGTCAATGTCACAAGCTTTTTCATCATCTTCGCAATATTTATTATAAAAAATAACACGAGAAAGTTTACGTTGCAATGTAATTCTGCTGCTAAATACGAATGCTTGTATACCTGCTTGTATCAGTTGCTCCGCGTGCGGTCCGCGAGTTGTTTGTTTAGTGATTCCGGGCGCTTCAACTGCTAAGATCATTAGTCGCGTAAGAGTAATACATGCTATTTTCATCGCGCAGGTGGCGGTGTTCTTACCCCGCTGGATGGCGAGATCCTTGCGGTGAGTTTTCCACAACCAGAAACCGCTATAGCGGGACACCGTCCAACCAAGACAAGTTAAGCTCCCGACTGGTCTCCCATCTTCTGTGGTAGTGTAGTGCATGTATGTGTGTAAGGGCAAGTAAAGAACAAGGAAGAGGAAGGAAAGGTCGCGCGCGGTTCGTGGCCCGTTTGTGAGAGCGCTGCTCTGGCATTCGCCTGTTGTTCATTGGAAAAGACACGTAGAACTACCGATCAGAGCAACCAACTGTTAGAAGCCTCCTCGTGACAACAGCTGAACTCAATCTAGCTGTCTAGTAGCTATCGAACTAGTGTCGAAAATCATGCCACCGTCCGAAGTGGAACCCTCGGAACTCACGGTCAAAGGCATTGCAGTGATATCAGCTGATGCGCTGAGCCAAATTGGAAGTGTGTGGCCCGCGAGCAGTGGGAGGGAAATGCGGGGCGGTTGAAAGATAACAGCCGTTGTCTGTCCGTCATTACATCCTACCTTAAATCCGAGACATATTAAAAGTAATTTATATTTCTTCTTTCCACAAAAAAAATAGTTTGCATATCTTTTAAAATAAAGCTGTTAGAGATATTTGAAAATGTGCCTGCATTTTTTGAATTTCCCCTGTGGCAGTTTTCGCAGTACTTGGCCGGGAGGCGTCGGCAGTGAAAGGGTTAATAATTAACATAATTAACATTAGAGAGTAATGCCGATTCAGGTAGCCGAGATCGCTTAGGCAGCAGTGTCGTGGCGATCTCGGACCGAAGGATCGTGGGTTCGAATCCTACCTCGGGCATGGTGGTGTGTTTCGTGATTGTGCGTTGACTGTATGTGCTTGTGGTTGGCATCAGGAAGGGCATCCGGCAGTAAAAACATCGTCAAAAGAGTATACAAATGGAGCGTGCGGAAAATTAATACGTCCCCTCCCTTAGCGTCGACCTCACAGAAACGGGAAAGGGCAAGGATGAAAAAAAACCACACACACACATTACAAATTCTTCAGAACGAACGAGGGATGCTACCAATAACCGAAAAAGCGATCTAACCTCACGAAAAATGTAGAAAGGATATCCTTCGTACGCCACCAGAAAGGATTCCAAAACAAGCACTGGAATATAACCTACTTGGCAAAAGAAGTGTGGGAAGCACAAGGACGAGATAGTGAAATCGGGCCTAACCCTGGCAAAACAGAAGAAGAAAGAATAATACAGTTAAATTTCTTTATTACTAAATTTAAAGTTTGTTTTCTTTTCAACATTTCCTTCATTTTCAGTATCAAGTTGTCAAAGTTGGGTCCGCTGTACTCGAGAGGACCGCGAAATGATTTTAAAGAGGTCCTGAAAAGACAATTACTGAAATTTTAGAATTTGCAATTGTTGCCATAACCCTTGAAGGAATCCAATTAAGTTACTTTGATACTTGTAGACGTTTAGGCACACTGCGTTCTCGGTATCACATACCGCGTGAATTGACGATTAGGTCCTGTGTTCGCGGAAGTCTTCGCATTTCGTGAAGAGTCAACTGTGACGTACTAGAATGAAAAACACAGACGACTGTTCTGATTGATATTTACAATATATTTACAGTATATTTACAATTAATGTATAAAGATTATAATACAAAAATCTAACCCCTTGGCAACCTTTCAGTTCTCTTAGCCGCGAAACCCCGCGACCGTCCCTAGGCCTCGCCCAGAACCACTGCTTCGGAAGCAGCAAAAAGCAACGCGAGGTGCGAAGCTGTCGGACATAGAGTCCCGTAACTACACCAGTTACATGGCCTGTCACCAAACCGATCTTCGACCTGAAGATCACGTGCAATGATAGCACTGGAGATACCTCTCGTCTTTCGACACCCTGCATATCCCACGAGGCGCCTGTCGGCGCAGCCTTAAATATCCGTCGGCGCGCCCCCACCCTACAAGCAGCGGGCGTCATACGGCTCGCTGGCCAGCCTTTCCAGGGCTGCAACCGACATCTCTTAAACTCGCGCCCGCGCGCGTCCTTTTCTCCCAGTTATTTGCGTACGGGGATTTTCCAGCCGGCGCGGCGTGGCGGCGTGGCGCCGCTGCCTTACACCCCCATTCTACATCCGGCTTAGGGTGGGTTTCCCCGAAGCGGCCCGACCACGCGACGCTACACAACGATCTTTTGCGTTTGCGTTACGTGAAAAGATGATCGCGTTGTCCACTATGGAAGTTGAGATATCACAATGTGCGACGCACCACGTGGAGCAAAGTTGGTTGTATGGTTTGACAGGGGGCATTGTCTGTGAAAATTAATCGAAAGACCTTGGGCCAAAGATTTTAATATCACTGCGAGAAATTAACACATTTTAAGAAAGTTCTACTTCGTGAGGGAGAACGTGGAAAACTGTTATGTTATTAAGCAGCATCGTAAAAGCTCTTAACTAGACGTTGATATATTTACGAAAGATTTAAATAGAAATACCATACGAAATCATGACATCTTTGGGAATGGTGAGGTGAACCTAGCACGGGCTGGCACAAAAAGGAAATTGTTAGACGAATTGTTTTGTTGTTGTTGTTGTTAAAAGAACAGTTATTGACAGATCACAAATATAGTGCTCGTCGGTTGGATGTGATTTCTAATTGTATATTGTTGAACGTAAGTATGCACAGAGTATCGACGTTTGTTTGTTTGTTTGTGTGTTTGTTTTTAGGTAAGAATATACGTGAATACGTTCCATGATTGTAGTTTTTATTAACTCGAATACAGGTTTGACATTTTTTTTAATATAATAGGTCTTCCCACATTAATTTCCAAAACCTCATGCTGTATCACAGAAAAACTTGATTTACAAGTTTTCTTTTTTAAATTCATTTAATTTATAAATGTAATATTAACACAGATCAAAAATTCTTTCAAAAATTAATAATTTATTTATTAATGTTTTTCGAGCATTATTTCATTATTCCTATTTTCCTCGTAATACTACAATACTTGAATAACACAAGGGATTAGAACTCGTGTAAAACCAAACGAATTCTTTATTTCATTTCTGAGCATTATAACTTAGTATCTCATGATTTCTACCGTTGCTTCCGAAAACAAATAATGCCAAGAAAAGTCATAGGATAGGCTAATTATCATGAACAAGATATTTTGAACTCAAATTACAAAACTAAAGCAATGTGGCCACGTGGAGAATGTTTTACAAGGTAATGATAGAGAAGCGGGCAATCAGGTAAGTCTCTAGAGTCTCTTCAACCAACATTTTTCGAACGAATTTTATCTCACAAAGGATGTAGAGGAAAAAAATTCCACTTCAGACGTTTCTCAAAACACTTTCAACACGACGTATGGGTCCAAAATTTCTTTATAAGAAATTCTCAGAATAATCAGTATAGTAAAAAAATACCTATCAGCTGGCTTAGATGAATTTCCGAATACTTTGTTTGTGCGTCTATCATTACATACGGGTAACATACTTAAAACCTCCTTACATACCGAAAAATTTGCAGGTATTTTCAAAGCGGTTAAGTTGTCAATCTTCAGAAAAGGCAACAAAAAATCAATTCAAAATTATCGGAATGGAAATCTTTCTCTTGGTAAATCCGAAGCTTTTTTAGACTGCCAACACGGATTTAGAAAATCAAAATTTATAGAAACAGCCATATCTTATTTTTTAATGTCACTTCAGCATTGAATCAAAATGAAGCACTTACTGAAATATTTTTAGATTTTTCAAGAGCATTTAACATTGATCATAATAATTTACTTTCACAATTATCTTCATATTCAATTCGTTGTACTGTTCAAGATTTGTACGTTCGAACCTTAAACAGCTATCTTAGAGAGTAGAAATACAATTCTTGAAAGATGGGTCATTATTTACTCACCTTTCCGATTCACTGCCAATTGTGCATGGAGTCCGACAGGGGTCGGTTTTTTCCTACCGCCTATTCCCTTTCCTTCCCGCCTATTTCCCCTCCTCTCTAAACGATATGTCCCCATCGATTCGAAAAGAAAGAATAGCTCATGTAGCAAATAATACGAATATTACTTACAACAAAGAAACTAAATACTAGGCGTCTCAAATTAGTTTCGTAATAACAAATAAGTAGTAAACATTGAAAAAATTTTCAATATAATCTTCCATTTCAAATAAACAGTTGTCCCATTGTGGTTAAATTAATATTTTGGAGTTTATCAAATCAGCCAAATCTCAAATAAAACATCGATAAAACATCGTGTTAAATAAATTGAACACAAATTAAAGTTTCGTTATGTTGCGCGTTCAGAATTCTTCCAAATTCAACCAACCTTCTTACAGCTTGATGTGTATATTTCGCGAATGTTCATTCGCGACTGAGATATGGCATAATATTTTGGGGAATCACATTCAGTAACTCCCAGATTTTTTATTTCAGAAAACGAAACGCAAAAATACTTAGCAAATCCCACGCTCGTGGTTCTTGTAAGCTTCTCTTTTTAAGCAAGGAATGTTACAATTTCACTACTGCCTTGCCTATTTATTAATGAATCATTTTTTGTCAATATCTTACTCAAGAGTGGGGTTACATATTTTCACCCAATATCAACATGTAGGCCTACAGCTGCAACACTAGACGTAGTAATCATATTTATCAGATTTCAGAATGAAAAGTTTTGCGGCTGTATAGCCACATTTGAAGAGCGCGCCAAGGTGGCAGCGCTCAGCGGCGACCGAGGAAGTCGGCAGCGGCGGCGAAGCGGAAAAGGCGCCGCCCGAGCTTAGAAGGAGGGCTGGCCGGAGAGCCAGGAGCGGGGCAGCGAGTCTGCGGCGCCGCCCGCTTTAAAAGCGGGCGCCGCTAGCCAGAGCGGCAGAGCGCTAGTGACTGTGTATCGAGTAGACTTGAGCGAGGAGATTTGTACCGTGTGGAAGTGAACGTAGGCCCGGCAGTAATTTTGGTTAATTTTTGTGTATATCTTGGTTGGACATTGCTAGTTTTTTGGTACATCTCCCGGACTTTTGGTTTTTGGTTTTTGCTTGTGAAATGGTATACTCTTATGGATTCTGGAATTGTGACCAATGTACTTTCTGTGGTTAATAGTAATAAATCTGTGTTTGTGAAAAGCGTGCAGTTATTCTGAACATAACAAAAAGGTCTCCAGCTCGATCGATAGAGCAAATTCAGATTACATAAACGCCATTTGATGTAGTATTCTGATTTTTCGAAAATTACACAACTGCGTGTTGTAAAAAATATTTTTGCCCGCGACATTCCTTAATTCAAAAATTGTCCCCAATCTTATTGGAAGGTCCAGTCTGCAACGCCAACTACTTTTGATTTCAGTTATTATAAATTGTATATTGTATACCATAAATAAAATTAATACAATTCATTACTACTTTTAAAATTTATTTTTACTCATTTTTAAGCGAGATAATTTCGAAAAGCTTGCGACAAGTCTATTTATGCGGGATAGAGTTCAAACGCTCGTTACAAGAAGAGAAGGGGTACCAAAAATACTCCAAATTTGCGTTATGTAATTTATGGACGTTTACCGCGAGAGGCCCACATCTGTCTCTTGGACACCTATAGATGGCAGCTGCGATATGTTAGTTAAACGTGTCTGATAAATCACTCCCTATTTTTGGATACCTACAATTTCTTTATTTATGAACCATTGTTTTACAGCCAACTCTTAATATAGAAAGAATAGTCCTTGAGGTTTTGTTTATGACGTTTATTCTTATATTTCAGTTGCAAAATACAACCCGTATATAGTGTCGAAAATCGGGCCGGAATAGCAGCTCGTTATGAGGTCTGGGCATCTGTAGTGCAAGCACAAAGATGGGGGAGGGGTGAACGACGGATCCACGCAGCACTGAATGGAAAACTAGAGGTGGTACAGAATGGCACAGACTTTCTCGTAGTAATGTTTTCTAATTCCGTTGGTGTGAACTGGTACTGTCCAGTCTTGCCCGCTTTTCCCTCTATCGCTGCCCAAAGTATGCTTTTTTGAAATTTTCTCAACTTTTCGGTTTCCAAATAGTAGAACCGAAATATTATTTTAAGAATAATAAAGAAGACTAAAACCTGGTCCTAAATAGCAATTTTCATTGAAAAATTTGGAGCCGTCTTTAAGAAAACGACGACAAGCGTTACTGTAAATGCGAAATTTGAAGATTATTTTCTCAGAAATTTATTGAGTTTTCGAAAAACTTAATTTGAAAAACTTACTCACAAATTTAATAATGTATACAAATCGATGGAAATGTGCAAATTAACGGCATGAGAGATATTTAAAAAAATACATTTGTGTAATTTTTTAGAGAACAAAAGAATACACCAAAACGAACTTGACGTCATATCAAACCATGCAATTAGCACTATTCGTTGGAAAATATTGAAGAAAAAATTTGGAACCATTTTTGAGAAAATCCTGTTTGAGCGATTCTGAAAATACGTACGTGCTCATTTTAACAGAAAACTGTTGAGTTTTCGAGAAATTTTATTTGACATTATTTAAAGCACATTACTCATAAGTACAATAATGTGATGAAATTGCCTCTAATGTTAATATTATCGACTTGAGAGACAAGTCAAACTAATTACATTTTTGTAATTTTTGAAAAAAACAATAGAAGAGAGCAATATGGCGTTTATATCAACTTATACAGTGCATTTAACACCAAAAATTTAAAGAAAAAATTTGGAGCTGTTTTTGAGAAAATTTTGAAAATGTCCGGGGAGCTTTATGTAAAGTAGTCCCAATTTTCAAGAATGTTTTTCAAAATGGCAAAGCGTCAACTAGAGTCAGATAGACAGGGATTTCTTCAATTCGGAAAAGATCGTACGTGTGGTTTAGCTAGGTTTGTTCACGCTCGATGGACAGACGAACGGGAGGACGTTTTGCTTTTAATTGGTTTTTCGGTATCAAGGACCCATAAAACAGGAATTCTGGCTACTCCACATGTTAGGGGATTTTGTCCTTAATTTAGCATCTGAATTTATCCACTTTCTTGTTTTCAGGGCCCGGCAATTAATTTTTTTCCGTCAAAAATTCACCTTTTTTTCGCGCAGCATTACATAACTTTCTCTGTACTACGGATATTACTCCGTACGTATACGAGAAAGTAAAAAGGTAAAATCTGCCATTCCAAATTACTAATAGGGAATATCTCTGATGGATGGAGATAAAGAAGAGAATGTTAGCAGAGCTCGTGAATTTTCTTGTGGAGCCCTGAGAAATCACTGTATGGCTTGTAATTTCACAATGGAACAACCCACTGCTTCACTTCGTGTATGAAGGAACACCTGCACATTTTCCACATGATGTCCGCATGGCTGCATGATAATTTTCCAAGTCGTTGAATTGGCAAACGTGGTGCACATGAATAGTCTGCCAGCAGCCCAGATTTAACCCCTTGCGTTTATTTTCCTGGGGATGGGCTAAAGAGGGGGTTTACAAGAGAAAACCAAAGAACATGGATGAATTTGAAGCAACAATATCTTGTGTGTTAACCAATGTTCCACGAACCATGCTGCGGGCAGCAGCATCGGACTTACCAGTTCGTTTAAAAATGGAACAACCCACATTGAGAATGCTGAAGCTCATGGGGAGATTTAAAAAGGTTTTAAACTAAACCTCAAGAATCACTGTTTCTAAGTAAACTAGTTGTGAAAGTATTGGTTCATAAATAAATGAATAAATTGCAACTATACAAAAATAGGGAGTGACTGATCAGACACCAGTATACAGTTTAGACGCTAGAGTTGCTTACAGACAGATCGACAGATAGACAGACTGACTGACGGACGGACGGACGGACGGACGGACGGACGGACGGACGGACGGACGGACGAACGTTTTGCCCTAAACCAATTTTTCGGTATCACGGTCTCACAAGACTTGAATTTACTACACAACATTTTAGATGAAGTAATTTACTACCTACAATAATATTTATCCCACTTTTTCGGAAACGGAGACCCACACAACAAGTTTCTGTCGACAAATCACAGTTTTTGCTGCAGCATAACAATACTTTCTCTGTACTATTTAAGAAGTATGCAAGAAAGTAAAATACCTATCATCTATTGTCAACCCTATACATCATAAACATGTTTCAAGCCACAAGTGTAGTTTCAAGTGATGTTTTTACGAGAATGTGAATTAACCATCCTTTACAATGGCGGAAACGGCAGCACACTGACGTAATGATAACAGGTTCAAATGTTTGATTCACGGTCAGGTAATTTTTTATGCCCTGTTAGTATAAAGTTGCAGTGGAAATTGTTTCACTCCGATTCAAGTTTGTTTTATGTAAACAGTGGGGGCTAAAGACTTTATTCTCGTAGGAAACTTGCAAATGCGAGAGCGAAGCGACAACTTAACCAGGAAATTATTTTGCGCAAGCGATCTTAATAGACATAAGCAAAAAATACTTTTTTGTATACTAGCATTGTAAACTACCTTTTCTGTTGCAAGAAATCGTTCATAAAAACGCACAAATGATGACGTATTAGATTTTATGGAACGAATGATTCCTCACATAGATATAATCCTCTTGTAATATCTATAATTTTTAAAATTGTGTTGGTGTGGCTCTTCATTATGAACATCATCAAGAGGCGATTGAAAACCCTTCAGGAGGGGCGGGGACGCGCCTTAAATCAAGCAGTTTTGTTCAATCTATCTTTGCTGAGAACATTTTTTCTAAATTAGTGAAGAGAACTCAACTTCCGGCCGAATGCATTATTGGTTCATTCCTCTTGAATTCTGTCATCACCCATAGTCACCACCATCAGTAATGGTGCTGATGGCTACCCTTGGGGTCCCTATTGAGGGTATGGGGGGGGGGGCGGTGAGGACGAAGGAACCATCCAGACCCTTAATGTCTTTGGGTCCTACCTTGAAGCGTCCGACACTCGACCGGAGGGATTCAACCTTTTTTCCAATTTATTTAAGTCCCCGGAACCCAACACCACCCTGACGGTCGACCACCTCAAGACATGCTGTGAAACCCTTAAAGCTCTCCTCAGTGATGTATGTTTCCCAAAAGCCTCCAATTCAGTTATGGCTAAACTCATCAATCTGATGAGTTACGGTCCCGAGCTTTGTTCCCGGCAGGAATCACAGATACAACGGCTGCTGAAACTTTTAAGTTGTCATTCATGAATCAAGTGAAAGATTACCCTCATGACTTAATGTTTTTATTGAGTCTCTATATTATCAGCCATGACTTTCACGGTTTCGCTCATACGTCGGCAATGTATGCTCAACTGATGTTTCACTTCTTAATAACTTTAAGAAGTGCTGGTTAGACTCAGGAAGAGACTCTTGACTAGATTTTAAACCTTGAAGGGAGAGTTTGATTTTACCAATAATTTTTGATGGGATTGCAACCTCAACAACGGTCCCAAAGACTTACCGTTTGATCCAGAAGATCCTCACATCCACGAGACTATTAGTTATGGACATTGTCAAAGCTTTGGACCCCGAAATTGAGATTCTGTCCGAGAGATATGTTCTGTTCAAACCACTGCTATCTCAAATTGCTCTAGCCGGACTGTTAGCATGGTTCTCCAGGCAATTCCAGTCCTTGGATCAGATATATATTATCTGTGCTTGAAGAATCCCGTGCTTTGAGCCGAACTTGCACTGTTTACTAAATACGTTAGACAGTTAGAAAACAATGTTTATCTTGGCATGAACCTGCAGGGAATCTCCCGTCAGATTTCGAACCACGTTTACCTTAGCTGCCAAATGTTGCTCAAGTATGTTGGAACCAAATCCCTAGAAAATTACGCTGGGATTGGCAGCACATCTAACAATGATTGCGTCGTCACACACTCAGCCAATCCCAACGAGAGAATCTTGGGGAGGCAGCGGTAAACGAAACAGACGACCATCGTTCTCTCACAAATGTTAAATACCCGAGACGTCACAAGAATGTTGTTTCGCAAAATTACGTTTGATTACTCTTAAAAAAACATACTGTTATACAAAAAAAAAATAGCGTATGTAACTCATTTACAATGTTGCTTTATTGCATCCGTACAAATTTGAAAACTCGCTCCTAACCGTCGCTCGTTTTCAAAACATGTACTCATGCAATAGAGCTTAACATTACAAACTAATAGCATAAACTACTATTATTTGAAACTTACGGGTAAATTTTCAAGAACGGGATTTTAAACCATTCCAGTAATGATGCCCCTTTATCTGTACAGGGCGTAAACTTTTTGCATTGGTTCAGCTTCATTAAAATGATTTCGCTAGCGTTCTCACTGCTAAAACGGTTTTAACAGCTTTGATTTCAGAGTCTGTGCGATGTTTTGGTAAGGAAACAGTTGGCCGCATTAGGCGCGGCAGCTACTGTAAGCCACTAATCCCGTAAGTGAAGTGAATGTGACATTCCGAGAGGCGGCGGTATTCCTCCTCCCCATTGAACGTGAGTTCCGGCGCCGACCTACACGGTGACTACACTTCTGTTCTTATGACGTTGCGCGTCTTCACGATGGAATATGGCACTGCATTTCGCTTCTTTCTTGGTCGTGTCGCAAGATGTCGTACAATCGCAACCACTGCTTGATACGGTCGCGATCATGCGACACCTAGCGGCACGACCGAGAAAGACGCGAAAAGCCGTGCCATATTCCATCGTGAAGACAAGCCCCTCTCACGCCACGTTATACAAAACGAAGTATAGTTAATGTACTAGAAAATCCGCAATCGGTGTGACTTGAACCCGAGACGATCTGGTCAGCCACGCAGCAAAGGCACTCCCACGTTGCCACTCTCAACCTACTCTCGCGGTGCATCAGACCGACTGATTTCCTGTAATTCAATATGTAAATACCTCTTGAACCAAGTCTCGAGAATTTCAAGTGATTCCCTTTAACTATGTTAATCCTATATTAAAAGTGTTGAAATCCGACACTGGACATAAAGAAAATATGTAGTACTAACTCAAAGAGGAAAATTTCGCTCTTTCATTTACATGATTTGTTCAACAGATGCCAGACGCATCATTTCTCGTAATATTTGTATTTCCCTCTTGCTCTCTGGTTACTACACAGAGCTTAGATCAAAACTAAACCAATCACAACATGCCGGCATGATTCGCTGGAGCTTCGGAAAGGACTTACCAACTTAGCGTCACTGAACCAAACTTGAAACAAAATAATTAATACAATAAATTATGAATTAAAGTTACATTCAACCCGAAAATCGCTCACTCGAATATAATTATCCTTTCGTTTCCAAATAATCTTTATTAAAAAAAATAAGTACTTGGCTTCTGAAATTAAATACTTAGATTCCGAAAGTTGTCTGTCATGTTACAACCGATGTCAATGACATACTAAACATTTCTTTGGTTTAAAATTATTAGCAACAAAAGAAAAATTCCAAGTTCTTCAATTTAAAAGCTATCGCACAAAATGATCTTTTACCATTTAGTTGCTGTTCTTTTTTCATTCCAACTTTCATTTTTACTCTTTCTTTTGACATACGCATTTTATCGCATCACGTGTCCTATCCCTTCCTGGTTTACATTCTACAGATGACAACCGTGTCAACCTTCCATCCAAGACAACAGAACTTATTCGTAAGGAGTAGAAGCATTGCACTTGAACAGAATGGCATCGACATCTCAGGGAAGAAAGCCGGCTAATTTCTCTGCCCGGATGTCCTTCTGGTGTCCTTTTTGTGACAAGTATTTCGAGGTACCTCATGAAACTCCAAGATGTGAATTTCCGAACGTGTCTGCGCTCGCCAGAAAGGTAGTAAGCTTAGTTTGGCACAAATTACACAAGTTCACGTCATGACACATTTTCTCATCTTTTCACATAAAATTAGCTTTTCTCTAATGATTGACATCTGTGCATAAATATAATATCCTTAGTTATAAATAATTATAGTTATAACGTACTTGTATATTCGTTTTCAAATAACCATTTCTTTCGCAGCCTTTTTGTAGAAACACGATTTGTATATATACGGAATTTTAACAATCAGACAGTTCTATTAAAATTAATACAGGTTGAATGCAAATAAATTAGCATGAAAAAAAGGTAATTTCAATAAAAACATTTTATAATGACCATAAATCAATCGTGTTCAAATTATTAGACGAAAGCATGTATTTTTAATCTCCGTAAGTTCCAAACTACAAAAATTGGAGAGAAACGCTTAATACCTTATTGTTACGCACACCAAGTATTAAATGTACGATTGTAACATGTACATGGATGTAAACCAGTAATAAATGCAAATATTTTACAAAAATTGTCTTTAATAATTTCAACACGCCTGTAGTATAACAGATTTCTTGCAAACTAACATTCTGTGCATTATAATCCGTACTTGTCTGGTACAGTTCGTGCTGATTTTGTGTTTGCAGAGAACGGAACTGACGTGCATGAAGCCTAAGGGTCCACCCCCGCCCATCCGCGGACCACGCCCTCCCTCAACCCCTCGCGTGCCCTCTCCCTCGGAGGTCGGGAGCACCCACGGCCTCTGCTGCAGGCCAGAGTTCGAAATGTACAACATTCAATTCAATACGTCTTGTCTTTTCCCCGTTCTTTCTATTTGTTCCCCACTATATTTGTGTTTCCTGGGTGTCTTTTTTGTCCCATTTTATCTCTTTGATTTTGTGCATCTGAGCCTGTGTATGTGTGTGTGAGACCAGAAACGGACAGTCCAACACACGCGAACGTGCATACGAATGCTTTTGAATGCGTTTCTGGCTTTTCTTTCATTCCCACATTTACTTCTGCTACTAGACTAGCATGTATGTTTCTTTCTTGATTTCATCTACAGTTAATAGTTTTTTTTTTAATTTATCTTCTTTTTGTGCGTGTCTACCATTCTTTGTGTGTCTGTTTACCATTCTTTAATTTTTCTTGTTTCTCATTTTGACTTTATGCCTGCTTATTTACTTTTTCTTTGACTTTTTCCTTTCCTCTTTCTAAATTTCCATTTTTCTTTATTATCTCAGTTAAAGTTATTATTTAAAACTTTGTTGTTGTTGAATATTGGTTAACCAAAAGTCAGATAATTCAAGGTGCAATTTTAATTTTAATTTCTAGGCAAAATGCGGTAAAAGTGAAGGTTGTGAAGAAATATCGCAAATGCCGTGGAAAAAAGAAATAGGATTCTTGTCCACAGCCACAAGGGTTAAAGATCTGGATTGATTTACTTTGGAAATGATGTCTGCTTATGCACATAGTTGAAGAATGACTATTGACTTCCAAATAAAAGTTAACTTCCAAAATGTAACTCAGAATTGAGTCAATAAACCTGTTAAATCATTACTGTAATGTTTCTTTGTTGATATTTTTTGTTGTTTCTTTTTCTATAAGATTGACAACCTGTTAACACTTTCATACCCATTCTACATCATCTTGTCTCTAATTGTGTTAACATTTTCGTAGAAGTTACAAATCTTTCATGATTCCAATGTTATCCCCTTTTATTCTTCCCTTTGCCTCAATATTTCACATCAACTATGATCATAACTCAACATACATACTGATAAAGCTAAATATTGAAATAGCCCTATATTTACCGATGATATAAATATAATATTCAAAAGGAACTGAAGCCCTAGAAGACACAGGGAACCCATCCATTCAGAAATTACTTCAATAGATCCACCAATGGAACCAATTGTAAACACATAATTAACAATAACAATGCTGCTCCATTACTTCCATTTAACTAACAATACTCAGCCAATTTTATGTTAAAAGGCAATATACCATACTTAGCATAAAATACTAAGCACAGGAAACAAAATTCCTGGAATTACCACACAACCCAATCGTAAATTGAACACACACTCATATTACGTAATATTCAAAATATTATTGATTAACTCCCACAGCATTGTGCATTTAAAATTATAATACATCACCAACGGGAGTTAGAATACTTAGCAAATGTTCACTCAACACTCAAAGTACAAAATAATAATGAAACTAATTGAGCCGACTCGGGTAGAAGAGTTCACTAAGGCTCAAGAGCCTTAGCTGCTTCATGCCTGAAGGTTTGTGGGTTCGATTCCCGCATGGGCAACAGATGTTTGTGTGTCTGTATGTTTGTAATCGTCCATTCATCATTCATCCTTAATCATTGTCATTTCATACCTCATCTCCCCAGGGCTAACAAAACTGGGTTTTAAAAGTGCATTCACCACGGAAACGCTGATCCCCCAAAAGTAAGAAATCACGGGCACTTACCCCTGAGAAAATATGACTGCACCTTGATGGGTACAGTTGCACATTCATGTGGTATCAAATAGTTCTTGGGGTTTTAATCAGTTCAGCGACTGAACATCAGGTTCCCTACATCTTTAACATACTTTTACTGCAATACTATTACAATACATTAAAATTCCTTAAATTTACAATATTTATTTTACAATATATTAAATTCCAATTTGTTATTTTCTTTTCTGTTTTCCAATGTGGCAGCCATTGCAAAATTAAATATTTGATATTGTTGTGTTTCATATTTCTTAGTCATATTTAGTATTTCTGTTCTAAAATTAATTACATCTATGTTTGTAGCCATTCTTTAATATTTTTACTGAAGATTTTACATTTTACATTATGGTTTATGTTTGGTTGTACTGCAATCAAAATAGTGTAGGAATTAAATAAATACCTCGGGCATTTTCCCCCATAGCTGTTAAATACATGAGGAACAGAATACTTTGGTCTTCTAACTTATGTCACTTTGGTCTTCAAATCACATTTGGATGAACTCTCAAAAGTGTCATCTCAATAATGTTGCAATGAATACAGGTATATATTAAATCTTAGTCAAGTCAATGTTTCATTGTTCGCTAGCAATTGTTTCTTGTTATCAATAAAAGTGGATGTACAATTTAGTTTATAACATGTTTTCGATTTGACATGTGGTCACGTAGTGTTTTAAAAATTATTTTTGTTTTGAAATAATTCACTTATGATCATTTAACAAATGTATCAAAAACCAGTTTCTTCTGCAAAAACGCTGACGTACCTTTGGAACTTCATTGGAGTAAAAGTCTATTACATCATCAACATACATCCATTAACTTTTTTAAATCCATGTTGATGGTTATTAATTATTATTTCTCAGATAGTTATTTCCAGATATTGAATAAGCATTTGACAAAATATGGCACGTGGATCTATTACACAAATTACAAAAAATTGATCTCCCCAGATACCTATAATATAAAAAAATTTTTTTATAACAGATACCTTATGGTTAAAATTAACACAACTTTCTCTCAAATATTCCTTACTAATGCAGCAGTGCCTCAGGGATCCCAACTCATTCCTGTACTTTTAAATATCTATCTCTTAGACATTTCAAAATTATGTTCCTAAGAAATTACACTGTATGCAGATAACACCTCTCTTTACTTCACACTCTGACAATATAATAAGTCTAATGCTGCTAAAATTCACATCAATAATAAATTGTACAAAATAAATTTACACAAAAAACACTACAAGTCCCATGGTTCATATCAAATAATCAATTGCATCACAAACTAACTTTAGAAAACATTACAGACTTGATAAAATTAAAAAAAACAAATTTTTTTCACATTATTTCATTATTTCCCATATGAAACAACTTTTAATCCGGGCTAATCTTACATATTTCTTAGTAGCATCATATCTCAATTCCCCAAAGACCAATTCAGACCTCCATAAATTACAACTTTTCCTCATACTTAACACATTTTAACCCACACCTACAACTAACATAATATTTGTTTGTTGATTGTAACTGTCTAATAAATTATATTATTATTAAAATGATCCCATTAGATTTAAAGACAGTTATTTCTAAAATTTCATTTTATTTTCACTTGCTCAAATACATAGGAAGACTTTCAACGATTATATTTTTCGTCTTTTTCAAGTACTAGAGCAATTTTTATAAATTATGATTCTTATAAATATAAAGATCATTGTGTAACATGACAGATGGAATGGAATGTTTTGAGTCTGTAGAAGTAGCATGCAAAGTTCAGCCACGTTTAGTAAATAAAACCGCTAGGACGGATTGTCTCCCGAGACCTTTCCATACAGAATCCAAGAAATGACTCCAGCTCAATTGATGAGCTTATCAATACTTTCACAGTCCAGCATCTGGATGAAGATTGACAGTAGGAACTCGTGCCATTAGTAATTATTCCAATACAAAAATGAGCAGTCGTTTAGACAGCTACTCATCGTTGAAGGTAAACCATGAAGAATTAGCTATTATCTCAAAAACTAAGATGTTTATACGAATTATATTTTGGCATTTTACAAAACATCGTCAAATATTAAAAGTCACAAAATATCATCAAAATAAATAAATAAATGCAGGCACAAAACAAAACTAAAACTGTTATTTGTATTACTGTATGTGTGTTAGTCCTCCTATCATTTTGTCTTTCTTGACAATGCTGTCTTTAAATTTTTTAAATTTCATCTGTCAGCAGTCTATTTGCAGCCATATTTTTCTGAAGGATTTTGTGAGTTTCCTCAAATTTCTCAGTCGTAAAGGAATTATGTATATTCCTCAAATTTCTCATTCAATGAGGAAAGCATTCTTTCGTGGCTGAAGATATATTATCACATTCTAGTCCACGTTGTTTCACAGAAACGTTATCTGTCATACCACAATTAGTTTTCATAATAGGAAGAAATCAGAAAAAGTTGAATAAACAAACATTTCAACAACACATTATTTCAAAAATGTAGATATGATTCTTTGAAGTTTGTGATTAAATGACTGCTTCCAACAAGAAACCGATAACAAAATGGGCTGCCATGGAATAAAATATTTAATTTCATTCATACATTTTTCTTTCCTTCCACTTTTACACTTAGCAGATTTTGGCCAAGTGTTGAAAATGGCTATATTTACATTTTAGTGCAGGTGACTCAAGACTTTTGAAAAACTTTCAAGTCGGACTCTTTTACCAGTCCAATGTTTGCATTTACTGGCCTGTGAACGACATAGTACAATAATTTCTGATCAAAATTTCTGGAAAATCAACTAATTTAAGTGTATCAGTATTGCATTTTTAGTAAATTCAATATTAATTCCAATGCCATAATAAGATTGACCAATTAGTTCTTTACACTAATGTTCTTTGAAAATGATCCTCTATCTTACCTCTGAGAAATTAGGAACTATTTTTCACTGTGGAAACTTTGTATGTATTCAAAATTGCATATTCTATTAAGAAAATCCTAAATCAAGAAAATCAAAAACAGCAGTACAATATGGACTGCATTCATGGTGTTACGAAAAGAATGATTAACAAATTTGGTTCAAACCTTGGTAGTTAATGTAGATTTTTATTATTAGCACATCTTAATCAATTAACATTACAACTATAAATTTTCAAAATGTTTACAATCTATGAAAAACCTGAAGTCAACTATCATAATAATACAATGTAATAAATTGAAGGTTTCTTCTCTCATAAGAGCATTAAATTGTCTAGCATGACAAATACTTGAAATAATTAAGTGTGACAATGTAAACTAGGCCTATATTTTCAAAAAATTTTACACTGAAACTAACATACAAAGCTACATTTCAAAATGGGAAGTATAAACATTAATATTTTATTAATTAACACAACTTGTTCCACTATAAATTTTAGACATTCAGATGTAATTTATTATAGAATATTTTGATTACAGAGTACTTGTTGATGAGATGTTTCGGCAGAGCTGGATTACCACATAAGCAGACTAAGCAATTGCTTAGGGCCCCCGTCAAATTGGGGACCCCTTCAAAAGACAAAATTTATTGATGTTTGTTAACATTTTAAAAAATAGCAATATTATCTAATTAAATTTGAAAACATTTCTAATTATATATAAGTTTGCTTATATACTTATAATAATATTATTAATATTTATGAGTTCAAAAATATCAATTTTTCAATCTTTCAAACTTTGGGGGATATAAATTCTATCCAAAAGTATGATTTTTCAAATCAACTGACATTTTGTTTAAGTTCAAGTTCATTATAGGCAAAGTATATTTAAATGCAATGTGAATTATAGGCAGGAAAATGGTTTTTATTTTTTAAACTACAGCTCAGTGGTCGAAAAAATCTGAAAAAAATTCACAACCATTTGTGTTTTAAGAGGAACGTTTGAGATTTTTTCGAGCCTGTTCCGTGTTTCTAAGAAACAATAAAAAAAAAAGTTTTGTTATATTTTTTCAAAAAACTTTTGTGTTTGAATTTGTGTCTGAGAAAATATCAAAAATATTTTTGATAATATAAATTGTCGACTTATTTGTCATATTTTTCAGTCAGGAAAATAGGAATCCCTTCAAAAATATTATTTTTATGTTAGAATTATAATGTAATTCTAAACACTCGTACATCATTTGTTTTAGGGTAACTTTTTACCATCTTATTCGGGGGTACTTTCTTGTAAAAATAGAATAAAATACACTTATAAAGCTGGCATAGGTCCAATACTCAGTTTCTGACTGAACTCTTGAATTTTCGATAATTGCAAAAGTTTGAATTTGTATCATCGACTTCTTACATCTACATAATGGAAGATAAGTTTTTGTCCATAATAAATTCTTTCATTGAGGTCATGAACAAGTTTTTGAAAATTTTACTAGTTTACACGCAATATTGCATGCAGTATGTGCAATCTTAAAAAATCACAAAAACCAGTTTTCTCAAAAAGGCTCCAAATTTTTTCTTTAAACTATTGGTAGGAATAGTGCAAAATATACTCTATAAAAGAACATAAAACACCATTTTTCTAAATCCTCTGTTTTTTTTTTTCAAAAAAATAATTTTTTGACTAGCCTCTCACGTCCTTGATGTATACAATAGCGGCGATTTGTTCACATTATTGCATTTGCGAGTACACGGGCCTTAAATGATGTCTTGATGAGGTTTTTTGAAAACTCAAAACTTTTCTGTGAAAATGAGCTCAAAACTCGTAATTTTCAGAAACGCTCAAACGCCAAAGGTTTTTTTAATAACCACTCAAAAATATTTTCTTCAAAATTTTCGTTCGGATAGTGCTAATTGCAATGTTTAAGATGACTTGAAATTAATTTTGCTCTATTCTTTTGTTTTTTCCAATCAATTTTTTTTTAAATATAATTCACGCTTTTAATTGGTACATTTCCAGAGATTTGCACACATTATTACATTTATGAGTGGAAGTTCTTCGAATGACGTTAATGAATTTCTTCGAAAACTTAAAAGATTTCTGTAAAAAAGAGTTTCAAATTTCGCATTTACAGTAACGCTTAGACGCCATTTTCTTAAAATTGGCTCCAAAGTTTTCAACAAAAATTTCCTTGTAGGACAATGTTTTTCTGTTCTTTAATATTCTTGAAGTAATATTTCAGTTCTACCTACTACAAGAAACCGAAAAATTGAAAAAATATTGAAAAAATGTATTTTGAGCGACAATAGGTGGCAGGAGACAAGAGGACGTGGCAATATTGTTAAGCTGGTCCAGACCAAAAAAAAATTAGAAAAGGAACAAGTTCGAGAAAGTTTGTACCATTCTGTAGCTAGTTTTAGTCAAGTCGTGGTGCAATATTCTTTGTCTCTAAAATACCCACCAAAAAAGGTTATATTAGAGAACACAAACAGGGTAATATAATTTTAAATGAAACAAAATCAATCTTGTTATAAATCATAAATAACCCAAAAGTTAACCGAAATAAAAACATTTCTAAATAATATTATGTAATACTGAGAATGACGGGCACCCACACTCAACTGTAACGTCACGAATCTGCAGGCAACCTCAGCCTTCAACTCCAGACGTAGTGACAGCGTGGGGACATGGTGTGAGCGAGATGTTATGCACCGGTGACGAGATGCGAGGTGTAAGCACGTGTGTCGAGTGGAAAGTGGAAAGTGGAAAGTGTCAGTGAATTCGTGCAAAATCTCACTAGATGACTGACCCCACTACATTGAAATATATATTCACTTATAGACCTCAACTACATGCTAGAGTGTAATTACAGAATACAAAACTCAAGTAGGCCCTACTGCATTCAAGAATATATATATATATATATATATATATATATATATATATATATATATATATATATATATATATATAGTGTGTGTGTGTGATACTCTTGACTATGTACCAACTTGCCAGGTTACGTTTCCATGTGGTGAAGTGTAATGTTGAGTAACGTTAAATTCAAATCCAATCAAATAGGCTAGCAATAAAGTAGTAAGGGAGTAAAATATATCAAATAAATAAACAAAATGGTAAAACTAAAGATGTAACTAGCACATAAAATTGCATTGCTCCTTGTATCTTTGTTTTGTAAATGATTTTTTATAGAGTACTTGTTGAAATGGATTCCAAGATGCCATTAAACAAAAACTGTTTAATCGGTCAACCTGAGCAATAAATGCGAAGTGCAAATTCGCAATAACAATTTGCCTATCAAAACCTAAGAATTCTAGCTAATACGAGGGATCGCGGTTAGTAACGAAAGAAACTATCGATTATCTCGCGGCAAAATTCGATCGAATTCCTCGAACTGCCTATATACGGGTATATAATGTTGGATACCCATCTTTTTGGTCTTCAGACATGAAACTGTTCAAATACATCATTGCAATGTTTTCGTATGCATTGAGAGTAATGAAAGTAAAGGTTGCAAGGAATTTTCCTAACAGGCGTTTTGTCATGTAAAATTTCATGTCAAAAATTGTTTTTATCCTTTTTTACTCAAGTGAATTGTTTAAAACATTTTCTAAACATTTTAATTATGAGTTGAAAATAAAAGGCCTATTTAAGTAAAATGGTGTGATTCGAAATCATGCATTAAGTTTCGTAATTCTCTTATGTTATTCTCAATGTAATCTTACACTCAGTGTAAAATTGCATTAACTGACATCTTGAACGTATATTATTGAACTGCTTTTTCATACCCACATTTTTCAAAAGATTCATTGTTTCGTTTACTAAAATTGTCTTCGGATTTTAGTCAAGTTTTTCTTTCCCCATTTAGCTCGCGTTTTGAAAAGGAAACTCCAAATCTGGCAACACTGCTTTATACTGTTCTAATGTTCTACTATCGGTTTTATAATTTCGATCTTTCGTGTCAAATCATACTCCCCTCTCTCATTGTCAGCTCCCTTGAAAGAGCAACTTCGGCACGAAACTGTTGTTCTGCAGACTTGGAGGAGCATGGGTCCGTCTGAACGAAAAGAGTGCACGTCAAAAACAAAACCTTGGTGTTTATTATGTGGAAAATTTAAATCTGAACATTCTGGGTCGTGCACTACCAAAATGAAAACTTGCGATGTACTCAAGGTAATGTTGCTGTGAGATCCATGTCGTGAGCGTTTCCGCCATTTTATTATACATTGTGTTCATTAGGCAAATGTTTCGTCATTTGCTCATTAAATACTATGCCAGAGAAATTAGTCTATTTCTTTGTGATAAAGATGGAATATGCAATATTTTTACCAAATATTTTTAACGAGAGACATTAAGAGCAAATTATTTCAAGTAGGTCTACAAACATTTTTCTCTTCGCCAAAGATTAGATAAAAAGTTAATAAATTAAAATATTGGAATACTCTGCCCACAAACCGCATTCATTTATCACAAACACGTCACAATAGAAGGGCTTTCCTTGATTTCCAGGAGTACATTATAATAAGTAAATTATTGTGAACACTAAAAATTGTTGATCAGTACATTTTTACACACTTTTAACTGTAAATTACTGTAACACAACTAAATTAATATCACCACAATTTAAACTAACAATTAAAAAAATGAACATCAAAGAAGAGAAATCTTTAACAGAATTTATCAATAATTCCAAAAGCTATGAATGTTAAAACTACCTTTTATTCATCAAAATCAAAAAATTGAATTAATTTGAACTTGTTTCTGATCATCCAGTTGATCCGAGAACAAGGTGTCGAACCTGGATATCCCCTCAATCTACCTTCCAGCAAAGCTAAATTACATGGAGTAGCAAACAAGGTGCAAAAACTAGAATTCATCTTCTACAAAAATGGGTAATTATGATTTTTGTAACATCTTAGTCTCAATAATCTATTCTGAAAAATGTATTTGACATGCATTTCTCCTTTATATTTTCAGGGAGGAGAAGGGAATATTTTATAAGTTCTGCCAGTCTTCAAAAGAACAAAAATGAAGTAAATTTTGTTCATGAAGTTACTTATTTCAAGTCAAATATTGCAAGAAATGAATTTTCTCTTCAAAAGAAATTTTGAATCTGTTTGTAATACCTTTCTAAATAATTTTGGGAGCAATTTATATATCCTTCAAGATATTAATTTTAATATTATTATATGAAATTTCTGCAATTTCAGAAATTTCTGCAATTTTATTATAGTTTAATATTTTGAAAGTGATGTTTCAAACAAAATGAATGTGTTTAATTTCATTTAGACAATATTACATTTTCTTCCATTACCAAAAATTATAGTTTTAAGTGAAATATGTATTTTTTTGCAATTGCTGTTTAAATTATTCTTAGTTATATGTAGAGCCTATACCATCTAAAAACAAAACAATTAGCCTTAATATTTCAATTTTGTTTACATTCAGTTTTATTCTTTCTGTACACCAGTGGAAATATTTTATGAGTAGACTATGTCAGTTCAATAAAATTATTACATTTACAATGTTTCTATGCAAGCAAACACAGTTAACTCAGTTTGATCCAAGAATGATGTAATGGATGCATTCATCTTCTTCTGTCTCCCCTAATTTTGCCAACGTTCTCCTACAATAATTGTTTTTCTTTTTTTTAAAAGCTGAAAATAGTGTAATTTATATTAGAATAATATGCTCACACTTTTGGATTATGTAAATGATACTAGTTATATTAATATATGGCAGTCAATACTAATTGTTTCCAGTCCTAATGTAAATTTATTTTGCTTTTAGATAAACAACATAAAATAAAAAGAAAACCATAATATTTCATCAGGTGTGATTTGTTTTAATTTTGGAAACTCAATTAACAATATCTAAATTAAACAGGAGATAAAATATTCATTAGTTTAAAATGACGCTTATTATTTGTTCACTTAAACCTTTAATTTTGGAAGAACTTCTTTTTTGAAATAAAAAGATGACCGCAATGAATAAGCATTTTTTTTAAACAGAAATTTGTAATTTACAAACTAGTATCATTTTTGTTTTCAAACTCTGTTTTGTCAAATAATTTATAAAGATCTTTGTTACCCATTTGTTGTAGCCTCTAGGGTAGGTAGAATCACAGAGAAAAGTTTGCAGCAAAAAATATTTTATTCAGGTTTTCAACTATTGTACTATCAATTTTAGTTGTTTCCTTATATCGGGAAATGTTCAGAATTTTTTTTATATGTAGGGGAAAAGTGGGATGAGTGGAAAAATTATATTACAAATTAGAAACTGGAAAAAAAAAGAAAGAAAAATGTAATTTTTTATCAGAATTTTCTAGTAACAGTACTTGGAATTCATAAGTACCTATCTAACAATATTCTTGATTTACAATGGAATCAATTGTTTAAATATAAAACAATGTCAGTGTCTCACCGTACACATGATCTTCTGATGGGGGAACAATGAGACATCATTTCACATCTTTGCAAACATTATAAAAAGCAAAACTTAGAGGGAATGAAATAAAAGGTTACTATATTTTTGTCTTTCCTTGTGTTTTGGAATTGGATAAAAGAATTTTTATCCATTTCTTATCAATAAAAGAAATGTCAGGAACAACAGGCATCACAAATGTTAGTTTAGTTTCAAACCTTTCCTGTAAACCATAACTTCATATTTCAAAGTCACTCACAGTAAAGATTTTCCCTACTTAAACTTTCCTTATGTTTACTTAAACTTTCCTTATGTTTTGGCTTGAATTCCATAATAAAAAAATCCCCAATAATGTATGTGGGAATCTGATCGTGACTTTTTGGGTTTCCCACAAGATGAAGTAGAGAGCGCTAGAGTCGAGTCAGAACAGATGAACGAGTTGCTACAAGGCACGCGGGACAGTGAGTGTGTGGCAACAAGGTGTAGAACGGTGCTGAACAGAGAGTTTAGTGCTGAATGTTGACCAGATCCACGTGTTGTAATATGAAGTTTTATCATTATTATATTTCTTTATTTTAAAACTAAGTTGGAGTGTTTCTTTAACAATCCCGAATAATCTGATTCCCACATGTATGATCTCATCCATTTTTCAAACAACAAGCTCAGGTTCAAGAACAAAATGCAGCAGATATTGAGACTCGTGATCAGATAAATCTTGCAAGATTACTAGGCACTCATCACTATTACTGTTTGACCAGTTATATCTGAATGCAATATTCAAGACATTTTCAAATATTATCACAACTGTAAAGAAAAAGCCGCTCTTCAAAATAGGCAACAAAAAAGGCTATCAGAAATTTTCTCTTTTGTCAGTTTTTCAAAAAAGTTAAGAGTTTTAGTTCTCAATATGTCACTTCCCACCCATTTCTCTTAAGGGATCTTACCCCCATAATATTCTTCTCTTGGAAATTTCCTAGTAATAGGTAAACCAAGTTTTGTTGAAAAGACATTGTTCCTCCTTCGAAAAGTCGATTGATCGATTGAGATTTCGGGCGCATCAACAGGTAAGGTTATTAGTCCCATAAGTGCAGTGCAGGTTTTTTCATCAGGAGATGGCGGTGATCTTCCCCCAATGGTTTGCGAGATACAGCGCCGACCTATCGTCTGCTGATGCTGATAGAATTATCTTGATTGTGAAGCGGAAACCATTGGCTATCTAGTAGGCCTAACGTGAACACTTATCATTAATTATGGTAAAGACACGTTATCTGGCAATTTTGTTCCATTCATTCTTCCTGGCACTTCAAAATGATTTTCAATTGCTACAACTGAACGAGCTTTTTACTAGTTAATTTCGATTAGAAAAAAATCGTCAATATTACTAATTTCCAATGCACCCAGAAACTTTACATGCGCATTTTAATGAGAATTTTTAATTTGCACACTTATGCGAACATTTTCGATTATTAATTTCACATTATAATCAATTTATTTTTATTTTGGTCGATTTATTAATTTTCCAACGCTATTCGAGAGGGTGGGGTGCTCGAGTCAACTCGACAACACTGGGCAACTGTGCACCCTGCAAGCCGACCACCACTATAGAGCGATTTTCCTAAGGATGAGCCAAAGTGACAGCTAGTGCTGGCAACATAACTGAAGGTTCTGTGGTCATCGTGCCCTTGAGTCCATTAGACTCCCTTCCGACATTCGTTCGTTTGCAGTTGGCTAACTTGTAAATGGCTTCGACTCTTCCTTTTGTGATGTCCTCGTCCGACAAAAATATAGTGCGCTACGAGAAATAATTGAAATTAGGAAGTGCAGTGTTATGTGCTCTTCTGTAAAAATTATTCTTTTATATATTACATTGAATTTATTTTTTGTGTGATAAATATTATGTTTATTTTAAAACCCAGACTTGAATGCGACCTGCGTACCGATGAACCTGGTTCCGGTCTTCGTGCTGTTGTGTGACGAGTTGTGATTGAGAGCTTTCTATTTACATTTGTGGCAGTTTTCTTTTACTGATTGTGAGATCATGTTAAGAGATTTTCCACATATATAATTAAATTTAAATATTACCCGGACTCCCGTACGTGCATATACCTCAGCGAAACTCTTAGACTTCTGCATAGGGATGTTTTCACAGGAGCCATAACCTAACAATTTACGAAGAGGCGTGGCTGAACAGTTATCGCGGTGGAGGGATACTTCTCTGAAAATACATGTGATGTTCAATTGTTTTCGCGAACTGTCACTTTGGCTCATCCTTAGTAAAATCGTTCTATACCGCCGAACAACGCAGCCCAGCCGGTGCTCAAAGAAGTTCGATAGTCTTCTCTGAGGAAAGGCAACCTTGAGGGCTCCTTAACACGTAGAAACAGCAGCGCGCTTCCGAACACCGCGACTGGCAGCAAAGCACTGGTTTAAATCGAGGTCTTCCTAAGTGCGTCGGATTCCCGCTGCTGTGATTGACTGATTTTTCCGTGTTTCCGGGCGCGTCAACTGCTTTGGTCATTAGTCCCGTTAGTGTAGTACATGTTTTTCTCCGGAGATGGTGGTGATCTTCCCCCGCTGGATGGCGAGATCCGGCGCCGACCTACCGTCGGCTAGTGGGGTTTCCCCCTAACCGGACTCTCCCACCAGCGGGGCACCGCCCCAGCCGGGACAAGCTCTCAGCTCCCGACCGATCTCCCGGAATATGTGGTAGTGTAGTGCATGTTAGTGTAAGTGTGCGTGTAAGGGGAGAGGATAGGACAAGGAAGAGGAAGGACGGATCGCGCGCGGTCCGTGGCCCGTTTGGTAGGGTACTGCTCCAGCATTCGCCTGGTGTTGATCGGAGAAACCACGGACGGGATTTTCGGGATAGGTTAACGGGATTTTCCCCAACCAGATATCTCCTACCCGGCACCACCCCAGCCGGGACAAGTTCCAAGTCCCCGACCGGTCTCCCGACATGTGGTAGTGTAGTGCATATTAGTGTAGGTGTGTGTTTAAGGGGTGAGGATAGGACAAGGAAGAGGAAGGAAAGATCACGCGCGGTCCGTGGCCCGTTTGTATGGGTACTGCTCCGGCATTCGTCTGGCCGATAGAATTCTCTTCCACACAGCGACCGAATTCGACATAGCTGAAAAGCTATGGCCGTCGGGCGTCGAACATCGGACCTGTCAGAGATGCTGCAGTGATATCAGTTGATGCACTGAGCCACCGCTCCCGATGCAAAGCATCAAAGCATTGGTTTAAATGGAGGTCTTCCCAGTACGCCACGGCCGCAGCGCAGAGCGGCCGTATACCCGCTTCGTCCTTTGTTCGTCGTCACCCATGTGCTACACTCACCCTCCTCCTTCCACAGCGATCGCGCCTCCAGTCGTGTATACTGCCTCGCAGATAGTGGTTACTTTTTGTCAGTGCGCATTTTTTTTTACTTTATTTTGCATAGGATTGACTTACAAATTTCAGTTTACATAAAACATTTGTGTTGATATATCTAATTCGTATATACAAACTCTAAACTACAATTGACGAAAGGACTCACCGAGCACCTCTAAAAATTACTAAGATTTGTAAAAATGTTCAGAAAAGAATGGATAGGACTTTTTAAAATTCTAATAGGGGTTTCATTATATTTTCCTACATTTATATGTCTATCATGATTGATGAGGGTTAGATTGGAATAAAAGTGCTTGGCAAGAAAGGCTATGTGATGTGCGATGGGTTTTAGATTAAAATCGAGGTGTAATAGCTTATTGGAAATCAACCAGGGAGCGTGGGTGATAGTTCTTAGGTATTTGTTCTGAACAATCTGAATTTTGTTGATATTATATTCAGCAGCATTTGTCCAAATTGGATAAGCTTACAAGAGAAGAGGTCTAATGATTGTTTTGAATAAGGCGATACCGTATTTTAGTGAAAGTTTACTGTTATTTATAAGTGGTTTTGGCTGTATTATTTTGGCTTTGGCTAGGTGGACTTTGGTATCTATGTGTATTTTCCAGTTGAGTCCATGTGGAGACCCAGGCATTTAACGGCATTGTTATGAGGAATCAAAGGGATTGTGTTGTTGTTCATTTTAAATGGTATGAGGAACGAATATGGTCTGATAGTGAAGACATTAGCTGTAGATTTCGCGGGGTTGATTTTAATCTTCCATTTCGTTGCCCAGGTTTATATTTTATTTAAATAAGGTTGGATTTCGTTAGCTGTGTAATTAATTGAGGAGTGGGAAATGTATATTACGGTATCATCTGCAAACTGGGCTATGTTAGTTAATCTTGATTTAGGCATATCGGCTGTGTACAAGTTATAGAGAGGTGATCCTTGAGGTAGACCGGCTGTGATAGGGCGGGGGTTCTAATTTTGATTTTCTATTGTAACTGAAAAAGTTCTATTGGTGAGAAAGCTTTTAATTATTTTGTAAAGTAAGTAGGGGTGCCTATTGATGAAGTTTATAAATTAAGCCTTCATGCCATACCCAGTCGAAAGCTTTAGCGATGTCCATGAAATATGTCCGAAATATGAAATAGCAATTGAATTTTTTTTTTGTTTTGTTTTGTAAGGAGGAGTGGAGATTTTCTGAGATACGCAAAAGTTGGTGTGCCGTGAATAGTTTATTAGTAAATCCGAATTGGTAGAAAGGTACGAGGTGAATTTTTTTAAGGTAGTTGTTTAATCTTGTTAGGATTAATTTCTCGAAAAGTTTTGCTAAAATGGGGAGGAGGCTTATGGGTCTATAGTTATCGGAGATGCTCTTATTCTTGCTGGGTTTGGGAATCGAGAGGATGATAGAATGTTTCCAGGTAGTACGGTAGTAGCCAGTTCTTAAAGATGAATTATATAGGTTTACAATGATGGCTATGACAGAATTGGGTAGGTTTTTGAGAATTATATTATTTATTTTATCGTGATCGGGGGCTTTTTTATTGAGGAGGGATTTGAAAACTTTAGAGTTTCATGTGGAGAGATGTACTTAATTTTTTGTGGTACGTTGAAATTAGAGGAATTCGCGAAGAGATGAATTTGGGTGTGATCTGGATTGGGGGGTGTGAGGTTTCGTGTGAAAGTTTATGCGAAATGGTCGGCTAATACTTCCGTTTTATCGTCAGTTGCGTGTTTTTTTCCATTTGGAGTAGCTAGTGGGGGGATTATGTTTTTTTCTGAGTATACTTTCAGCGAAATTCCAGAGAGAGTTATTTCTTGTATTTAATGAATGTATGATATTATTGTATTTAGTTTGTTTATAGTGTGCTACAACGTTTTACTGATTTTGGTTCGAGTATTTAGTTATTTTTTAAGAGAGAATTCTAAGTGCCATCCATAATCTAGTTTTATTTTTAGTTTCTATGGGTCTGATAATGCTTTGCGGTCGTTTAATTGATATGTGTTTCCGAAGGATGTTCGAACGTTCAGGATTGAGTTTGCTTATTGTGTTGATTTTTATATTATTTAGCTGTAAGTATTTAATGCCGGAATGGGTGAATGGGGAGGGGGGATTTGATCTGTAGAAATTAAGACTGGAAGGTGATCTGAGTCGAGTTAAAAATGCGGGGTTGAGTGATAATTGACATTAATGTTTAGCTGTATTAACTAAAAAAATACATGTCAACAAACTTAATGCAAGTGTGCCACACATGAAATTACCTGGTTTTGTGGGCTCATATGATTAATTCTTGCATTTCTATGACATATTCAAAACATCAGGGGTGAAAAATGATTCACTTAGTGATATTGAAAAATATTTGCACCTTCTTCCACATTTAAAAGGGGAACCTTACCATTTAATAAGCGCTTTAAATTTGTCAGGAGATAACTTTGGTAGAGCTTGGGAATTGTTAGTGGAAAGGTATTCGAAAAGGCAAAAATAATGGACACCCACATCAAAGCATTACTCAATTTGCCACCAGTTAAGAATAATTCATAGTCTCTTAAACCATTCATTTCTCAAATTGTTACAAATGAGAGTAGATTAAAATCAATGACTTTAGAGAAATAATCTTGACAGCATTAAGAACTATTTGAAACTTCTCACTCTACTGCACTTCATAGCGCTTACGGACGCGGAAGACTGACTGGCTCTCGGTAGCACAACAGTTATTTTTTCGCATCTGTTTTAAAGCTTTCAAAATCTCAATAACTCTTTAGAGGATTATCAAACTTATGAAATGTTAAAGCCAAAGCAAAGGCGTAAGCCACAGCCCGGCTTAACTTCGTGGGGTACGAATGGTTTCAAAAGTTTTTCCAAAAAACACCCACTTTCTGTCCTTGGTAGCACAGACAGACAGCCATGTCTCTGTTTTCGTGTACTTCCCAAGCTGATGAGACGAATTGAAGTCGAAACAGAATCAGGAAAAAATGACGTGGGCGTAAAGCCAAAGGAAATGTTTGCCTTTTCACAAAACCTCTTCACGAGCAAATGCTCTCGGTGGATTCGGTTTCCCAAAGACGAAGTTTGTCAAGGGACTTTGCCGTTTTCCAAAACCAAAAGGCGAAGCTTTTGTGCCTGGAGATGTGAGGCAAAATGGGATAAGATGTAGACCCAGTTTTCCAATTTGTTTTCGAACTATTCAGTTCTCTTCAGCAAGGCGAAGAAGACTTGCTGTTTAAGTTGTTAATTTAGTTCCACTAAATTATTGAACCTTGTACTAAAGATGTTAAAGCCAAAGCAAAGGCGTAAAGTGAAGTGGTTTGGTGAAAAGGCAAACATTTTCTTTGACTTTATGCCTACGTCATCTTTTCCAGATTCTGTTACGACTTCAATTCGTCTCATCAGCTTGGGGAGTGCACGAAAACAGCGACATGGCTGTCTGTGCTACCCAAGGACAGAAAGTAAGTGTTTTTGGAAATCTTTTGAAACCAAAAAACTTATGAAATGTTTCCTACACATTTCGAATTACTATGTATATCGGTGGCATACGCGGTGTATCGGAGAATTCGCCACTGATGTTTGGGTTCGATGTTTCCCAAAATGGTGTCGCCCTCTACAGTGCTAAGAGCTGTGGCACGTGGCACACTGAAGTAGAGATGTGCCAGTTAGTGCCTTCCATTATATTGCTCCAAATTGACCAAATATATTCGAGACTTCTTGTAAAGCCGCGAAGAGTGATGGAAGTAACAAATGTTATGAGTAGACATCTAGACATTGGATCTTTAGACACTAAAAAAATCGTCTTTTAGGCGCCTAAAAAGGCACTGAAAATGTCAAGAATAAGAAGAAAAGGGCACTGACGTAAGTTACATACACAATAAAATGAAAAATTGTTTGTAATTTTTGTCTATATTATTTCGTTAACTTAAATGCACAAAGCAAGTACTACATTTTAATCTGAAACTAGATGTACACATTAGCAACTTTTCTTCAATTTCTTCTTCATAGTTTGCAAAGCAATGTATAAACGAAACTTTTTAAGGGCACTATTTCAAAAAATCTTTTCAAGGATCACAATTTCAAATTTGTGACGATAGGAAGACAAAATCATTTTGAATGCAAAGAAGGCATCTCTCAACATCTACTAATGTGACTAGGATATATTTTAGAAGTCCAACACTAGCACTAGCAACACTGAAACCTTCTGGGAATTTTCATTTATGCTTAAAATTTCGGTGCTCTTGGTGTATTGTCAATCGACCATGAATTCAGAACTTGGTTGGTATTTACGAAAGAGGGAAAGGGTGAAAAATCTGTTGCTATACTTTTTAGGAATTCTCTCGTATTTTAAAATACAAAGACGTGAATTGAAGATTTCGTAATGAATGATAGCGTTTGACCACGGCCGAGTTTCTGATATCTTAGCATTGTATATAAAATTATACATAATTGGCAAAAAATGTCCAATAATTCTAAAAAAAGGCATATTTAATAAAAAAAGGCATGCTAAAAAAGCAAAAATAAGCATCATAAAACTTCGTCATATGTCATCATTTGTCATGATTCGTGCACGCAAGAATAAAACAGGCATTTCCCTAAACATCCTATGTCTGGTTATGAGCAATGCAATAACTACGGTATTTGATTTTCTTGCTGTGCTTTGAAAAATTCAAGAAGTCTCGAACAGGCAGCGCGAAGGAACACGCGCAAAGCCCGTAAATAAGACTGTCCTTGAATGCATACTCGGAGAACAATTTAGTACAATGTATTAAAGATATTTAGTAAGCATTCATATAGTCAATTGAATTATTTGTGTGGTAAGATTCACAAAAAATATGAAGTTTCGTTTGGTACTGCGAACAATTCAAAATCATAAGTGAAAGTTGAAAGTTAAAAGGTGGGGAAGATATTCCCGAGTTCATGAAAAACTGGCCGTAGTGGTCGTAGTAGATTGTACTTCTGCCCATACGTCAGATACAGTTTTTACTGTTCATTGACAAAAATTAATCAAATTGAAATAAAACTACGCAACCTGCGATCATGAGAAGTGTCAGTGATTTCATTACATACCCAGGAACTGGGGAAAGTTACACAAACAAACAATACATGATCTATATCAAGTTGTCTGTGATATTTTGTAATAACTAAAAATTGGCTAATTGGGTAGCATCCGTAACAATAGTTTTATAGATTCCATCCATCGAACGGATATTGATTTCTAGTCTTATCGCATATGTATTTGATCAGGTAAGCCTCCTTTCATAAATCTATCAGTTATTTTCCTATACTATACTGTTTCATTGTAGATTTTATTACTTTTAGATTGTACCTGACGAAGACCTCAAACAATAGGGTCGAAACGTTGTGAATAACTTTAGTGTTATTTAATGCAATAATAAAAAGTAATTCAATGTCTTATTTTGGCATTAGTTATTGTAAACAATAATTTTCACTGAAAATGCAAATATTCCTGTGTGTCATTCAGCCTATTATTATTTTGCGCGTGCCAGCAAAACTTTTCAGACTAGTCATAAGGACAAAATGGTTTCGTAAGGTCTCAAACCGACAATTTGTGAGTAGAAAGGAGAAATATATCGTGATTGTTTTTTTATACATCTCGAAAGTAAATCTAACGAAGGATCGCCAAAATCTGTAATTCTTAAAAGCTTTCCATTTAAGAATACTTTTAAAAGTAATTTAAAAGGTATTATGCTATGCTCATGCAATATTGTTCATGAAGTAATTGTATTTATTTAAGCCGAAGAAGAAAACGTAAGCAAAATATTTTACATAGATCTCCCTAGGGCAGTGCTATGGTACGATAAATTTCCTGAAATACTTGGCGAATGTTTACCAGCTACGCATCTATCCGAAGCATTTGTAGCAGTTTTCAGTTTATTGCAGTTTTTAGCTGATTGTGCAGTGAAAACTGAATGGCACGCAAAACTTTTCCCCTCCCTTCTACCAGAAGTATAGTAGTCACTTCGCCCGCGCGATCAAGCAGCTGGTTGAGTCTTGTCTTTGAAGCACCGGAGAGAAAACGTTCATCTCTCGTTATTCTGACGTGGAGAACACGAGATTTACAAAAAAAATAGAAATACTACAGGCTCGAGGAAAAACAGCAAGAAGTTGTGTCTGGTGTATGGGAAACATGACTCTGAGCATTCGGGAATATGTACAGCTCAGCATTCTGTGCCTCAACTTCTACAGGTATTATATTTCTTTAACAGCTCTTGCAATAAATAAGCGTTTCTCAATGCAATTGTCCATTAAACTGAGGAATACGAATTAATCCACATAAAACACAGCAACAATTTTTACTCGATGTCGCCCTTCCAAACCTTCTCTTATACCATCCTTGGTTTGAACATAAGTCCTGTTAAATATTTAGGACTTTATTTGGACCAAAGACTTACATGGAAATTCACATCCAAATTACAATTGACAAAACATATCATAAAATATCAAAATGATATCCTTTATACATAAAAACTCCAAATTACGAATTATTTGTGGAATTTTGTTATATAAAAGTTTCATTATGCCTCGGCGCCGGTTTTGGATATCTCCATGTTGCCATTTTCGCGTGCTTTAACCACGGCAGCACGGGAACCCTTTATCGTTTCGGAGATGCTTCTGGCTAATATTGGAACGACACTGGGACCACAAGACTTCGTACTTCAACATAACTTCATGAATGTCTGAACATCTTTCCAACTTAGTAGGAATTTTCCTACATTTTACACTGTGCATTCTGTTAAGAAGTGAATAATACGCTCCTCAGCATAGCTTAATGGTGTAACGGGGTAATGAATTATCTTTCGATATAATCACCCCCAAAGTTTGTAATTTTACAATTCATCGAAAAAACATTCCTTTATGAGACTTTCGTAATTGGAGTTGGGACAATTACGGTTACGTTTTGGCAACTTCATAATAGAATTAAATGCATCGCGTCTCAAGATACGAATGATTTTGGATTAATATTTTTCAAATCAATGGAAATAAACGTACCTATAAAGAAGTGCCTTTATTTCCATTTTATTCTTTGGGTAATTTTAATGTTTGGAACCCCACATGCAATAAAAACGCAAACAAACTGAATGCATCGGGCATTACAATACGAAAGCAATGTACGAATATTCCATTACATGTATAATGATAATCGTGTTGTTTTAAATTGTGGATTCGCTCTTTTTGATATTTTTTTTACACACGTTTTGACACTTTTTAATATTAATTTCATCACAAAAATCTTTAATATAATTATTGTATTCTAGAAATTATACATGTTCTCTTCAGAATAATACAATCACTGCCTTTCCATCTTGTTATTGATAGGTCTGCATCAATAATTTTTAAAGTGTTTCGGTCGGTTATGAGCCACTAGGCGGGATTTTTAACTTGAAAAATTCAGTTACGAACAGTAAGTTGGCCCTTATTTAAAAAGAAACCATAGCGTTCTACATAAGGATCTATTTATTCGAAAAGTATCTAAAACAAAAAAGTTCACAAACTGTGCATAACTTACCTCAATGCTTAATCCATTCCTGACCCCTACGTCAATATTTATAATTCTTCGCCTGCAATACATTCCTCTTTAATGCTGTAATTGCATTTGCTTTATTCCATAATGAAAATGCATGTTTACTGACTCAAGTAGCTAACGTCACTATTAACATTGTCAAATGCTATTGTGATTGTAAATAATCTATCAAACATTCTATGAACAATTTATGAAACAACCACATTTGAATAATGGCGTCCTAATTAGGACGCCATGATTGGGAATTGACGTTCAAATAAATTTGTGATCTCAAATTAAATTAATTCTACCTACTCTTATGCAAATGTGTGTGGTAGTTATCGTATTGACTCTTAGTTATTAGTGATTGAGTCCGATATATTGAGTGAAAAGAAGAGATAGAAAAATGCTTATATTGTGAAATTTATTAGCGTGAGAAATTCTTCAACCCTAGCCTAGCCCAGAAGATATACACTGTATTGTAATATAGTACACTGTATCGTTTGTACCAAACAATTCAACCTCCAAAAAGTATATGGAAGAACTAGGGGAAACACAACCACAGCAAAACACTCAAGGTATGTACCAATTACATCAGCAAAGATCGTTACCAGAAATGTAGTGGTTCGCACCAAGACCAACCTTCGCACCAAGACCAACCTTCACAACAAGACCAACCTTCACAATAGGGGACTCATACCTCGAGCGATGACTGCAGTCGTAGGAACGGTTGCAACCGAAGCAGTGACCTCGCCAGAATGGTAGACAGTTAACCGTGCAAATGTAGAAATATTATGTAAATCATGTTATCATGCAGAAATATTTCGTAAATATTGCAATGATTAACTTAATGTTACATTTTCTTTTCTTCGTCCTTTGTTTGCTTTCAATTTTATTCTCTCTTTACTAGTCTGTGGCATTTAAAAAATTGGGATATATTGTGTGACTTATATTTGATCGGTGATTTACTTCATAATCAAATATTGCATCTTTACTTCACAATCAAATATTCGTATGATTAAATGGTGCTTTTAGTCTCTACCTAGGGGGCGGGGCAGGGGCCAGTGCGCCCAGGGTGACACCAATTATAAAATTGTATAGTTCGAATTATATAATTGTAATAATTTATTTAAAAATTATGTATATACATATTAATTTAATAGTGATTCAATTAAATCATATATTCTAAGAAAGCAAAGAAAAATAATGTAAAGTAAAACGCGAACTATAAGTAGTGAGCCCCAATTCTTCAGTGGTCCAAGAGTCTCGATTTCGGCGATTACGTTATCTTATATTATCGTTAATCTTGATAAAATAATCTACAAATTATCATTAATATCGTGCAAATATACTTTCATTTTTATTAAATAATGTATAAACTATTCAGATGTACATATTTTTATATTTAATTTAGTGGGGGGGGTGATATTAGTTTTGCCCCGGGTGACACCAACAAAAGCTACGCCACTGCTTCACAATCAAATATTCGTATGATTAATTAGTGCTTTTAGCCTCTAATAACTATCTGGTCTCCATCGACATCAGAATGTGTCACGTTCCCACAGCTCTCGAAGGCATTAACATTGGGTTCTGGGTCGAATCTCTTATTGAGAATTTTTTCTACTCACATTTCAGAAATTAGTGGGTCAGATGCAATTAAGAGGCTACGAAGCACTTCGTTATTTTTCTCTCAAGGCATTTTTCTTGTGGAATTTTCTTGCTTTCTTTTCTTTAAACATACCGGTTTCCTGTGTTTCTTCACTTAATTGTTTTTAGAAGAACATTCATTCGCTAGAGCGACGCGGTGATGAGTGGGTCGGCTCTTGACATATTTTACCAGGTCGAGGAAAGACTAATTCACAGTTGTATAAAATTAACTATCGTTTTTTATATTAGAATAGAGCGTTCTCGTAGGAAGTAAAATTCGTGTTTAGGCGTCCACCCTAGACGCAAGTGAGGGAAGTCACGGATTATAATAGTATCGCCGGGAGAATTTGGAACCAGATCACGGACATTACGCGAGGACTTTATCCAGAAGCAAGATTCTGCTTCGTCGACGAAGAAGGTTCTACGAGGCGCCATCGAACGAAGAAGTGGAGAGCGCGCGAAGACCCACGAATGAATAACAAGGTTTATAACTATTGCAATATAGAGAAAACTGGTCATGACCATGAAGATGAATTCATTTTGATTATCAATATAATAAATTCCAATTTATTGAGTTGAAAGAAGCTGATTATCATTGTTCGTTACGTGCAATCCAGCATTTTAATAAGATTTTCAGATTCCTCGCCACTCCGTGTGGATGGCAGATTGAATAATTGGTTGCAGAGTAAATAGCAACAATTATGAACTTCGAGCCCCAATTAACTGAGCTAACACAACATAATTTTGGAAGGAGAAATATTTAAATTACGTAGGAATCGTTAGGTTTCAAGTGTAACCTTTTCCTGGCGCCCAAATTGCATTTATCAGTCATAATTATGTTTCAAAATGTCCCTCCAATTGGGGATTGTTTTTAAATAGAAAGATTTGCTTTAAATAGAAAGGCTTGTTTCAAATTGGCTCCAGTCAACGTCGGGCATGTTTCAATACTAACATGTCTCTTTTACGGGCGGGTCACTCTTTAAACAGAGAAGAATCTTTAATAAACTTCCTACCCTGATCGTAGAAGTTGAAACAGTTATTGCACTCTTAAGTAAATGCCATTTTCGAAATCAAGCTCTTTACAGCTCAAAATATTGAATTTTTCTCGGTCACCTCTCGTTTAAATTGATTTGAAATGGAATAGTTTTCCTTCATCACGTTCATTGCAAACATCAGCACAATTTCTTTTCACAATCACTGCTGAATACATAACTTTCATTAATTTCATAGTAAGTTAATTCGTTCGTGGTGACCATTTTGTCATTTGGTAGGCTCTGAGTATATTTGGGCCACTTAATATGATCGTCACGGAACCTACTGTATTGCAAGCTTTGTGTAGATTCCCTGGCTTTACATTTTCTGCGAAATTTCTTCTACGTAAGTATAGCAGGACAAGGGAAGATTTATGGTAAAAGAGCAAGAGAAAAAAGGCGTACATCCTGGTTGGACAATTTGAAAACACTGTTGTTCAGCTGCAAAATTGTTTATAGTAGCAAAATCAAGACCGAGTGTTGCCATGGTGACATAACCCTTTAAGAGGAGATTGCACATAAAGCTGTATAGCAGTGTTCAGTGCTACCAGTGTTAGACTCGCATGGCTTCGTATGAGTCGAAAGCGAAACTGAATGTACAGAATACCCCCATTTCGTATTTTTTAAGGTCCTTAATATATTTTATGACCTCTATTGAAGAATCTTCGTGAACTTATCTGGATGTCGCAGGTGGATAAAGCGTGAATCAACTCAGCGTCTCTGTCACAAGGGTCGCGGGTTCGAGTACCGCCGTGGGCATAGTTGTTTGTCCATTGTCTTTCATATATTGTGTTTTCACAGAAAACCTTGCGAGTCTGTTGACCACAGAGGGAGAAACCTGTATGTGTGTCTAATGTAAATATTAATATGTATCCCCATGACGAACATAGTGGGAACCCGGCGCGGATAGTCGAAAAATCGGCAACTTCTGAAGCTGGAAAAAGTCCCCCCCCCCCCGCAGGGATTCTTTAAATTTCTGTTCTCATTGAATTGTGAGTTTCTAAGAACATAGAACATTAATCATCACGTTTATTGTTCGTATCTGTTGGCACATAGGCGGCCAAAATTAATTCAAATTTGGCGCCGTACCTGGAATTCAATCATTTATAACAATTTCGTGGCATTAAATAAGGAGGTTGTCACATTACTCTCTAGTCAGCCGAACGAAAAGTTGTAATTTTGGAACGTGCTTGTTAAAAAATGAAGAACGAGTATCAAGTATATTATTTCTGTATTTCGCGACGATTGGTAAACGAGTATTTTTTAAATGATGTATTAAAAAGTGTTAATTATTTTACAAACGCAAGCTAAGAAGCTAATTTGACTCCAAATACGAACATGGAATACTGAAAATACTGGAGTAATCAACGTTTATGTATGACTGCATTTCTCTTCAAATTCTAGTTATCTTATAAATATGACATTTCGCGCAGCCTTTTTCGTCTACCATCAGTGGTAGACCTTAAGGAGGCTGTCACATTACTCTTTACTCAGCTGAACGAAAAGTTGTAATTCTGGAACGTGCTTGTTAAATAATGAAGAACGAGTATCAATTATATTATTTCTGTATTTTGCATCGATTGGTAAACGTGTATTTTTTAAATGATGTATTGAAAAGGGTTAATTTTACAAATGCAAGCTAAGAAACTAATTTGACTGGAAATGCCAACATTAATTACTGAAAATGCTGAAGTAATGTACGTTTATGTATGACTGCATTTCTCTTCAAATTCTAGTTATCTTATAAGTATGATGTTTTCTTTCAAGAATAATACCTTTAGATCGCAATTAACTCGTTCCGAGAACTGATAACTTTCAGGCAATAAACTTGGCAACACTTTAAATTTATTTTATTGGTACCAATGGTTTACGTTTTCGGGAAGGTCACGAACGTACAGAACAGTGTGTGATTGAGTTGAGCTGAGTTGTTTTCGTAGGTCTTATAACCTGAAAAAATGTTCGAACAGTTGAGATTTGTTACGATTTGAGGGCGATTTGTTACGAAACGTAAGTTATCGTGGAAAACAAATTTGTCTGTAGCCGCGAAACGGAGAAGAAAACGTTACAGACGAAGACATGTTTCCTGTTGATGGTCGCCGCATCGTGCACGTTGAAGAACTCGCTAAACAACTCGCAAACAACATTTTATCTTCATTCATGAATGACCCCGCATACGCATGCCAGTTCACAAAGCAATGCCTACAAACCAGCCTCTGTTTCGCAATATTTAAAATTCCCGCCGAGTGGTACGTCATGCAACGTTGCCGCACTTTTTCGTTCTTACGAAAAACTGATGACAGATGTTAGTTTCTTTTTGCGTTTTTGTCCAAACTACACGGTAAAATCTTTTCATTTCTATTCTATTCTCTTCAGAAAGGTTTAATCTACATTTGTAATATTTTCCCCTCGTGTAATCTTATGTAGATTACACGAGGGGTTACGTAGATTACACGAGATTCTATTCTATTCTCTTCAGAAAGGTTTAATCTACATTTGTAATATTTTCCCCTCGTGTAATCTTATGTAGATGTGTTTCAAATTTAATTATTTACGGTCGGACGAGATCATTTTCCTATACTTTGCGTGTTAAAACGCAAGTTTTCAAATGTGATTATCTTTAAAACTATATGGTAGAATCACTTTATATTTTGGGAAAGCATGTAAAAACATCTAATCTTGTGATAAATTTCAGTTGCGAAGTTTAATCTTATTTTTTACCTAACGTGACAATCTCCTTAGTAGCAAAAGGTATACATTTTAAGCGTCCCGCATTGGACTTAAAATATTTTTTCTGTAAAAAACCACGGGCGGGCTTCCAGAGGGAAAGGCAACACGTGTTTCGTATGAAACTCTTTGGAAGAACTGAAACTGCTTTCAAAGACGATCGTGAGACTGCGCCAGCTACTCGGAAGCGACCAGAGATAGCATTTAGTATTATCAACAATTTCTGAGAATCAGATGCATTTCGAAATAAGACACCACGAAAGTCAATTGTTTGAGAATCTTCAGCAGTTTCACAAAGAATCACCTCGTCAGTAAAAAGTCTAAGTAATTCACATCTTGACTGCATTGAAAATTGGATTTATGATGTTGGGTAGCAGGCCTAGCACAGAAATGTAATATTACACCCGCATTACGAGAGAAAACTATTTCTTTAACCCAGACAAAGGTAACACTGACAACTTCTCCAATACACAATAATTCTTGCGCTGAGGTAAAATAATAGTTCTTAAATAATTGGCTTTCAGAATTTTCCCAGGTGTCGAGGTTACAAGGGGTACAGTTTTTTTTCTTTCAAATTTAAGTAATATATGACTTAGTGTAGGGGTCACAGAATTTTGAAAATGTGCACACAATTCACTTTTCCCCACTGCACGTCATACGCAGTTTTAACTGTTTTTAACGTAAAATAAATAAATACAAAAGGCAGAGGAGTCTTGTTGTCAACCCGAATCATCGCCTGTTGCTATCCCAAAACAAGCTATTTTGCAGCCTCAACAATATCGTTAAACTCTCTTCCTCAAAACATTCGTTTTACCATGGTGGAAATATTATGTTATTTCCACGATGCTTTTTACTACACCCATTTGTTAATATTTCTTGTTTAAACTTTGTCTTCATCGCTCAAAACCTTTAGAAATTAACGCAACACTGCCATTCAACATATATCAAACATCACTCTCCAAATTTCCAGAATATTTGAAATTATTTTGCTAAGATAAACATTGTAATACGTCATTTTTAACATTATTATATGACACATTTCTGCATATAACTAAACAATTTTCTCCTACGTCCATTGCCTAAAAATCTTTTCCGTTGGTTCTTGATGCAATGATGTTTCTTTGATTTAATTTACTTTCGTTTGTACTTTTCAGAATGTGAACGTCGCAGACCTGCTGTTCAACAAACTTCATAGCTTCCCTGTCTCTACAAATTATTTTGAAACTTCCATTTAACCATCATACCACATCTACTATTTACTATCAATTACTATACCTGGGGTCTTTTTGGACCCCAAGCTCACTGACAATTATAAGTGGAAAAAACTAACGTATACATCAATATACTGCGTGCAAGTAATTGATTTTATGTAAGGATACATTTTTAAGGTTATTTTCAATAACATAATAAATATAATTTATTCCTATTAAATATTTCATATATGGAACAACCTCTACCGTACGTAACCTCCATTTTTGATACAGAATGCTTCAGAAATATTCATAAGACCTTTTTTGATGTTCATGACCAGATATTTCAAATTAGAATAGGAAAAATAACAGGCGCTATTTTACATATACTTTAGGTCTGACCAATCTCATGTAACGAAAAAAACAATAACGCTTTAATAAAATTTGGAAAATAAGTGAAAATGATTTGGTATCTGCTTAATTAGTGCATGAAGGCATATGTAGGAAACTGAAATTATCCTGCTAATATTCAGGAAAATACGTATTAACAAATTAATGATGATGGGATGCAAAAATACCCCAGGTATGGTACAAGCCATGAGGACTTACATTCCGGGCTACTTGTACATTCCTTACATTCCGGGTAGCTTGTAGCATCGCCTTAGTTGTTGGCTATGCCACACTATAGAATTCTTTCATTCCGCGCTTTTTTGTCGCTAGTATACTATTATGTTTTCTGTTGAAGAATCATTACATTTCTGTATTACTGGTACGTTTCTATGAATACTATGGAGCTCTTGATCGTCACGTTGTTCATATCATTGATCTTTTGCGGGCGGACCTCTTGTTTATAACATTTGTTTGACAACACTCAACTTACTTTCCATGATCGTCTATTACCAGCCCCCTATTACTAATAATTTCTGAAATCAATAAAATATCAATAAATATATACTTTAATTCATCACAAATCAAATTCTTAGAATTGTTTGGAAATTTTATCACTACTTTAAATAAGAATTGTAATGCAGCATTTTAATATGTCTTCAAGCATCTACGTCGAAAAAAAACGATTCTCTCCGATCTCGATGGCGTAAATACAATCTCACTGGCTTTACGTGATGCATTTAAGTTTATTTTCTGAATTATCTTCTTTTCCATACGTCAAATACAGTTGTCGAGGAAACTACCACGAGATAAACTTTGTGTGGCAGCCTCGGCCGTAAAAATGTTTCTTGTTTCCTTTAATTACGTAACACCGGGACGGTTTCCGTTCAATGCTACCCGCGTTAGAACGATGTGGCTTTGCCATGATCCTGAGCAAATAGCCCAATACCAAATATTGTCGTCCACTTGCTTTCTCAATGGCTTCATCATTAACATAAGTTATTCTCGATTGAGAAATTTTGATTGTCATTTAAATAGTAGGTTTCTATGAATGTGTAAAACAATACGTTCGCGCATATACGTTTCAAAAAGTAATTCATTCCGATCTCGAATAAGTGAAAACACTCTTCTGTTCTACGATGTACTTAAGTTTATTTTTACTTTCTCGTTACCGCTTTCGCAGAATAGAGAAATATGCGAATGGTGTGGGGAAAACGGCAATTTTTTGACAGAAAAATCTATTGCCAACCCTGCTAACAAAGTGGATCATTTTTGTTAATAAATTACTTCCTCTAGCATGTTGTGCAGTCAGCATCTATGTTTTGTGTGTCCTTGATACCAAAAATCGATTGACGACAAACGTCCGTCTGTCTGCGACCAACGATAGCGGCTAAACCGCAAGCATGATTTTCACCAAAATTGATATTGCCCAATCGATTTGTCGTGGCCCCTTCAATTTGAAACATTTTAATTTTAGGGTATACTTTTCATCAAGCCCCTGATATATTTTCAAAATTTTCAATGGCACAAAATTTCTTGATTAACTTTTGACCTCGAATAGCATAAAGAGCTTAAAAGAATGGCGCAGATATAATTTTCTTTGAAGTTCCTGATTTTTTCGAAAATTGCGAAAATTCAAAATTTGTAGGATCTTCCTATAAATACAATTATGAAGGTTTTTTTTCTTAATGAAAAAAGTGTTCCTCAGTAACATGTCAGTAAATCTTGAAATAAAGCCATCTTCAATTTTTCGAAAATATGAGTATTGTTTGCGAAATATTTTACGTAATAGACGAATTACAAATTTTAAACAATTGTTTTCTCAGAAACGGCACACATTTCTTCCTCGTATGTAGCAAATAACTCTAAAAATAGTGATGGTCCTATTTTTGGTGCACACTGTATTTTCGAAGATTGGAAAAAAATTCGAAAAGGTAAATTCGAATTTCGCGCGTCTTGATTGTCGATTGTCAGTTCGCTATTGGCAACACAGTGGTTTCAAAATTCTTCGAATTCGAAATTATTGTCGGTCTTGATGATTGTGTGATGCAGATAATATCATGAAAGGAAATCAATTAAAGGAAGGCAATAATTTTAATTTAAAAACAGTTCTATACATCAAGAGTTCGTAATTGACACGGCATGTTCGTGCTATACGAGTATATGCTTTCATAAGGCGATATATTGCATGTCCTTCACTTTTGAATGACGTGAAATTTTCCCTGCTTGTTTATATAATCCGCTGAAAATATTGTAATTGTTGAGATTTATTCTTATATGTTTCTATTGTAGTAGCGACAGCGAAAAAAAGGGCAGATATCCACCAATGATGGTTTGGACTTTTTCAAGTTACGGCAGAAGCGTTCCCAATAATGCGAGAAATTATGTGCTGTTGTAACTACTAGTTTATGATTTATATTATTTATAAGCTTGAATAAGTCGTTGCAGAAACGGGTGGGTAACAAGTATCGTGTAGCTATCCTGGCTTTAAAAATTTCTCTTTTGGGTTGCCAGATCGTACCATAATTACGGAATCGTGCCATAATTTATAGGGAGGACTGAATATAATTATACCGTAATATCATAATAGTAGTATACTTTTCAAAATATTTTTAAAAAAAACTATTGATGAGCAAGATATTTCTGATTTTTTATTAAATATGAAGTTTGGACAATAGTTTTCGCCCCCTCTTTCTTGAACTGTAAACAGTTTATCGCTCATCTCTCAAAACAAATGTGACTTAGTGTTGCCAGATAAAGAAACAGAAATACCCGAAATTATTTTCCATTCAGGACGATATTTTGGGGTCCGTTTTTTATTTATTAGTTGATTCACCATGAACTTTCTTTTCCTTTTCAGGAGTTTCACTTCTCTTAGCTTTTTATATTTTAAATACTAGTTTTTCGGAAGACACCGATAAAAAAACGTAGAATCGAATACGTAGAATTTAGGCAAAATCTGAAACACAAGAAAAGTATCTAGTTGGTAAAAACTAAATGCGAGTATAAATGTTGCGGTGTGTGAAAGCACATTCAAGAACATGCAAAAACTGTTTCGATCACAAAACCAAGACTAGGAAATGGTTTTTCACGTAATAACATCATACGTCGTCGATTTATTATTGCGTGAAATCATATAAAAATATATACATATGCAAAATATACCATAATTTAGTAGAGTTCCATCGTATCATAATTTCATCCCTTCCATTTCATAATTCTAGCCACTGTATCTGGCAACCCTGTTTCTTTCTATGCCTCTAGGGCACACGAGGAACGATACAACGTATCAGTCTTGACTGGTAGCCAAGCCTCCAGCGCCGGCGAAGAAAATGTCCAGCATATCCCATTGGTTGCTACACTAAGTGCTACTATACACATTGCATATTAAGCTTCTCTTTGTTAAAACTTTTGTAAAAACGCGTGGCAAAAGGATATCGAATGGTTTTGTGAACTTAAGTTTTGGAAAATATCTCCTGCCAAACAAAAGTTATTTGTTTGACCGCAGTTTAGGGAGCTATAGAAGGACTCAATATTTGAAGAACGACTAAGTGATATTGAAAAGAGGACATGAAAACGTTTTCAGTGTCTCTTGCGCAATTGTCTTCTCATCACAAAGAAGGCATGCAATAATGACTATTCTGGATGCCGCATATCACCGAAACTTCATGTTTTGCATCCACATTTCCCCATCTAACCTAGACCGTGTTAGAGACGAGATGAGAGAGAGGCTTCACCACATTAACCCATTAAGTCCCAACACCACTAAAGCCTAAAATTTTTCTATTATCTTTATTTTACGAACTACTTAGAACATAGATAACACATTCACGCATAAAAAATATATTTTTTGCTTTAATTTTACAGCCCGTTCCCAAGTGAGAACAATGAGAAGCATAGAGTCTACAGGCCATGCGGTGCAGGGGAGCAATGCATTTGCGCCAAGTCCTTACAAATGAGTCTGGTGTTGTTTTTGCATACTTTGCATTTGATTCTTTCCACAGTATGGATCGCTTTTGAAGGTGAATTCACAAGAACACAGCACCCAGAGTTTGAACCCTAATCTAAAGGGGTTTTTCATGAAATAACATTTTGCAATTGTCTCCCAAAACAAGTCCAATTGTCTCCCATTCGCTCATCAATACTGACTTTTGGTAAATATGGCAAATTTTTGCAGTGATAAGTTTACTTTATCAATAATATGTTTTATTTTTGCTATTTTATCTCCAGAAATCAAATTATTGTTATCGGCAACATTTCTTTACCTGTTGAAATTTATTTCTACTCATCTGCTTTGAAACTAATGACACATTCAGGTTTCGACTAATAAAGTTTTTCTTTTGGAAGACTGGTAGCCTGGAAAAACAAAAATTGTAAAAAATTTGAAAGTATCTTTTTCATCCCATTCAAAATTCACATCATTCTTGTGAACAGCATAGCGTTTAGTTTCACATACAAACATACTCCCAAATTTCATTTGTGAAAAATTGGCGACACAGTTCATACGGCTGAAGGTCACACACGTGTGAATGAGTCTATTCCAATTGAAGATCATTGTTAGGACGAATATTACTGAAAGTTTCTGGTTTTCTCCAAATCATCTCTTTTCTGCGTAGTATTAGTTTTAGTTTTTCTGCATGGAATTTCTTGTTCATCAGTTTTATCGACACTTTATGTATAGATTTCAAGTACCTCATACCTATCGTGAAAGATCCTTGCAGTTGTCTCCTGAAGCAATTACTTTTTGGTCATCTTTTATCGTCAGTAAGCGCCCCTTCACCGTCATCGACGGACAGAATAACGAGATCTACCTCGTCATCTGTAATTTCTTCCACAAGATCGGGAATTTCTTCAATTCTTAATTATTTCTTGAAAGGCAGTGTTTATAAAAGAGTAATAAAATCAGAAAGCATATTAGCAATAAGAAATTGCAAAAAAATAATAAAAAAGTAATAATGCAAACAGAATATTGTTGGTTAGAAGTTCAACTTATCTTCCAATGTTCTCAATTGGGAACATTGTAAAATAAACTTTCACACACTCTGCATAAATGGAAATTATGATTGTCTATAACCATAAAATTATTGTCAAAGTTTCCTTTACGCACCTGTATGTACAGATTTCCTTAGGAAACCACAATTTCTGAACAAAAAATAAATTATTGTCTCGGAACGACTTCTTGTAAACTTGGAAACACAAAATATAATGCGCTTTCAGGGGCAGTTTCCGGCCCGTTTTGATGTGAACAACCACCGCATTTATTTCTTCCGATGATCAATTTTCTTCTCAGGTTATTTTAAGTGTGAATTAACAGTTTTTGCACGGCGTACCGTACAGCACGGTACGCAACACAAAAGTTACGCAGCTCAAAAATGACGCAAAATTCGAAAGCGATTCCTATCGCTTTGCCGTGTTTAGAAAGTGTCCGATCGCATTAATTTGTTAACTGTTTGTGTATTCGGAAATGATTGAATAGCTCACTATGTGACCGCATAAAATTACTAGTTACTTCGTTAACAGGTAAATCTCAATAAAAACTATGCCAAACTCTAGCGCTTTGTGGGAAAGAAACTAAATAAAAAACAAAGGCACAACATTAAATTAGTTTCTTCAACATTAACATTTTTTCATCAATAAAACAGTTTAACATTTATTCAGTCCACACACAAAGTCTTCATAGTTCAAGATATTAAAGTTATGAAAAATAATAAAAATCATTCATCAGGAAAACGTTCACTTCTGATTGTTCAAATAGAAAATATATCTTTAACGTACATCAAACATAAAAAAAACAATAAAATTTTCTTTAAAAAACATTCACGAACTCATAAAATAATTTTAAAAATTATAAAATGTATGAAACAATAAGAGATATAAAAAATACAAATTACAATTTTTCTCGGGGCAACTGTCAGACAGTATTTAATTAACAATTTGTTTTGATTTATCCGCATCTTACATTCTCGAACAAGGTCTAACCGATCTTTTAAAACTTGAAAATAACTTATCAAGGGCAACGCGTATATAAAAATGCGTAATAAATTACTTCCTCTCACACGTCGTGTTAACAGAATCCAAGTTTTGAGGGCACTCGATACTGAAAAGCCATGACGGCAAAACATGTCTGTGGTCAACGCTAGAGACTAATCGTTTAGAGCCCTGCTTAAAAACAGATATTCCCCGGTGGATCTAAACCAGGCCCCTTCAAACAGCGCCAGCGTCAAACAGCTACATGCCCGTTTGGGGAGTCCGGTGCTCCTACGGGCAAGGTCTCTTCCCCTGAGTCCGGACTCATTTCCTCTTGATATCCAGAAAGGTGTGGCCATGTGCAAGCTGAAGCGACGCGAGGCGGCGAATAGTGGCTTCATATGAAAATTGCCAGAAAATGCCAGATTTTTTCTATCAAATAACCGAGAACTGTATTATATTTATATTATTCACTACTTATTACTATTTGACGTTAATTTTCTTACTAACTTCTCTCCTATTTATATCTTTGCTAAGTTACAGAAATATGTTTTAACGGCAAATTCTTTCCATGTTTTCGTTTTGTATTGTGTTGTGTAATTAAATCATTTATTGTACTTAGCAATAATGTGAACTAAATTAACAATTCTCGTCTCATTGACCTGCAAAATCACGTCTGAACGTGGTGAACATAGTTTGATTCGAGGTGCCCGAATCCTTGAACGAGCCTGGGCAGGGATCATCCAACAATTGTGGCAAGACAAAGACTGTAATACCTACCTGAACAGATTACTCACACACCACTGTTGCTCTACTCGGGCGGCTCGTACGATGCGCCTGGAGTCATGGGGATTTGAAATTGAGGGTGTCACATCAGCATGCCCAGTTGAGCAGTTGGAAGTCCTCCCATGGGACGATCTAGACCAAGAACAGCGAGATCGCTCCTTCATCATTCAGACCAGTGCAGCCTACCAAAACCAGGGGACGCAAGCATGGCAGTGCTTGGGTCCCTTCCATGCTTATTATGGATCATCAACTCAGGAGAAATTGAAGAGACCCATTGCAGGACCCATTGAGCTCACCACCTATGTCAAGGCAGCAAGGAGTCGTCCATATGGACGACAGCTCATTTAACAGACAATATTTGTCTGTTAAACCTTTTAACTTGAACGTAAAAAGTTCATGTTTTTGTATCGTTCTTATGTAAAGAGGATTACAAAAACCAGATACTTCTTATTCATTTTTTTTAATTTACTCTCAATTGAGAATTTGAAATCTGATTGAAGTATTATTTAATTTTAATGGATATTTAATGAAAATTTATTTAACATTTTTTTCTTAAAAATGGCTCAAACGTTTTTCTTTAAATTGTCTGCTTGTATGTATTAAAACACAGTGCAAAAAATTATGCTCAACTAATTTTCGCCTAACAGTATTTTCGAAAATTGCAACATATCACACACTGCAAAGGGATTTTTGTCTTAAAATAAATTTGTTCTAAAAAGGAGATCTTTAAAAAAGACAACGTACAATTGTTTTCAAAAAATTAGTAGTTTTCGCGCAATTTCAGCTTGAAGTAATTTATAAAAATTTATAAAATGTCTAATATGTAAAATTTTATAAAATGTCCAATATGTAAAAATTTATAAAACGTCCAATATGTAAAAATTTATAAAACGTCCAATATGTAAAAATTTATAAAACGTCCAATGTGTAAAAATTTATAAAACGTCCAATATGTAAAAATGTCCGATATGTAAAAAATTATAAAATGTCCAATATGTAAAAATTTATAAAATATCTTCTCAAAAATGGATCAATTTTTCCCCGCGTATGTCGTAAATAACGGTAAAGAAAATGGTTCTTTTTTGGAAAATTATTTTCGAAAATTACAAACACCGCAATAGTGCAACTGTGAGATATTTTTGTTAAATGGAATTGTTCTAAAGAATCAGTTCAAGGGGCGATGTATAATCGTTTTAAAAATAAGTAGTATAGCGTAATTCTGATAACTTAAGTATGTAAAATGCATTTTCTCGCTCTTTTTTTGCTCGAATATTTAGGGAGTTCCCACGTGGCACAACACTGAGAACGAAATTCCCATTATTGGGTGGCGTTTATGGATGCATGTAACGAGAGTTTTGAATTGTCAAATAAGTTGATACTTTAGCTTTAATTGTATTAAATTGTCGCGTCTAATACGAAATTGGTAATGAGTTTTGTAATTTATTTTAAGTCAAAAACAGAAACTATGTGTGACACGCTACGGGGAGAAGTGTATTCTATGCAAGTTTTCTTAATTCTGGGATGCCTGCCCTAAGCCATTTACAAGGTGAATTCTGAATACAGAAAGAAATGATAGTTTTTGGCTAGAATTATTAAGAAAATATTCACTCCGATGTGATCCCTACCCTAAGCCATACACTACTTCAATTTTGAATACAGAACGAAATGAGCGTTTTTTGCAAGGATTGTTAACAAAATATTCGCTCCGATATAATAAAATAAATTTTCAAGCGTAAATCAGCTATAAATTTGGGCTCTTATCCCTCATCATGTCCTTCGTGAAGGAATATTCTTCCTGCCGCGACAACATGGAGAACGATAATTCGAAGAACTATACTTTCCATCGAATGTTAGAAGACGTGCACTGCACAGATAATGAAATTAATTTTTGTCCGGAAACAAAACAAGTAGTATTTGCTCAAAGGATCAGGGAAACTGAACGAAAAACCTAACTGAGTTGGGAGTCATTGACCAAGAAGCTGAAGGGTAATACTTGTTCCAGATTGTTTTGACTTATATAGTCCAAATGGTAAATACTACATTCCATATCATTGTTGAAATTAATAATTAAATTTTAGAAGTCATGTTTGAGATATGTTAGTATGGACAGAAATTGCAGTATGTACGAAATATTTACTGATGCGAGAAAGTATGTGGTGTTGTATATCTATTTTTTTTCTAGGAACCGTATTTAAAATTTGAAACTATTTGTATTAACCAAGTCATGTATTTGTTCATACAGTAATAATATATTATTTGTGACATGTTTTGATATTATAATGTATTTAAACAAGTTTGTTGACTTAGTTACATTTATGGTTAATACGGAGTTTATTTTTGTTTTCGTTGCCAGAAATTAACATTAAAATATTGAATAAAGTAACTGCAAACACTAAATGACTGTGAACTGGTATACGTGCGTTAAAGGCGTAGGTGTTAGTGTAGTCAACTAGGGCACAGCAAGGGGATCCCGAAATCAGGGATTCTGAAAGTCGTCACCGCCGACACCCAATGATACTGTTCAAAAAACTTTTGAAAGAATTATGTAACAAATTACTGGTCGCCAAAATATTTATTTAATGTAATATCTCATTATTGCTACAATTGAATGTGGGATAATTTCAAAGAAATGACGACGACAATGAATATTCTGCAGGGCCAATTGTTCAGCGAAGAGTTATTCAGAGCGCGATCACAGCTTAGTCTTTTAATTTTTTTATTTACTCTGTTAAATTTAATGACAATTTTTCAGGTAGTATAATATACCGTGGAGGACAAAGTACCAGCATTTCATTGACAGTTAAACAGTCACCAACAATTTAATAAATATTCTAACACTAATTTCTATTATGGAAGTGAAAAAGAACTATGAAAGGTGTACAAATAAATGAAAAAAGTTTTAACTAAAGAAGAGGAAATATATCTTTAGGAAAACGCCATCTTGTGGCGCAGAGTGAAGTCGCTCGCCTTTCACCATGGAGCTCCGTGTTCGATTCTCGTCGAATCTCATGTGAAATTTGTTCCAACAACACGAGTTTGACTGCTTCACAAGGGCTAGTCCAACCCCTGTGAAGTGTCCTAAACCCTACCCCTATCCTTATTCCTTCCCAATTCTGGCCGCTGGAAAGTGACGCAGGAGCGCGTAGCCGGAGGCGCGTACGCGGAGTGCTACCTGGCGGTCGTCTTGACAACTGACTGCGCGAGACGTGACGAACCTAATATTAACGGAGGATTGCTCCAAAATTAAAAGCAGTGTAATTAACACGTTCGCTGCCAAAGCTCTTATGATGCGTCCGTTCACATGCGCCAAGATCCAATCTGCGTTTTTATGCTTTTAAAATGTTTTCCATTGTTTTATTATTTAAATCTATATAACAGATTACTTTTAGCAATAAATAAACTCACACGAGTATACTCGTAGTTGGCGTATGGAATAATTTTTTTGCTTCCCGTGCCAACTACGAGATTACTCGTAAACCGTTAAGCAAGACATACTCGTTCGTTTTGCTCATGCCCATAAAACAGCTGGGACTTTATTGTCCGTTAGTGTTAAAAGAGTCACTGAACAAGTATTTGAGCAGACTGTCGATAACATATCCAGTGTGTGAACTGTGAAAATGGCGAAAAGAACACCTCTCACTGAAAAAGAAGTAAATTATGCAAATGTCTGATTCAGAATGGAGTGATTGTTCCGTTGGAGAGTCAGATGATTTTATTCCATCCAGTGAGGAGACTAGTGAGTCTGATAATACTGTGGAAGAAGCAAGCCATAGTGACAATAACGATCATGAAGGGACAGTGCAGAACAATGATGACTGGACCGATATAGAAGATGACCCGCCTTATTTTGAATTCAGCAAGAACCTAGGTTTGAAAATTGATAACATCAGTATTGAAAGGTTAGTCAACCTGTTTTTTTTTTTTTTTTCGGAAGAGTTTTGATTTTTTTTGGTCGAACAAACTAATTTATATGCCTCACAAGAAATACCACCTACCCACTCCACCTACAGAGAAAAAGATGCGACCAACAAAGCCATGTAGGGTTTGTACTGGACAGACGAAAAGGCGCGAAACGCGTTATTTTTGTCCGGTATGTGATGAAAATGTGCTTCCACTTTGGTGGAAAACTGTTTTAAAATTTATCACACTTAATTTTAATAAATTATCATTTCAGTACGCCAAGAGTTATTTAGTCCTTTCCTGTACGCCAAATATCCAAACTTTGCACGCATTTTCTACGGCAATACTCCTATTCGGGGATTTAGGTACGACAATCATTAACGAGTTATCTCGTAGCTGACAAAAAAATTCGGTTTGCCAACTACGAATATACTCGTAGTTTGAACCGAACGTGTTAATGAGGATTACTCCTAAAGCACAAAGCGCTCAACGCCCCCTAAGGGGCTTGGGGACGCGTTGCGTCAATTGTAGACGCAACAAATTAAAAAACCGTGATCGAATTCGCGGTTATTCTGCACAATTACGCGTATCGCTATCAGCTGTGCCACTCGTCCGACACCTTCCGTGCGACCAGAGCTCGGATTCTAAAAATGAATTCCTACAATTTTCGCTTGTTAACTACGCTACGTCAAACTGAAACCAGTAGAGAATGGATATCCGAGAAACTTGTGCTGTACTCCACAAGACGTCATATTCGATCAGCTGTTGCCAGTTTTTGTTCCTGTAGTTTATGGTTGAACATTTTTTGAATTAATTTTCAAAATACGGACCCACGAATGAAAAACTCGATGGCATGAAATGGATAATTTTTTTTCTGGTTAAATCTTAGTTACAATGCAATGCATACCTTTCAAAATGAGATCTAATACTTCCGATTTTACGTTTGGTAATAATAATAATAATAATAATAATAATAATAATAATAATAATAATAATAATAATGATATTAATAACAATGAAACAATAACAATAATAATAGTTAATTCTGTTGTTAATTGTTAAAATTAATAATATTAATTATTATTTCATTTTCTCAACAAAAAATATTCCCGAAGTATTCTAACAAATTAATGAAAATTTGTTACAACTCTATTCACCCGTATCTGAATTGCCAGTCTTTTTTCATAAATTACTGATTCCGGTATAAATATGTTAGGGTGCGATTAGTCTGATTTTATCACGCGTGACACGCATTCAGAAAACTGCACACAAAATGAACACCTATTAATTATTATTATATTAAGATTCTAAGCCTAAAATCACGCTAACAGGTGTTGCTAGTACACAGTACGGCAGAGTATACCGCGTCAATGAGGGCTCGCAATACACATTAAATGTACGTAAAATTTCAACTATAAAAGAAATGTGGTTAGTGACGATAAGCGATTGAAAACGCTCATGTTGCCAAAAGGTGACAGAACAGTACGTGCACACGTACATTAATACAAGTCCAGTGAGCCACGCAGTGAAAAGATAAGAGTAATTTAAAGAACACTAAGCTGAATGTTTCAACACCACCGCTATTAAAATTCAGCTTTTTCATTCTATAATCCGAATTTGTGTTCTTGATATCTGCGGGTGAGGTAGAGCGATGTTGCCTCGTACTAGAGCGGCAGTCACGTGGACGAATGGCCGTTCCTGCATCAGATCAGTAGGAAGAAACAAATCACAATAAAAGCACACAACAGTAAACGTCACAGAACCGCACACATGATACATAACGATAACAGGTAATGACGCCAAATGACAATCTTGGTCACTTGGTGAACATCAATTTTCAGTTGCTTCGCGCAGCAAATTTCATTTCCTTCTAAATAAGTATCGGGAATAAGACTTCTAAGCGACATCGCAATTTGAAGACTCTGGATAAACGAACGGAACCCCGATTTGATTTGATTTTTTCGCGTTTCCGGGCGCGTCAACGGCTTTGGTCATTAGTCCCGTTAGTGTAGTGCATGTTTTTTCTCTGGATATGCGTGGTGATCTTTCCCCGCTGGATGGCGAGATCCGGCGCCAACCTACCGTCGGCTAGTGGGGTTTCCCCCCAACCAGGACTCTCCCACCAGCTGGGCACCGCCCCAGCCAGGACAAGCTCTAAGGTCCCGACCAGTCTCCCGGAATATGTGGTAGTGTAGTGCATGTTAGTGTAAGTGTGAGTGTAAGGGAAGAGGATAGGACAAGGAAGAGGAAGGACAGATCGCGCGCGGTCCGTGGCCCGTTTGTTAGGGTACTGCTTCGGCCGGAACCCCGACTCACCTGTCAAACTCTAGCTGTCAAATAGACAACTAACTCGTAAACTTTACTCTGTTCGCCTGCTGTTGTTATAAAATTGTGTATTACATTGGCCTAATCGAAATTTTGTGTAAAATATTCGAACAACGCTAACTGTTTTCTTTCACAACACTGCTCACTCTGATAAGCTCGTGGCATTGAACGGTGATGCAAGGCGTCTTAAATGTCAACAGTATACTGCGGGTTTTACAAAGCTGGACCTCAAGGTCACTGAAGGCCCGGCACCACGGTAGTATTTCGTCACGGTTTTTCATGTCTTTCTCAGTTGAGACGTTAGAGTCATTCCATCTGCGGCACTACTTCATATATTCGCGAGCATGCGACACCTAGTGACACGACTGAAAATACGCGTGAAACCGTGCCTAAATGCTACCGTGGTGACGGGCCTTCAGTGACCTTGAGGTCCAGCTAAGTAAAAACCGCAGTATAGACTTTCACATCACCGCATTATACCAACCCGGATTTCTTGGCTACCAGGCCTCGCAAATATATTGTTCGATTTAGTTCGATGTAATGTCTCCTCGAGAGTCAGGAGAGAAAGTGGCTGCGACCACCAGCCAAGACAAGAACTTATTCGAAGTTATTAAAACGATAGCTTTTATAAGGCAGGAGGAAAGTGAAAGAGTAAGGAGTGAAAGTGAAGTTTCTTATGATTTGTATTCATACTGTTCAATCTTCCAGCAAGCGAGCTTGCGTAAATTTTACAATAGCAGACATTTTGGATTTTCTGTCTATTTATTGTTGGCAGAGACTACTGAGTTCTTGGTATTCTTTGCAGATATCTTGAGTGATGCATTCCTGCGGCTGCAGTTTAGTTTGCACGCGACATTTTGTTTCTGTAACTCTCTTAGGGATTAGTGTATAGTGTCGTAAACTCTACACTGTTCGCCTGCTGTTGTTATAAAATTGTGAAATAATTTGGCCTAATCGAAATTTTGTGTAAAATCTCTGGAGAACGAATTCATGTGAATGAAATTCAGAATATTCAAGAAATGTCTTATAGTGAAGAAGATTATGAATGGGATGCTGGAGAGGACCTTAGTGTTGAAAATATAGACGAGTATCAGCACGATACTGGATCGGAACAAGATACTAAATCTAGTACTGATATTAAATAGGAACGTTTATCAACAATTCATATTTTTTGTCGGTAAATAATAATGCTTACAATGGCGTGACAGAGCGTGTAAAGCAGTTTCAAAAACTAACTGATAATATAATGGAAGTACTACCCGGTTTGGAACGAGACATATTGGAAATACACAGCGATCGGAAATTATGGTATTTCTAGGATTATTATTCATAATTTGGAATATACAGTTGGTAACAGTCTTGTGTGTAGTCCATACTTTGCTTTAAACACATGAATTTTAAGTGGGAAATTGATACTAACACTAAATATATTACACGATAACTGAATAATTCCAGTTAAATAAAATGGAGCATTGTACACCAAGACGAAATGGCCTTGAATTTTAAATTCATCCTCACATTTAGTCGCCCGGGAACTTTCTAGCTGCTTGATCCCGAGCGACTAAATGTGCTTAAATTTCAGGCCATTTCATCTAGGTGTAAAATGTTACATTTTATTTAACTGGAATTATTCACTTATCTTGTAATATATTTTGCATTAGTATCAATTTCCTCTTAATATTAATGTGTTTCAAGCAAATTATGAACTGTACAAACAAGACTGTTACCGACTGTACGATATTCTGAAATATTATGTGACATAAAATTGCATTGTTCTACAATATGTTTAATTCAAGAGTCATTAAATGACGTACAATTTACTACACGCCCCTACTGGTGAGAAAATTGTACGCCCGCCCGCTGGAACGTAACAGTATAGTGAAGAATTAGAGCGCTTACACTTTAATATTTCTTTGAAACACTTTTATAAACAATACGTACCTAATCGCGTTCTTATGTTGTGTAGTTCACCACTCACCGAAGGGAACAAAGACCTCTTGCACTAATTTCTTTTAAACATTATTTCATTATCATGAATATGATGTTTGCATGATGCACCCTTCACGCTCTAAAACTGTCAACTAAAACTATCACGAAATACATAGCATGTCATAAGAAGTTTATTATTTATTTAAGTATTAATATTCACGAATGTCCGTGCGAATTCGTTTTTTTATAACCAACCGTAAAATCTACATTAGAAAATAATACATTCCTCAGGAGTAACAGAAATACCAGCGACAACCAAAATCAAATACCCACCATAGAAACGATCCTACAACCCGAATAAAGAGCACCTATTCACCAGAAGGACCTAGAACCCATAACCACGGTATAAGAAATACATTTAAGAGTGTGTTATCCGCAAAATTACGCGCACCGCCATATCTAGCGCGGGGGAACGTTCAACTTACAAGATTTTCTGTTCAACTGTCAATATTACCAACTAGTTGAATGTGGCGTCGCCGACGCCGACGAGTAAACAGGTTTAAATGAATTTTCAAGAGTTGACAATTTCTTTCATTCTTCATTTCATTTTTTAAATGAGTTTAATTTTGGTCCCATCAACTACAAAGGTCATTAGCGACCGCATCAATTACAATATCCAATATACAGTTTACATTTAGATTTCTAATACAAAATTACATTGTTTTAAAGCCATAATTCTACATAAGTACAATACAACAGTTCACAATAATTAGCATGTTCTTTTGATCTCAAATTTCCGATATAATACCAGTAACTTTACAAAATTTAAGCCCTTGGCTTTGATAGTCCGGGGAATGTAACAGTGCACTTACGTCCAGTCCCCGCAAGATGTTTTTCCGCTCTAAGGAGCATTAGACATGACGCTATGATGTGGTCCAAGGTTAGATTACAGCTGCACACATCACAAGTTCGGGGGGGGGGGATTCTTTTGTAGTTGGTGGAGATGGCTTAATTTTGTGTGTTCCGTCCGGATACTTGTTATGACCACTTGTTCTCTTCTGCTACGGTATTTGTTGGTTACCAATTTATTTTGTTTAATACTTTGATAATGGGTTATTTTCTTATGAAGGCCACTTCTAATAAGCGTTGTCCAGATGGAGAACCATTTTTCTTCCATTATTTTTTTAACATATTTCAGTAGCTCTTGTAGTGTATTCGAGATGGCCAGTACAGTTTTTGGGTTATCAGTTCTACTTCCACTAACTTCCCTGACAGTTTTCCTCTGCCTTTCTGTATCTTGTTTCATATCTCAAATCAATATTACTTCTTTACATGACTTGGTAATGTCATGATACAATTCTTGGATTGTAATGATCATTTCACGGCATGTTTAGTTATTGTTGATGCCAAACTTCATTTCTTTCATGTCTAGCTTTGTTCAAATATGTTCTTACAGTATCTGGCATTGGACTTAACAATGAATAATGGTAGCTGATAATGATATACACGGGAAATTAACTGATAATATGGCAATTTCAAAATTATAATCGCCGTAAAAAATACCTGGAAGGTATTGATAATACGAATAGTTTAGTACAGTTACAATTTTTTTACGATTTTTGCTAATATGCATAAATATCACCTGCAAGCTTTTATTCTGGGTTATTCTCTAATCTTAATAATCATCGTCAATTAGTTCCGAAGATTCTGTCGCAAAATCTTCAACTACATTTGATCCTTCCCCGAATTTGATTAACACTTTCATTTTTTTTCTAGGGCTTGTATCCAGCCGACAGCCGGTTGCCCTTTCCGTCCCAAAGGGACGCATATTCGACCATACACTAGACAAACACTTGCGGGCTCCTCTGATCTGGGGTCAGCAGAACGCGAGGCCCTCCGCGACAACACACACAAAGTCAAGGGACAAACAGCCATGCCCAAGGCGGGAGTCGAACCCGCGACCCTTCGGACCGAAACGCTGAGTCGGTACTCGCACTTAGCCACCTCGGCCATCCAGGTCGGCACTTTCATATTTTTCTCCCCTGATTTTTGAAGAGATTAAATAAAACTCCACAAACTCAGTATATTTTGTGTTTCTAACTTCTGCAATTGCTCTATTAATCGTTTCGTATGTGAATCTATATAAACATTAAAAGCCGACTATTTTGTGTGTTTATGTGAATAAGGTGTTAATTAAATTTAATAAGAATAAGTTCTGGGTCATATTCATTGGAAAATCGGTATTTCTACACTTAAGTTCGTAAAAGTGAGAGGTCGAACGTTCATTCTTTCCCAAACATTACTCAGAGTTTTGTTATAAAAAATGGTTATTTTAAGTCGCTTTTTAACTTCAATGGTATATGAACGACCTCATTACACATTTACATAATTCATTACAGTAGGATAGCTCATTAGACATCGGAATAGGTCATACAAATGACACATATATACTTAATTACAAAAAGCAGAAACTTGTGTGAAAGTTGTGGTGGAGCATCGTTGAAAGTCTAACACCTTCTTGTAGAATACCAAGAATTAGAATCAGACAAAAATCAATCTAAACCACCCAAAAGTATTAAAGACTGTTGAAATACCAAAGCTGGATACATACAGAAAATAATTTTTCTAAAGTTAATTAATAAATACAATACGGATGTAATACCATTTAGGTGTAAAATGTAATATAATGAAAATGTACAATGTACTATATAAATGCATTATTGAGAGTGTAAATACCAAAGCTGGATACAAACAATATACAACATTTTCCTAATATTAATTAAAAATATAAGATTTTTAGGTTTCAATGTAAATGTACCCCCCCCCCCATTAATAGTATAAATTCTCCGGGTGAGAAACTTTAGGTCGGAGCTACCCAACGCAATCTTAGCGAAAATATTTTCTTCAAAATTTAAAATGCGCCAATCTCATTTGAACCTCCAAACAATGTCCTCTTTCTTCACGTTCGTTCACCGATCTCACGACGTCGTAGTCTACTCATTATGATTAGTGCAAGAACTACACTTTCAATAAATAAGAACCCCCACCCCTCACCCCGCTTTCAACAGACCTGCCTTGGGTTGCCAACCATTCCCCATTTGGGAGAATAGTCCTCCATTGACGTCAATTGTTCGCTCGTCCTTTGTATTTTAAATGTCCTTTTAATAAAATTTTAACATGTTATTTATTTTATCACGTGACTAATAACCGCCGCGTTGTGTCGTATAATGTTTAATTTAGAATGGAAAACATGAAAATCCTTTTTCTGTATGTTGACACACGCATGCATGATAGTATCTCTGTCTAGCGACCAAAATAAAATAAGAGGCGCTCAGACCATCTTCATCTGCATTTAGTGAACGAATCTTTTCACTTGAATCTCAAATGGAGAGAAGAAATAAATATGAGCTGATGTTAGTCTAAATTAAATGTTTACTTTTTTCTTTTTCTCCTTTTCTTTCTTTTCTTATCGAGTATCCTCCCTTTTACATGAACATTGTTGGCAACCATACTTTCGCACCAACCTCAATTCACTCCAGCCCTCGTAACGTACTATTCTGAAGTGGGCTGAATTCGAGTCAGAAAATATGGTTACTTAACAAAACGCTATCTAATAATTTTAAGAGCTGATATCTCACAAAATCAAAATATAGTGTAATACTCGAGGCTACAGATCTTGTCGAAGGTGACTTATTGAATGAAAACGATGAAGATGATCTAGCATTGACGATGACCGACTCTACAAGAATTTCTGACATTTTTGTATTTCATTTAGTATTACGTATTAATTTACTTCAAATAACGTAGTATGGCATGCAATCCTTACGCAACTTCATGCTCACTGCCGTGATATTTCAATGCAAGTTAGTGTATTGCTGTTTTTACAGAGCTGCCACTCAAGGGCCGTAACCACGGTGGCATGGCACGGATTTTTGCGTCTTCTCAGTCGTGCCGCTAGGTGTCGCATGCTCGTGACCGTATCACATAGTGCTGCAGATGAAGCGACTCTAGCGGCACGTCTGAGAAAGACGCGAGAAACCGTGCCATAATGTCACTGTGGTGATGGGCCTTGAGGACAATTGAGAGGCAGCTCTGTAAAAACCGCAGTATATACAATAGTTGAATATGAAAGTCTGGACCTACTTTTTAGTTCTGAAACTTCACTTTTGGACAAAGGTCGAATTTTTAGAACGGTCTTCAGCTACAGAAGGATTTTCCTAAGGATGAACCAAAGTGGACAGTTCGCGTAACTAGTGAACATCACATGTAATTCAGAGAAGTATCCATCCGCCGCGACAGATGTTCAGCCACGTCCCATCGTAAAGTGCCAATGGCTCATGTACAAACATCCCTATGTAGAAGTCTTAAAGAGTTTCGCTGAGGTATATGCACGTACGCGAGTCCGGGAAATATATAAATTTAATTACGTATGTGGAAAATCTCTTAACATGCTCTCACAATCAGTCAAAGAAAACTGCCATGAATGTGAATAGGAAGAAAAAGTATTTAAGCCGGAAACACGGGCACCGGAACGCATCTCGCATTCAAGTCTCGGTTTTAAAATAAACATAATATTTATTACACAAAGAGTAAATTTAATGTAATGTTAATCGAATAAAAAAATTTTTACAGAAGAGCACGTAACGCTGCACTTCCTACTTTCCATTATTTCTCGCGGCGCACTAAATTTTTGTCGGACGAGGACATCACAAAAGGAAGCGTCGAAACCATTTACAAGTTAGTCAACTGCAAACGAACGAATGCAGGAAGGCAGTCTAATGGGCTCGAAGGCAGGAACAACCACAGAACCTTCAGTTATGTTGACAGCACTAGCTGTCACTTCAGCTCATCCTTAGAAAAATCGTTCTATACTTACGGGCATTAGTCGACTCGCCTCTTAATGATGTCACCAACCTTTCCCGCTCATCAATTAAATTTTATCTTGTGTTGCCATAAATTGTTTTTATTTTTTCGTTTAGTGAACTAAATATGCTCATTAATTCCAAGAAAAATTAATAAAATGAGTAAAACGAAATTGGGAAAGTAAAGGTTAAGCTAGCTGACGAATGGAACATAAAATATTTAACGTGAATAAATTAAACGTTTTAGTTGTAAAACATTTGGTCTGAGGATTACAAATGTAAAAAATGTAAATGTCAGTTGTGTTTACCAGTTCTAGAAAGTTTGCTGTAGCAAAAATGTCAGAATGACTAGTTTTCCCTCCAAGATTTACACATGTTGAATTATCTCGTACCTGTCTACATTTCGTGGGAAATAATTGGTTCATGTTTTTATCATCTTTTTCTAATATTTTATCCGCAATGTCTTCAGTACCTTCCATATACAAATTTTCTTGCAAACAAAAACACAATGCAACGCCCACTAAATATATATCTACATATCTACATGTTTTAGAAGCAATATGACGTCATCTAACACATACGTTGAATTGTAAAGATGTGCTTGAATTTCTTAAAATTTAAATCATTCTTAAATGGAAACGAAAAAATATTGAACGTAACATGTGTATAAAGGGTATATACTTGGGTTTTTCTAACGTGGCGACTGCGGGTAATATCTCGAAGCTGGAAGTCGGCAAGACTTTCTGCGTCATTCTCAGTCCTGCCGCTAGAGTCGCTTGATCTGCAGTTTTGCTTGATGCGATCGCGATCATGCGACATCTTGCGGCAGGACCAAGAAAGATGCAAAAAGTCGTGCCGATTTCCATCTTGGAAATACTACCTATAATAATAATAATAATAATAATGATAATAATAATAATGATAATAATAATAATGATAATAATAATAATAATAATAATAATAATAATAATAATAATAATAATAATAATAATAATAATAATAATAATAATAATAATAATAATAATAATAATAATGTCTTTATTAATGGCGAGGCTCAGGCCATAGGGCCTGCTCTTCCGCCTAACCACTGAGTCTACATTGGTACAGAGTAGTAACATACAAGAGAGGAGGGAAATTGTACATTTACTCTGAGAGTGCAAAACTAGGGACCATCCCGGCATACGCCTTAAGCGATTGAGTAAACCCAGAAATCCTATGGCAGCCACGTTAGAAAAACCGTTAGAGAAACGTTAGAGGGGGATAATTGCACTCATGGTATATAAGAAAACTCGCTCCAATCGTCACTAGTTTTCTTGAACAAACCACTTGTGCAATTATCCCCCTCTTTATACATTCGTTTCGTTAATTACTATATTACTACTGAGTAAAGGAAAGTTGAAAGTAAAGTAAAGGACGGTTGACTGAAATATAATAAATGAAAGCAAGCTAAAAGGGAACGTTTCCGTCTTTTTGTAGCTTGGGAGGTTGTCAAGAAGGCAAAGATATTACAATATTCAATAGTTTATTAGCTGCCAACTATTAATATAATGTTTCATGAATTATGGCAATTTGTCCAGTGTTACTTGAGAAATCAAAACTAATTCAAGGTTTCCAGAAACCGGTTGAGCGATTCACAGGGCCGTTTAACAGCTTTGGAAGCCCTTGGGGCCACGATAATTTGGAGGCCACTTATTCTTACTTTCACCGATAACCCCTTCCCCCAATTTAAAGACAAGTTTTGTTTAAAAAACTAAACTTCTCATCTCTGAGTGACATTTTTGCATCAACCAGCAATATTCGATATTATAAATATATAATGATGCGCGACATCACTCCGTTATGCCAATTTGTTGCGTATAGTTTAACCATACATTACATTTGTACAAGGTTTTTTATTTTATTTTTTGAAAAATGTATTACATATTTTTTTAAAAACTAGCCCGGGCCCCGGGCCCGGCAATTCAGACGTCCCCACAGGCCCGTTCCGGCAGCGCTGCAAAGACCTAGGGTTTTCGTGCCGCAACCGCTCCATAGCTGTCTTCTCGTATCTCGGCGTTAGTTTCGTCCCATCAATCTACATCCCGCGCCGCCCGCCGTCCTGTCCTGCGCGACCCCGCCCCGCGACAAACATCGCCCAGTAACAATAAAGCCCAAGTGGATTGTGAATTGCATTTAACCGAACAGTCATCTAGTGGAGTTACAACAAAGTTAACAGAATAAAAACCTTTTCCATAGAAACTAAAATACGCAAATTTCAAGGACATCAGTCAAACGATATGAAAATGAATCGATCGATGTAAAAACAAACATCCAATTTCACATGGGTAAGTTAAAGAACCCACATTATACTAACTGCAAAAAACGATACAACAATAACTCTCTTTTTTGCTTGAAACTGTCTGCCTTCTATTTCAGTAACAATGATTTTCTTCACAGTCAATAGTCGTTATAAGAGCTGTAAATTTCTAATTTGTGTATAAAACCAAACCTTTCATTGAATTTTATCTTGTCCAAACTATCTGAATTAAAAGTATCTGATCCACGATAAATATTTCACACATTTATTTTAAAATTCCTTTTTCATGACTAAGTAAAAATACAAGAACTTTGGCAGCATACGTAAGGAAAGCACTATTATCATTAAATTGCTATCCGAAACAAAATATCTCTTAAATGCTTCGAATGCACACTGAAGATCGAATTAACCATTCATTTCATTGTTACACACTAATTTCCTTTCTAAAGAACTATTTTAAAAGGTACGATTTACTTGACACCCTCTTCTAGTCTTTTTTTCACATTTTACGAACGTTTCATTCTCGTGAAAGAAATTTTAAAAGAATTCGTTTTCCTCAAAAAGGAATTGTTTAAAAAAAGATCTTAAATAATAATTACCAAGTGACTTGCATCATTACTGATTTTTTTACTTACTTTGCCGACTGGCGAATTGTATCGATTAAACTGTTGCAAACAATTGGCAATGTTATTATTACAGGCAAAGAAACATTTCACTTACCTTTTCTGGCGGTAGCTTAGCCCCCAAATTCAACTACAAGCAGTCACACTATCAACACGAGCAATTCACCAGCACTGACCACAGCGGCAGCTAACACTGAACTGTTCGCTTTCGTTGAAGATTTCTTCGAATCACGTGATCACCTCTCAGACAAACCGTACAATTTGTTCATTAGCAACACAACCATGATAGTTGGCACTTGGATTTGAAGGACATATCAGAATAAAATACCCAATAACTGATAAACTTTACATTGACGAGATGACATTGATATTGTAAAAATCACATTTCACTTTTACAAAATGGTTTGCATATTGCGTCACATTTTACTAAGCAGGGTTGCCAAATGTTTACCAAGCAAATATCCGAAATTTCAAATGTTTATTTCATAAGGGGGATTTCATTAATTTCTCATGAAATTCTTGTAATAGGAAAGAAATGCATGTATTTTAAGTAGGGTAATGAAAGGTATTTGTTTGATGTTCTGTTTTTGATTAATTTTAATAAATCCTGAAAATAACAATTATAATATGAAAAAATTGGCCGCCGAGTTTTCTTGATAGGCACGGGTCATTTAAAAAATTTAGAAATAAAATCACAAAATCATACACTTAATTCACTTTATCCTTAATTAACGAAGTTATTTTTGCGACGCTTCTAGGATCACATTTTACCCATATTCAGGCTTCAAGGAAGTTACATAAACACAAAATTGTCTGTCGTTTCCCTTCTTACATATTAAATTTTTCCCTTCTTACACATTTAATTATATTGAAAACCATAACTTTTCACTCGCGTAAAATAGAAAATTATTTGCATCAGCAAACGAGCTGAATGTTTAATTTTGAAATGTCGCTGACGCAATTACTAGGTTTCATACAATTGAATACTGTTTTATTGTTTTTTGTCTTTTCTCTTTGAACGGGTCGCTTAAAAATTTTAGACAGTAATAGTTTTATAATTCTTTCATTCCTCATCCAATAAACTTATTCTTCCCACATTTCTGGAGTTACTGCATGTCCATTTTCATGTTATTTGAGATACAAAACATTATCTTAACTTCTAAACATATAACAATAACTTAAGTTCTTAATTATAATTGTAACTACGCTCCCCACTCCTCTCTCATCTAGCAAAATGGCCGCTCCAGGGTTGCCAGATGTGTTGCGAGCTCTTTGCCCTTCTCTACGACGGAATTTTCCCAAATAACCTATCTAATGAAACAAAATTCCCCAACATGGCAACAAAAAATATACTCCAAATTATTAAGTATTCTCCAACAACATGTTGTCCCAGACGATTTCAATGGCTCTCTCCTTCAAATCAAATCATTCCTTCAATTCAAATCAACCAATCAACGTCCTCTGAGCTGCTCGAAACCGTATTGTATCTTCATTTTCCTCATGATTTTGTTTTTCAATTCCTATCGTTTCTTTTTCTCTTTCTGAAACAAAATAAGAGATAATAACGTGTTTCTTTTTTATTCATAATAACTGAGAGAATATTTCTATCTCAACTCTGGATGAAAATGATTTCCCAAAATATTCCCAAACATTTCCCCGTCCTTTTATGTTCCCTATTCTTTCCTCACTACGAAGAAAAATCCTCATTTTGGAGACAAAATTTCCCAACCTAACAACCCTGCGCAGATAGTGAAGGTAGGAAATTCCATCCGCAGCAGAGGATCGCCAGTTGCAATAGGATCAATTATGGAATGAGGGTCATGAAATTATGATACAATATGCTTCGATTGAAATGTACAAAATTATGGCACAATTGAAGTACATTTTGTTGATGTATATGCTTTTGTATGATTTTACACAGTAAAACGTTACACTATATGATAGTTGGTGTATTTGGAAACTAAACCCAAGATCACAGACGCCCTGGTAAGATGTCCTTGAGTTAGAGGGCGTTCACTGAAGCGCATCTCCGGCTGTGATCTTGGTGTTAGTTTCCGAATACACCACAAATATATTATTAGATAGAAAAAATATCCCTAATCCCTGTATGTGTTCTAAGAATAATCTGTTATTGCATGTTCTTAAATGTGCTTTGATATACCGCCACCTTTAAGTTCGCCATATCGGGAGCATTAGCTTTGTTGTATTATTTCAAGTTTTGACTTGTTTTCTTTTTTTTTGTGGTCTGCCCACTGGTGGACTCTGTCACTGTTGTTTTTAATACTGAGGAATTTACAAAATCAAAAATCCTTCCCTTCCTCAGAATTTACTGGAGACTGGGAAAGAATGCAAGTGGAGAATGAAAATTTGTTTCTATTGCAGGGTGGGGCTATTGTTTGTTTTTTATTGGTAGGGTGGTATGGTTCTTATTTTATTTTAATTTTATTGAGGCTGTGAAAGAAAGGTTTATTTAATTATTTATTTTACGTCAAAAAAACAGTTAAAAACTGCGTATGACGTGCTATGGGGAAAAGTGAATTGTGTGCACATTTTCAAAATTCTGTGATCCCTACACTAAGTCATATACTACTTGTATTTTGAATTTTTTTGTTTTGAAAGGGAGAAAAAAAAACTCCCATGTAATAAAATCTATTTTCAAGGATAAACAAGCAATAAATTTTGAATTTTGAAAGGGAGAAAAAAAACAAAAAAACTCCCATGTAAAAAATCTATTTTCAAGGGTAAATAAGCAATAAATTTTGAATTTTGAAAGGGAGAAAAAACAACAAAAAAAACTCCCATGTAATAAAATCTATTTTCAAAGATAAATAAGCAATAAATTTTGGCTCTTATTACTTCCTGCCGCGACAACATGGAAACGATAATTTGAATAATTGTATTTCCCACTGAATTCTAGAAGACGTGCACAGAAAATGAAGTTACATTTATGTCCAGAAGCAAAACTAGGGGCCATCTCAGCATTTGCTCAATGGATCAGGGAAACTGGACGAAAAACCTGATCGAGATGGGCTATTTTGTTATTTGGTTATAAGGTTATTTTGTTAGAAGTTGTTTGGGGAAGATACGTTAGTTTTAGGGAACGGACTTTATTGTAATAAAAAATGCAAAATATGTACATACATATGTACTTATTTTTTCTAAAATATGTAAGAAAAAATAGGAAATATGTAAAATAAAAATTAATTATTGTGTTTAAAATTGTTCTCTACAAGCACTTTCCGAGCAAAGAACGTGATCAATGAGTTCTTAACAAGCATTCGGAGTGGCTGAAAGTAGGTTCTACCTCTACAGAAGTAATTCTACACTAGATTTCAACACACAAGAATTTTATTCGAAATACAAAATACGTTCATAGTATATATTACAATGTTTACGAGAAGTAAGTATTCCAATGAATACCGTAATGTATCGTGTCGAACCCCCGAACATCGCATAAGACAATTTTCTGTAAAAAATATATTTGTTAGTTTTCGATCGAGTCACGAATGTGCTGTTTGAAACATGAGCAAAATCGAGGTTGAAATTACTTTTGTTCACAGAAATTCACTCATTCTTGACTCCGAGTACGCAGTAAGCGGGGGGGGGGGTGACAATTATAGCGAAGAAATGGTGGTCATAGAAGCTCAGCAGCATTACATTTGATTTTTAAGAAAGAGAATTCCGTAACATACAATGCAAACGCGCATCTGAAATGTTCCGGTTCGACGTATAAATATATTAAAATATAATAAAATATGTAGTAGGTAAAATATGTTAAAATATGTAATTATACCAAAATATGTAAAATAAAAATAGTTCCAATTCATTCAGAATGTGTTGTAAACTCAAAAAAATATTATTGAATGCAGGTATGAAGTGCCTGTAAAATCATGTATTTACATTGAAATCCGTCCCCTAGTTATTTTATTTCACGTTGACAATTTTTGAGTTTATTTTATTGACGTGACCTTTGTGGTGATAGTGGACGGGTTGCTTTTTTCAGGGGGGGGGTTGGTGTGGTTCTTTGGGCTATGGATTTGGGGATGGGATTGGGTAGGTGAAGATATCGAGTACGTGCTTTTCTCTATTGTGAGGAATTGATCTGTTGCGGAAGGAAAAGTGCAGTTTAAGGATCTTTTTGAAGGAAGGGTTGGCTATTGCTTTTAGTATTCAATTTTATTACTGCTGGGTGAAATTCCGTCGTTAGTGCTGTCATTCTTGATTTTCATACTTGAAAATTTTCTGCTTTTGTTTGCCACATTTGTCTGCTTTTGTTTAAAGATTAGTCTAACTATTCTGTTGTCTTGTCTCGTTAGTCACAGATAGTTGGTCTGGAATGTATTGTCTAGGTCTCGCAGGAGTAGGTCACTACTGATTAGATGTACGTGTTGTAGATGTATAGTTTTGTCCTCTTGTTATGAATAAAAAACGGCATCATTGCGTTTATAGGTCGGTGTGCTTTTTTGGTCTTTTCGGTAACGTGAGTGGTTTACAGTAGTTTTTGGTCAAGTATTTAACGTCTTTTGTCCATAGAATGTCGATGTTGTTTATACGTAAGGGTAGTTAGTTGATGGGGGGTGCGTCTATTTTGCCACGTGAAGATGATATTTAGATATTTATTTAGTCAAAAACAAAACTGTAAGTGACGTATGGGGGAGAAAATCATCTGCGTACGCTTTCTTGAGTTTCAGAATCCCTTCCCAACAATTTAACTAATAATAGTTGAAGGATGAAAAACAATTTTAATTAATACTACTACTAATAATAATAAAACTTTTAAAAGCGCGAGATTAACATTAATTGCCTTGATTAACATGCCAATCATTAACATGATTCCTGACATTTGGAGGGATTGATGATCATATTGTTGTCATAGGCCCAGTTTGTCAGTTATTGTGAAGAATGTCAGTCTGTCATATGCTCGTTTTTTCTTCGCCAGTCTTTGCCACGTAAGCCCGGTCATCTGCGTAAAGGTATCGTCGACATTTGGTGGAATAGGTATGTCATTAATCAAGATGGAGAAGTGTGTTGGGGAAAGGATGGTTCCTTGGGGGACGCCGACGGGGGTTGGGTGTAAAGTAGATATGCTGGTTGGAAATCGAACTTCGAGGAAACGTTGGAAAGGTAAATTTGGAGAAGGGAGAACTGGAAATTGGGAATACAGGGTTTGATTTTAAACAGAAAAAGGGTTTTTTACCGAGTCGAAGACGTTAGAGAAGTCTGACACAAAACAGAGTGCTTGTCGTTGTCTTTTTTGGAGTTTCTTGGCTATGTTCGTCGTCAGTCTGAGGGTTTGGAGGGATAATGATTTATTTTCGGTAAAGCCAAATCGTGTCTTCTTGATCAAGTTTGTCAAAAGTGGAGACAGTTGTTGGTGTATGATTCGTTCGAAAATTTTGCTGGTCGTCGGTGGTAGGCGTATTGGTCTGTAACTATTGATATCTTTGGGGTATTTCATAGTTTTCTGTGTCATTATTAGTCCCTAATTTCCATTTCGGCGGGAAGTAGGTCAGTCTGAAGCAGGCATTAACAATGTTTGTTACATGGTCTATTGTATTTTTTGTCAAATGTTTAAGAGCGGCTGTCGGTATTCTGTAGATATCCCTCTGCTTTGGTCGCGTCGAGAAGTCTTAGTTCGTCGCGTACGTCTTTGTCATTGAAGGTCCGTTGAGTCTGTGCTGCAGGGGAAAGAGGTGGAGTCGTAAGGAAGTTCAGCATGGCGCTAAAACCGAATTTGAAGCAGCAATTGCACCACCACCCTCTATTTTTTTTAAATCGCGGGAAACCACCCGGAAATTATTTTTGTTTTCGTGGGTTGTTGTCAGACCCATAGACTTCACACGTTTCTCTGTGTAATTCGACGCGCTGAATCCGAATCTGAAGCCAGAAATGCGCCACCATTTTCCGTCTTTTTCGCGAAAAAACAATTTGAAATTGTATTTTTTATTTTCAGAGGTAGTTGTCACACTCAAAGAACTGACACAGGTTTCTCTAAGTATTTCGAAGCGCTGAATTCGAATCCAGAATTACGCCACCGCCTTCTAATTTTTTTAAACCGCGAAAAATCACCATGAACTTACAATTTCACGTTTTTTTGTTTTTTTTTCTTTTTTTTGTTTTTTTTTTTCTTTTTTGCTATTTAAAAAATATGAATGGTGATGGCGCAATTCTGGTTTCACATTCGGATTCAGCGTGTCAAAATATATAGAGAAAAGAGTGTTAAGTCTTCGAGTTGGACAACTTCTGATAACAAAAGAATTCAATTTCTGTGGGTTTTTCGCAATTTAAAACTAATGGTGCTACAGAGTGGCACAGACTTTCTCGTAGTAATGTTTTCTAATTTCCATGGTGTGAACTGGCTTCACAATCTTGCCCCTTCCGCTTGCCATCTGCCATCTATTGCCGCCCAAAGTACATTTTGTTGAAATTTTGTCACTTTTTCGATTTCCTCGTAGTACGACCGATATATTACTTTATGAATATTAAAGAAGAGTAAAACCTCTTCCTAAATGACAATTTTTGTTGAAAAATTTGGAGCCGTTTTTAAGAAAATGGCGTTTGAGAGTTACTGTAAATGCGAAATTTGTAACTCATTTTCAATTGTTGAATTTTCGAAAAACATCATTTGAAGCACATTAAGTCACAAATTCAATAGTGTTTACAAATCGCTGAAAATATGCATATTAACGGCGTGAGATATTTCAGGTTCAGGTCAGTCAGGATAGGCGGCGCGAGAGAGGGAGAGTGTCAGGGACGGACAGAGAGAGACAGACGGACAAAATCAGAGAAAGATATAGACAAACGGAGAGAGAGGGGGGGGGAAGGAAATGAAGAGCAGGACGTCTACCGGGCTCCGCTAGTAAGTCATAAAGTGTACTATAAACAAAATTTCGGCTGATTGGAAACATTCGGCAAACATGCTTGCATTTGAAGCTACCATTCGTCGTGATAATTCGAGCGCGTTTCGCGCTCACCATCCTCACTACAGCTTGTACACACTTTTCTGGATTTGGAGGGGAAATTACGGGAGGGTGAGGGGAATTAGCCCATGCCCGCAGGAGCACCAGGCTTCCCACGCGGGCAAGTAGCTCGTGCGGGAGCAGTTTGACTTGCCTGACCTAACGCGTGTAGTAGAAGCTCTTCTGACCTGGAGCGGACGTGGTTGCGGAGTTCGCTAACTTTTCTCCACAAAAATTTAGGTATACAAAACACACGATGGCGACGAACAGACGCATCACATAGTACGGGAGTCTGTGGCTTGAATTATCACAATACGGTTCAGTAATCTATTAATCATTGACCTTCACTGACCTGTGAGCTAGTCTGGTACAATGCTACCCGATCCATTTGAAAAAGAAATACGAAGGATAAACACTATATTACCGTATTAACGAAAAACCATGCTATTTTTACCGTGCTCCAATACATTTGGCCAAGGTAAACCCAAACAAAATTTTCTAAAATATTCACGAAGAAGGTATGCACCACCCACCATGGGTCTTCAATGAACACAAAAATAACTTCAAATACATTCAAAATTGAATCATTTATTACGTTAAAACAACACATGGATCAAGGTTACTAGCCTTATACATAGCAGGAAACATCTCAAAATATTATTGTAAAAGAAAATTTAATTGGACACTCCTGCAAAACATTTATGTTGAATACGACGGTTAAATATTTTTTTTTAATGTTTCATGGGAGGCCAATCGTGGAAGCGCATTTGCGTTATCTTTATGTTCTTCCGCATGCTTTCGCTTGTGGTTCAAAAGACTGCCTGTGTTTGCGAAGCCCCTTCCACACACACACACACGCACGCACACACACACACACACACACACACACACGCACACGCGCACACATACACACACACGCATACACACACGTCGCAGCTGTACGGCCGCTCTCCCGTGTGGGTACGCTTGTGATAGACGAGTCCCACTATCTGCATGTATGACCTTCTGCATACTTTCGCTTGTCGTTCAAAAGGCTGCCTGTGTTTGTGAAGTGCCTTCCAAACACACGTCCAAGCTGTACGGCCGGTTCCCCTTATAAGTATGCTGGTGAGCGACGAGGTGCTGCATCCGCAAGAACGTGTAACCGCACACGTCGCAGCGATGCGGTCGATCTCCCGAGTGCGTGCGCTTGTGTTTCACGAGGTGATGTGACCGAGAGAAAGCGTGACCGCACACGTCGTAGCGATACGGCCGCTCTCCCGTGTGGGTACGCTTGTGACAGACGAGGTTGACTTTCTACACGAAAGCCTTTTCGCACACGTCACATCGATATGGCCGCTCCCTCGTGTGGGAACGCATGTGGTTGACGAGACCCATTTTCTGAATGTACGACTTGTCGCACAAGTTGCAGCGATATGGCCGTTCTCCTGTGTGGAGCTGCTTGTGTTGCCTAAGAGCCACGGGCGAAGAGAAGTTGGAGGGGCACTCATTACGTCTTAAGTCCTGTTTGTGGCCGTTATTTCCCACGTCCACTACTGGGGATGAAGCGTATGTGTTGTTCTCTTGTGCTATCCACCGGTGCTGCCCGTCTCCATTCCGCGGTGCCTCATTCTGCTCCCAATGACTGCCCTCTGCGCATGCACAATCAACACAACTTACATTAATAAGATTACAGTTTAAATAGTTTGTCACATATAATTCAATTTAAATGTTGTTCAGTTCCTTTTTTTTATTTTAGACAACCACCATAAATACATTCATTGATTTTTACATCATAATTTTATTTAATTTATGCATTCACACGACGTTTCGGAGACTTTTGACTTTATCAGGTATAACTGAAAATGTAATTAAATAGTTCAAAATTATACAGTCAAAATGATTTTCACATTATTGATAAAAGAGGAACATAATTATAAACAAGAATAACTAAATTATAATGTATCCAATTCATGAAAGCTCACCTATTAATATATCTTGAGAAAACTAAAAGTAAGATATACAAAAACATATATTGTATATTTATATTAGTAATATATTCAATTTTGTAGTTGGAGGAAGATGCTGAAAAAATTCAATCTTTTGCCATTTTCAAAAATTCAGATTTAACAGTGAAATTCGGTCGTATGCCAACTTTTTAAGAGTATTTCACTACTTTTCAAGAAATTTTAAAAAATAGGGCCATTTTTGAGAAAATATTGAATTTGTTCCATTTGTTTCATATTGAGATATACAAAATTTCTCTACATTAATTTCTGGCAAAGATCTTAGCGTCCGGCTTGCTGGGTCAATGGGTCACGATATATTATAATCCTTATTACCTTTATAATGGATTATAGGATCCGCTGACTATACAGCGCTGCTGGGAATCTGAAATAGAATGATTCTATTCCTAGTTCATTACTGTTTGGATTGACTAAATGAAAGATCACTTTCTTTTCTGAAGAACAAAATTTAACAAAGTTTATTGTTACCTATTTAGCAAACAATTTATTGAATTTAACAAAATGATTTTATGTTGTGCCTTGGATCAAGATATCTTTGAATTTACAGTTTTATACCGCGGTTAACTTATCTATTCTTCGTTGATGTCCCTCGTAGACTTCTCAGTCAAAATATCTTGCGAGCTTGCCGTAGTCCAAAGTCCCAAGAAATCCTCTTCTGCCCCTATCCAAGCTGGTCTCAAACTATCAAAATTATCAGTCCCGATTACGTCCTATGACATAGTCCCGAAATCTATTGCTCGATTACCACTCCCGACAAAGTCCCAATTTATGCATCAATATTACTTCCACATGCAATATCTGCAATATCATTTACTGTCCTTAAAATTTCACAATCTGATAACCCGACTCTGACTATCTGCACTACACTCGCTCCCTCTCACGAACCTACGATCAGTTCAGACACGCGATGCCGGTCAGAATGAAATCTTCCTGCATGATTCACCCCTCGAAGACTTCGTTTTAAACTACCTTCCTCTTTTTTCATAACATTTGACCGTCCTTCTCTCACCCAGCCAATCCATGCGTTCGTTATATTTTGGTGTAGCTGACCTTTCGATCGTCTAAACTTCTTCGCCCAATCCCAAATTTTCTACTTTCGGCATCCAGCCACCTCTTAATGCATTTTCCACCATATAGTCTACAAATAAATGTTTGTTTATTTTCATGTGACATATCGGTATGTCACAATATAAACTAAAAATGTGTTGTTTTTTTTCAAAATCGCAGAGCTTCGATTGAGGCCAGATCGTCAGGGGTTTATTCAGTTTGGAAAAAATCGTACCAGTAGCTTATAGGCGCTAATGTTATTTACCGACGACGGACGGACGGACGGATGTTTCGAAGAAAAACAATCCGTATCAGGGGACCCGAAAACGTGTATTTCCGTTGAAATCTCGAAATCGATTTTCTGCTGCAATTTACAGGATGTCCAGGAAAGAAACGTCGAAAATTCGAGAAGAAGCTCTTAAGACAATTTTAAACATATTTTGTCTAATAAACTACTTGAATATTCTGAATAGTTCAGACGCAATAGGCACTCAAGTTGTTTTGATAAACTGCTTTTTAGGCAAAACTTTGCATTGCCGAAGCATAAAAACACTCCGGAAAGATGTAATTTATTATTTACAAAAGAAATGAATTTATTTGTTCAGAATAAAACATAACCCAGAAATCAACTCGTGGTGCTACGGAGTGGCACAGACTTTCTCGTATTAGTTTTCTATTTTATTTAGTCTGGACTAGCTATTCTGACTTGCCACATACTTTTGCCGGCTGCCATCTATCGTCTCCCAAAGTACATATTTTTAAATTTTCTCAATATTTGGGTTTCCTAATAGTAGATCCGAAATATTACTTTAAGAATATTAGAGAAGAGTAAAATATCGTTCTATATAGTAATTTTCATTGAAAAATATTTTGCCAATTTCAAGAAAATGGCGTTAAGCGTAACTGTACAATCGAAATTTCAAGTTTTTTTCACAGAAATATTTTGAGTGTTCGAAAAACTTCATTTGCAGTCACTTTCACTCACGAATGCAATAGTGCTTACAAATCGCTGGAAGCGTCCACATTAACAGCGTTAATGATATTTTAAAAAAATACATTTTTGTAATTTTTGAAAAAGTAATACCTCAAAATGAATTTTGTCATCTTAAACAGTGCAATTAGCACTAGTCATACGAAATGTTTGAACAAACAATTTGGAGCCGCTTTCTAGGAAATGTCGTTTGAAATGAACGTTTCCGAAAATGCGGACTTTGGAGCTCTATTTCACAGAAAACTTCAAAGTTTTACAGAAATAGTATAAATCATTTAAAGCACGTCAACTCGTAAACGCAATAATATGAACAAATCGCCTCTAATGTAGATATTAACAACGTGAGAGAGATATAAAAAAATCGCATTTTTGTAAGTTTTGAAAAAAACAAATGAATGGTGTTTATGTCATTTTACAGAGTACATTTAGTACGATCTCTACCAAAAGTTGAGAGAAAATTTTGAGTCATTTTTGAGAAAATTTTGTTTTTGTTATTTTTTTAATATTGCACTTATTGCAATATTGCGAGAAATCTACAAACATTTTCAAAAAATGTCCATGACTTTAATGAAAGAATTAATCGTGTACAACAAATTTCTTCTGAAGGAAAAATCTCCATCTTAAATATTGTTACAGGAAGAGGCAGAAACACCTCAATCTTGTACAATTTTCGAAAATTCACAGTTAACAGTGAAATTAGGACCTGTCACATTTATAATTGTATTTTACTCTATTCTTACAAGACATTTTAAGAAGAAAATTGGAATCGTTTTTGAGAAAATTTTGAAAATGTCCCAAGGGCTACATGTAAAGTACCCCAAAAATTTAATAAATGTTTTTCAAAATCGCAGAGCTTCGGCTCAGGCCAGATGGACAGGTATTTTTCTTCACTTTGGAAAAAATCCTACGCATGGTTTAGTCCGTAGTGTTGTTCACATGCACCAGACAGACGAACAGACGGACGTACATTAAAAAACAACCATTTTTCAGTATCGGGGGACGTGTATAACCGTTGAAATTTAGAAACGATTTTCCGCAGCATTACGTAACGTTCTCTATACTACTTATATTATTCCATATGTGTACCCTACTTATTGGTAAGTATACTAACTTGATGCGTTTCATAATCAAATACGAGTGTATTATTTAATATTAATTAATTTAATCTAATTAAATCTCGGCCACGTCATATCCCTTATATCGTACCTAATACCGCTACTGCCCAATAGCTTGTTTCCCTTTCGACCCTTTTTGAACGGGAGGTTAAATAACGTTTAGCGGGAATGTGTTTTACATGTGAGGAGAGTTTGTACGAAGGTGAAGAACAAAGGAGTCGTGTCAATTAAATTGATTGATTTTTTCGTGTTTCCGGGCGCGTCAACTGCTGTCATTAGTCCCGTTAGTATAGTGCATGCTTTTTTCTCGTGAGACGGCTGTGATCTTCCCTCGCTGGATCCGGCGCCGAGCTGCCGGCGGCTAGTGCGGTTTCCCCCTACCCAGGTCTCTCCCACCAATGAGGCACCGCCCCAGCCCGGACAAGCTCTAACCTCCAGACCGGTCTCCCGGAATACATGGTGTAGTGCGTGTTAGTGTGTGTGTAAGGGGAGAGGATAGGACAAGGAACAGGAAGGCCAGATCGCGCGCGGTCCGTGGCCCGTTTGTTAGGGTACTGCTCCGGCATTCGCCTGGTGTTGATCGGAGAAACCACGGAAAACTACCGATCAGAACAGCCGGCCGCTAGAATTCTCAGACAGAGAGCGACTGAATTCGATCTAGGTGAAAAGCTAGTGTCGAAAATCCTGCTGCCGTCAGGACTCGAACCTAGGACCTCCCGGTCAGAGACATTGTAGTGACATTAGTTGATGCACTGAGCACCATTAGTTTACTTTTGCGCTCCCGGTTAGCGTGTCGAAAATCCTGCCGCCATTGGACTCGAATCTCGATCGAAGACGAGGACCTCCCAGCCAGAGGCATTGCATTGCCACCTAAGTCGGTGCGTGGTGTTTGGGGTGGGACAAAACAGGGACCGGAGCTCCGATTCAGAAAAACGGGAACTAACAATATTCCCGAGAATGTATGGCACATTGTGTAGCACCATTAGTTTACTTTGCGCAGTGTTGTTTTTCGTGCACAACGAAATAAATTAGGGGGAAGATATATGTTATAAGTATTTAAACTCACTGGCCAATATACACTGGTGTTATAACAATTTGCGAGTTTTCGTAACAATGTTATTCCGATAAAATGCGTCTAATAAATTATCTCGGTACACCATCAAACACAAAATCATATACTGGTATTCTAGTACATTGAAATTATATTAGTTTTAATAGGCTGCTCAATATTCAAATTTATAAATGAATGACCAAGTTGTCGATACTAAAAACCTTCTCAATCTTCTCAGACCCGACATACTTGTGTTCTAGGGTATTAATTAAGATAATATTAATTTCCGTACATACTAGAAAAAATATAAATCAATGACAAAAATTACAGACAATTCGCTTGCAACATCTGGTCATTCATTCATTTATAGTAATAGCGAGCATATCCCAACCACTCATAGAAGAAAAAGTTAAAGGAATAAAACACCATATTTTAGTTAAATTCGGTATATTTTTGCTAAAGAATGTACTACATCCTTCACAAAACAATATATTTTAATGTTTCATACGTTTTGGGGTGGTAAATTAGTATACCACTGACCGTGCACTTCCTGAGGCACCGATCTGGGGCTTACATTCAATGTCGACTCGTGAAATGGTTTGAAGCAAGACTTGCATAGTGCTTTGTCACAAGCTTCACATATCAAGTTGCTACGCTTTGGCTTGCTTCTTGTGCTGCAAAACGCACAGCGCCTAGATGTGCCAACAACAGGAATATGTTCACCCACATTGAACAGGCGTCGGCTGCTATGAATATTTCTTGTGTATCTCTTCTTCATGAATTTGGAGCTTCCAGGAGACACAGGACGTCTTTCTGCTAACAAAATCATTCCATTGGTACAGTTTGGTCTTAACTGCAAATTTCATTGATATGTAATTATAGAATCTGATTGTGTTTCGAGCATTTTTGGACGAATCCGAGACAAGTTTCCTCAAATACATAAACAAGGGGTTTTTTCCAAAACGGCTCCAAATTTTTGTTTGCAACCTTCTGCAAACATTTGCAATTGTCATATTGTTGGAGGGAATTACGAGACGACGGAAATATGTTCCGCATATAAAATGTTTCCTCGATGTGTCCTTGTTACTTGGAACCAAATCCAATAAATAGATGTTCAGCAACTAGCTAAATTTATCCTTTCAGAGTTTTGAGTCGCTTGGTTTTGACGTATAAGAAATGGATTACATTAAGGAAACGGGGTGGATAAATAGGCAAAGTTCGTGCTTAGATCTTCCGCTGACTAGGGACCTCACAAAATTCTTAAACAAAACTCTACATCTGTTCATAAATTAATGTATTGGAATACTTAATTTTTACTTCCTCGCCTTTACTTCGTAAGAAAAAAAGTATAATCACGTGCCGGAACACGGCAAATGTTCCACAGAAAAACTTATTGTCGGGGCCTGGTAACGAAAAAGTGGATAGATTTTCTCGTACTAATTTTCTAATTTCTTTGGTCTGGGCTAGCTTTTTGCCACACACTCTTGCCAACTGCCATGAATAATCGCAAAAAGTATTTTTTTTTTTTCAATTTTTCGGTTTCCTAATTGAAGGACAGAAGTATTACTTTAAGAATATTATAAAAGAGTACAACGTCCTTCCATAAGGAAATTTTCAGCATATTAAAGGCATAAGATATTAAATAAACATTGTAATTTTTGAAAACACAAAAGTAAATGTGTGCAATTGGCACTATCTAAACGAAAAGTTTGAAGAAAAAATTTTGAGCCGTTTTTTTTAATTCTTATTGATTTTTAATTACATATTTTGCACGCAATATTGCGCGAAATCTACTAAAATTTTCAAAAAATGCACATGACTTTAATGAAAGGTCCATGGAGAAAAAAGTTACTTCAATAAAAAAAATATCTTCAATTTTGCAGTTGTAACAAGACGCCGAAAAAAATTCAACCGTTTGCAATACTTGAAAATTCAGAGTTAACAGAGAAAATCCGACCTATGCCACTTTCATAAATGTGTTGCGGCGGTATCCGCTCAGTCAAAACGCGCGTCAAAGAGGTGGCGCGAAGCGACGGCTACGAGAGCCTACGAGGCAGCAGACCGGCGAGAGGACGGGCCAATGGAGAGGCAGCGGCCAGCGAGCGAAGCCACAGCCAGGGAGCGAATCTACGGCGGTCGCGGTATAGAACGATTTTCCTAAGGATGAGCCAAAGTGACAGTTCGCGGAAACAAGTGAACATCACATGTATTTCAGAGAAGTATCCCTCCGCCGCGACAACTGTTCAGCCACGCCTCTTCGTAAAGTGTTAGGTTATGGCTCCTGTGAAAACATCCCTATGCAGAAATCTACGAGTTCCGCTAAGGTATATGCACGTACGCGACTTCGGGAAATATTTAAATTTAATTAAGTATGTGGAAAATCTCTTAACATGCTCTCACAATCAGTAAAAGAAAACTGCCACGAAAGTAAATAGAAAGCTCTCAATCAGAGCTCGCCACACAACAGCACAAAGGCCGGAACCACGTGCATCGGTACGCATCTCGCATTCAAGTCTCGGTTTTAAAATAAACATAATATTTATCTCACGAAAAGTAAATTCAATGTAATGTTAATAGAAAAACAGAATTTTTACAGAAGAGCACATAACACTGCACTTTCTAATTTCAATTTTTTCTCGTGGTGCACTATATTTTTTGTCGGACGAGGACACCACAAAAGGAAGCGCCGAAGCCATTTACAAGTTAGCCAACTGCAAACGATGGAATGCGGGAAGGGATTCTATTGGGCTCAAGGGCACGACGACCACAGAACCTTCAGTTATGTTGCCAGCACTAGCTGTCACTTTGGCTCATCCTTAGGAAAATCGCTCTATATAAAACCGACCGCCGCCAGCGGAGCAGAAGAAAGTGACAGATTGAGAGTGACGTGATTAGCTAAGCTGTAAATTGCGTTGACCCGGCAGCGATTTAGGATTCTCGGAAGTTGGTATTGTGTCTTAGCACTTATTACGCACATCTCCTGGATATTTGGTACTTTGGATTTGGATTTTGGTTTACTCTTTTTGGTTCACTGGATTTTGTTCACTGCTGTATGAGATTGACTGACTTGTGAATAAAATATTGTTATAGTTACCCGACGTGTTTTCTTTACATAACAAAATGCATTTACGTCTTTTCTTACAAAAAATTTAAAGAAAATATTTTGAGCCATTTTTGAGAAAATTTTGAAAATGTCTCGGTTTCTTGTAAATTAACCCCAAAAATTTGAACAATGGTTTTCAAAAACGCAGAGCTACGTCTGAGGCCAGATCAACAGGGGTTTATTCAATTTGGAAAAAATCCTACGCATAGTTTAAGAGCTAGTTTTGTTCAACGCCGACAGACGGACGTTGTCAAAAGAAACATTTTTTCGGTATCAGGGGACTCCAAAACGTGTATTTCAGTTGAAATGTCGAAATGGATTTCACATAACTTTCTCTATACGACGTATGTTTCTATGTATATACGTACGTATATGAGAAAGTAACTAGTGGTGCAACACAATGGCACAGACTTTCTCGAACTAGTTAGTTTTTCCAATTTCTTTAGTCTGCTGCAGCTTTTCGATTTTGACCTACCCTCTTGCCAGTTGCCATCTACCATCGCCCAAACTACATTTTTACTTTCTAGCTACCGCTTACGCAGTAGAGAGATGGTTATGTAATGCTGCGCGAAAAACGGCGAATTTTCGGCAGAAAAAAATCTTTTTACATGACCCTGGAAACGAAAACGTTTAGGTTGCTGAATTTATAACACCACAGGTTCGTACCGCGGCAGGGCGTCTTTCATACAGTGTTTGGAATTGGGTAAACTATATAAGATGGCATAAGTTAATCTGATGATGCTGTTGTTGATCCGAATTTTTATTAACAGAAACTGAGAGCATTATAGCGTCCCTTTCACAAGCTCCGATTACGTTCCGGGGAGAAATTAGAAATTGTGTTTTGAAGGTGATTATGTTATTCTTTAGAACGCAAAGCTTATGCTTGATGCTCACAAGTTACACGTTATTACAATATTCTAATTTAAATGTGTCTTCTTACACAAACATGCTGTCGTGTATAATATGCATTTCACCACGAATTTGTTACTGTTTTGGCAAGAGCTCTAAATGTATATGGAAATTTTCGTTGAAAAATGTGGGGCCGTTTTTAAGAAATGTCGTTTAAGCGTTACTGTAAATGCAAAGTTTGAAGCTCTTTTCAACAGAAAACTTTTGAGTTTGGCAGAAACTTCATTGGAAGTCATTTGAAGAAATTCCACTCACAAATGAAATAATGTATACAAACCACTGGAAATGTGCATTAACGTCGGGAGGGATATTTAAAAATGTATTTGCGTACACCAGCATTAAAAAACTTTTTTTGCAAGAAATCGTTCATAAAAGGGCCTTTTACGGCACAAATGCTGACGTATTAGATTTTACAGCACGAATGATTGCGACATCACACATTCAGCAAATGGAAACAAGAGAATCTTGTGGAGGTAGCGGTAAACGAAACTGCCGACCACCGTTTTCTCGCACAATGTCAAATACCCGAAATATCACAAGAAAGTTGTTTCGCAAAATTAAGTTTGATTATCTTAAAAATTTGTAATGCTGTTATACAAATAAATAGCGTATGCAACTCGCTTCTAACGTCGCTCGCTTTCAAAACATTTACTTTTGCAATAAAGCAAAACATTATAAACTGATAGCATAAACTATTACTTATTAACTATGTATTTTTTGACGGCTCGACACTACTGGGGATTCTTTTCAAAATTATATTGCCCAGGTTTGTTGAAAATATATCAAAAACAATCAGTAAGTATTTTAAAGAAAAATTGCCAATGTTTTGAAAAAAATGTTGGTCGAGTATGTATAGACGAGAATATCATTTAGCCCACATCCTGTTACAACACTCAGTATTAATGTGCAGTGACAAGTTGGTAGCAAATGTTCTCTAGTGTTTTGCTAGAACTAGTCAAGTATTGGCTGATAAGTATCAGCACCAACGGGATAAGCAGAAGTGATCCAAGTTCAGGTACGGATCCAGAGTAATTCAGCCGCAACCCCTCTCCTACAATACTTTCATAAAAAAGACGTTCTTACAACACGAATCTATTCTGGAAATTTTTTTCGCTCCGATTTAATGGGAATGTTTCTTGGGAATGTGATGCTATCAATGCGGTAATTGTTTTCGATATATCACGGTGAGATCGTGCTTAAATGAATACAATTTCTACGATTCCCCGAGTTACTTGTTTCTAAAAGGAAATTGTCCCAAATAATAAGTTTTAAGTTTTTATAATCAGGGAAATTATTTTTTGACAAATATACCTCCTGCCAAACTGTCAAGCTTTATTTCATACTAATATTAAAGATAATACAAATTCTGGCAGCGGAAGCCAACGCAATCATATTTATTTTATACCGTTCACTGAGCTTTCTCTCGGATATTTTTTGACTTTTCACGTAGGTAGATCGGAAAAATTATCGTTACTCTTTAAGCGGTTCGCACAGGTGGTAGCGCGAAAATGATTAGATAATTCGAGAAGTTGCTCAGAGCACATGCAGCACTCGATCACTTGAAATGCTGGAGACTCTGAATTGAGTACCATTCTCCCAAGCGTAATAGCTTTTGCTCACGTCTGTTCTTCAGGGTGCTTTCGTTTGAGGTAGATAAGGCTACCTGCGTTGAAGTCCTGCCCACACACATCGCAGCGATACGGCCGCTCGCCCGTGTGCAGGCGCTTGCGGTCGATGAGGTAGTGCATTCGAGCGTACGCGTTACCACACACGTCGCAGCTGTACGGCCGCTTTCCCGTGTGCGTGCGCTTGTGAGCGTCGAGGGTACCCAACTGGCCAAAAGTTTGACCGCACACGCCGCAGCGATATGGGCGCTCGCCAGTGCGCGTTACCGCACACGTCACAGCGATTCGGCCGCTCTTCCACATGCGCTTGTGATTTGCGAAGGTGCTGGGCTGGGCGAACGCCATTCCACACAAGTCGCATTGATACGCCCACCCTTCCGTGTGCTTGTCCCAGTGAAGGACGAGGATTTCTGGGTGAACGCCTTGCCGCACAAGTCGCAACAATACGGCTGTTCGCCCGTGTGCGTGCGTTGGTGAACGACGAGCCTCATTTTTTGGACGAAAACCCCGCACACGCCGCACCGATGCGGTTCCGTTGTGGCCTTGAATCCCGTATGCTGGCTCTGGTGATACCTGAGGCCCTGGTACGAAGTGAAGGTGGCAGGGAACACTCTGCATGGCAAGTGCGGCTTGTGGGCGTGGCGGCCCGTGTGCGTGAGCCCCGAGGTCCGGAACTCATTCCGCACCCGCAGCCACTGACCTTCCTTCTACATCGCCTCCTGCTCCGACGGCTGGTTGGTTTCCTGCGCCTGGACAGCCCCGCCACATTACCATGCGGCTCGACTCCACCAGGGTGGCCACTCCTTTCCTGCGACAAATTTTCCTGACTTTTTGCAGGATATGTATTTCTCCCTGAGCAAATTTGATAGGTACTTTGCAGTAAATGAAAAAAATGTTTAATTCCAGCAATTTTGGGTCGATAATAACAGGATGCCCTTTCTTTCTTGATACCTCAGAACAAACGAACTGTCACAGAGATGAAAACTACGATTCAACACTTTCCCTGAGACAAATTTCCCTCACTTTTCGCTATTTTCCGGGACATTTATTTTTCCCTGAGCAAATTTGATAAGTATTTCACAGTAAATGAATAAAATGTTAAATTACAGCAATTTTGGCCGTTTACAACAGGCTGATCTTTCTTTCTTGATACCTCCGAATAAACGAACTGTCACAGAGATAGACACAGCGATTCAACATTTAGTATCTCTCTCATCTATTTGTCGCCTCTCAGATAACACCGTGAAAAATTTGCTTAAAATTACTAAACATGACAAAAATAACGATATACCAATATTACTTGAGAATGTCTAGTTTTATAATCTCCAAATCTTCAGACATAGTATTAACTTCCAATTTTTCGAGGATAAATAATAAATGTTGCATTAATGTTTTGAAAATGCTGCAAGACACTAACATGGAACTAGTAGATCATAAGTTCAATACTACTTGCCAAACGATGCAGACTTAGTGAGAGAGAAAGCAGTCAAGAAGAACTCTGTGTGTTCCTAGTGATTGGTATGTCTTGTTGAGAGTACCTAAGAGAAAAAATAGAATTAGTGGTAAGAATGTAACAGAAACACTTCTTCAGTTCCACATTACTAGAACACAATATTACCAAAATGAAGAAAGAAGTTGATGTGAGCTGGTTGAAGATTCAGTGGCTGAGATAGGAAAAAACAAGAAGTTTTTAATTTTCTACAAAGAAATACTAAACAATGATTTTGAATTTTTAACTATCAACAAAAACCCTTTCATAGTAGGAAGAAATAAAAATTTCTAAAATATGTCTTCAGCAACTGTACCGTGGAGCTAGGCATGACTGCTCTTAAGTGTTGTGATACATTATACGATCTTCTAAAATACCTATCTCCTGTGCAACAACCTCTTCTTGAGTTACAATCTCAAGGTGATGAAGATGCCGACACACTATCAAGTAATAGTGCATAAATCTTCATGGACAAAACTGAATAAAAATGTACATGAGTATTTCATGCAATCATAATGAATAATTAATTATATTCATATTATTTGTCTCAAACATTTTTGGAGTCAATTGTATGTTTATTACCGATGTAGGACATGTAATGAATATGTAGCATTTGCCAGGATTTAATGTGTTGACTCATTTGTCACGTTTATAAGCAGTGATACACAATATACTTTTAATTCTTAACACATTATTTCATTGCTTCATTCTCAAGCCACTCATACAATCAGATTGTAGTTATTAAGCATATGTAATTAACCCGGAAGTGCCCGCAATGTATCTCTCAGATATAGCTGCAACTTTTTGTGAATGCGAATGATCTGAAGGTTCATTTACTGAAATACGTATTTTATGCAGTTTGTACATGTCCCACAATGCAATTGTTAATGAACCTTACTCTGCAGAATTCTTATCTGAATACTTACGATGAGAATGGTAAAAATTGACAAAGTACACATTAAATACAAAGTACACAAAAATCATTAAACATCTTATTACATGATATTAAATACAATTTTCACATTTGCAAGGTTTGAATTTTTTCATTCCACTACAGACGTCTCCTGCACATCTTTCTCTTTGGTAAGAAATTGTGACAGTCGCTTGTAGATAAGGGAAATTATTCTCCTTTCAGAAGAGGCACTTGTCACAGACATGGCTGAAAATAATGCCATTATACAGACTGTTCAGGTCAGGAGCTCACAATGCATTGGTGGTACCCAAGACAGATATCACGCAGCGCAGCGAAGCGAAATTGAAATTATTCGTTTCGTCAATTTCAGTTTCCCTGATCCATTGAGCAATTGTTATCATTTTGGCATTTTGTTGCTTCCCTCTCATGTCTTCATCAGGCAAAATGTCCAGTTGCACTTTTTCTAATGCATGAGTAAGTCTACTCTTTGATAAGCAGAATGTAAAATAAAAAACCTCCTTACACACATTAACAGTTTTTAATTGTGTTCGTATATTATATGCATGTTACTTTTCTCAAAGGTCTGCTTCCATCATGTGGACATTTTCGTTTTACCTCACACTGATAAACTAGTCCACGTAAAAATGCATTTTGCTGTCTGAAGTTTCCCATTTCCCAGAAATTATCAAACATGCATTTTCTGTCTTCATTTGAAACTTTGTCATGACATATTTTTGCACAATTGCAATTCACATGTTGAAAGTTCTTACCTTCAACAACATGCCCTCTTCTATTGATATAGGTCTTCTCACAATTGTGCAGGCACTTAGCTTTTTCCCCTTCACATTCATCAGGGATTCCCTGTCTTTTTTGTGCATTCTGCTTCTTTTAGGTGTGTATTTCACCAGCTTCCTCTATTAGTAAATTATATTCTTCATACCTTCTTACTACATTATTCCCTGGTTTCAACACATTTTCTGGATCACCTCTCTTCTTCTTTGTAATACTGCAAAAACAATCATTTGTACTAAAAGTTTGCAGTGTTCATAGGATAATTAGGTATATTTTAGAATCATAATAGAACTTATATTTCCATTCACACTCTTCAGTTAATCAATACAGATTACAAGCATAACTTCAGTTTCTTAACAACAAAACTGTTCTGCACCATGGCAAATGCCCAAAGTATGAGACTACGTACCTGAAGATATATGATTTGAAAAGTTAACTTGTTCAAAACCACTATCAGCATCTGTACCATTGAAACACTCTGATGAATCTGACTTACAGAAGTTCTGAACTTCATCCATATTAACAAACCTGCACTAGTTAACAGCCGTTTCCTTCAACCCAATATTCAATTAGAATTCATCAAGTCTAAGTCTGACTTGTACCATTTTAATTCTCAATGGTTTGTGGTGTTTAGTGAGGAGAACAGTGCACTGCTACTCTCTCGCACTAACCAATAAAACTATGACTTAGACCATTTTATTTCTGAATAGAGGACATTTGCAGGTGTCAAACCAACATGCAGCCTCAAAGCAAAAAAGCAAAAAGATCACTTGCATTCTCACCCCTTCATATTTTCTTCCTACTATATGTAAATGATAGGCCCTCAACAATTCGAAACGGGAGAGCAGTTGCAGTTGAAACAACTATATTTTACAACAAAGAAACAGTAAATAGTGTAATATAAGATGTTTCAAACAGGTTTAATAAAAAATTAATAGTAAACGAAAGGATAAAGGTTCTAATGCAATTTTTCAATTTCAAATAAACAATTGTACACTCCACTAAAAATGAATGATGTGCTGGTCAAATGAATGACTGGTATTACATTTTGACATTGATGTTAATGAAATAATTCATGGATCTCTCAACTCAGTTAAACCTCAAATGGAAGTCCATTTAAGTGAATTGCACACAAAATTAACTTCATTGTGTTAGGTATTCAGAATTCCTTCAAATTCAGACAGCCTCATACTTACTGCTCATTGTGTCTATTTCATGATGATTATTCCCACCTGAGATGTGGCATAATATTATGAGGAAACACATTCTTTAGCTCCCAGACTTTTTGATTACAGAAAAGGATTAAATGAATAATAAGAAAGCTGATTATTGTAAGTCTCTCTTTATTAAGTTAGGAATTCTACAGTTGCTTTGGCTCTTGATTTACGAATCAGTTTTATAAAAATTTACTTACTCAAGGGTGGGAAAATATTTTCAAAGTATACAGATGTAGTTTACATATTTACAAAGTATACAGACTTTGCAAATGGTTTTTATAACACTACAGCTAATATTTTCTTATCAATTTTTGTCAACAGAGACTGTTTGGTGTTGCCCAGTATGCTCTGCCCTTCTCTGCATACTAGATTGTTTTAAATTATATAGCACTAAAACTAATTATTGATGAAAAATGAAAAAATGGACAATTTTTTTTACATGCTAATTTTAAAAAATTTTCAAATAAAGTTTGTGACTTGTCTTTCCAGAAATAGTACTGCATTTTGATATATAAAATCCAGAACCTCCCTCTTTATGTATATGAATAAAACATAGATGTGCTATTTATGGGTAAGTAAGAGTAAGTTGTTAAATTATGGTCACAAAGCCCAAGAAATCACAGTATTAAGATCAAAAAGCCCAGGAAACCACAGTATTAAGGTCAAAAAGCCCACGAAAGGAGGGAGTGTTAAGCCTGGGATTGAAGGCGCAACATAATTGTGTGTGCATGCGGCTCTCTTGTTGATGCTGCTGTGCGTGCAGAATCATTGTTGGGGCTCTCTGGCAGCGAGAATTTGCAACTTTTTAGTGCAAAACTATTGTTATGTTGGGAAATTAAGCAACTAAAGCCCTCCAAAGCACCAAATGCTGGTTATATGAGCATGTTTTCTAGAAGTAGCAAAACCATTAGACCATAGCTGCCTCAACTTCTGTGCAGACCAATCACCGTTTGCTTTACAGTTGCCTCACCTTCCCTCTTAACCACACACATAAAGCAGCTAAGCTTGGCTTTAGATGAAGTAAACTGACAAGTCATGCAATGAAGCAGTCATTGTCATCTGGTCATGCAGTGATTGCAATAAAGAATGCCTATAAATGTCAATGAGAATCCATGCTGACAGAATACCAAAAATTATCCTTTCAAAAGAAGAAAATAAGGCTACCAATTATAATTGGTATTACTATAGAGAAAGTTATAACAAATGCATGTGCAGTAACAATAACATTATAAGTTTGATCATCACCAATAAGATAACCTGGTTGTCCCAATTCTGTCCGAATTAAAATACTTAGGGATGTACCTACTATACCAGATCAGGCTCCAAAAATGAAATATAAAGTTCCAATGTCTTTATGATTAGTAGAAAATAATCATCATTGCAATAAAGTGGCTGAAGATTAGGCAATAGACTGTAAATCTTTTTATGAATAAAATTTCCTTTATCATGGTTTAACATTCAATAATGATTTTAGACTGCAATTCTAAAGGTGTAATTTTACCAAAAGACCTAAAATATCATTATTTCATTTTCAGCTTTGAAGGCTAACAGTTTGATTACCTTAAGGTCTTATATTCTTAGTAATATAATTGGATAGAAGGGAAGCAATAATAATGATATTCTTGTTAATAGGGAAATTGAACGAAAGTAAATCAGTTTTTGATATCATCGTGAATAATTTAATTTTAATTGATTTACATTAAGAAAGATGATATTATTAATCAAAGATAATAAAATAAGGTAACTAGTGTGAATAGGATTATAATTAGTACTAGAAATTGCATATTATTGTAGCAAGAATTTTGAATAATTATTCATTTAGGTAAAAATCCCAGAAAGGAAGGTAAAGCTCCTAAAGATATTAAATTGATTGAGATGAAAAATTTTATTATTGGTGAATTCCATCTAAATGGAATTTGATTTGAATGTTGGGCTGATATATTGGAGAGGAATAATAGAATAGTTGCTGATAAAACTGAATAGACAATAAAAGTCAAATTGTCAGAGGTTTTCTGATTCTGATTTTTAATCCTAATAATATTCATCCAATATGATTGATGGAAGAATAAGTTATGATTTTACATATTGATGTTTGATTCAAACCTCCAATTGAACTAATAAAAATTGAGGATAATATTACAAATATTATGGTTGGCTGATGATATGTTAAGTAAGATAAAATAATAAATGGAGCTAGTTTTTGTCACGTTATTAAAATAAAACAATTAAATCATGATAATCCTTCTTTTACGGAAGGAAATCATATATGTAAAGGTGCTGCACCTATTTTTATGAATAGTGTGGCGAAAACTAATGAACTGATCATATTTTCACTTATAGAATACGAGATAAAATTTAACATAATAAAGGTTAATAGTATTCAAGCCTATGCACAGTGGTGCATTTTGGCGATTTCCTGGCCAAAACCTCTGAGAGCTATAGTATGTTTTCTACGACGACCAAAATTATTGTGGATTATCTTTATAATGTAAGGTAGCTGGTAACATAATACCAGAATAATGCACTGCTTAAATATGTGAAATATGAGTATACACTTTTCTATATAAACTTGGTTAAATTTTATCAATTCACAAAATTGACTTTAGAAAACCGTCGGGATTACTTACATATTAATTGATAACATTTAGCATAAAGAAGCATGGTATTAATGCCATCTCCTGCCCTCTGCAAGAGAAAATTCATATACAATACCCGAAGAACTGGAAAGGAATTGGTGTTGGGCTCAGGCAACTGAGAAAAAGCATATTTGTTCAAGAATTTTAATTTTCTTTTGGGAAGATCCCTCAAGCTGGAAATGAAAGGAACAGAAGATCTCAACAGGTGATTAAACATCTCCTGAATTGGGTGTGGTCTTGAACATGTTCGCGAGAATCCTTCTCCATACCGTCTTATATCTTTGTGAATAGAGTCTATGCATGTAATACTATGAATATTTGGAAACATTTCTTGGCAGTTTCAAGTGCCTACTACTATAAAAAGTAATGCTGATGGCGTATCCACGTATTTAATTGCCAATAAAATTTTTCTAAATCTCTTAATTAAACCCTCATTTATCCCCGTTATTTCTGAGTAATCGTTAGACTTCTCAAAAAAGCGTCTTGCTGAATCACTATCTTTGCTATTAACATTATCCTCTTTGGAAAGCTCTACATTCAGACCCATTTTTATTTGATTTGCATTTGAATGCGTATCTTGTCCATATTGAAACTGTAGTCATTCATTAAACCATTGAAAACAATATAATACAAATTTTGTAACAATAACAATGTAATAGAAATAGTTGTTGGAATGTAACATACGAGTTAAGTACACAAATATTACTTTCCAATCAATTAAATTTTTGATTTCATTTTTAAAAATTTAAAAAATGTTACGATGAGTTTCTTTGATATCACGTACGTATTTAACCTTTCATCGAGCGCACATCCTTCCTGAGAACGAGTTTTGATGCCACATATTATGTAAATATTACTTTATGAACAATTTTTAATGAAATAAAATGTGCGTAATCCAGTTCAGAAGATGTAATATGTACGTAAATACTATGTTCATGTAATATTAGTGAATAGTCATAATCTATTATAAAAATTTAAAAAATTCATTTTTTTTGTTTATAATATTGAGTAAATTTGTTATTTCAGTAAAAATAATCAAACTTTTCCTCTAGAAACAGCGTTGTAAAAGCAGTTCCCGTTCTCAGGACGGATCTCGACGAGTCATACTCGGCGGTCACACGTGCTCGACGAAAAGTTAATTCTTCTTAGTTACTAATGGGGCAAGTTGGGGCATGATTTTATAACTGGATTCAAAAGAGGATAGATTCAGCTAGAAAATGAAATTAGAAACATCGCGGAATTCCGCGAAATTGGTAACTTTCAGTCTACGTGAACTTACGAGGAATTAAAATTATTGTATAAATTTCATGCATTTTAATATTTCATCCCACGTCCGTATTATGTATTAATGCATTATAAAACAAACATGAAAATACTCTACAAACTTTCAGGAAGAGAATCCATACTGCCAGTTTTCTCTGCACAACTTTGTATGGTCACCACTTACAAATAAAGACGGTCTCTCTATGTTGCTTTCGCACTGCAGGTCTACCGAACGCCGCGAAGGGTAAGTTCGGGTGGCTACTGGTGCCAGGGCAATTGACCCAGAGACACGAAGTGGGCAGAAACAGATGCCCCCAAGTATAACGTGTGTCGTATTATTTTCAAAAGTTCAGTAAACGCGATTTCATTTTTGAGGTTTTGGCCAGGATTTCGGGAAAATGCACCACCGTGCTATGGCTTGAACAATAAAATATTTTATAGCAGCTTCTGTGGATATTATATTGTATTTTGAAGATATTAAAGGAATAAAGGCTAGCAAATTAATTTCCAGACCTATTCATGTGGCTGGTCATAAATTGGAGCTAATGGAAATTATTGTACCTAAGATTAATATTAATACAAACAATGATTTTTAAGGATTGAACATTGAAATTAAAAAGAAAAGGATTTTTACCTTCATAAATTGGGTATGAACCCATTAGCTTGATTAGCTTATCTTTTTATGGATTTTAGTGCATGATGCATGAAAAAGTTTGAATTTTTAAGTAATTTTTAATTCTATTAAATTCAATGAAAGTAATAATTTACATGATTTATCCTATCAAGATAATCCTTTTCCAGGCATTTCATTAAACTTTAATGTAAAATTTGTGAATTTTGGAACAACAATTAATAGGGAATATACTTTTAATGAAATGATAAAGGGAAAGTAAAACACTATTAATCTAATTGGGGAGCACAATCTTTTTTTATTTATACCAACTCCGTAAAAGAACTATTCCTTTTTCCATACAAATAATAGTTGGTAAATTTTATGGATCATTATATTCTTGATTTTTGCTGTATATTTAACACTATTAACGAAAATTTTTCCTTTTTTGCAAGAAAAAAAAAGGAATGAGGAAAATGATTGAATTGTGATAAATAAAGTTGGAGGGCCGTCATCGATTCAACAATGATGAACAGACTAGAAGATGCCTGGCGAAATAAAAAACATTGGTGTGTAGAGTGTGAGAAATGGTCATGAGAACTGTAAAACACTCGCTTAATAATAATAATAATAATAATAATAATAATAATAATAATAATAATAATATTAATAATAATAATAATAATAAAATAATAATAATAATAACAATAATAACAATAATAATAATAATAATAATAATACAATAATAATAATATTACAATTATAATAAAAAATAATAATGTTTCCCATTTTTGCCCTAGGAACACTGAGAGATTTGGGTAATTAACGCACAAAAGGAAATGCTGAGAGTTCCTTCTCAGAGCAACTACAATTAATTGTGGTAGTTTTCATCTAGCTTAAAAGTGCATGTAGGTTAAAAACTCAATCAAAATAAATTTCCTCATAGTTATCAATTCAAAAATTGTACACTTTCCTTCAAACATCAAAGCAAATACTTTATTTGGTAATTACAACCACACGACGGGCATAAGTGAGGAGGATGTTTCTCCCTTCCCTCCCCTCTCCCCCTGGGAAACCACCACTGATATGCAGCAGATAAGCTTTTCTAATTGTTATATTTTTGGTCCATTTCTCATCGACATTCTTTGTTTATTATAAAATAAAGAGAAAAAAGTTGTATGGTTTCTTCGCTTATGTTTATTAACTCTTTAGGTCATGAATTACTTCATTAATGAAAAAATGTTACTTTTTGTTTCATAGGAGAGATTTTGAAGCTTAATTAGTTTAAAAAGAATAAATTGAGTACTAATAATATAATTTTGAATACTTTTTATAAAGCCCAGCTAAATTCCTATATTTTCCATGTTCAATATTATCACATGACCATTTCATATTTCTTTGTTTTTCCTGCTTATACATCCATATTAAAAGACGCAAAAATATAACAGATGACCAATATGTGCGAATGGTTCCACGATTTACAAGTTGGAACCTGTTTACTTTGGTGTTCAGGCTGTTTAGTTTTGTTGGTACACAAAGTCTATCAGCCTTTTACTAGAACCTAATAGGAACTGAGACTATGGACAAAACCACATGGTGCAATGATAGTGATGTTAGTGTCCACTAGTGTCCCTATGTCTTTGCATAATGTCCGCTTCAAACTTAGTATGGCTTTGCAATGTTTACCAATATTGCATAGTAAGCATTTGGCATATTTGTGCGGAATAGGTAGGAATCAAGTAATATAGATGATTATGAGGCAGTTGTCACATTTTGAAGGGGAAATATATGCTTTAACTGAAGAGAAAACCCATAGATCCAAGATAAGAATTGTTTCAAAAGTGAAAACTTCCTTTCTTGAGAAGGTAATGTATTTTGAATATTATATTCTTATATAATATAATACTACACGCATGTTATGTTTCTAACAAAATATTGAGTTTTTATTTTATACCTAGATTTACCTCCTTTTTAATTATGCATTCTCACCCACATACACGTTTCCCTGTCAGTCCCCTGAAAATCATATAAATGAAATTTTACTGTAAGTGTAGGTTTTTACGCTGTAATCTACCAAACAAACCTTGTGGACTTACTAATTCAATTTTGAAGCTGTAACTCATTTGGGTATCCTCCCATCACAAAATAGCTGATTAGAAATTTGCAGAATCTCAAAGTATACGTAAAAATTACATTGACTATTTGATATTCTGAGCAATATGCTTAGCAATTACAATGTTTTCTCACACACAGAGCTGTGTCTTTGTGTTGCAACCCTTACTTCAAGGTCTGGTCTTTTTGAAATTATTAACAAAGTTTGGCATGTTTGCATGGTTTCAATTAGTTTGTAAATAAACTCAATGCACAAAAATTCAATTTATAATAAAGGAGTAGAACAACTTTGCTCTTCCTTTTTAAAAATACAGAATTAACATTTGCTGTGCTTCACTAATTTGTGTAAATTAACAAAAATAAAAGCACTTGTCTTAATAATCATGTACAATTTATTTCACAATATTTGCTAGTTTTACATAGAAACTATTTTTTCCATTGATTACTGTGAAATTTAAACTGCACAGTCTACCTAGTTTTTTTTATATATGATGATATTCTGTAAAACAGTTTTTCTTTTCATTACAACACAGGAATACTTGACAAAATGAACATTTAGAATGCGGCCTTGACTCAATTTTTTTCATGGAGCACAGTTCACATCTCCCCCTTTGAGAGACAAAAAGAAGCCTATGGGCACCTACATTCTGTTTTCTATTGTTCACTGAGACCGAAAATTGTCCTCTCCTCCGTTTATTTACCACGGCCATTGCAGAATTTGTCGTTGTTGTTGATGATGATGACGACGATGATGGTTGACCATTATTTTTATTTGGAGTACTTTCATTAGCCATCAGACCCATAGTTAATTTTCTTCTAAAATCTAAAAGAGATAAATTCCCGTTGATGTCTTCATAAATGCCAAATGCATTTATAATGTAGCTACTTGGCTGTTCGGGAGACACCACATAACTAGGCACAGCTGTCAATGTTTCAGCTACCATTTTGCAACCTTCCTCAGGGCAAAAAGCTTTTCATGAAAGGCATTTCGCCCTGAGAAAGATCGCAGAATGGCGGGCAAAACGTTGGCACCTGGGCCTCGGATACAGTGTCTCCCAGACAGCCAACAAGCTAATGACTCTCTGGCCGCAGAAGCCTACGTTCACATTCATAAATGCTTTGTAGGATTATGTATTTAACACAAAAAAGTATACAACATAGGTAGAAAGTACAATCTGCACACGCTTTCTTGAGCTTCGGAATACCTACAATGTCTTTTTCTCACAGTTAAATCATGAATAAAGGAAGCATTGACCATTGGCAACATTTTGTTTGTTTGCTTCCATGAAATACAAACTATTTACATTGTCAAATAAACTGCATATTTGATTTGGTAATACTGTTGCTGAAATAATTCTCTCCTCTGCCCCTACTCATTCCACATCTACCAATAAGTCAACTCAAGACAACATGCACAGAAAATAAAATAAAACTATGTAGTGCAGTTTGAAGCAACACAAGATATCTCATTTGCTCAATGGATCAAGGAAAACTGGATGAAGAGCTTGATAAAAATTGAGATCATTGACCCGAAAGCAGATTATAACACAGGCATATTCAGTCTTCTAAAATAATACACTACAAACTGTAACTAATGCATTATACCCTTATTAACATTAATAATATTTTTATTTTTGATTCTCAGGATAGTCTCTTTGTATAAACAGTTATGCAGCAGAAAAGATTTTACTTGGTATTTAAATTTGCAAATGGATTAATGACATGTGTTATAAAAAACTTGCACATATTACCTGAGGATTTTTTGTAGCAAGCTGTTGATACTGACATCAGATAAATATGATTCCAAAGACATGCAGTATAATTATGGTTTGCATGAAAAAAAATGTTTTGTCCCTTGAGAAAGTCAGTTTTGATAAAATATTATTCATAAATTAAGAGGAGAGTAAACTATTCTTCAGCAGTCTACAGAGAGCAAGAAGCAATGGATGGCATTTGCTTATTGTTCATTTGATTTTTTCTGCACACTTAAGTCTGGCTGTAGACCAAAAACCTTAAGGATTTATTACAAATTCGCAGGGCCTCAATTTCAGTTATGCTGATACCTGAATAGACATGACTTCAAAACAATTCCTGGGTACACTTAATATTGTTTTCAGATGGATGGCTAAGACAATAATGGACAGGCAGATGTTTTAGTTAAATGCTTTTATAGTCCTGGGACCTCCAAAACATGAATTTGCATCAAAATCTTTACTTTTTTGCACAATCACATTATTTCCTCATAACTATGTGAACCAAAAAACACTAATGCAATCAATTTTAATACAATAATGTGTTTTTTAAATATCTTTTAATCATTAATACAAAATAATTTCCCCAATTGCTATGGTAAAATTCTATCTACACCACAGCTGTTAGATTCCTTGGCATTGCCAGGTTTTGTAGGTACAATGTATCCCTGATGGTATCACACACAAGTAAACATTCTCCTACTTACTTGAGCATTGGTCAAGATTTTCTTCAAAACTTGCTGATTCTGTTTCTTCATTTGTATCATTTCCTGGCATATCTTGGTCATCCATGGGTTCTCCACTCCCTGGATCCTCCACATTTTCGCTTTTTGGTACCAAAATCATAGGCAGCAAAGGTTCATGCTGGTTAACAATGATCCGTTCTGAATCCATTTCACTGTTCAAAGGCAAAGGCTGAGGAGGTGGCAGCTCTGATGATTCCACATTTCCAAGAGAGGACTCAGCACAACCTTGAAACACAAGAGGCAGTGTAAGTTTGTACCAGCATCAAAACAACTTTTGGAATTATAAAACTTATTCCAATTCAACTTCTGAATTCTTGAATGCTTTAAGAAAGGAAATTGTGCAAAGATAAATTGAATGTCAATAAGAGAACATTTGATTTAATCTCTGTGAAGAATCAAAACTGTGTGACTAGATATTGTCATCATACAAATGTTCCTAATGATCCACACCATTCAGCCTTATACATCAAATTTTCTTTGAGTGAAGAATTTTTCTTGGTTAGTTTCATAACATTTATTATATAAAAATGAGAGTATGTAAGTGTGTATGAGCCAGGGTGTGGGGTAAGTGTGACAAATCGCAGCGAAGGTTTGAACATTAGAGAAGCACAGAAATACATAGCTAGATTTCACAGAAAAAAGTTTTCAGGAATATTCACTGTTGACAAACACATTCCTAAGATTTTCTGTTTCAAATGTAAATGTATTGGAATATGGGATACAATGGAATATGTAAAAAATATGTAGTAGGAGTTATTATATGTAAAAATGTAAAATAAACCAAACTAGGTGAGAATAAAAATGGTTTTGATTTGCTCTTCTGGCTCTAATATGTATTTACATAAAAATACATTCCCAAATTATTATCTCTCCCAGGAGGGCAAACACTTATGAACATATTCTTGAGATGTTTCAAAATTGTCAATATTTTCTTTACTTTTGGTTGCGTGCGTTTACCAGGATTTTATGTCGAGTTGTACAAAAAATGGAGGTTTTTTTCACAATCAAAAATTGTTTTTATGAAAGTAATTGTCAAAATATTGGAGTTTCAATCATTAATGCCTAATCCAAAACAACTGAGAGCTTTATTTCTTTTTAAAACTTTGTAACATACACTAATAAAAATTCTTATTTTAGCACCAATAGTGTTAGGTCATAAAAAAATATTTTTTATTTAGCATATTTGTTAGTTTCTGACACAAATATTTACTAATTCATCATCGAAAACTTTCATACATTTCAAAACATCTTCACATTATTTTCGAGGTAAAACAGGTGTTCCCATCAAAAAGCACTTGGGGTTGCCAGAGTAATGACTAGACCGCGGAACTTCATGCAATTCCGTATTTTTAAATCACAAATATTGACAGAAAATGTGTCCATCTTTACCTATCACCAAAAATAAAACAAAAGTAGCCCATTCTATTTTGCAGAATTGCATATTTCTGAGATTTTTTTCTTTAACTGTACATTTTCATTTATGAGGCATATTTAAGTACATATATTCCAGGTTTTTGTGTAGAAGCGGGACGAAAACTGATATATTTGAGTATTTCTCTTCCAAAAGAAACGTGAATTAAACCATGCCAATGCTACAATACCAACATAATATTTCTGATAGTCTTCGGATAAGATTGTTTTCACTAGAATTGATTTACTTGCTGTAACTTTATTCATTGGCGGTTGACTTGTGCTCACTCTGCTTAATTTTATCACAAGAAATTGCGCAGAATGTGAAAGGTACCTTTACTTCAGTAGCAGGACCAAGAGGAAAGAGAGTGGCTGCAAAAATGGATCATGTCCTCAATGATAATCCTGGATATGAAATAACAAAAGGTGGCTGAGATTCTAGTGGGAAAATCTGAAGCAGTAACTGATACTAAAAATACATGTTCGTTTAAATATGCACCATACACTTCATGTGATTGGAGAGAACATTCTCTTCCTTCAAATAGGGTTCTAAATGACAGAAGGAGAGGCATTTCAGTAGAAAATTTAGAGATGTTAATAGTAATTCATTGCCGTAATAACTACAGCAAATTATCTTAGTGAATTGGGCTGAATGTTACAGCGTCTTGTAACAATGCTATTGCTTCTCTAGCTCAATATTTCTTTTGTTTATTATATTGTTTGAAAATATATTTTTATTATAAGCATTTTATTCCATTGTGTAAAATGTGTGATTTGTACTATAGTGTTTACATAGTGCATCAGGAAGTCTCTTCGCATTAAGCCAAATCAAGGACCTCCTATTAACAATTAAATATATGTTGGTAGCAACCAGATCGTTGGGACACAAGTGAAAGGACACTTCCAGCATCAATTATGATTGTGGTAAGCAAGCAATTAATGTTTCCTTTTGTTACAAGCTGCAGTTTATCCTATCACGATAATTTCTGATGCTGAACACTCTCACCAACACAGTGCCACTGAGGAGAGACTTTCCTGGCGTGCTATATCTTTGACCCCGGTGAATAAGCTGATAAGTCGACATTTTGTTGAAAATGAGATATTTATACTCCTGAATTCTGCGAAAGATTCATTACATTTGTGAATAACCAGATGAGTTAAATTCCTTATAGACGATGAGTAATAGACATGTGTATTTACGAACATCACGTAAATTTCTGACAATCAGAAACCTAACAAGATAAGTCGAGTTGTCTGGTTATTCCCGCTGTATCGATGATATGAGATCACTGATCAAAATGAAATAGGTTGAGTTGTCTCACTTTTCATGCTAGAAGATTAGTTGCAATAATCACAAGAAAGAAATATGTTAATATACTTGTCAGCTTATTCACGTAAATATTTTTGTTGAAGAGCTCATGATTACCCCAGAATATGCTTAACATAACCAAATCTTGCTTGAATACAAGCGGAGTGAGTTTGTATATGTGGATGTATAACCTTTTAACTCAAAGGGCCAACAGTGAGAAAAGAAACATAGTAAGTTAGGAGGTGAGTTTATATCGCGACCAAGAGAAAGATTCCCGAGAGATCCAATTCTGTGAACTGATTAGACCAGAATGAAAATCCAGATGATGTCACTGGCAAATACAGATCAAATCGCTGGAAAAGATAACCAGTGCGACACTGCTGATCAGACACTTGGAGAGGACGTACTTAAGAAAATACGCCATCAAAGGGTCAAAGTGTGTGTCCCATTCAAACGCGGGGCCATATGCAGCCACCAATCTTATTCAAAGGAAATTAACTTTATCTACAAATATGGACTCGCATGACTGTCATTGTGTTGACGCAAAAATACTTTGGTTGCTGAAGTTTCCGTGTATCAGTGGCGGCTGGTGCCTCAACAATCTGGAGGTTGCAGCTCCATCGAATGACAGAAATGCAATATCCAAAATTCAGAACACTTTAATAAACGAAGGCAATTCATGTAAATTAATTAAAATCACGAATGAAAGTCTATACTGACACATTACTTTCATAATTTTATGCGTAGTAACCATATCAGTTGTATTCAACTCGTGGTGCTGGCATATTCACCACGTAGTTCTGGCTTTGTTGTCCAATGGGCATTCGAGTTTCTGTACTAGTAATGCATTGAGAGAATTGACAGTAATAGAATTCATACAAAACAGAAAATAACTTGGTTTCAAAACTAAGGTGATTGCACTCCAGTACTTTGCAACAATAACTATTGTTTAGATATGTTTTTCACTAATTAAATTAAATGATTTTATTTCCAATATTTCACTACTCTGGTACATATCATAATAATGAGAAATCCACAAACACTCATATTCATAACATGCACTCACCGTTAGTTAGAAAGAATCTTCCAGAACGGCCACCTTTACAGAAAGGACTCATTAAATGTACATTTTGAATCAACGAACTGCACATGAAATAAAAATAAATTCTCCAAACATCATAAACAATGCATTCAATATCGTCCATAATTGACTGACCTAATGTTCTTTCAATAACATGATAAATTCATAAAATTAAGTTGTAGCTAGTGTCAGATGAAGAGAGAAAATTTTGAATTCCCCTCGGACGCCATGCCTAGACCCTCACCCATGGAAGAAGACAGGTTGACACACCAAAGGCCTTATGTTGAAACATAGGGACAAAGATGAAATGCGGAAAACCTAGCAGTCCAAAAGTAAATGTGATAACAGAGCCAAAAGTGTGACATTGTGCTCTTCTGGGAGAACATCAGATGCCGAAGAGAGTGCTCATTGGACTAAAAAGAAAAGATTTTAAATTAAAGAAAGAATTAATTGAACTTTTTTCCATTAATAGTTCCAGTTTCATGACTTTTATTATGACAATCCTGATTAACAATACCAATGTTCCAAGTAGTGTACTCCTATGTAAGAGAATTTCTTTTATATTCATTTGTGTGTTGTTCATTATGTATCACTAAAAAAATGTGATACTTGTCAAACAGTAAATAAAAGTTTCTCGTGTTCATTTTTTTCTTATTTATGAAATCAGTTATGCCTTAATTGTTAATTATTTTTAACAAAATGTTGAAAAAAACATTGAAGTTAAATTAAACATGCGTCTTACTTCATGTTCTGTTTTTTATTAATAACGGGATAACTAAATTGTATTTTCAAATTTTTGCGTGAATAACCTAATAACTCTAATTAAAAGGTAAGAACACTTAATTCTGCATACGACAATATACTCAATGAAAGAGCTGTAAAAACACTGTAGTTGTGTGTAGGTTTTATTTGAATTTCATTAATCCCTGATTTACAGAATCAGTTGAAAGTTGTTTTATGCTCTCCTGTAAAATTAGGTTTTCATGACGTATCAACTTATTCACTGGGGTCAAAGATATAAATGTTAACTGTTGCTAACTATATTTTTGTTTAACACATATTCTTAGTTTTAAGTGCATGGATGCCTGCATATTTCTAACTTCCTTAATGCATGAACTTCCAGGGACTTGGAATGACATAACTCTCATGCTGTAAAGACTATCTGGGTCACTTTTAGACTTGGAAGCGTCATCACAAATTTTTACAGAAACAAGATACCTGCATTCAACAAAATTTTTCAGACCTTAAAAGACATTCTGAATGAATTGGAAGCATTTTTATTTCACATATTTTTACATATTTTGGTATTACTACACATTTTCACATATTTTACCTGAAACTACATATATCTTACATATTTAGCTACATTGCAATATATTTTAACTTTTGAAATGGAACATTTCACTTTGCAATATATGTTACTAGAATTATCTTTCTTAAAAAGCAATGTAATAGTACCACCCACTTCTATGAGCTGCAGAACTTCGTCATGAATTGCCAAACTCACCCACCTGCCTTACTGCATCTTGGAATTGTGAGTATTTGTGAGGCAAGTAATTTCAATCATGACCTTGCTCATGTTTCTCAGAGCCAATGCATAACACTCTCAAAAACTAAAAAAAAAAAATTTAAAGGTCATTGTCTTATTGCGTTAGAGGATTTGGGGGGTGGGGGTGTCCCTTCAATCCTCCTACCCCACCCCCAGATCCATCATTGGCTACACGATCCTACTTTTCACTTGAGCACCGACTACTCGTTAACATTGTACGTAGAGTGAACGCTTCTTATTTCAAATAAAACTCTTATGTGTAGTGGAAACAACTGTACAATTAGGTTTGTAGAGGTAGAACTTTCTTTCAGCTGCTCTGAATCCATGTTAAAATGTGATCGCCAACGTTATTTACTCGGAAAATTCTTGTATACACCCATTTTAAATACTATAATTAATTTTTATTTTACATATTTTATAGCTTTTCTTACATATATTGGAACAACTAGATACATATGTAAGTACATCTTTTGCTTTTTTTATTACAATAAATTCCGTTCCCCAGTCATCACAATTCCGAGCAGTAGTCCGTAGTGTTCCGTACAGTTGTCCGTAACCAGCATATCCTAGTGAATTCAAAATAAAATTTATCACCCTTCATTGCAAAGTTGGGCATGAATTTGTAACGAGTAAGTGATTCATATAACCACATGACAGTGTTGTCTTTCATGTTGTGTTTGCAAATCTGCATAAGATTTATTCCACGTAAGATGTGACCCAGAGAGCTTGGCAATACCAACCTCCCGTAAACCACCCGCCATACATACTACATTGACTTAGGGACTTTTGATTACCCTTTAGGTTGGAGAAAGTAGGTGCCAACCCCAACGTAAATTCCCGACGTAATGGAAATATAGCTGCCAGGGACTTTTTCTTGGCCGGAGAATGGCATGCATGCGAGCGAAATGAATTTGTGCCAACTTCAACGGTTTCAACCAGCAAAGCGTTGTGTGGAGATTGTGAGCTTATGCGAGTGAGCCGCATCCCGCACTTGCGTGCTGAAAAAGCAATTTTTTTTGCGTTTCCAGTGCGCGAATTGTTTCCCAAGGGAAATCTTATTGTGTGCTGTGCTTGACATTTTTAGAAATGTCAGGTAATTCTAGAAATAACTCACCAGTGAAGCAGAAGGGGAAGTGGATTTTATCGAGTGGTGAAAGGCAGGTCCTTCTTAATGTTTATAAATACAAGAGCGAGAAAAATTCTCGTAAAGAAGTGAAACTTCCTGAGAGCAGTGTCATTGCAAAGGTAGCTGTAATTGTGGGGGTAAGCCATCAATGTCACAATAATTATTGACTTTTTATTGCATGCCTCAAGAACGTCTTCACAATGAACATGTGTGTGTGAATCATAATTATTTTATTGAAATATATTCATATATTACAGAGACCTTATACAACTCTGGCAAGCGTTATTAGGGATTATAAGGCAGGAAAATGTATTCAAACTCCAAGCAAAAAGAGGAAGCGTTCACGACCTGTGAGAGATTCAGCTGATGGATTTGCAAGAGAAGCTATTAGCAGATATATTTACCAGGAAGCTGATAATGGTAAGATATTTTATATTTAGAGGAATGATGAAGTATGTGGCTCACTTTTTGAAGACTTTCTAAAGACCTATTCATTTGCAACAGGCAGGAGACTCTCACTTACAGATGTTTGGCAGTACGTGAAGGAAAATTATGATATTTTTTTATTTAGAGGGTCACGCACAACATTGTTCAGAATTATTAAGGAAATGGGTTTAGCATGGAGGAAAGGAGACCCAAATATTCGTATTTGTGAGTCAAATGAAATAATTGTAAAGAGGTTATATTTTGTGGCAGACTATATGAAAAATAAGAGAAGTCAAAACCCAAAAACTGTAGTGTACCTTGATGAGACATGGATCTATATGAATGGTAAAATAGCCCTTTGAAAATGTATATTACTGAAAATATATATATTAAATGTATATTACTTATGAGTAAAAATTACAAGAAAAAAACATAATTTTCATTAGGTTCAACTACTTATTCATGGCAACTACCAGGCACCAGTAAAGGAGTAATTAGAAGACCACCGGAGGGAAGGAGGCTAGTTGTGGTTCATGCAGGAACGAGAGAAGGTTTTGTACCAGGTACAAATGTTTTCAGTTTTAATGGCAATAATTATGTACAAACTGAGGCATGTGTACGAAGCATGACATTTTGTAGGTGCTGGTCTGATATTTGCTACTGACCTAAAAAGGGGGCAAGATTATCATGGAGCAATGAACAGTTCTACTTTTGAATCCTGGGTTAAGAAACAACTGATTCCTGGCATTCGCAATTTAAGACCTTGCATCATTGTCATGGATAATGCTTCATACCATTCAAGGCAGGTAGAGAGGCATCCAACAACAAAGTGGCGAAAGGATCAACTGATCGTAAGTATCAGAAATGAAATGAAAGTATTGTGCTTAATGAAATAAGTAATTTAACCAAAGAAAATAATTTTTAGGAATGGCTGAACCAGCGAGGAGTACGAGTGCCAGAAGTTGCAAATAAAATCTCACTTGCTGCCCTGGCGAGCCAACATTGTGAAAGGATAAAAAGGTACCACGAGATACATATCAGTGCATTAAAGAATACATTTCATTAATATTTTGCATCATATTATCTTGTTCTGTTGCATCATTGTAATAAAATATTAAAATATGTACTTTAAATATGTACAAATATATACATCTACACTTGTGATAAATAAATGATATATAAATCTAATAAATAACTGACCTCAGCAATGTATTGGTAAAGGTATGTAGTTGATGACATGCTCGCTGCAGAAGGGCACACAGTTTTGAGGCTGCCACCATATCATTGCAAATTCAATCCTATTGAACATGTGTGGGGCATTTCAAAAGGGTACTACAACAAAACTGTATGTGAAAGGCCAGGGCAAGGAATGGAGAGAACTAAAGCTGTGTGGAATGAGGCACTAAATCAGGTAAAGTTTTCAATACACCATTATAGAAAAATAGTAAATATATGACAACAGTTATGATTATAATTTTTTTCAAAATTAGTGAAACAATAAAGTAGAAAATTATGGTATGGCATTAACAGGTCACACCAGAAATTTGGAAGAATTCAGTGGAACATACAGAAAAAATTATTGAAGAGTATTATGAAAGAGAGGCAGTGGAAGAAGATTATGAAGAAATAGTTGTAAATTTGAGCAGTGCTAGTGGAACTGACACAGCTGAAGAAGGCACAGGAGAGGAAGGAGACACAATTCCATTTGAGCCAATCCCAGGAACATCTTCAATGTGAAATAATTAAAACAAAATTAGAGATTCCACAACTTCATCTCAAGAAACATCTGACATATTAATGCAACCACCCACAGTTGTTAGAGAACATGTTGGGACCTCCTGTGCAACAGAACAGGTAAGAACTGGAAAATACTCCATTGAGAGTTGAAGAGAATTTCATTTCATTAACACATTCTCCCAATTTTCAGTCAATTGTTCCTGCCCGTGCTTCAGTTGTGTGTTGGGATCGAGTAGGGTTGCAAATGTGAAAACAGTGAGTAAGCATTAAAGCGTTCGGAATAAAAGTGATTTTCTTGTAAAATATGTTACCGAATATTTCAGATGTGCCTCAAATTATAAAACTCCTGCCCCAGTAAAGCAACCACTAAGTCAAGATTAAGAAAAAATTTGGTTACACTGTGCCCAGGAAAAGGTATAGCTACACTGTACAAGTTTATGGAATTATGGTTATTGCAAGTTGTTACATTAATATTATTACATTACAGTCAATTGTTCCTGCCAGTGCTTCAGTTGTGTGTTTGGATCGAGTAGGGTTGCAAAAGTGAAAGCAGTGAGTAAGCATTAAAGTGTTTGGAACAAAAGTGATATTCTTGTGAAATATGTAACTCAATATTTCAGATGTGCCTCAAATTATAAAACTCCTGCCCCCGTAAAGCAACCACCAAGTCAAGATTAAGAAAAAATTTGGTTACACTGTGCCCAGGAAAAGGTATAGCTACACATGTACAAGATTATGGAATTATGGTTATTGCAAGTTGTTACATTAATATTATTACATTACAGCCAATTGTTCCTGCCAGTGCTTGAGTTATTTGGTTTGGTTCGAGTAGGGTTGCAAAAGTGAAAACTGTGAGTAAGCATTAAAGCGTTTGGAATAAAAGTGATTTTCTTGTAAAATATGTTACCGAATATTTCAGATGTGCCTCAAATTATAAAACTCCTGCCCCAGTAAAGCAACCACTAAGTCAAGATTAAGAAAAATTTGGTTACACTGTGCCCAGGAAAAGGTATAGCTACACAGTACAAGATTATGGAATTATGGTTATTGCAAGTTGTTACATTAATATTATTACATTACAGTCAATTGTTCCTGCCAGTGCTTGAGTTATTTGGTTTGGTTCGAGAACGGTTGCAATGTGAAATTAGTGAGTATTCCCAAATAGTGTAGAGTAATTGTCAAACACTAGTGACAAATGAAATTCAATCTTACAGATGTGCCATGTAATTATAAATCTGCTGCCTCCTGAAAGCAACCACAAAAGTCTAGTTTGTGTACAAGTTTTTGTCACACTGTGCTACGGAAAAGGTATTGCTTGAATTTACTTGATTATGGGTTTGTGATAATTGCAGGTTGTAATTTAATATTTTATATTACAGTCAATTGTTCCTGCCAGTGCTTCAGTCAGTCTGTTTGGTTTGAGAACAGTTGCAATGAGAAAGAAGTGAGTGTGCATTAATAGTTTTAATGAGTTTGAGATCCTGAGTGAACTCCTGCTTTCTCAATTCAACCAAAGACGCTAGTTAAGAGCACCATTTCATTAACATTAATTAACCCCAATGAATTAACAGTTAATCAATTTTCTTTACATTATCCCTGTAATACAATTAATCATTACTGCCAATGCCTCTGAGTTTGTGTTCTGTTTAAGTAGGGATGCTAAGTGATATAAATGAATGCACTTCAAATATTTGACATGTGTGTGAAACATACATTACATTAATAAATGTTTCACATATGCAATAATGGAGTTCAGAACATACATCATTTTATTTAGATGTTTTGTTGAAATGGTAATCAGTTGTAAAGTGAAATTAGTAAGTACTTATTTCATGATATTATTGGCATGATATAGAGTAAAATGTAATGTTTACTACTGATGCGCTATATTACTTTTTGGATATTAACATATCATTTTAAGTTATTTTTCAATGAATTTCTATTTATGTTTGTAAATTTTATTGGTTTTGTAGGTAAATCTTTTTGGTTACATATTATATTGAATACTGTAATGTGAAGTATAAATTCTTGGGCCATCTTATCTTCCGGACAATTTCATATGTTGCTGGAGTTTGAAGTAATATATAAGTTAAGTTGCAATTTTTTTTATTTAAATGTGATATTCTCCTTTTTTAATTTTTTTGTTTTTCATTGCAAGAACATAATTTCCTAGGAATAATTTTTGATCTTATAACAATAACATGTCTGTTTATTGAATTTATCATGTTTGGACAATAGATACTGCATTGATTGTTCTATGTTGCAGGGTTGCTGTGTTTACCAGATTTTTCATTTTCTAAATATGGAATGTTTTATGTATATTATTTTACGTAATGTAAATGTCTCCATTATTTTGACTTGTGTTTCTGTATGCATGCTAGAAATCGGCCCTCAGTCGTCATCCTGATCGGGAGGATGGGTATGCTATCAATATATGTAAAATTTTTAAGTAGTTTATTAATTTGTAAAGTCAGCCAAATTTCTTAACGTTGATTTTTAATGATAATATTTTTACAATCCAATTGAGGATTAATTCACTTTTTTATTCAATTTTTTTTATATATATGGTAGCATACTTACTCCTTTGTTTTCCCTGGTTTTCCCCGATCGCTTAAGGTAAATGCCGGGATGTTTTGTAATGTTTGTAAGCCCAGGGGCATTAGGCTTTAAAATTATTGTAAAAATTCAATAATATTTGTGAAAATAAATTGCTGTGGACCATCGGTGTTCAAGAAATTTTAATGACTGTTCCTTGCAATTTGTCATTAAAATTGACCACCCATGGTGCATCAGTTTATTCTTTACTGAACATTCGCATTATATAAAATCATATATCTAATCAATTCAATTTTCATGAAATTTCAAACATTGTCATTTTCATACTGTAGATTTGTTCATTCCTTACATATGCTTTGATTGTGGTCATGTGCCGATATTACGTGCATAAAACCATTATTATACAAATATTTCTAGTTCAGTAAAGAATAGTTTTATTTCACTTCATTGTGTACTGTTGGAAAATTAAAATTATTTTGTCTTGCATTTCATTTCATCTCTATTCTATAAATCCCCTGTTTATACCTTTTTTTCCTATTGTATAATAAAATAACATTCTACTATTTCATTTATTCTTCAGTTTCAATAAGATTTTATTAATTCTGAGAGTTCAAATATTTTTAAATTTATAAGTAATTTAATTAAAAGTATTATATTTAATATTATAATTAATTAATAAAAATTTCATATATAAATTATAAATTACATTATTTTACCATATGGCTGTTGCGATTTATAAGTCGTAAAACAATATTAACAAATCATTTCAGCATATCTGGATTTTTGAAGGCCACAACGTACATTTAAACAAGTCACGTCGGCGCTTTCGTGTTTTATTTCGATGAGGTTGGCAGTGCCGAAACTCCGCCATCTTGAATTTTTAGGGTCTTTTCTTACGTGGAAAGACCCATACCAGCTGGCATTTTGAAGTTTCACCACTTTTTATTTTCAAGCTCTCTAGTGGACTCATTTTGAAATAACTGCTGACAAGAATTAGGGCTTTCAATTCATATATCAGATTATTTTTTTAATTTGTTGTTGTTATTATTATTATTATTATTATTATTATTATTATTATTATTATTAATAATAATCTTTCAATTATTAATAGTTAAATTGTTGGGAAGGGATTCTGAAACTCAAGAAAGCGTGCGCAGATGATTTTCTCCCCCATACGTCACATACAGTTTTTGACTAAATAAATAAATAAAATAAAATAAAATAAATAAGAATATTCAGGCTTTTACGTTAAATGCCTGTGTTAAGGGGGAGGTACACCTTTGCCTACAGTATTTTCAATGAAATTCATTATTTTTTACCTTGGAAACTATAAATTTTAATGAAAAACTATATTTTGTGTTTGATGTTAATTAATTGTTCATTGTAATGCACCATTGTTTATTAAAAAATTACTGAAAAAATTACAGAAAAAATGTTAAACATTATATTGTACAGTTTGCCGCTGGAAATGGTTAATCTGATAACTTTCTTCAATTGTTGAATTACAACTTTATTTTTTCATTTAATTGTTGGAAAGTCTCATATCTACAACATTTACTAGAATTTTTAGTATATGCAATATTTGAAAAAGTACAAATAAATAACAAACTAACACACTTGGAAACAAATGGTAATAAGCATTGAAAAGAACACATCTCAATACATAAGAAACAACTTAAAACAGAAATTACAATTTTTCGCAGAAAAACACCTACCTTCAAGACTTAAGGTAGGTGTTGTGATAGCTGTATTAAAATTGTATTTATATGGCTTTAGTCTGGTTCTTAGAAAAGTTGGGATATTAAATTTTCATGAAAGTATCTTTATTTACCGTTTGACATCTCTTAAACTCCAAAATTTATTTCAGACAGAAACGGTTTTCATTCATCAGTGTCAAGATTAGTTTTAAAGGTGCGTGTCCACTTGAGAGCTAAGCTCTCGCGAGTTTGGGTCAAATGTGTTAATGAACGCAGTTCTGAGAGTAGGCAACAGAAAGCGGTGTGATGCTTGTGGAGAGCAGTCAGCATCTGTACTACTTGTTATTGGACAAGCCTGTGTGAGCCTGGACTCACACCTCCTTGCTGTAAGTATTCAAAATGTGTTCGAAGCATCTGCGAGTTTTGTGATAATATTCAGTATGCCCAAACAGCGGACACGTGAAGAAACCACACGTCTCGTTCATTTGTATGAGTGTACGGGTGTTCGGTGGAACACCAGCAGTGCAGATCACAAAATTTGAGAAAGAGAGGATGAAGAACTGGCAAAAATTGTGCAAGAATTCCAATGCAGCATCAAAGAGATGAAGAGGAAAATACACCATTTACAGAACCAGGTAAGCAAAAAATTACTTTATTTATATTCTGAGCTTATACATTCAAGAACAAGAATGGGATTTGGGCATTTCATCGCAGTAAAAACTAGAAATTTGGTAATTGAAATAGAACTGTGAAACAATGTGTTTCATCTTTCAAAGTGAGATTAATCCAGCACTCCACTTAAAAAATTAGCCAACTGAAACAAACGACTGTCTATAATAATTAATATACAAAATCCCATTAAATATACTGAAACTATTGTATGCGTTCTTCAAATGTTGAAGTTAAATAACGTGTGTCTTAGCCACCTGTGTTTCTTTTCCAGATGTCCCAAAAAATAAAAAAAGAGAAGAACGAAAGAAGTGGAATGGGGGCCAGTGAGGTGTAATACGTCGAACTGGCTATTTTTTATTTCTTTGAAATTTCTTGTACCAAGTTTGACTGCAAGTCAAACGTAGTCAAATGTAGTAAGTCATGAATTGTTTCATGAGACATGAAACAGCTTGAACAAGCAATTTCCAAGTCATCTACAGGAAATACACATGAACATAGAGATTTATGCACAATACTATTAATGAAAACAATAGATACAGGTGCATACATAAACTTTATTTAAGTGCACACACACACATACATATAATCAGTACTGTAAATAAAAAATTTTACTATCTAAAAACTATTAAAAAATATCTACGCTTATATGTACATAATAACCAAATACTAACATAACTTAAAAATATGTGAACATATTTAAAACCTTTACTTATAATTAAATATACAGTGAAACTCCGTTTATACGTTTCTCACTTATACGTTTTTCACGGTTATACGTTTTTTTTGTTAGGTCCCGAATAAATTCCTATAATTCCCATGCAAAATTATTTCAGATATACGTTTTACGTTTATACGTTTTTCACACTTATACGTTCAAAATAAAAGTCCCTTTAAGGCCGTATAACGTTCAAATGATCCCGCAGAGGCGCTGGACGATCTGCGTCGTGCCCGGAATTTTGCTCGAGTCGACACGCTCCAGAGCGCTCCCGCGGAGCTGACTCTTGCCCTCTGAGGCCACTTCCCGTTAATGAAACTTGTAATATAGAAGCTCGACTCGGCCTAGCTGAGGGGTCAAGACCGCGCGAGCCCGCGGGTGGTAGCGAAAGTCGGCTCCCGGCCCACCTCCAGAAGCGGGACTTCCAAAACGAAAACTTTCAGTCGTATGCGCATGGGAGCTCTCTGAGGATCTCAGGAGGCGACAGCTAGCTCCGAGGGAAGGTCAAAGGTGTCCCCAGGAGAGAGTAATGACATAGATGACCAATAAATGAGAATGTTTGTGCATTGACTGTCCCAGTCTCCAAAGGTGCCTTTGGCTCTGTATAGGTGTTTCCACGTAAGAAAAGACCCTAAAAATTCAAGATGGCGGAGTTTCGGCACTGCCAACCTCATCGAAATAAAACGCGAAAGCGCCGACGCGACTTGTTTAAATGTAGTACGTAGTGGCCTTCAAAAATCCAGATATGCTGAAATGATTTGTTAATATTGTTTTACGACTTATAAATCGCAACAGGCATATGGTAAAATAATTTAATTTATAATTTATAAATGAAATTTGCTTTTATTAATTAATTATAATATTAAATATAATACTTTTAATTAAATTACTTATAAATTTAAAAATATTTGAACTCTCAGAATTAATAAAATTTTATTGAAACTGAAGAATAAATGAAATAGTTATATGTTATTTTATTATACAATAGGAAAAAAGGTATAAACAGGGGATTTATAGAATAGAGATGAAATGAAATACAAGACTCAAAATAATTTTAATTTTCCAACAGTACACAATGAAGTGAAATAAAACTATTCTCTACTGAACTAGAAATATTTGTATAATAATAGTTTTATGCACGTAATATCGACACATGACCACGATCAAAGCATATCTAAGCAATGAACAAATCTACTGTACGAAAATGACAATGTTTGAAATTTCATGAAAATTGAATTGATCAGATATATGATTTGATATAATGCGAAGGTTCAGTAAAGAATAAACTGATGCACCATGGGTGGTCAATTTTAATGACAAATTGCAAGGAGCAGTCATTAAAATTTCTTGAACACTGATGGTCCACAGCAATTTATTTTCACAAAAATTATTGAATTTTTACAACAATTTTAAAGCCTAATGCCCCTGGGCTTACAAACATTACAAAACATCCTGGCATTTACCTTAAGCGATCAGGGAAAACCAGGGAAAACAAATTATTATGCTACCATATATATAAAAAAATTGAATAAGAAAGTGAATTAATCCTCAATTGGATTGTAAAAATATTATCATTAAAAATCAACATTAAGAAATTTGGCTGACTTTACAAATTAATAAACTACTTTAAAATTTTACATATATTGATAGCATACCCATCCTTCCGATCAGGATGAAGACTGAGGGCCGATTTCTAGCATGCATACAGAAACATAAGTCAAAATAATGGAGACATTTACAATACGTGAAATAATATACATAAAACATTCCATATTTATAAAATGAAAAATCCGGTAGACACAGCAACCCTGCAACATAGAACAATCAATGCAGTATCTATTGTCCAATCATGATAAATTCAATAAACAGACATGTTATTGTTATAGCACTCGTACATTTATTATCCAAAAAAGAATACTGCGAACAATGACTAGCACTCATAAGCTGGAGTCTTGCAAACCCTTGTTCAAAAAATTAAGGATTCTTCCACTACCGTGCATGTACATATTTGAAATAGTTGTCTTCACAAAGAAGATTCTCATGGAAAACAAAGACACTTTCACTCTAAATTCAGGTGTACACAACTATAACACTCAACAAAAGGATAACCTACATGTTCCCCATTCTGAAACTACACTTTATCAAAAAAGTACCCTAATAGAGGGCATTACACTTTACAACAAATTGAGCCATGATATTAAAGATATGAATACAATACATAGATTTAAAAGTAAATTGAAAGCTTTCCTGCTTAACAACATATTCTACAGTGTGAAGGAATACACAAATCACATCACTACCTCCCTTAAAAAACAAAAATAAAAATTCTAATCCCACTGATTCTCTGTTTCATGTTGACTGTTCAAGTTGAAGCAAAGAAAAAAGAACTGGCATATCCCATCCTGCCTGTGTTAAATTGCAGTTGGACTGATGTAGAAGGAGAATGCCAAACCAAAATTCTATTTCCTTCATCCTGAATTTGCTAAATGCACTAGGCATCATTAATATCGTTAAATCATTTCTGAATGAATAGTATTTTATTATTAGTATTGTTACTATTATAATTGATATTACTATTATTAGAATTGTTATTATTACTATTATTATTATTATTATTATTATTATTATTATTATTATTATTATTATTATTATTATTATTATTATTATTGAGTATTGTAAGATCAATGACCAACTTGATCAGGGTGTTTTGTCCAGTTTCCCTTGATCCTTTGAGCAAATGCTGAGATGGTTCCCCTTGTTTTGATTTCTGGACAGTAAATGTAACTTCACTCTGCCATATCTGACTCGTCATACATTATTGAAATTGTATCTGTGACTCAATAAATATTATTATTATTATTATTATTATTATTATTATTATTATTATTATTATTATTATTATAAGATCAAAAATTATTCCGAGGAAATTATGTTCTTGCAATGAAAAACAAAAAAATTAAAAAAGGACATTATCACGTTTAAATAAAAAAAATTGCTACTTAACATATATTACTTCAAACTCCAGTAACATATGAAAAACGAAATTGTCCAGAAGAAAAGTTGGTCCAAGAATTTTTGCTTCACATTACAGTATTCAATATAATATGTAACCAAAAAAAATTACCTACAAAACCAATAAAATTTACAAACATAAATAGAAAATCATTGAAAAATAACTTAAAATGAAATGTTAATTACAAAAAAGTAATATAGCACATCAGTAGTAAACATTAAATTTTACTCTATATCATGCCAAATAATATCATGAAATAAGTACTTACTAATTTCACTTAACAACTGATTACCATTTGAACAAAACATCTAAATAAAATGATGTATGTTCTGAACTCCATTATTGCATATCTGAAACATTTATTAATGTAATGTATGTTTCACACACATGCTAAATCTTTCAAGTGTATTCATTTATATCATTTAGTATCCGTACTTAAACAGAACACAAACTCAGAGGCATTGGCAGTAATGATTAATTGTATTACAGGGATAATGTAAAGGAAATTGATTAACTGTTAATTCATTGGGGTTAATTAATGTTAATGAAATGGTGCTCTTAACTAGTGTCTTCGGTTGAATTGAGAAGGCAGGAGTTCACTCAGGATCTCACACTCATTAAAACTATTAATGCACACTCACTGCAATAACCACAATTCCATAATCGAGTTTATTCTAGCCATACCTTTTCTGGGGCACAGTGTAACCAAATTTGTTCTTAATCTTGACTTGGTGGTTGCTTTACGGGGGCAGGAGTTTTATAATTTGAGGCACATCTGAAATATTGAGTTACATATTTCACAAGAATATCACTTTTGTTCCAAACACTTTAATGCTTACTCACTGTTTTCACTTTTGCAACCCTACTCAATCCAAACACACAACTGAAGCACTGGCAGGAACAATTGACTGTAATGTAATAATATTAATGTAACAACGTGCAATAACCACAATTCCATAATCGAGTACATTCTAGCTATACCTTTTCTGGGGCACAGCGTAACCAAATTTGTTCTTAATCTTGACTTGGTGGTTGCTTTACGGGAGCAGGAGTTTTATAATTTGAGGCACATCTGAAATATTGAGTTATATATTTTACAAGAATATCACTTTTATTCCGTCGTGTAATATATGAATATATTTCAATAAAATAATTATGATTCACACACACATGTTCATTGTGAAGACGTTCTTGAGGCATGCAATAAAAAGTCAATAATTATTATGACATTGATGGCTTACCCCCACAATTACAGCTACCTTTGCAATGACACTGCTCTCCGGAAGTTTCACTTCTTTACGAGAATTTTTCACGCTCTTGTACTTATAAACATTAAGAAGGACCTGCCTTTCACCACTCGATAAAATCCACTTCCCCTTCTGCTTCACTGGAGAGTTATTTCTGGAATTACCTGACATTTCTAAAAATGTCAAGCCCAGCACACAAGATTTCCCTTAGGAAACAATTCGCGCACGCATGCGGCTCACTCGCATAAGCTCACAATCTCCACACAACGCTTTGCTGGTTGAAACCGTTGAAGTTGGCACAAATTCATTTCGCTCGCATGCATGCCAGTCTCCAGCCAAAAAAAAAAAAAGTCCCTGGCAGCTATACTTCCATTACGTGGGGAATTTACGTTGGGGTTGGCACCTACTTTCTCCAACCTAAATGGTAATCAAAAGTCCCTAAGTCAATGTAGTTTGTATGGCGGGTGGTTTACGGGAGGTTGGTATTGCCAAGCTCTCTGGGTCACATCTTACGTGAAATAAATCTTACCCGGCTGCTGGGCGAAGCGCAGAGGGTGGCGCCGGGCACCAGGCTGCAGGCGCGCCACCGCGAATAGCGCCAGCCCCGTCGCCAGCAGCGCCAACAGCAGCGCCAGCCACACGGCCGGGGCCAGCGGCTGTAGCAGCGCCGCCGCGTCGCCATACGACGGCTGCGGCAGCGGCGCCAACAGCGTTGCACAGCCTGTGCTCCACGGGACACCGAAGTCCAGATGATGCGACACATCCAAGTTCAAAGCGACGCCCCCGGTTACATTCGTTCGACGAGTACTCGTCATGAAAATCGACTGTTGCCAAAAATTGACGTCGCCTTCAATTGGTATGAACGAGACTTCTCCATTCAAAACGTCTGCTAGCGTCTTCACAATTTTTATCTCAACCCCATCGCCATCGCCTGTAGAACAATTAATGATTTTAATATCGGCTTGACTAGTTCGTTATTTTGGAAATAAATGCGATTATTCAAATGAAGAATTCATATTATTGTACAGAATGATTCATCTGAAATACCAGAAGAAAATAATTGAAACGTGTTTGAAAGTTTGGTAAAACATTGATAGTTTATTAAGTATTATCTTTATAGAGGATAAGAGGATAAGGTAAACTGGCATTGGGGTTAATTTTAGCCATGTCATACAGTAAAGCGTGCTTTTTTTAATACATCATTTTATTAGACACGTATTTAAAAATATATTTATTTAGCACCTGTTTACTTAAAATAGCTGAACACTAACAAACGTTAAAAAGGTTATTGTGTACTTCCTTGTGAAATAATCAATCGTTTCCGTGAAACACGGCCGATAATGAAAGTAATCGCTTAACCGTGTCCACTACCCTAGCTTTACCAAGCATGAGTATTAAGTGCCCATTAGTTCATTTCTAAAACAAAATGTGCTTTACATGGATTCGGATATTTTTTTATATTTGTCAATAACACCTAATTCTACGTTATAGCATTTACATATGCGTAATAACCTTCAAAAAGTTTAAAAAAATATGCGGTATTTTCGTGCATGGGCATGGGCCCATGGTTGGTAAAACTTGTGACAAAAATATATGAAGGATACTTATTTTCCTTGGCAACACTGTAGTGGTCGTCATCCACTGTTGATGCAATACAGTGCAGCTGATTGTACTTGTGGGTTGTATTTAACCTGTACCTATTGTTGAAAAGGATTAGGATGACTGATAGTGGTTTAAATGATGAAGAAGAATTTATTGAAGTGATGATGAACATTGAAACTTCACAATGTACCACAAAATTATCCAACAGATATTTTAATTACCTTAATTATTATCCAATAATGTGAACTTAATAAATTCGTTCTAATTACATTGTAAATCATTCATGTGTTTACACGACACATTACAAATCACTTACTGAACATGAAGGGCGGGAGGTGAGTCACTGCCATGCGGAACTCTTCTCCGCGAATGTCCGGCCAACGCTGGCGGCCGTCGTCCTGGGACTCGGCCAGCCGCCGGTCCAGACGTACGAAGCGGCCCAAGGCCTGGTCTCCCCAGAAGGCGCGGAAGGGGGCGGGGCCCGCCACTACCACGGGGCGCATCATGGCCTCCACGCCCAACGCAGAGCTCCGCGTGAAAATGCCAGCGAGTGGCCACTTCAGAACATTCGGATCGTTGTGCACCACCTGGCGGAAAGAGCAGGTTGTAGCCGCAGAGAAAGAGAAAATGAGAGGAACAGAGAGAGAGAGGCAGACAGATACGAGTCATTCTACGTCAAATCGCACAAGGCTTGATACTTTTTTTAAAATATGTGATATTTTTATCATCAAAAGATTCATTTCCTAACATCAAAAGAAAGACACTTGTTTCTTTATTTATCTGAAAACTGATTATTTGTGTAGTTATGCGTATATTAAATTTTGGGATTTACGCGTACTTCGCTAAATATGATTGATTGATGCTCCGAATGAACTTTAAATAAAAAGTCCTGGTTTGTTTCATTTAATACTTTGTAAGGTCTATTTCATTCCTCTGTAAATTACTTTCTCAAACCGTATATATTCCATTAAAATTGTAATTATTTAAAAAAATGAAACTTTCTGTATGAACTCGCTCAGATCAAAATTCAAAAAAATAGACGTATATCTTATTCAATTTTGTACAAAACACAACAAGAAAAACACTGGCAGCACATACAGATCTAAAATCTCTATTGTAAGTATGCGGGAGCACGCTTCTTGCCCCTGCACTAACGAATTGTGTTCTATCAGTCTTTGATACAAGTGTCGAAGAACAATAAAAGGAATGACCTCTGTCTGATTAGTGTTTCAAGAAATATTAGTAACTCATGTGTTCACACTGTCCCCAGAAGGGATGAGTGTTAGCGAAACGAATTCTTCTACTGCTTTTTCTCGTGTCAGCAAAACAAATTTTATTGCTGAGTCCCTTGGCGTCCTGGGGATGGAATGCCCTCCTGACCTTGCTCGTGAAATATAACAGACCACTTGACAAGGGACTCGAGTAAAATTTTCTGAATATCAGACGCAATACGCATCTTATAAAGATAAGAGTACTAGAGCTTGTTCTATGAATTGTATGTATACTGTGCAACATGAGTGGCGATCACCATATGAGATACGACAGATGTTTCAATATATTTTATCTTTCTGATCAAGATTTTATGAAAAGAAATGTCCAAGTCGCGTAAACCACGATTTACAAGTGAAACGTGATTTAGAGGAGTCATTAGATTGGCGAATTTGTGATTTATGTCGGTAGAAAGGAAGCCAACTTCCAAAAATGTTTTTTGTGAGTGGAAGAGTCGAGATCAGTGGCTCCTGTGGCATTAATGAAAGGAGCGAAAAGTCCAGTAAATATAGTGAAAACAGTGTAAATCAAGGAAATGACAATTTAATCTCTTGCTGATGCAGAAAAATTGAACTACACTTCACAGCAACCGAACACATGATAAAAGTGGCTAAAAAGTTGGCTGAAGAAAATGGAATTTTGTTGAGACTTGAAAGTAAATTCGGTCAGGCATTAGAACTGTGCATTGTGACAATAGTTCAGAAATTGACAATAATTTTTTTTAGAGTTGTCAACCACACTCTAGAGCATTTCTAATAGTTTTTTCAAAATTTTAGCTCATCAAGTTCACGAAAATATTCGACTTTTAATTATTTTTCACTGAAAATTTAGGAAATTAAATATTTCGCAAAATCTCAAAAATTAAACATGCGTTTTAGTTTCGAATGGAATTTGAACGGAATTTCGGTAACTAGTGTATTAAAATATGTGATATTTTTAATTTAGTGATGCGCGACATTTTTAGGAAATTTCATTACTCAATATTTCCGAAAATAAGAAAGTCAGAAAGTATTCAAAAATATGAATGTCAAATTTTGGTCTTTTTTGTGCGATTTGACGTGGAATGGCTCATACGCCCCCAAATGAAAGTGCTATATATGAAGAAAGTGCTTCTCCTTCAACAAGTGACGTCTTTGTGAGATCCTCTTCATCACTAGTTTTCGCACCAAATAATCTCATTCAGTAAACTAACTAGGGTGTTAGTAAAGCCTCAAGAACAAGTTGGCATTAAATCCAGAGCGAAATTAAAATCTGTGTATATAGGGTTTGTGGCACCCCTAAACCTATTAAAAACGGTTTTATTGGTTCCGATGTTCTTGATTCGAAAACTAACTTTTTTCACTACGCCATTGAATTCAATTTTTTTTCGATGCAGCCTAATATACTATATATAAAGTGAAATACATTCTGCACTGCTGTGCATAGACTTGGATGATTAACACATCTACAGTATCGTCCTGTTACGTGTCGAACTCCTTTTATTGGGAGGTATTCTCTCTAATTTACGTCGTTATCCTAAAGATGTAGGCAGTGGGGAGACAGGATGGGAACTCCGAGCCGCCCGAACCTTAGTTTGGGTGGCCTCCAGTTGGGTTCTCGGCTTCGTCGTGGCAGTGGCCAATTCGCTGGGCTATGAGGAAGGAATGTGTTCCCGGCGCATATGAGTAGCGCATTGTTTTGACTCCGGTACTAACCTGAATAGCTAGGAGCTCTGAGCTAGTAGGGCGACCCTCACCCAGGCATTGTATGGGGAGCTTGCCGTGAAGGGAAACTGGGTTCCGGGTGCATTCGGATGTCAGCATGTCAGCGCACTTGGGCGCCGGCGGGAGGGGGAGGATAAAGGCAAAAAGCAATAGCTGCCCTCGGGGTAATAGCCCCGTGACAAAACAAGCAACACGTGGTGTTGTAGACCACACGAGGTTCGTACTGCGCGCGATCTTTCCTTGCTCTTCCTTGTCCTTTCCTCCCCCATTACTTATACTCAATTACACTCACATGCACTACATTTCCACACATGTCGGGAGACCATTTGCGAGATTAGAGTTTGTTCCGGCTGAGGCAGTGCCATGCTGGGGGAAGATATATGGTTGGGGAAAATCGCAAGCAAGCCGACGGAGGTTGGGGCCGCATCTCGCCAGCCAGCGGGGAAAAATCACCGCAATCTCCATCATCCATCATCCATCATCGATGAAAACATACACTACACTTATGGGCTAATGATCTTAGACGTTGACGCGCCCGGGCTCATCAATCATAGAAAGACACCGAAAAATATGAACTATAATTTTAAAAAATTCAAAGAGTTCAATAAAAATTAATTCTATGCCGTTTAAGCGCTCTATTCAAGAAAAATTTAATAATAAATTCTGACACCCATTTTTTAAAAAGTTTCGAATATTGCGTTGTGACTTCATATTAATTGCCCTCCATTATCCATTTCAGATATGCACGTTCTACCAGATTGATCGGGGAATATCAATTTTGGAGAAAATCATCCCAACAGATTAGGCCTTACTGTTGGACATAGACGGACAGACAGATGTTTCGTATTAAACTAATTTGTTGGTATCAAGGACCCATTAAACATGGGTTCTGACTACTCAACTACATGAAGTAATATACTTAAAGGAAGAAGAATCCACATTTTCGGTTTCATTGACCCAGGAAACTTGATTTTCTGTCGTAATGGCAGTTTTTGTCCCAACATTAAATTACTTTATACAATGTAATTAGTATACTAGAAAAATTTCAGTTGGAAAAGCCAGGTCACAGAGTAAATGCAGAATGTACACCTGAGAAAATATGGGTTGGTAATAGTAGCTGAATAATGGAAAGTTCAAAACTCACCGTCAATAATGGAATGTATTTTTTTGTTAACGTCTGCGCTCTACCATTAGCTGAAGGTCCCGAGGATTTCAGATAAAAATATCTCCATATGGCCAATATAGATAGCCAGTTTTTCCCAATCATTATTAATCCAGGACAGTCGACTCCGCGCCCTAATTCCGTTACGAAACTGAAGCTCATGTGCTGCGACAGATACTTCAGGAAGAGCAGCGAGACGTCGTCGTACTGGTGAGTGAACACAGCGAAGCACTGGACGTCCCCGAAGCCATTGAAAACTGCCTGGACAGCAGTTCTCGCGAACGTCGCTATTTGTTCCTTGTTCTCATCGTTAGTTGTCATCAGCAAGCAGGCAGTCAATAACGCTTTCCACGATACCATGGGTCTCCTTGATTCTAAAGAAAAAAGAAAAAAGATTAAATAAAATAATATTTAACTAGATGATACGATCATTAAATGAACGATGAGAGATATCAGTCATATTATTATTATTATTATTATTATTATTATTATTATTATTATTATTTTATATAAGAAATTGCAAGTATCCACCATCCGTAATGCTCATAAAATTAATTTCATTAAGTCATTCCTGCTTTACTGTGAGTTATTTTTTTCTTTAATAGAAATTGTAATAATAATGCAACATAGGAGACTAGTGATGTTCCCTGGGAATAGCACACACTTTCTCGTACTAGTTTCCTATTCTCATGAGACTGGACTACCTTTTCCCGTTTTGCTCCATCATCCTCTCAGCCGCTCTCAGTGCCGAAAAGACTTACTAAGGTCTCTCGTGATACCTACTGCTCCTCTGGGGATACGAGTATATCCAGTGAAGAATACCTTCGCAATCTCCCAAAATTGGATAGATCTATCTCGGCCCGGTGTTTCTACATATTTGCAAGTGGTATCCTTTGAGACGTGTAAAATCTCGTACCATTGTTCTAGGTTGTATAGGAATCCAGTTCATCCATTACACACCAAGATATCATGGAACGATTAGAGTATAGATATAGGCGTGAATTTGGCGGGAACAATTTTGAAAATGTTAAATATTTGGAGATCTCTAAGTCGGAAACCAAGAGTTCTAGAATTCTCAAAATATTACGAAAAAACTCCGAAAAATTAAAACTAGTGGGAAAGCGCAGTATACCGACGCTTTTCGTCCTCTTAATGTTATTCCTAGGGGCGAATTTTAATAAAAAGTCATTTTCGTTTCTCTTTAGAACAATGTCGTTTGGTATAGAAATTAGTTTTAATTTATGACAAAAGGGACAAACCCACTTTTGTAACTTTTTTGCATTTTTTTATCGATTTCGACTAATAAATATTTTTTACCTTTTTCCCTAATTTTTAATGCATTTTGGCTGATTTCTTCGATTTTAATATCATTTTAATAGTACTTGCATCAAATAATATTTTCGAGATACAACAAATATTCTCCACAGAATTTTCAAGCAGCCATTTAGATTTGTATCATTCGCAAAGGGAACTGTTCTTCCAATTCGAATCGTTGAGGGCATATCGTTTACGTACAGTAGGAAGAAAATAGAACTCAAAATTCATCCCTGAGGGACTCCACATGCAATTGGCAAAGAGTCGGAAACGTGAGTAAATAATGTTCCATTATTCCAGTAAGGTATTTCTACTCTCTGAGATCGATGTTTAAGGTATGAACATAACCAATCTAGGGCAATACCACGTGTTCCATATGAAGGTAATTTTGAAACGAAAAGTCATGATCAATGACGTCAAAAACTTTTGACAGATCTAAAAAAATCCAATTGATGCTTCATTTTGATTCAATGAAGAAGCGACATACAGAAAATAAAATATGGCTGTTTCCGTAGATTTTACTTTTCTAAACCCATGTTGGCAACCTGAAAGCGCGTCTATTTGCTGAGATAGGTTCATACGCAATTCGTACGTAAAAAAGTCTCTCTAATATTTCTGCAAAATGGCAGGCGCACAGGTCTTTAAAAATCTCCGTAAATTCATCTAAACCGGTCGAACACTTATTGTTTAGTTTACCGATTATTTTGAGAATTCCATAGGAAGAAATTCTGTGGTGGCAGCTGAGATTTTGTGGTACTCCATGATAAAATATATGGGGTGAATAAGATATCAACCACAATAGTATACAATGTTTTTATAATGCGATTACATGTATTTAGACACGTGTTTCGGGAACACTCTTCCCATCATCAGTGGTTCCAAGTAACATAGATTAAAACACATAATTGTGGAAGGTCGAATGACGCCATTTTGGACGTACGCTGTACGAATGCAGAGTCTGCAAAAAGAGTTATATTTATTGTTTGTATCAATAGTATTATACATTCCGAGCTTGACCGTCGACCTGTGCACACCTCTCTCTCGCTAGTTATCGCGGCGACCAGAGATAAGCCCCGTGCCGGGGCCGAAGCGCGTTCAGTGTCAAGTGCCTTTCATAGTGACTTTCTTAGTGCGTTCAGTGCTTACTAAATTTATATATTTTTTTTTCTTAAACCTGTGAACTTATTAGTTGTGTATACTTCAAGTTCTGCTTTGTGACGAAAACGTCTGATCATCGACGACTTTTCTGCAACGCTTTTTCATCACCGGCCATGGAAGATTCAAGAGATCCGTTCCCACCGCTCCCCGAAGCTGTATCCTCAGCACTACATACTCTGAATAATTTCTATCCTAATCCACCTCAACTTTTCCACTACCCACACTTCATGCAGCCGTTAGCAGCGCAACAACCATCCTTCGAGAGGCAGCCTCCAGCTCACCAGATAAGTGAAACAGAATCGCCTTCAGTTAAGCGCCAGCGACTGCAGTTTTCAAATACCAGTGAACAGTGCCCGAGTAGCCTGCCTACTCCTGGAACTATCCCGTTATATAATATTACCACCAGCAACAGATTCACTCCACTTGATCAGGCAATTAATATCCCACAAGATCCTTCTTCTCAAGATGCCTATATTAATTCTTCTCCTCCACAAATAGAAAAAATACCCCCTATTTTCATTCACAACCCTCCTGCACACGCGGAACTCCTGAAAATAATTAAAGATCTACTAAAGCATGCAAATTTTACCACTAGAGTTAAAGGATCCTACACGGAAGTTGTTGTAAACTCCGTTGATGATTTCACCCTGCTCCGAAAAAATCTATCAACTAAAGGCCTATCCTATCATACCTATCGAGACCCAACCAAAGCTACCATCTCAGTAGTACTCAGAAACGTACCAACTTCTTATTCAGAAGAAGAAATACTTCAGGAATTAGTAGAAAAAACTGTAATAACAGTTATAAGATTAACAAACCGTGAACGCAAACCATGGCCATTATGTGCAGTAACTCTCGCAAAAACAAACGAAGGAAATGCAATCTACAATTTAAAGGAACTTTTTAATGCTGTCATCACAATAGAAGAGCGTCGTCATAGACCTGGTCCAGTTCAGTGTCGGCAATGTCAAAACTACGGGCATTCTAAGAAAAACTGTGGCTTTCTACCGCGCTGTGGAAAATGTGCGGGTCAACACGCTACTATCGAGTGCGCTAATGAAGAAACAAAATGTGTAAACTGTGATAAGCCACATCGGGCCTCCAGCCGTGAATGTCAGGTTTACCAAAATATTCTATCCAGAAAAGTTCTTCCTTCCCAGTCGCGCAACCAACCTCCAAACATACCTCCAACAGTTCTGCCCACACAATCTTTCACTCCCCCAAACCCCTTCACCGCCCCTTTCCCCCTCCTCACCACCACAACACCTCAGAGAAAGACCCCCGAACATTTCTCCTCTCGACGCACTACACCCAGACCGACCGAACCGAGACCACCGTCCTCGTATCAATCGCCCTTGTACTCAGATTTCCTCAAACCTTCAACATTCCCAACTCACTCTCACTTCCAAATAATTTCACAAATTGTTTCCCAACAAGTTGAAATATTCCTTTCGAATCTGTTAAATCAAATAATCCCCGTTCTTACCAATTCAATTCTCCAATCTCTGAAATTTTATTATCCTCAAATTTATGTCTAAAAATAACCCCCGTCATCCAATCCGCCTAATATCGTGGAATGCAAATGGCCTACGAACCAATATTCATATACTCGCACATTTTCTCCATAGTAATAAAATCGATATAGCTTGCATCCAAGAAACCCACCTGAGTCCCTCTATCAAAATTTTCATTCCTGGATATACGATGTATCGATATGATCGTCCACGAAATCGTAGCAGTGGTGGTGTAGCCATTTTTACGAAAAATAATATCTCCCATCATCATCTCCCTGAATATACAAACTCCACGTTTGAAAATATAAGCGTTGCAGTACAGCAAACCGGACAATCCCACCTTATAGTGACCTCAGTGTATAAGCCCCCCAATATTCCTTATAAAACAGGCGACATCGATCCACTGTTTTTATCAAATCAACCTACAATTGTTGTTGGAGACTGGAACGCCAAGAATACAGTATGGGGTAGCAGACTCAATTCTCCTGCCGGCATCCTTCTTCTTGCAGATATTGAAAGATTAAATCTAACAGTGCATGCTCCTGATTCTCCCAGCTATTATCCCTACCAATCATCAATACCAGCAGACATCCTCGACTTCGGTATTTCAAGCAACATTAGCTACAATATTATTGTAGAGCCACACATCGCTCTCCCTTCAGACCATCGACCTCTTCTTTTCTCCTTGAATACTTCAATAAAAGAAAATCGCCCAGCTCAGCCCTACTGCCTACAAAAAGTCAACTGGCCTCACTTTCAGATCCTGATTTCCCGCATTCTGCCACCACTTCCATCACTGAAAAGCTTCCAAGAAATTGATAGAGCCATTGACTCCCTCACCCACACCATTCTCGATAGTTTAGATCTAACAGCTCCCCCAATACGTCAACGCAACCCACTACCTCCTATTTCTCCAATCTTACAGAGACTATTATGTCACAAAAGATACATTCGTAATCACTGGCAAAAACATCGTTCCCCCTTCTTAAAATCGTACCTAAACCTACTCACTAAAATAGTAAGACGTCTTTTGGCAATATCTAACGCCCAATATCTCCACTTCCAAACTCAAACCGCCAACCCAACCGATCACACGCTGTGGAATATCACTCGCCGCCTCTTGCGCAAGCCAACTAATGTACCCTCCCTAACAACCGCGGCATTCGTAGCAACTACTCCTGCAGATAAAAGCAAAATACTAGGTGAATACTTTGCCACAACCTTCACTCCCCATTCTTCAGAAAATCCCCTTCATGATCAGTTACTCCTCGAAGAAATCCGCCGAACTAGAACAACAGTCCCAAGATGTCCAAAATTCATATCTCCCATCGAAATTGTGAACCATTTATCTGTCGCTGCCCCAAAAGTTTCCAGTGGTCACGACTTAATTCCAACGTACGTACTTAAACGCCTTCCATTCACAGCCATTCTGCATATAACATCAATATTCAATGCATCTCTTCGTATGTCATATTTCCCTCGCAAATGGAAACACGCCCACATCATTCCCATTCTGAAACCAGACAAGCCAAAAAACGACCCGTCAAGTTATCGCCCAATTAGTCTTCTGCCCTCATTAGGAAAACTGTTTGAAAAATGTATCCTCACCAGATTAATCTCCCATCTCAGTTCAGTCCAAGCCATACCTCCGCACCAATTCGGTTTTCAACCACTACTTTCCACAAATCACCAAATATTAAGACTAACCGAGGATATAATCGAAGGCTTCCATGAAAAGAAACACACAGTCGCAATCTTCCTCGATATTGCTAAAGCTTTTGACACCATCTGGCATCCAGGACTGTTATACAAACTTATTCACATCGGAACCCCCGACTATCTTATTCACATCATCAAAAGCTACCTTGCCGATCGCACCTTTTCTGTCCGCCTTCCTGGAGCCCTTTCACTATCTTTTCCCATAAAAGCGGGAGTACCCCAAGGATCTGTTCTCTCTCCCACACTATTTAATCTTTATACAGCTGATATACCATCCACCCCTCATACCTCCATTGCTCTGTTTGCTGATGACACCGCAATATATTCCTCAAACCGTGATATTGATACCGCACAAGAAGACCTGCAACACCACCTCTTTAAGCTTTCTGACTGGGCCAAGAAATGGCATATCCGGATAAACCCTGCGAAAAGCCAAGCCAAAATCTTCACGCTCCGAAGACCAAATAATCCTTCCCCTCTCAAATATCAAGGAGAAAATATAACTTGGCTCCCAAACAACAAGCCAGTTAAATACCTGGGAGTACTTTTTGATAGGCGGCTCACATGGAAACCAAATATTCTCCACAGAATAACCCTGGCAACCCGTAGAACCCACCAATTATATCCCATACTCAAAAAGTCATCACCCTTGCAATTCCATGTCGCCACTCACCTATACCAGTCAATGATCCGCCCAATTTTATCCTACGCTTCTCCTATCTGGGCCTCAGCCAGCAAATCCAACATCCAAAAAATGCAGGTTTTCCAAAATAAATTCCTCCGAACCATCACAAAAGCTCCATGGTTTGTACCTAACTCTCAGTTACATAACGAACTCGGCATTACTCCTATCCCCGTCCATTTCTCCCTCCTATCCTCTCGCTTCTATCCTAAAATTCCCCAGATTCCCTCAGCCGTACATTTCAAAATCGGTAAACAAAATCCTCACCACAATAGACTAAAGCGAAAACTACCGCGACAGTTCTTCGATCCTCCTTGATTTTCATGTACCCGATGTGGCTTCTCACATTTAATTCACATGAACTCAATGTATTCGTGTCTATAATTTTTCTCAGTCAAAGTTAATGTAATTCTATGTAACATAACTGTATCGTACTCGGATGCTGAGGGCCTTCGGGCCAAGCAGAAATAAATGAAAAAAAAAATACAGTATTATAAACCACGTCCCATGACTCCTGCATCAAGTAATCAATGAAAAATTTTATTTTACTTTTAGTAAACAATCTAGTCATACCTGTATTATTTATTGTGTCAGTGTTTGCATTTCTTATAATGGTAAGAATTTGTGCTTCGTGGTCACTGTATCCTAAATCTTTTGTTTCAACTTCCTATCGAGTAGTTGTTTTGTTAATTATAATTTCATCATTTGCCTTCATCGAATTTAGTGTGATCCGTGTAGGTACATTAATTGTAATGTCTAAATTGAAGGAATTAATTAAATTGAGAAACTTTTCTTTCTCGCAAGTTGTGACGAGAAAATCAATGTTAAAATCTCCCCATACAATAATGAATTCAAAAAAGCGATTGCTGACTTTGTTAAGTGTTATCTCCATTTTTCTAAGAACAAAATATAATCTGCAGCTCTCTTTGTTGGAGGCCTGTAGATGCATGCAAAGTAATATCACTTATGGCGAAGGAAGATGTACAACAGAAATTCGAAAATATTTTCAACGAAATACACATTTAATGCCGTCAAAGAGATAGAATCAATATTATTTCTAAAGTAAATACAAGAACCCCCCATATGTAGGACCTTTATGCGATTCTCTCTCAGCAATAAAATCCTGCGAAGTAATTTGAAATCAGGAAAATGCTAAGTTCATTAGAAGATAACCAATTTTCTGTAAAACAAAGAACATCCATTTGATTTAAATTGCTCTGTAGAGCTGCCTCAATAAACTCAGTTTTATTTGAAAGGGATTGAACCTTATGGTGCAGATGTTTATCTTTTGCAAGTACCTAAACGAATGTTTTTTTGCTGCATCTTATTATAGTTGCTATATATTTACTCCATTGTTACCTCGAGTGCGTGGTCGAAGGTTTATTTATTTATTTAGTCAAAAAACTTCAGAAACACTTCCCAATAATTTAACTATTAATAGTTGAAACAAAATAATAATAATAATAATAATAATAATAATAATAATAATAATAATAATAATAATAACAAATTTAAAAAAGCGAGAGATTAACATTTCAAAAACTATATATTTTCGTTGCCAAATTATAGAAAACTTATTTTTAACGGTAAAGGAACGAACAGATTTGATTTTTCTGTATTGTTAACAAAATAGAAACTCGCCCTAAGCTCTACTACCACTACAAGCAAAAGGAAAGTTCAACAAAACGTGCGCCTAGTGAAGCTACATTTACGTCCAGAAGCAAATCAATGTTGAAGAAGCAAATCAGGTTGTGATGTGTCCCAGCAGTGACAGGTTGTGAGGAAATAGGGCCATCAGGTGTAGATGAATTGGTAGTGAGAATGGGAGAAACGGGAGTAGGTTCAGAGGAGAGGGTAAGAGGGTTCGAAATAAGGGTGGGGGTGAAGAACATAAGGAGGGTGAAAGGTACGGATTTTTGGCAGGATACTGCATAGGAGTGGAGTTGATGTGTGGTGTAAGCTTGTTACCGATTACATGTTTTCCAGCAAGGTTCTTGGGGACACCATGTTGGGTGAAGTGTTTTGCTGAGAGGAAATTTATTTCATAAAGTGTGACATTTGTTTCTCTCAGTTGCAGTTTTAATTGTTGGTTTGCTTGCCTAGTGTTGCTGCATAGTGTTGCTCTGTTGTACCAGAAGGGCCAAGTCGATACTACAATGTTAGTATTTTGGACGGCACATTGTAATTTGTTTACATGTTGTTCAGGTGTAAAGTTACCGCCCACGTTAATGTAATTCTGCCTTCCTATGATGAAGTCTGTTTCCTGATTGGCCAGTGTCTTCGTGTCGGTGTCCAATCCTGCGGTCACATGTGAAAATCTCCCGTTAGGTTTAAAAATAGATGATATTGAGTAGTTGGATGGTAACTTCCTATTGAGAATAGAGGAAAGATAGCGGCCATGGCTGTCAGTTAAAATAAAGACTCAGTAGGAATGTCTTTGTTTTCAGTGGGCTAGAATGCGCAGCTTTACGTGTCTTGGTTTTGACGCGCTTCCTAGCCTGTTTGCGTTGGTTTGTGCATGTATTTATCGATGGTAGAGAAGGGTTGGGAATATCAGGAAGGCGAGAAAAATCTGTTTCATAATCTAAAACACTAAATTTGTTTTGTGTTGCGACTGGATGTGGCATCTGTGTTTTCTGTGCAGTCCTAGGTGCACGGTTGGGAGGATTCGCGATGTTGTCGACTTGTACCCAACCATCTGTGTAGTGAACGACGTTTGCCAACCTTGGGATATAATGATCTAAATATTTTCTTTTGTGTGAAAGCTTTCAGAAGGTCGGCTTTGAGAGTGTGAAGAATAAAAACAGTAGAACGAGCAGTAGCCATGTCACGAATGCGTTTTAATGTACGTGATAAAAATTGTAATAAATACAAGAAAACTCAGATAAGAGCAACAAGCACCTAGCTTAACATTTTAAAAGTGTAAGATTGATATGTATTCAATAAATTAAGAAGTAAAATTCAATGGAAGAATGAGAAGGTGTGCTATCAACAAAATCTATTGAAGTTAGTACTTTCGAAATTTGGCAATGTGATTACGTAGATTTTCATCCACGTAAGCTGCAGCTATTTACTACAACCAGTAGACTATACTTTACCGAAAATAGATAAAAGGTATTAACTAAAAATTTGTCTTGGAAATATACAGTAAGATTTGAAACACAAATTCAAAACTATTCAATACACCGTCCTCGTAACGTTCAAATCAACGGAATCGTCACTTATCACAGAAATACAATAAATCTTTCAGTAATTGAATTAGCACAGTGATATAATATCGAAAATAACCGGAACTGTTTATAGGTTTTAACACTTTCACCAACTCGTAAATTTGAAGTTCGTTAAGGTTCCAGTATCCGTTTAAAATTCGTAATCTGTTGGTTCGTAGCAAAAAACCAGTCAAAAATATATTTTCAGCTAACCTGCAACAAGTAATGAAAGCACTTAAACACACAAAATTTAGAACAATCGCTAAAAATAATAGACAACAACTCAACAATTCAACAACTCAACCAGATGCGTCCGTCTCGTAAGATGCTTTCAACCAGTCACCTGGATGGGATCCGGGATGGGCACCAGGCCGGATGGCTCACACTAGGGAAGTCAAGGTCGCGGGCAAGGTACCTACGAATAGCGTAGAGGTCGACAAGCCTGTTTGAAGTCGATCTTGCCCGACTTTGACTTGACTGTTTTAAGCCGTCCAGTATTCCAGGTGAATTTTGTTTACGTCTTTCATGCATTCAAACCCGCATTTAAGAATTGGTGTTATCGTGAAACTCATGAGTATGGTTAGGAAAGTCTCGATCTATATTATCGATAATACAGATCTTTTAGTTTTATTTACTTTTGTATAATCTAACCAGTTTACCTAATGTGTATTCATATACCTAACTTGTTTATATGATTTCTAAGGAGAATGTATACAATATTATAAGATTTGATCGCAATCTAAATTTTCAGAACGTTAACTGCGATGAAGTGTGTAACCTCATACAAACATTAACAAATTTAGATTAAGATAACATTTAGAGAAATTACGATTAACAATATCGTTACATTAACTAATAACACTGGTCAACACACATTTTGGTGCCTCAGATGTTGAACGTTTCCCCGGGTATTTCCATGTCACTGATTCCAAAAAATGCATTAGTTTTACCCTATCACTTCTACTTTTGTAAACACAGAATAATCTTCATGTACCCCATTTCTACATTGCGGGTGCTAGAATTTAGGAGCATCAATGGCATGTGGATATAAAATATTTACTTTACTGGTGTTCATTTGTTGTAAAATAAAATAAATTTGTTTTTATAAGTTGAAATATATTAAGTGAATCTCATAATTTCTTATCAAAATATTTTTAAAATTCACAAAACCAACCAATTATTCAACACACAAAAAGTTTTTTTTAAATAGTTTTTTTGGAGTGAGAAATGCCCTAGCGTCTCGCTGCATGTTCCAACAGCACTCTGCCATAATGTATGTATCCTGTTTTCCTTGGTATTTCCATTGGTGAACATCTTGGTATAATCTTTCACCTTACTCTTCACTTAGATCACCAAGTGAAGAAAAGCAATCCAAGTGGCTATGTAGGTAATGGACTTTAATACCCATTGCAGTCAGGCATATGGAAATTGGAAAACATTATTTCTACAAATTGTGAAAGGTTTTCTTCTTTTTGTTTTCCTAGAAAAGTTTCACAACTAGGACAAAAGAAGACCAGACACTCGATTCAATGTCGCTCATGGATTCGAAGAAATTTGAATCATTTACCAGCTTTCTTATTTGAGAACGATCGAAAATCCCTGCTTTCAGTTTCTCTTTGGTGACTCCCGGAATATACACTGGAAGCGCAAACCACCCCGTTCCCAACGACTGCTCGAATTGCTTCAACAAGCCTAGCTCGATATATAAAGAATGGATAATTAATTTCTCTCGAGCAAATAAAGGTAAATAGATCACATTGTTTTCCCTTACAACTGTATCTGTTATTAGAGGCCATGTTTGCCTCAACCAATGCTCACTTTTGGCTCCGCTGTGTTACAGAAATATAAAGGAGAGATAGTTCGTGTAGCGACTTTGACTAAGAAGAAAATTCACCATTTTCAGATCAACAAAACAGACTGATGTTCATAATTCGTAATATTTCTTTAAAACAAAATAAATTGTCTTCTTTTATACATAATGAGTGACTAATTGAAACAGATTCGTATTTGTTGTCGTTGTGTAAGGGTACACATTTCAAAATTCTCCTTGAGATGTCAGTGAAAAGTCGCCATTCATCAGACTTATATTATGTAAACCCAACTTTTTATGAAAATATTCTACATCGTTGCAGAAGACTAGAGTTTCCTCTTTCGTAAAGAAAGGCAGAACATCCTTTTCTGAACTATTCAAACACTTGACTTTTTGAGGAAGTCAAACATATATAGAACTAATAAATAAGCAAATTGTAGGTTACCTCGTACGTATCAGCGAGAACATCTTAGATGGAAATCAGTGGGCATTAGATGTAACTTCAGGTGTAATAAATTAACTCAAAAACGAAAAGCTGCTTAGTGCAGTTCGTTATTTTCTTGTTGATAAAAAAATAGGCTGTAAAGTTTTTGCAAAATGACAAAATTTTCGGCAGGTATGCAAACATTGGAAAAAAGTATTGTGATTAAGGATCGCGACGTTTTATTTCTAAATACATGACTTGAGCACAAAAAGATGTGAAAAACATTGCACCTCACTAAAAGGTGCGGGGGATTCTAATTTATTGGTATACAATAAAATAATAATGAAATAAACTATACATATTAATTAAAAATGAACTGTGTTTCTGAAAGTGACAAAAATCGTTATTATCATTATATCTTCTAAACTAGAGCTAATGCAGCCAAGTAGTTAGCATTTTTGGAATCAGCAGTCCTGAAATATCTATAATCAACTGTAAAATTGCAGGCAGCAAATAATTTTTTTTTGTTTCAGAGTGTAATCAATAAATTTTAATTTAGATATGTTGCTTCTTACGCTTTGTGAAAAATATGTACACGTTTTCAAATAGTAGTGGTAAACCCGCACGTACTTTTCCTCCCATATTTTCACACAAAATTATGCAAAAAGTACTCAATTTTTTACAAACTGTATATGACCTCCTTTCAAAATCTATCTTTAATGAACAAGTTTCATTCGGGGAAAGAATCTCTATCTTTATTATTTTAATTGTAGGAAGACGCCGAAAATCATTTGAACTTTTGCAATTTTCGAAAAATCAGGGTAATCATCAAACATGACACCTGCTCCATTCTCTTAAACGTCCTTCATTCCATTCACCAACAAAATTTAATCAAAAACAATGAAGCCATATTTGGAAATTTTGAAAATATCCCAAGGCCTTCATGTAAAGTACCTCTCAATATTGAAATATCGGTTTCATATTCAAGGGACCGCGTCATAAGTCAGATCAATTGAAGAATATAATTTTTGGAGAAAATCGTATTAACGGTTTAGCCGTTCGCATTGTTCATAAACACACGGACGGACAGCCTTTTTGCCGTCATTTTTCGGCATCAAGGACCCACAAAACATGGATTCTGGCTACACCACGTGTTAGAGGATTTTTTCTCAATTTAAGAACTGGATTTATCCACTTTTTCATTACCAGGGCCCTGTAAGAAGAGTTTTTCTGACGAAAATTCGCCGTTTTTTCGCGCAACATTTCATAACTCTCTCTCTACTGCGTAAGCAGTAGAGATATTTTGTGAAGAACAAGTGAAATACGGATACACGGTAGTCATATTTCAGATTCAGAGTCGTTAATGTTTTGGAATAAATGTTTTGAGGGAATGATTTGGGATGATGTATTTCTCCTCGTCGCTCTTTAAACGTAGTACTTTCTTTCTCTGCTAGATGGCGAAAGGGTCTGATAGCGTGAACCCTACCACGTAAGACATCATTGAATTGATTTGATGTATATCAATTGGAATCCTTTCACAACAGGAATATGTTTTTGTGTTGCTGTAAGTTGTTTGCTAGAGTTCTACAAATATTCATTTGTTTAAAATTGAACAAAGGGTATGTTTTTATACACGATGCCCATTTTCATTTATGATGATCATCATCATCTTCTGTCTGTTTTAAGAGACATTTTCATGGTTCTTTAAGTGCAAGGGAAACAGATGTATGAAATGTAATAGGTGAAGCGAACTGAATATTTTGATAGCCACCTCCCTATCGTTAATGATATTCGTGGGTCGCTGAAAGGATCAAATTATTATTTATAAATAATTATTAAGTTTATTTGTGAACGTATTTCTTCAATAGCATTTTATTTCGCATATACGTAGTGTGTGCCTAAATATACAAGAACTGTAGAATGGTAATATTGCAAATAATCGATAGAAACTAATTTTTTTCTAAACTCCTGTCTTTCGTTGGTGAACAACACTAGCTAGCACCTAAATTAAATGTGGGAATTTTACAAAAAATATTATTCCGCCAATGATCGGACTGGACGAAGTTCAGTAAATTTGAAGTTAGTTTTTATTTCCGGGGTACTTTGTGAAGTCCCAACGAATTTTCAAAATTTCTACGAAAATTGTTTCAAAATGTTTCAGTAAAAGTTTTGCAAGCAAAGTACACTCGCTGTTTTAGTTGATACTTTTGAATTTTGAAAAATTACAAAAGTTGAGATTGCTTTGACCAGGTCAAACAAAATTAGGAAACTAACTAGTACGAGAAAGTCTGTGCCATTCTGTAGCACCACTAGTTTCTTAGTTTTAAGAGGCAAGGTATTACGTGAAGAAAGTCTCGGGGAGAACTATTTTGATGAAACCCTCGAGATGGCTCATGAGATATATAAGGAAATATCGGTACGAGATGCAATGAAGAAATAGACATTCATCATAATGTTTTAATAAGGAAGCTGAGACTTGAGACTGACTAATCCACGCAAAATAGGAGGGAAAACTATAGATAACGTCGATGAAATCAAATGCAAACTATTATCAGACTTATATAAGAAAAAATGATTGTTCGTTTTCGTATTGATTTAAAATTGTAAAATTTGCAAAACTTATTTTTGTTACGAAGTAATCTTAAAATGCACGAGTCATATCTTTTAAATTGTTCTGTGACTGGTAAATAGAACTATTTTCAAGTCAAACTGACTGTTGTCTACAAAAGTGTTTCTATTTCGGTTTTCTGAAATTGATCGATTGATGAGAGAAAATGCAATGTTTGACATGTCAACAAGTTGAATATGATTTTCATAAATAGTATAAGAGATGTCTTAGTGTCACTTCACATTTACCACCTTAAATACGTAGGTAAAGATAGTGTCAGTAAGACACCTCCCTCTCGTGTGGTGATGTCATGCAATTTTTGAAAAAATTCACTTCCTCCCCTTTGATAATAGAAAATCGTGTGTAACCTATCAATTGGCGGCAATTATTATCCAAACAAAAAAAATCTGGAGCATCATACGTAAAATAAAAGCGGATTTAATACCCCAAAACAAAGTTTCTTGGCTCTAAGTCACCCAATTTTACGGTTTATAAAATTGAAGAATCTCACTAATTAAAAAGTTCTGACATTTTTTAATTTCTCTTATAAATTAAATAAAGCATGCTCGATTTATAAAATGTATTAAAGTACTTACTTCAGAATAGCCTTCTTTTGCATTTACTAGATTTCCAAACAAATAAAACCTTGGAAAATTACAAAGACCTTAATGTACTATATTACTACTAATACTAAATTGTGACGGAACTGAACTGTCATATGATTGAATTGATATTTTCACAGAGTGTATGGTAGTGCGCAACACTTACCCACGCTACTTACAACAAGAATTCGCTTTCAACTTCTCTCTCGGTTCACAGATGGACGACACGCTTGTCAGCCACAGAAAATGCTGCCGATAATAGAAGGTCGATTATTCTATGAGTTTACTGTAACCTTGGAAGGCGACAGCGAAATTTATCCTACTGTTCTTCGCGACTGTTATATTTATACATAAAGCTAATGCATTTCGGAATACTGATTTCAGAATACTCAATGATGTTTAAATTCAATCATTTTTTAATTTGTAAACAGTATATATCTCGTGTTCTAAACGGTATCAAGCATTAAATATGGAAAGGAAAATTCTATTGATTTAATTTGACATTTCTGGTAGAGGTATTAAAAGGATACTCAAAATAATAAAATACCGACTGCAAGATTTTAAGCCCTTGGATTTGTTGTTTTAATCAAACTTTGGCATTAAGTCACTATTAACATCATTAAATATATTCACTGTGAAAAACCTAAATTATTGAAATTTTAATTTCCATGGTGATCGTAATTGCTTTCATAAAGCTTTTAGAAAAAATATTTCGTGAACAATAAGTTAATAAATAAGTAAGATAAAAAACTATGGACATTATAATATTAACATAGCAGATCTTTATGAAATTTTTTAATATCTGTAACGATTTCTTGTAAGACTCACAAATTATAGTGATAAAATTAATTCAAAATATTTCCTCTACGTTCTAGTAAAATTTTCAATGTAAAGTAATATGTCTTTTCTTAAGCATTATTTTACTTTCTTATTTATCAAATTAATTCTAAGCATTTATTAAACGATGAAACATTGTTGTTTCTTTGAAATTCACGTGATCTTGGAGATTTATTCATTAGCACATCCCGATCTGAGCTGAAATTTCTGTGAATTTTTTATTTGGCACCCTCAGGGTTGGGTATTCAAATACTTGAATTTAAAATACATATTTTAAATAAATTTCTTGTTACAAAAATTGTATTTTTCATTTTTTTGATATATATTTTAGAGATCTGTTTAATATATACAATAGCTGTATTTAAAAAATACAGATGAAGACAACGAGGATACTTTCTTTTTGTTTTTCTGCCTGCGAATTTGCCCCTTTCAGCTGTTGAACTTGAATTCTCTTCATATTTAAATGATAAATATAAATCATTGAAAATGCTGGACACTTCCGACAATAACAAAAACGTTTATTCTTTAAACCACTAGTTTATGTTCATCAGCACCAGTTTAACAACTGTTTTCCTTTTAGGGTTTTATACATTCACCAACTAGGGGTTAAAGGTCTGATTATTTGTTTGAAAAACTAGTCGTTTTTAAAAGAAATTCCGTTTATTTTAATTAGACATATTTTTGATATAATTTTGAAGGTATAAGTGAAAGTGTTTTATGCTTGATAAGTATAAGTGATAGTGTTTTTGTGAAAGTATAAGTGAAAGTGTTTTATATTTGAAAGTTTTTTGTTATTATTCAGAAATTTATGACTGATGTTAATTATTAATTTATTATAACCAGTAATTATAATATACGGCGGCAATAAAAATGTATAATGCAAAATTAATGTAGGGTAAACGGTACAGTGATTGGCCACTGTGTTGTGACAGCATTAACTCATTTGAAAATTTGTTCCGAACTTTCTACTGTCCAATGATCCTTTTACTTATCCCAACCGTAATTTTTATCGGAAAATGAACATCACGTTATTAACAATTTGTTTAGTAAAAACGTCATTTTGTACAGTGATTGGCCAACACGATGACAGTAATTGGCCACTATTTCTAATAAAAACTACCAGTAAAACGATGCATTTAATTAATTATTATATTACCCATGAAAAAACATTTTGTAAGATACAGATTAGAAATAACTAATATTTTATATAAGTGCTGGTGGGGAAAATTAAATTATCCTCGACTTTCTAATCTGAGTGTATTCGAACTATTTCAAATGAGTCTTCGGGCCGCCTGCGAATAGAATCACAGGGAGTGTGATGGTTTTGTTTAAAATAGAAATGGATGGAATATGTTTCAAATATATTTGTAGAATACCTCGCTTATCATCCATCCGTTCCCCAAAATATACTTGCAGTATCATTTATTTCGTCATACAAGTTGCTTCCCTCGATGTACCCTATAACTTCTTTATATCACATTTTAAGGGTGTGTTCGCTGACACACGAGCAAGCGGCTTCACTTGTCCATGTAGTGATTATGGGATGTCTTCTTAAAAAAGACTTGACCCAGCCTTCTTCTCCTAGAAGTTTGTTGTTGAACGGATTGGGCCTTAGTTTAGCAGCTAAAAATTGTTGAACGCTACTCTATAGATCTTCCTTCTTCCTTGAAAAACCTTTTGCTGGCTAGTTCAAGTATCCACCTAACTAGGCTAGCTTCTTATTCTTTAGATAAAACAGTACAGGACCTAGAGCTGTTTTGTGATCTGGATTATTTAAACGACACTGCAAACTTGTTTTGGGAACACTAAATGATTTTACAGCAGAACACACAGATTAACCGTTACTTTTAACACATTTGATGACATTTACCATGGGTCCTGAATCATACTCTTGCTTCGGCTTCTCTGGCATTGTAAGATCACTTATTTCAGACCCACGCAGGACTAACCTAAGTGCAATAATACTAAACTACGATTAAAAACAGTGTGTCAACAATTATTAGCACAGTGTCCAACAACACAGTCAACACGCTATCGAAGGTACAGTCATTGGTCACCCCCTATGGCACTAAATACGCAAAGCTAGGCTTCTCATTTTGAGCTGAAATTATTGTCACTCAATAAGATTTGTGCTTTCTGATATAACATTGTAACTTACTCACCGCTGTAGTCAACAAACAGCACTTTTGAATATCAGGTTTCTAAAGAAAATCGTAAGAAATCTTTACGTACAATGAACACACAACACCGGATGTTAACAAGCATCCGTCATATTGGCAACAGCTGCACTCTTGCGGTCGAAGAAAATATTACATAATACTCAGAAAGCGTCCCTTCGCGCCATTTAGAAGCAAAATATTAGAAAACGTTGTTAGAACATGCGATAATTCCAATTATAGTTGAAGTGACCAATCACTGTACCGTTTACTCTATTTAATGGTTGTGAGAAGTATTTGAAGTATTTTAAATACGTATTTAGCTATTAAAAACCTTATGTATTTTGAGAATTAATTTAACTACTTGTTACTAGGTATTTTGGCGAAGTACTTTAATACTAAATTTAAAGTATTTATGCGCAATCCTGGGGATCCGGTAGTTCCCAGGGCTGCTGTAAATTCTCATCTCCAGGGTAGGCTGCAGCAACGACCTCAGTAATACGCATTTATTACGTGAAGCATTTAGGCTAAGCGAGTCTGACGACAGCATTAATTGTGGCAGGATGTTATTGCGTTTTATCCAAGTCGTTATGCATGCTTCAAGAATGACAGTCACTGTCAGCTTTACCCTTTGAAAATCTATTCATTTCAGCTGGGGCAAATAATATAGTGTGGAGATAATGTTTGAAACATTTTTAGCTTTTGATAAATTTAATCACCTTTGATTTCTTTAAATAGAACCATATATCTTTTAGATCATAAAAAGAAGAATGCAATAATGTAACATATGTTAATATTTTGATAGTATTTTGTGTATAAAATTATGCTCTATGACATGAAATTTTAAATGAATTGTGCAAGTTTTCCTGTTGCAGCAACTGTCGATTTGGGGAAGTTGGCCTTCGTGGCCTCTCCCCTCTCCCCGCAAAAGTGCCGGTGCCACGGAGGCAACCTTCACCCAAAGGCGGCAGTTGCAACAGGAAATCTCATACATTTAATTTAAAATCACATGTCAGAAAATATATTTTTTTACTCAAAATACCATCAAAACATTAACATATGTTCGCATCATTGCATTCGTCTATTTATGATTTTTCTATTGCTAGTGAGAAAATACATGGTTCCTTTTAAAATGTCATAGATGATTAAATTTCTAAAAAACTAAAAATATTTCGAACAATATCTCTACAGCACATTGCTTGCCCCATGATTCCGCATTGTTGTGCGAAAACTGCACTTCGATATCGGGAACAGTTTAGAAGCTATCAGGCTGGCTCATTGTTGGTGGAACTTTCTATATATGATAGAAAACCGCGGCTTTGAGCTCCTAGCTAATGGGAATAAAAGGAAATAACTTACGTATTGTACAGATATTTGCTGATATTTTGAAAATTCATTATTTAAAGTTAAATCTACTATTCAGACACTGTAAGAGTGCCAGATCCATAGCTATTTCTGATATGTTAACAAAACTCCAAGTTCCACTGGTGTTTCTGTATTTTTTACTGCAGATGACACAACTTGAAAAACTAATCGGCCCAACTCATCTAAAAACTAAATTAACACTATCTTTAATTACTCGTCAATGCTAGTTGTCATTGAATAAATTAAACTTAAATATTGACAAAAATATGTTAATGAACTTTATACTTCATAATTTCCGTCAACAAAACAAAAAATAAGTCGATAATGAGGTTGTGAGTTAGACTACACTAGGTATGGGTGTAGGAATATTCATTAATGAAATCTAACTTACTTTAAACATGCATATACCTTCTATAATAAAATATCCTCCAATATATTTGTGTTAGGAAAACGTTTCCAGGTACCTCAAACCTAGTGCACTCTAATCCATTTGTTATGGCATATTCTGTCCTCGTAGACAGTATGATATTGAAGGATGAATGTGGAAAGACACAGAATAAACATTACATAGATTTTAAGAAAGAAATGTCTCAGAAGAACATTTAAAATTAAATCAATATTGTTCAACGACTACTACTACATTAAACTTGAAAACTGACTTGCATTCTGTTTACAAATTATAACTTTTATTATGAAACAATCAATACTTAGTTAGCAACAAAGATTTATATGTCTATCATACTTGAAAACATTAGGTTTATCACAGGGCGCATTCTAGCGAGTTTTCTATTATCAAAGATTCATACTGCATTGCTGCACAACTTTTCAGTAAGGTACCTGTATACATAAAAGCAAATGATAACAAGTCCTTCAAGGCATTCCATAAGTGCTGCCTTGCTGCTCAATTCCTATATAAACTGAGTGTTGCTGCAATGTGCCAGCAATAGTTATTAAAATTCAGTAATTAATTTACTTCATTAATAAGAAGTAACTATTATTTACAGTCACGTTATATCATTTGTACTCCAATAATGTCAAAACCATTGTTATTATTAGTTAATATATTTACAAATGTTAATAAAGTTAATGTTTATTGAAAGCATTTACTATCTTATTTTCCTACATTCTAAGGGTTATTACAAGCTAATTTAATAATTATTGTATGTTAATGTAGTTTACACATCTAAATTTATATAATGAATCTTATACATTATTGTAATAATTTATTCCTGCAAAAAGCTCTGCTATTGTTTACTTCTGGTATTATTGAAAGTTAATCTTTAGTGTGATTCAATTACTATTTTAAAGTTGAACAATGGTGTGAGCCTGAAACCACTTGTATAACTCCATGAGCAGTAATTTGTATATTTTATTTTTATATAGGTTTTCTAAATGGTTGAGAGGCCCTCTCACTAGTATCCTTTACTCTGTTTAATGCAAAGAGAACTAGGTTTTATGGTTAAGCAAAATCTGCCACATAACTTTTAAACAATTAAAAATATCAATGTCTATTCATTGTTATGACAAATTATAAAACTAACAACATAAAATCCAAAATCTAACTTGAAACTCTAAAAGCTTATCCAGCTTTTTGGCTCTCCTGTAAAATTTACTTCTTATTGGTTACAATATTTTCCAGTTTCATGAGCAATATGTAGAATCTCTCATGTTTAGAAAAATAATATATTATATGTTTTCCATTTGTTGTAAGTCTGTTACTACAAGTTTTTGTAAATCAATTATTGGATATAATTGAAATAATAAAATAAAGTGCAACATGATTTATCACCGTCTTGAAAATCATTATTAGTCATATTGACCATTACTGAGTAATCACTGAAAATAATTAGCATCTTGATTTTGATTAGCTGTTTCATACAAATGTTGAACATATTAATTTTAAGCTGTTTTTCTTTACTTAGGAACAATCAGAATAATTTATTCTTATATTCAAAATGTTGAACACTCTGTCTCTGCCAGAAAGATTTATCTATCAATATGTAATGTACTACATCTATCTTTTAACATTTGAGAGTGAGACACTCTTGATATGTTAATGGAGAGATTTTCTTGGGATGAAGTTGAAAACATTTGGATTTTGGAATTTCAATATGTTATTGCTTATTGAACTTGATTAAATATGCATTGACTGAAATAAATAATTTTCCCAATTTGAGTTTTCCCAGTAACTGTTACAAATTAGTACATATATACTCTTAGAAAATTATATTTATTTCCATAATGAATGATATCAATGAAGAGAAAAACTTTTTAATGTAAATTTCAACGGTCTGAAAAATATTTTGATGTATTGAAGTCCAACTATAGAGAAAATAGGTTAGAATCACCTATGGTCAATAAAATAAATGGATTGAATTGTTTTAATTGAATTTTAGCATTTCCAAATTTGCATTGAATTGCAAAAAATTAATAGTCGAAAGTAAAATTTAAAATAAAATTGTTTAAATAATTCACAAATACTTATATTATTTTGACATTAATCAATTACAAAAGAAATGATAATACAATACGTAAGAACCCAAGATAATATGTTAAAAGAAAAGAATTTTATAGGAGTTTGTTACAAGAACAAAGATTTTTATTCCTCGGATAGGAACATTATTTCATTGGATGATAATATTACAATGGATGATTTAATTTGAAGAATTTCAATGAATCTGCAATATACTACAAGACCATCTAGCCCAAAAGAGTTGTAAAGACTCAGTGGAGATAAAAGGGATAAAAAATATAATTTTTGGGCATCATTATTTGGTGAATAACGAATATTCATTTAAATTGAAATGCTTGAGACGTGATTCGCTGATTTTACACTGCACAAACAATTATATGGATTTTTGTACCTTGTGAATTATTTGTTTGGAAGGAAAAGATGTATTTAAAATTATTGTGACTTTCTCATTTCAATGCAAATGAACGGTGTGTATTCTTTTAATGAAACTGAAACAGTACGTGCAGTTGCGGGGTCTTGTTGAAAATTACCGTAAGTACGCCCTTCATGTGTGAAAATTTAGAAGAGAGCAACATTTAGGCTCCGGGATACAATGCTAATAGCAGTTTGACACATTTTACGTACGTGTCATACACAAACATTTTCTGTTTGAGAGAATGTAACAAACTGACCATTCAACAAGTGTGGAAAGCATACTTTTGGCAGGGCGCCACCTTCAAACGCTCCCGTCCGCAGAGGAGTTTAGCGCACCGATCCCTGGCGCCTGTCGGCCCATGGACCCATGAGCCGAATTCCAACGATCGCGGCATACTCATAAAATAGAAGCTCTGTAGTGGAACGTAGGAAACAAACCAGTTCTCGTCGAGGCCCACATCCGCAGGTCCCCTTACCCTCGTCACACCTTCAATCGTAGGGAAAACAGCAATGTAAATGTTGAAACATTATTTGTTGGTGTAGGGTATAGAAGCCATTACTCTATTACTCAAGCGTCTATAATGATGCATTAATTTATCCAAGAAAAATGAATTCTGCATTACGATACGGTGTACTCGGTATCGATCATATCTATGAAAATGTTACCACCACATACGTGGGAATAAAAGTGTCGAGGAGACAAATCCATTCCTTTCTCACGCATGTAGCGATGCGCAGATGGTGTCGTGTTTACAAAGACCACAATGCAATCTAGCAGTTAACGCCCGATGCAAAATAATTTCCGTGGACTAAGCCAACATGTCAGGAAAACATATCACATTAAACATCGTTAATTTAAATGCAATCTTTCTACCCACGTTCCTATAAATCATACCAACATACGCGTCTTACTTTAGTACCGTGTTGCAGTTATTACAAATTTTGCATGTGCATAGGTTGCGCAAAAAGTTATCGCACAAAGCGTTATACAACCGGTGCTCCATGTACTTCTCTAAACTGATGTTTCAGAAGTTTAGTCCGGGAGAATGATTGTCTGATGAATGCTGCTACGATAGCATGATTAGTTCGTAAGTTCAGAATGTAATAAATGAAAATAAAGTTATGAATAAATGTGTGTTGTGAGTGGCTTACATAATTTTTGTACTTTGGTCTACGTGTACTGTTCACTAAAAACAAAATGAATAACTTATTCTACTGGAGCTACTCGTATGTCTCTAATATAGCATACTCGCAATTTGTACAGAATAATGAAAATCCACTGTAGCGTCACGTTGGCGGCCCTGCGTGAGAGGGAAGCGGAAAGCACGCATACCTGAGAGCTATAGATATTTTTAGATCAGGTGGACGCCGGCTTTGCGTGAACGGTCACGGGGTAGTACGAAAACCTTCTACGCTCAACAGCGGTCACCTGACGGAAAAAACTGAGGTATAAAAACTTACGCCCAGGCTGGAGCGTGTTCGTGCGTTGCGCGGATGACACAAGTCACAGGAGTGGTGCGGTAGGAGCGTGCACTCGAGGCGGGGCCTAGAATATGTGGTGTATTCAGAGGCGGGCAGTTGGAAAATACCGGGAAGTGTGTATTTACGGAGCAGTTAATGTAATTATTGTACATTCATTTTAAATAAAATTTTTAAATTCTTTTAAATGTTTGTGTGCTTTTATCCTACAGTTTTTAGCTACAGTTTTTTGACTAAATAAATAATTTGAAAAATCATATAAAAATAAAAAAAATAAAAAAACAAAAAACAAAAGAAATCCACATACAATACATGTACGTTACTTTACAACGCCAGATGAAATTAAACAATTAAAATTGGTATACAAATTTAAGTTAAAAGTAAAATCTTTTCTGCAGCAAAACTGTTTCTATACAATTAGAGACTATACTGATCGTCAAAAAGAAAAAAAAAGTTTACTTTAACAAAACCAAGATATACAATGAATTAGTTTACATTTGCATTGTATAATTTTAAACAAAGACTCAATATGCCTGTAACAAGTAATGCACTTCAGATTCCGGGTCAATGACCCACATCTCCATCGGGTTTTTGTCCAGTTTCCCTGATCCATTGAGCAAATGCTGAGATGGCCCCTTGATTTGCTTCTGGACGTAAATGTAGCTTCACTATGCGCACGTTTTGTTGAGCTTTCCTTTTGCTTGTAGTGGTGGTAGAGCTAAGGGTGAGTTTCTATTTTGTTAACAATACAGAAAAATCAATTCTGTTCGTTTGTTTACCGTTAAAAATAAATTTTCTACAATTCGGCAACGAAAATATCTAGTTTTTGAAATGTTAATCTCTCGATTTTTTAAATTTACTATTATTGTTATTATTATTATTATTATTATTATTATTATTTCATCTTTCAACTATTAATAGTTAAATTGTTGGGAAGGGACTCAAACTCAAGAAAGCGTGCGCAGATGATTTTCTCCCCCATTCGTCACATACAGTTTTTTGACTGTTTTGACTAAATAAATAAATTATTTGAAATGCAAGACGCCTCACGCCATGACACCACCCTTCTTTTGAGAATATGCTTTCATTAGAAGGAGAACCACACTTACGTTTCTGTTGCATTGGAGAAGCAGAGAATGAGTATCTCCACGGGCAGTATTATACGAGGCCGTCAGCTCAGGAATGGTGATGCATGAGATTTAAAAAAAAGAGAAATGTAAGTAAATGTTGAAGCGAGCAACATTAAGAGGCGACGGTCCTAGAGCATAGATGGGGAGCAAGGGTTGGGAGAGACTAAGAGGGGGAAAGGGAGGGCGTATAGAGCGAAAGAGGGGGAGGGTGCGGGGGAAAGTGAGAGGCCGAGAGGATAGGAGTCAGAGGAATGAGGAGGAAGAGAGAGTAAGAGGGATGGGGTAGCAAGTGAGAGAGGGAGGGAGCGAGAGTTTGTGGGAGAGGCGGAAGAGGAAAAAAGGGAACGGGTGACGAGGATGAGAGGAGGAAAGGGAGGGGAACAGAGGGAGGAAAAGAGAGGGCGTAAGGAAGACAAAGAGGGCTGGGAGGGAGAAGAGGGGGAAGAAGGAAAGAAAAGGAAAAGGGAGGGAGAGATAGAAGGAGAGAGGACAGAGAGATACGGAGGAAAAGAAGGGTAAGGGTATGAGAAGTATGGAGAGAGGGAGAGCGAAGAAATACAGAAGACGTATTTGAGAAGAGTTGCGAGCTCCAACCTGCCCGCACAGCATGATATCGGGAGGTTGGAGCTCGCGAGATAGCGGAAGGTTGGAAGAGGTGTCAACGCACTTGCTAAATTTATATTCCGAGGCGGTCAGGTCAGAACCAGGGAGCCAATATGAGTAGGGGTAAATGAAATGATGCGAGTGCATTTCTAATCGAACAGCGTGGCTAGAGAGCCTTCTCAAGAAGAAGACTGCGCAGGTTACCCTGTAGAGTGCTGTGAGAAAACACATGGGCGAGCAAACTGATGGGATCTGCCTAAGGTCAACATAAATGGTAGTAGGAGTGAATAATATGATTGCGATTCTAAACTATCAGCATGACAAGAGTCTTTTCGGGGAGAGCGATGCCACTAGACGCGTTAGCACGCACCTGCGTGATGCGCAGTCGGCCCACGCTCGCAGGGCCGAGTAGGGCGGGAAGGCCAGCGCGTAGGCGTCGCAGCGCACGCTCTCGCGCAGCAGGCGCAGGCGGGGCAGGGCGGCGGGCGGCGGCGGCAGCCCCAGAGGGCAGAAGGCGCCTCCGAGGGAGTTGCCCAGCTGCGCGTAGTCGCCGCGCGCCAGGCGCTCGCCCAGCTCCTGCGGCGACTGCTCCTTCTCGAAGCGCGCCCGCACCGCCTGGTGCGTCGGGTTCTGCACTCAAACAACCCTTCATTCTCACGTCATCCACTAGCAATGAGGAACAATATTGTTAAATAATTTTACTTTCTCGTATACGTACGTATATGCGGAGTAATATTCGTAGAATATAGAATGTTATATAATGCTGCGGAAAATCGAAATTAAGATTACAAAGGAAATACCCCTGATACCGAAAAGATGATTTTTTTATTATTATTTTTTTTATTTGAAACCTCCGTATACTAGCACCTAATCTAAGCCCAGGATGTTTTCCAAACTGAACACTCGCCGTTCGATCTGGCCCCACATGAAGCTCTGCGATTTTGAAAAATGTTCTTTAATAAACCAGTCTTCCTTTAAGGACTTCTATTCCTTTCGTAAGGACACAACAGGCTCCAAACGTTTTGTACGTATAGTACTAAATGCACAGTATAAGATGACGTAATAGCAATTTGGCTCCGTTCTTTTGTTTTTCAAATATTACGTCAATGTACTTTTTTTAATCTCTCATGCCCTTAATATGTATATTTCCAGCGATTTGTATAGATTATTGTATTTGTGACTGTAATTGCTTTAAAAGACTTTCAATGAAGTTTTCTGAAAACTCAAAAGTTTTCTGTGAAAAAAGCATCAAATTTCGCATTTACAGTAACGCTTAAACGGTATATTTTTAAAAACGGCTCCAAATATTTCAACAAAAATTGCCAAATAGGTCGAGGTTTTACTCTTTTATACTATTCTTAACACAATATTTTGGTTCTCCATTAGGAAACCGAAAAATTGAGAAAATTTCAAAATAAAATACTTTGCTGTCTGTAAATGGCAGCTGGTAAGAGGACGAGGAAAGACCGAAAGCTACATCCCTTTACCTCGTTCTTTAAATTTAGTACCTCGCGGACCAAAACTTTATTTATAATTCTCCAGACAAATATCCTTTCATTGTTCTGCCTCGATGAAGTGTTTTTCTACAGAACTATATGCTCCGACTCTGAAACTAGAAAATCACAATGACTCAGGCCAATCTTTTGAGCCGAGGAGCGTCAGGAACTCCCATTATTAGTCGTACTATAACTGGAAGTTGACGGTTTACGCAAAATTCCCGTTACAGAAACGTTGCGTTGAAGGAACTTCGCTTCAAATTAGGCACTTAATGACACCAATTAAGTTTGCTGAAATCTGAAGAAAAAAAACAAAGAAAAAACACGAGGACATTTCCTGAACTCCGGAGCGACGTAGTTCAGCGACCAAGCGCACCCCATCGATTTCCAGTGAAAGTACTGGAGAGAGGGAGAACCCGAAGATGCGCGAGAGAAGACCCTGCCCATTCCGTAATGGCAACTCTGAAGCACCTCAGAAGAGCATAACCAGCCCCATTCGTCCCCATAACCAGCTCCGATCGTCAGTGACCGCGGGAGAGAATTCGTGTATCACACTGCTGTGAGGACCGAAAGCAGTACCGCTGTGGGTACCTCACCAAAAGCTAGGTTCTGCGGCTCGTCCGAGTAGCTTAGTGAAGGCTGCCTTTTTGAAGTGTTTGCTGGCGAACGTGGAGATGCGCGTCTGCGCTGTAGGGGTTTCAGGAGTTCGCCACTAAACGCCACAGCAGCGCCGCTCGTGTGTATACTTCCATTTAAGCCAGTGTTTCCCAGCAGAAGCTGACTGGTAACGCCTCAGCGCACAGCTACGTTACATGTGGTAATAGCGTCACAGTTACATTTTCATCGACTTCCCATCGATCGCATTTGCATTAACCCACTTTCCCGTGGAAATGTGATGATTTTCGAACTTGTCTCCCTGACTTCGCAAAGCATTCTGCTTGTTTATTGAGGGACATATAACATAATACCCTTTGGCTAAGAGAAGACAACTGACAACGATAACTCACTGTGTTTCAACATGATACCCCGTGGCTATATGGAGATAATTGACAATGGTAACCCACTACGTTACACTTGCACCGTGGTAAGGGGGCCCACTTCCACAGCAATCCACTACGCCGCTCTTGTAAATATAATTTATATTAATGTTTGGTGAGAGACAGCGCCGCTCAGAAGCGCTGCTGACTGACTCCGTATGAAGGGGCTCAAACCACCATAGCGATGCATTACGCCGCTTGTGTGAAAACTCCCATTTCAACCAATGTTTTACCAGACGAAGCGCCACTCGGAAGCACTCGGCGCCATGTGAAGGGGTCTTACTAACTGGTGCTGAGAGTAGGCGGCAAGCAATTCTGTATTATTACGCAAGCAGGCCTCGCATTGAACACGAGTTATTTAATTTCAATATTATTTCCCATAAATAAACCAAGCAATGCCAGTTAGTTACATCTTCGACAGTGACCATTTCATTTGTTTGATTTCTTTAGAATTCACAGATTAAGAATATAAATTTTATGGGGGATCGTGCCTACCCCAAAAAAGCTGGCAGCACCTGAAAGTATTTTATATTTCGTTAACTAATTTTAATGTATAGATAAAGTTGTCTTTGTTGGGATATACAAGTGTATTGTTGTGTTAGTGTTCACATCTTGCCTTATTCCATTTTCTCTAATCGTTCAAGATGGAAGTTTAACATTAATTTGGCAAACTTCTGTGCCAGTTATAACAACGTGATAATAACACAGGTATACAAAAAAGTTGTTTTCTAGTTTCCCCTCCACAGTAACCCTGAGAAGGCAGGAATTTATTTACATAGTGGCATACATATTGCGCTGCTACCTTGCAGCTTATGCAGCTAAGAGGAATAGGTAAAAAAGCTAATACTAGCTAGAGCTAACTTAATTCTAGCTTAAATATAATTTAATAGTTATTTAGTAGCACTTTGGCATACTTAACTTACACAAATATTATTATTAGTTTCTTATTTCTAAATAATTTTTTTGTATAGGTACTAGGAGATTCTTTTTTTTGTCATTCACATAACATTCATTCATTCATTATATACATAACCATTCATTCTACTAATTCATTCCCACAGCACTACACTGAACTGAATGTCTTGTGTTCTTCTGTTCGCCACGGCACTGACTTGGCTCAAAGTGTCAGTGGCGCTCAGGCCCATTGGGAGGTGTGGCAGGTGGGGCGCGGCGTCGCGTTGCCCACACGTGCCTCGGCCGATGGCGAGTCTTCCCCTCCGCGTTCGGCGGCCTCCGCTTGCTCGCACAAGGTAGCAAGCGTGTCGTGAGGCAGCGCGCGGAAGGTGCAGGCGACGGGTTTGGGTCCTTTCCGTAAATAGTGTGCCGTAAATGGTGTCCGATGTGTGTCGCTGTTCGCTTCTCGGCCGGTGGCGCGCAGATGTGCGGCGCCCACGGCCCCAGCGCCTTTGAAGGCGCCGTTGCTGAGCGCCTTTGAAGCTCCGGCAAGAATAGTTTTTTTTACACCCAGGACTCCGAACACGTCGGTGTTTCTAGGGTATCTGTTGGGTAGGGGTGGATAGAGGTGCGGGAGCGCCGCGAGACGCGCTGCACGGTTTTCAGCCGAGCGAATCGGACGGAGGGTGGAGGGAGGTACCGCTGCGAATATATCGCAGGCGTACGTCCAAATGGAGAGCACGCAAGCGGTGAATAAGCGGCGCTTGAGGGCAGGATGGAGTTCGGGGGCTCGTAGAAGCGGGTGTAGGAGAGTGGTTTGGGCAGTTATTTTCTGGATAATATATGTGGCGTGTGTGTGCCAGCGGAGACCGCTATCGAGCTTCACACCAAGATTCTTCGTCGTCTTTTGCCAGGGTAGGTGCGCGCCGGCTAAGCTCACTACTTCATCAGGGTCGGCCCTCTGTCGGGTGAAGTTGACGGCTACGCACTTGTCTATGTTGAGGGAGAGCTTTTTACGGCCATACGGGAAGCTCAGCGATTCTACCCGACTATTGGTAATCCGGGAATTATCGACCTCGCGATCGTGAAAGGAATCGCTTGTGCAGCCCCGCTTTCGATCTCCTATCTGGTGTCCGATCACAGGCCGGTAACATTCGTGGTTTAGTACTTCGCCGCAACACGCCGAAACAAATTCAAAATAAACCACAATACCAACTGGTCCGGTTTCACAGCTCACGTAAGCACTGTGCTTGAGCAAAAACCGCTAAATTCACGGGACGCAATCGATAGCACGCTGACTCACATCATATCCGCGATTTGAAGGTCCTACAAATTAAATACCATCATTACCCGCGAACCTGAATCACGTCCTGAGCTTACAGATGAGCAGAGAAGGACGCTGCAAGAGCTCCGCAGATATTCTAAATTACACAGTCGCTATGGCGATCCCCCGGACGGAGCGCGGGCGCGAGCTCTCAGCAGAGAATTCCGTAAATCTCTACAAGACGAGAGAACCGCAAAATGGTCGCGCACGATCAAAGACTGTAATCTTCGTGAAAGAAACCTCTGGGGATTATCTAAGACGCTGGGCCGCAAGGCGGGAGTCAACCGCCCGCTCTGCACTACCTCGGCACCACAGCCGCCCGGTCACGCCGCTCTACAGCGGGAATACGTGTGGGAGGACGCCGCGAAAAGCGAACTCTTCGCGGAGTCGCTAGAACGGCAGTTCCGTCCATTCGGGTCCGATGAGTTCGGGGGCCAGAGCACTGTTGCACGCTTGCGTGACTACCTGACCGCCGCGCCAAGCACCTCAGCGCGACGTGTGACGGGAAGGGAGCGCGACGTGTGCCGCGAGACGTTGCGACACCTCAACACGCGCAAGGCATGCGGGCCGGACGGTATAGCAGTCAACCAGCTCCGCGCGCTCGGCGTCAACGGGGAGGAGTTCCTACGGAAGCTCCTAAACGCGTGCCTAGCGCTAGGATATTTCCCCAGAGCGTGGAATACCGCGACAGTATCCATGATACAAAAACCTAACAAGGACCAACTTCTTCCCAGCGGTTACAGACCTATTAGTCTCCTCTGGCTTCTTGCAAAAGCTTTCAAGCGCCTGATCCTAGAGCGTTTTCAACAGGAAATGCGGCGCCTTAAGCTTCTTAGAGATGAGCGATTCGGGTTTCGAATTGGGCTCAGTTCCGCGCAACAACTGACGTGGCTATGTTCCGAGGTCGGTCTCTCTCTCGAAAGGCGGCAGATCTTGCCGGTGGTTTTCCCAGACATGCGATAGGTTTTCGATTCTGTATGGCAAGAGGGGGCGCTCGCGTGTCTTGCGGTCATTGGAATCAGTGACTGCTACGTCAGACTAGTCGCTAGCTTCTTGGAAGATAGTCGATTCAAGGTTCGCGTCAATGGCGTACAATCGTCGTTAAGACGAGCCGTGGCAGGCGTGCTACAGGGAAGCGTGCTCTCCCCTACTCTATTCGGCCTGTACGTCAACGACGCGCCGCTACCAGTTGATAGATACACCGGCATTCGACATTGCAGGCTTCTAATGTTCGCGAATGACTTTGCTTACTATGCGAAGGTGGCTTACAAAAAGAAATCGATGAGATATCTGAACGATTGCCGATCATATCTATTTAATATTCTTGTTAAATTCAGTTTAGGAAAGGTAGCCATTGTGGCAGACCTCAAAAAAAAGTTTAGTAAAGTCCAGGTAGCGCCCACAGATTGGCACTTTCAACATGTTTTATGGAGGAATTCGCCCTCAGAACCTATTAATGACTATGTTCTTACTACAGTCACCTAAGGCTTGATGCCATCCACCTTCCTTGCGGTTCGAACACTGCTAGAGTTGGCCAGAGATGAGAAATCTAAATTCCCTCTAGGCTCAGAAATGCTCCAGCGTTCTTTTTATGTTGATGACTTACTTTACTCTTGTGATGACGTATCTTCCGCGAAGGAAGCAGTCAATCAGCCGATTCAAATTCTTACAGCAGGTGGATTCAATCTTCGGAAGTGGGCATCCAATAGGTCTGAGGCCTTAACGGATTTACCCACAAATTTGCTAGCCAATTCTGTTGTGAAAAGATTTCAATCGAAAGATGCTGAATAGGTGAACACGCTGGGTATCTCTTGGAATACCAGCCTCGATTCTTTGTCAATTGTATTGCCTGAATTTACTCGTACTGTCAGAAATTTCAGGTTCACTAAAATAAATGTTTTGTCTGTTATTTGTAGTTTATTTGATCCTTTGGGTATTTTATCGCCCTTTGTGATTATTTCTAAAACTTTGTTTAAAAAATTGTGGGAGTACCCTTTACAGTGGGATGACCATATTCCCACTGAATTGTCTAATAAATGGCAACAGATATTTGATTCGTTTCCTGACTTGACTAAGGTCAGTTTCCCTCGTTGTGTTGTTCCCTTTGCTAATGCGGAGATTGAACTTCATGGCTTTTCAGACAGCAGCATCACTGCTTATGGTGCTGCTATTTATGTGAAATTTGCTACAACTGAAGGCAACAGTGTTGTTAGGCTTGTGTGCTAAAACTAGGATAGTTCCTTCTAACATGAAATATAAAACTGAGGATACCTCTCTAATTATACATCTAGAATTATGTGCAGCAGTTTTGCTAGCCAGATTGATGAATAGAGTAAAGGATGACCTCTCTTCAAAATTGTCAATTTCTAACGTAGTGTATTGGACCGACACCAGAGTCGTTTTTGATTGGATAAAATCCCCTCCTCTTAACGGCAATATTTTTGCACGAAATAGAGCGTTAGTCATTAATGAAATTACTGCTGGCTATATGTGGAAACACGTCAGCACCACTTCAAATCTTGCAGATCTGCTCACTAGAGGTGTCTCTCTAAAAGACCTTCCTGATGCCAAAATTTGGTGGGAGGGTCCAGAATCTCTCACGTCAGTTACAGAACTGGCCAAAGACCCACGAGGCCATTGTGCCCTCTCTTGCTCCGGTACTAGTTGTTGCCATGTCACCTCCTGGCTACCCACAGCTTAGAATCTGCCACTTGGTTCATTCACGAAATTACTGGAGTCATGTTGTACGTTCTCAAGGTTATTGATCTAATCTAAGAGATCTCTAAGATACGCTTGTCGCCTACAGACTCTTTGACAGTTTCAGAATTGGATAGAACTGAATTGAAATGCATTAGCATCATGGAGCAAAGTGCCTTCCCTTCGGAATTTAGGTCGCTGTCCAAGGGCAATGATATCACTGGAGCTAGCAAACTCTCCCTTCTCCACCCCTTTGTTCATTCTGAAGGATGTATCAGAGTGGGCGGGAGACTTGTGGAAGCTGAGTTGCCGTTTGATGCAACTCACCCACTAATCAGTTTGTGACTGCATTTCTTAACATGAGGGGAATATAACACCTCTCAGAGCGTTTCCGAAACATGGTATTTCAAAACACGCGCCGTTCGGAAGCTGGGATTGACAGTCCGCCGCCAATGCCCTTCGTGACAGCAGGCTAGAGCACACTCGGGAAATACGAGCGAGCAGCCGGGGTCGGGTGCTCCCGCGGGGCGGAAGGGGAAAGAGGAGGGGGCATGTTGGCTTACGGGCGGTGGGATCACACTCCGGAGCGTGCGGATATTACTGCGCAGGCGCGACCTCTGGAAGTGCCTTGACATGTCGTGAAGATGTAACACTCGGCTAGCACAAGTTTTTAAGAAACGTGTGTGGCATTGATGGGAGAGAGTGTGAGATATCTTTCCACTTGAATGAGCTCTCACCCCTTCCAAAGCAATTCTTCGGTAGCGCGCGAAACGCAAACGCATTGCTGTGCAGTGTATTCATAAGTATAGTTCATTCATAAGTATAGTGTTCATCGAATGTTATTTGCACATTTTAAAGGAAGTTGCAATTACAAATCCATTCCTAAGCATGTGAAAACCAAAATATATTATGTAAACGTATGTAGGAGGTTACTTTATAATGCGTTTTGAAAAACCGAAGTTAGAGTGTTCGTTTGTCTGTGAAATGGGTTTGTGCAACTGACGATGAATAGTGTTGAAAATATTAAAATAACATCAATGGAAAATTCACAGACAAAATTGCTGAAAAGAAACGGCATTTACTGAAGCGACACAGACTGTGTTTCGTCAGTCAGCGTAGACGGCAAACTATCCAGATGTTTTGAGTATTGGGTATAGAAACTTGTACTTTTAAGCTTAAATTTGTACAGCGAGAGTATGGACAATACTCCATAGCAAAAGTGCGAGTAAAAAAGTTTCGAATCAATGTGTTTCTTGACACCCTTTGAAAAACTTTCTGGAAGTGCCGAATCATGCGGTAACACGACGCAAGTAGAAAATATTTCGGAGGGGTCCTTGCCGAGCGAAGTCGAAACGAATGTTGTGAAAAGAAATGAGGTCAACCTTCGTTGGTGATAAAAGGAACTAATCAACATGTCATCAATAGACATCGGATGTTTAGGCACTAAAAAATCGTTTTTTAGGCACCTAAAAAGGCACTGAAAAAGTCTAGAATAAGGAAAAAAGTCACTGTCATATGTTACGTACACAATAAAATGGAAAACTTGTAATTTTGTCTGTATTATTTTCTAAACTTAAATGCACAAAACCAGTTCGTACATTTTAATGTAAAACTAGATTTACATATTTACAACTTTTCTACATTTTATTCTTAATAGTTTCCATTAACCAGTAATATTTACATATTACCAGTAACTTTTCAAGGATCACAATTTCAAATTTGCGACGACTGGGAGAAAAAATCAGTTTGAATGCGGAGAAGGATATCTGGACAATGTGACTGGCATATATTTTAGCAGCCCAACACTAGCAACACTGAAACCTTCTGGGAATTTATATTTGTTTCCACTTAAAATTTCGGTTCCCTCGGTGTATCGTCAATCGTCCATGTTCTCAGATCGTGGTTGGTATTTATGAAATAGGGAAATGGAGAAAAATCAGTTGGTATACTTTCAGGAATTCTCTCGTAATTTTAAATTTCAAGACGTGAATTGAAGGTTTCGTAATGAATGGACGCCGTTGGACCATCGCCGATTTTCCGATATTTTAGCATTGTATATAAATATAATAAGTAAAAGGCAAAAAAAGTCCTAAAAAAGGTATTTATGCAAAAAATAGGCATTTATGCTAAAATAAGCAAAAATAAGCATTATAAAACTTCGTCATATGTCATCATTTGTCATGATTCGTGGACATATATTATCAGCCTTTAAATAAGTTCGCTAGAAAAAAGTAGGCGTTTCCCTAAACATCCGATGTCTAGTCATCAAACTTCATAAGATGCCTTGTTTCTAATTGTCATTATGTTAATGAATATATGTGTATGTTTGTAATGAATTCCTGTATGTATGGGCATGTGTGTGTGAGAGAGAGAGATAGAGAGAGAGAGAGTGAGAAAGAGAGAGAGGGGAGGGGGGAGGAAGGGAGAGAGAAGAGAGGCGTTGCACACGAGCCGCACATGACCACGAGCCTCCACTGCAACGAACGCAACCTTCAGTTATGTTGCCAGCACTACCTGTCGAGACGGTCTTTCCTTATAAAAATCACTCTCTACATTCTAGAACAAGCCTGATTGAAGACCCCACGTATATATTATATTTAAATGCATTTGCATATACATAGTATTCATTATCTTTGCATTTGCGTATTACATTGAAATTCATATTTGACACAAGCACCTTTGCAGTGCACATATATCATCACACTCGGCTGTAAACGCGTCAGTTTGCAACGTTGCCGTTTCCAAAAAATATGATTTCCGTATTGCCTTAAAAATTTGAAATTTTGTATTCAAAAAAATAGAACTGCCAAAAACGGAACATTACTCAAATATACCTGGGTGAAGTTTGCATTCTAAATTTATCGGATTTAGGAAGCTCCTAAAAAAGTCGTTTTTACTCTCTCGTATACGTACATATATACAGAGTAATATACGTAGTATAGAGAAAGTTATGTAATTTTGCACGAAAATAAATAGTGGATTTTCGGTGGAAAACAATTCGTTGCTGGGCTCTGGTAACGAAAGAGTGCATAAAACCAGTTGCTAAATTATGAGAAAAAAATCCTAAAACACATGGTGTGGACAGAATCCCAATTTTGTGTGCCCTTCATGCCGAAAAACAATTGGGAGCACCGGAAGCGGTAGCTCAGTGCTTCAACTGATGTCACTGCAGCGCCTCTGACCGGGAGATCCTAGGTTTGAGTTCTGACGGCGGCAGGATTTTCGACACTAGCTTTTCAGCTAGGTCGACTTCCGTCGCTGTCTGGAGGAGTATTTTAGTGGCCGGCTGCTCTGATCGGTACTTTTCCGTGATTTCTCCGATCCAGACCAGGCGAATGTCGGAGCAGTGCCCTACCAAACAGGCCATGGACCACGCGCGATTTTTCCTTCCTCTTCCTTCTCCTATCCTCTCCCCTTACACACACACACACACACACACGCACACACACACACTTACACTAACATGCACTACACTACCACATATTCTGGGAGACCGGTCGGGAACTTAGAACTTGTCCCGGCTGGGGCAGTCCCCGTTGGTGGAAGAGTTCTGGTTAGGGGCAAACCCCACTTGCTGACGGTAGGTCGGCGCCGGATCTCGCCATCCAGCGGGGAAAGATCACCACCATCTCCCGAGAAAAAACATGCACTACACTGACGGGACTAATGACCTAAGCATTTGACACCCCCGAAAACATGAAAAAATCAATCAACAAATTGGTAGCAAAACGTCCGTCCGTCCGTCCGTGTGTCTGTCTGTCTGTCTGTCCGTCCGTGAACACTACTAGTGCCTAAACAGTTCATACTATTTTTTTAAATGTAGAATCCCCTGTCTATCTAACTCTAGTTGATGCTCTGAAATTTTGAAAAACAATCTTTAAAATAAGGGGGTACTTTACATGAAGCTCCCTGGACATTTTGAAAATTTTCTCAAAATCCGCTCCGAATTTTTTCTTTAAATTTCTATTAAGAATAGCTTAGCCAGTTTGTCGAATATTCTCTCAAACATAAATAGTACAAGAAACCTTCCAACTTCATCAACTGTAACATTCGAATCACAACGTGTCATCATGAATATCTACACACTTATATATTACCAACTTTATCACCTCAGGCAACTAACTACAATTCCATAATTCCAATTATAACATCTTGAATAATAAACATTAGTTCCACAAATACAAAAGTTAATAAAACAATTCAAAAATTATTTATTAAAATTCTAAAATTAACATAGGATCATTACCAATCTCCAGATATCTCATTTAGCCGTCTCTTAATATACCTGACAAATATGGGGTGGTGCATCTCCTACCAATTAAATCAAAATACAATACACAAAATAATTCCTTTGCATATTCACAATGATAAGATTGTTCAAGACCTTTCTGTTGTCTCATAAAATGTCTTGGGTAACTAAATTACATTAATCTACCAACATGTCTTGCAACTGAGACATTTTCACTCGAAAAAATAGCATATCTACGTCAAGAATTAAAACCGTATTGCTACTGCTTAAAACATCGTAGATGAATTACTGTTAATTATTTCAAATTGTAATTGAAAAATATTCAAATTTTAAAATATTAATTCTCTCAAATTGTAAAATGTATAATACACAATAGATAATTTACGGTATGTAAGCATGCTAGAAGTTCTTAAATGGATTAACATCTGAAATTTTCAAATGTAATTGTCAAATAAAAAATGTGATTTCTACATGTAAAAATATTGTATAAACCTCTATTACAAACTGTTTGCGTATGTATATATATATATATATATATATATATATATATATATATATATATATATACATATATATATATATATATATATATATATATATATATATATATTTGAAAGACTGAATAAGTCGAACAAAGACTAAAAATAATAAAAATAAATAATAAATATAATAAATTGACCGGAAGTACGTAATCCAATAACACAGTAATTACATTTTTCTGTTCAGTATAATCATTAGTAAAAATAAATAAATAAATAAAATTCCGTCAATAATATTTAGCACGGATACCATTGCATCAGTTTTCCTCAGAATTGACTAGTTATGTTGCTATTATAACATGTGGTCGATCGGATAAACATGGTTGTTCGTGGCATGGAGTGGCTGTAGCACGTGGTCCTGTGACACTACATGATCTAATTCAGTTACGTTCGGGCCGCGGCTCGATTCAGACATGTCTCGGTATTAACCCATAAGCTGCAGCAACTCCATATTGGAGTTGGTTTGGAGGCTGGATATGCAGCTTGACCTTCTAATATATTAGTAAGGTGTGTACATTTTATATTATTTTGGATTTTATTTATTTAGATATCACAACTAGAGATCGTATTTTTATGTAATTACGTATTTTTTGCCTCTCTACCCAATGTTCCCAAAACTCTTATCTTGGTGAATCGTCTCCGTACTAACAAAATATCCATTTTTTTCGGTACATAGTTTTACATATTTGTTACTATATTACTATTTTACATATTTCGCTATTTTCTCAAGATATTTTTTATTCTAACAATTTTCTTCATATTTTTATCAAAACAAGTATTTTCAAAAAATTCAGCAATTTTTCCTTCATTATTAATGGAAGCATGGACACATTATTAAAGTATCATTGTTGCCACGTTTGGCGACCTTTAACCTTAATTTCCAAGAAACCTTGGCGATCGCCGTCGTGTAACACTTCGACGAGAATATTCCATGCTGTAGTGATTGCTGGTCGTAGATATCGCCAGTTTGTACGATCATTGTAATGAATTATATTTTTTTATGGATAGTATCGAAAGTCAAAGTGTTAAAAAGTTTACTGTTGTGTTGGGTAATGTACTGTGGCTGAATTTCTGTAGAGATAATTTAATTTTGAGATATAGTTTTCTTTTAAAGTGGGTTTTCGGTATATGGTGGGGGGTACAGCTGTCCGAGTCACACGTAAGTCGATTTGTTGAATTCTCCAAATAACTGTAAGAGAAAAAAATCATGGTTAGTGTAATTTATTAGAACAATGATTGGTGCTGTTTTTTGGTAAAGAATACTCCGAAATGTTGCGTAGTTTAGTAGTTATTAGGATTTTTATGCCTCCATCTGTGAGTTTTCGATACTCAATGTAGAGAATTATATTTTTTTAACGATAGTATCGAAAGTCAAAATGTTAAAACGTTTACTGTTGTGTTGTGTAATGTATTGTGGCTGAATTTCTGTACAGATAATTTAATTTTTAAAACATTGCTTTCTTTCGAAGTTGGATTTTGGTATATGGCGGGAGTGCGGTTGTCCGGGCCACACGTAAGTGGTTTTGTTGAACTTAAAAAAACAGTAACAACAAAAAAATCATTGTTAGTGTAGTTTATTAGAAGAATGTTAGGATCTGGTTGATGGTAAAGGGCAATACGTTCTGTGGATTACATTAGTTTTTATGAGGAATTGTGTACCTCGATACGCGTTGTTTTTTAGTGTAGCGTGAAGTTTTATAATTATTATTTGGGGGGTATAGTAAGTGTTGAAAACTGCAAACCAATATTGTTGTGTAATGTATCGTTTTGTGGTGATTTTCGGCTCAAGAAAATCTAGTTCGGCTGGATTTTTTTTTCTACGAGTCGTTTTCTTACACGTTGGTATGGGGCAGTCCGTGATTTCGACAATGCGTTTTTTTTTATTTTCGAAACACGGTAAGAGGAAAACAATAATGTTTATATATACGAAAAGCACAAAAATATCACAAAATTTTGTAAATAAAGAAAATGGTTTTTGGTCCATTGGCTTTGCCAGCTTAACATAAACCCAGCAGAAAAGTCACCCATTTTTGGAAAAAACATTGGAGCAAAGTCTTTGCTAAAATGGCTATGCCAGCTTAACGGACGTTGCGTCGCCCCGATAGGCGTTCTCCGGAACGACGGTGGAGTGGAGAGTATAGAGGCAGTGTGGTTGGGAAGTGAGGCGGGAAGGCAAGTGGGGGTAGTGCCGAGGAAGGGCAGTGGAGGGTGTGAGAAGTGGGTCGGCCGGTCGCAAGGCGGGCAGTGGACGGGTGGAACTCAGTAAGGGAGCGAATAACTTGTCGGCGAGCCGGAAACTGGAGGACGCCTTGTGACCACCAGCGGCTGCTTTGCCTGCCTAGCCCTCGCGTCCATCCTGACGCGCCCCTCCTCCTCAGCATGGCCCCCACGCCTGCCCAGTTGCCGAGCACCGTCGCAGGGAGACGCTGCACACCCTTTTGCAGCGCCCCGTCACCCAGACGTGCCCTCCACAGACCTCACGTAGAGGCTGCCCACACCTGTCGCCGCAGCGGCCTTTTTTTAAATTTTATTTTCTAATTTGTTGCGCCTTCGTCATGACGCAACACGTCTCACGACCCCCATTGGGGCCTTGAGCGCTTAGGAGTAATCCTCCGTTATTTATATTTTTAAAGTCAATTGCTTTGGGCGTAATCCTCCATTACGTCGTCCGTTATTCGTCAAGAGGACCGCCAGGTAGCATCTCCGCGTACGCGCCTCTCTCTTGCGTGCTCCTGCGTCATTACCCAGCATCCAGAATTAGGAAGGAACTAGGATAGGGGTAGGGTTTCGGACACTTCACAGGTGTTGGACTAGCCCTTGTGAAGCAGCTGAACTCGTTTTGTTGAAGCAAATTTCACATAAGATTGTCCGGGAATCGAACCCGGACTTCCTTGGTGAAAGGCGAGCGACTTCGCTCTTGCGCCACGAGACAGATTTCTTTGATCGTGCCCTCCTTCCGACCAGCGCCCGTGCCGGAGACCATGCGAAAGAAACATTCATGCATTGCATGAATGCGTGCATTCAACCATTGTTTTGTTTATTAGTTGTTTTTGTTGGTTTGTAGTTTTTTTTCAGAATAAATGTTTGTTGTTTCCTTTCTTAACAAAAAGTAAAGCACTCAACCTGGACCTTATTTGATCTGAATGGCGAATTTCGCAGGAGCAGGCCCTGCATCCTATCCCTACCAGGAAAAAAATTAAGTACAAATGGAATCCCACTGTCCTCCACGTACGGAGTGAGTACGGTGAGAGTGGCGTCACAATATACGGAATAGATTTATCAACTTTTTCGTTAAATGAGCCCGGCAAAATGTTTTTCTGTAGAAAATTCGCTGTTTTCCCGCAGCATTACAAAACTTACTCAATTCTACGTAAGCAGTAGCGAGAAAGTAAAAAAATTAGGCATTTTTGAGAAAACACGAAAATGTCCGAGAAGCTTCCCCAAAATTTAAAGAAAGCTCTTTGAAATCGCAGTGCTTTCATTCGGGCCAGATCCAGCGGAAAATATTCATTAATGAAAAAAACCTTAAGAGTAGTTAAAGCGCTAGTGTTGTTCGCAGGCAGATCGAGAAATGGGTAGAAAGACGGAGGTTTAAAGAATCACTTTTTGGTATCATTGAACCCAAAAAAGTGTATTTCCATTGAAAACTCGAAATCGATTAAATTACGTAACTCTATATTATGTATATTGCTCCGTACTATTACATACATATACGAGAAAGTAGAAATGCCATTCGAGAAACCGGTACCATGGCTAGTATACTGCTACCTATCGGAGCGTAAGAAACATTTTGGCATTTTCTATTTTTCTGACCTTTAATAGTGGAACTAAAATGTTTTTGAAAATGCTCAAATTTGAGCTCATTTTCACAGAAAATGTTTGAATTATTTGATATTTAATGTGATTTTAGAATTCTTTGCAAAATGAAGTACACTTATATCTGATTGTTGTTGAATCGGACTCTCAATATTAATAACTAAAATGATTCCTATATTGCAATGAAATGGTTCTGGCAATAGTAGGATGTTTACTCTCAAGTACTAAGTCATTTGTGAGATCAAACTCTGATATGAAGATGAAATTGTAAGACAAAAGTACGTAAAGAAGCGCTTGCAGGAATCACTTAAGTGGCCTTTGATTCCACTTACGATTGCGTTACGCTACGTTACGTTACGATTGCGAGTCCGAGTAGCAATATGACAATGTTTACCCTCTCTCAATTACAGAAATACTTATGTAACGCACAGTTTAGAAACTGGCCGTTGAAAGTTACCTAAGATTTTCACTTTCGAAACAATGATTTATTTGCACAATGCGAGGAAATTTCTCACGGATCATACTAGTTAATATTACTCCAAGGCGGAAAACGTAATGAATATTTCATTAGCACTTCATGCGATACTTCACCGTATAATGGGTAAATGCTGTATGAAACCAGAAGAAGGTCAGTTTTGCTAAGTAACATTCAATTCCTGAGAAGACTACACCTAGCCTCGTCAAAATCTTGCAACATGAGTACTACCTACACCACGCCAAGGGAAATACCGTCTACGTGCAATTCTCAATGAACAATTTATTAATAGACACTTGCTTCAAAAAACAATTTCGTATGAAATTCTATTTTCGCAATAGGTGTATATTCAATAATATTGGCTGGTTCATCATCTAATTCTAATTTTGCTTTATTGAGAGGGCAATAAGCTGTGGCACAATTTTTTACGAAGTAAGTAGAATATTGATCTTATTATGGTATGTTGTGTCAGTGGGTGGCTTTGAAATGAATTTATTTCATATTTTCCAAAGGTTCTAACCGGATAGGGAGGTTTCCGGCCTTAGTTTGCAATTGGACTCAGATTTTTCCCGCGTATTTGGATGTAGAAATATTATTTTTTCAAAATTTAAGGCTGAAATATCCACTTGGTACAGCGACTTACTACAGGTACTTACATGGTACAGTACTTACAGCGAAAAAAACAATTTTTCGTGGGTAAATTAAGAAAATAATCATTTTAGGGCATTTATTTTATTTCTTTGATTCTGATATGAACTTTGCCGTAATAATTGGTTATAAAATTGTGTGTGAACCTTTGTGACACCTGGAGATTAGATATTATTAATTGTCAACATTTTTAATTATAGGTATGTATGTATTCATTTGTAATTATATATGTATGTATGATTGAATAATGTATATAATTGTACACAAATAGTTACAAATTTTGATAAATTATATAATAACTGTATATAATTATTAATCTTGTAATTTTTTATGTAAACAACTTAAATTAGTACTTACAGTTAATTGAATGTAATTCCTGTTAAAACTTAGTTTATTTGTTTATATTAATTGTATAAACAAATAATACAATAATAAATAATAAAAAAATAGGACCAAATCAAATAGAAACCTAGTAAAGAATGTGTTTTAAAATATAACGATATAAATGTGAACGATCCGGCAACAGTGGCTAGTCTCTTTAACCAATACTTTTCGAAAATTGTTGCCGATCTCACTGAGAATCTTCAGATACAAAACTCAATATCAGATCTTTCCCCTAAAATTTTAGACACGATGTTCGTTTCCGAAACTTCATCCTATCAAATTTTCAAAAAATCGGTAAAGTAAAAAATAAATATTCGACCAGTTTAGATGAATTCCCGGATTCTTTGTTTAAGACTTGTGCGCCTGCCATTATACACCCGTTAACTCACATATTTAATGCAACCGTATGCACCGGAACGTTTCCAGGTATTTTCAAAGATTAAGCCACTCTTCCAAAAAGGGAACAAAAATGAAATTCAAAATTATCCGCCAATTTCTCATCTGTCAGTTTTTTCAAAAATATCAGACTTTTTTACTTACGAATGGAAACCTTTCTCAGTAAACATGACGCGCTTTCAGATTGCCAACATGGATTATGAAAATCAAAATCTACGGATACAGCCATATTTTCCTTTCTTGAAGATGTCGCCTCATCATTGGACCAAAACGAAGTTGTTTGGATTGGATGGTATTGAATTGTTTTTAGATCTCTCAAAAGCTTTTGACGTCATTGATCATGACATTTTACTTTCAAAATTGCATTCATATGGAATCCGTGGTATTGCCCTAGATTGGTTATGTTCGTACCTTAAACAACGATCTCAAAGAGTGACAAGATCTTACTGGAATGAAGGAAAATTATGTACACACCTTTCCGACTCTACCAATTGCACGTGGAGTTCCTCAAGGATCGATTTTAGGCCATATTCTCTTCTTATTATACATAAACGATATGCCTTCGACGATTCGAAACGGAAGAACGGTTCTCTTTGCGGACGATACGAACATTCTTTGCAATAAGGAAACCGTAAATAGTACAAAATCAGATGTTTTAAATTGGTTTCGAATAACAAATTAATAGTAAATAAAAATAAAACGGTTTTAATGGAGTTCGATGGTCAGGAACAATAGTAATTTCTTATTTTTAAAAATGAATAAAAAATACTATATGTTACAGATGTCCGGCACATGATACAGAAAAGCAAGAATAATTTCTGACAAGCTTGCCATGATTACTTCGAAATGAGCTTCCAACTTTTGAATACTATAACCCACGACCAAAACTTCTTTAAGTAAAAGAAGTGTACATGTTAAGTGTAATACATTCCATCAATCCATTTACATTCATAACAATACTATCTACATCATACTATTAACTAGACTGGGAACAATGACAAAAAAACAAAGAATTTGATACCACCGCGTTGCCTTTTGACGTCCTGCCAACTCGGAAACAAAGCGCGGAAAATTCGAATTTACCATTTGGATTTTTTTTCCAATTTTCGAAAATACAGTGTGTTTAGACCGCGGTGCACCTTTAGGGTGTTGAGTGGACTGTATACTTTTGTGGTTCGTCAAGACCACAAGTCTGAAGCCCTAAGATAGCTCTTAGAGGCGGGTTCCAGGACTGTTACCAGTAGCAGTCCGACGCAGACACGTAATTCCACAGCAAAACGTTTATTCTTAAACATTAGTCACAAGTACGTAATGTACAGTTTCAAGAAAATAGGTTACATTTAAAAATACACTTCAATTAGCACAAGTGGTACTCGCCATGAGACATCGAAACAGATTATTACAATGCGCGCCGTGAGACACTGAATTGAATTATGTAAGAAGCTGTAAGCTCCATTCAGAGTTGAAATTAAGCTGGCGACAGACTCGTTAATATCTTATGTACACGCGTTCATGGTAATGCTCGCTGTGAGACATTAATAAGAATTTAAGTGGGAAAACATGTAGTATGCTTCCTCGCGGAATACGAGAGACAACGACACACACTTATAACTCACATGACGTCTCTTAAGTGAACTGTATATTCAACGGGCGCTGGCGTCGCAGGATTGCGCATAAGTGCACTGAATGGGCAGGAGAATGAACTAATCACGAACGAGCATTCAATTTATTCTAGAACGATTTCAAAGGGTGCGACTGTTAGGAACAGTTACAAACGTAACATGTTCGGGCACGGAATATTTACTGAGAGATATGACGTCACGTCGCTGGCGAGGCGCACACTTGTAGGTAGTAATGAGTAGAGACCGGATTTTTATGTAATTACATATTTTTTGCCTTTCTACCAAACGTTCTCAAGACTCTTATCTTGTTGAATCGTCTCCGCACTAACAAAATATCCAATTTTTTCGTTACATATTTTTACTTATTTGTTTCTATAATACTTTTTTTACATATTTCGCTATTTTATCAAGATATTTTTTTATTCTAACAATTTATGTAACACTTCGACGAGAATATTTCACGCTGCAGTGATTGCTGGTCGTAGATATCATCAGTTTGTACGATGGCTTCTATTGCGTCTAGTCTGGCTGCTAAACTACATTCCTAAATATCAATTTGTGAAGGTTTTACTGCCGATGGGAAAGTTGTGTGGTGCATGTGTGCATCACTTGTGCCTTCCAAATGAATTTGAAAAAGTTCGGAAAATTTTTAAAATTTGCATAGGAATTTTGTTATGAAAGTAACTTACAATTAGAGTATTTTAATATTACATATTATATCCGATTTTACATATTTATTACATATTCTTATTGTTGTCATTACATATTTATGTACATATTTTGACGTTTCATACTACATACTTTTTCGGTCTCTAGTAATGAGATACCGGCGGAGGGTCACCCACACACGGCCAGGCGGCGTCCTGTTGAATGCTGTAAGATAGCACAAACAAGCAGAGATTTTGTTCTTGCAAGACACATATAGAAATAAAATGTAGCAATATGTTTTATGCCATTTTCCGTTTGCATGTGTGTCCGAACACTGAGAGTGCACCGAAATTGGGGCAAGCACCACTTTCTTTAATGATCTTTGCAACATAGTAAGTGGAAAAAATTTAAACAAAAAAATTGATGCCATTTGCGAGAAAATAATTGTTTAAAACTTTAAAACTGCCTATGCTTTACTCACAAATTACGAAAAAAAACTCATTTTTGAACAATTGAACGTGGCCCTATTTAAAGATCTCTGTCTGATGATTCTCATTTCATTGAGAAAAAAATAATCTTTATTGGGTGTTTTCGTGTGTAAGTAAGAGGGTGAGGATATGGCAACAACGGAAGGAAATATCGCGCGCGGTCTGTGGCCCGTTTGTTATGGTACTGTTCCGGCATTCGCCTGATGATGATCGGAGATATTACGGAAAACTACCGATCAGAGTAGCCGGCCGCTAGAACTCTCCTCTAGACTAGACAGCCGTTGAATTCGACTAGCGATTTAGCTTGTGTCAAAAACCCTGTCACCGTCGGAACTCGAACCCTAGGACCTCCCAGTCAGAGGTACTGCAATGACATCAGTTGATGCCCTGTGCCATCTTCCCAGGTTGGGTACTCACAATTTGAATCCTTTTAGTATGAATGTCGTCGGTTCAGTCACGTGAGCGATTATTACGACACCCGTTTTTCTCGCTCGTCTTTTAATTTCTCGTTACAGCTTACGCAGTCAAGAGACAGTTATGTAATGCTGCGGGAAAAAGCAGCGTATTGTCGACAGAAAAACTCTTATTACCGGGCCATGATAACGAAAAAGTGGATAAATGCAGTTGCTGAATTAAAAAAAAGCCTCTAAATCCTTTTTGTTGTAGGTCCTTGATACCGAAAAATCGACTGACGGCAAATCGTCTGTCCATCCGTCTGTAACAACGCTAGTCGCTGTTCAACCGATTTGTTTTCTCGAAATTCCGTAATCGATCTGGCTGATTTGATGTAGGTCTCATTTTCGTTAAATACCCTAATTTTCCGAAAATTGCAAACGTTCACAATTAGAGTTTGAAATAAGATAATGAACAATTTTTGGAAGATTTGAGTACTTTTTGCGTAATTTTGCGTTAAAACATTTTTTTAACATCTTAAACATTTTTTCTCGAGTAGGCACAACATTTTTTGCTCAAATTTTGATCCTGGATAGCCTGTAGAACGCTTAAGAGAATGGTGCAGTTCTCATGATCGCTGAATATTCCGATTTATGAAAATTGCAAAAATTCAAATTTTCATAAATCGGAATATTCAGCGATAATTTTATATTTAAATTTTAATTTAAATGTTATTTTATTAAATAATTAATTTAATTAAATAAATTTATAATTTAAATGTTCTAGGCGCATGGGAACCAACTTTATATCCTTATAATGACAACATTATACCTGATATTTTAGATATAATAATAATAGACTAATTTTCCTCTTGTATAACACACTTTGACAGATTTGGAATCAGATCATTTATCAATCAAAATTTCGTTCCATTCAGTAATAGAGACAATTCCACAACAAATAAACTAACAGAACACACAAACCGGAATAAATTCGATGAGCAATTGACAATAAATTGTAAATTATCAACAAAAATTAAAAATAACTAGCATTTAGACTGAGATTGAAATATTAACGTTAGTTATCTTTTAAACAACCTACTCACGACCATTTACAACAAATAAAAATCAAATTCCACAAACATTACAAAATTTAATTGAAACAAAACATAATCTCAGACGTTTTTGGCAAACCACGCGAAAACCTGATATCAAAAGAAAAGAAAACAAAATATCAAAACTAATTAAATATCGTTTAGTACAATACTAATATAAAAAATATCACTATTTATTAAGTCAAATACATCTGAACAGTAGACCAATGTGGCAAACTATTATACGTTTTACAAGAAAAATCACACATTCCAGAAGTCTTTGAAAAAGCGATAGAATCAAGATTAGCTAAACATGAAAATTAAAGCCATTGTAGATGAACAATTTGAATTTAAAAGATATCATTCAACCACACACCAACTCCTTCGCATTACTGAATTTGTTGCACATAGCTTTCATGAGAAGTATACAAATTGGACTATTCCTTGATGTAGCCTACGCATTTTATAGAGTTAGGCACACTGGATTAATATACAAATTAATAAATATTGGCGTAACCCAAAGTCTATTAAAAATCATTGAAAGTTTCTTAACAAACAGGTAATTCTGTGTAAAAATCAACTCTATTTTATCAAATCCGAAGTCACTAAATGCAGGAGTTTCACAAGACCAATTACTTTCTCCTGTACTGTTTAATGTAGTATACTGTGATAAGTCACGAACACCGGGTTTAATTTGAATGCTAAAATCGGCATCCAGCGTTAGTAATAATGACATTGTTTGCAAACTCGGAAGTCAAAGAATACGCGTTGTTAGGACAACCGATCAACCAAGTGTAATATTCCAGGCTTGGTGTCATAGCGCTGGACAGATGGACAAGGCCCCGAACACATATAGGCAAAAGGTGTATAGAGGGATTTGAAAGCCGTGATCTTGTAGAAGGGCTCAAGGAATTACTCTCTTGAAAGATACTGAATCGTGCACATGTAAGCGGTTGGTGAGGTGCGATCAGATTTTCAGCATAGGCTGGGGGATTATTTAAATGATAGTGATGAGGGAATTCATAATTAGTCTGATAGTTTGGTATTGTTTAAATAGTATTATTGAACTGTAATTGTATATTTCATTAATGTAGTAGTTGGAATATTGAATTAAAATAGACTCTATGTTTGGAGAGAATATATATTAGGATAGCTCCGTAGATAGAAGAATTTTTCGATAAGTAGCTGAAAATAGTCGTGCGTAAGTGTTTTATACGAAACACAGATAAGAAAAGTCACAACCGCGTATTGATTTTATAAGAAATATTAAATTTTATGAATATCAAATCATTGAGGACATTCTGGAACATTTTTAATTCATTTTAATGACAGGTAAGAAGGCGAGAATAGGGATACCAAGGAACCCATGGACAACATTCCACTGATCACCTGAGAAGCCAGCAAACAAGATATTGTGGTATGCTTACGGACTATATTTAAACCCGTACAGTGTTTTACTCTTAAAACACAAAGCGTTGTGAAATTTTTTCAGGTTTTTTCGATTGCTGGACTGTAGCTGGAAACAAAACAACCAAACAACATTTTCAGCCTTTAAATCACCTTGACGTCTAGTACACTTTGAATTTATTATACATTTGTATGCCCTGTTGCAGCAACCAGTAATATTTTGACTTTGGAATGTGGTTACAAATTATCGTATTTTAAAACTTTCTAATCCTTTGTATTAATATATCATACGCTAAGGAAGGATGATTGGTATTGGTAGTTTATGAGAAACTAATTCGGACACATGTAAAGAATAATTGCGGAAAATGAAGGGGAATAGGTTGGATCCGGAATTACAAGATGTCTAAGAACACCGACCCAGACACGAAAAAAATCTTAAACGTCTTCTCAGAAGACTTGAATATTTTTCAGTTGCTAGGTCTTAGTGTTCTACATAGAAAATATAGGCCATAGTGTTCTACATAGCTGGGCCCTAATAGAAAAAGTAAGTCCCATGAGCTCAATAGAATTTGTAAAATATAAGAATAAATGTTAAATTTTTATTGTTGAGTAATGCTGATAATTTAAATTAGTTGCCATCAATTTAAGAGTTGGTTTCAACCAATAGAACTTCCAGGAATCGTGATTCTGCATAGAATTACACGTCCACATGCAACAGGTAAGGAGTAATATATTGCAAGTCGAACCCATGATTAAGTTGAAAGGAAATTTAATAATTTAATGTTAACATTGAGATAATTTGTAAGCATAGCACGGCAGTGGCAGAAATAACATTAATAATAGTAGTGAAAGTAATCCCCTTTATAATATTAATGTTCGTTGTAAATAGTATCCATATTATCAATAGGAAAAATAATAGAATATATCAAAAAGTATTCTACAAATAGCTAGCCCATCGTGGCGCAAGAGAATAAAGTAGTTCACAATACAGGGATGTTATGCCAACCTTCAGCGATACCAAAACAGCACAATACGCTGATGACACAGCTTTTATTACTTCACATAGTTATATAAATATAGCCTTTGATAATATATATAGCAGTTTGTATGAATTCCAAAACTGGATCCAAAATGGCGAATATAATCAACATTGACAAATCGCAAGCTAATGTATTTACTTTGTCGATATCAATCCCCCCCCTTTAAAACTCAATGGCTGTAATGTGTCTTGAAAAGAAAGTAATATTCCAGTAAAATATCTTGGTGTTCTCTTAGATCAAAAACGAACATGGTCATTTCATATTCAGGCAATAGCTCACAAAACGTATACCAAAATTTCAAAATTATATCCGTTAAAAAAATTTCAAATCTCCTCTTGGAATATAATGTGGTAAACAAATTTATAAATCGATCTTCTCTGACTTATGCCTGCACCATCTGATGTAACGCTACATCAATCCATTTGAAAAACATAAAATGTGATAGAAAATAAATGTTTTCGAAGAACTATTAAAGCTCGGTGGTTTATTCCAAACACACAAATTCATAAAGAATTACAAATTGGATCTCTAGAACAATACATGCAAAATCTAACCACAAACTTTTTTTCCAATCTCTCAGCGCCACCTTATGCAAATACATTTAAATTTCGTAAATCAAAACAAGATTGCCGTATACGTTCACGATACCCAAAATATTTGTTACGCCCTCTACGAATATTTAATTAACTTGGAAATTAAAATTATAAATAATATTAAAATTAACAGAATGAATAAAATCAAAATTATTTAGCATATTTACTTTGTGGATGAAGGTTTCCAGGCTACCTGATGACTGCAGGACTCCCAAAATATTATGAATTTTTATATTGAAACTCCCGGTAAAATATAACTATTTAACAGAAAGAATAAAGATTTGAACGCGACAATAGCATTTTGCCCCGCGAGACGCCGGCTGCAGTTCTGTAAATTCCGTCTCATTGTTAGAACATGATTTAGCTGTATGAAACTCAGTTATAACTGTTGAATTTGAGTTGATATTGGCTTAAAAATATTTACTTTTCGCACGTGTTCTATGATTTGTACAGAGTTTACAAAATATGATGACAATTAAGTGTTAATTTGGAGAGAAATGGCTGTATAAATAGTATTACATAACCATTACTAAGGGCGAGAAAGTACGTGCTGTTTAACTCCAATAGTTTAAGAGGCGTTGTGTGTGGGCAACATGTATAAATAATTTGCAATCTTTTCATAATTGTTGGCTAACTCCCGGGTCTTTGACACTCAGACCATTAATGAATATTCGTTGAAAAACAATTAATTATGTTATTAAAATTCAAGAGAAATGCAATTCATACCTTCTATTTAAACATGGTATTTACATGAATTATTCTTTGATTAAAAGTTTATGTACTGCGCGTTTAATAAACCGTGTGATAAAAGGAAAGAGCGCGGTCTCTGATATTCTGTGGATGTAGGCTTTCAGTTTAGCTACGACGTACAGCACTTCGCTTCAAATTTATTTTTATGAGAATTACTCTAATATTTTCACATACTTTTCGGCAATAATTTGTGACAATTTAGACGAAATTATTGCGTGTGACTATACCGGAACAAACGAAATTACTGAACCTGAAAACTATCCCTAACATTGAACTACAATCATTGAACTGGCTTCTTCCGAGGCATTGTCAGTGGGTGGCAGGCCCGGCGAATACTGTGGGTATGATGGGTAGCTACACCCACATGAAAATTCCGAGTGGGTAAAATGCCGACTCGAAATTTGGGGTGAAAAAAATATTCCCGAAATGTCAACTTCCAGATACGAAGGAAGTTTCTAGGTATTGCGTCGACTCAATCAATATGATGCAAGATCGGCTCAGCAGTACTGCGAGTTTACATGTTTATGGTGACCGACAAAATCGATTTGCAAAAACTGTTGAGAGTTTATATAAAAAATGCAAAGCACAGCGCTGTTTTTGCATTGCAAAAATAAACTCCTGAAATTACTTAAAATAAACCTGATAATAATTTAATAATAAACATGACAATTTAAAAAAGTTATTTGTCTTTTTCCCTTCATATACAAACATTTTCGTTGGGAGATGGAAGGTGGAGGAGGTCCTTCCACCCGGGTAAACGACTCACTCGAATTTTAACACTAATCACCGGCCCTAGCTGGTGGCAGAATATTCTTCGTCGAGATATGTTGTCTTCGGCAATTAACTGTTTTAGAATCTGTCAACAAATTGCCCGCTGGGCTGAACTGAAAATGCCAGACAGATAAGGCCCACTCCTCCAAGTAGCATGCGCAACATGGAAACTCGTCAGGACGTAAGGATTGATATGACCACATATGATGAATTTGCATTATATGTGTTTTGTAACATGAAAATGTCTGCATTCTGTGTGGTATTAATATGTGTTTGTCTTCATAAATATGTAAATAAGTAAAATGATTATGATGCAGTAATGAATATAATTGTGAAATGTAGATGTGTACACGATAAAGTTCCCAATGTTCCCCCGAGCTCAGTCAGCATTTGTCTGCCTCAAGAAGAACATACTGAAATTTTTAAACACCCTGGGAGGCAAATCAAGATCAGCAAAATGACTCTCTACGACACGTACAAGTACATCATGTATGACCTTTGCGGTAAGATATTTTTACTTTGTGTGCCAACCAAAGTGTAGTTAGCTCATGGAAAGGGCGGACTTTTCTAGCTTTAAACCAGAAACAGCTATTCGAGTTACTATTAAAAGCATTGAATAATGTTCAATGATCGATTAAATTTGTTTCATATTGATCAGTGCAATACATATCTTTCATTCCCGCATCTCCTATGATCAATATTTTCAAACAGCTTCAAAGTCAGTTTCATTCAAGTTTAAACAATAATATTTCAAAATAACATTTTTGAAAGTGAAAGTATCTAGAAAGAAAAGTCGTATCCGCAGAACAATGTGTTACTGACCACTAACTCACTAACACATGTATAAAAACATTATTTATAGTCATTGGGAAAAATTTTAGTTTTTTTGTCTTTGGATAGATGTTAAAACGAGTCATTTGATCCATTGTTTAACAGTGCATCTAGTGCGATGTGTCTGTTCGATTTGTGATGTGGAACGAGAATTAATATTAACGAGTTACAAAGGAAGTTACAATCAGGAAAAACAATCTGGAAATTGTGGTATGGATGTACGGACGTTGTGCCAAAATGTAAGGGCGATGTTTATTGAATGCATGTAAGGGAATACGGGGTAATGAGAATCACTTTTTTTCCCATATAAATCAGTACGTATTGTTCATATGAACAAGTATGTGCTTTTATTTCAAACATAAGTTATCAAACTTGTGTTTTCATCAGAAAAAATAACTTAAAAAATTGCTAAAACCCTCTCAAATATAGAATTTTCAAAAATTTGCATTTGACGCCCATTACTCTCACATGCGGGTAATGGAAGTTAATAAAGAAATATGAAGCAAAATTAACACATTAGTAATTCAAATAGTCTTTATTTTGTTTACATTAATTATAGGCATCTAAAGTAATGTGACTCCCAAAGTTGTCCGAGAGCAGCAGCACTGAGACTTGACATTTGGTCAAGTAAGGCTTTTAAAGTGTTTGAACTATTTGATGAATTCCTCATCCGTCCAGCCAGATTTGATACATGTGTAAATAGCACCAGGGGCCATTTAAACTCATTCATATCAATAAATCATTTTGTTTGAGACAATGGCAGTCATGCTGCAATAATGAGAATCACTGACCACCATTACCCCACAAGCACATTTTTATCATAACTACTCATAAACATTTATAGAATGTTTAAAATTACTCGCAATTGGTATCAAATGATTTACTGAAGAACGTCCCTACCAAAAAACTCAGAAATCTCTAGTTTTCCGTAAGATCTTATTTTCTGAGAGCACTTTATAACATCAACCACTCACTTTCCTGACACGAACGCGATAATCGTCGATGTAAGCTCTCTTTGGATGCGGTGGTCAACTGGGTACAGTTACCATGTAGGTTTAAGCATATGTTTCTGTGTTTCTGCCTTTCAATACGGTTTGGTTGCAATATTTATCGATAATTTTTCTGCTGACTTCTGTTAACCCGTGACCCCCAATATCTCCGTATCCCCTATTAGTGTGTGTGTGTGTGTGTGTGTGTGTGTGTGTCTTTTTTTACGAGGGTAGGAAAAAATCTTCCAAAGACACTGCGAAGCCCTCACTCAGCGTGTGGAATTCACTGCTTGCCTGTGCCAACCTACTATACTTGGGCTTTTGCAACGTGTTGAATGACATTAGGTCATTTTTACACCTCCTGCCTTATAAAATGAATCTTTATAACAGTGATAAGCACATGTTTGAGGCCATGAGCCCCGTTGAGAAGGACGTTCGCGAATTAATTAAAAAGATTTATTTTATAAGGCCGGATGTGTAAAAATGACTTCATGTCATTCGCCACATTACGAATACCCAATTACTTACCTTCCCGAGGAACCGCTGTCAGGCATTGCATCACGGGATGTGTGTGTGTGGGGGGGGAGGGTGTTATGTGGATTTGCGCGCACGCTTATAAAGGTCAGTGCACAGGCATGCGATAACATATGAAGAGTTATTCTGAATGTGGTGGCGTCCACTGTGTGATATCATGGCATTTCTTGGAGCAAGTTCATGTGTTTCTGCGGAAGTTTTGAATCTATAGATGTTAGTATGGCGATGTACTAGTATCGTTTATCATTAGTCAAAGTGTTGCCCTTATGTAAATCACACTCAAAAATGTGTGTTGAAACTGACGGAAATAAGAAGAGTTGAAAACATTGCGCTTTAATCCTGAGCGATCTAACACTATGCTGCTTTAAATACCTTCAATAATTTATTCTGGTAATAAAACACTATGAATGCGTTACTATGGCATCAGAACTAACTGACTCAAACTAGAAACAGTTAACACACATTTAAAAGTGCTGTTTGGAGTTAGTGGTTTTTCATCTGCCCAGACGAGAGTAGGTAAATCGAGAATTTTCTGGTTGCAACCAAGCGGGAAATTTTACAAATTAATTGATTTAATAAAATTGTTGCGAAAACATATTTGTCTAAATCGTTCGTAAATTCAAAGTTTTGCTGTAAATATCAGCTTTAAACCAGTGACCCTACAATACCATCGTCGTAATAAATGTAACAGTTATACAATGTTACAATATTGCTACTTACATAACACGAATACTTAAGCAAAAAATATTAAGTCAAAATACTCGTAAAATAAGTCACAGGATATTCGAAAAAAAAAGTACAGGTGTAATTATTAACCTTTCAAAACTTTTAATGAAGTAGGGCTTTTTCAACAGAATCCACAGTTTTTTCGAATTCTCCATAATGTTTAAAATACTAATTTTGAGCCCTCTTCGAGGAAATATTGCTTACGTATTCATGGAAAATTGCCACTAATTCACCCAAAGCTTTTACCACAGAATTTAGAGTATTGTTTTCGAACCTTACATAATATTTGAACTATGGATTTGGAGGTATTTTCGAGAACATTTTGCCCACATATTTGTGGGAAATGTCACGAGTTCACCTAAATCATTTACTTTGGAGAGAGACAGACAGACAGACAGAGACAGAGAGACACACGGAGAGACAAGATAGACAGATGGACGTACAGTTGTACAGACCATAAGGCAGACAAATGAGAGGACCGACAGACACAGACCGACAGACACAGAAACCGAAAGACAGGTGGACCGTAGGACGATTAGTCAAAGACGATCTGATACTTGAACAGTCAGATAGTGGGACGGACGGACCTACGGACAGACAGCTCGACGGACGGGGAGACAGACAAAGGGGCACGTAGGCAGAGGGACAGTCAGACGTTTTAAAACAAGATTCCTTTATCGTGGGGAGCTCAAAATGCGTATTTTTGTTAAAATGTTGAAATCTATTTTCTGCACCGTTACGTATTTACCTCTTTTATTACACGTACTATACGATCTACATGAGAAAATGAAAATAACGCTTTTAAAATATACTATTTTTCCAGTGTAAATATTTCATGAAAGTAAACCATACAATTGAGTTAACTGATTCGTGTTATAAATACCTTGTTCATCAAAATTTTCTGTAGATAAATTAATTTTGATTATATTTTTCTACACTCAGATGTTCATAGATTTTAAAGTTTGTTTTGTACAAAGTCATTCAGATACATATACTGAATTGCACACCAAAAGTCGCGTATGCTTCCAACTGTCAGGTTTAGTTTAACTAGTGATATGTAGAAACAAAAATGACTTAACAAAACCACACAAAATTATTTTTTTAAACGCTCCTTAAGAGCAACAAGAAACAAGAATATTAGTATAACAGTAATAAATTGAATATTCTCCAAAACCTTATTTCCGTGGAAATCTCGACATCGATATTTCGAAACATTTCTTCCTAAATTGAAATTACGTGTGAGGGGTGAGTTAGGGAGAGATTTAAAAAATGAAGGGCAGCTGTCATGATAAATAGCATTTCGCAACTACCTTCATACTACGTACTTAACTCCATATACACTTACGTACACGAAAAAGCAAAAATCTTAGGCGAGGCGGCGCCAGCCGAGGAGTACGCTCCCATGGGACTGGAGGGGGCTGGGTTTACGCAGCTGTGCGTCTTCCGATTCCCTAACATGGCGATTCGCTTCTTACGACGCAGTAAATATACATTTTACAGAGATGACGAAACCTTTCTCTAATTGGACGAGAAAATTATTTTGACTCTTGTAATTATTCCAGTACTACCTCTCTGCCGCCACACTACAGCCTCTGACCGTGTGAGAAATGGTAGTATCAATGATTTAATTAGATATCCAGTAAGCTCTGAATAATTTAAAACAAGAGAACCTTTTCGATTTTAACTGATATATGTAAATATTTACTCATGTTAATCGGCTATTTGTTAAATCTTATCTTATTCTCACACTCGTGCGTCACTGCTTGCACTCTTCATTCATCACTGGCATCGCACGCGTGCGCGGTGCGTGCAAGAACGCCGTGCGACGCAACGTGGAAGATACAATATTCAGAATTCACGCGTGCCGTTTCAGAAAAGTAAATTTTTGGTGTTCCATTTTTTAATTTTTTTATTCCTACCTGCCCTTCAAAAATTTTTACATTACATTAACATGAAGTATGGGAATATTCCTTAATTGGTTCATCCAGATCAGACGTGTTAGTTTCAGTAGATATGTTAATACTCGATATTTAATTATGAATATATGAAATGTTTAAATAAAACTATTTTTTTTAAAATAATTTTGAGACATGTTGATTTTACAAGGAGTGGTAAATTTAAAGGGGTCTAAATTTATTCTTTGGGAATTGCGATTTAATTCCGTTTGGTTGCGTATAATTTCTTCCTAAATTGAATTTTCGTGTGTAGGATGAGTTAGGGAGAAATTTAAAAAAAATTAAGGGTAGTTGCCATGATAAATTCTTGTATGGGAACAATTTTTAATACTCTATGTAACTGAGTATTACTTATAAACCATGAGTCTTTGGTTATTTTATGACGAAATTCGTTTTGTAATATTTGTATTTTACTTACGTGAGAAGAAGCTACATTACACTAAACAGGACATAAATGTGTTAAAGCTGGTCTTGTAATGGTTTTATACACTGAAGTATCACATTCAATATTCAATTAAGATTTTGCATTTATGAAAGGATATAATTTGAATATTTTTATGTATGATTTATTCGTGGTAGTATTAATGTAGTATTTCTGTGGTGCTCCAGGACTAGTAGACTACAGTCCACCAGTAGACTACATACATTAAATAAAACTCCTTAAATGTTGGAAATACCGAAGTTTATTTTTCACTCCCCCCCCCCCCGACAACAATATTGAAGCAAGAGTACTTATTTAAAATTTTAAAAAAATCCGTTAAAGTTATATTTTATATCATGTCAATACAATTTGTTTAATATAAGAGATAAGTAGCTTTGAGAAGAGTAGCTTTGCATAATTTTAAGTAAAATCATGACCGTTAAAAAAGTTATGGGAACATATTTTCTTAAAAAGAGGTTCAAATACTTCCTTTCAGTATTTTTCTCAAATCAATCAAGAATCAGTAATAAAAATGTTTCCGGTTTAATTTTTATTCCAACATCTGAAACTTTGACAATTGCGAAAATTGACTTTTTTCTTCGAACCCGTCCTACACCTTGTGAAGTGAAGCTAAAAAATGTAGTCTAATCCAAACTATAAGTTAATACTAAATACTTAAGTAATTTTGGATTCAGTGCATTGAAATTATTAGTAGTTATTTTTGAGTTATATTGTAACAAATTTACATCTTGCTAGTTAGAATATCAGGAGAATTTTGATCTAGCATCTCCAGCATTCAAGAACTTATTTAGGGAAGGGGTAAGGATTTCCCTTCAGAAACCTTAGGCAAATCCCAGCATGAACAAACTTTATTGTGATTAGAACACTAATTACTGGATTCAATGGCAAAAGTGAAATTTTCATTTAACTTTTGAATTTTCAAAAATTGACGACTATTGTTTTCGTATCTCCTGACCTTTGTTTAGTGAAAACATTTTTTCAAGAGATGGCTGATATTTTCGTAGGTTGCAATATCAATCTTTCGTAACTTGCAAATAATTTGAGAAAATATGTGCTATTACCATTATTTTAATTTTAAAATATGACTCGTCTCTTTATTGATTTGTCTAGAGGAGGAATAACGTTTAGATGCACTGTCATTGTGAAGGATTTATATTTCTGTCAATGTTATGTTCGTCAGCAAAGGAATGCCCACTAAATTTGTTGGTAATTTTTTTTCAGATTCTCGGGCGTTTCGATATACTTATTTAGCATCGCCATGGCCCTCTTTTATTATTCTCTTTGCGTACATGTATTTTATTAAAGTGTGTGGTCCCAGATTTATGAAAAATCGACCAGCATACAACATTGACTGGTTAATGCATCTGTACAACCTGAGCCAAATATATTGGAATACATATTTGTTCTCGTATATCTACGATATTGTAAGTATTTCTTGACATAAACTTCAATATATGTTAGTTACTTTACATAAATGCATGCGAGTTTTCGATTTTAAAAATAATTGTAGGTAAACTAAGAGTAGTTGGGACAGCGGTCTTGCTTAATTTAGGTAGGGTTGCCATCAGTCCTCCTTTTGGAGGACACGTTCTCCTTTTTTAATATTGTCCTCCCTCCTTTTTAAATTTACGTGGATTGTCCTTTTTGTCCTGTTGAATTAAAATAATACTGGCATAATTTTAAAGTAATTTAATTCATTAAAGGGACTTCACATCTTGAATATCTACATTTTTATTCAAATAATGACCAATAAAAATAGATCATTAGGCTTATTGTGATATAAATATTATTTATGCTCATTGTTTGGTGGAGTACCAAGGTGAGTGCGGGAGCGAAGTCATCCAATCAAAAGCTTTCATTTTTAATGAAGTTTTAATGGCAAAGTCTAATACGATTTTTAAAAAACTATTAATGGTTTGAAATTGTTGAGTGCATTGTCTATGCATCATGGAATATAAAAATGTAAAATATCCTCCTTTTTTTGGTAAAATGTCCTCTGCTGGGGAAAAAATGTTCTGGTAACTCTTGATTTAGGTGGGTTTGTTTTAGTATAATGGTAGCCTAAAAGAATCATGCAATTTTGATCCAACCTCTATCAAATGTGACGGTCTGCTTTGAACCAAATCTGCAACAACCGCCAAGGCTACCAGTAAACTGAACAAAGTACGATACACTGGAAGATTGGGGTAATATCATCGAGAGAACAGTGCTGCAGAATGTAAGATTTGTTTGAATGAAACAATGAATCCAATCTTGAATTTAGTATCTCAGAGCTACTTTATCTCATCTGCCAAATCCTTATGTTTTCTAATCTTTGCATTGTAGGTAGTATGGATGTTATGAGTGAGAGGGATAGCAAAGTCAGTAATATGTACCTCTTTTCTACTTTTGTCTAGGAACAACATGTGAGGGCGGTTGGCTGGAATAGAAACATCTGTTCTTATTTTTCTGTCTGATGAAGGATTTCCGCCATTATGTCTCTTAGTGTATTCTGTGCTCTCTAGAGTTTGACACGATCCAATTATATGTTTTATGGTTTCTGATGAGCTTTTATATTTCCTATATTTATCATTTATATTTGCTACTTTTTGGACATTCTTTCGATAGTTTCTTGTTGGTATAACTCTGTTTGGAATAGCCATCATGAACCCCGTTGTCTTGCCAATAAGTTTCCTTTCCTAATCCATAAGTGTGTTGACGTCTGGTCTACATCCTCGTTCTCCAGCTGGCTGGCATACGTTCCATGCAATGCTTTTGATTTCTAGTCTGTCTTCTGGTTCTCAATTAATTTACACTACCGAGTGAAATTCTTATTTGCAAGATGCAAGGGTGTTGCATTCACATCGGCTTTGCATATTACCCGAAACATTTTCAGAGATACCTGTTTGCTGAGAAAGTATTATCTCATGTTATTAATTTGTTTGCTGTGGAGACGTGCGATGTAAATTATACCCATTCCTCCCATCGATACGGAGAGGGCAACTCGTTCTTATTGCAGCTTTCGGGTGTCTCATTCGGTATTCAGTGAGCTGTGTTCTGATTAGTCTTGAAATGTGTTTCAGATATATTAATAAATATTGAACATTTAAAAATAACCATTTAAAACACTGATCAACAAAATTTGAACTTTTTTATGTTATAAGTGAAACAACAGATGGTTCTGATTTACTTTTTCGTGCTTATTTTAAATATTTTTTACAGAACTTTTCCATCACCCAGGGTTTTTGAGTAATCACATCAAAAACATTTCTCGTGACTACACACTGTAGTATTACGATTTCTCAGCTGAAATTACATTTACTCACCTAAAATGTATGTGAATTGGATTTTCGACCACTTGGCTTGAGGAACATCTCTTTTCGGTGGCCAACAATAGTCTTCCTACATATTTGGGCACCGTTTACTCTGGTAGCGCCTTTCCATTTCCGCGACGTCCTGGTGGAAACCCCGTGTTGGTCGCTCACATTCTCCTAAATTTTGAGGGAAGAAATTGAGATGGGAGTGCAGAAAGTGTATTTTCAATGACATATTACATCCCATTATCTTGTAGTTCTCAATCATCTTACTGACAAGTTCTCTGTAGTTATCAGACCTGAAGTTTCGTAGATAGTTTGTTACAACTGTTTTGAAAGATTGCCATGCACCTGCTTCTTGCATATTTAACTCGCTTTCAAATTGCATATCGTTCATTAGTTCCCTTATTTGAGGACCAACAAATTTAATTTAATTTAGTTTCCTTTAATTTAGTCCTTCCTTCCTTTAATTTAGTTTTACTGATCCTTGGGAACTTATTTTTCAGGAAAAGAAATGTACTACCATGACGATCCATAGCTTCCTCGAAATTCTTAATAAAGCCTAGTTTGATAGGCAGTGGAGGCAATAAGATTTTTTCAGAACGTACAAGTGGTTAGTGAAGAACGTTTTCATGACCTGGATTAACTGACTCTTTTTGGCCAGTTCTTTTCAATATATTACTACTTCATTATACTTTAATATATTACTTTCAAATCCCCACATATCTGAGAAGAAAAATTGTCATACTTGATAGCGGATATTAAGAGGTTCACATTCACATAATTTTCCTTCAAATCAACTGCAAGAGCTAAAGGAACGGATGGATATATGTTTCCATTATGTAGTAACACTCCTTTCAAACTTGTTTTCCAGGAGTCTATGGACAAACGCCAATTCTCAGATTTATGCTGAACGCCCAGTAACTGGAACAAATTTTCAACATCATTGTAGAAAACTAGGTCCTCTTTAGAAAACAAATGCTCAAATTCTTTTGGCATTGGCAGAAAAAACTAACTTAGGCGTCACCCTGCTGTAGCTTCCATCCTTTCAATCTTGAGGCGAGTAATTCTATCGTGGTTTTACTTAAACTAAGATCCCAAACCAAATCATTTAAATTCTCCTGTGTTACAAAGTGAGGTTCACATCATCTTCCTCAAAATCTGGATCATTCTGTAATTCATCCTTAACTTCGGAAAATTCTGTTATTGTCATGTCATCTGTTGGACGTGGTATGGGAAGTCTTGATTAATGAAGTACCGGTCGAATTGCTGGAACTAAAGACGGATATTTAACAATGTGTCTGGACTTCGAACTTATTCCAGATATTTCTCAAACAGAAGTAGCAGTCTGTGAAATGATCCATAGGTTCACGCCATATCATTGGACTGTAAAAGGCATATGACTGGATCCTTTCAACCAGCCAGTTAACAGTGTTACACATTTGGCACAATAGATTTCAACAAAGTCGGCTCACCACACATGTAACAAGTGGTTTTTATCATTAACGAATTTTCGAGACACGAGTCTTATACACTATATACTTCTACACTACACCTTATAATGCAGAGGAGGGTATTTCACACGTCTATCACAATCCAATTGACAACGGAAGAGAGCACAGAAATAGCTTCTTTCTTTCGAGAAACCTATTTATCTGCAAACTTCACCTTAAATCATATTTTTGTAATGAAATGTCATTGACATTGTTGTAACTCGAGAATTCAAGGTAACAATCACCAAAAGTCCATTGTTGACACAATGAAATAAAATTCAAATGTAAAATACTCTTTCTAAACAGCATGTTATATACCACAGATGTTAATAATCATTTTATAAATATTTTCAAAATTACAAAAAAAGGTGGGTGATGGAAAATTTCTGACTTCATTTTTGAAATTAGCAGATGAAAATACATAAGAAACACCATAAATGGTTTATGTAACCAAATCATTCTTTACCATCGTAATTCCAAATGAATACATGAGAACTGGGATTGCATACGTGTTAATGGCTCTTATTTTATTTCTACTGCAAAGTTGGGTTTTAAGTATGCTTCTGATTCTTTGCAAAAAGCTCTGCCTCAGATTTCTTTTTTATGTGCATATGATTAATCCCTTTCAGTTGATCAATTCCAAAGTATTTATATTGTTCAGAGATATCAAGAACATGTATAGTGTTTTCAGGAGCCACGTTGTATTCCTCTGATGTAAAAATTTTGCCTTTTACAAGGTGGACGGATTTGCCCTTGTTAAACCCAAATTCCATACTTATTTCGCTACTGAACCGGGTGGTAGTGTCAACGAGTTGGTGTAGCCGTTGACATACATTTTGACTTGACATACAGACTTGACATACATTTTCAAATCATCCATATATAAAAGGTGATTGATCACAGTTCTCTTTTCATGGTGTAGATAGTTTTAATCCATATGTTGTATTATTAAATGATTCACTAATATGATTGTTTGTAATCAATATATGACATGCTCATATTTCTGTTTTGTCACTGCTTGTGATTCTATAACTATATCTATTATCAGTTCTTTGTATGCTTTTGACAGCCTATAGAAACCCATCTGTTCTTCTGACATTATATTGCTCTCTTCTAGATGCGTGTAGATCCAGTCCGTGACACGGGCAGTTAGGCATTTGTGCATTGTCGGTAGAGACTTTATTGGGCGATATTATTATTATTATTATTATTATTATTATTATTATTATTATTATTATTATTATTGCAGATAGATGGCTCGTTTCAAGTAGTTTTGGACCATATAGGATCAATCTTCCGAGGATACCAGGAATTAAGATATTTGTATTTTATATAGTTATTTTCAACTTTACGTTTCGCACATTTAGCATGTGCCTTTTGAAAAGCCATATAGAACGAACGGTTGACAAAAGTAAAAACAATACGTTTTTACGTAATAAAAATAAAGGAATACAAAAAGATTCAAATCTATGTATACAATTATATCAGTGTTCAACTTATAACATAATGAATATTTTTTTGATAATATGCTGAAGGTGGTGAAAAGAATTCATTAGTTAGTTCTTGCAGGACCAAACCAAATAAGTTAAAAAATGGATGTGCAAAAATTAGGGTACTGTGGAGTGAACAGTGGCAAACGTAATTCAAGATGTTTCTTTATTATTAACGTCTTATAAATTTAATTGAGTTATAGAATGTAAATATTGGTGTTCATAGCATCATTTAATATAGTATGTACCGTCCCTTGCACAAAAAATGGGCGATGTCCTGAGCCGAACTTTACCAAAGTTTTCCGACCCCTGCCCCGCCCTGCGGGATCGAGCTGACCAATCCGCTTTAGCTTTATTTCAGGGAGGTGGAACTATTCATCTTGAACATTACAAAATGGCGGTGATCGCGAGTTATATTATAGTAAATATTTAAATATAAATATTAAATCAACCAACAGTTTTACGTAAATCGTTGTATATACATTTAATTACATAAATAAAGTCATGCAATTTCCCAGTAAAAACATATTTCAAAACGGGTCTTTCGTAAAAAATAACAATGGACAACGAGTATTCAGCTTCTTGTCTACATTTCGTCGTTTATTATAGTAATATTTAATATAAAAATGCAAATAATTTGCATTGTATGCATTGTGTAACCTAGTTATTTTATTAGAAAAATTAATAACTTAAAGAAATACGTTTTAAAGTCAGTTGCACAAACACGTCTCCGAGATAACAGCTTTCAGTTGTGAAATTCATCATCAATTTCTCAGATGACCGAATACAAAAATACTATATGGTCACGAACATTAATATTTTAATAAAATAGTTTTGATATGTAAAATACCAAATAAACTAAACGTATTTAAAGTTCATTTAGTCCCAATGAAAGTTATCTACTCCAGACATTATGATTGGTAAGTGCAGCTGTAAGCAAATGAATGATTTTTGATCTTTTGTTTTGGGGATCACAATTAATTACTTCACTTCAATATAACGTTGGGGTGATTGCATTTTACATGGAGTTCTTTACCGCAACTATTAAAAATCATATGTGATACCTAGTCATTGAGGATTTTTGCGTATCAAAAACGAGATATGACTCTAATATAACATTTTTATATCTTAATGTTTGTAAAGGTAGAAACACCAGCTTTTGTCTATTGCGTGAACTTTGGAGGAACACACACACATACACATATCAATATATTACTTACATGTAATTTATGTATGATTTCCAATCCAACGAAATGAAATTAATATATTTACATTATTATAGCAAGTTTTTTTTACGTTACGATATTTTTATTTTCGACAGACGAGCAATGCACGCAAAGTTTTTTACACATCATCGGAATGCTACACCCACTTCTTCTAGATAAGCAGACCTATGCAAACACTGTTTTCGCTAATCCATAAAGAATCACTAAAGATTCTCCTGACATAAATTATTTCAAAATTGTAATTGTAATTGTTAATATTGTTTCAAAATTTGGTCAAACTTCGGAAATCTGTATCACGATAATCGTTAGAAAATGAATAGGGATCCTCATCTGTAAAATATTGTTGCAAAATATAATTTTATCTATTTTCATACATTTTTTTACATTTCATACAACATTTCCAATTTATTGGATATGTGTCCACTAACACATCTTCAGTAATATTGCATTGCATATTTATAATTTTTAATGAATTGTTAATAAATATTGTAAACAAAATAAACAATTAATTTTTTTATTTGGGAAAATTTTCATTCAAGTTATACATATTTATAAAGTAATTTAAGTAAAGTACTATAATATAGATAGCAGCGATAGATAGCAGCTGGCAAGAGAATGGAGCAAAACCTTAAAACCAGTCCACACAAAGAAAATTCGAAACATTTGCTGGGAGATAGTCTGTGAAATATTTTGGTAGTAGCGAAGGGTGTAGCGAAGTGCTTCAAACAAAGAAAACATTTCCGCTAGAGAACTTGACAAAAGAGCAGAGAGACACAAATAAATAACATTAATTATAAGGACGTAATATTAGGGATTGGGAAGGAAACGAACGTAGTAATGCAAAAAACAAAAACGGCCTATGAAGAGGAAAATGTGGAGTAGTGAATGATCTGGTAAACGACCAGTAATCGAAAGTACGTCAAATTCTTTCCGCAGTTTTGTAATGGTATCTTCTTGCAAACGAAAGGAATGTTTAGAACATTCTCGACATCGTTATTAGGAATTGATTTTCATTGCTCGTCAAGTAAAAAATTGCTCGCATCTTGCCGGATTTGAACGCGCGTTCCTCTACTGTGAAGCCACACACCTAAGCGATTGCGCTACCAATACAGACGCACGTACGTATTTCCGTGAACTTAATAGACAATCTTACGAACTTTGTCTTCAAACTGATTGCTTTTCCGCACTTCTACAATTGAAAATATGGTAAATCCGGAGTTTAGGGTGGCACGGTTCCTTTGATTCACTGATTCGGTTCATTAGAAGAGAATCGACTCCATGAACTGAATCCTTGTTTATATGTAGTAGTCGCGTATAGTTAAGTTCATGATGTTGCAGCAATAAATATAATGATTTAAAATAAAGGTAGATCGGGAGAATAGCTACCCCCCTGCTCTTGAAAGCCCCCTGTACGTATAAATCTCCGTAGCAACGTACTCTCATTAAGTGAACTGATTATTCGTATTTTTCACGCTACAAATTTAATTTTATAACCTACACAATTCTTTAACCAACGCATTTTTTTCACCAAGTGGTCCGCGACGTGCTATCGCACGTCGCTACCCGACGGATCCAACGTGCTACGTTCGCGAGGGCCTTCCGGCCCTCGCTCTCGAGACCTGGTTCACGCCTCCGCTGTCGCTTCGGCGCTCACGCTGTATTATATACCTCTCTCACTTTTAAGAGAATTTATTTTAAAGGTAACACTCACTTTTAAGAAAATTCATACCTTTCATCTCAGTAGACACACAAACCTATTTGAAGAAGACTTGAAATGCGAAAATACACACAATTCCACGCCAATAAATTATCAGGTGACTTCTTCTCATTTAACATTGAACATAAACAATTCAGTTTTATAGTGAACCGCGCAACTATAAACATAGGAATCGCGAGAAATAATGAATCATAAAAGGAACCAAAGGAACCGTGCCACCCTAAACTCGGGATCAACCGAAAATATTAAATAAATTACCTCTAGGAGTCAATAAGAAATTAAGAAATCTACTGCGACATCATAAAGTAGTTAATTATACTTATAAATGTTTCAGTTCAGTACTATGTAATTTTTGGTAGCAGGCGCTTTGGTTCTAGCCTGACGGTCAACCCTTATCGCTTTTGTCCAAGTTGAGATTGTTAGACGTGATAACGTTGGGCTAAAAGTAGCAGACAAGTTTCGACACGGTCCGACATTCAAAATTCATTTGCTGCAAGTAATTACTAGAATCTAAGAAACATTTATAGACTTCAAGAAAAATCACCTATCATTACGCAGTTATTATCTTTTTCTTCACCTACTCACATTTAAATAAAAATAAGCTCTTAGTTTCTTGTGTTATTGGTAATGTTTGCTTAATATATTACAAATGTTACACTATTACCACTTCATTAGTTTTTTAAAACTCTCAAACGACGACCGCAAATACATACCTTAAATTATTGAAAAGGAAAAGTATTATTTAAAATCTCACACATTTTTAAAAATAAAAAATTGCATGAACAGCCAGGACCTGATCTCGAGTCCTCCGGTTCTTCAAGCAAGCACCGGAGCACCTGAACTACATGACGACACTTCTCGCAATCATTCATACAATGTTTCACATATTAGAATGTGTTGACGAGTGATACTTGTTGAGTTTTGCTTGCTGAAGACAGGAATGTTCCTTAAAACGAAGAAACAGTAAAAAGTACGATTTCACAAAATCAGTTTCAAAACGTTTTAATAGTTAAGAAAAGAAAAACGGTTTCAATGCAGTTTTGCATTTCAAACCATTCTTTAAAATTATAAATATTGCTTGCACTTTTGCACGAAAAATACCAACATTTCAAAAAAGCCTACATGACTGTTATGCAAGAACGATTTATGGACAACAAATTTCATTTGTAAGAAAAATCTCTGTTTTCAATTTTGTAGTTGTAGGTAGACGTCCCAAAAAGTTCAAACTTTGGCAATTTTCGAAAATTCAGAGTTAACCGTGAAAACTGGACCTATGTCATCTTCCAAAGTGTATTTTACTCTATTCATATATGAAATTTAAAGAAAAAAATTGGAGCCGTTTTTGAGAAAATTTTGAAAATATCCGAAGGGCTTAATGTAAAGTACCCCAAAATTTCAAAAAAATTTTCAAAATTTCAAAGCTTCAACTACAGCCAGAAGAACAGGGGTTTCTTCAATTTGGAAAGAATCGTATATGTGGTTTAGTAGTGTTCACAGACGGACGGACGGACGTTTTCAATAAAATCACTTTTTCGGTATCAGGGGACTCCCTAACGTGTATTGCCGTTGAAATCGCGAAATAGATTATCCGCAGCTTTACATAACTTTCTCTATACTACGTATATTTCTCCGTATATACTTGCGTATACGAGAAAGTAAAAACGAGGAGTACAAGTATTGTTTTGTGCTGAGATATCGAATTATCATAGTTCTAAGGTTATTACAGCAGTTCCGAAAAGTGAGATACAAAAAAAAAGTACTGAGAATTTTCTGTATTTCTGAGTGTCATTTCAAGGTGAGTTTATTTTTTATATAGATGATTCATATTGTAAACTATTAATGTATTTATCTAAACAAGAAAAAAACTAGTATTTTGACTTAATCCGGGGACAAAGTTGTGTAAAAGTCACAACTTTGATATCAATTATTTAAAGGTTCAAACCTTCCGTCATGTTTGACTTACGTAAATGATGACAGTGGTGACAAATATCAAATGCGTGGAGAATACACGAGCCCAAGAACCCAACTGTAAAACACGTTTTCTCGTTTTCTCGTACACATCTTTAGTCCTCAATTAATACGGTTATCAGGTGACAATATGGATATCACTAACGAACGGGATAAACATTTCCTCATATTTCATTTCCCATAAACATTGACAGATTGGTGACAAACTTTTTTGGAAGTGAATGCCAAATAAATGTCAACACGTTCACTATCATAATTGCTAACGAGGTTAGGTTAAATTCTTATTAAATGAATATAAATAAATACACATTTGTATAAGTACTTGTAATAAAAAGCTCCTACGAACTAATTACACATTATATAGTATAAAAAAAGTTCAGCAAAGGTCTTATAAGCAACAAATAAATACAAGTATTTTCTGCTTAACATTCTTATCTTTTAATTCTCAGACTTAGTTAAAACAGAACGTGGAACAGAAGAAAACAAAAGACATCGCGCAGAACTCGATGCTGCGTACCTCCGATCTATAACCCGATGTTAAACGATCTCAGCTACAGAGTTATTGGTCGTTCAGTAATCTGCAAGCCTTAATGTATCTACGAATACGAAATAATTTTTTTCTGAAATGTCTCCATTTTCTCTGAGAGTAACATTTAAGACGTAATAGAAATCGTATTCTCTAAACATATTCGTTCTCAAGCAGTACAGTTTGTGGAAAATGCAATATTAGGGCATCTGATGTTTTAACAATACATGATAATATATTTATTTATCAAACTCTGTTATCTTATTTATGAATTTTATCGTATGTTCAAATTTAGATTTCAAAGACCGACTTTATCATGGAAATTTTGAGATCCCAAATTCGCATCTCCTTGTTTTTTTCTATATTGAGATAAAATGACAGGTGATTTGTTCATTGGATCACCTTCACTAACATGGTGAATAATCATTGGATATAACTTAATTAAGATTCCTTATTTTCTTTGTGAAAATTGGGACTCAATGAATGCTGACCACTTAGTCTCAGTCTACCCCGCACTAAATATATGCCGTATCAAAACAATGTTTATTTAAAAATGGAGATAATAATAAAAAATATTGATTTCTTTCACATGACCACGACAAATCGTACTTTATTATGTTTTGGAGTTAATACATTTTGATATGTTGCTCCACCTACCGAGGACTCACATTAAACATTTTAAGAAGACCATAAAAGAAATACAATTATCAATTGTTACAAACAATTAGGGGATGTGTTCTGTTAGCATTTATCACAAAGGCACAAACACAAAATGGTAATTTTAATGAGTTCGTAATAGCTTCTAAGGAACTTTGTTAAACGTGTAGATAAGACATATTCCTTTCTCAATTGTTAAAAGAACGAAGAACCTTTATTACAAAATTATATAATAAACCCAGAGACTTGTTAAGGGTTCTGATTGTCTCTAGAACAGTTAAATAGGTAAATTACTAGTGATTATACAACTTGGTACAGACTTTTTCATATTTCTAACGATTACGTAAAAATATGATAATGATATTGCAATTGAGACACTACTAATATTTTAGCTATCTCTTGCCAATTTCGTTTTGTCACATTGATTGGAATACAAGATACCAGCACACATTCTTAATATAATCATATTAGCATTTTCAAAAACAAGTTTATTCCTCCTTGCAAGAATTTTGGAATGTCTCTCTCGTGATGACAGTGATTAATGTGTTCCAGGCATCAGGTAAAAAAAATATCTATTCAGCAGGATTTGATCTGGCGTCCATTCCTCTATCTACTACGCGATTTATCTACGGAGCTATCACAGAGATACCTTGCAGCACCGACGAGGGGTGTTGTAGAATGAATTTTATCTTGAAATTTATTGTTCTTATGACATACTACATTTACTCCAGGATACAGCAAACTCACATTCTTGATAAGAATGCAGAGTCATCATCAGCGCGATACTATTCTATAGTTGATTCTAGTTAGAAATATTTCGATTCGTATGCCTACTGTGTACGGCTTGCGAAGTAGCTTCTATCCTGCGAAGTGCTTATCCTGCCCCCTTTCATATCTTCAAGGTGATCTCCACATTACGCGATAAGATTGAACTGTAACTGGTCGCGAAACACCAGTCAGAAATACAGAACCGCGTAGTATTAAACAAGTAACAACGTGATTTTTAAAACCAATTAACACAACTAAGAGAATTGCCGGTCAAATTTGCATTCGTTATTCATGAAAACTTGTAACCTAAAATTGAATGATATAATGCTAACAATATTTTAATTATCTGCAAATGGTTGATTGATTGCTTCTTAAAGAAATTATAATGCTTATAATGTAAAAAACGAAGTAGTTGTACTACAAGAGCAGATACGTTCTTCTCTAATTTCTCACTTCTACGCAGTATTATACTATTACATGAATTGGGAAAAAAGTTTTCAACATGTAAGATCTCTATTTTCAATTTTGTAGTTTTGAAAAATTAACTTTTTTCAATTTTCAAGAATATATAGATTTCGTCGAAAATAGGACCACCGGCGCCTCGGCCAGGTAGTACAGAACGGAGGCTTCTGGTCGTCGTACTGATGCACGACAGAACCGGCCCTTTTTACGGTCCCTAAGACTTTTCAAAAATTATTATTAGTTATAAAATATTGGACATATTACTACTGAAATCACACCATAACGGAACAAAAAAAACTCGCCTCCTGGATTCGAACTCACCACGTTAGCAAGCCGATAGGGTACCTATGACGTTAACCATTCGGCTAAAGCTGTTTCTGTTTCAGTTGCCACATAAAAAAGTAGTTAAATACAATAAAACCTATGATGAATGGAACATAATCGTTTCAATATATTTTCTTCGTTTTCAGAGGTCGATCCTTTTTAAGTTCAAATATAATGTAATATATAATATAATATAAAAATATATAATATAGGAAATAATATAATATATTAATATAATATAATTATATTTTAATAGAATCTTTTCTCTTTTTTCTCTATAGAAAGAAAGTACAAGATTTGTACTTTTTTTCGTGCGTACTTCAGTACCACATTGTCATAATAATACTGTAAAGGGAATTGCAATTATTCGAGAAGAGTCTAATGTCTAGATGTAGGACAGTTTTAAAGAATACTAGTGGTGCTAAAACAGCGCATACTTTCTCACCCGTATTTTCACGGAAACTTACGCGGAAAATACTGAAATGTTCGAAAAATTGTACATGATCTTATTTAAAAATATTATCTTTAAAGAATAGATGTCATCAAGGGAAAAATCTCAAATTTCAATATTTTAGTTGTAGGAAGACTTCGAAATAATTTTGATCTTTTGCGATTTTCGAATAAACAGTTTTCAGCGAACATGAGACCAGCACTATTCTCTTAAACACACATCCCACTATCCAACAACAAAATGTAATAAAAAATAATGGAGCCATTTGTTTGAACATTTCAAATATTTCCCCGGGGGCTTCATGTAAAGTACCCCCCGAAATTGAATATCGGTTTCAAATTCAAGGGGCTGCGACATCAGCCAGATCGATAGGGGAGTATCAATTCTAGTGAAAATCGGCTGAACGGTTTAGCCGCTAGCGTTGTTCTGGGACGGACGGACGGACGGACGGACGTTTTGCCGTCAGTCGATTTTTCGCTATAAACCACCCACAAATCATGGATTCTGGTTACATCACGATTTGGAGGATTTTTTTTTCTAAATTTAGCAAGTGGATTTATCCATTTTTTCGTCACAAGAGTCTTGCAATATGCGTTTTTCTGCAGAAAATTCGTCGTTTTTTCGCGCAGCGTTACGTAACTTTCTCTTCTTCTTAGGGAGAAAGTACAATTGATCAATATATGAGAAAATTTAGATTATGCGTTCACGGAAAATTTTTATGCTTTCACTGCAAAGCCATTTTCCAAATTTGTACAACATATATACAATTTTTTATAACTTCATTTGTCGAATAAGTTATACCGAGAAGAAGAGTCAAGAGTTCACGGGAATTTTGAAACAATAATTGTAATGTTGAAAAATCCCAGAGATATTAATAAAATGTGAGATTTACTACAGTATTTGCAATAACGGTATAGTGTAGAAAGAGTTCGTTTTCAGAAAGTTTCAATAATGTAATATGAGCATAATGTAACATACCCCCCAGAAATATTGGATTCTCATTGAATTCAGAATCCCAATGAACTTGCTAGTATAATATAAATTTTGAAAAAGAATACATAGATTTAGAAGTCAGTAATGTTTTAATTTTTCTACGGTACCATGCGTACACAGGAGGTCTTTTTCCTACAACTAGTCTAAAAATAAATATGTTTGCAGAGTCTTTTTGAAAAAATATTTTTTGGAGTTCAAGATTTCAAAAGCCCAATTTTCCTTCAAAACCCCTTAATACCATTTTTACTTGATATCATTGTTTCTGTAGTATGCTGCGCATTCGATAATGTAAAATACAGTAAAATATTGAATGAAGTCTCAACTCAATATTAGGCCAATTCTTTTACGTCACTGCACCTCAGCTCAAAAACTACGGAAATATTGTAATGAAAGAACATTCATAAATTCAGTGGTACTCAGTTTAAAGTAAATATGTTCATTTCGCCAACCAAATAGAGAAAGTGTGAATAAAATAGGTATTGGCTACAATGAATATCATTGCAATATTGTAGATATCTCTGAGAGAGTTGAAATATTAAGTTATAAATAATAATCGAATTAGCTGACAAGATATGAAAAATTAATTTTGAATTAAATAAATTTCCGTTTTATAATACTATTTTGCCCAGGGAAATGAAGTCCTTACGTTTTATTAGGTATGTGTATGAATTTATTAGGAATGTGTTATATTTATCAAATATGTGAAATTGTCTTTGACAATTGGAAGTTGTTTTTTGTGTATATTTTTAATGTTTTTTTAACTACTAGGTCATATAATGACCACTGTGATTGTTTATCTTTGGGGTTTTCTGTAGGGAGAATACGTAAGGACAACACGAACACACACATCTATGTCCGAGGCGGAATTCGAAACCGCGGCCCTTCCAACCCAGGCAGCTACGGTCTGGTCATCCATTTTCTCTTTCTCTCTTTGTAAACCTTTGACATCAAATATCCAACATCAAATACATCGAAGATATCGCTTAATTCTTCATCATTTGAATTACGTTTTTTCCTGTGTCCCTGGCCACGTGGGGATAAGTGGAAATGAGACCGCTGACTAGGTAGTAATGTTGGCCACAAGGAAGCCAGAAATAAATCTTTATGTTAATATCGGCTCTTACTAACAAGATTTTTATCCAACGTTGCATTTTGAGTGCAAGCAGAGTGGCAGAATTCTTTTCAAACTCACAAGGATCATAAGACCCTTGTCGTGGTCATCCCGTGGCTCTAAGCCCGAGGCGATAATTGTTATTTGCCTTCGGATCGGGCACTACCACTTCTCGCACGGACATCTCGCGCAGTTACCCACCCCCTATCCCCCAGAGATGAAGAACAGACCTTACCGTAAAGCATGTTCCTGTGCACTGCGATAATGAAAGAGCCGAAGAAGGCATAGCTTGTCGACTATGGAGGAGATGCTGGCTAATGTCCTCCGCAAACTCTTTAAACTTTCTTAGAGAATATGGATTTATAAATCTAATATGCGTGAAGGGGATGATTAATATGCCTTTTATACACTAATTTTGTGTTGTTCGTGTGTCACTGTCTTTGTCATTTATTTCATTTTCAAATTAGTCATTTTTTACTGAGTTTTTACTCTTTTAATCTGGTAATTAATAAAAATTATTTTAACTGACTTCTATACTAATTTTCAGAAAATTTTGTGAGTAATATTGCACTATGTAATTCTCAAGATATTTGAGCACAATGCACATTTCTTTTAGATTATAAAAGAAGGTATGAAGTTTCATTTCGTGTAAATAATAAAGATAGTAGTTTAGTTTTCAGATTTGAGGACTTGTGATCTCATTGAAACTCTTGTTTTTTCCGTGTTGATCTAAAACCAAATGTATTTTCAAGTTCGATATGCATTCATGTATTGGGATCTTATGAGCACAAAATATTCGTCATGCGTATATCTTACAATGGCTAAAATTATTTCACAATTAATCATTAGAAAACAAGGACGGTGTGTTTCCTGTGAATAAAAACTTCAATAGGGATATTCGTGTCAAGGTTTCCGGATGTTTGAATTGCGAGAGAGTTTCTCGAATCAAACTAAACACTCCAGAAACTGTTTCTGGGGGTCATACAAAAACCTAACATAAATTGGAAAGATAATACGATTCAGAGACACTGTGTTCCGCTTAAAAATTTTAATTGGAAAACTGTCCCGGCATTGACATTTTTTAACTAAATACTCAATCTCTTTAAAGTTTATTCAAACAAGTTTTTGTTTCTTTCTTAACAGCTCGTTTTGAGAAAATTACATTGATTCGTAACATTTTAAGGTTTTCAAATTTATTCTTTTCTTAGTATGTGGGTATTCAAAAACATTTAAGAAAATATTTAACTTCAGTGTAGATTTTCACAAATTAAAGAAATTAAAAATTTGCTGTTTATATTATTAGCTGTTTATTAACGATATCAATTATTACAATTTTGCTATTATTATCACTGGGAAGGAATAGATAAAATCTTCTCAGTATTGGAACAGAAAAATAGCAACTTTTGAAAAATATATGAAGAATATAGACAATAATGTTTTCGTAATATTTCTTATGAGAGGTTCCCTAGTGCTTTTTCACCGATTATCACTACAAAATTGCATCAATTTTACAAATAGTCTAAAAATATTAACAATAGCAATTTTGTAATGATAATTTACTAGGGACATTCGGCAGTGATTTTTAATTGGTTAACGAAATCAGTTTGCATGCATCTACTCATATAGAAAAAATGGGCGATTACATTTCCATAATGCGTAATAAAATGTGTGTATTGCTTGCATTTCCTTAATAAAGGAGTAGTAATGTCAAAATACAAATTTTTAAAAACGTGAACATGATTTCAATGTGCTTGATAGGAAATATCTATATTATGTAAATGTACTATATTGTGTGTTTCCCGAAAATGATTATGTAATGATTAGTGTTCCTTGCTTCAGAACCATTAGCATTTTAAAATAGTTTGTAAGAAACAAAACTTTTAATACTATTAATTTAATCTGACACAAATTTCTCACAATATTAGATACCATAAATTAGACTTAATTTTCATGGTAAAGAACTCGATCAAAATGTCACAGCCCCTTCCCGTGACCCGCTGCCCCTTGGTTCGTCAGCGTCCACGGAGTTGACAGGGCCAGCGTCCAGTGCAATTGGCGGGGTGATCCTCGCGCCCGCGCGCACTAATCCGTTTCTTTTCCGTGCCCTCTCCTGTTACATCCTCTTAGTCCCTCTCACCCCTCCCTCTCCTCTTACCCCCTTCTCACGGTAGCGAGGCAGCGTCACTGACCTCAGAAATTGCTCCGCCCCTTTGAGATAACGAGGAGGAAAATCTTCGAGGGGAGGAAGGGGGAAGTGTCTGAAACTTGAAGCAAAAGCCAATGATAAGAGCGGCTAGGCCTAGACGCCAGGATTGGTCAAGTGTCCAGCGATGGTTGTCCAAGCTGTGGAAAAGCCAGATTTGGCCGCAAAGGGCATCACCCATATTCTGTGCAAGGGGGTTTACAATTTCAGCAATTTGTCTTTTAAAGGTTTGTTTTTCATGGTGTAAAATTTTGACCTTTTGAAATCCAATGGAGTGGTTAAGTTCTGTTCTATGGTTGGTTAACTCTTCCAATCCTAAATTATTGTTAAATAATGCAGATTTTTTCATACTTAATTTTGAGTTATAATTGAAGAGTTTAAAGCAAATACGCCATGTTTTTAAAATATGTCCTAAAATTTTCGAAAATTCTACATTGTAAAATTGCTCTAAGGCAGCATGATGGTTAAATGGTGGTTGGTAAGTGAGGGAGGCAAGTAAGTGCTTACAAAATGTAAAATTTGCAATTTATTTAAAAATAACTTGATAAAACCTTACAATTGAACTTTCATTTAGTGTGAAAATCACGAAAACAATTTTTAGTAGTAGTTAAGCAAAAATTCAGAACGTTTAAGAGAATGATGAAGGACTGAGGTTCATTAAAACTCTGATTTTTCGAAAACTGCAAAAATTCAGAAATATGTTGACGGTTTCCTAAACTATAATTACGATGAGAGAGAGATTTTCCCCTTAACGGATCATTAGATTTTTGTCATGAAATTCAGAATTAGCTAAATTAAGTTCGGAACCCACAACATTGTATACCATAGCTGTTTTGTAATGCTTGGACAGATAATTTAGAATTCTTCCTGAAAAGGTTGGTTTTTTATATCAGTCAGATATAATTTTATTTTCTTAAACTATTAATTTAAGATTTAAAAAGCTACTTTTCCTATTGCTGTTTTCTAATTCTGTGGTAAAAATTAATCTGGGGGGAAATGTATTATGTATGGCGTCGACCAAAGTGTCAACATTAGATTGATGCAAACATATAATCAGGTCATCCGTGTATCTGTAATAAAATAAGACATGGAAGTGAATTTAGGAGAAGCAGAAGACTTCTATTTGTTCCATAAATAGGTAGACAAGCACAGCGGAGGCTGGAGATCCCATTGCTCATCCAAAGGTTTGAAGATAAAATTTGTTATTGAAAGAAAATGCGGTATTATTTAAAATAGCTCTTAAACCAATTAAAAATTGATCTAAGGGGAGGGAGGTGTATTTATTGATGTAAGTCTAATGTTTTTTAATAATATTATCTAATAATTTAATAGGGATGTTGATATATATGAAGATTTAAGAAAAAAGAAAGTTGATATATATGAAGATTCTAAAGAAAAGATGATATATCCAGGTGGTATGGATATAGGATCAATGCACTTCCTAAACTATAGAGCATTATTCACTTGACTGGACTTTTTCCCTGTAATTTGGCTTAAAATTTGACGATAGAATCTGCCTAAAAAGTAGGGCTATTTACGTTATTAAGTATGGATCTTAAGTTTATCGAAAGTACACAGATGAAAGAGATTTCACAAATGCAGTAGTATTTGATACTACTGCAATGCGGTAATATGGCAATACTCGAAGGCATCTCTGATACCTTTTGGGGAAAATTATATTCATTTACTTTCTCGTATATGTAGTAAAGAGAAACGTTTATAAAACTACATCGAGGTCGAAATTTTGACAGAAATACAAGTACACGTTTTGGGGAACCCTAATTCCGAAAGTGAGTTAAAAAAACATGTCCGCCTGTCTCCTTGGGTTTGTCCGTATGTGAACAACACTATCACCTAAACCATACATTCTATTTTTTGGAAAATCAATATTCTTCGATCGATCTGGCCCGACTGAAGGCACTGCGAAACGATTCTTTTAGTTTCGGGGGAACTTTATAACAAGCCCGTGAAACACTTTCATCATTTTCTCGTAGGTTTTTATAAGAACACTAACGAAAACTGTTACATGTGTGACGGTCTATTAAGACGCGTCCTTATGTTGTTGTTTTTTATTAGAAAAAGACGTTTAATTTGCTATGCAAAAACATGAACAAAGGAAGATACGTTAGGGAAAATGAATAAATGGCAATTATTCACGTTATCGGAAACGAAGATTAAAATAGACTATGGAGAGCGGCAACACATAAAATTATGGCAATGTTTGACGATAAAAACATGTCACCAAGTTGTTCCGTTCAATAGGGAACAGAATTAGTAATGATAAGAAATAATAAACATTGTGAGAAGACCGTCAGATGTTATAAAACGGTGACGAACAGAACTGTATTTATTTATTAAATAAAAGGAAACCACTATTTTTAAAATGAGTCACAGATACTATACCAAAGATATCCAATATCATTAATTGGGAACATTTTGTGGACATTGTGACAATACCGCGATGTTTATTGAGTAACATAAATAAAAGTAGAAAAACGAAAGAACATAGTAATCCAGTCATCCTTTGTTTTTTTAAAAAAAACCTGGTTGGAAGATATAACTTCTAGAGACGCAGGTTTAATATAGATTGTAATTTAAATACAATGCCTTGATACCAGACTCTCAAAGTTTGAAATATATTAAGGCCGTTAACATTGTGCATTTTGTCTAGGAATACTGAATATTTTCTGTTTGAGTAGCTATTGTGAGGTAGAAACTTTTTTAATGAACCCATACCGGATTCATTAACGTATGGTTGGTGTTTTATAATTGTATAGCCTTTGCTGCATTAATTTCCCTGGAGTTTTGTCAGTGTTGGTAATACGCTAATCGATCGTTAGTTTTCTGGAACGTCATTTTTGTTTGGTTTTGGGATTGGAATATTTTAGTTTTTACGAAGTATTGTGTAAAAATCGGTTCTTAATATTATGAAGTCTATTGAATGTGGAGTAGTTTTTTCAGAATGATGTTGATATTGTCGTGCTCACTGTCTTTTTTAAGAGGAGGTTTTTATTATTTTCAGTTCTCACGGTAAAATATTTTTGTGTGGACATCATATACGGGGTCCGTAGAGAATTTTCAATTTTTATACATTCTGGATGTGCTGCGGGGGGGGGTATTAAGTGTGAATGCAGTTTCGAAGTATTTAGCTAATGCTTCGACTTTGTCAATAGGTATAAGTTTGGAAAAGAGTGGAAAGGAGAGACCAAATCGCATTTGATCAGTTTCCCAACGAAGTTTTTCTTTTACTTTTTTCAAGTGTTTATTGGGATGAAGTAATATACACTTTCTTTTAAAGCAGTAAACCATAAGATCGTATAAATGCATTTTCAAGTATAAAAACTGCTGAGTTTCAAGTAACCATTTAAACATTTTTGGGCTTGATCAAACCAAATAGGTATGGGACTGACGCTAAGAAAAAACATTTAGAGGTTTTTTTCTCCGATTCTTCGATTGTCACTATTTTATTCGTTCAGAATACTACACTTACTTTTCGATATTTAAGCAATTATCTATTCAAATATTCCAAACATTGATACACATTTGCGCAAAGAAAACTCTTTCATTCAAGGAAGTATTATTCCTTGGCAAAGGACGTGATGAGGGATAAGAGGCCAAATTTTTTGATGATTTACCCTTGAAAATATATTTTATTTCATCGGAGCGAATACTTTTGTTAACAATCCTTGCAAAAAGCGCTCATTTTTTTCTGTATTCAAAATTAAATTAGTGTATGGCCTAAGAGTGGGATCGCAGAATTTTAAAAACGTGCACAGAACTCACTTCTCCCCATAGCACGTCACACACAGTTTTTGACTGTTTTTGACGTAAAATAAATAAATAAATAAATCCCGTTTTACATATCTGCAGTATTTTCTTTTTTAATTTAAGCGTAAAATCCCGAATTTTAAATGTAATAATTATCCATGATTCTCTCCCGATTTCAATAGGGACGACAAGAATCACTGTTTCTTTTTTATACTTCAACATGGTGTCCTTTTGCAGACCGAGTAAACCATTCAGCGCCGTTTTTATCCATCCTCACAATTCGCCTTCGACGCTGCAATAGTGCCCGTGTCCAACACCTACAGAATCACAATAGCTTCGACGCCCATCGCCCCCAGCACTTGCAATTTCTATGTTCTTCCCCTCCTGCGGTCTTAAATAAATACATTTATTTGAACTGCAATTGGGTATGACCCGGTGGCAGTTAAATAACAATTACAATTGTAATAGTAACAGTAATAATAATGTAACAGAATCGGCTACATCCCCCTATTATATACTTAAATATGCCCGTTTACTAGCTAACTTTTCATAATTCTAAAAATTTATGCGGGCGTGAACTTCTGATGGGGACCGAAACGTGGTGCTCGTGCAACGCGCGCGTGGGTCAGCATCTAATTACCAGAAATCACCACACGTCATTGAGAGGTTTTACTGATAAACATAACTGTCTTCATCTATCCGCTTTATTCTATCCGTTTCTCTTTTGTTGCCCATTGATTCTTTCCTTTCATTAAACAATGACAATAAGCACGTAAACAAAAAAAAAACACCCTTCAATGACGACATAAAAAATTCAATTGACACAAAAATTAAAAGAAAAACCATTCACCCTGAAAAACTTACAAAAATTTCATTCATACCGAATGCGCATTCTAAACTATTGACTTATCGACTCTTAATCTATACAAGTTAAACATTACTTGGTATTCTACATGAATGTGTCTTCGTAGTAACCGAAAACAAATTGGTCATTGCACTTCCCTGTTTGTTGGTTCGGCGCCGCGGTGTGTAGCGCAAGTCACGTTCGTCGCCAGCTGCCTACTCGCCCATCAGTGCACGATGACCGCTATGCTCCGGCCACCGTCATCTCCATGGACATCACCATCGCGCGAAACTTTCTAAACGTTGGCTGGTTTTATAAAGAGCGCAAATCCTCGCCCTCTTTCTTCTCGTTTCTAGAGGTTCCCATGACTTTTTTATTGCGTTAGTTCTATAGGTAAACTTATTCACTTTCCTCTCTATTCTATCTAGATTTTTCCGGTGAGACTTCCTGTATGGATCCCAACATACATTGTTAAGGACCATCAATATTGTAATGATCCCGTCATGCAAAAAGAAACATTATAAACAATTATTTAGTAATAATGCCTTGGGAGGAGAGCGCCGTCAAGTGTTTTGAAGCATGATGAGCAGCGAGAAATCGCATTTAGAAATTGAAAGAATATTCGTGTACGAGTCAAAAGAATACAACAATATATGGACATTTCGGAAATGATACGAATTTATAAAAATTTTTAGTTGTATATAATTGGTAGAGGGGAATTGGAAATGGAAAGGATAAATAGCGTAAGGAGAACCATCGACTGTTTTTTTTTGAAAGGAAGCGCTTGGAAAAAGTCGAGGAGTTGTCAGAGGATAATCATCCGAGACGTCGTAAGGCACGGACGGAGATGCGTGGTAGGCGCCGTAAATTCTAATATACAGTTTTGTCAGAGGCATAGTGCTAAGTTATTCGTGAAAAAAATGGATGGAATTGGAATGTGTGGTCGCAAGAAGGTTTGTGGAAACCGGTGGGGCCGTGAATGTACAGCAGCAGCAACTTCAAAAAGGGAAATGATACAACTTTTGACATTTTTTTTGTTTTTGTGTAGCAAGACCAAATTTAAAATACATTGTAGGACAAAAATTGTGAAATTGTGGTTGGAAGCAACGCTAAATGGATCCAATAATGAGTAAGAGTATAGTAAATTTTGGAAGGTGCACCAATAATAAATTAAAGAAAGTAATTCAAAATATTTAGTATTAATTAGCAGTGTCGTTAACTTAAAAAATATTTGTGATTATTGTATTTTTCTTTGGCTACAGTAATCATTTAAATAATTACAAGGAAATAAACGCAGTTGTCGTTATTCAACTATGGAAACAAATTTCAGGTTTTTATTTTTAATTAATGAGAATTAGTCCCTACAGTAATAATAGTGTTATTTACGGTTTCCCGTATGGGCCGGTTCTGCATACCCACGGATATAAATTCGTTGATGTGGCTTCCTATTATTACGACGAGCTAGTAAAACAGGATAATGGTATCCAATATCTTGGGAGAGATTGATGGAAATATAATATTGTTATTGTGATAGGAGATAAGGATAATAGGAACCATGACAATATGCGAACATCAGGATAACCGCATCATGTAGGCGGCCCAATATTCAACCACTGCGGAAATTCTCTTAGGCAGTCCCCAGCGAGGCCTGCTTGTCCGAGCCAATAATTAGGATCAACGAATAAACTTAAAAAAATTATTGGATGCCAATAGTGAGCCTGTTGATGTGCACATCTGTGTTGTATAACACCTGGGTTATAAATTTGCGGTTTTAAAATTTGGTTTTATATGTTCGGCCTTAACATCTTCCTTGGTTTACGGTATCGATTACGGATTACTTTATCAATGCATTAGTGACAACGTGCACAAGAACGACTTCAAAAACTCATTTTTGATATCATGGATCCCCAAAATTTATATTTGTGTCATAATTTCTACCCTGATTTTTTGCCGTATTTTATGCAACTTTCTTATTCTACTCTGTAGATACTACATAAATAAGGAAAAGTAGAGATTGCCGAGTTTGATGCAAATGATAATCATGTCATGTAATGTGTGATGTTCCTATTTTTTATTTTATAAAGTAGAATAACTCAGTTGGTTATATGTAATTAATGAGCATATTTAGTCAACTAAACGAAAAAATAATTTATATTTCCTTTTTCAGTATAAAGCCGCTCAAGACGACGAAACCTTTTCGTTTTGGTGTATGCCTGTGACATACTCGGACGATAACCCTGTGTCAAAAATAGTAAGTATTCGAAGAAATGAAATAGAACATTTACGTATATCAAAATAATTATGCTTCGGGCATGGGTCTGTTTGTGTGTGCCGTCCATTCGTTCTTCATTATCATCATCATTCAATCTTCCATCCCCCCAGGACTAACACCATGAGGTATAAAAATCAAAATCAGCCTAGTGCTGATCCCCTTGATTAGTTACATGCAAGACTTGCGATGTGATAAAATGATTGTGCAAATGCATGTCCTGTGTGGTCCAAGATGGCGTAATCGCGAAATAAATAAATAAATAAAATAAAAGGAGCGTGATATTAGTAACATTTGGAAAACTAAACATTTTCGTTCCCTAGTTATATGCAACGGTGCAACTATTTGCAACGGTGAACGAACTGCAGATTTGATTTTTCTGCATTGCTAACAATATAGTAACTCACCCTCAGCTCTACTCCTACCACTACAAGCGAAAGGAGAGCTGAATAAAATGTACGCATAGTGAAACAATATGCATGTCCAAAAGCAAAACAAGGGGCCATCTCAGTATTTGCACAATGAATCAGGGAAACTACAAAAATGTGATCGAGATGGGGGTATTGACCCGAAAGCGGAAATACATTACTTGTTACGGGCATATTAGGTATTTAAAAAAAATATACAATACAAATGTAAACTAATCCATTATATATCATTGTTTTGTTAACCCGTCAAAGCACAAACGTAAAATATATAAGTTTTAAATATTTTATTGTTCAAAATATGTCAATTAACGCTTATGACATCCATTGACACATGAGTGATATGATAAGAAAATAACAAAATACAGTGGTGTCACCTTGACGTGGCATTGGGCACTACGAATACAGGTTACCAGAATATCAGTCCTGTTTAGAAAACAAGCACTGAAGAGTAAATCGTACGTTTGTGTGAGTTAATCAAACCATTAATGCACTTCAAAACACACATTGCATTGTTGTCACACAATTCTTGTGTGCAGATGACCCTTGTACACTGCCTCTGGGAACAGCATTCCTTTTCATGTGCACCTGCTGCAGCTACTAATCACTAGGGACCGGAAAATATGTAATATGAAACATCAAAATATGTACATAAATATGTAATGAAAACAATAAGAATATACTATAAAAAATATGTAATATTAGATATAATATGTAATATTCAAATACACTAATTATAAAACACATTTTCATAATACAAAATTACATTTATAAAAATATTTCTAAATAAATTTTAAAAATAATACAAACGTTTTAACAATCATTCAGTCAATCAATCAGCAGTAAAAGCTTCATCTATTGTTTTATGCAGGACCGTAGTTTGACAGTGAAGTTAGGCGCAATAGAAGCCATCGTACAAACTGGCAATATCTACAGCCAGTAAACAATCACTGCAGCGTGCAGCATTACACACCGCAAGTAGTATACGTCCGCAATCGCAGATGTTTCTCGGAAATTAAGGTTAAAGGTCACGAAACGCGTTGTCAGTGATACTTTTCACACCTTAAGGTAAAAATGATCTCAGTCGCTGACGCGCACTTCCCGCTACAGAGAACTGAAGTAGGTGTGCCAGATTGTGACATTACCGCGTCTTGATGTAATATACCTCAAGTAGACAGCACACAGTAATAATGTAGAAGAAATGCTAATTTTTTTGAAAAAATTCTTTTCATAAAAAAGATACGTAATAAAACTGAAGTCAATTGATAGAATAAAAATATTTTGTGAAAATAGCAAAATATGTAAAATATGTAATTTAGTACTAAACATGTAAAAATATGAAACGAAAAAATTAGATATTGTGCTTAGACGGCGACGAATCACCAAGATTATAATTTTGAGAACGGAAAGAAGAACGACAAAAAATATGTAATTACATAAAAATCCAGTCTCTACTAATCACACATAGCGGGAATTCTTGATGAACCCGACCCACTTGCTGAATTTGTATGAGGATGCTTACCATACTTACAACAACGTGCACGAAATTCGAAATTTATTCGAAATTCAAATAAGTCAAGTTATTTTCTGTCCCAAATTTTCTCGATAAGAGCCAGGCATTTTGATATGCCGCGTCTAGTCCAAAGGCAAAAATTATGTGAATAATGTTTGAATTTTTGAATTGATTGATTGAGGTTTTTCTAGAAATTTGTTTCTTCACGTACTGTTTGACACTAGCTCATTGTGCACATCTGAGTTGGTTTCCCCAAACATACTAATATTTTATGGAGACATATTCCCTTTCGGTAGTAGTATTGCAATGTATACCTTCACCTCATGCATATCAATGTCAAGAATATGATACCTGTGCATAGCGTATAGTTTGCTCATCTCACATGTCTCATGTACAATGAGTACATGTATATGTACATGTATAATAAATTATATCCTCATTGTACACAAGTTCAAAACATTGATTCTGTGTAAGATTTTTATTATACACTACTGTTTGTGGAAATTGCAACACCGTGAAGGAGCGGCATTGAACGCATCGCATTTCGTGGATAAGTTTGTGATATTGAGATCGCCAGGTGATTACATTTACAACGCCGCCAGTCACGTGGTTGCGACGTAGGGACGGCTTATCGCACCATGTTCGGATATAAATAGAGGCGCCTTGGAGAGGCTACAAACAATGACAGGTCGACCCTTGGCTCGCACAAGTTGTCTGTAAGTCACACCATGCCTCGTCGCCGACAGCGAGTGCAGTACGAACACTTGACGGACTTCGACCGGGGCAGGGTCGTTGGAATGCGAGAAGCTGGGTTGTCCTACCGCCAGATTGCCACACGTGTGGGACGAGCCGCCAGTACCATCATGCGAACATGGCGTCAGTGGTCTGCGGAAGGTCGTACCCACCGCCAGCGTGGGACAGGGCCTCGCTATCACACTACGGCGAGGGAAGATCGACACCTCTATCGTATGGCCATCACCGATCGCACAGCGACATCCACCACGTTAGCGCAGCAGTGGAATACAGTGACTAGTCACAGCATGTCCGCCAGCAGTGTTCGGCGCCGTTTTGTGCAAAGGGGCTTGATTGCTCGCCGCCCCTTCTTGCGCCTTCCACTGACTCTCGACAACAGACGCCTCCGACATCTGTGGGGCGTCGAACATCCACATTGGCGGGCTGAGTGGCAGCAAGTCATCTTTTCCGACGAGTCCCGCTTCAATTTGTCCAATAACGACGGTCGTATACGTGTTCGACGACATCGCGATGAACGCAATCTGGAGGGATGCATTCGCCAGCGTCATACCGGCCCAACACCCGGTGTAATGGTATGGGGTGCCATTGGCTACCACTCACGGACCCGCCTACTCCGCATTGAGGGAAATCTCAACGCCCACCGGTGCATCGAGGAAGTCGTGAGGGCGGAGGTCGTGCCCTACGTACAACGCTCGCCTGGAGCGATATTCCAGCAAGACAATGCGCGACCCCATATCGTTCGCATCGTGCAACGTGTATTCAATGAACACCAGATACAGCTCCTTCCGTGGCCGGCTCGTTCACCTGACATGTCGCCAATTGAACATGTGTGGAGCATGCATTCCCAGAGGCTGGTCCGCCAGGCACCTCCGCCAGCTTCCACCGTCGAACTCTGGACGCGGCTTGAAGGAGCATGGCAGGATCTGCCACAAGAAGCGATACAGACTCTTATTAGCTCAATGCCGCGCCGTGTACAGGCTCTTGTGGATGCGCGTGGTGGCTTCAGAACTTACTGACTTGGCATGTATCCATGTATTTGATGGTACTGCAAATGAAATAAAGTAGTGCCTGTGGCATGGGTGCACAGTACATTGAATATCATTTCCCTAGATCCATTCGTTCTTGGTGTTGCAATTTCCACAAACAGTAGTGTATTTTTCAATATTTTCATCTTTGTCACCACATCCTAGAAAGACACCTAGACACCACATACTAGAAATAAAGACATTCATCATCGGACCATTTCTGATCATAAATTTCATTGGAATATTTCAGCTTTTTAGTTTCTACGGAAGAGCGAGACTTTTTTTCTTTCGTTGAGAGAACTAGTTAATTTGGTTCATCAGGTGCTAAGGTCAGATTTACTTCTACTCTCCCCAAAATCATATCTGAAAGATTGATTGATTTTTTCGTGTTTCCGGGCGCGTCAACTGCTTCGGTCATTAGTCCCGTTAGTGTAATGCATGTTTTTTCTCGGGAGATGGTGATTTTCCCTCGCTGGATGGCGAGATCCGGCACCGACCTACCGTCGGCTAGTGGGGTTCCCCCTAACCAGGACTCTCCCACCAGCGGGGCACCGCCCGAGCCGGGACAAGCTCTAAACTCCCGACCGGTCTCCCGGAATATGTGGAAGTGTAAGTGAGTGTGTAAGGGGAGAGGATAGAACAAGGAAGAGGAAGGACAGATCGCGCGCGGTCCGTGGCCCGTTTGGTAGGGTACTGCTCCGGCATTCACCTGGTGTTGATCGAAGAAACCACGAAAAACTACCGATCAGAGCAGCCGGCCGCTAGAATTCTCCTCCAGACAGCGACTGAATTCGACCTAGCTGGAAAGCTAATGTCGAAAATCCTGCCGCCGTCAGGACTCGAACCTAGGACCTCCCGGTCAGAGGCACTTCAGTGGCATCAGTTGCTGCACTGAGCTACCGCTCCTGGTTTATCTGAAAGATTATTCACTTCTGGAGTATTCTCATCCCCTCTTATGTCGTCTGGGAGAAGTGCATCGTCAGAAAGAAAAATTGTGATGTCATCTATCAACTCATAAGTTTTTTCTTCCAAATGCTAATTCTTTGTGCAAGTCAAGTTGTAAATTAAAAGGAATTATTTTGATACAATAATCTTTCAGTAAGTTCAAACTCATGATCGTTACTTCAGAAGCACGTAAATGTATGAGAGCGGAAGCGCACGTGTCCAATGTCACCTGTAGGTGACACCTGGTATTTCTGACGTAACACTGCACTCAAATACAGCAAATTCATGAAATTGATAATATGAATTGTTTAATTGACATTTCACAAAGTGATAAAAGTTTTCAAAAATTTAAATATATTATCTTTCTTTATGATTTTTCTCTCAAAAGAAATTATCTCGCATAAGATCACCTTTCCGCTAGAACTGCTTCCTCGATATCATTTTATCGCTCTACAGAGAGCAAGGCAATATACCGTGTGGCCCACCTAAGATGTTCTGAGAACTGAGATGCGGTTTTGACTAAAACTACTATATGCAAGGGGCACATATGGTCATACATAATATTATTCTATTGCATTTTTTATTGCAGAGATATTGACCCAACTTCGATTTTTTTAAATGGAATCCTAGATTGTTTTAGCTTATCATAACAAGCGTGAAGAGACGAGTTCATAAATATGCATATCGCCATATGGTACATAACAAAATTTTCGAGAAATTAAGAGTTTTAAAGACGCACACCGACTGCTGGTTTCCGTAATCTGAACGAGAAATTCTTTGCTGTAAAATGCTATTTTCAGCAGGTTAGTCAAAGATCTAGATGATATGTGCAAACAAGTTAAATTTATTATTAAACAAATTGACTTATTAATCACTGAACAACAGTGTTACAAGTACAGTGCTGATTTGTCTGTTTACTATTGTACGAGGGGCATTCAATAATTAATGAGATAAATTGGTCTGAAGAAATAAACGTTTATTTTTACAAAACAGAACTTTTCCTACTTTTCAATATAATCCCTAACAACATTTATGCACTGTCTCAACGTATTATCAGTTTTTTTACACCGGCTGCAAAGGTCTGTTTATCTTGGTGTTTCAACCAATTTCCCACACATTTTTTGATATCATTGTTATTCTAGAACTTTTTCCCACGTAATACCTCCTTCAGTGGACCAAACTTTAGGAAATCGGATGGTGCTAAATCGGGGCTGTATGGGAGATGAGGCAATACCTCCCAACCCAGTTTGTTCAGCAGTGTGAGGACGTGAGTTGTCTTGCTGAAGAATCACACCTCTCCTCTGAGATCCACTAAGTTTTTCTCTTGTGGCTAGCTTCACCTTCTTCGAAAGCATATCTGTGCTTTTGAATGAAGTTATTCACTGAGATAACCACAAAAAAACGAACGTACAGCGACCCTAGACACCGTCAACATGACTTTTCCTGCTGTTGCGGCCAGAACGGTGTTCGTCAGTCGCTTGAGTCTCGACTACTTTTGAACAGTTCTACTCACTTGGCAAAATTCACGCGGTTCATACAACTTTTACCGTACACTTTAGTCATTCTAGAAAATATATTAGCCGTTTATTTTAACATTCGACACGTATAAAACGAATCGCACAACGTTGTTCAACCAACGTGAAGTCGTCAGGTCGACTCGCCATCATTCAACTTAATTTTGAGGTTATGAACACAATAATGGTGATCATTTTGATGGTCAGGGCTCATCCTAGTATTGCCAACTTAAAGTCCTAAAATTACCAAACTTGTCCTACCAACTGTTTTTTTCTCCATACCAATTTGTCTCTTTAATTATTGAATGACCTACGTATTTTGATTTCTATTACCTCTCACAAATTTTTGAGGAAACTGGAATACGTTGTCTCTTCACTACTACAAACAGTAAGAGCAAGCAGATGAGAATATTTTGACGTGTACTAAGGCGAAATTCAAAACATTGCAGGAATCAGATTGCAAAGTTTCATTAATGTTAGATGGAATTTATATCAAATCTTTTTTAGACAAGAGTGGAAATATACTTGACACAGCATATGATAGTCCAGATGCTGCTACTAAACCTTACGTTTTGTTTATATCCTATGAATTTCCCTTGTATATTATTTCAGTAGTACAAATGAGTTTTGCGACTCTCACACGCAACCAATTTTATAAATGTCGAGAATAAAACGAAGAATAAACGGATGTGTGTGATATAGGTAGTACCTCACTCAGGCATGATATTTATTCTCGTCTCACCACCCAACATCGTGCTAGTCTCAGTCATGATGTGTGTTGGTGTGGTGAGGGTGATGCTGTGTCCCTCATTGCATGGGAGGTGCCGGAGATGGAGGATGGTGCAGTGAATGGGTTGAGTTGTTCTTGTAAGGTATGTAATGTTTATGTTATGATATAAAAGAAATTTGCAAATATTTTGTAACTTAGCTAAAAATTGTTTCTCATACGTGTGTTTTTTTGGTAACATTATTCATGAACAGTGTTGTTTTTCATTTTCTTTTATATTAGCCCTGAGGATGGAAATAAAAGTTTCCGAAACGTTGGCAAACAACGAGTGTACATTTTTCTGACCAAGCCCCGTTAACCTGCTTTTCAAGTCTTAATTTATGGTCGTTAAGAACTCTTCATTATATATATATATATATATATATATATATATATATATATATATATATATATATATATATATATAAAATTCAGTTGGAAGAAAAGAAGGAAAAATCATTTTGAAGAAATGGAAAGGAGTTGGAAAAATACTGGGGAACTGTGAATATTAAAAATAAGAGTAATTCATGGTTCAAGAATTCGGTTGTTTTTGGTGCATTGTCTTTATTTCTTGCGTTGATAATGTTTTGAATATAATACATTTATGTGACTTTATATTTTAGGTATTCGTCGCTCTCTTGCAATACGGGTACAATAAAGTTTTTGACCTTTGTGAAACAGTGTTCTTCACACTACGCAAGAAAAATAATCAGATTTCCTTCGTTCATCTGTACCATCACTTCTCAATGGTTCTTATATCCTGGATGATTTGCAGATATGGAGCAGGTAGGTGATTAAACTTTGGATTTCAATCAAGCTGTTCCGCTTTTATACCCTAAAAAAGACTACGTCGAACCATATCTTTGCCCTTTGTTCTGCTTCCGCGTAGCTGTCACAAAGAGCAGAGCAACTCGCAGATACGGCGGTGGGGTCTGGCTTAACACTGACATAGTGTGGATAGATTGATTAGTAATTGCGGGCGCGTCAAGAGCTAAGATCCCATTAGTGTAGTACATGTTTTTATCGGGGGAAGTGGCAGTGATCTCTCCCACTGGATGGTGAGATCCGGCGCCGACCTACCGTCTGCTAACTGGGTTTCCCTGATCAGGTATCTCCCACCACCTGGCACCGCCCCAAACGGGATAAGCTCTAAGCTCCTGACCAGTCTCCTGGTATGTGTGTTAAATGTAGTGCATGTAAGTGTATGTGAGAGAGAAAGGGGTGAGGATAGGTCAAGGAAGAGGAAGGAAAGATCGCGCGCGGTTCGTGGCCCGTTTGTTAGGCTAGTCGCCAAATGAAACCCAGGTACGTGACGTGACGTGACGTGTCGTGGCGCAGGGTGACTCATTGCGAGTTTCTGAGAATTACAATGCTTATACGACCCGAGCACGTTAGAACGCATGGTGACGTGTCGCCGTTTCTGAAAATAGTGGCACTGAGGAGCGTCGTGTCTTGCACACAGTTTTCTGCGAAGGTTCACCGTCACTTTTCTTAAGATGGAAGACAAAACTGGTTGAAGTCGTTCGTGTTCCTTACGTTCTTTATAACATAAAGACAGATGTACTTGTTGAGATGTACTATAATGAAGTGATTTACGAAGCGTGGAAACTTCGAACCCATAATTTCAGTTTGAAGAAGCTGCAAGACGTTTTTTTAAATAGCGAATTATTACCTAACATTTAAGTCAATTAGCAAGTTTCCCTTATCGTTTCAAAAATTTCCTCAAAAGTGCAGAAATATGCAGTAACCTTCCGATATGCGCAAATTTATTTATTTATTTATTTATTTACGTCAAAAAACAGTTAAAAACTGCGTATGACGTGCTATGGGGAAAAGTGAATTGTGTGCACATTTTCAAAATTCTGTGACCCCTACAATAAGTCATATACTACTTAAATTTTGAATTTTTGAAAGGGAGAAAAAAAAGAAACAAACAAAAAAACTCCCATGTAATAAAATCTATTTTCAAGGATAAATAAGCAATAAATTTTGGTTCTTATTACTTCCTGCCGCGACAACATGGAAACGATAATTTGAATAATTGTATTTTCCTCTGAATTCTAGAAGACGTGCACAGAAAATGAAGTTACATTTATGTCCAGAAGCAAAACAAGGGGCCATCTCAGCATTTGCTCAATGAATCAGGGAAACTGGACAAAAAACCTGATCGAGATGGGGGTCATTGACCCGGAAGCTGTGTTACAATAGCTGTTACAGGTTGTTTATACTCATTTATACAGTCCAAATGGTAATTAATGCATTATGTATCATTGTTAAAATTAATGTTACTTTTCTTGTGATACTCAGTATAGTCTCTAATTGTATAGAAACAGTTATGCAGCAGAAACGATTTCACTTGGGATTTAAACTTTTCTATTGAATTTAATCGTTTAATGTCATCTGGCAAAGTGTTGTAAAATAATGTACATGTATTGTATGTGAATTTTTTGTAATGAGCTGTTGATACTGTCACCTGATGAATATGATTTCTACGTCGAATGTTATAGTAATAGACTTCGGCATTTTCTGAAAATATATTCCCGCCCTTAAGCAAGTCATTTTTTACAAAAACCACTCATTCGTAAATAAAAAGACACGGTAATGGTAGAATTCCTAGATTAATGAAGAGAGGCTTACATGAATCACGTGGGTGGGATTTGGTTATTATTCGTACAATTCGTTTTTGTAATCTAAAAGTCTGGGAGCTATAAGATGTATTTCCCCAGAATATTATGCCATATCTCAGGCGGGAATGAACATTCGCGAAGTATACACAACGAGCAGTATGAAGGCTGACTGAATTTGCAAGAATTCTGAACGCGTAGCATAATGAACTTAATTTTGTGTTCAATTCATTTAAATGGACGTTCCATTTAAGGTTTGACTGAATTCGCAAAAAATGCCGATTAAAATTTGGCAGGAAAGCTCCAAATGGGCTGATTCGTAAAGAAATGATAATTTTCTAAGAAAGCATTAACAAAAAATTCAAATCCGAGATAACTAAAACACTATAAAACACATAGACTTACATTGCAAACACTACTAGTTTTTCCTCGGTTTTAATGGGTCTTGTGGCATTGCAGTCCCCTCTACGAACCTCATTTTTGATCAGATCATGCACTTCTTATAACTGATCGCAGCTTAATCTAAAAATTTTCATCCTTAAATTCCTTGGCAAGTTCAGCATGTGTTTCTCTTTTCTTCATGTAATTACATCTTCCTCCTTTTCGTTCCAACCGAACGGCGTAACATACGTTTCTAACTAACTCGCTTTCGCAATCCGATTCACAATCCAAATTTATTTACATCGCGGAAATATTCATCTTCGCCAGCGCTCGTACCGGAGTGAACTCCGTAGTGAGAGAAAAACTGCGACCCATCTTGCGGTGATCGTTGGGACTCATTGTGCCGCACACTGGTTGAGTCGGGCCAAAAACCTAGCCATAAGGCAAAATTCAAGTGCCCGTTCGGAATTCTGACTTAACAAATATCGTTCGGAAGACATTGGAGCACACTACTTCAGCTTCTGAAAGTTATATCAATCGTTTTTGTCTTCCTCACGGTCTCGTGAAGTTACCGTTCCTCGAATCACTCGAATTCATTGATTCTTGCCAACGATATTTGTGAAATAAAAACAAAGTGTTGAAATTTTTTGTGAATTATTTTTGTATTTCCGAATAGAAGACACTTTTGACTATAAGGTATAGTTTTAAGAATAAGTGTCAAATAATTTAATGTATAATACGGCTAAATTCTTACGTATGGAGCGTAACAATGTTAGTCACGTATATTGTGAATTATATTTTCTGTCCTGCGTATTTCTACCTCAATGAATTTTTTTATTTAATCAAGTAGAATGCCCTTAATAAGAATAACACACATTTAGTTGCACATCTCTGCACCTTTTTTTATTTTATAACCTATTTACTGCAATGCTACATAGTAAGATTTAACACTAGATATCCCGGAATTGCCTTCTCGCCTCAGGGAATTATTTTCTCTATAAAGTTTTTCGATTTCTCTTTCTTAAAATTCCTTTTAATAAGAAAATTACTGATATAATTTTTGGAATGATAATATTAAACGGGTGGTCACCGATCTGATTTTTTCGAATTCAAGGTTTTTTTCCGGTTTTCCAGGTCTGAGTATATAAATTTTCCAGGTTCTGCTTCGCACATTACAAAACTTTTTTTTGCGCATTTCGTAACCAAACTACGTTGCTCACGCACTTTTTTCTCGCAACGCAGTACTAGAGTATATAATTTTGTACACAAATGAGCATTACAGAAATCTCGGATTATTTCTATGAAACGTATGTTACTATTCAGAGTCAGCCAGGAAGTCGACTAATGCCAACACAGGATATGAAGTATCGTATTCTTTTCATAGTTTACCGTGAAACCGTTTTAACAAGCGAGAAAGAATATTTTTTCAAGATGGCCGCTGTCGATCGTACTAAACCTCACGAATTTAGAAAATAATTGTAGATTAACTGACATACATATTCTATTTTCAAGATTACTTAAAAATATACGGATTTTCTTTCGATTAATTACACGGAAAATGGGAAAAAAATACTCTTCATAAAATTGTAAGATTTCCACATTTTATAACACTTCGGAATTTTCGGAATTAATTAATCTTCATATTTGGTTGAATCATCCCAGATTTCTTAATTTATGAAATTTTAAAAATCACATAATCGACTTTGCAATAAAATAATTTTAAAAGTATGTCCAATAATAGTATTTAGAATCATAACAGTTTTCACATCAATTTAAATTAATTTACGATATATCCGGTTATGTTTTTCAAAACAAGGATTACTTTTTCCTACTTAACACAGTTTCTCTGGAAAGATAATATTTAATCTGATCTTATCTCTGTTTTAATTACGTTTGATTTTGAAAATATTAAAATGTTGGCATGCTTTCGAATTTCCGTCTAGTCATGCATAAGATTAAATTAGGACTTTTCCGAATGATTTAATGAATACATCCATGTAGGCCGTAGCTGTAAATATGAATGAAGACAATGATCGTTTAAATCAGGCACGTCAAATCGCGCCAGCACGAGCTACTTGCCCGCCTGGGGTGCCCGGCACTCATTCGGGCACGGTCAACTTCCTCTGACTCCGTACTCATCTCCCCTTAAAATCCAGAAAGGGGTGTACATGCACAAGCTGGGGCGGCGCGATGAGCTGAACAGTAGCTTTTTACAAAAATATGTTGGCCAGATTTGCCCTATCAAATAACCGAGAATTGTGTTATGTTTATACTCTTCACTACTTATTACTATTTCATGTTTATTTTCTTACTAAATTCTCCCTTATATAGACATCTTTGCTAAGTGACAAAAATATTTAAATGGCGAATTATTTCCTTATTTTCGTTTTGTGTAGTGTTATCAAATCATTCAATTATTTATTGTATTTAGTAATAATGTGAAATAAATTAACAAGTCTCTAAGTCAACAATTATCGCTTACAGACGAACAGCCCTTTTAACAGATAATACTATTTATCTGTTAAACCTTCTAACTTTAACGTAGAAAGTTAATTCTTTTTTTTAATTTTATTTTATTTTATGTCGCATCAACTACAAAAGGTTATTAGCGACAACTACACAATAACATTAATATTTTTATACATGGGAAGTTATGACATTTATTGGAACATTCACATCACATTACTAAAGTTTATACACTTGTCTTATATATCCCCGAACAATTTTATGCTCTTCAAAAAATTGAGAAACCGATTGCATTGTTCTCTGTCCTTTAGTACACTTGACATGTCGTTCTTAACACCATGTCTCGTCCGGTCATTCTCAAATCTGGGGCACAGAAATAGGTGATTAACATACATAGAAACATTACAACCATTATACATAAGAGCTGTTTTTCCTGTGATCAGATGGGCATGTGTGATCTTGGTGTGACCTATTCTGCATCTAGTTAACACAACCTGGTCAGCTCTGCAGAAGAATGTGGCTGGATTATAATCATCGTATTCACATATACTTCTTAATTTGCATCGGGCGTTGTTATTCCATTCCTGTCTGTCCAATTCTTGTAATTTTCTCTTGATGTTGGCGTGATAGTTCTGTGGTATTATGGGAAGGTTACTTCTTTCATCAAGTTGTGACGCCTCTTTTGCGGATCTGTTTGCCAGCTCATTCTCCGTGATACCCACATGAGCCGGGATCCATCCAAAAGCTATATCTTTACCTTTAAAGTTCAAGTTTCTTATCATACTAACAATGTCTAAAGCTAGCGGGTTTCCTGAATAAAAGATATTTCCAATAGTCGACAGAGCCAATTTGGAGTCTGTTACTATCAAAAATTTACGTTCACTGTCTTCGAGAATGTTGTCTAGTGCTGTTATGATGGCATATAATTCGCTGGATAGGACTGAGTACTTGTCGGGCAGTTTGGTTGATATTACTCTTGTTGACGTTACAGCGGCACATCCCACCAAGTTGCTACTTTTCGAGCCATCTGTGTATATTTTGTTGTAGTTCTCATATTTGGCCATTTCTTCTGCTATTCTGGATCTTATCTCTTGGTTGTGAATTTTTGACTTCTTAGGATTGTTTGTCAGCTCCTCAGCTTTAATGTCCTGCAGGGTCCATGGTGCTTAGTCAGTGATACTGACAGATTTAAGAGGGGGAATTTTTTCTGATATTGTGCTTAGTATTTGTATAGCCCGTACAGTGATTGGTTTTGGTTTTTTGAAACATAATTTCTTCCCATGTATGTATGTAAGCTGGTAAATTTGGTTCACAGGGTTGCCGCAGTTAGTTGTAACTTTGATTATATATCCTACAATTAGATTTCTTTTTCTTTTATCCAGGGGTGGTAAATTAGCATCCTGTAACATGCTTATTACCGGACTTGTTCTATATGCTCCGCATGTAAGCCTGGCACCAGTGTTATTGATAGGGTCGAATATTCTTTTAATATTCTTATTTGCAGCATCGTAGAGTATGCTGCCATAATCCATTTTAGCCCTGATCAACGCCTGGTATGTTCTTCTAAGCACTGTATAATCGCCCCCCCACGCCGAATGGCTTATGATTTTCATCAAGTTTAGCCTTTTCGTGCATTCCACTTTCAGGCTTTTAATATGAGATATCCAGGATAATCTTTCGTCAAGTGTCAGGCCTAAGACTTTTCAGGTTTTACATTGTTTTATCTTGTGATCACCGATAATTCATGGATAGAGTGTTCTCAGTGGATCGTTTCCTGGAGAAAATTATGAATGTGGATTTCGTCTTGGAGAATTTTAGACCAACTTCAGTGGAGAATTCGAGGATGGTGTCTAAGATGCTTTGCGCTATAACTGCTATGGAGGACAGATGTTTACCAGTGATGCATATATTACAGTCATGCGCATACATGCTTACTAGCGCGGGAGGTTTGATTTTGGTCTGCAGTTCATTTATTATCAACAGAAACAAGGTCACACTAAGCACAGAGCCCTGCGGTACTCCATTTGTCAGCATATATCTCTCTGATAAGGCTCCTCTTACTCTTACATTAATGTAACGTTCTTTAATGAAGTTACGCACGACCTTAGCTATGTTGCCTTTAATTCCATGTTTCGTTATTATGTCCATAATACGCCGTCACCAAACCATTTCATATGCCTTTTCAATGTCGAAGCTTAGTACCACTGTGAACATGTTATTGGCGAATCCATTGTGGATGCCGTTCTCAATTATTGCAATGCTGTCTAAGGCAGATCGGTTCTTGCGAAAACCACTTTGATGAGGTGATATTAGCTGATGTTTTTCTAGGTACCATTTACGTCTGTGGTTCACAACCTTCTCAAGTAATTTACACAGACAACACGTTAGGGCAATAGGCCTGTAGCTGTCTACTAAAAATTTGTCCTTACCAGGCTTGTGAATTGGAACAATAACCGCTTCTGACAATTGTTGTGGGAAGACATTGTTTAAATATAGATAATAGTAAATGTATAAAAGAACACTGATAGCTTCTTCAGGGAGCATCCGGATAAATAAGTTAGGTATTCCGTCGGGACCGGTGCTGGTGTCTTTTAGTTGACGTATATTGACCTTAAGTTCTCGGAGCGTAATGGGTGCATTCAGTTGTATGGAATCATCTATTTCATCTTCTTCTACTTCCAGCTTTAGGAGAGATCTCTCAGTTTCTTCTTTATGTTTCGTGAAGCTATCCGCAAGGTTTGCATCACTAGAATTGGAGGCGAAAAACTTTCCAAAGTTATTTTCAATATCGCACGGGCTGAATAAATGGTCCGTCTGGCGTATACATAGACTTCGAGTAATTTGTTCTGAATTTTCCATCGATAGCATTTATTTTCTTCCAAGCCTCCGTGTAGTTCAGTTTACTGTTTAAGGATGATATATATTCCTTCCAGCAGCTCCTCGTAGATTGTTTTATGATTCTTCTTGCCCTGGCTCGTGCTGATTTAAACGTGAATTAATTTTCATTTGTGTTATGTTTCTTAAAAACATTAAACCAGTGCTTGTAATTCATAACCGCTTCTTCACATTCCTTTGTCCACCAAAGTAGTTTCTTCTTTCTTTTAGTATTTTTTGTTTTGGGTATAGTCACATCCGCTGTCGATAGTATAAGTTCTGTAAAGTTGCACACAATATCGTTTATTTGCACTGAGTCGTCGATGTTCAATTTCTTAAGGTTCTGAACTTTGCTCGCAATGATGTCTTGGTACGACTTCCAGTTGGCCTTTTTAAATATCCATCTGGGCATATAGATGTCCTCAGGATTAATCGAATTCACATATGACAATGCTATAGGATAATGATCACTGTTGTGAAGGTCCTCCATTACGTTCCATTTTAAATATATCGCCAAAGTTGGAGTGCAGATGCTTAGGTCGATGCAAGACGAGTTCCCGCTACCCGCATTGAAGTATGTAGATTTTCTGCAATCGTTCAAGACTATAAGATCTTCATTATTCGCAAATTCACCAACAATTGTCCCTCTACGATCTGTTCTTCTTGATCCCCAAATCAAGTTGTGACTATTAAAATCGCCGACTATCAGTACCGGGACAGATATTTGTGAATATAAATTGTCTAGGTGGCGAGATTCTAGCTGAAACGCATTAGGAATGTATACGTTACACAGATGAAAACTACTACCTCCAATATGCAGCCGTATCACACATACTTCTAGGTCACTTGTAATAGCGCATTCACTACACTTGATCGACGTATGAACATAGATCGCAACACCACCACTGGCATTTCCACACATCACTCTGTTTTTATAAAAACATTGATAACCTTTTATATTAAAATGGTACTTAGTTTTGAAATTGGTTTCTTGGATGCACAGTATATCATAGTTTTCGTCTTTTAGAATCTTCTGAAGAAATTCATACCTAGTGAGAAAACCGTTCCCATTCCATTGTAAAATTCTTATCTTCGTATTTGAAGATCTTCGCTTGTTAATTCGTCGTTGTCAAACGATTCTTTTGAAGAATCTGAGAGGACTGGGTCCTTAAGTTTCTTCATAATTCTCGTAAATCTTGATTTTATTCCTCTGTCAGACAGTAATGGATATATTTCTTTAAGCATTTCAATTAGCCTGCCTGTCTCTTTGGTGTAACTGAGAGATATTTGAAGAGGGTTACTTAAGCCATAAGTATTTTCCAGAAAGGCTTTTAGTTGCTCGTACGTTAGTACATTGTTGGATCCTTCTATTCTGTCTTTCGCTGAGGATAGTTGCTCCACTATGCTTTTCTTGTTGCAGATGCTACTAACGGTGTTCTCCCTGGATACCTTCCTTTTCTTTTTCTTAGTTTGTTTTGCCGAACCGTTAATTTTTCCTTGGGGACGGTTGAATTGTTCTTCCTGAAGTTCACTTGAATTGTTGCTGGGAATACTTGTGATCTGTGATAAGGCTCTCTTAACAGGCTTACCTTGGTCAAGTGGGGGAAATTCATGATAACTAGGAACCTTATCTCTTTGTTCGTTGTCAGCGGCTACATTGTTATCAATTATGTCTTCAAATTGGTTGAGGTTAATGTCTCCTACATTTTTAAAGTTTTTGGCAATATGACCTTCTTTCTTGCAGTGAAAGCACTTAATGATACCGCTTGACATGTAAATCCAGTTTCTTTCTCCTTTGTATGTTATCAGTATGGCTTCAGGTATCAAACTTAATGAGTCTTCCGGAACTAACACCTGTCTACGGAAACTTAAGATATGAGTGAACTGTTCTTTACCAAAACCAGCTCTGAGAAACGACACTTGAGAACTGCGTATCACTTTTAATTTATCTAGTTTATCTTCAATTACTGCATTAGGAATCATAGGATAAACATTTGAAATTACGATACGTTTCTGTCTACTCACCAGAGACCGAATATTTTGGGAGGAGCCCTCAACATTAATAGTCTTGTGCTTCTCTGTTAATTCGTCCACTAACGTCTTACTGCTCAAAAATACACACACCCTGTTATTTGAAATTTTTGAAGGATACGCGATGTGACTAGGCGGAACAATCAATGCTAAGGCTTCTACGTACCTTTCGAGGGGTGTGCTGTGGTCTTTGCCTTCAATTATAATACCTTGTTCCTTCTCCAGGTACATGGCATTGAGAACGACTCTGTTGTAACTTGGACGGCCGGTGTGGTTTTCTTCAACGGGCTGGCTCCTCTAGTCAGAGGCCTGCCCTCGGGTAGCGGCTTCGGCATCCGCCATTTATTTTCTGTTCCCTATTCACAATGAGAAACAGGTCGATCGAAATCAGAACAGTGATATGCACTGAAGTAGACTGCTCACTTTACACTGACACTTAAACTTCTTGAGTTCGATGAAAACACGTAAACGAGTCACAGAATTCAAAAATAACAATACTGTTGATTCATTTTTTAAAAAAATTATTCTCAATTGAGAATTTGAAATCTGACTGAAGTATTATTTAATTTTAATGGATACTTCTTCGTCTTAAAAAGAGAAAATTTGAATTAATGTAGATCAATTTGGAGCAATGACTGTCAGTTGACAGACTTCTCGCAAAGATTGTCATCTACCAGATATTCAGTGACATACCGCTACTCCCTTTGCCGTACACTTTCTTTTAACTCGCGCTAATCTCTCGAGAAACAATTCCCGCGAGGCCTGGTAAGCTTATTATCTTACCCGCGACCTTCAAATGCCTGGTTTAAGAAGTTTTTCTACTTGTTAATTGTAAGCATGACTTAATAAAAGTGACAACAATAAACAATAATTTGGTGTTTTTTCACATGCTCACAAAACGCTCCTTAAGCGACATGTATTTACGTTTCACCAAGGTCGTTTTTAAACGATCATCAAAATATCAAATTTTAACCGACCAGTACACCCTGCTTTCGACGACCTAGACGACTCGTTAAACTGTTGTGATATTAGGATGCATCAAACGCGTACATTGTATTTCGTTAACTTTGTTATTTTACTCTTTTGCTGTTAAAGTGGCGTATGTGTAATAACATGTGTGATAAGTTTGATGCTTAACTATTGAATACGGAGTTTTAAGAAACAATGAATCCAGAATATACAATTTATCAAAAAAATAATTTTCATAACTTTTGAGTGATGCTAATTTAGTATTCAGTTGCAGAATGTTGAAGACACTGTTCCTGAAGTTTTTAGAAGAAACAGAATCATACCCTTCAAACAGCAATAAGACTAACGCACATGCATCATGCGTAGCTTTAGTATTTTTAGTTACAAGACATTTTCTCCTCGTGGACGGCGAATTTTTTGCAATGGATTTTTTTCATCCACAGGATGGAAGTTCTGTTAATAAAAAGACCTTTTCTTCTGTAATCGCCTAAATAATGCAACAGTATATGGTATTTACACGTGGTGCTTCAGCAGTACGGCAGGAATGTTTTTAACGAATTTCCAAGAAGGGAAAACGAACTTTCTTTCCCATGATAGATGGCACAAAAAATAGTTATTTATGATTCATGGGCCTTTTTGTCTCCCAAGTTCATTACAACCAGTTAACGCCCGTGGTACATAAATAATTTTATTATTTTACCTGATTTGAATTATTCATATATACTGATTTACTAATTAATAGTTGTTAACTTGGCTCGGCTTGTCATTTCATATTTCCCTCCCGTAATTCCCTTTTATAATTCACTCCGTAGGAGAACATGTAGCAATATTTGACTGTTGTCTTATTTCCCTCATAACCACGATCTCTCATTCCAGGTAAGTTAAGCAGTAAATATCGAGCTCCGAATCGAAGGCAATAAACAAGAAATAAAGTATTAGTAAACATAAATATATTCTCATTCAATGTGCAAACAATGCCAACTATCTGAGAAATATAATAGATTGTACGTCGTCTGTGTTCAGCAGCCAATACAGGACCGCATTGTGACATTGTAGACTACCGCTGTATGAGGATAGCTTCCTAACAATACAATCAACTTCCTTGACCAATCGTCAAAGCTACCCGGAGCTTAATTTCTACTCCAAAAGTGCCGGTGAAACGTAACGAGGCGTCGAATACTTGATATTCATGAAAATGAAGATCATCAAGATCGATTTGACGAAAGTTGGTGAAAGCGGCGGTAAACATTGAAACACATCACGAACTGATGTGCCAATCTCACAAAGACACAGTGAACCAATGTCTCTCAATGTTAGGGTCACTACTTCCCAAATCGGGGTCTGAGAATAGAGTGTACTGGAATTTCCAGGTATGCAACCCTAGTAGATCTCCGCATGTTCATTTTTTTCGTGCTCCCTGTCAATTCGGTCTCTGTCGCTCGATCTCCAGGTAGGCTATAAGCAAAGAAATTTTCGACTGCGCTCTTATTCCAAATAAGGACAAATTTCTAGAATATCACGTGCGTGGTAACGTGGTGCTTTCAATCAAAAAAATAGCAAGTCGTACCGCCGATTTCACCAAAAAAGAGGCGCGACTAATCGAAACTCATCTATTGAGCTCTCGACGTTTCTTCCGCAAATATCTCGTCCATATCGTGCTACACATAGACAACCATATAGGTGCTCTGCGATGCTGCCTACTCTATCCAGGTTGCACATACACACGCGACAGTGATTGAAGTGTGACGCGGGAGTCAAGGACTTTGCAATCTCTAAGATTACATGTCGCATTTTTTTGTATGTATTTGGATTTTACCGACCGCCATTATCAACCGTGTTGAATCATGCAGTTGACCGAATACAAATACGATGCCGTGAATTTGTGTTAAAAGTTTGGGAAAAATCTGAAAATAAGGAACAATCCCGGTTTTTAAAACAAATTCCCGTTTTCTTCGGTTCTTCCAGGCTCTTTCAAATTCCCGGTTTTCAAGGATTACAGGTTCACTGGTCACCCTGATTGACCCGCGAACGCGAGAATATTGTATCCATATCATTTTATGAGTCAGTTAGCCATTTTCAAACCGCCATTTTGAATTTTGAAATTTCATTATGATATTCGGAATCGATGATCTCCAGAACCCTATATGTATATTTTTTATGTATTTTTGTTTTTTAAATGAGTACATCCGCCATTTTGAATTTTGAAATATATTTATGATATTCAAATTTAGCGACCTCAAAAACTCTTTTGATACCCATTTTTACGCAAATCCACTCGCATTTGCAATTATGACCAGGTTTTAGGCCCGACTGAACCAGTGTGTGCCGTGAGGAATTCGGCGTGAGTCACGGTGCGTCACGTCACGGATCTGCGTCTCATTTTGCGACTAGCCTTAGGCTAGCTGACTGCTCCGACATTCGCCTGGCATTGATCAGAGAAATCACGAAAAACTACCGAACAGAGCAGCTGACCTGACAGCGACTGAATTCGACTTAGCTCTCTGTCGAAAATTATGCCACCGTCGGATTGATTGATTGATTGATTATTTTTTTCGTGTTTCCAGGCGCGTCAACTACTTTGGTAGATAGTTTCGTAAGTGTAGTGCGTGTTTTGCCCGGGTGGTTTGGATGGTCTTCCCGCGCTATATGTCGGGATCTGGCGCCGACCTACTGTCGGTTAGCGGGGTTTTCCCCAACCAGGAATCTCCCACCAACGGAGCAACGCCCCAGTCGGGACAAGCTCTAAGCTCCCGGAATATGTGGTAGTGTAGTGCATGTTAGTTTAATTGTGTGTGTGTGTGTGTGTGTGTGTAAGAGGAGAAGATAGGACAAGGAAGAGGAAGGACAGATCGTACGCGGTCCGTGGCCCGTTTTGTAGGGTACTGCTCCGGCATTCGCCTGGCGTTGATCAGAGAAATCACGAAAAACTACCGATCGGAGCAGCCGGCCGCTAGAATTCTCCTCCAGAGAGCGACTGAATTCGACCTAGCTGAAAAGCTAGTGACGAAAAATCCTGCCGCCGTCAGGACTCGAACCTAGGACCTCCAGGTCAGAGGCACTGCAGCGACATCAGTTGATACCCGGAGGCCCTTCAACAGAATTGGCTGACCTAATGATTTCCCTATATTATGGTTTAATGTGTGTTCAAGATGTCCCGTAGAAAGTTTGAGGTGATCTTGCTTGCTCTTAAAACTTAATTAGGCGAAGTCGAAGGCAAAATAAAAGAATTTGGGGTGTTACTTGGAGAGAGTGTACACTCTAGCAGGACGCAGGTTTCCCAAGTAGGTTTGCTTGATTGCTATTTACTTTTACAACTTTTTTTCTGATAGTCACGCTGTATGCATCTTATTTCCGAAATTACTAATTCACGACTTATATTAGAATGTCGTTCATTTAAGTGTTTAATAATGAAAATTATGTACACTTTCTCCTTACCTCCATGTCTGTTTGTTTCCGGCTGAAAGCAACACGCCAGAAATTGTGATTAATATGTTCCTAACTAAATTGTTCTATTGCAGGTGGAAATACCATTTCAGGTGGATTGATCAACGCGTTCGTTCATGTTCTAATGTACGTATACTATGAGATGTCGTTATTGGGACTGAACAAGTGGCTTTGGTGGAAGAAGTATTTGACGCAGATTCAAATTGTAAGAACTCTTGTGCATTGCAAATTATTATAAACTGTTTCCCTTCAACATATGCATTAGTTTGATATATAACACTATTAAAACTTACGAAAAAAATAAATGAGGTATTTGATTGATCCTATAACTAAATGAATTATACGCGTTAGTATATTGGTCCTTATTCTCATTTTACTTGCACGCATAGATGTAATAGAGAATGTCGTTTACAGATATCAATTTGGGCAAACCTTCCATACTCTAGCAACCGGTACGTTGTCATACGCCTTCTGAAGATCAATGAAACCCCGATGAACTTCCGTACCTCTCCTCACACCGCTAAAAATCTCAGTCATGAGACTGCCTCGGTCTTCCTACAAGGCGTAATTATTATGATCTTTCACTTTCTTGTTTGTTCTTCCGCCTTCTTGTACGCTGATTTTTTTTATTAACACATTTATTCATTTTGGAGGATTTACATCGTTCAGTACAACTACTTTACAGATGTATTTTTTCAGACTTATTCTAGTTAAAATATCTAAGCTAACTTAATCTATACATTGGAGAGAATACTCTAGGGGAGAACCTCGGTGTTATGAATTGTCGTTGGCTAAAATTTTGAGGAATGCTTCAAAAGGGAATCTATTTTTTATTCGTGTGTGAATTGGATTTTTCGGAAGTTTGTAATGGGAGGCTACTGGTATATCTGCTAGGTTTTGGTAGAAGTTGTGTGATATTTGTGCTATTTGGTTTATTTGTACGCTGATATTCGGCCGTACTCTATAGTTCTCAACGGCGTCCTTCAACGCATCATCGGTCCCGTTCAGTACCAGTTTGTGTCTTAATTCTTCACCATTCAAAATTCCTTTTAACTATTAATATTTAGGTTTGCTCGCAATTAAATTATAAACTTGTCTCCAACTACTGCATTTTACATCTTCTCGCGACCACGGTTCGAGCAATTCTGCCTAGGCTCACTTGTGCAGACACATCCAGTCTCCCCGTAATTTTCCGATTTCAATTATTTTCACGGAATTCCTCAAGTGTCCATGATAAATTTATTTCTAAAGAATTTACACTTTTTTCCGTGTCTATTTATTATTCTCCACTTCCCTTAACCTCCCGTTTATATTTTTACTATGCTGATTATGCTAATCCCCATTGTTGTCATTGGACGTTAAGAAGACAAGCAGTATTTTTTGGTACTGTTCTGATTTTTGCTTTTATGTTAATTTTTTTTCAAAAATTCTTCACTTAACAAATATCTTACCTTCTTATATCTGCCAATAGTTAACTTTGCCAATATCACATACTTAATATATTGCAATTTTAACACTTAAAATACGCTTAATATAGTCTACTATGTATTTGTACACTCACACCAATCGTGAGTGTCGTGCACAAAAGTGCACTTCTAATTTACTCGGTCCGTTTATTGCCCACTGCCTTCGAATCTCCGAACTGCTCCAAGCGTATCAAGAAACCGCTCGGGAAATCGGCAACATGAGCTCTTGGCTGGCCCTTTCTTACCAGTAGGAGAGGGGAGTGAGTCATGCAACGAACGCACACTGTGTGGATGCCGCTCAATGACAGCGGTTTCTTCGGCATTGCCGCTTCTTAAGATGACTGATGCATCGACTAGCGAGCGATTTAATACACATCTCAACCGAACAGATTGTATGGAATTTTGAAAAATGTATGTCACTGAAAAAAATGTGGCCTATAATTATTTTTAATAAAATATATCTTGTCAGATTTTTGTCCTCGTAATTTTCTCGGACTCCCGGCGTTAGCCTCGGTAGCTTACAGCCACTGATCTTACAAACCTTGTAAACTTTAATGTATTTTATTAAATTAATTGTTTCCTAAATATTGTTTGAGAACTTTTTTTGCAGAATTCATGTGTTTGGAAAAATATTCGTTTAAACGACGGTGCTGGCGTATCAAGAAACACACAATGTAGTACACTTCATTGTTAAAAATTATACAGATAGAACATAAATTGTATTTTTAGTAATATAAATCAGTATTAGCAATTTGTTCAGTAAAATTCCAATTTTCTGTATAAATTGTTTGTCATGACATGTTAGTGTTTATGCACTGTAGTATTGAGCTTGATGAGCAGGAAGAGTTAAATGAGCAAAAATCATTGAATCAAAATAAATAAATTAATATATTGGGTGACCCATTTAACCAGACAAAAAGAAATAATTTGAAAAATACACATCGTACAAAAAAATATATCCGATAAAAAATTAATACCTCCAAGGGGTATATCTGCCTGACCTAAAATCAAACTTCGCCTTCGACCCCTGAGGGTGGGAAGGAAGGCAACTTTGAAATCTTAAATGGAAACATTTTTTATTTCTGATTTTGGATTCCACTCTAGTTTTGTCTAATTTTTTTAAATTTATTATGGTGGCGCTGACATCTCAAATTACGATTTTTTGTAATTCTGAACAAATTACACTTTGGATTGAAAATATATAAAAAAAAACACCGGTTCAATAGTTTTTAAGACTTAACTAATGATAACGTTTAAGCCCTCCCCAACCTCCCGGGGGAGGTTGTTAACGTTCTAATCTCAAACGAAAGTCCCAATTTTTTCATTAGAGATTGAACGTGTTTTTTTCATTCGTGATTAGTTAGCGTTAATTTTTTTTAATTTGCACTCGATAATGAGAGGCAAGGGGGCTCGCCTAAAACATTCACCCCGAAGGGAACAAAAAACTACGTCCAAGTCGTTGTTCCTGGGGGATGCTAAAAGTAGTTTGTAAAAAACATTTCAAGGCTATCACGAACAAAAAAAACTATACGTTATATTTAATTATTTAATGAAAAATGAGTGTACCCGTTTGTGACTTAAGTTATCACCCACCCTTCCTCCTAGAGTGAGATTGGGGGGCTTAACTTTTATCTCTAGATACTTTTTCAAAATTTAGTGAACAGGTGTTTCTTAATTTTTCAATTCAATGTGTTCTCGAGCAAAAAATCTCATTTTTGAGATTATAGCTCCATCTATCACGAACCCAAAAAAATATTTTAGATAAAACTTATGATTATTTTAGTGTAGAATCCAAATCTGCAATACAAAATAAGGGTTCCCATTTAACATTTCAAAGTTGCCCCCTCTCCCCCAATGGATGGGGACGATATTTAATTTTAGGTCAGGTAGATGTACCCCTTCGAGAAATTTATTATTTGTCCGAGACATTTCTTGTTCAATTCTTATTTTTCGAATTATGTTGAGTTGTCTGGTTAAACGAGAGAGATGTAGCCTATACTTTACTATTTCACGTATAATACATGTTGTGTTGTAGCACCACCAGGTTTTAACCTCTCCCCCTTTATTAATTTTGATGTACATACTCATACATTCCTGCGTTTCATCAATTAATTTCATTTTTAATAGTGTTAAAATAATGGTAAATTCTTAAATGCATATCTCTGAGTGATAATTATACAAATAGAATGAATTTCTCTGTTTTTCCAAAAAAGGTTTCTAGGGATCTTTATTATAATAAAATTTTATTTTTTATTTTCAGATTCAGTTTATTGTCGTGTGCATCCACTGTCTCTCAGTATATTTCCAGCCTTCCTGTTACTATAACAAGTTTGTAACTGGGCTGGCAGTGTATGAAACTGTGGTGATTTTGTACCTATTTCTTCATTGGTACACAAGGGCGTACCAGCTCAAGAAGAAGGAAAAGTGAACTCAAAGAGGTGTATGGAATTAACGTCATGGCAGACATTCCTTTGAGGATCGTGTTAATCACCGACCTAGTGACTATGAAGCATTAGCAATATCAATGAAGGGCTAAAAGACTGTTTTATATTGTTTACATCATAAACTGACAAACAGGATTTCAGTATTACGAATTTATATTAATGTTACGACAAAAGTATTTTTTATTTCTATAATGTTCAATAAATACACGTAAGTGTACATAGCAAAAATTCTGCATATTAAAAAACTAAATCGATAGATTGTATTTTATATTTGAACATTATATCTACCTGTTTGCTTGTTACTGAAAATACAGAATAATTGTACAGAAAGTGCTGAAGTCAAATAAATTCAAAGTATTTTTTGAATGCATTAAACGCCAATATATGCCTTAACAGGTTCTTGGCTTTCTTTTCAGTGCTTTCCTTCTCGTCATTGTGCGATTTGTGCTTGCACGAAAGTCCTAGGACGCCCTTTACTCTGTTTCGTCCGGTCATTGTACAAACGTCGGCGTAGGTGAATAGCAAGGCAGCGCCGTAGGTTGGACCATAGAAGAAAGACCTAATAGTGACAGGTGATTGGGCAGTGAAAGGTTACCCAAAACTGGTGCCCTCTTCAGAGATAGCGCTAGCTCTGTCAAAATATAAAATTTCAAAAATCGGTTCAGGCTTGATACCCTACCCAATACCCTCGAAATTAAAAGATCCTTTTCAAATTCGAATATTCCTGACAGGCAGATCGTTCGAGGAATATGCATTTTGGTGAAAATCTTGTCTATTATGTGTTAGTGTTATTCATTGGTTAAGTGAATGAACGGACAAAGAGAAGCTTTCAAAAATCACTTTTCAGGTTCAAAAACAGCCAAAATGAGCGTTTTTACAATTCCACGAACAGAAAAAGTAATGTAGTTCGTTTACGAGCAAGGAAAAAAGCCCTTTTCAGATCAGCGACCTACAAAACGTGTTGACACTTTCCTGCAGCATTACATAACTCTCTTGCTCTTTCCATAGTATACGAGGAGGTAAAAATAGGCCAGGATTTGAACTCGCGTCCCTCTAATCAGCAATAATGGCTAGCCCATATGACGCTTCCACAAACATTTCTCATTGCTGTGACTAGAAGCACATTTTAGAGAAAGAACATTAAAATAATGTTCATTGCGCTTATTTTTCAGAGAAATGTACTCCAGGTGTCAAAATAACAAATTGAGTTCAGAATGCAAAGGAATAAAACATGCAACACTACAATAGTTCACTTTAGATAGAAGCATTTTAAATCAGAAACTGAGTTCTAGAGGATTGGCGCTCCAGTCCGTCTTCCTGGCTGCGTATTGTTAAGGCTAGCGTTGTAGATGAACGTTGCGATAGCGATATATAATAGTTGATAAGAACAGTCGGTCTGAAATCGCGAATCGCATAAGCGCCAAATTTATACCTGATTTTAAAAGACCATTCACACACTAAAGTAACAAGTAACGCGACAACAGCACATACTTTCTCGTGTTATTTATAAAGGTTACGAATTATTGTAATAACTATATAATTAACCACAATAGTGTTATTCGCCCGCAAAAACTGAAACGAGCAACCACGGGCAGTTTGTCTTCCATTGGAACAGCCATATTTTAAATGAAATCCCTTGGATATGTTCAAAGTTTTCTCAAATTGCTTTAATTTTTTCGCTCGACTAGAGCATAACTAGTTGATTGATTGATTGAGTTTAAAGGGCGCTTCAACTACCAAGGTCATTGGCGCCCATGTCAAAGTATTTCTAAAAAATCAATTCAAGTTTATTAAAAGGGTTGCTGGTGCAACTTTCCAGCTAATTTAAAAGCTCATATATACCCTAAAAGGAAACGCATCCATTACGCATAAAAAATCAGGTAAACAAGACAAATTTTAAAAACAAATCTGGGGCAGAGAAAATATTGATTGCCCTTATTTGTCAGATAAAATTATGTATTCCGCTTTCTCTCAAAAAACAAAAAAGCTTTGAGAGCGCGGAATCGTCATCTCCCAGCACCTCTCGTAGAGAGTTGCCCAGACCATGTCTTCGTCGGCTGCCAACAAATTTCAAACATTGCAGGAGGACGTGTTCCACGGAAAGACCCGCCCTGCATCTATTACAGGTAGGAGGAGACTCACCTCGAAGGAGGAAACTGTGAGAAAAGTGGCAGTGTCCGATACGAAGACGGGTTAAAATAACTTCCTCACGCCTTGAAGGTCTGGACGAGGAACGCCAAGAATTGACAGAATCCTTTATTGTACTTAGTTTCTAGGTGGTATTATGCCACTCTGTTTGCCACGCTCTAAAGATGGATCGTTTTAAAGAAGCTGTAACATCAGACGATGGTACAAAAGGAATGTCAACACGAGTACTCTCAGTAGGGGAGATAGGCGGGTCCTGGATCGGAAGTAAGATAAGATAAGCCATTTCCGGTCTTATCTCACTTCCTGATCCAGTCCCCGCATGACCTGTGATGCGGATGACGTGGGGTCTTTGGCGCGGTGCGCCCGCTCTGGTGGGGAAGTGTGGAAGGGAGAGGAGCGCTCTGGTGGCGGAGTGTGTAAGTGTGTGTGACGTGGCGTGGTGGTGGTGTTTCAAAAATGCTTACCGTCCGAGGCGGATTCGAACCAGGCGGAGTTCCGTTTCCTGTGACGGGGGGGGGGGGTGACGAGCGCTTTGGCACTGAGCTACGGCGGCATCCACAGTGGAGTTGTGTGGCGAGAGGTACTGATAGTACGCGCGCGCGGCGCTGTGGCGGCGGCGGCGGCGAGTCCGGCGGACGGATGTGTCTCGATAGCGCGCGCGCCCAACCGCAACCGCATCCGGATGTTGTCTGTGCGTGGAGGCAGCGCGCGCGCTCAAGGCCGGCGACCGGGCGGATGTGCTCTCGATAGCGCGCGCGTGCAACCAGAGACGCTGGCGGCGCGCACTCTGCGAGAGTCGACTGGAAGGAAAGAGAGAGAGAGGCGCGCGCATTTTGAAAACTAATTTTTTTTTATTTTTTTTTTAAAAAGACCTATTTTATTATTGTAAATATCTATTTTGAAAACTAAATTTTTTTATTTTTTGAAAAGACCTATTTTATTCTTGTTTTATTATATAGACTTTATTATATAGTTTGGAAAAAAATGGAAACCTTACAAGGTGTTGACAGGAAAATAAATGAAAACATTACAAGTGAAAAGATTTTTTTATTGGATGATCTACATAATTTCCTTCAATGTAGCAACTCGACACGTCTTCCTAAGAAAAACAACAACATAAAAAGGTTAAAGATGTCTCCATACGGAACAAACAAAAAAAACGAGAATCCTAAAATAATACAAACCCGTCAATGAGCTAACACGCACACTTAGCTTCAATTAATAAAATGGGCACTACTATCGAGTAAATAATTAATAATAAGATCACTAAAAAAAGTGTACCAGAACATTTTCATATTTCATTGGCATCTTTACAGTTTGAATGTACAACTAAGAGTGATCTTCTGTGCGTGGAGGCAGCGCGCGCGCGCTCAAGGCCGGCGACCGGGCGGATGTGGTCTCGATAGCGCGCGCGTGCAACCAGAGACGCTGGTGGCGCGCGCTCTGTGAGCGTCGGCAGGAGGGAAGGAGAGAGAGAGGCGCGCGTATTTTGAAAAGACCTATTTCATAACAGAAAATGAATTATTGTTGTTAGTTTGAAAAAAGGAAATCCTACAAGGTGGTGACAGGATAAAAAACAAATGAAAAACCGTACAAATTGAATGAATGATTTTTTTATTATAAACAATCAATCCATACAAACGGTGACAGGAAAATAAATTAAAAACATTACAAGTGAAATATGATTTTTTTATACAAGAATATCGAGAAAGATGAGAGGCTCTAACTCTTCGTCGTAGTCGTTTTCATCCTCAGTGTCACCCGCGTTAAATGTACCGCGCTGTACCATGACATACGAATTCACCAGTGTTCTAAATAATTCGAAATCGTTCCTCGCTTCTATACGTCTTCTAAAACGACGCAACTGATTTAGAAAATATACACGCGCAACTCGGCGAATATCCGCCGCCACATGACGTTGAATCGTCGTTAAAGGCGGGCGCGCTTCCTCTTCTTGCGTTTCTTTTTGAAACAATACGCTTCGACACATCGGACACGTATTGTGAGTTTGCAACCATCGATCGATACATTCTTTATCCAACAAATGGTTGCAAACCACCGTGCGTACCCGTTGCGCCTGCAATGGTTCGAGGCAGACGCTGCATACGGAGGAAGATGAGTCGCTGACGTCGTGGTCTTCCTGGGTCACAATGGTGTAAGGCGGCGGCGGCGACCCATCGATGTGAAGACAAGAAGAAGAAGAAGAAGACGTCAACTCGGCCATCAGCACACAGCTTTCGGAGGAGGAGATTACGTCGGCGGACTATTTTCGAACGGCTGGCGAAGAGACTGAATGACTAGACGGACGTGGGAGACTCGCCGTCGCAGTGTGTAACCGTACGGATCTCGAAGGAGGTGACCGAGAGCTTCGATGACCGCTAACACTTCAGCGTGCACAGTGAGAATAAATTCTTCCAGTTGATGAGTACTGCTTTTGTCGAGCTCCACCGCCTCGTGCGAGGGGTGGGGTGGCGGTGATTGTTTATCACAGTCGACAGGAAACGGAAGCGGGTCCGCCATGACGAAGGAGACGCAGGGAACGTTCAGAGCTTGCTGGATGGCACAATAGCGCACGAATAATCCGTCATTAATACACATGGAGCACGGGCAGGATGACACTTCACCGAGAACCATCATGATCCACAGCACTTTATCGTGACATCAAATTGCGAGATCGTGAAGAGCTTTTTCCCCCTTTACGTTCTCTTCTTCGTTTCCATCATCCACTTCCCCTTACACATGACAGCGTCGGGCAGTACGCGTCACGTCAAGGGTGACGTCGACGATCGATTGATAGACATTCACGTAGTAGGTTCCCCGAAGACTGCAATTGTGAGCGATGATGGCGAGATCAGCGACGGCGTCGCGGAGACTGACCCAGTTCTCTATCATCTGCTTCTTCCATCCATCGTCCGCTTCCGCTTCTTCACCTCCAGGTCGTTCCATGACGATTGTCGATGGACGGATGACATGTTGACTCATCGTCCTTTAAAATCTATTGCAAACGCTCTCCCCTCCCTACTGCTATCAACACTGCTTTAAAAGTAACAAATCATAAAAAGTGAAAACTATCTAATCCTATATTGAAAAATTGTCTAAATATAAATAAAAAGTTAAAATAAAAATAATACAAATCTCAATGCATAAAATGAAAAGTTTTAATGAAAATATAACCAATAAAAATTGAAAAGGGTCTAACCATAAAATAGAAAAAGTTAAAAAAGATTAAATGAAAATAAATCTAATCTACTAACTCACACCTGCAGGGACGAGCGTGCATGCTGATGAAGAAGAAGAAGAAATGGACGGACGCGTAGACATGATGCGGAAATGACCCCATGGTAGACTCGTAAATTTATCAATCCAATAGCGTTTGTCGTCGGAAACAGACAACGAACGCTTGTTTTGAACAAATGAATAATTGATGCGAGATTTGGATCGAATGACGCATTGCTTGTCGATTCTACTTTCGTTTCGAAATAAACAGTTCAAATAATTTTGAAATTTATAACGTTTTACGACCGAACGTTGTACTCCCTTCGCTCGAGAAGAACACGCCCGAGATCGGGTTTCGATGGAGTACATTTTTGGACGTAAACCTACGTAACCGAGCAGGGGGTCGCTTCCGCATTCGTCCTTAAACAGCCCTAGTACTTTCTTATTGCGCGGTGTCACACCAAAATCGTTATCGGGACCGAAACAGGAGGTATCGAACCATGATGGATGCCGATTCATCTCAGCATACACACTCGTGGAAGTAGAGAGAATGAATGAATCGGTATACATGTAGAGAAGTTGAAGATCGCGAAGATTTTTTTGGCAATTATTATAGTAAAATTCATACATCCAATGCTTCGAAATTTCCAAAATACAAAACCCCAAATAAATGGGCTTCGCGAGCTTCACCTTCGTATTGCACAACTCGATCGGCATGAGATCACCGTTCACATGACTACGCATGAAGACCGGGTCAGCGATAAGGTGTCTCGCCCCACACTTCCCCTCCCACCGATTCACGAGATAAATGCGTCGGTGGTTGCGAACATCCTCCATCGACTTCCCGTAAATAGAATTATTCATGAGTTTATAAAATATATCTTCAAAGTCGGAGGACGCGCGCTGTCGACGCGAGTTGTTGAGGTCCATGTATGCGGCAAGCCAAGGTCGTTGTGAAAAAGAGATAACGCGATGAATTTTGGTGAGTCGTACTCCCAACTCGAGGGCCTGAAGTCAATTTCGAATGTGAACGACAACGACGCCTGGGTAGAAGCGTCGCCAGCAACTTGACTTGCCTACTACTTTTCGAGTCGGGGGGACGCGGGTTTCCGGACAAGGCGGCAAATCACTCAAACGATCGTGGATCTCGTCGGGGTAGTCGAGATCGACCTTCAAAACGTATCCCCGATCGACTTCAGCGGCTGCCTCTGCGATGTTCAACCGCTCGATGTCGATTTCCAACATCCAGTGAAAGTCGCCCACCGGAAGCGGATGTGACATCGAAAAACCGTACAGATTGTTCGAGTCGACATAGGCGAGATAAGATAACTTATCGCTTGACCGGATGCGATCACCCACAAAGGGGTGATTAGCCTCGGCGTGTCGACCGATCACTTGTACGAGTCCTCCCCGGATGCCCTATTCGAAAAAAAAACATATCAATGTCCGTGAGTAGCTCTAGTCAAACGCCGGTGGTTTTCAACAAGGCGTCCCACGAAAGCCCGGGAGCGGTGTAGTAGAACAGAGGATCGAGCCCGTACTCCTCCAAACACAAATTTCTAAATTTTTCAAAATGAATCCTGGCCCGGTGTCCACGCGACGTGGCGCACCAGTAGATGTTCCGTGGAGGTGCGTCGAGTGTTGTAACGGCGTAGGTGATCTGCGTGATGAACTGGCGCGTCTCCGACAGGAGTTCCTGAAGGTGACGGCGAAGCTTTCTGCCACTCAACGGGAGCTGCAAAATCTGAAGGCAGCAACAAGGGTGACAGAGATGGAGGTGACAGCAGCGGCCGCAACGGAAGAGGCAGTGACGGCGGCACAGCCGGCCACAGCAGTCCTGCGAGCTGAGGTGACCTCGCCTGTCCAGGCTGCCGCGCCGGCCCCGGTTGAGGCTACGGCGGCGACGGCAACAGCATCAGCAACATACGCATCTGTTGTGAGGGCGGCAAAGAAAAACCGTGAAAGGTCGGCTCCCAAAAAGTGTGTTATGTTCGGTTACTCTATTGTGCGTCACGTGGGTCACGCAAACCTTCAGGTAAAATGCTTCCCGGGAATCCGCGTTGAGCAATTGAAATTGCAAATAGAAGCCAGCGATGTGGAAGCACCGGACACTATCATTCACGGAGGCTCTAACAACCTTCGGAGATGGCGCTCGTTTGACTACCTAACGGGCGAGATCTACGAACTTGCGGTAGCCGTGAAAAAGCGCTTTCCATCCGCCCGCATAGTGCTAAGTGGTGTCATTCGCCACCGGGATGTTTGGTCCCGTAAAGTCGCTAGGATGAATCGCGACATGGACTATGTGGCAAAAGCTCGGATTCACCTTTGTGGATCCAAACGGGTGGATCTCGGAGAGCGCCCTAGGTCGGGACGGCGTCCACCTCAACCGGAGGGGCGTGGCGGCACTCAGTGGCCTCTACACAAGAGTTGCTGAGTTCTGCACACGCCCTCCGGTCGCCCGTTGACGCTGTGAATGTCCGCCCATCTTGCGCCCTGCGGTCGAATGGCGTGCAATGGCGATAGGAGCGGAGGCTGAGGGTTTCGCTCTGGTGACGGAAGATTCAACGGTGACGTGTGTGACGGTGGAGAAAGCGGAGACCGCGGAGACGGCGGCGGCGGCGACGGTGGCGACGGTGGCGACGGTGGCGACGGTGGCGACGACGGCGGCGACGACGGCGGCGACGACGGCGGCGACGACAGCGGCGACGACAGCGGCGACGACAGCGACGACGACGGCGACGACGACGGCGACGACGACTGCGACGACGGCGGCGACCGTGGCAGCGCCGGAGACGGCGGCGACCAGATATGTTCAGGTGAGGAAGGGCTTTCTAAGATTGTTGCAGGTAAACTGTCGAAGTATAATTAATAAAACCATTGAGTTTTGGAACTTAGTTGATACATGTGATCCAGATATAGTGATAGGGACAGAATCGTGGTTAACAGATGAGGTAGCTAATTCTGAAATTTTACATTACGGTTATAAATTATATCGAAGAGATAGAAAAACAAGAGGCGGGGGCGTTTTTCTCTGCGTCAAGACCTCGTTAATAGTTAGGAATAGTTGGTTTAGTAACAACTTTGAAATGTTAGGAATGGTAATTGACGTACTAGATAATTCCGTGGAAATTATTGCTTGTTACAGGCCGCCAAACGACGGTTATGAAATTTTAGATGAAATCGGTGATAAAGTGGAAAACAGAAACGGTCGTTCTATTCTTGTCGCTGGCGACCTAAACTTTCCCGACGCTAACTCGAAAGGAGAGGTATGCGACAGGAAAATTCAAAAGCGCGTCAATCGACTGGTATGGGAGCAGGGAGTAACGCAGGTAGTCGACCAACCCACGCGGCAGAGCGCAATTTTGGACATTTTCCTTGTTCACCCTGCAGAAATGTTCCTTTCTTGCGACGTCTTTCAGGGGATTAGCGACCACAAAGCAGTGATGGTAGAAGTACAAAGAAATGTAATTACGCGAAAGGAACGATAGTCACGCAATATAGAAAAGCAAACGTCGAAGGTTTACGTAGTTTCTTAAGGGAAAAATACGACTATTTTCTAAGAACAGAAGGGGGTATGGAAGAACAATGGGGGGCTTTTAAAACAATCGTAGAAACAGCTTTAGATACGTTCGTTCCTTGCAAAATACTGAAAAGTAATCCTGATCCTGAATATTATCACGGGGCGGTACGGCGTTTAAAGAGAAAAGTTGGGTTAGCATTTAATAGGAGACATCGCAGCATTGCTGACATGATAACTTTTAAAAAATTCTACATGGAATTAGAAAAAGAAAAGAAAATTGCGCATGAATTATTTTTAAGAAATATTTTGGAGACCGGAAGAAATAATTGGTCAGACTTTTACAAATATGTCCGAAGTCGCCGGGGGAATAAGGAAGAAATTCAGGAAATTCTAGACGCAGATAACGCGCCATTGCACGGCGACCAAGCGAAAGCAAATGCGTTCAACGCGTACTTTGTATCAGTATTCAAACCAAAACGGGCGCAGGAGCAAGTTCATTATTTTCCAATAGAAAACCAGTTCAAGCTTCATGCATGGGAACTCCGCAAACGTATAAAATCACTGAAAAACGGTAAATCATGCGGACCAGACGGCATCTCGACAGATTTTATTAAACTCGGTGGGGAGGCAGTATTGCCGAATTTGTTAAGATTATTCAATGTTTCAATCAATAATGCAAGTTTACCAGACGATTGGAAGACAGCTATAGTGGTCCCTATTTTCAAAAAAGGTGATAAAACGAAAGTTTGTAATTATAGACCAGTATCGCTCACATCAGTAGTATGCAAAATAATGGAGCATTTAATAGCCGGGTACATTCGCAGCGAATGGGAAAAAGCGAACTGGATTTTTCACGGACAGCATGGGTTTAGAAGTAAATATTCGTGCGAAAGCCAAATCGTTTCTCTTTTGCAAGATCTAGCTGACGAAGTTGACGCGGGTGGGAGGGTGGATGCTATCGTAATCGACTTTGCGAAAGCATTCGACGTAGTACCGCATAATCTACTTATCAGGAAATTATTAACTTCAGGAATTGACGCTAGAGTTGTGAAGTGGGTAGGCGAATTTCTTAGAGACAGGAAACAAAAAGTTCGAATTGGCACTCAGTTATCGACTACGGGTATTGTTACTTCAGGGGTTCCACAGGGAAGTGTCATAGGGCCATTACTTTTCTTAGCGTACGTAAATGATCTCCAAGTTAACATACAATCAAAGGTGCGTTTATTTGCAGACGATTGTGTTATATACAGAAAAATCAAAAGTAGCGCTGACGAACAAATATTACAGCAGGATTTAGAACATTTACGTGATTGGGCTGAAAAAATGACATGGGAATTAACGGATCGAAAAGCAAAACAATAACGTTCGGGCGGGGACGAAATTATGAGGAACCAGACTATCGTTTAGGTGAGGTCATCATCCCAAGAATCTCATCATGCAAGTATTTAGGCATTCATATAGATAGTAAATTAGGGTGGGAGAAGCATATAAATCAGGTAGTTAGGAAAACGTGGAAGTCTTTGCATTTTGTAATGCGAATTCTAAAGAAAAGCTCTGCAAACGCAAAAGAATTAGCATATTTTTCGCTGGTTCGCCCTCTCATGGAATACGGAGTGGCATGTTGGTATCCATACAGAAAGTCGCCCCAGAAAAATCTAGATAGAATACAGAGAAAAGCGAATAAGTTTACCTATAGAACTAACGCGATAAAAAAGGCATGAGAACCTCTAGAAATGAGAAGAACAAGGGCGAGGCTTTGCGCTCTTTATAAATCGTACGTAGGTCAAACAGCTTGGAAGGAAATTCAGGTTAGACTAGAAAAACCAAATTATTTCGGCCGAAGCGATCACACTCACAAAATTCGAACAAGGAAACAAAATTCAGATCTTGGGAAATTTTCCTTTTGTAACAGAACAATTAAAGATTGGAACAGTTTACCCGCAATAATTTTCAAAGCTTTTCCTCTAAGTGTTCGAAGTTTTAGACATAATTTAGAACAATATAATAGTAATAGACATTAAATGAGTAAGTGCTGTGAAGTGCGGTGAAGAGCTGTGAAGTGCGGTGAAGTGCGGTGAAATGCTGGTCAGTGTAACTCAAAGCAAAAACAGTGTAGTGTAGTGTAGTGTAGTGTAGTGTAGTGTAGTGTTGTGCAGGGCAGTGTCGTGCAGTTAATTGTAGTGAACGCGATCAATGAATTAAAAACAATAAATTTAGCCAATATTTATGTAGCTTGTATTAAATTTTAGCATCACCGACATATAATTATAATTATTATATATCATACGAGTTGAAATATTTGTTATAATACTTAATATTAGTGATAGTATGATTATTGCATGTTCGGCTTGTATTGTACTCCTTTATTATTATTGTTATTATTATTAATATTGTTATTATTATTATTGATATAGTTATTATCCATATAATTAATACAGTAAAATGGTGATCTGAGATATAGATAACCACTAGATGTATTCGTATGATCAGGGTGTTTATCGGTGTAAACAAATTTTCTATTTCCGTTATTTTAATCAGTTTTGCATTTTCGTAATTCTTAAAAAGTTATTTACAAAAAAATAATTAAAACAATAACATAACGTCCTGCGCAAAATATGAGTTGGGGAACCTGTGGCATATCATTATTATAACGCCATGTCTCCGAGCGCATGGCCAAATATAAACAAACTGAACAATGAAAGTTGTGAATGTAAAAAAAGTTAACTGAGTTACAGACTGACAACAAAGTGTAATAAGGTATTCACACAAAAATAACTGTTACAAGAACTCAACGTTCTTCGCAAAATTTAAGTTGGCGAACCTGTAACTGCTGAACGCGAAGTTTGAAAGCGCCAATACATTTGGTGTATTTGAATAATACAAATAGAATTAACAATATTAAATTTAACAAACATAAAATTTCAGGTCACTTCCCTGAATACAATATTTTGAGTGAATAACTTGTAATTTTCTTTGAATTGGTTATTACCTTCAAGAACAGAAATGAACACATTTCTAAACGACCTTGCTCGTGAAAATGCTACATATAGCTGGCCAAGTGAGAAAACAGGCGTAGGTAAATAAATACCAACTCGCTCATGTGTCTGTCCTTGTGACTTATTAATAGTCATAGCAAAGGTAATTCTTAGCGGGAATTGTTTTCTGCACAACATAAATGGAAGGCTTAAATCAGAAGGACATAACTGAATTCTGGGTATTAAAACAGTCTTTCCTGAATCAATAACTACTGCAGAAATACAGAGGTCATGCAATGCCTTCACAAGCATGCGCGTTCCATTTACCAAACCATCTCTAACATTTAAATTTCTTATTAACATCACAATTGTGTTAATTTTCAGTGTAAGAATATGAGGTGGGAGACCTGATGGAGTTAAACTATTCATGAATTCTAGAGGATATATCTGGGCAGAGGAGTGATCTTCACTTTCAACACAGTCAATACTATCATATGTTTTAGAAGCACCTTCCACCAAATTTTCAACAATGTCTTTATTAATTTCTGAACAATAGTCATTTTTTGTGCACAGTATTGCAACATTTGTTAGAGCGTCAATATTTGTTTCATTAATCTTGTGGGTAAGAAATACATTGCTTATTAAGTCATCGTAATTGCATATACACTGTGAAGGTATTTCCACCAATTCATCTTGTAAGAGGTGAGATGACAATGTTCCATTTCCTAATTTTAATAACCACTCACTAAATTCTTGATCAGCAGCTGCTCTAATATTTTCTGTAAGTTTTCTTTTTTTAATGAACTTCCAAAATAAACAATTTTTTACTCAGTTTTCAACAATGGATAAACGGGTACCACGTCTAATAACTGGAAGGGTCTGTGTAAAATCTCCTCCAAACAGAATAACTTTCCCAGCAAACTACGAATCACATTTCATGATATTCTGTAATACTTTATTACAGACAATTAGAGCATTTTTGGGAACCATTGATATTTCATCCCAAATAATTAGTGATGCTTTATGTAAAACCTTTGCTTCCCCAGAATCTTCTCTGATTTTGGCCACAGATGACTCATGAATAGGAACTGGTAATTTAAAAAGAGAATGCGCAGTCATACCACCCTCCAATGTAGTAAACTGAAATTGTCACGAACTGCCAAACGATAGCAATAGTACCGCAGTTGTGTTGTAGAATTCCTAACTGCAGTTCTATATATATCAACATGCTGCATGCCTGGCTGCCATCCTGAATCACCACAGGGAAAAAGGAGAGGATAGCTCATAGGGTCAACATGAGGATTCATGTTCGATATAATGGAAATTCTCTTTGAGCATTCTGATCTTACTACGAAGTAAAATTTTCCTGGTTCCTCCCCATCATCAAACATAAAGGCTGCAGCTATTTCCTCCGATACTGGAAATTGTACCGACGCTTATCAAATGAATTTTCCAAGGAGAATTTTAGCTCCATATTTTGAACATGATCCGTAATGTCCTTCGTGTGTAGAAAAAGCTGAGCATAAGGATTTATATGGAGAATAATTTCCTGTAAATTCTGCATAATATATCTATCACACAAACGATTTTCATGCCTATCTATACGTTTATTTAGAGCTTCACTTGCATCTAAAATGAATAAACCTGCATATGATGGCTGAATGTTATTTTCTGGAATCAAAGGCCCAACAGCATGATATATCTGTCCATGAATTTTTAGACAATAAGGACCTGACCCTCGTAAATGAACAGCATTTAACTGAACAGATGCAAAAGCTAGAGCATTATTATACTGCCGTATGTTTTCAAGATAATTTCTTGTTGTCGAATCATTTGCTTCGATTAGCTCTCTAAGAAACTGAGGCACGGCAATTGGTGGTAATTTTTTTTCCCCTTATAGCAACATATAGAAGTATTCTGCTCAACTCGGAAAAGTTTTGCAGAACAATGACTACATCTATAGTCCATTCCACCAACACTGAACAATGGAACTTCACTGTCAGATTTCTATATTCTGGCAGCATCTTAACTAAGTGGATGGTCTCTGCTTGCACTTCTATTGCGACGGATGCCATGCGTTTCATCTGCTTGAACTTGCATGTTCATTTGACAGAGCCCGCCTTTCCCGTTTTCTTCTGTCTTCTCTTTCCAGTGTAAGAGGTCTTTTACGTGGCATATTTGTCCTAAATAAAAAACATCTATGAACTTTGAGGATTTAATGTTAATGGAACTAAAATGTAATTCTTAAAATCATAATACATAGTGCTATTTAATTTGCAGAATTGTTTCTTGAATATATTTAATAATCAGAACATATATCTCTAAACCAACCTTTATTTCAAGTCCCTCCGCGCTATTTAGCTGCACCAAGATGTAGGCAGAATGAAGGTTGAACCTATCAAAACAAAATATGGGAAATAAAATTGTTGAAAAAATATATTATAAATAACAGCAAAATAGAGTGAAAACAGTTAATTTAGGTCTGAAGATTAACAAATACAAATATAAATGAAAGAATTTGAAGAGAAGAAGAAACTTTTAAAAGAAATAGAATCTTAAGAAAAAAATTTTAAGAGATTATCTAACACTACAAAAATAACTTTTAGTCCTAAAAAATAAATAAAAAGACATTCATGAACATTGAGGATTGAAAGTTACTGGAACTAAAATTTAATACTTAAAATCTTAATACATGCAAATAACAGGAATTTCGAAATTCTTATGGGCCAAGATACAAACGACTGTGGCACTCTTTAGTGTAAAAAAAGATAAAAGTGAGCCATACAAACAATGTAATCTACTGCACATCTTGGAGTATGTTGGCAGAATGCAATTGACTTGCAATGTAATTGGATATTACTAACCTTTAACCACTGGTAAACCGCACTGCACGCACATGAAACTATGCTATTCTGCTGCACCAAGATGGATGCAGAATTAAGCCATGTGCTCGTAAAAAAATCTTGTACCTAACAATTCAAAATATCAAATATAAGACACTAATATAAAAATTGCACAGAACTTATCTCTGCGAGCGATGTAATCGGATACAATATACTAACCTTCGCTGTTAGGCAAATTCGCTGCCACTTCTCTGTAACTAAATTCGCTGTTCAACCGCACCGAACCGCACGTGAACACCAAATGTATTGGCGCTTTCAAACTTCGCTTTCAGCAGTTACAGGTTCGCCAACTTAAATTTTGCGAAGAACGTTGAGTTCTTGTAACAGTTATTTTTTTGTGAATACCTTATTACACTTTGTTGTCAGTCTGTAACTCAGTAAACATTTTTTACATTCACAACTTTCATTGTTCAATTTGTTTATATTTGGCCATGCGCTCGGAGACATGGCGTTATTATAATAATATGCCGCAGGTTCCCCAACTCATATTTTGCGCAGGACGTTATGTTATTGTTTTAATTCTTTTTTGTAAATAACTTTTTAAGAATTACGAAAATGCGAAACTGATTACAATTGCGGAAATAGAAAATTTTTTTACACCGATAAACACCCTGATCATACGAATACATCTAGTGGTTATCTATATCTCAGATCACCATTTTACTGTATTAATTATATGGATAATAACAATATCAATAATAAGACGAAAGACGTCAAAGACGATAGATTATTGCACACCGTGTACGCGCAAGTGAAAAAGCTCGACCCGCGTCTTCTGAGGGGAAAAAATCGAAATTTTTTTCGAGTCGGTGACTTCGTTCGGTTGAGCACGTACATAAGCTTACCGTTTCGGAAAGGATACGAAGCGCGATGGGGAACCGAACTTTTCAGAATCGTTCGTGTGCATCTCTCGAATCCCGGGACGTACTCGCTAGAAGACCTGCATGGTGAAACGATCAAGGGCCGCTTCTACACCGAGGAATTGCGTCACACGCTATATCCTGATCGATATTTTGTGGAGAGTGTCGTACGGAAAAAGGGTTCGTTTCGCCTCGTGAAGTGGCTCGGTTTCGACACACCATAATTCGTGGGTGCATGCGAGAGACATTGAAGGTTAAGATTGTATCACAACTCTGCTGACGTCATATCTTTGTCACGCCACAGCGTTGTATAAGAAGGACGGTGACAGCACGACGACCGTCAGTCTTTTACAGTTGTCTCCCCTAGTTCTATACATGGATGAGACACCACCGTCGCGCTGTGTTATTCAGATTGACTTGTTTCCGCTGTGGTTGTCGGTGCTTGCGTTGTGGCATTTCCGTGTGTTTGGTGTCCGACCGTTTGTTGTCTACGGTATTGCGTTTGTAGTCATGTTGAGCTATATGAAAAATTCGTTACGTTAACTGCTGAATGAAAAAGACGAAAAAAACGGTGAGAAAAATTCTTCTGAAAGGGACTCGAAATCGTTGGGGAAGGATGGAGAGGAGAAGGAGAATGCGTGGACAGTGTCGTCGTCGGTGAGGCTCACACAACCGACCACCACACCGTGGCGCGAAAACGAAGTCAATATAAGAAGAAGAAGAAGAAGAATGAACAACGGTCATGGGCTCAGCTGTCGTTGATCTTCAAGGTTTTTGGATAAGCGGGCAATTCGTTATCGAAGTGTTGACCGTCATCCTCGATAAAGGCGATTTCGACAAGCGGGGTGGGGGAGGGGTCGTTCGGAAATTAATCTTTCGTCCGCCGAGTCCTTTCCGTACTTTGAACAACGCCGACAAAAATCATGTGGTTGATCAATGTGGCGGATCAAAAGCTGTAATCACGCCACACCGCCGTGGAGTGGCGGGAATCATGATTACCGAGACAGGACGTTTGTGATTAGAAAAGCTTTAGAAGGTTTGACAACTATACGTCAAGTGAGGACAGAAAAAAGAATGGTTGCAAAAGTATGTAACAAAAAAACGCATATTCGATCTGGAGTCGTTCGGGTGTCCTCCGCTGAAGGAGTGCTTACGTGTGTATCGCGAACTCTACGCTTGCGATGACGTCAGTTTAGCAGGACAACACGTCATCGCCTTGTATGAATGGATGTGTGACAATCGACCGGACTTGCTGCGTCATGAATTAGAGGAGGCTGTGTAAAAAACATAATCGAGCTCACCATTCTTTCGCTCGTCATTATGATGCAGAGTGCTCGGTCGTTCGCATCTGATAATTAACTCATTCGCTCCGTCACAGCGGTATTGGATTACTCCCTTCAAAAGGCCAGACAAGAAACATCCGAAAATATCAACCGCGCTTTCAGAAGGTTACAAGAAGTCGATGGCAGGCTTTCACGTCTCGATTAGGAAACATTGAATCAATTCCCGATCGAATTTTTATGTCATTGGCTAAGATCTGACGAGGTCGAACGCGTTTTCGAAAAACTATCTGAAGACACCCGAAATCTACCGTGTGTTCAAGAACTTCGTTCGTGTAAAAAACATTGGAATCGTGAACGCACGCAAGTTGACACAGTGTCGCCGCCGAAGCGGGACTGTCGCGTTTGCATCTATCTCCGACAGCCTTGCAATCAACACTACGCGCAGGACAACGCCAACGCACCTTCGAGGAAGAATTGTCCTTCGTGTCGGCTAGACAATCCCTGCACGCAGCACTACTATTCGCAAGAAAAGAAAGGACAGTCGACGTTGAAACGGGATTGTGTGTTTTGTCTTAGGAATATCCTTATGGCTGTGTAAAAGTGTGTGTGTGTCATGAATTGTATAGATTCTTTCAAAATCTGTTTCACGCTTATGCATTTTGCTTTCGTGATCAGTGCTCTTATCTGCTTCATACTTTGAAGACACACAATTCATTCAGTGTCCATCAACATGGGGAGACGTGAAACAAAAATCACTGCCGCGCGGCTCGCCTACGAAGACGTCCTCGACGAGAGCACCGAGTGGAAGGGCGAAGCGGCCAAGTTATGGACAAACATCGCAAAGGCCGCAGACGATCTCTCCGTTATCGCCTGCCAGGAAAAGAACGATGCGTGGAAAATTCCTACACTGTGGGACATCTCCGAATCCGTGTGTCGCCTACATAGCAAAACGGCTTCGTGAAGAGCAAACCTATCGTTTTAGTGATGAAAAAGAAAAAACCCTATATAACCTGTCCATTTTCACGCATACTGAAGTTCCCAAGGTCATGGATCGACTGATCGACCGCCTGCCGGATTCATCAAAACAAAAAAATTCAAAACCATGTCAGAAAAAGCAACTGCGGAAACGCATGAGTTTCATCTGGAAAGACGTTCAAGCTCTTCCGTCTCCAAACGTCACATCATCACCACAATGGGAGGCGAGTGTCGCAACAACCTCACGTGATGAGACGAAGAGGAAATGCGTCACACCTCGCGAAGATGAATCGAGTGATGAGAATAACAGGAAGAGGGAATGGAAGAACCAAAGAAGAGAGTTCATGGCTAACATTCACTGCGTGTGACGTCACACCTGATAACCTTATCTCATCCACCGCCACCATCGTCTGCGACACGGTTTTTTGTAAAAAGACGGAACATGACGCTCGTCAGTTCATCATGAGCGACAGTCAAGCAAACACCATGGTCTTCTACGACTCGGTAGAGGATGATGAGGACGATGACGAAGAGAATTCGCACGATGAAGATGAGGGTAATGAAAAAGGAACATGCAATATACCAGCGTACGTTGCCACCAAAGAGTATATGAACGAACGACTGGAATACGCTCGTCAAATTGCATCACGAGATGTCGATTGCGCGATCACGGAACATATTCAACCGCTAAAGACCTCATTACAACTCGTGACCGACACTCAATCCAGATGTCTCCGCCAGGGGAAAGTCAACGATACCTCCTTCAACGCCGATCATTACCGCATTTCAAATACGGCTTCTCCTCAAGAGGAAAAAGATGTCGCCAACAAAGCGTACGTCGACCACAAAATCAAAAACATCAAGATGCAACTAGAAAAAATTCCAAAACTCCGATGCAGCAAACTGGGAAACGTCAACGTGATGAAAAAACGTCTCGTCAACGTGACGCCGCCCATCAATAAGGAAGACGGTGCAACAAAGGATATGTAGATGACAAAATCAAAAGGGAAATCGCTAAATATCTAGCCAGCACACAAACATGAATGTCAATTTTTTCTATATCGATTTGTATGGATTAATTGATTATCCTCTCACCACCATGTAGGATTTCCTTTTTTCAAACTAACAACAATCATTCATTTTCTGATATGAAATAGGTCTTTTCAAAATACACGCGCGCGCCTCTCGTTCTTTCCTTCCAGTCGACGCTCGCAGAGCGCGCGCCGCCAGCGTCTCTGGTTGCACGCGCGCGCTATCGAGAGCACATCCTTGTCGCCTGCCTTGAGCGCGCGCGCGCCCTGCCTCCACGCACAGACAACATCCGGATACGGTTGCGGTTGAGCGCGCGGTATCGAGACACATCCGTCCGCCGGACTCGCCGCCGCCGCCACACAGCCGCGCGCGCGTACTATCAGTACCTCTCGCTACAAAACTCCACTGCGGATGCCACCGTATCTCAGTGCCAAATCGCTCGCTAACCCCCCCCCCCGTCACAGGAAACGGGACTCGGCCTGGTTCGAATCCGCCTCGGACGGTAAGCATTTTTGAAACACCACGCCACGTCACACACACTTACGCACTTCGCCACCAGAGCGCTCCCCTCCCTTCCACACTTCGTCACGAGAGAGCGCGCACGGCGCCAAAGACCCCACGTCATCCGCGTCACAGGTCACGCGGGGACTGGATCAGGAAGTGAGATAAGACCGGAAATTGCTTATCTGATCTCACTTCCGATCCAGGACTCGCCTATCTCCCCTACTACTCTCCGTCGCCGATTTCGCCGCCCGATCAGCCATCTCGTTTCCCACGATTCCCACATGGCCTGGGACCCAATTTAGTACCAGGTCATACTGGTGAGACAAAAGGCGATTGATGAGGTTTTGAACTGATTGAGTCAGGTAGTCTGATGAGGAACGGGAGACAGCTTGTAGTGAGCTGAGAGAATCAGAACAGAGAACTACTCGGCGCAAACTCGCTGACTCGATGTGTTTTTGGGCTTCAAGAATTGCATACATTTCAGCAGTGAAGATACTGCACTGAGAATGTAGCCGATATGATTTGGTGGCTCTGATACAGTAAAAACTACATGCCACTGTGTCATTGCACGATGAACCATCTGTGTATAAGAATACATGATCTGGATAGGCTATCCTCATGTCCTGAAAATGCATCTGGTAAACAAGAGGGCTAGTCGTTTGTTTGGGAAGCTTGGATAGTCTGAGATCAATATTCGGACGGAGGAGTTTCCAAGGGGGAAGGGGGTGACTTGGGGGTTTCACAGGGTTGGGAATATCAACATTAAGGTCACGCAAAAGATTTCGCAATCTAATACCTGGAGGGTGAGGCAGCGATGTTCAAAGAATATAGGATGTTTCATACTTAGGATGGGTAATTATTTGGCGACAAAGATTATTAGGAAGTCCTCATACTTTAGCACCGTAAGATGCTAATAAGATATCCCGCCTTCTTTTTAAGGAGGGCTCACCAGCCTCGGCTAGAAGGTACTCAATTCGGCTGGTGTGATACGCACCAGTTGACAGACGGATACCAGCGTGGTGTATACTATTGATGGGTCGCAGAGTGGATGGAGCTGCCGAGCCATACACTTCACTACCGTAATCCAAATCTGAGCGGATGAGTGAACTATATAACCGCAATAGGGTAGTGCGGTCGGCACCCCATGATGTGCCATTCAGCATTCGAAGAAGATTAAGGGGAGAGACATCTGGTTTGTAATCCACGGATATGAGCACGCCACGTTAGGGACTTGTCAAATGTAAGCCCCAGGAACTTAGCAGATTCAGCGAATGGAAACTGATTTCCTCCCAAGTAAAGAAATGGGTTGCTATGCAGATGGAATATCCTACAAAAATGCAAACAGGTACATTTAGTAGCTGAGAAATTAAATCCCGTTGACGTGCTCCATTCGTGGAGCTTGTTGAGCACCATTTGGAGTTGCCTCTGTATCACACTAATGCTGCTGGATGAACAGAAGATGGCAAAGTCTTCCACAAACAACGACGCCTTTACAGGTTCTCGCACGGTCGACGCTATACCATTGATTGCGAGGGCAAACAGAGTGACACTCAGGACTGATCCTTGGGGGATACCATTTTCAAGAGGGTGAGTACGAGAAAGCCTTTCACCCACACGAACACGGAAGGATCTGTTTGAAAGGAAGCTTTGAAGGAATAGAGGAAGCTTCCCCTAAATCCCCAAGAGTGCAGGGTTTGCAGAATGCCATGCCTCCAGGTGGTGTCGTAAGCCTTTTCTATGTCGAATAATATGGCCACAAGATGTTGCCTCAAGACGAACGATGTACAAACAGCTGTTGCCAACGAAGCGAGGTGGTCCAAGGTTGAACGGTTTCTTCTAAACCCGCTTTGGATTGGCGTCAACAGATTTTTGTACTCCAACGTCGACCAGACGCTGATTCACCATGCGTTCCAGAACTTTGCATACGCAGCTTGTGAGAGAGATAGGTGGATAACTTGATGGCAGTGATGATCTTTGTCTTCTTTGGAAACTGGGACGATGATGGCTTCTCGCCAAAAGGCAGGGATAGTGTGCTCTGCCCAAAGACGGTTAAAGAGTCGGAGAAGAAATTGCATGGCCATTTCGGGAAGATGCTGCAGCATTAAGTTGTGAATTTGGTCTGGACCTGGTGTGGTTCTTTTCGCAAGCATTAGAGCAGAACTCATTTCAAACATGGAGAAATGGGTATTATAATCCTCATGTGCTCTGCTAAGAAAATCCAAAGCGCGGTTGTCCATTCTTTCTTTGAGAAGAATGAAGTTTGGAGCATAGTTTGCCGAACTCGACATGTTTTCATAATGAGTGGCAAGTACCTCTGCAATGGCGTCTCGAGCTGTGATAACCTGACCATTTTTTAGAAGACCTGGCACAGAGTTTGAGGAAGGATATCCTTTGATTTGACGCACCTTCCTCCATACCAGACGTGGTGGCGTCCGGCAATTCAAAGAGGAGACGTATGACCATGATGCATTTTTACTTTTTAAAATGGTTCTCCTCGCCTTTGCTCTGCACCTTTTGTACTCGATTAAGTTATCCGCGGTTGGATAGTGTTTTAATCTCGCCAAATCTTTCTTACGAGCACTAACAGCCCTTGAGCAATCCGAGTTCCACCACGGGACGAAAGGGTGTCGCGATTTACCAGTTGACTTGGGGATTGCAATGTCCGCAGCTCGTAATACAGCTTTGTTAAAATGTGCTGCCATTTCTTTCACACTGACAAACTCCTCCTCCGATACACTGACGTTAGCTTGGAATGTAAGCCAGTCAGCACGTCCGACACACCATTGAGGGGGGCGCGCCAACCCACGGGCTAGCCCATCAATGTGGACGATAATCGGGTAATGGTCGCTTCCGTACAGGTCATCTAGGATGGACCATTGCAGAACGGCTACAAGAGAAGGGTTGCAGAGTGCTAGATCGATACACGTGCTTGAGTTTGTGGCGACGGCGAAGTGAGTTGGTTCACCGGAATTCAGAATAACCAGGTTCGCTGAGTCTATAACCGATTCTAATACACTACCTCTCGGACAAGTGCGGGAAGAGCCCCAGAGAGGACTGTGGGCATTTACATCCCCGACTATCACAAACGGAGAGGGCAGTTGGTTGATCAAACCCAAACGTTCGTGAGCAGATACACTCAGTCCTGGAGGGATGTAGATATTGCAAACAGTGAGTGTGAGGGATGGAAGGTGCACCTGCACACACACTGCTTGGAAGTCGGTTTGAAGAGGTACCTCTGAAGACAGCAGCGAATCATGAACCAATGAAGCGACTCCGCCATGAGCGCGGAGGCCATCATCCACATCGAACCTGAAAGGGTGTTCAATCTCGCAATCAAATTTTCAGTCTCGCCGCCGGGGCGCGGCCCTTAGAGGCTTTCTTCCCGCGCGGCCGCCCAGAGCGAACTTTCACCAACCCCCCACAAGTCGCTCTCTGTGCATGCCGGCACGCTTCTACACTTCGGAAACTACTACAAAAGGGCCATAAAATCATTTACAGTGTCTTCCGCGCAAACCGCCGTTCTCACGGGCCCACAGAGCATTGACCGCCGCTTCCCGGCGTCGCCAGCTGGGCCTCATTAGCCAGGCTGGGCCACCCCGGCGCGCGGGGCCCTCACCCCATCGCTCGCTACCTGACAAGCGACCAAGAAATGTGTACAAACATTTCTAGGAATCGCTTCGGGCCTCCCTCGCAAATAAGCCCGTTAATGTATCTCGCCGACAAAGAGGTAGGTGCACTGCCGGCGCGCAGCCCCGCTCCTTGGCCACCTGCATGCCAGATGCCTCAATTCCGTTGAAATCTCAAATACAAACGGGCCGCCATAGCGGGCACCCCACGTGCCACCGCCTTTGCTTCCAAACGCCGCCAATGTCACGTGACACTCAGTGTCACGCCAATGTCACGTGACCCGAAGACACATCACGAATAGGGAGCCGATCGCGGGCACTTCAAACTTTACCGCTTTACCATAGGCCCAAGTCACAGCCACGTGACTCTCCCCCCCCCCACGGCCTCAATCACACCCGCAATAATAAATACTGCGACTTCGCTCACAAAGAGAAGACAACAAACAGGACAACGCGAGAGACAACAGGAGAACAAACACGACGGGGACAACAGAGAGACAGACTAGAGAGAACAGACTAAACAGAACTTCTCCAACTACATTGCTCCGAACTTGTTAAGCTGACTGACTAGCAAAACTCATCAAGGTCGGCTGTTCCTGCTTCGCCTATCAAGGCGATTAGTACGGCCGTATCAAACCTGCCTCAAATTCGTGCCACTCGCGGGCCGCAGCCGCCACCTGGCCGAATTCACGACAAACTCCACCACCAGCTCCGGTCATCCGAGTCCGCGCCCATGCCAGTTCGCACCACCGAACTGCCTGGAGCCTACCTCAGCCCGGACAGCGACACACTCAGCCGAGTGATTTGGGTTGGTGCCTTCCTTGCTACAAACTGTAAGTAAGCTGCCAAGTGTACTTCAAGAAAGAAGAGCAATCATTAACTTCATAAACTTTCAATGGTCCTCCGGCTTATTATAAACCAAAATCCATTGTACTCATAATTATTATGCAATTAAATTTATTTATTCTACTTGCATATTATCTATCATTCCCCTAAAGGCAAACAATCCCCTGAAACCCGTTCTGATCCCCGTATGTAGTCGCACTCGCAGCACGGCACCTCCCAGGCTGCATCTGCTACAAAGGGGAAAAACCACAAAGAGACAAGGGACGGCTCGGAGTAAGATGAGTCTCTTGGAGACAGATTACTAGACTATTGTGACGGGACAACAACAGCTTGAGATCGTCCCGCCGCGAGGAGTAACCATTTACGTTCCATGACATAAGAGCCATGGAGAATGATTAGGTTTCTTTTTTCCTCCGGCGTTGGGAGCCGGATCGGGATTTCGCCACAACGGCAGTTTCATCCGAGGACGAAACCTCCTTGACATTGCGAGAGGGGCTGGGTGCTCGCTCAGTGCGAGTTTCGTTAGGTGTTGTTGCCTTTTGTTTTCTATTGACCGGGTCTGAAGTAGGTGTTCATCAACTTCCATTGAAACATTAGAAAGAGGTTTGGTCTTCTGCGAAGGGTGAGCTCTTTTCTCAATTTTCTTGTATTTTGTCGGGATAATCACTCTCTCACCCTGCAGGGGTGAGGTATCCACAGGGAGGTCCAGTGGAGACACCTGACAAGCGAAACTCACAACTTGGGGGATAGCTCGTTCCGTTTGACAACCCGCTGCTACCCCCGCAGTCATAACCTTCACAGCGGCGGAGAAGGAGCGAGACAGATCAACGGGGTTCCTTGATAGATACCGACGTTTGGCCTCGGGAAATGATACCTTTTCAGCAGCTCGGATCTTCTGGATTGCCCTCTCTCTCAAAAAGGTTGGACATTGTTTGTAATTGGCCGGATGGTCACCTTCGCAGTTAACACAATACGGTGCAATGGCGCAGGGTGTGTAGATCTCCCACACTTACCACACACGGGGGTGTCTGCCAAGCACCGCTGCTGTGTGTGGCCAAACCTCTGGCACTTGAAGCACCTCAAAGGGTTAGGTACGTACTGTCGGACGTGGAGGTTATAAAAACCGCACGAGATCTCAGGGAGAGTAGGAAGATTAAAGGTCAAGATAAGAGTGGAAGTGGGTATTTCTCGCCCATGCTCCCTCCTCTTGATTCTATACACATCAGTCACGCCTTGGTCTTTAAAAATCGAAACTAGTTCTTCCTCACTCTCCGTTGAAAAGTCTTCGTGGTTGACCACTCCCTTACAGAGGTTTAGTGTAGGGTGTGTGGTCACATCCACCTGGAGGCCGGCAATCTGCTTAGTGTTCATAATTTTCACAACCTGGTCATCTGTACGTGCTTCAAATAGAATGGTACCATTCCTTTGTCGCACTACAGCTTGCAGCTTTCCAAAGGTTTCCTCTATGGCACGCGCCAAACGAACAGCACTGACAGATTTGAATGTTTTTCCTTCCTCGGCGCATGCCATGAGGAGGAATCTAGGCTTCTTCGGTCGGTCTTCCTCTTTTAAAAAGAAACTATTTAAATCAATAGTTCTCTCTGGACATCGCCTCTTCCTTGCGGAAGAGGGCGGGGGAGGTTTAGTATCCATGAAGATGGATATTGAGTTCATCCCCGTGGTCCCCACCCACCACGGAGCCCAACAAGGGGACACTCCATCGGAGTGCCAGGGTTGCCACGGAGATATAGTGGGGGAATAGCACAGCGCTGCACCACCGTGTATTCCCCCCGCTCAGTAGTTCAGTACAAGACCTAGTCCAAGCCGATTGATCGGGAGTGGGTTAGCTCCCGACCACCCGTCTAGAAAAGTCCGAGGCCAAAGCAAGCGTGTTGAAGCCTACAAGGAATGTTCCCCAAAATACGTAGACAACGTATCCCTAAGTGCAAAGCAGAACGTAGCACAAGGTAAGTAGTGGAGAAACAAACAGACTCCTCAACCGCCAGGACACACATTCCCTCCGACACGGGTCGCCATGCATGGCAAACACATGGGTGGGCGTTCAGCATACAGAGGGGGCCAGTGAAATAGAAGAGGGAGAAGAAAATAGAAAGGATGTAATAAAGAAACGAGAATGATATATGGGGAGAAGAAAAAATGTCTGGTGAAAGAAAAGAATACTTGAGAGCCCTCTCTGCATCCCCCCGTCAGGACGTGGACCAACCCACCTCGACGGGAGCATAACTAGTAAAAGCTTTGAATTTTCGAATTTCGTTTGATGCGTTGGGAGAGTTGAGATACATTACTTGTATCTATCCAACGCTGTTGTAACCAATAACTAATTGTCTTACGTGCCAGTGCACCGAGTTCAATCCCAGCCGAGCAAACCCATTTGAGGAGTTGAAAATACTTCTAAGGGTTCATCTTTTATAATTTCATTGTAAAGCAAAAAATATTTTCTTTAAAACATGTATATTACAAATCCATAAATTGTAAATAACACATGTATTCGAAGGCTCTCCCCTATCACTTCAGTAAAATACTTAGGACTACACATTGACAAAAGGCTTACTTGGAAAGATCACATAAATATTACAGCTAACAAAACATTCATAAAAATGTTACATCTATACCCACTAATTACTAAAACTCAAAAATCAATATCGACACGTCAATATCCATTTTCAAATATATAATAAGACCTTCACTAACCTACGCCAGTCAAATTGGGAGAGGTGTGGCAAACAGCAATTTAAATAAATTACAAATAATTCAAAACAAGTACCTACGCTAAACAATAATCACATCTCGGCATATCCGCAACGAGTATATTAAAAACAAACCTGTAATTGCCCAATAAAAAAATGGATAGACAGACTCCACCCGATTCTATTCAAACCTACCATCATGCCCAGCAAAACAAAACTTTAAATTAGTTCAACTTCATACACGTATCCAAAATTAAAAGTCGGCTTTCCAAAGACTTATTTCGACCTCCGTAAAATGGCAGAAAAGAAAGCAGTTAATAACAACTTAGAAATACGTTTGAGTAGCAATAGGAACCTTCCTCGACACTCTCTGTAATTAATTAATATTTAATTGTAAGTTGAAAAGAGGTAAAAAAGGCCGTATGTTACAAACTTTATATTGAAATATTACCGAAACTTTCCCAGATATTTTCACAAGAGTTAAGATTAAGTCGCTCTTCAAAAAAGGCAACAAAAATGAAATTCAAAATTATCGGCAAATTTCTCTTTTTTCAGTTTTTTCAAAAATATTAGACACTTTTTTTACGTACGAATGGAAACTTTTCACAGTAAACACGTCGCGTTTTCAGATTGCCAACATGGATTTCGAAAATCAAAATCGACAGAAACAGCTATACCTTCTTTTCTTGAACCGGGAGCGGTGGCTCAGTGCATTATTTGATGTCACTGCAGTACCCCTGACCAGGAGGTCCTAGATTCGAGTCCCGTTGGCGGAAGAATTTTTTGGTACTACCTTTTCATCTAGGTCGAATTCAGTCGCTGTCTGGAGGAGAATTCTAGCGGTCGACTGCTCTGATCGGTAGTTTTTCGTGGTTTCTCCGATGAACACCAGGCCAAGAATGGCGGAGCAGTACCCTAACAAACGGGCCACGGACCTCGCGCGATCTTCAAATAATTTCTTTTTTAAAGTATTTTTAAATAAAATATACAAAAGTGTCTCGTATTAAAATGTTTTCCATAAAAAAGACATAAAAATTGTCTAAATAGCACTAACACAAATAAACGAATACACACACACACACACACACACACACACACACACACACACATATATATATATATATATATATATATATATATATATATATACAAAGATTTTGTTTTGATTCTTTAAATAACATACATATATACAAAGATGTTGATTTATCATTGTTTAAAATTTAAAAAAAGAAATAATAATGAAAAAATAATGAACGTGGAACAGCAGTTTTTCTCAATTTTGTTATTTTTTTATCTCAACGAACTGTAAGTTGAAATCAAAGAAGCTTAGAAGTAAGAGCATTTTCAATTTGTGTGGGGCCTTCTTTAAGGTTGCTTTTTAACTACCAGGTCATGTAGCGACCACTGTGATTACATTGGGGTAATCGGGGAACATGACACATAAGGACAACACGAGCACACACAAACATCTATTCCCGAGGCAGGATTCGAACCCGCGACCCTTCGAGATGAGGCAGGTAGGGCCCTTCAGCCTATCTCGGCTATCAAGACCGGCGCGGAGCCCTTTAGAGCTAGGGCCTCCGTGCGTTGCACCGGCTGCACCCTTGCTACTCCTGCCACTGCCCATCTCGATAAGGTTTTTCGTCCAGTTTTCCTGCTTCTTTGGCAAATGCTGAGATGGCTCCTTGTTTTGCTTCTGGACATAAATGCAACTTCACTATCTGCGCACGTCTTCTAGAATTCAGTGGGAAATATAGTTATTCAAATTATCGTTCTCTATGTTGTTGCAGCAGGAAGTATTATTCCTTCACCATGGACATGATGAAGGATGAGTCCAAATTTTTTGCTGATTTACCCTTTAAAATAGATTTTATTACATCAGAGCGATTAGTTTTTGTTAAGTGTCCTTGCAAAAAAACCCTCATTTCTTTCTGTATTCAAAATTTAAGTAGTATATGGCTTACGGTAAGGATCAGAGGATTATGAAAACGTTTACAGAATTCACTTTTACCGTAGCACGTCACTCACAGTTTTAAACTGTTTTTGACGTAAAAAAAATAACAAAAAGGCTAAACATGCCGAATAAGGAATAAAAAATAAAAAGAAAACTTTTATAACTTCATATCCATTGCAAATAATACGAGGCAGTATGTGTTCTTGGAGCTCCGCTAGTACGTTTTTTTAACGTACCATAAATGAGTAATTATCTTTCAAAAAATTAATCACGAGTCTTCGATCCCGGTGAGCCAAGTGAATGTAGTAAAGAGAAAGTTACGAAATACTCCCAAAAAGATATCGCGGCTTACACTGAAATATACGTTTTTAGGGTCGATAATTTGGAAATTTGACTCGAGAGACTATAACAGTGTGCCCGACAAACCTGAAATCCTTGAATTCCGAAAAAAACTGGGAATATAAAAAAAGCCTGAAGGAACCGGGGAAAAATGAGAATTTGATTTGAAAACCAGGATTTTTATTTCTTTTAAGATTTATCGCCACCTTTTTTCACAAATTTACATACGTCATCGTATTCAGTAAAGGGGGCGATTCAACTCAGTACATGATAATGGTGAGTGTTAAAATCGAATATGTATGAAAAATGCCATATGTATTGTGATAATCCAAGAACCTTCGAATTAGTTTTTAATGATAAAATCAACATTTAGCGTTGACATCGTTTTCAGTCAAAGAATACGCGTTGTGGGGACAACGGACCAACAAGAGTTAATATTCCATGCTGGGTGTCAGCGGGGTGAAAATGGACATGACTTCGAACATATGATGTGCAGAAAATGTGAAAAGGGCGTTGGATGGTTGTGATCGTCAGGAAGGACGCGTGAATTCATTCTCTAGAAAAATTTCGTAGTTAGCACACGTTAGCGGTTAGTGAGTTGCGATCGAGTTTTCAACATAGGCTGGGTTTTATGTGGATTATAGTAAACCGAGAACTGTTTAGTTGGAAGTTTGAGAACTTGGTTTCGTGTAAATGGTGATATTAAAGGGTAATTGGAAATTTTCGAGGAGAGATACATCAGGGTAGCTTCGTAGATAGAAGAAGTTTCCCTAAACAAGTGAATATAGTCAGCGGCGAGTGAGTGTTTCATACGACACACAGATAGGGAAAGTCGAGATCGCGTGTTAAGGTCTGTGGGAATATTAAATCTAATTATAGCAATTTTTGAGGATATTCTGAAATTAAAAATCAACCATTTATACCCCAACGATACTTTTTAGAATGTTTTCGCGTTTTATCATCTTATTTCGAATGAAAGAAACAAAAATAATATACAGCATTAGCTAATGAAATCGTCTAGGTAGGTCAACTTCAGCTGTCAGGCTTCGTGCTCATTTCGGTTTCGCTGTGTTGATGCGGAAAATTCCGCATTTGCACAGTTCCAATTCCTCATTCCCGCATTCGGCGTCTGGCAACACTGGTTGCACCACAAAGCATCTATATGATTGTCCATGGGTAGCACGAGCACGGACGAGATATTCTTAGAACTCACGTCTCGACGGGTACTCAAGAGCCGAGTTTCGGTTACTGTAGCGCCTCCATTTTGACAACATCGGCGGTATCAGTTTGCGATTTTTCAATTGAAAACGTTCATGTTTTCACCTCCGGGATACTCAAAGTCAATTTTACCTTATATCGGAGAAGAACGCTGTCGAAACTAAATATTTATTGCATATACGCCGAGATTAAGAGTGACAATATCGGAATTGACAAGGGTCAGGAAGAAAATTAACGTATTACCTTAAATAACCATCTCAGAGAGTAGAAATACTTCACTGGAATGATGGAATATAATGTACTTATCTTTCGGATTCATTGCCCATTGCCCGCAGGATTCGAAATTAGGCTCTATTCTCTTCCTACTATACGTAAACCACACGACACTGGAGGCGTTAGAGCTGCAAGCGATGCAATGATGATTTCCATCTTCAGTCGTGAATCCATCTGTATCTGCCCAACTGGAAGTTGTGTACATTGCAGCGGGCGATGGCCGTATTCAGAAAACTGTATTTTCAAATAATTCTGTTTTGCAAACCTTATAGCTGATACAGTTCCTTGCCCCAGATGTCAGCGAGGCTGTTCAAATGTCGTGCAGCAAATTAATCTTTCTCCATTACAACAGAATGCTTTCGCTCTTCAAGAAAAAGAGAGAGTGATTTTTATAATCATTTAACAGGTAAAAGACTAGAAACCAATATGGAAAATTCTTCTAAATTATCCATTCACATCCGTTATACAATATTAGAAGAAGATGCTGAAGAATCTTCTTCTAATATTCAGAATCCGAAGAAGATTTTCAACCCATCAAAATTGCACGTATTATAGTGTCTAATGGCATAAACCTTTCGAACTTCATTACAGATTCAAAACAAATTGCTAGAAATCAAATTTATACTAAGATAAATAAAAATGCAGTTAAAAGTTTATTTCAATCCATAGATGATTTTCAAAATTACAAAAACCTCTGCGAAAACAATAACATTCAATTTTACTATCAAGATCCTTCAACATAAAAACCTCTTTTATTATTAAAAACATTCCAATAAATTATTTTAAGGAAGAAATCTTTAATAAACTACAATTTAAATTTCCTGTTATAAAATTGTATTGTCTGTATAACAGAAACTGTCAATCAAATGAAATTTGTTCAGTTGCACTAATTAAAATCCAAGAGACTTCAAATGTATTTAAACAAGAAACAAATATTTTATAGAATGGTTCAAGTTCTTGCTAAATCTCAAAATCATTTAGCCACTCATTTAAAAGATGTCAGCGGTTCAATCATTCACAAGCTAATTGTCATTTAATCTCTCGTTGCGTTCAATGCACAGGGAATTATTATTACTACTCAAATTGTTCACTCCCTAAAACTTCATTTTGTATAAATTGCAGCGGGAAACTTACCGCAAATTATAAGGGTTGTCCTTCTTTAAATAAATTGTTAAAATCAATTCTAGTTCTTTTCTTGAATATAGTAGATTAACCTTCTGCAATTCTTAATACTAACACCATTCTTTTGAATCATCAAAAATTTTCCGTCATATCTCATTCACCTAACAGGAAATTTTAATTTGCAACAACTAAATCAAAATACTAAGAGAACAAATTTATCGTTCACCAGAAACTACAATGGTTCTACTTCTTATTCAAACTTCACAAAGAGGGCGTAGTCATGGCCATCTATTACGTGGCAACGGCGTAGTCGAGTACGATTCGAAGATGGCCTTGCTTACGTGTGATATTTAAGTGCTCTTTTAAGACTGATTTAACATTTTAATTGTGATGAATACATTAACATTCATACTTACTGCAATCAGTGCGATAATGCTGACTGCCTCTGTCCTTCGTCATGAACTTAAGCAATTCCTCTCTTCAACCATATAATAAGAGAACCAATATGAGCGAGTCTTCCACTCCATCACATGCTACGTTGCTGCCTTCAACAACAACAAATATGTATGTTTCATATGGTATTTCAAATGCCAGTGGATGTCAAGCACAGGTGCATTTTCAATTGAACGTCTGCCACAGATGAATCAAAGTGCTTTCCTACCATACCTACCTCTTCCACAAATTACTTTTAATGTGCAACAGACCATTCAGCTTGCTATACACCCGCAGTCTACATTTGATGATCCATCTGCTGTTCCATGAACTTCCGATTCTTCAACAATTATTAATCCTTCTTTCATTACAATCGTCACGCATCACAAAGAGAGCACAAATAAACGAGAAGACGACTCATCTTGTTCACGTACTGGTAAAAGACATCATAACTGGACATCGGATGTACAGGCACTAAAAAAAATCACTGAAAATGTCAAGAATAACGAGAAAAAAGGCAATGTCATAAGTTGTACAAAATAAATAACTTTTCAAGGATCACAATTTAAAAATTTGCGACGATTGGAAGACAAACTTAGTTTGAATGCGGAGAATGATCTCTGAACATCTATTGATGTGACTGCATATATTTTAGAAGTCCCACATTAGCAACACAGAAACCTTCAAGGAATTTACATTTACTTCCACTTACAATTTCGGTACCCTCGGTGTATTGTCAATAGATCATGTTCTCATAACAAGGCTGGTAATGAAATAAGGAAATAGGGAAAAATCTGTCGGTATACTTTTAGGAATTCTCTCATTTTAAAGTACATGGGGGTGAATTGATGATTTCGTAATAAATGGTCACGTTTGACCATCGCCGATTTTCGGATATCTTGTCAATGTACATAAAAATAATACATAAAATGCAAAAAAGGACAGTAATAATAAAATAGTTATTTATGTATCAAGGGCGTTAAGTAGATGTTTTGCCCTGAGGGCGACTTCCAAACACGAGCGCCTCTGGCCCGAGGGGTTGGAAGTCTTCTGAGAGACAAGAAATCTAGTTACGCCCGTATTGTATACAAAACATATTGTTTACTAGTTCATTAATGAATCAAACGAGAATCCGAAACTTTTCTTGCATCTAAAGCGCAAAAGTGCATCGTAATATTAATTTGTCAATATGACATCAGATAAACAAAACAAGAGTTTTTCTATTGCATAATCGTTATTGGGCTGATTAGTTTGTACAAAATTAAAGAAAATTCTCGCAAAACCTAACAAAACTATGGACAGTGGTTTCCAGAAAATCTCGAGAAATATATGAATATGTTTATGGTGTATTTGACAGTTATGAGTGTGAATAAAAGTGTAAATAACAGTGTAAATTGCGTTGATGAAATGGAAGTTATTTGCTTCTATTGCCAAAAGTTATTTAGAACATGTCATAACACCAAAAAATTACATTTTGTAGCCGATGTGCCTGGTACGAATTACTAGTTCTGCTACTCAAGAAGAATATATGTATCTAAAACAGGTGATACGTAACAGGGAAATGTGAGTGACTGATGGCAATTATAAAATCACGGGTACATCCTAAAATTGCAAATTTTATATCAATTAAGCAAAATACGGTTTATAACGATTTATTTTCCTTAATTGAGCATTATGCCATTTATTCATTGTATTTGAATGCATCGTAATTTTAATAAATCGAATTCTTAAAAATGTTGTGTGTTGTGTTGGTATTAGAGCGGCCCATAATAGTATATTATGCAATTAGTTTATTATGTCCTTTTTTGCACGAAAAAGAAAATATTACAGAACGAACGACGTTAGGAGTGAGTTACCGAATTACAGCAACATGTAATTTTAAAGTAGTAATAAGTTAATAAATTAGATTTTAAAAGTGCAAGTTTTTTCACAATAATTTTTATTTTACTTTACAGAATCTATTTTACACGCTACCATTGCCCTCTTTATACTCCATAACTGATGATAAATGGGGACTGTGACTATTGTCAGTGATGACTCCTATTTCGTGCAGAAATAGCTATGACGTAAGGATTCGTGCCATAATATGCCATATTATGAACGATTTTGCTAATGGAAAAGGGTTGTTTATAATGCTGGTATACAGAAAAGTATTGAAAAGGCCCGAGGGCATTAAGAATGAGAGACACCCGCAAGGGTACAACAATACCGTTACGTGTTTAGTTTCAGGTCCGTAAACACACAGCAATGAACTAGTAAACCACAAGAGGTAGTTATGGAGAAAGGGAGATATGTTAAAAAAACAAAAATAAGCATTATAAAACTTGCATCACATGTCATAGTTTTTCATGATTCGTGCACATACATTATCAGCCTTTATATAAGTTTGCTAGAATAAAATAGGCATTTCCCTAAACATCCGATGTCTAATCATAACAATACTACGATTATATATTATAATCGACGATATATATATATATATATATATATATATATATATATATATATATTTCAACAATTCCAGTACAAAATTAAATGCAGTACAAGACTCTGAAGAAGATCCTCCTACTATTAAAATTCCTCCAACTATTGTGTCGAATGTTGTTAACTTTTCAAATGCTATCGCAGATATTAAACAAATGGCACTAAAAGATTGTTGTACGAAACTAATTACACTCGATTAAAATATTACTTCAATCAAGAGAAGATTTCAGAAATAACAAAACTTTTTGTGAAGCAAATAATATACAATTTTTTAGAGATCCATTTATTCAAAATATCTGTTCTTATGAATAATATTCCCATTACCTATTCAAATGACAATTTATAATAAACCCCGTCTCAACTATCCCGTTTTAAAAATGTAAGGTTTATTTAACAATGGTCGTCAACCAATTAATATACTATGTACTACAATCGACCTTGTTAATAATCAAGGCGCTTCTAATATTTTCATACAAGAAAAATTGTTTCATAGTATTGTTACAATTCATGCTGAATATCCTACAAAACTACCTATTTAATGCAAAAGACGCCAGCGATTTAACCATATCCAGACAAATTGTCCCCACGAAGTGTTCGTTGTACAGAATCTAATCACTTTTACAAATGCCCTAATCCAAAAAAACTATTCAAATTTGGGTAATTTGTAATTAAAAAATCACACTTTTATTACAAACGTTGTGAATATTAATAAGGTTTACTACATTCCTCAAATATCCATTTTCATCACTTCGATAAAAATTCGTAATTTCGAAACAATACCTCTCCTCCTCCATTGATAATACACATTTCCCTACATTATCCCACCCTTCTTCCCCATGAAATATCAATTTCTCTCAGTCTTTAAATACGAAACTCATACATCATACGCTCAAAACTATAATAATATTCCTGCATATTCTCATATTACTAAACAATTACATATAAATGAGAATTCGCATTCGATTGTTGATAAAGTATAACAGATACTTACTTCATCCATTCCTTAAATTCAATTTTTAACTCAAAATATGTTTTCATAAGTAATTTATGGCCATTCATTCTCAATCATTTTCTTTTCTTAAGTGGAATTCTAGTGGTCTCAAACGCCAAAGAAATATATATTCTCATATATTTCTATGTTCTTATGAAATTGATAACACTTGCCCTACCGAAACACACACGCAAGATTGCAACACACACACACACACACACACACACACACACACACACACACGTACACTACCATACATGCCGGGAGACCGACCGGGGACTTATAACTTGTCCCGGCAGGGGCGATGCCCCGCTGTTGGTAGATACCTGGTTAGGGAAAACCCTGCTAGTCGGCGGTACGTCGGCGCCGGATCTCGCCATCCAGAGATCACTGCCACCTCCCGATGATAAAAACATATATTACACATATGGGTCTAATGACCTCAGTAGTTGACGCGCCAGAACTAACAATCAGTAATCTCATTAGCACAAATTCGTCTAGAAAACCGACCTTCTCAGGAAGGTACCTTAACTGCAATTCCAACCACCCTAACGTCAATAAAAAAAGTGTAATTACAAGCTTCGTGGATAGAGCTAATCTGCCTGATGAGAGGTCCATTATGCTAATATTAAGTAGATCAAAGAAAATTTAATCAGCACATCAATACAGTTATGACTAAACGCCTGTCAAAAATTAAAAAAAGCAGACAGCATCGAGAGGACTCCAGTAGAATAGCTCACTCTTCTGAGATAGGAAAAAAAAACACTCTCATCCTCTTTGTCAAAGGTCTCTCCTTCTAGATTAGATCTACTCAAAAAAGAATATATGGGCTCGAAGTTGTTTTTGGTAGTTACAATAAACTATGGGTAGAATAACTCACCTATATCATTAAAACAGGTAAAGATAAACTTAGCAAAGATTACATGACTAATGTGGTTTACAAAATTAACTGCAATACACATAGCTGCGAAAACGTACATGTGGCCCAAACAAAGCGCCGTTTGATGACCAGAGTTAAAGAACACAGCGGAAAGAGTGAAAAGAAAGGGTGATGATAATGTTATCTTAAAGCGCATTCAATGCTCTAGCCATATAATGGATTGAGAGAATTTAATTATACCAGATCATTAAAATAACTGGCAAAAAGGACATATCAGAAACCCTTTTCATTAAAAAACGCAAATCAATTCTAAATTACCAAAAAGGTTCTTCCAATTTGACAAAATAATCAATGTACTATAACTAATTCCTTGTCCCCTTTATGTGTTCAGTGTCTTGTTTTTCATTTACTCAACTCCTTGATATTTAATATTCTGTTTATCATTACCTCCCACTTCAAATTACCTACCATCTTTTTGTAATTTTTACCTTCTCGCTCTTACTGAGGAAGAAGAGAAAGTATTGTAATCGTGCAATGGAAATCGGGTAACGTCTTGCTGGGCCCTGGCAACGAAAAAAGGGTAAACCAGTTCCTAAATAAATTCCTCTAATACATGGTGTCACCAGAATCCTTGTTTTGTGCATTCTTCATACCGTAAAACTGATTGACGGAACCAACCGACCGACCGACCGCCAACGCTAGTGCACTTACTGTTCAGCCGATTTGCTCCATTTTTTTATTCACACACACACGCACACACACACTCACGCGCGCACAAACACACACACACGCGGCGCACTCGCACACACACACACACACACACACACACACACACACACACACACACACACACACAAAAGCAATAGAATGAACACTCCCTTACACCTCAGATAAAATCTTGTGACTTAAAGCAACTTATAAAATCTTGTGACTTAAAGCAACTTATAAAATCTTGTGACTTAAAGCAACTTATAAAATCTTGTGACTTAAAGCAACTTATAAAACCTTGTGACTTAAAGCAACTTATAAAACCTTGTGACTTAAAGCAACTTATAAAACCTTGTGACTTAAAGCAACTTATAAAACCTTGTGACTTAAAGCAACTTATCAAACCTTGTGACTTAAAGCAACTTATAAAACCTTGTGACTTAAAGCAACTTATAAAACCTTGTGACTTAAAGCAACTTATAAAACCTTGTGACTTAAAGCAACTTATAAAACCTTGTGACTTAATGCAACTTATAAAACCTTGTGACTTAATGCAACTTATAAAACCTTGTGACTTAAAGCAACTTATAAAACCTTGTGACTTAAAGCAACTTATAAAACCTTGTGACTTAAAGCAACTTATAAAACCTTGTGACTTAATGCAACTTATAAAACCTTGTGACTTAATGCAACTTATAAAACCTTGTGACTTAATGCAACTTATAAAACCTTGTGACTTAAAGCAACTTATAAAACCTTGTGACTTAAAGCAACTTATAAAACCTTGTGACTTAAAGCAACTTATAAAACCTTGTGACTTAAAGCAACTTATAAAACCTTGTGACTTAAAGCAACTTATAAAACCTTGTGACTTAAAGCAACTTATAAAACCTTGTGACTTAAAGCAACTTATAAAACCTTGTGACTTAAAGCAACTTATAAAATCTTGTGACTTATCACCACCATTAAAGACGTCATTATAATCTGGAAACAGCCGACTGACACAATGACAAAACTTACTACTTTTAGCTAAATAAGCGACTTGTTTTAAAATGGACAACCATCGACTGATCAACATCTCCTCCTGGAACGCCAAGGGTGAACTGGCCCGAAAGCTGATCGACATTAGACAATACTTGACAGATTACTCCGTCGGGATACTGTTAATACAAGAGACGCACCTGACACCATCCCACTCCTTCAACATTCCCAATTACATCATATACCGAACCGACCGACCCACTCATGGCGGCGGAACTGCTATCTGTATACAAAAAGACATCCCCCACACCCAAATCCCTCCAGTCCCTACCACCCATATAGAAAACACTATTATTTAAATAGCCACTCCCCGCAGACACCTTACGATAGCATCCATATATAAATCCCCTCACCTCCCTCTACTAGACGTTGACCTCAACTTACTGACACGAGACAAATCCCTACTTGCTGGCGACATTAACTACAAATCGACAACCTGGGGCTGCAGACATAGCAACAGCAACGGACAAATACTTCAAACATACCTAGACACGAATCCTCACATAACCCTCTCCGAACCATCTGAACCCACATCCTCTATTATGCCCTTCACTCCTCCAACACCATAATCAGCACCCCTCATCCCACACCAGAACTCACCTCCGACCACTTGCCAATCCTCTTGACCACCGACACCATATCCTTCCAAATCAACACAACCTCCCGAAACATCACTACTAACTGGCCTCAATTCAAGCACTTGTTATCCAAAAAAGTAAAACCCCCAAATCCGCTCCACACACCAAGATATTGACAAAGCCATAGCGCACCTATCCCTCCAAATCAATCGTTCCTTCCGTAGAGCCTCATCCTACCACGACCAAAAACAGACGCGACTTCCTGAAAACTTACTAATACTGCTACGTCACAAACGAAAGACACAAAAGACGTTCTACAAAACTCGCCGACATGATGTCAAAATGGCCTATCTTTTCTACAAACAAACTTTACACGACGCACTACAAGACTATGAGAAACAAAAATGGACAGACACAATTAATGACCTGACAAAGCACCCCAGCAAAATTTGGACACTAATAAAAACGCTAAAAAACGCGACACATAACATCTCACCTCTGACACAACCAGACGGGACAAAAACGTACGACCCCCAGACAATGACGGAACTTTTCGCAGACAGACTCCAGACGCGATTCACCGCCCCTGATACGCCGCTCCCATCCTGTATTTTCTAAAAACACCTAGCCTCCCCCCACAGCAACAAACGCCCTAAACCATATCGACCACAGACGTGACCGACGAACTACACAAACTCGACGCCAGTAAAGCGACCGGACCCGACGGAGTTAAAGCAATCTCACTGAAAAGACTGACTAAGAACGTGACTGACTTCATCACAGCTATATATAACGCCTGCATCACCCTCTCCTACTTTCCCACTCCTTGAAAAATAGCTAGAATAAAAACCATCCCTAAACCCAATAAGCCTCTCCACAACCCTGATAATTACCGTCCCATCAGCCTCCTCCCCAACCTCGGTAAAATCCTAGAACGCATCATCCTTCAAAAGCTTTCATCCATTCTACACGAACGACTACGATTCGGCTTTCGAGCAGACCTATCGACCGGACTATAAACGCCTTACTGCAGACATTGCGACAAGACTACAGGAGAGAGAACGACAGCCTGTTCCGACAATATTCCTTGACTTCACAACAGCCTTTGACACAGTTAACCATCAGACATTAATCTACAATATAACCCCCACATCCCACGCTTTCTTCTCCCGCTCCTTTCCAATTACCTATCTGACCGATCATTTTATGTCCAGCACTTCCACTCTTCTTCCCCCCGACCAATCCTCACCGGCGTCCCACAAGGAGCCGTCCTCTCCCCCATCCTCTTCGCTCTTTATACTAATGACCTACCCACCTCTGCAATGACAAATGACTATATATACGCTGACGACACGGCATTGGCAATGACTAGACGCAGACTCCCACACTCCATACGGCAACTACAGCAAGACTTAGACATAATAACAAACTGGACAAAAGAAAACAACCTGAGACTAAACCCGACCAAATGCACTGCTATATTCTTCAATAGAACCAACCTTGACCCGACCCCACCCCCTTCACGATAGACAACACGACTATTAACTGGACTCACGACACACAATACCTTGACATTACTCTTGACAGAAGACTGACCTGGAACAAACATGTAGACTCCATCATCCAAAAAGCAAACACACGGATTAACGCTCTGACTCCAGTACTGACTCACCCACACACGCCGACAAAGACAAAACTTTACATACACAAAACGTACATTAAACCCATCATGACCTACAACTGCGGAACCTGGGCAACCACGACAAAGACAAACTACGCTAAACTAATAAAGACAGAGCCGGTTCCTTAGAATATCATTCAGACCACCACTCATGACCAACTACTACAGACTCCGACAAAAACTAAAAATGACATCCATCGACAAAGACATACAGGCCTTGGCAAGACAAGAAGTAGACAAAGCCCTACAAAAGACGCACTTTACTGACTTCTTACAGACGACACAACACCAGAAAGTCTTACAAAACCCACCCAGATATAAAAGAAACCATCTCCATCCCTTCGACATCCTCCAAATCCCTCCGCCTATCACATAAAGAATAAACCTACCCACCGAACCCGGCCATATAATACCCAACTGAACCCACTCACCCCTTAAACACTATCAGTCCGCCCTCTTCTTTCCCCCTTCCAATCCCTCCTCCCCGAACCCCGTCCTGTACGGGGTAGCGGGAGGCTCCTTCCCCCTCCCACCCCATTTTCTTCCCAACACACAACGCTCCGCGCCACTCACCCCAACTGGGATGACCTGAATAGCAGGCCCAGCAATAACACCGCCGAGGACACACACCTCAGATAAAGCATTAACTTCGTTTCACAAGGCAGAGTCACTGGCTAATCATTTTGAAAACACATTAACTGACAACGCGAGTTCCCACCCGGAACATAATACATGCTACCTAATTAAACATCTTCAGTCCTTATCAAACAATAAATTACTCACCTCGCCTTGAAATCGAAAATCTTGCTAGTAGAAAAAGCCCCAGGTAACGGCTACATCAACGCAGTGCAAAACTGCCACCACCGGCAATAGCGTACTTAAACAACATATTTAATTGCCTAAGAATAGGCTATTTCCGACAACTTAACAATCGCCGCCTAATCAGTTTATTAACAACTCTTAGACTGCTGGTCAGCTAAGAAGACCAGCTAACTGGACAACGTTTGAAAAATGTCACTGACGGATGAGAACATGTATTCACGCCAAGGCCCACTACTCCAATGATGATAGGCGAGCACTAGTGTAACAAATTGAACATTGCGCTCTCCGCCATATTGTAGGCAAATGTGGGAGCGGTAATTAAAAACTGTGTGTTTTAACGCTCTTTTCACGGGATATTATGGATTCAAAACTTCGAAATTCACATTGTCCTTGTTCCTATACACTATGATAAATAAATTACGAAAAATTTAAATGTGTTTTAAAAATAACGTAATTGGAAATAGCTCGAATGGTTTAACTTTCAATTCAGCGAAGATAATTTCATCATTCTGGCATCTTTTGTTGCCCTCCGTATTTAATACATAGTTTCTTTTTCTGAAAGAGAGATTCAAATTATTCTTTAAAGTGAAAATTATTTAAGTAAAGACTGGCACACAAAATCTTCATTCTCAAGAATGCTATGAAATGACCAAAATGTATGTAATTAGTCTACTAATTTTTACTTTCTCGTATACGTACGTATATACGGACTAATATACGTAGTATAGAGAAAGTTATGTAATGCTGCGGCAAAAAAACTGTTTTTTGGACAGAAAAACTCGTACTACGGGGGCCCGCAGAAAAGGTGTATAAATTCTATTCTAACTGTAAATTACTCTCTTTAATACGTTATGCAGTCAAATTTTTAATAATACGAACAAGTTTTCAAATTAAAAAATATTTTGGGTATATAAAACGAAAATATTTTCTTACTCCATGTGCAGGTATGCTAGGACCAAGTAAGGTATACGTTTCAATTCGATGAAAAATGCTCATTTTACTAAATGAAACATGTTTTGGTTGTATCATTTGGGTTGTTGAACGTTGCTTCTTGTAACCCTAATGCCATTGGCCTTGAGGTCACAGAATCATGAAGCTCTCATTATAGTTTTATTAATGCGTAAATAATAATCTTTGTATAGTAAGATAAAAGCGCTTCAAAGTACTAATTTACATGGGAAATACCCACAACTCTCGTCGCGTACGGACACAATACGCCTGTCATCACCTGCGAGGGAACTAGTTGCCTACAATATGGCAACCTTCAATTTGTAACGCTACTCTAGCGCGACATGTGCATCTAGGTAATTCTATCCAATATCTTTGTTTCACACTCGATTTAGAGTAGTTTTGGCAAAAGCCGTTGCCAACGTTGACAAAATTACCCTCTATATATTATGCTTGCGCGGTAGGGATATTTTTTAAAATAAGTTTGCAATGAAAAAATGACCGCTTCTGTAGATTCCACCAACATTCAAGCCATTCATGTGGATTGTACTGTGCTAGTTTGATATTGTTGCTAGCAATTCGAATTTTGCGGTTGGCTGATTTTTCATTAATCTGATTTAGTGATTTCGTTTACTTTATTAATTTAGTACTACGCGTTTTTTATTTATTATTTTCTAATTGTTTTCATCACAAGTCACAGGGGTTAGTCGATGTAGTTTTAGTGGTAAAGGTTAGTTTTTTCGATTTAGTATTTTTATGTAAAATTAATTTTATTAAAATTACTAGCTGGTGTACCCGGCGTTGCTCGGGTTTATAGTAAATTATTAGAGAGGGAGAGGAATTCCATTTTTTCATACTCTGCGGTGGGGCCTATATCTCTTCTGTTGTATCCCTTCTCCGCCCTGCTCCTCCCTTCCATGCTCTGCACGGCCACGCTTCGATAGCCCTGTCTTCTCTTCACCCCCATTTGGAAATTTCAGGTCTACCTCGCTCACTTTTTCACAAAAACTTATATTGTTCTTATTTGGGCTTCCTGCTCCTAAACTTTTTTCACTTTAGAACTAAAAACAATAAACAATTCTAAACTACAGAATAAAATACTTGTAGACTTGTACTTGTACATTTTGTGTTTTTTTTGTGGAGTTTCATATATTACTTCCAATACTGTCAATAAATTGTCACATTGTAAAACTTAAGTCTTTTTATATTTTGTCTTCTCTTGTATTCATAAACAAATATTTGAAATTGATCTGTCAAATCGTGACCTTGAAGGGACTGACTGTTTTAAGCGAAGTTTAAGATGCCAGAGTTTTCGCACGGAGACGCTAGAAGATAGATATGGAATATGAATGTATATGTCAAAACGTAACTGACGAATCATAATCATAAAAGTAAATGAAAATATCAATATTGAACGTAATTGCCCGTATTTATAATTATTTTGAAGACGAAAAATCTATATAAGTTTAAACTACGTGTAGAATAAAAATTATTTTTTACGTAAATCAATTAATCATAACATTGAAGCATGAGAACAATACTGATCCATCAACATGTATGGAAATGGCCATATACATTATAGCTATACACTATACAGCCATATACATTATGGCTATACACTAAAATGACAATGTTCTGAACAAAACTATATTAGCTTCATTATTTGATCTGAAGTGCTATATATTAATGATCTTGAAATGTGAATAAAAGAAACCAATTCATGCGTTGGGAGCAATTGCAATGCAAAATCATAGCACAGATTATTCTCAATATGTAAGTGATCATTGCTTAATTACATACTACTGCACTAATCTTCTGCACATAATGAAGAAAAAAATCCACTTGATGAAACCAAAACATACAAACATTTTACATTTTACCAATTTGAACATGAGAACTGTGTAAATAGTCAAATTGTGAGTGCTACTGAAAAGCAACCCTACTACGTAGAGAATTATTTACATTTGCATCCCTCCTTGCAGTATTATTTTCAATAGTGCGAGTGAGTATTTTAGCAAGTCGCACTTCTCTTAATAGCCGATTCAAAACGTTTATAGACTGCCCATCTATTCGCACTTGTTTAGTCTGTTCGACAACTTGACACAAGCATTGTTTCAAGAAATTCAATGTTTACAAATTTCTGTAAAAGGAGAGGTTGTTTAGAATGTAAACTATTGACATTGATGCGATCTTGAATCTATGATGTAAAGCTATGCCAAAAATGTCGTGAAAAGTAATTATTTTGTAAATATATTACGGTTTATGGTTGTAAATCATAGCCTATAGTACTTGCAGTATTGTTTTCAATGGGGCGAGTAAGTACTTCAGCAAGTCGATCTTCCCTCTGAGTAACCGATTCAAAATTTTAGTAGACTGCCCATCTCTTGCCATTTGTAATATGTTTTGACAATTGTGACAGTCGTTTAGTCAAACAATTCAGTTGTCACAAATTTCTGTAATAGAAGACGTTTAAATTGTATACGATATGTGTATATTGTACATCGTACATTACTGTATATTCTGTACTCTATATAATTGTACTTTTTATTCTCTCAACCTACCTCAATTATTCAACACTTTCAAACTCACACTGATTTCTTGCCACTTAGTATTTAACACGGACAAAGAGCAATACATGAACATTGACATTATTTACCACTTCAGTTACGGCTTTCTTTCAAATATTCACACAGGGACATTACATAACCTTATTCAAACTCTAATGAATTTCGCAATAATTCTGGACATTGATGAAATCAGTAGTAGATCTCTGACGTCATCCTCTGGTGGCGCGCAGCTGAACTATTGACATTGATGCACTCTTGAATCTGTGATGTAAGGCTAGGCGAAAAATGTCCAGAAAAGTAATTATTTTGAAAATATATTACCGTTTATGTTTGTAAATTATAGCCTATAGTACTCCAGGTCTTTAAAGGATGCTAGCACAAAAGTTTCATCAGCATTGGTTCAGTAGATTCGGAGATTACCGCGCTGGAAGACAACTCACTTCTGTCTTTATATATTAGTATAGATATAGATATAGATATTCATTCATTTCATTTTGGTTTATTTTTTATTTAATTCTTTTACAAGAAATACAATTAATTCTTTATATTTGCCAATGAATATTTGTATTTAAATAAATTCATTTACTTTACATTTTCAAATTTAAATATTTTTGTTGATTCAATTATTAATAATAAATAATAATTCATCATAAAATACTACTCAAATCACTTTGAAATATGAAGTAATAAGTAACTTGCTATCTAAACAATTAAATAGTACACATTGATGTAAGTAGTGCCGGAATGTTAAAGCATTTGATTTACCAAATTTAGGCAGGCAAAAAGGCATTAAAATATGACACGAGTTTTATAATTTGTCTAATAATTTACATAATTCAAATTTTATTTTTATTACTGATACTCATCAATTATGGATGTTCAAAATTAAAACATCAATGTTTTTAAACATCTATACGACGTTTTAAAACTGGTTTAGTAATCTTTAACCGAAAATAAAATAATTAATAAGAACAAATACATTAAGATAAATAATATGACAGACGAAGGAATTATCATCATAAAAACTGGTAGTAGCTATGCCCGCGTGCATACAAAGGCCGAGCTGCAAGCTGTAGCCGCTTAGCGCAGGAGCGCCCTCCCCTGCAACCCACCCCCTCTAACCACAGCTAAACGCACTCTTGGTATTTCCAAGACCATTTCCTTCTTTTCATTATTTCTAGTCTCTTAACACCCCCTTTCTCATGGACGTCACTAACATGACGTTACTAACAGGTAAAAATAATTCAAATCTACCTCATCCTTCTGCACCAGAACTAGATACGGAACCGTTACTAGACACCGATAGTCCCTATAATCATATTTTAACGTCCCATTCATTCATTATCATTTTTTATAAGCCACATACATGCACAGTCCCTCTATTTTCACTTCACCATTTTTATGCACTCCTTGTCAGAAAAACGTGGTTGAAGGCGTCTCTTAACACGTCTCTTGTTTCACTTCCTGGTTACCGTTTTCTAAGAATCGACAGGAATCGCAGTGTCTCTTCACGAGGTGGAAGAGTCAGTATCTATATTCGAGATGATCTTGTTTATAAATGTATCGCATCTTCAACAGCCGAAGTCGATGAGTCTAATGAATACTTCTTCATCGAAGTCTTAATCTTTGGCAAAAATACGCTTTAGTGGTTGTGTACTGCCCACCGAAAACACAATATATGGAGGTCATGGGCAATGTAATTGCATCTTACGTAATCAAATATGAAAAAATGTTGATGGGCAATTTTAATTGCAATCTTCTGACACCATCACCACTTGCCGAGAGTTTCAGGCGTTTATTTTGCGAAATGAATATAATTCTGCCGTTAAATCCAACTCATTACACTGTCGGCACAGACACATGGATTGACCATATAATCGTATCAAATCACGAGAAAGTAAATCACCATGGACAAATATCAATTCCAGAGATATCTAAATACGACCTTGTATACCTATCATATCGCATGAAATGCTCGAAATAAACGCACAAAATGTGTAAGTACCGTGGCTACAAGAGCTTCAATTCGGAAGCATTTACCTCGGACCGTTTATGAGTGCCTTGGCACCTTATCAATCAAGAAAATTGTATAGACAGAAAAGTAAATACCTTCACGCGCTTACTGACGGAACTTCTTGATAGGCACATTCCAATTAGCAAAGCTCGCGTGTCACGGGCCCCCGCCCCCTGGTTAACGGATGAAATACGTGCGTTAATGAAACTAAGAGATGCCGCCTTTAATGTATTCCGTAACACAAAGTGCGAACTTGACGGAGATGCATACAAGAAACTGACAAATCTTGTAACACAAAAATCTAGGAACGCTAAAATGAAATATTATCATAGTATTCTTGGCACAAATACAGACACAAAACATGTATGGACATCGCTGCGCACCTTAGGTTTAGGCAAATCACGAACCCCAACGCAAATTGATGCATCTCTTGACACACTTAACCAATGTTTTGCTAAAATGGCTCCTCACTCCGATTATTTCTCAGGAAAAAAAGAAAAGAAAAAAAACTTCTCTCAATCTTACGATCCGTTTCGGGACACACTCAGGAAGAATTATTTTTCGCATCCACAAATTATTATGACATTTTTTAAACTAGTCAGAGCCTCAAATAAAACGCCTCAGGACAGGTAACATCAATGCCAAATTAATAAAACTCAGTGTCGAAGTTATATATCCCATTATAACTGACATAATAAACTTTTCTCAAGTAAGTGAAATGTATCCAAATTCTTGGAAAACCGCATTTGTCCACCCTCTTCCTAAAACTACCAGAAATTCTGCGGAATAGAGACCTATAAGTAAGTATTCTACCTAAAATCTCAAAAGTTCTAGAAAAAATTGCAAGACGTCAAATTATAAGTTATCTAGAAAGCAAATGTCTCGTAAATGATCAACAATACGGCTTCCAATCAGTCAGAAACACAGGAACTGTTCTCTTAAATATTATTGAGGAAGCTAGAACCTCAATTGACAAAAGCAAACTAACAATACTTGTTCTCCTAGATGTTAGTAAAGCGTTTAACTCGCTCATGAAAGCATCATGACATTCTGAAATTGTGCTTAAAAAATGAAAATATTGGGTTCCGCTAAACCCACAATACGCTGGTTCTCTCAATATCTTTCAAATCGACAACACATCGTTGTATCTGATAAAAAACAATTCACTGCCATTAAAACTTCCCGTGGTATTACGCAGGGAACAGTTCTAGGACACTTAGCATTTTTAATTTATGTACTAAGTGTACTAAATGTAATTTATGTAGTAAGTGAGGCATTGTCCTACGTCATTACGTAGGACAATGCCTCACTTACTGTAAACACAAAATGTACGCTGACGACCTTCAGATCTATATAAGTGGATACCCAAACTCATTAGCCCAGAAAATAAACGATTTAAATTTTCTCAATAAATGGGCAGAAGCCCTTGGCCTCGTGTAAAATCCAATGAAGTCGCAAAGCTTAGTGATAGGCACTCGCAACGCTTTGAACAAGTTGGAGAAATCCCCCTATAGTAATTTATATGTATATATTCTGTACAGTATATATTTATCTGCCTGCTTTCTGTTTCTTTTTCTGTTACAGATGATCTTCCAGACTTCAACCAACTGCGTTCAACTAAGAAAACTGTATCCATGTATATGAAAAATGTTATATTCTTATTATCTTTTCCCCACCGCACGTTCCCCAGTTTTCCTAATTAATTCTAACTCCCTTTACTTTCCTTCTGTCTTCACACTTTTCCTTTAATATTCCTATTTTCTTCCCTTTCACTAGTGTTACAGCCCTAAGCCGCCATCATGATTGATATTTTCCTGTGTTTACTCAAGCGCTTAAGGCGTATGCCGGAATGCTCCCGTCTTGCATCCGAGATCTAAATATAAATGTAAAATCTGCCCTCCTTTTTTTAAAAGTTTGTTCACAATTGAGTATACAAGTTCATTTCGGGTATACAAGAATTTCTAACATTTTACAAAAGTAAAATTGTTGACTTACCTCGCCTTTCTTGTAAATAAGAAACATTAAGTCTCTTTATATCATGTTAGCTTTAGAATCCAGAAAATTGACGATGAACACTTCAATTCACACTTCATGTTTCATTAGTTATTTGTAGCACACTTTCGTTAGCTAATACGATCGTTGCAATTTCGTAAGTAACGTGAAATGTCAGTTATCATTATTTCTGCCCGAACGCCCATTATTTCTGCCTAATCCTTCGTACGCCTAAAAAATCCTTCGTACGCTTTCCTTCGGAGGGGAAGTAAAGCCGGCTGTCCCATGTTAGTAGATTTACTGCAAGTAAAAGATCCTCAAGCCTAAATGACGCCTCTGAGCTAAATTCAAATCGCCTGTTTCGTCGCCCAAGTAATATCTTCTTTCTCCCATGGTTGGTGAAAGGAGCGTAGCGGAATTTGCGTGGTCAGACGGAAGAGCAGGCCTCATGGCCCGAGTCTCGCCACGTAAAAGAAGACAAATTCATTTCATTTCATTTCAACGCCTCAATTATAATTATGTGCACGTAAATATTTAAGTGGTTAGGCGGAAGAACAGGCCTTACAGCCTGAGCCTCGCCAGTAATAGAGACATTATTATTATTATTATTATTATTATTATTATTATTATTATTATTATTATTATTATTATTATTATTATTATTATTATAAATAAGTACAAAACTCAGCCTGAAAGTCTGAGCACCCACAGTAGTCTCAAGAGGTCACAGCATCCTGAGTTCGCTAAAGGAAGGTACGGGAAGAAGAGGGGGGGGGATTTACGCCCACGGCGTACGCCGCATCTCCATGCGCGAAACACAACACGACACGGCGTACGAAATTCCCGGGCATTCGGATCATCCGGAGCGAGATATAGTCTGCTCGACGAAGGTAGTGCCATTGGCGTACTATATGGAGTAAACGAGAACTACTGTGCTAGTTCGACTTTGGCATCGCCTCATCCATAAGAGATTCATACAAACCAACACAGCGTTTTTTAAACAGCTTAAGACAATGCTAATCCGTAGGTGGCTTAGCGGTTTGGAAACGGGCCGACAGATAGCACCTAACTCCGCCCTGAGCGTTTGAAGAGAGCATCAAAGGATTACATGTTCATTCAAATGAATAAGATGTTGATCTAACGATATTTTATACACGAATTTTTGGTGGAAATTTTTTTTCCTTCCTTTTTGTTGGTGGTGCCGTGGCACACTGACACTACCTTACAAGCCGCCACTGTACAAACTCGTTCAATTAGACACACCACACTACTTGAAATCCATAATAAGTTATTTAAGCAATAGAACATTATCAATTAATGTCAACAATCATTTATCTAAATCAAGAATAATAACGCCGGACTTCCCCACGACTCTCCATCATCAACCATGCTATTCAACCTCTAGACTGATTTTCTCCCAACACTTAATAAACCACCACTGCTTAATTTGCTGACAACAATGCCGTTTTTCATCTGGTTTAAGTCTCACTGAATCTTCTTGATTCTCACTGAATTAAAAACCCAATATCGAAATTTCTGTAAATCTGATCAACAGCTGGGTCGTCTAAACCACTTTTATTAAGACGCTACTCTTTTCCACGTTCCCTCACTCTAAATAACAATACAAAATAATGGTCTGTCCATCTGTACTGAATCAACAACTCCTTACGGATCCAAGGTCTACAAGCGGTGTCCCGGCTTTGCACCCATGGGTTACGTGTGGTTAGCACATAGACATCCCTACGCCATATTCTGGACATCTGAAAATGACATCGTCACACAGAAACAGACACTGAGACATTGCAAAGAAAGCGCACACTATAGCGACCCCTCGGATCTGTGTACACCCACGCACACAGTCTGGATGCTACTTCTGCACCAACTCCGCTTGTGAGAGGTTGGCACTATATGCCATTCGGGCTTCTTGACACACAGTGGTTTACTGCAAACAGGGGCGCAGTATCCCATAAATAGCTTATGACCCAATTTACCAATTTGATAACCATTGGATAAATGATTTAATAAATAACAGAATCTCACTGAATTGTTAATAACAATAGCGGAGGGAAAGGCTGACACGATTTGAATATTCACAAACACAATATATTTGATCACATAAAAATTCACTCTAAAAACTGTCCAGGCAATGTACAGGCAATTCACAAAAAAACCATGCATAGCTAACTGTAAACAAAAATAACACCGTTTGAAAATACAAAAGGTATGCTCACAAAATGCGAAGAATTATTGTCCCTAAGGATCCCTTCTAGCGGTTACAAACTCATCCAGGACGGGTACCAGAAAATTTCAATTATTAAAATTTCTGTTAATTCAATTGTTAAAATTTCTGTTAAATTTCTATTCTTTGTTTTAAACAATTTCCTCTAATACTTATACAAGTTATGACGCTTGTTTCTGAGCATACCCTATTCCTTCTACTTCCAAAATCTTAAACACAAAACTACAAATACACACTAAAAAATCCAAGAATACAAATTTGAAATGCTATACAAATTCTTAGATAAAAATATTTATACAATATTCTTCTTCAAGCAGGCGGAACTTCCAATATTGTACTCCTACTGTCTTTCTTTCTACTACATGGAGTTTTATAATACTATGAATTTTCAATTCTGAATTTTAAAACTGACCTCAGTTTAAATAAACGATTTCTCTTTTTTCCGCCTACTCTCGCCACTTCGTAACCTTGGGCTACACGTTGAATACGGGCAGTGGTTTTCTCCGCTCCCAAAAAATTGTTCTAAAATTAACCACAGATTGATGTGAACTGTTTCGCCTGCTCTTTTCTGAAAGACTAGCATTTGTAGCGGACACTTGTGCGTCGAAAATACCTCAGGACGAACAGAAATATGAGAAATATTACGCCTTACTTTTTCACGTTTCCAGGGGGGGGTGCGAACAGTGTGGGCGATAAATTCTACTCCGGGCAAATATTTTGCATCCAGGGACCAGGCTTCAGCCCAGATTTCACGTCTTCTACTGGCGTTTGGATCCAATTTATTCTCCGAAGGGATAAATCAGCTTCTACGATGCTCTCATGTAAAATGAGACCCAGGAATGAAGCGGTACGCTTGCAACTCAAGTTAACAATTTTTCCAAATGGATTTTCGTAGAACAATTTCCATGAACCTTACAGAGAATGTGAATGAAAATTCCAACTCCAATTAAGATAAAAAGAAACAAAAAAGTTACAAAGAAGATAACACAGTATAAGAAACATTGTTTCACACGTGCTTCACTTTTCACATATACGATTTTATAAATCTTCTTTCGCAGTATTGCGAATAATTCATTAAATGAAGTAGTATTTTGTTAGGAATATTTACCTCATGCGAAGAGCTTTTAAAATGCTTAGCAATAATGGATGGAAATTGATCCGGTGGCGACCATTGTGCGCTGATCCGTAGCCTGGCTATGCTTTCCACTCCTCTCGTGAAGACGTCCACTCAGCAACGGCGGTACTCACGGAAAATGCCAGAAACCGTTCAGCTCTCGCTTATCGCTCAAGGAACGACTCTATCGTGCGATATTTATAAGGCTGCGCCTCAAGGCCCGTCTTCACAGTGGCATTGTCACTGCAATTCGCGTCTTTCTCGGTCGTGCTGCTAGATGTCGCATGATCAAGCATGATCGCGACAGTATCAAGCACTGCTTGGGCATGCGATAACTAGAGGCACGACTGAGAAAGACGCGAAATGCAGTGACATAATGCCCCTGTGAAGACGGGCCTTGAGATGCAGCTTTATAAAATCGCACTATAGCCAAGCGATAAATTGCTGAGGTGTACTACTCAAGTCATTTAGCCACTAAATTTTGTATCTGAAGAGTCGAATTCTGGCCTCGTACCGATAGCGGTAGCTCAGTGCATCAACTGATGTCTCTGCAGCGCCTCTAACCGGGAGGTCCTAGGTTCGAGTCCTGACGGCGGCAGGATTTTCGACACTAGCTGTTCAGCTAGGTCGAATTCAGCTGCTGTCTGGAGGAGAATTCTAGCGGCCGGCTGCTCTGATCGGTAGTTTTCCGTGGTTTCTCCGATCAACATCAGGCGAATGCCGGAGCAGTACCCTAACAAACGGGCCACGGACCGCGCGCGATCTGTCCATCCTCTTCCTTGTCCTATCCTCTCTCCTTACACACACACACACACACACACACACACACACACACACACTAACATGCACTACACTACCACATATTCCGGGTGACCGGTCGGGAAGTTAGAGCTTGTCCCGACTGGGGCGGTGCCTCGCTGGTGGGAGAGTCCTGGTTAGGGGGAAACCCCATTAGCCGACGGTAGGTCGGCGCCGGATCTCGCCATCCAGCGGGGGAAGATCACCGCCATCTCCCGAGAAAAAACATGCACTACACTAACGGGACTAATGACCAAAGTAGTTGACGTGCCCGGAAACACGAAAAAATCAATCAATCAATCTGGCCTCGTCAATCTGCCTCTTCGTTCGGGCGAAAATTGGAACATCTCACGGATAAACACGTGAGCGGTCACACTATAATCTGCCCCGATCGGGAATCGACCCCGGGATCGCGTCATGGAAAGTGAGCATGCTGACCTGTGAGGTACCTTGAAGGGTACAAAAGAATGATACCCCCTAACAAACCCGTAAAATACTTAGGTTTATACGTAGATACCACGTTAAATTGAGGAAAACATAAGTACTAATGTAACGCAAATCAAAATAAATCTTCCAACTATTACCATCAATTTACAAAAATAGGTCAGTCCATTCAAAATGTAACCTAGCAGTTTGTAAGACAACTTTAAACACTTGATGTTATTCGCCAGCCCAATTTCTATCTTTTTTTATTTGTTGCGTCGTTGTTGACGCAACGCGCCTCTTTACCCTTTGTTGGACGTTGAGCGCTTTCTCTGGAGTAATCCTCCGTTACTGAGTAATTACTATATTTGTCAAGTCTCGTCACGTCGCAGTCAGTGCCTTTTATCCCTTCGGCCAGGGGCTCAACGCCGTTAGATTCCGGGTTTCCTAGTCGGTCACCCAACCAGACACTCACGAGTCTCGAATTCGTTTAACCTCCGTGACTACACGAAACGCATTCGGCTAGCGGCGCAGGCTATCTGTTCTGCAAAAACTGACCTCCACAAAAGTCAAGTCCTACAAAATAAATTTCTAAGAATAGTAGCTAATGCCCCTTGGTACAAAACTAACATTCAATTCCACAACAAATTTAATTAGAAACCCAGTGATCAATACATTATCTACCTGGTCAACAACTACTATTTTAACCTACCTCAAATCTCAGCTCCATCACCTTTCAAACTTCCCAACCTCACATACCACTCCCCCCCCCCTCACATGCCAAACGCGAATCCAAAACATGTTTCCATAAAACATATTCCTGAAGAAGTTTGCTGGTTTAGATTTAGACAGAACCCGAAATGGGATTTCCCCCCCTTTGTAATGGCGTGTAAATCTTATATTCAATATTAGCAAGAAAATCTGAAAATTCATATCAACAGTTACATTTTCTGAACCATGTATTTTTCTTAAAAATCAATTAAAAAGCTAATAATTAAATTATCCAGGTTTGTTCGGACCCACATGCAAATGGAAAATTAGATGAAACGTACTGGTACATTTTATTTCATACGTGTCTTGCAAGGACAATATCGCTGCTTGATTGTGCTCTCTTACAGCATTCAACAAAACGTTGTATGGGCGCCTGTATGGGCGACCCTTCCGCCGGATCTTATAGATAGAGACCGGAAAAATATGTCGTATAAAAGTCAAAATATGTACATAAATATGTAACGAAAACAGTAAGAATATGTAATAAATATGTAAAGTGGGATATAATATGTAATATTAAAATACACTCTAAAACACATTTATATAATACAAAATTAAATTTATTAAATCTTTCCTAAACAAATTTGAAGAGCGTAAGTTGAGGCACACTTTGCAGGACACAATTTTCCCGTCAATAGTAAAAGCTGCATCTATTGCTATCCAGGACCGTAGTTTAGCAGCCAGACTAGACGCAATAGGAGCCATTGTACAAACTGGCAGTATCAACGACCAGCAATCACCGCAGCATGCGGAACTCTCATCGAAGTGTTACACGTCGGCGATCGCCGAAGATTCTTGTAAATTAAGGTAAAAAATCACAAATCACGGGCGTCATTATTTTCACACCTAAAGGTGAAAATGATCTCAGTGACTGTCCCGCACTTCGCCACTAACTGAAGCAGGAGCGCAGGACAGAATCCGACCGTGTCTTCATGTTCCGTATTTCGGGCAGACAGCACGCAGTAATCAGTTAAGAAAATGCTGATTTATTTTGCTGCTTTTCATTAAGAAAATGTAAGAAAATCAAAAGAATAAAATATTTTTTGTGAAAACAGCAAAATATGTAAAATATCTAATATAGCGGTAAATATGTAAAAATATGTAACGAAAAATTGTATATTGTACATAGAACAATTTCGAATATTCGTTCCTGATAAGTTCATCCTCCTCTCCGCGCATTCATGCTCAGAAAATCTTGTGACGCAAATGCCCGTTTGTAGACTACTCAGTTTACTTAGAGGCGGCATGTGAGTTAAACGTGTGTGTCGTTCTCTCCAATTCCGTGAGGAAGCATACAGCATGTTTTCCCACGTAAAGGTCTTTTTAATGTTTGACAATGAGCATTACTTTGAACACGTGGACATAACATATTAGTTTTTTTTATCACGAGTTCAATTTCAATTGTATGAAGCGTACAGCTTCTTACGCAATGTCTCACGGTGAGTATGGTAATATTCTGCTTCGATGTCCCATGGCGAGTATCACTTGAGCTAATTGAAGTGTATTTTGACTGTAAACGATTTACTTGAAACTGTATATTATGTTTTTGTGCTAGTGACTAATTATGTTTAAGAATAAACGTTTTGTTGTGCAATTACGTATTTGCATCGGATTCATGTAAGCCACGTGATTCATGTAAGCCTCTCTTCATTAATCTAGCAATTTTACCATTACTTTGTCTGTTTATTTACGAATCAGTAGTTTTTGTCAAAAATGACTTGCTTAAGGGCGAGAATCTATTTTCAGAAAATGCCGATGTCTATTACTATATTCATCAGGTGACAGTATCAACAGCTCAATACAAAAAATTCACATTCAATACATGTACATTATTTTACAATACTTTGCCAGATGACATTAAACGATTAAATTCGATAGAAAAGTTTAAATCCCAAGTGAAATCGTTTCTGCTGCAAAACCGTTTCTATACAATTAGAGACTATACTGAGCATCACAAGAAAAGTAACATTAATTTAAACAATGATACATAATAGTAGGATAATGGATCACGGGATCGGTCAATTAATGAATTACACTAGTTTGCCAACGTTTCGGAATATTTAATTCCTTCATCAGGGATGAAGGAATTCAATATTACACTTTCTTTCTGGCCGTGGCCATGGTCGGACCTGCTATGGACGTGTGTGCTTCAGCAACTCTGTATTGGAGTTGTGCTGTGGAGGATCATTATGTTTGACCAGTATATGTATTAGTAAGCCCTGATGAAGGAATTAAATATTCCGAAACGTTGGCAAACTAGTGTAATTCATTAATTGACCGATCCCGTGATCCATTATCCTACTACTAATTAACGGTCATGATTTCTACAATGGTCAATGATACATAATGCATTATTTACCATTTGGACTGTATAAATGTGTATAAACAACCTGTAACAACTATTGTACTACAGCCTCCGGGTCAATGACCCCCATCTCGATCAGGTTTTTTGTCCAGTTTCCCTGATCCATTGAGCAAATGCTGAGATGGCCCCTTGTTTTGCTTCTGGACATCAATGTAACTTCATTTTCTGTGCACGTCTTCTAGAATTCGGTGGAAAATACAATTATTCAAATTATCGTTTCCATGTTGTCGTGGCAGGAAGTAAAATTCCGAAGGGCATCATGGATAAGAGCCAAAATTTATTGCTTATTTATCCTTGAAAATAGATTTTATTACATGGGAGGGTTTTTTTAATTTAAGTAGTACATGACTTAGTGTAGGGATCACAGAATTTTGAAAATATGCAAACAATTCACTTTTCCCCATAGCACGTCATACGCAGTTTGAACTGTTTTTTGACGTAAAATAAAAAAAATTGCAACTGAAAACAGTCCTGGAATCTACACTCCGTAAACTGCCTCTGAGCTATCTTAGGGCTTCTTGTACGCTGTCTTGTACGAACCACAAAACTATACAGTCCACTCAACACCCTGAAAATTCACAGCGGTCTGAACACACTGTTTTCGAAAACTGAAAAAAAATTGAAATAGTAGAATTATAATAATCTGTTTAGATGTCTCACAGCGAGCATCACTTGTGCTAACTGGAGTGTATCTGAATGAAACCGAATCACCTAAAACTGAACATTGTGTATTTATGCCAGTGACTTATGTTTAAAAATAAACGTTTTGTTGAGTCAATACGTGTCTCCATATGATTGCAACTGGAAGCAGGCCTGGAACTCGCAATCGATGAACTGCCCATATGAGCTATAGGGATTCAGGCTGTCTTGTACGAACCACAAAACTACACAGTCCACTCAACATCCTAAAAGAGTGCTTCGCGGTCTGAACAATGTTATTTGTTGAATTCTATGAACTTCACCACACTATTGTTCACTATTATAATAAACAATGTTTCTGTTCTTGGGATTTGAACGTTTTCGTAACTGTTCTGAGATGAGTGGAACACAATGTGTTCGTTTCAGTTGTTCAGAGCGGACTGGTGAAAATTGCGAGTACAGTTTAGGCGCTAGTGTTGTTTACACACAAACGAAGAGACATCTGGAGGAAAACCATGTTTCTATAACATGCTCCCACAAAACATTTTTTCTGTCGAATCTTGAAGTGCTCCATCCTTTCTCGCATTATTTTTAACTTTCCCATGTTTTGAAAATTTAGAGAGTTCGGTGAAAATGAGACCTGTGCCATTTTAAGCGTCATTTGTTCTATCCCAACAAAAATGTAAATAAAGAATTTGGAACCGTTTCTCAATTTTCTAGTAAACTGTCTGTACTTCAAGAAAAATTAAGCGAGGAATTATTTTTTTACATATACATAACACTTTAAATATCTAATTTTTACTTTCTCGCTACCTCTTAGTAGAGTGAAATTTATGTAATGCTGCGCGATAAAACAACCGGTTTTTGGCAGAAAACTCTTATTACAGGAACCTGGTAAAAAAAGTGGATAAATCTAGTTGCTAAATTTACAAACAAAAATTCTCTAAAACGTGGGGTAGCCAGAATCCATATTTTGTGGGTCCATGATACCGAAAAATCGATTGACGGCAAATCCCTCTGTCCCTCTCTTCGTTTGTTCGCACATAGGCGGCCAAATTAATTCATATTAAGCGCCGTGCTTGGAATTCAATCATTAATAACAATTCTTTGGCGCTAATTTACAGCAAAAGGTATACATTTCAAATATTCCACGTTCAACTTCAGAGAGAAAAGGAATTCATTTTTCGTCTGAAACTCTTTCGAAGGACTAAACTGCTTTGAAATTTTGAACTGCTTTCAAAATTTCCCGCGAGATCGCGCCAGCTACTGGAAAAGCCGCGGAACGAGAATGACATATTGTCAACAAATTCTGATAATCAGACGCCTTTCCGTGTAAGACGCCACGAAATTCAATTGTTTGAGAATCTGCAGCGGAGCGGTTTTACAAAAGTCCGCCTCCTCAGCAAAAAAGCTAAGAAATACGCATCTGGGCTACATTAAAAGTTAGATTTTTACGTTAGTAGTGTGCCTAGCTTACAGCATTGCATTCTCCGTGAAACAACGCGTTGGCGCGCGATCGCGTAATAACATTTACACGCATGACTTACGCGAGAAAAAACAGGATTAAACTATTTCCGAAAACTCAATACTTGTTACTCTGAAGTATACTAATTTTTCTTAAATACTCGGTTTTGAGAACTTGCCCTTATGTCAAAGGATTAAAAGACGACAACAGTCTTGTTTCGACACGAACCTCTGCAGAAGCTCTCACAAAATACTCAAGCTATATTCGCAGCGTCAACACCGTCTGTGAACATCGCTAGCGGTGACATCATTCACCCGATTTTCTCAAAAATAGATATTCCCCAATCGATCTGGCTAATGTCACGGAACGAATTTGAAACCGAAATTTTAATTTTGAGGAAACTTTACATGAAGCCCTTGGGACATTTTCAATTTTTTCTTAAAAATGACTCCGTTTTTGATTAAACTTTGTTGTTAGATAGTGTAAAGGACGTTTAAGAGAATTAATTGCTGCAGGCTTAATTTTCGGTCAAAACTTTGATTTTTCGAAAATTGAAAAAAATCCAAATTTTTTGGCGTCTGCCTACAACTACAATTATGAATATAGAGATTTTTTAACCTTCTCTCTGCCGCTTACTCAGTAGAGAGAGGTAATGAGACGTAGGGAGAAGTTATGTAATGATGGCGGATCAAATTTGCCACCAAGGCGCAGCCCCTAAAAGCTTTCTTCCCGCGCGGCCACCCACCATTAAGAACGTACTTTCACCAACCTTCTCAAGTCGCTCTCAGTGCATGCCAGCACGCTGCTGCACATTGAAAATCTAACAAAAGGGCAATAAAAACATTTGCCCTGCGTCTTCCGCGTAAACCGCCGTTCTCAAGGGACCACGCCCGCCGCTTCTCGGCGCCGCTGGGGATTAAGCCCTCATTAGCCTAGGGTTGGGCCACCCCGGCGCGCGGCGCCCTTCACACCTCCATCGCTCGCTACCTGACAAGCCACCCAGAAATGTATACAAATATTTCTGGGAATTGCTTCGGGCCTCCCTCGCAAATACAACCCCGTTAAAGCATTTCGCCGACAAAGGGATTTTCAAGTGCACTACCGACGCGCCGCCCCGCTCCTTGGCCACCTGCAAGCCAGATGCCTCAATTCCCGTGGGAAGGAAAATCTCAAACGCAAACGGGCCGCCATCGCGGGCACCTCACGTGACACCGCCTTCGCTTCCGATCGCCACCAATGTCACGTGACACTCCTCTCCCCGGGCTCGAAGGCGCACACGAATAGGGAGCCGATCGCGGGCACGTCAAACTTTCCCGCCTTACCATAGGCCTAAGTCATAGCCACGTGACTCTCCCCTCCAAAGCCTCAATCACCCTCAGATGAAATAAATACTGCGCCTTCGCTCCCACATACACACAACCAGAATCTACAATCGAGGCAGACAATTGAGACAACCAGGAGAAGCTACAGACAGAACCGACAGAATCGACAGAGAGAATCAACAGAACTTCTCAAACTACTCTGCTCAGAACTTCTCAACAGACTGACCAACAAAACTGAACAGAGTCGGCTGTTCCTGCTTCGCCTATCAAGGCGATTAGCACCGCCAATTCAAGCCTGCCTCAAATTCGTGCCACTCACGGGCCGCAGCCGCCACCTGGCCCAATTCACGGCAAACTCCGCCACCAGCTCCGGTCATCTAAGTCCGCGCCCATGCCAATTCGCACAACCGAACTGCCTGGAGCCAACCTCAGCCCGGACATCGACACACTCATCCGAGTGATTTGGGTTGGTGCCTTCCTTACTACATACTGTAAGTAAGCTAAACCCAAGTAAACTACAAGAAAGAAGATCAGTTAAGTCATTTCGTCAGTAAAACTATAAACTTTCAAAGGTCCTCTGGCTTACCATTAACCAGTTGTATTTACGAAATTGTTATGCAATTAAATTTATTTATTCTCGTTGCATATTTTTTATCATTCCCCTAAAGGCAAACAATCCCCTGAAACCCGTTCTGATCCCCGTATGTAGTCGCACTCGCAGCACGGCACCTCCCAGTGCTGCATCTGCTACAGACATCTCTCTGTGAACAACGCTAGCGTTTAAACCGTTCAGCCAATTTTCTCCACAATTGATTTTCCTCAATAGATCTGGCTGAGTTCGCGGACCTTTGAATTCGAAACCGATATTTTAATTTGGGGGGATGCTTTTCATCAAGCATCTGGAACATTTTCAAAATATTTTAGAAAATGGAATCCAGGTTTTTATTAAACGTTGTTATTGGGTAGTGTGAAGGACGTTTAGGAGAATGGTATCATAGTCATTCAAATCCCTGATTTTTCGAAAATTGTAAAAGCTCAAAAAATATTAGATTGTTTTTTCTCTTAGTGAAATCTGTTTCTTAAAGATGAAATTAAATAAATTCATGTATATTTTTTCATAAATTTGAATATTTTGAGATAATTTTGCTTGAAAAAGGGAAATTTTTAATTTTGTTTAAATTCTTTTTCTCAAAAAACGACACCAACAATTTTGATTAAATTTTGACTTCGGTGGCGTAAAGGACGATTGAGAGAATGGTGCAGTTGACATGTTCGTTAAAAATTCTGATTTTTGAAAATTGCAAGAATTCAATTTTTTCTGGACGTCTTCCCACAACTACAATTATGAAGATTTTTTAAAGAAATATGTTCATAAAAAAATCTTCAAATAATGTCATGTTCAATTTTTCGACAATATGAGTACTATTATTTGTCAAACAGGCATTTTTTATTTTCTTTAAACTATTCTTTCTTAAAATAGGTACAATATTTTTTTATTAAATTTGGACCTGAGTTAGCATAAAGGACGATTAAGAGAATGATACTGGTCTCATCTTCGTTAAAATGCCTCATTTTTCAAAAATTTTAACAATCTTAAAAATTTGGAAATTTTCGGCGTCTATAGACGATTATAGGTATATATCTACAACTGTGAAAATATCATTGGTTTCTTAATGAAATGTGTTCAACAAAGACAAATCTTCAAATAAGGTCATGCTAAATTTTTCGAAAAGTATATCATGAGTATTTTTTGTGTTATTTGGCGTTAAACATAGTTGCCCGCACCGAATTTACTTCGCTTTGTGTACGTAATGGATGTGATTTCAGGTAATTGGATGCTACGTAAGTTAGAATTTTTATATTATTTCATAATTCTTTAGTTTTTTCTTACATTCGAACTTTTATAAATTAATATTTCATATAATTTATATTTCATGTAATAATATTTCATATAATATTTCATTATTTAATATAAATTAATATATTCATTTTTTAAAACCTATTTGAAATAAAAAAAGAAAAATTCCTAGCCTTCAGAGAATATCAGATTGAACTGCAAAAATGGCATTCCGTGCCGCGACTCAGCAACTGAATTTCTGTGAATTGCCTCGAGAATTGAGAGAATTCGTCTCGTTGGGACATAATTTAGTTATATGGAAGGAGGTTATAATTGTCAAAATAGTGTTGACATTTGAGTGAAAAATTTAGTTTTGCTCCAAATGTTCTATAATTTGTAATGAGTTTTACAAAAAGTGATGACTGAGATGTATTAATTTGGAGAGAATTTGAGGAGTAAATAGTAATACATAATCATAACTAAGAGCGAAAAAGTACGATGTGTTTTAGCACCACTAGTTCCCTTTATGAATTAGTAGACTAGTTCCCTTTAGTGGTGAGTTGTAGTTGACATTTACATAATTGAAATGATTGAAGGCGTTGTCATTGTCAACAATACTATTTATTTCAATAAGAGCAGAATGAAGACAAATCTATCAATTTTTTAGACCTCAATATCAGCATATCTGAAAAAAAACATGCATTCAATATTTTCAGAAAACCGACGTACACAGACACTGTCATCTACAACTCTTCACAACACCCTATTCAACACAAACACGCCGCCTTCCACTACATGTTACACAGATTACTAAGCCTGCCTCTCACTAAATCTCATTTTCTACAAGATCTGAACACTATTCAACACATTGATATGGCAAATGGTTACAACACAGCTCTTGTCAACAACATATTACGCCGCAAAATTCACAAACGGAAACTGAAAATCTACACTACACTCTCTAATGGAACACTAACATCAGACAAGTACACTTGCTTACCATATTTTGGAAAACTTTCAGAAAAAGTCGCACACAATACACACAAAGCCTGTATCAAAGTTTCATTCAAAACACAAAATTCTCTCAGAAAAATCCCATCCCCTAAAACACACACAGATCTTCTAAAAAAAGCGGTGTCTACGCACTACATTGCCACGATTGCGAAGCAAAATATATTGGTCAAACAGGCAGAACTTTCAATACAAGAATAGAAGAACATATACACGCTTGGAAACACACCTGCAAATCTCACTTAGTCAAACATTTACTTTAGACAGGCCACACATTCAATCCACACACAGACATTCACATACTGGAATTAGAAAATCAATATCATACCAGATTAACATTGGAAAACCTTCACATCCATCTCAATAGTAACCTACTGAATGTAAACATAAACTACAACCCCTCCCCTCTGCTAAAATTACTTTTTTGACGCCACCCACACACCACACTCTTCGAGGGTGACACAACGCAGCACACCGCACCCAGGTCATTAACCCTCTTCCTCCACCCCACAGCCGGTACTTAAGCTGCTAGGCCCGCCCGAACCCGCATAGTCGTTTTTGTGACTTCCAGACAGCAGGTAAGAAACGGCTCAACTTACTTTTTGTTTTTCTCTCTCAAAATTGTATATGTATATTTCATTCATTTTCTTGCTTAAATTTAAAAAACTACTATAACACAAAAAGATTTAACTCTCCGTCCCCTTCTTTCTTTCATTCTTTCTTTTCTTTAATTCTTCTCCTTTCATTTCTTAAGATGTTTTTAAATTATATAACTCTGTTAATTCTAATTTTTATATTTTATTTAAAATTTATTGTCAATTATTTTATATTATAAAGATCTAACTCTCCGCCCCCTTCTTTCTTTCTTTTCTTTAATTCTTCTCCTTTCATTTCTTAAGATTTTTTTAAAAATTATGTAACTGTTAATTCTAATTTTTATATTTTTCTTGTATCAGAAAACTGATGATGATGGCTAAGCCATCGAAAGCTGCTCTTATTGAAATAAATAGTATTGTTGACAATGCCAACGCCTTCAATCATTTCAATCCCTTTATGAAATCTGTTCCTTAAAGATAGATTTTGAAATAAGGTCATGTACAATTTTTCGAACATTTTAGTACTTTTCATCTAATTTTGCGTGAAAGTACGGACGAGAAAGTAGTGCTGATTCCACCCCCACCCCCTTAGTTAAGGATGGTACTAACTTACCTTGGGCCCAAATTCATTCAAACCCTGGCACTTGGGCGATCGAGGACGTTGACCATGTGGGGGCTAAATCATGGTTCATTTCCTAATTTCAATACGTGGGAATTGTAATTATATTCTTATAAAGTCTATAAGTGTCAATACATATTTCTTTGTATTGTATTATAATTTTTATTACGAAATCTTATGTGGCATAGACGCACTACAATTGTAAATCAGTTGACCTTCACATTTTCACACGCACAATAAGAGTGGCATTGCAAAACAAAGAAAAAGATAACACTGACAAATTAACAATACAAGGTTTGATGATTAGTAATAGTTTTCAATAATGTTCCGGTGATTTTGCAATTTAGAAGTGCAACTACATTAATTTTTGTTATTTATTACTTTCTCGCCCTTCGTTAGAAGATAAAGTATTAAAATCGAGCGACGGAAAACGGCGAATTTTCGGCAGAAAAACTCTTATTGCAGGGCCATGGTAACTAAAAAGTGGATACATCCTATTCCCATATGCAGTAAATTACTTCCTTTAGCACATGGGTAGCTAGAAGCCATGTTGTTGAAATTGATTTCGAAAAATAGAGCGATGGAAAAGGTCTTTCTTCTCTTTGTCCGCTCGTCTGACGTCTACGCTAGCCCCAAAATTGTTCAAAACTTTTTCTCCAAAATCAGTATTCTTTGATGAATCTGATGGAACCCTATGCTTTTTAAGTTTCAAGCGGATATTTTGATTTTTAAGGATACTTTACATGAAGTCTCAAAACCATTTTCAAAATTTTCTCAAAAATGGCAATACATTTTTACTTTCTCGTATACTTACGTATATACGGAGTAACATACGTAGTGCAAAGAAAAATATGTAATGCTGCGGAAAATCGAATTCGAGATTTTAACGGAAATATCCGTTTGGGGGTTACATAATAGATACCGAAAATGTGTTTTTTCAAAAAATCCGTCCGTTCGTCTTTCTGTCCGTCCGCCCGTCCGTTCGTCCGTTCACCCGTCCGTCCGTCCATTCGTCCGTCCGTTTGTCCGTCCGTTCGTCCGTCCGTTCGTCCGTCCGTCCGTGAACACCACGAGCGCCTAAACCATGCGCACGATCTTTTCCAAATTGAAGAAACTCTAACCATCTAAGAAACTCTGTCCATCTGGCTCTAGTCAAAGCTTTAAAATTTTGAAAAACATTCTTTAAAATTTGGGAGAATTTAAGAAAAATTCTGTCTGTCCGTCTGTACGTCTGTCTGTCCGTCCGTCCGTCCGTCCGTCCGTCCGTCAGTCCGTTAGTCCGCTAGTCCGTCTGTCCGTCTGTCCGTCCGTCCGTCCGACCGTCTGTCCGTCCGTCTGTCCGTCCGTCTGTCCGTCCGTCCGTCCGTCTGTCCGTCTGTCCGTCCGTCCGTCTGTCCGGTTCCTAGACGCAGCGGAGTGCGGATCGGCAGACGGGCATGTCGGCGAAGGTCTGGGTGGTCACGGGCCGCGAGCTGGGCGAAGGGCCGGCAACGTGTTGCCGTACGGACAGGCAGACTCAAGGACGAGTCGCAAGTAGGTTGCGGCGCTTCACGCCTTGGAATGCAGTGAAATTCGAGTGTAGAGGTGTGGTAGCCGCAGCGGAAGTTTACTCCGTGTACTGGGATTTAGTAAATTAAATAATTGTATAATAAGGTGGTATAACTTAGCAATAAACCTTCAATTATTTAAACCTGCTCTCGTCTGTGTTTCAATTGCAACCGAATGACGCCACAATATAAAATTTCACATTTTTATTTAAGTAATATTACGTTCTGCTAAGAAAATTCTGCTTTTGAAATATTTTTATAACAAAAAGTACAATAAATCATATTTACAAGTTTTAACTCACGATTTGGAACATGTAATCTTAATTTTAAACTTTAAGTACAGACTTAGAAAGTTAAAATGAAAAGTTGATATAAAATTTACTTTTAAGTCAAAACTAAAATAAAATATTTTTATATTGTCTTTTTATATTTATACACAGAGAAAGAAGTTATAGTTATATATTTTATATCCATCAAAAAAGTACTATATTTGCCCTCCTTACGTCTCGACAACCCGTTTTTTCTGTTAGAAAGTGGCATTTGAAGAATAGTTTATTAATTAGTTAGTGAATTAAGCTTCGTGGAAGCGTTTAATACGCGTTTTGTTGACATTGTGTAATAACTTGAATATTCGCAATCGCTTGTTCTTCGCGTGTTGTGGAGGAAATTTTACAAGCAGCTTGTTTGGATGTTTTGCACTAAAAACAATAATGTCACGTCAGTTATGATAAGGAAATCAAACCAAGAAGAAATCACGAAACGAAATATGATCATTGATCACACATCACAATTTTGCGTTGATAGGTCCGATCACTTTCTATCGAGCTACGACCTTGTGATGGAGTAAATTATATTTTTAGTTGTTGGAAGTTGCAGTGGTAAACATTTATCTATTGTACAAATATAATTGCAACTTCAACAATATCAGCGTTTCTTCACACAATTCGTTTCGTTTCTTCACACAATTCGAAATGTTATCTATCTTGGAGGGGGAAGAGCGAAGGGGAGGTCGGAAACGGTGGTGCCGATAAACTTCGAATGATGAAAGCCTCAAGGGAAAATTACACGTAATAAACAAATTTCCAGGAAATTACATTAGGACGGTGGTGTGTGATCACATGGGAAGAAAAGAGAAAGGAAAGAAACTATTTTTCAATGGAATATGTTCCACAGGCAGCATTATCATTCTTTGCATCATGATTACATCTACAAGAATTCATGAAAATATATATCATACACACATGAAATTAGTTTTAAACATGCAAAGCTGTTTCAAGCAAAGCTAATTCAAGGATGTTTCAAACAATTGAGAATTAGTTTTTAATTAAACACGTCATTGATTTACCAAATCTCGATCGCATTATCAGTTCAGTCGACCGCACTTCGCGGCCGGCGCGCGAAATTTAAAGAGTTCGTGGGGAAGCGCACGGAGCGCAAAGGGTTAGAGAAGAATGGGATAAGAAAGCGATTTCCATTATTTCTGTAAATTAAATATAATACAATACTAAATACACTTGGTAAAAATATTAAAGAATAAATTTGTCTCCAACGGGTAAAATTATCGAGATTAAATATTTATTTCTATATATTCCAGAAAATGCAAATTTTACAGCATGATATTTTTTACATAGATTGTTTTTTACCCCACTCTACTCTTTTTAAGGAATTATATCTTGCTTTACTCAATAAAAAAAATACTGTAGTAAAAACTAACTATCACAATATTTCCAATAATTTACTGTGAACTGTTCAATAATTACATTTTATTTATTACAAAAATTCAATCTAATTTAGTTTTAGATTTTTGTTATGTATTTGTTTTGTCTGTAAACAGATTCATCAAACAGTAATGTCCTTAGTAGCAGTATTGAACCAGAAGAAGCACCTAAAATTGCATATACTCCGGCGAATAGCAGTGATATTACTGATGAACACGGTTTAATGAATGCAGTGACATCTGAAACTGACTTTGAGATGAGCTCGATGGAAAAGGAGCAGCAGAATTGTGGAATGATTACTTCGACATCGGGAAACTGAAAACCCGAGATGATAACACGAAAAACAAAATCCTTACTTCCGTTTTGTTTCCTAAACAACATATTGTATTTCCAGGCACTGCAAGCAAGAAGCAAAAAATAAGCTTCCAAGAAAAGTGGATAACTAATTCCGAAACTGGATTTCCACTTGTTGCTTATTCCAAAGCAGGGGATGGAATTTATTGCAAAACAAACTGTTTGTTTTTTCATGAAGAAGTAAGAAAAGGCGGCCATGAAAATCTAGAAAAATTAGTCACCAGATCCTTCAGAGATTGGAAAAAAGCAAAGGAAACTTTCAGAAAGCATATGAGTAGGCAACTCCAAAAACTCTGTGTCATGATGGCGGAGGCATTTATCAAAGTTTCAGCAGGAAAATGCCAAGATATCGCGTCTCAATTAGATACTCAAAGAGCTAGAGAAAAAGAAGAAATCCGAGCGGCTATTCGACGAATAATAGAAACAATCCTATTTGGCGCAGAACAAGAACTACCTCTCAGAGGTGATTGGGACAGATCTCTTGTTCTAGAAAAGCCTGCATAAAAGGATGACAAATTTCGAGCTCTGTTGCGATTCAGAGCAAATTCTGGCGATGAAGATTTGAGAAAGCACGTCAACAGCTGCAAAAATGCCACGTATTTGAGTCTGGATATACAAAATGAAATAATTCAGATATGTTCGCAAATAGTTACTAAAGAGATAATCAAGAAAGTAAAGAACGCAAGTTGTTTAGATATGTAGATACAGAAAAATATTTACAAACTCCAATAACACGCGAAGATTCTATAGGATTTCTTTTAATTCACGACCAGTCCTCTGAAAATCTAACCAATGTAATTTTGATGCTCTGTGATGAGCTATGTCACGATATGTCCAAGTGTGTTGGGCAAGGATATGATGGCGCAGCGACGATGGCAGGTCATATTAGTGGTGTCCAGTCTAGAATCAGGCAACAGTACCCGAATGCAAGATACGTTCAATGTGTAAGCCATCGCTTAAACCTTGCGTTATCTAATACAATGTCAATTTCTATGGATCAGAATTGCCTAGTTACGGTCAACGAAGTAGTGAATCTCTCTGGAAATCAGCCATTCGCAAATAAAATTCTTCAGGATGTGATTTCTACATATGCGCCAGAGAGTAAGAAAAGAAGACTTCTCCGTCTTTGCGAAACCAAATTCATCGAAAGACATGACAGTGTATTAACATTCGTCACTCTTCAACTGTATTTGCATTAGTTTGGCAGAAATTTCTAAGGAAACGCGGACAATTTCTTCAACGGCCTCAACTTAACTGGCAGCTGCAGAAAAAAGTGAATTTCTGGTTAGCCTTCTCGTTTGTGAGAAACATTTCAGTCTCACTTTACCACTGTCTGTGCTTCAAGAAAAATCTCTCAATCTAGTATCAGCCCTGCAACATGCGAAAGAGGTTCTCGGGACTTAATCACCGTAAAGACGCAGACAAATCATTAAAGAAATTTTCAATTCTGCATAGCAGCTTTCAGATGAAATTCTTAAAACAGGCATGAAATTTCCACGACTTACAACGAAGCAGACAAAGCCACAAGTTGATTCGGTTGAGAGTTATTACAGAGTGACAGTCTTCATCCCTTGTCTTGATAGTTTGATTCAAAATTTAACAGACAGATTTACTTCAAATGAAGGTATTCTTTCCAGTTTCCAGGTGCTTCTTCCAGGCTTTGCTTCCATCCATGAAATGAACAAGTTGGAAAATTTAGCTCTATACTTTGATAACAGAATATCACACTCTGCGGTAAAAGCTGAGAACGAACTATGGTGTAAAACAGCTTCTACCAGAGATGCTAACCTCGAGGTTCTGAAAGTCTTAGAGAACTGCGATCCAGTATATTTACGTACTATTAGATAATTAATGTAATGTACTGTCTAATGTACCCTCAATCACGACGACGCCCCCACGTTGGTGCGCCACTGTAATGGGTACTACTAGTCTACTACTAATGTACTCTCTCTCTACTCGTCACGTGCACTATCTTTGCCCTGCCTAGCTCTAACTTACAATTGGGTGCCACAATACCTTCGCTTATCGGTTGCCCGTACCTCTGCTAGCCCGAATAATCATTCACAACCTACTTGGTCGTAGTCCGCGCGCTCACTCCATACGGAGTTGAGGTAAGGGTCCGTTTCGTTCGTGCCTGGGTCAAATTCTATACAACTATTTAATAAAAAACACGTGAATTCAAGGCAATTATAAGCCATGTGGGATGCTCATACATTTAATTTCGGATTTTTTTTTGTTTGCTTATATCCGATCCATACCCACAATCTGCCTCTCTGGCTTGCGAAAATGAGACAACACAAATACATAAGCATACCGACAAAAGAAATACAACCATGCACACTGAAAACATAATACGAAAATCTCATGCATACATCAGAATGCGCATTCTGTCGTGACCCCTATTTTTTTGCTTTTATCTTATCCTTAACCTAATATCATGACTTGGTCTTCGACAGAATTCTTTAGACTTGCGCGTGAACAAACAACAAAAAAGAAAACAGTAATTGCACAATTCGTGCCACTTCCTTTTTCGCAGCGATGTCACGTCCTGTCAGCGCCCGTCGTCGCTAGTTGTAACGTGCATTTTTCATGCACGCAGATCTCGTTCAGCTGCCATCGGATCTCAGATGCACTCGTCCATTTAAAAATTACTTCCGTTTATTGTTCCTTGCATTAATCGCGTCTTCCCTAAACGTTACTTCTATTTTCTTGCGCGACGTATTTAGATTTTGCGACGCTCCTGTTTCCTGCGCCTAACTTGCGTGAATACTGTCCATGCGGATTTTTTTCGTGAATTTCTAAATAAATTAAATTAAATTTTAGCTCGAACTAATTTAAAAAATCGATGTTATACACCCAAAAATAACTCAAAAACGTTTGCACGACACTTCCGCGAAATTTCTCCAAAAATTTAACACAGCCTCCAAACGCGTGCGATCCTCATCAGACTCGAACTCTTTCTGTCTGTAACACATTTTACATTGTTGGTCCACACAATCCAAGTGACTGTCTTTTTATTAAACACATGCCCATCACCATAAGAAAATGTTCGAAAACGTTTACATTTTCACTGTTTTCGGGCATCTTGCGTCTTACTATCTGTTTCATAATTCTACTAGCTTTCATTTCGTAATCGTCACATCACCGAATTCCCCTTTCCTGTTTTCCTTTTTCCAAAACCTTTATTTTTCGTCTTCTCAACTCGTGATGACGTCACTTACATTTTCAGTCGCTCCTTCAATTGTTTCTTAATCCGCTATGCTATGAAACTGGATAATAATTTATTCCGAGCCCTACATAAATCCCCCCGCGCCGTGACTAATTTTGCCCTGATCTAAATATTTTTCTCTATAATTTCTGAAAGTTTGGCCAAAATCCACCCAGGCATTCACTGGATATTCAATAAAACTCGTCTTGTTGCATACTTTCAGAGGTACAACAATGGTCACCATGTCTTCAATCTTCGCTGTGTTATACATGCGATTTACACAATTTGTAATATTTACAGAACCCGTGGCTCGAATAACGTGGTTCTTGGTTCAAAATGTTCCTAAATTCGGGTTCTATTCACTGTTCATAATGCCTATGTCCGCCCCTTTTGTTTTCTATCACTTTCCTAATAATTATTATTACGCGGCAATGTCGTCTATTGTTTCTTTCATTATTGGCTCCTCTTTGCTTATATAGAAGTTCCTTGTCCCATGCATTCTTGCGGGCTAGTCTTACAAATCATTACATTAACTATCTTAGCTATATTGCCAGTAACAACTGCTAGTGTGGAGAGATCATTTTCTACAATGAAGAGTGTAAAAAGTTTTGTACGTAGTGTAATGCGTGATAACAGACTCAATGCACTAGCCATGATTTCAATTCACAGGGATATCACTGTGGACCCAGACAAAGTGATTGACATTATGGCTGGAAAGAAGATAAGAAAATTGTTTTTATAGTTGACGCCTCCTGTAGTTTGGATTATTAGAATAGAAAATAATAAAGTAAATATTGTATTTAAACTTTCGAAATAATGTTATGTGGAAATAATGTTTAAATAGGTTTAAAATCATATTGGTGTTTCATTTCTTAAAAGAATCTCTTTTAAACAAACCCGATAAAGATATTATAATAAAGGTTGCAAATGTTTGAATTATGTTCGGCGTCTTCCTACAACTTCAAAATAGGAGATAGAGATTTTTCCTTCAAATTAAATTTGTTCTCCTTAATTAGTTCTTTCATTAACATCATGCACACTGTTTAGAAACTTTTAGTAGTTTTATCGCAATACTATGTGCAATATGTGCCATAGTAGAAATTAACTAAAAAAATATTTTCTCAAAAACAACTCCAACTTTTTTCTTTTACCATGCTGGTAGGGATGGTGCTTAATGCACCTATAAGACGACATAAACGTCTGTTGGGTCTAATATTTTGTTTTTTCAAAAATTACCAAATTATAATTTTTTGACTAGTCTCTCACGTCGTTAATATTCACATTGGTGGCGATTTCTTCACATTATTGAATTTACGAGTACATTTGCTTTAAATAATGTTGTATAAAGGTTATCGAAAACTCAACAGTTTTCTGTTAAAATGAGCTCAAAATTCCGCATTTTCAAAAACACTCCGTAATTTTTTTTTAAAAATGGCTCCATTATTTTTCTTTAAACTTTTCAAACGGTTCGTGCTAATTGCACTATTTAATACGACATAAAGTAATCCCTTCCCAACAATTTAACTATTAATAGTTGAAAGATGAAAATATAATAATAATAATAATAATAATAATAATAATAATAATAATAATAATAATAATAATAATAATAATAATAAATTTAAAAAAAGCGAGAGATTAACACTTCAAAAACTAGATATTTTCGTTTACGAGTAATAGAAAACTTATTTGCAACGGTAAACGAACTGCAGATTTGATTTTTCTGTATCGCTAACTAAATAGAAACTCACCCTAAGCTCTACTACCACTACAAGCAAAAGGAAAGCTCAACAAAACGCATATTGAAGCTACATTTACGTCCAGAAGTAAATCAAGGGGCCATCTCAGCATTTGCTCAATGGATCAGAATATTGTCAATATCAAAATATTGTCTAAAGTATTTAACATTTTATAAATCCGCCCCGCTAAAGTACATGAACTTGTGTGCTTCATGCTCTGTTACAATTTGAGCATCCTCCTATTAGCAGTTTTTGAGAAAATGTTCCCTAAAGATGAACATTTTAAACTTATGGGAAATGACTCCCAAAGTTTGAAGTGCATTCCTGATCCATATGCTGAGCAAACACAACACTGATATTTTGGCGCTATTCAACCCTCAATTGTTTTCAAAAATCGTGTGTTCAACGCTAGAAAGCAAACTATTAACTTTTTCTGACAACGAAAGCAGAAAAATATCCACGACGTTCAAGCGACACCCACGATGTGTCGAAACGGCCACGCCCACTTCCATGCTATATTAACTTCAAAATAAAAAAACACAACTTAGAGATAACATATTAAGACGAAACTTGGCTTATTTAACACAGAAAACTACAAAATAATTAATGAATCAAAAAAATTAAAAAAATATATATATTTTCTTCATTTTTGCCCATTCCTTCTCCCGTTAATGACAGATCTTGAAATTACTCATGTTTAATTTTTCGAAAATGTAACTTTTGTGTGTAATTTGCGCGAAATATAGGATATTCAATTTTTTCGCCAAAACTGTTCCAAATTTTGAGTTTAAAATTCTTCTTGTATGGGTCAAGAGTCGGTAAAAACTATGGCGTTAGTCTCATTTTGGACGATCTCTCCCTGGTTTCGAAAATTGCAAACTGTTTAACATTTCCAAATTACAAAATTGAAGATAGCAATTTTGTCTTAAACAAGGTCCATTCTAAAAAATCTGCTCTTTAAAAAAAGGTCATGCACAATGTTTTGGACAAAAAGTGCCAGTCCTATTTTCGGCAAACTCTCCGCATTTTCGAAAATTGTAAAAATTGCGTGTTGGAAATACCGGGTTGAGACAATTACATTAAGTGTCGGCTCAGGTTCGAACTTTACGGCGTTTCTATAGCGTAGTGGTATGGCTGACGACCAGTAAACTCGGACACTTGAGTTTGAGTCTCGGTGTGGAAAATAATGTTTGCTGGTTGAAAACACTTGTGCATGTATGTTTACACCAGAGCAGTTAGAAAGAATGCGAGTATGTATGTGCTGTTGTAGCACACTAGTTCAGCAAGGAATATTTACAATGCTCCATTCATTTGCGTGACTTTCAGTTTCACGGACTACTACACAATAAGAAAGTTATTTGAATTGCAATGAGAATTTTAATTTATGCACCTTTCATAAAAGCCTCATTATGAAGCTTCATTTTCGCTCTCAGGAAGGATGAATATTAAATGCGAATTTTTTCCGCTATGACATTTAGGGATAGTAAATAATTGCAATTGCTGTCACTGCATAACAGGATCCCGTAGCGAAGGAACGCCGCTGAGAGCTCCAGCTTAACTTTTGGAGATTGAAGTCACCCACGGAGCAAAATGGATATTTTATCTCTCTACAAATACGTAATATACGATTTGGCTGGTAAGCAGACAAAACCTCTTATATGTGTTTTACAATAACCTTCCACTAACACCCTAGATTTTCAATTAATTCAAATTTTTTAGATGGAACATTTAATATAAACTAAAGGTGATCGCTTTCTCGGTTTGGAAATAATCATTATTTAACCACTAGACGACTGCCACTTGGCCACTGAGTAGATGTAAATAAATACTTGTCTGAATTAATGCACTGGAGTATACTAGTGTTCGAGTTCATTGGTCAGTGACTGAAGTAATGGAACTGTATGCTGCAATTAACTAAGGACAAATAGTTATTCTGAGTATAAATTATCATATATCACTCTCTAACGTTCGTACAATATAACACAATAAGAGCAATTTAGACCGGGAGAGATGGCTCAGGGCATCAACTGATGTCTCTGTAGTCCCTCTGACCGGGAGGAATTTTATTTAAATATATCTACTGAACTTCACATTTTGTATACATTTTTATATTATTAGAGTATATTATAATCTTATTGAAGGTAAGTTGATTTATTTCAGGAGGGTAAATAGGTTGTATTATCAAGGGTTTCCAAATTCCTCAATAATGTTTTCTAACCAATCATTTTTAAAATTGTTCAATAGCATCTAAATGAATTTGAACAAATTTATTGAGGATATTTTTTATAATGGTTTTAGTGCCTGAAATCTTCAAAATCTGCTCATATACATAATAAGGCAACTATTAATGATTGATCATGTACTCCATACTATTGAAATTAATGAATTACATTACATTGTGAACACTAGCAAAAGCAAACAAAAACACAGCAACAAAAAAAGACGATAATGTAAATATGATACTGAGTTACTAACTATGAGACTTGGCCAGATCTATGCCATAGTAATGATTAGGGAACAGAATTTATTGTAATAAAAAAGCAAAATATGTGCATACATATGTACTTTTTTTTAAATATGTAGGAAAAAATATAAAATATGTCAAATAAAAATTCGTTATAATGATTAAAATTCCAATATTCTAGTGTTTTCCGAACACACTACGTTGTCGATCAGATTTGAACATGGATTCAGAGAGGTTGAAAGAATGTTCTACATGTACAGAAATAATTATTCGCTAGTTTCATCCGAAATGTATAATACTTTCGTTGTATATACAATTTTGTTTACAAGGAGCCGGCGCTCAAGTGAATGTGTACCCTGTGATAGAGAGAGGGGGTAAAGGGAGTAGCCCCCCCCCCGATCTCAGAAGAGGGATAAGACAATGATCTGGAAAATATTTGTTTTATAGAGTAGCGCATCAATAAATTCTATTAAGACAGTAAATCATGTGAAATTTTCTACATTGTACATATTATATTATTATTATTATTATTATTATTATTATTATGAAAGTAATATCTTCTTTAACATTTTTCATTAAATAAAAACCTATTTCTTTTCCATCAGTGGTTGATCTAACATTAAAATTAGTAGTATTACAGATTATAAATTACAGTAATTTTAAAAGCAATCTCAATTTTTTAATTATATATTATAAGAAGCCGTAGGTGTATTATTAAAATGTGAATAGTTAATTAATAATTGTTTAATTAATAGATACACAAATTTAACATTTATCCATTTTTTTATTTTTATTGATTCCTACTAAATTTTGGGTATTTACTTATGATTTCCAACTTAATTATTTATATGTATTCCACAATTACCAAAGTAGGATTTGTGAAGGAAAAGTTTGTTTATTGATGTTTTTATTTGTATAGTGAATTTTATATTTCTTAAGGGGTTTAGCTTGCTAGGCAGAAGAAAGATAAATTTCCGTAAACTCAATTTTCTTACACTGGACTAACGAAAATCACGAATTGTGTTTGGGGATATATAAATGGATAGTCGAACTCACTGTTTCATTCTTTAATTAGCCACAAGAGTTAATTGACACGCCCGATGTTTACAATCCTAAACGCCTGATTGCGCGTCATTACGTGGGAGAAATTTTTACGAATACAGTGGGCCTAAACTTGCACGCACACGTGGTTTGATTCCGAGGATGCTGTGTGCCTAAACTAACAAACCAAGTTTCAGAAAACTAAATTCAATTCCTCTGCGGGACTCACACAATGACAACAATCACAAGTAGTCCCAATTTTTAATGAGTTGAACCATTCAAGGTTCCTTGGAGAATCGAGGATATCAGTTTTAGAACAACTATTATAACTCTATATTAATGTTCACGTCTTCACAAATACTGTACGTGGCAAAGATTTTTGAAGCTGTGTCAAGACGTCTGTAAACAAATTTAAAAACAATGTAAACAAATCGAAAACCCTACGTATCTCATTAAAGGCATCTTTTCTTCTTGTGTATGCAGTGTTAAGTTTTATTTCTACTAACAATGTAGCTGAGTAGCCAGCATTTTTGGAAAGTTCGGTTTTTCTCTTCTACTACTTTTCTCTATGTACTATGATGCCATACAGGACAACATTTAATATAATAACAGACAATAAAATAAAAACATAAGGTGTACGTCTGTAAACTTACGAAAAAACAAATCGTTTTCATGATCTAACATTCCATTTCGTGTGGGTGATCTTCGCGTATTCCTCTACTCAATTGTTAATGTCTTCAATTGAACTTATTGCACTTCTTATGATAGTTTCTTCTTCATTATCCTTTACAACTTCATAACTGTGATTCGCTTGGAAAGAAATATAATCAACTTTCCTAGTTCACATTTATTCATATAAAACAAAATATAAGTTTAAGTACTTACTGACAAAACACGTTGGACTTTTAGTTCCCATAATGGTAATGACTAATATCACAGCTGATGTCAAAGGAAAACGCAGAGTCGATCGCTTCGTCCACGAATACAGTAGCCGAGTCCACGTGCATTGAGGCTCGCTGTCGCTCTGCAGGGTTCCGTGGAAGGAGGACATACGAATTCCGCGCGGTTTCGCGCTCCGCGACCGCTAGCCAATCAGGGAAGTGCGGTGCCAAATACATGTGCAGTTTGCTTGTATGTCACCCGGACCCTGAGTTTCACGGCCCCGCTCAGGTGGAGAGCATCAGAGTGCACCGAGTAGACGGCTCGCCGCTGAGCATGGGACAGCGTTGGGAGTAGGTGTTGCACAGGCTCCCTCCCACATGCAGAAGCCGGCGAGATCACTCGTTTGTTTGTCTCTCGACTCTGGCATCACCAACGCCGTATTTCCACAAAGGGCGTAACTGCCTAGAAGGGGAACGTTGGAAGAAACTAGTACCAGGGTGCTGAGTAGTGTAGGGGGCTGCTTATTCTCACGCGGAGGAGTGGAGCATAACCTCACACGTATTGCCTGAGGAGGTCTGTTCTCTGCACAACCATCACCTAAGCCCTACCGGGCGACGTTAGGTGCACCCCAACTGCATAACTTATACAATGAATTCAATGTCAGAAATATATTTTCATTGAAAGTTTTAAATAAAAATTCTATTTGCTTTGTGTATATATATATATATATATATATATATATATATATATATATATATATATATATATATATATACTAGCTGGAGTGCCCGGCGTTGCTCGGGTTTATAGTAAATTATTAGACAGGGAGAGGAATTCCATTTTTTCATTCCCTGCGGTGGGGCCTACTATCTCTTCTGTTGCATCCCTTCTCTGCCCTGCTCCTCCCTGCCATGCTCTGCACGGCCACGCTTCGATAGCCCTGTCTTCTCTTCACCCCCATTGGGAAATTTCCGGTCTACCTCGCTCACTTTTTCACAAAAAAATATATTTTTCTTATTTGGGCTTCCAGCTCCTAAATTTTCTTCACTTTATAACTAAAAACAATAAACAATTTTAAACTACAGAATAAAATACTTGGAGACCCACGTATATTTTGTGTTGTTTTTTTTTTGTGGAGTTTCACATATTACTTCCAATACTGTCAATAAATTGTCACATTGTAAAACTTACTCTTTTTTGTATTTTGTCTTCTCTTGTATTCATAAACAAATATTTGAAATTGATCTATCAAATCGTGACCTTGAAGGGACTGACTGTTTCAAGCGAAGTTTAACATGCCAGAGTTCTCGCACGGAGACGTTAGAAGATAGATATGGAATATGAATATGTATGTCAAAACGTAATTGACGAATCATAATCATAAAAGTAAATGAAAGTATTAATATTGAACGTAATTGCCAGTATTTATAATTATATTGAAGACGAAAAATATATATAAGTTTAAACTACGTGTAGAATAAAAATTATTTTTTTATGTAAATCAATTAATCATTACATTGAAGCATGAGAACAATACTAATCCATCAACATGTACATTATGGGTACACACTAAATTGACAATCTTCTGAACAAAACCATATTAGCTTCATTATTTGATCTGAAGTGCTATATATTAAGGATCTTGAAATGTGAATAACAGAAACCAATTCATGCGTTGGGAGCAATTGCAATGCAAAATAATAGCACAGATTATTCTCAATATGTAAGTGATCATTGCTTAATTACATACTACTGCACTAATCTTCTGCACATAATGAAGAAAAAAATCAACTGGATGAAACCACAACATACAAACATTTTACATTTTACCAATTTGAACATGAGAACTGTGTAAATAGTCAAATTGTGAGTGCTATTGAAAAGCAACCCTACTACGTAGAGAATTATTTACATTTGCATCCCTCCTTGCATTTTATTTTCAATAGTGCGAGTGAGTTCTTCAGCAAGTCGCACTTCTCTTAATAGCCGTTTCAAAAGGTTTATAGACTGCACTTGTATAATCTGTTTTGACAACTTGACACTCGCATTGTTTCAAGAAATTCAATGTTTACAAATTTCTGTAAAAGAAGAGGTTCTTTAGAATGTATACGATATCTATAAATAATACATTGTAGATTACTGTACATTCTGTACTATATATTATTGTACATTGCACTGTCTCAACCTACCTGAATTTCTGTACAAATTCAAACTCCAATGTTTTATAGCCACTTTGTACATACCACGGATTAAGGATAATGGATGTACCTTGTCATCTTTACCACTTTAGTTACCGATTTCTTCCAAATATTCCACCAATGTTCAGAACTAACAAATCACCACCGTTCATACAGGGACATTACATAACTTTATTCAAAGTCCAATGAATCTCGTAATAATTCTGGACATTGATGAAACCAGTAGTAGATCTCAGACGTCATCCTCTGGTGGCTCACAGATTAACTATTGACATTGATGCGCTCTTGAATCAGTGATGTAAAGCTATGCCAAAAATGTCGAGAAAAGTAATTATTTTGTAAATATATTACGGTTTATGGTTGTAAATCATAGCCTATAGTACTCCAGACCTTTAAAGGAAGTTAGCACAAAAGATTCATCGGCATTGGTTCAGTAGATTCAGAGATTACCGCGTTGGAAGACAACGCACTTCTGTCTTTATATATCAGTATAGATATAATACGGAGTCTGTCCGTCCGTCCGTCCCTCTATCCGTCCGTCCGTCTATCCGTCCGTCTGTCTGTGGACAACTCTAGCGCCTAAAACACGTAGAAGTTTTTCCAAAATGGATATTCCTTCGTCGATCTGGCTCGTCTCGAGGCGCTACGATTTTGAAAAACTTTCTTCAAAATTTTTTGGGTACTTCACATAAAGCCCCTGGAACTTTTTCAGAGTCTTCTCAAAAGCAGCTCCAATTTGTTTTTTAATTTCTAGTAGGAATATAGTAAAATACGCTTACAAAGATTGCAAAGAACTCATTTTTTGAGTTAACTCTGAATTTTCGAAAATTACTCTTCTTTAATGTTTATAAAGTAATATTTCGGTTCTACTATTAAGAAAATGTAAAAATTGAGAAATGGTTAAATAATGTACTTTGGGCGGGAAATTGGTTATTTGATGTCTCGAAATGCCTTTATGCGCCACAAGCCGAGAGTGGTGACAGCAATTAGCTATGAGATCAGCTGCGAGTCCCATTTTTTGTTTTATTAAATTCTCTTGTGTAATTTTAACCCATGAAATCCTTGTTTTGTTGCCTTAATCGTAAACCATCTGTTTAACGAGTTCAAATTGCCATTACTGCATCGCATACCAATAATTATTTAATGGAAGAAACTGGTGCGTATGTGACGCTTTGAGGGGAAGTACAATCTGTGCATATTTTCTTGAGCTCCGTAATTTCTCCCTCCACCCTGTTTTACTGTATTTGTTGGTTGAATTACGAATAAATGTGGGTAGTGTGTTGCGGGCCTAATGCTTATGAAAACCGAGTAGTTTCGATGAATCTAACAATATAGTATTTAATTATTATATTTTTCAATCCATTTTCAGTTTCTTGCCAGCAGTATCAACAATGATAATTTGAAAAATGTGTATCCCATACGAATAGCGGTCATTGTTGCATTTCGGAACCGCTGTTGTAACGCCGCACTGGTAACAGAAGGTGATAATTATGGCCGCGTCAATATAAACTAATAATTTTATTTACGGGTACAATAGGCATCGCGCTTCGCTGGTACATTTATGTAGAACGTGAATACACTGAATTCAATGGCAGAAAGCTGTTTTCGTTTAAACATTTGAATTTAAAAAAATAGGTATATGCATTTTTTACGCTTCGTTTGTTTCAGAATTTTTCAAATGGCAATTGAACTCAGCGTTGCCAGACGTCCCGCTTTTTAACACTAAAAATTTAATGTTCCTCGCGGTATAGCCCAAATAACGCTTTTGTAAAATATTTTGATCTGAATTGTCGAATGCAAACAAATATAACAAAAAAGAAAAGTACGCGAAAGAAATCTCAGCGACAATAGAGGGTGAATTGGTCGTCGTATGATGCAATGGAGTGAGTAGATCGTCTCATTGCATCATGGGTCGTCAAGCTAGCAGTGTTGTCGCCATTGCATTTCGCAAAGCTCTTTTAATATTTTAAGGAAATGTGTGCACATTGGATATGTTGAACATGAATATGAGAATAAACTACTATACTTTTGTGCTATTCCTTCACTCTTTGTCTGAAGAGTAAAGAACATAGCTCTCTTCGGACAGTTTGGATTTGTCGGTGCAAGACACCCATTAAGAAAATTAAACTGAACAAACATCGATTAACAAATTACAACATTAAATGATAACGTGATTATAACTGGCTGTGGAAGTAAGGTCAAGCCAGTATTAAACAGACTGTCGACTGTGTAAGAAAGCGTTTCTCGTGGTGGACTAAATAATATCCTAAATCACTAGAAAACAAGCTCTCGCGCTGCAAAAAAATTAACAGACTTGCAAAGCTCAGTACGTCTTCTGATCATCAGTTGTTAAAATTCATAACCTACAGATTACGTTCTTTGTGATGGAAACCTGTATAAATGAATGTTTCGATACTTACAATTAAAATATTACTTATTAGTTTTTTTTATTTTGTTTCGTTCTTTCCAAACAAATCACGTTTTTCTTAGTAAGATTTGTTGAAAATCACGATAGTACTCTGATCACGACTTACACGAAAAATAATCTGGCAACGGTGATTGAAGTGTAAGACAGAAATTGTCATATTTAATCGTACATAGCCATTAACAATACCGCGAGAAAGTACAAGCTGATGTAGCACCACTAGTTGTTTTTTGTTTTTGCTAATAAACTGCTCGAATATTTCAATGAAAATTAAGTGTATAGCAGCAAGTTTCATTTTTCAAATCATGTATCAATTCTACCAACATACTCGTAAAATATAGCAAATGTATGAACAAACCTGAGCGATTTATATGCCGCGGCTTAGTATAATAAACTTTAATTTTATTTGTGCCTAAAATATGCATCACACATCTTTTATGTAGGTGAATAAATTGAAAACCTTAATATTCTGAGTTAAATGGAAAACTACTTTCATTTAAATTTAAAAAAATCCCCCTTTGTTTACGAGTTTTTCAAGTGCTAGCCGAAGCGAAACAAAGACTGTTTGTGACATTATAATAGTACATAACTGTTGCCAATATTGCTTTGTTTGTGCTGTTGTAGCACCGCTACTTGATATATTGAAATCATTAGGTTCTGGTGCAGAATTTTGACTATTATTTATTATAAAGGATCAAGTAATAATCTTCGTAAAATTTGTAGTCATTTCTCCTCATTGTTCTTCACACACGACAATGTAAGGTCCTCAGAAATGCGGAACTTAGTTGAAAGAATGTTCGAGATATAGGGAGCAGAGTTTTGTTAGTTTAATTACTTGCGAGCGCGTTTGCCAGTTAGTTACTGTTACATGGAGCCAAGTATTTGTTCAACATCCTACTTGTAAACTTCAAAACCATTAAAATAGACAAATAATTCGTTCCACTTGCAGCTCAAATAAATATAATAGTTCAAGTCCTTATTAGCACTATTGTATCTGCAGCAAGACTTGCAGTTACCCAAGCATGTAAACTGTGGGCTACCGAGGCTACCGGTGGTAGCCCGAGAAAATTACGAGAACAAAAATCTAACAAGATATATCATATTAAAGATAATTATAGGCCACCTTTTTTTCTGAGAAATACATTTTTTTAATTCCATATAATGTTATGTTGAGGTGTGTATTAAATTGCTCGCTAGTCGGTGCATCAGCCCTCTTAAGAAGCGGCAACGCCGAAGGAACCGCTGGCTCTCAGCGGCATCCACACAGCGTGCGTTCATTGCATGACTCACTCCCCTCTCCTACTGATAAGAAAGGGCCAGCCAAGGGTTGCCGATTTCCCGAGCGGTTTCTTGACACGCTCGGAGCAGTTCAGAGGTTCCGAGGCAGTGGGCAGTAAACGAACAGAGTAAATTAGAAGTTCACTTGTGTGCACGACACTCACGATTGGTGGTGAGTGTACTGAAACATGCCCACAAACTGCTCACAATTATTGGGCGTTTCGTCGTAACCCGTTTCCGAATTTATGTTAACATGGGCGCCAGGAAAAAGGTTACGATAATATTTTTAGCTATTATTGCTTCAACGAAAACGAAATATTGTCCCGCTAGCTGGGTCGATGGGTTGCGTCTGAAATAATCGCTATTACCTATTGATAGCCGATTACCCGATCTGCGAGGAATCTGAAAACAAATATTTTATCTTGCTACTTATTAGCTTGAATTGGTGAATGAAAATAGTTTTTTTCTTTCAAAAAGAAACTTAAGATTTATTGCTTATTGAAACAGAAAGACTGTCATTTGGTCACGACCATGTTCCAACCTTTATACTGCATTATACTTCGCACGTTCTTGATCGACGTCGCCACGAAGGACCATCTTCTCTTCTCCCCGGTGATGCGAATTCCAGAGTCAAAGTACCGCGTTCTTCTCCCCTGTTCTTCCACGCGAACCTTGCCGAGCCCCTGATCCGCACTACTTCAAATGTTCGTAGTTCTAGTTCGATTAAACTTGCAAAAATAATATTTCTAATTATACTTCTAACACACTAAATTATTCGCAGTCCGACGTTCCTCAATCTCATGAAAAAATTCAAAGTTCCAATTACACAAATTATCTATCCGCGAGCGACCCGCACAGCGTCACCACATATAACAGAATGTCCGTTTTCTTATCCGCTCAGCCCTCCAAACCTCGGATACCCCCTTTCTACTGTTTTTTCTCAAAAAATCAGACATACTTCCGCAGTAGTAAACTATCGTTGCTCTCTCCAACCAATCCCCAAATCGTTTTTAAATCTGACTAGCCACGCCGTCACTTTCAATGCCAGATGAATGTTTATATATCTAGACAACGACTTGGGCACCGTTGCTAAGGAGCCATATTCCTATTTAATTACCCTAGCATTTCCACCCATTTACGACAAATAACATTTTAAAAAATGACTCACATATTGGTATGTCACAGTACAAATACATAGTAGACTATATTAAGCGTGTTTTAAGAGTTAATATTGCAACATATTAAGTATGTGATCGTGGCAAAGTTAACTATTGTCAGATATTTGGTAAGATATTTTGAAAAAATGTCACAGCGAGCTTCGGGAAGTTTGTCTGTTCACAAAGAGCGGCGTTTATTAGAACGGCGTTTATTGAACGGCGTTTATTAGAGAAGCCTTTTTAATCGTCGTTCGTATAACGAGAATTTGTAAAAATTTATGAGATTCACGAATATGAATATATATATATATATATATATATATATATATATATATATATATATATATATATTATTGTATAATAAAAATAGTACAAACTACATAATCAAAGATTATATATAGTTACATAGTACAAGTTTGATTGAAGTCTAGAAGACGGTACAACCTAAGGAAGCCGTTTAAACCGGTACTTCGCGCCGCTCCGAGGGGGAATCCACGGTGGAGGGGACGAGGGGTGGTTAGGCGATTATAAAAGGCAATTTCACCCTAGTATCTTGCCGGAGCTCTATTACTAAATAGTACTACGATCGGGGTGGTGTGCTTGTGTGCTAAACCTTGTAGTGTTCTTTCTTTAGAACGTGTTTGCAGCTACGCAGTTTGAATTCTCGAGGTTTTCTTATAAACTGCTTACTGAAGTGCTTTCTTATAAAAGTGAATTGGTAACTATGCGGTGGATAGACTCAATGATGTTTATAGTGATCGCGAGAGCGTAGCCCGAGCCTCGCCGTGACTTGGATCCGGGCTAGCGAAGCGAGAAAACTTGCCTTTGGAAGTAATTTGGCATTAAAATGTGGTGAGGGACAAAGTGTATTAAGGGAGGGCCATGAAAAACGCCTATCGGTAAGTTTTATTCATTTCTATCAGAGCGCGTAGCGTAATTAGACGGAGGGTTTAAGGAGACTCCTCTCCTTTGCCCCCTCCCCTCTCCCCCACCCCCCTCGGCACACTTCACTAAGGGTATACCGTGTTCCCTACTTTAACCCAAAGTTTATTTCTCAGGTCAGCTGTAGCCCAAGTCAAACACGCCACTGAAAAAACTCATGTTTCAACATGGAATAATGAATGTACAGTTGTTATAAAAGCAAGAAAGGACCTTTATTTTATTTATTTTACGTCAAAAAACAGTTAAAAACTGCGTATGACGTGCTATGGGGAAAAGTGAATTGTGTGCACATTTTCAAAATTCTGTGATCCCTACACTAAGTCATATACTACTTAAATTTTGAATTTTTGAAAGGGAGAAAAAAAAAAAAACTCCCATGTAATAAAATCTATTTTCAAGGATAAACAAGCAATAAATTTTGAATTTTGAAAGGGAGAAAAAAAAACAAAAAAACTCCCATGTAAAAAATCTATTTTCAAGGGTAAATAAGCAATAAATTTTGAATTTTGAAAGGGAGAAAAAAACAACAAAAAAACTCCCATGTAATAAAATCTATTTTCAAGAGAAATAAGCAATAAATTTTGGCTCTTATTACTTCCTGCCGCGACAACATGGAAACGATAATTTGAATAATTGTATTTCCCACTGAATTCTAGAAGACGTGCACAGAAAATGATGTTACATTTATGTCCAGAAGCAAAACAAGGGGCCATCTCAGCATTTGCTCAATGGATCAGGGAAACTGGACGAAAAACCTGATCGAGATGGGGGTCATTGACCCGGAAGCTGTAGTACAATAGTTGTTACAGGTTGTTTATACTCATTTATACAGTCCAAATGGTAAATAATGCATTATGTCTCATTGTTAAAAATAATGTTACTTTTCTTGTGATGCTCAGTATAGTCTCTAATTGTATAGAAACAGTTATGCAGCAGAAACGATTTCACTTGTGATTTAAACTTTTCTATTGAATTTAATCGTTTAATGTCATCTGGCAAAGTGTTGTAAAATAATGTACATGTATTGTATGTGAATTTTTTGTAATGAGCTGTTGATACTGTCACCTGATGAATATGATTTCTACGTCGAGTGTTATAGTAATAGACTTCGGCATTTTCTGAAAATATATTCCCGCCCTTAAGCAAGTCATTTTTTACAAAAACCACTGATTCGTAAATAAAAAGACACGGTAATGGTAGAATTCCTAGGTTAATGAAGATAGGCTTACAAGAATCACGTGGGTGGGATTTGGTTATTATTCGTACAATTCGTTTTTGTAATCTAAAAGTCTGGGAGCTATAAGATGTATTTCCCCAGAATATTATGCCATATCTCAGGCGGGAATGAACATTCGCGAAGTATACACAACGAGCAGTATGAAGGCTGACTGAATTTGCAAGAATTCTGAACGCGTAGCATAATGAACTTAATTTTGTGTTCAATTTATTTAAATGGACGTTCCATTTAAGGTTTGACTGAATTGAGAGACCTAAAAATTTTGTTGCATTAACATGAGTCAATGGTACACTGTTCATTTTCAATGGAGCACAGAATTGTTTATTTGAAATGGAAAACTGCATTAAAACCGTTTTCTTTTCGTTTACTATTAATTTGTTATTTCGGAACCAATTTGAAACATCTGATATTGTACTATTTGCGGTTTCTTTATTGCAAAGGATGTTCGTATCATCCGCAAAGAGAACCGTTCTTCCGTTTCGAATCGTCGAGGGCATATCGTTTACGTAAAGTAGGAACAGAATAGGGCCTAAAATCGATCCTTGAGGAACTCCACATGCAATGGGCAAAGAGTCGGATAGGTGCGTACGTAATGTTCCATCATTCTAGTAAGGTATTTCAACTCTCTGAGATCGTTGTTTAAGGTACGAACATAACCAATCTAGAGCAATACCACGAATTCCATATGAAGGTAATTTGGAAAGTAAAATGTCATGATCAATGACGTCAAAAGCTTTTGAGAGATCTAAAAATAATCCAATAGGTGCCTCGTTTTGATCCAATGATGAGGCGACATCTTTAAGAAAAGAAAATATAGCTATTTCCGTTGATTTTGATTTTCTAAATCCATGTTGGCAATCTGAAAGCGCGTCGTGTTTAGTGAGAAAGGTTTCCATTCGTACGTAAAAAAGTCTCTCTAATATTTTTGAAAAAACTGATAGAAGAGAAATGGGCCGATCATTTTGAATTTCATTTTTGTTGCCTTTTTTGAAAAGCGGCTTAATTTTAGCTGCCTTTAGGAATATATAAGGAGAATGAAACGGTAGAATGTTTTCTCGCATACAAAAGAACAAGAACGATTAACACTGCGTTGGAAAATGATATAATCCAGCGAAAATTTCACTGCAGCAATTACACGATAAAAATAGACTGCCCTATTTTGGCACGAAATTAAGTTTATTAGCGGGACACATATCTTTCATTTTCCTATAATGTTTTCTAATGATAGACCTCTGTTTCAGATCCACGATGCAAAAACTATTTTCTCGTCGAGACGCCTTGGCCAGTTCTGTTTATTGTCTGCAATTATATTTTCTTCGTGAATGTGTGGGGCCCTAGATTTATGAAGAACAGAGAGCCTTACAAAATTAAATGGCTAATTAAAGTGTATAACTTTGTGCAGATTTTATGGAATCTGCACTTATTTCTATATGTATTCCGAATAGTGAGTATAATGTCAAATGTTTATGTAACTATTCTTCTGGGTGGTTATCATGTTTACGGAATCCCGAATTGAGTGGTAAGGTATTGTTAAATGAACATGAAAAACGAACTCATTATTTAGTATAAATCGGGATCTATGTCACATATAGTTTCACACGTTTTTTGACAATAAAATTAATATTAATAATATATGAATAAATTAGTATTAATATAAATACATATAAATTAATATTTTATTTGCGCGCAGATGTACGGAGACGGTTTGCTACAGCATTGGTGTACATCGTTACACACACTTCCATTTATGATTTGTAACGATTACATGAAATGACATTAGTGATTTTTGCATCACATAGCACAAAAATAAGAATCTAGTGCAACACTAACAAACTCCTCGAATGTCAGCTCATTATATTTATTTCCAAATAACTCACTCATTAAAAAGAAAATCGTTATATTATAAATCTACATGGTAACAATATTTTTATGAACCAACCAATCCTTCCAACTTAGTATCAACAAAATAACATGCTTCAAAATCCTTCAGAAATGAAGTTGTAATAGGGAATCCAAAAATGTTCAACTTTTGCAAGTTTCAAATTTTCAGATATTTCAATCAAAATCGAACCTTCTCCACAATAAAATCGAATTTGCTCTGTTCCGGAGGCGGGGGGAGGGGGCACTTACGCATCATAACTGACTTCAGCCAATGAGCTTCATACACCACTTTGCGTCACAATATTTGCAAATTGGTGCGCCGGAGTAACTCATCCACATCTTGCCACCATGCTCTGTTCTGTGTTTTCGAGAGAAAATATTTGGAACGATTTTTGACAAAATTTTGGAAATAACATATGGTCTCCATCAAACAAACCACCAAAATGTTAAAATTATGTGTAGATAGGGTACGATAGGGACGAATCTTCAGAGGGTCAATTTTGACGACTTTGTCGTATTAGTTTTTAAATCTCTTTAGTCTGAGGTATGCGGTTTTCCGCCACCCACTTCCCAGCAACAATCTATTGCCTCCTAAAGAATTTTTTTCACATTTTATCGATTTTTTGACTCCATGGAGGTACAACTAAAATACGACTTTAAGAAAAATAGAGAAGAGTAAATTCTCGTTCTATTGTCTATGTCCTATTGTTTTGCACATTTGGAGTAGTTTTTGAGAAAAGTCATTTAAAACACTTGTATTCACAAAAGCAATTATTTATACCAATTGCTGGTAATGTAAATATCAACATGACATATTTCAAAAAAATACACTTGATATTTTTTTAAAAACAAAAAATGCAGCAAAATGACTTTTGTCATCTTTTGACAACGCATTTAGCATTTGTGTAATTTAAATTAATAAAAAAGAAATCAAAATGTCGTTAATGTCAGTTTATTCAGTGCATTTATAACTAACCATAGAAAAATGTAAAGAAAAAATTTGGAACCTTTTTGAGACAATATCTTACAAGCGTTTATGAAAATACGATATTTTCAGCTCATCTTCACCGGAAAATACTATTTAAAAAAATATGAAACAGCATTTGGAGCACTTATTCTCACCAATGAAATAATATATACAAATCGGCGCTAATATTAATGACGCGATATTTAAAAAACAATGCTTTTGTGTAATTTTAGAAGAAGAATGAATGCAGCAAACTGGCGTCAGTGCCATATTATTTAGTGGATGTAGCACTCTCCAAATGAAAATTTCCAAGAAAAAATTCGGAGTCGTTTTTGAGGAAATCTTATTTTTATAATTTTCTTTATTTCATGCAAATTACTCGAAAGATTTTCACAATACGAAAAAAAGTATATTTCCTGATTTGAAGATCTAATTTTCAAGAACAAATGTTACACAGAGGGAAAATCTCTATCTTCAATATAATAGTTATAGGAAGACTCCACAAAATGATGAACTTTTGCAATTTCGAATATTTATATATTTCAACGAAATTGACACTTGCGCCAGTTTTGTAATCACTCTTTACGGTATCCGAGGACAAAGTTTATTTGAAAAATTTAGAACCAATTTTCAAAAAAAAAATGAAAATGTTTTGAGGCTTCAAAAAATTAAGATATTGGTTTCAAATTCAAGCGGCCGTGACATCAGCTCTATCGATTGGGAAATATCTACATTAATGAAAATCCTACTTACAAAGCTTACTTGGTACAGCCGCACGCGAAGTATGGTTTTGCAATACTGAGTACAGAACGTGTTAGAGGAAGAAATTTGTTACATTTAGGAACAGGAATTATACACTTTTTCGGTATCGTGGACTCCCATTACGCCATTTTATGCTGAAAAATCACCGTTTTCCCCCGCAGAATTACATAACCAACGTGAGAAAGTAAAAGCGATACCTGAATGCATGGCGATGGATTTGCGAACTATATATCCGGTAATGTTAACGTAGGCTCTCTGCTTAGCTACGTTTGCACATGCACAGTTAGTACAGGTGCAAATGTTTTCTGATTGTTAAAATGTTTGTTAAATAGTTCTGGTTCGGATAATTCAATATATAGTTTATCATGTATATCAAGAAGTACTTTTCCACTTGACTAAATTATTTGTTTTTCAAAGGGTTGGTATACAGCATTTTGATGCTGACTTGAGCCCAGCTGTGATCATAATAGCTCATGTGTTATATACATTTTATGTACTTATTATTTTAAGCATAATATACATTATAGATCTTGCCTCTCTAAAGGAGAGCACAATTTTTAGTGTTGGTATTAAAGTAATATTTACTGATTATATACCTTAAGAACTAAACAAAATGTAAGTTATATTTGTAACAAATGGAAATTTAATTGGAATGTTGTTCTGGATGTGATTTCCTTGAGAGGGCGTATTGCTGGTAGTATTTCAGTTGTGATCATGAGAGTGGTGAATGTGCTATCATGCCAGCTCATGTGGCATAGGTGGTCCAGATTATTATAACGTTTGTATACTTTTCCACACCCTAGTAAGGTATGTTCCTTTGGTGGAGATTTAACTTTAATTCTTTTGTAGGTGTGTGTTTCCATTGAATATGTCATAATCATTGTCCTATACATAATTCTAACCGTGTTGTATTTAATTCAGTCCTGAAGATGGAGAGATAAAACCCCGAAACATCGGCAAATTAATGTAATTGAAGGGTTAAAAAAACAACTTTAATCCAAAAAGCGAGATTTAGAGATACTAGAACTGTTTTTTGAGCTTCATAGCCACCATTTACGGACTGTGTTGTGGGGAACAAAATCAGCCCCTGTCCGTAGTTTATTAGTTCCGAAAGTTCGAGTGATTTTGATAAAAGAACCATAGTCCTGAGTCTTTTTGTCAAAAGAACCATACTCCTATAAATGTAAGTTTTCTCCGTGATTATTTCTCAAATATAGCTTGTCTCAATCTGCAACGGGTGATAAGGTTCGTTTTGAATGTGAATTTGATTATTTTGCAAGACCAGTATTTTTTTTCTGGAAGTTTGGTGATAGTGTATAACTTGTTCTTGTGGCATATAGAAACGTTGTGTTGTGAATCTGAGCAAGCAAGGGAGAAAGTAACAGCTAAGAAATTTGATTCTACGTCAGATGTAGACAGAGTGGAAGAGACATAACCAAGGAAAGAGAAGAAATGATGTAGTAAGAGCAAAGAGGGTCAAAGAAGTTTCTCGTGGCTTAGAGAGAGACCGCTCGCCTATCACCAAGGAAATCCGGGTTCGATTCCCGGACAAGATCATATGAAATTTGTTCTAACAAAACGAGTCTACCTTCCTCACCGGGGCTAGTTCAAACCCTATGAAGGGCCCTAAGCCCTACCCTTATCCTTATTCCTTCCCAATTCTGGCCGCTGGGTAGTGACGCAGGGGCGCACGATGTAAGAGGCGGGTACGCGAAGATGCAACCAACCTCTTGACAACTGACTGATGAGACGAAACCTACGTAAATACAGTGCCCTCTGGAATACAGAGAGCGCTGATAAATAAATATTAATGAAGGTTTGCTCCAGAAAAAAACTCAATGCTCGACCAGAGGCTTAGAGACGCGTTGCGCCGATTAATATAATAATAATAATAATAATAATAATAATAATAATAATAATAATAATAATAATAATAACAACCGAGAGAGGCCGTTAAGGCAGCGGTCTCAGACCAGGGGATCGCAGGCTCGAGTCCCGCCTCGGCCATGGTTGTGTTTGTGTGTCTCTGTATGTTTGTATATGTCTATTTAATTATCATCATCATCATAACTTCACCCTATTTCCCACGGCCAACAACCCAGAGGTGTGCAAATGGAATCTGCAAACTGCAAGATTCCCCCCAATAGAAAATAACGTGCACCTACCCCGATTTTTCAGTCCGAGCCTCGGTGGGATGCATGTATTGCGTGGCCTAAAGATGGCCGATTCACAGAAATAATGAATAATTAAGATGATAAAGACGCAGCAAATCAAAAAAAGGAGGAGCACATTTCTATCGCAAAGGAATCTTCAGAAGTTGTCAGCCATCTGCTTACAGCATTTACAGTCACCTGCAAACAGAAATTTGTATCTAAATTTCTCATCAGTGGTATTTGCTAATGTGGAAAACGAAAACACAGAAAACGATAACAGCAGTGGCGAAGAACAATAATTTGGTCAATAATATTCCAAACAGATTGCAACATATTAATTATAGATACACAAATTACTTAATTTTTGAACAAAACCACCGTAGTCGATGCATCCAAATTTATTCAATAATTTACTCAATGCAGTTCAAGCTTAAATTACACTCAAGCATTCATCAGTATTTACAATACCTTGGGAAAGTGCACAACAATTTTAATGCTTCAAGTGTCTACCAATTTCGTCAAGGAACGTTTTCTCGCTCTCCTGAAAACTAGTGTTTTTGGACAATGGTTAAAAAGTGACTATTTTGAACGGTTGAAGTTATTGCAAAGCAGTTTTCACAAAAGTGCATGAGGGAATATAGAAGTATATATATTATGACGAATGCGGGTACCCACGTTCGTCCCACACGCCCACGCAACATTCAAACGACGGCTGTAGACGTGGTGAGCGAGCGCGGTGCTATTCAAAACGGGCGCGTCTCCAAGATGGTTGCGCGCAATGCCCACGGCACGGCGCGAGCCAGGTGACGTATCAGCGGTCAGACTGGGGAGAGGGAGATGACGTGCCGCTACCCCTACGACGAGGGCGGACACATAAAGACGGCGGACGACCGAACATTGCTATTTTCTGGTTCCTATAGCCGTTCGAGCAGCAACTTCGACCTATAAATTCAGCGAGAGATTAGGAGTTTTTGGACGTCAGAGGGACGTATAGATAGTCACGAAGTAATTAGAATTTTGCCGGAGGAGAATTTGTCGTTTGTTGAGGACGGAAGCAAGTGATTTGAATTAAATAGTAAAAATGATTCAGTAGTCAGCATAGAAGGGGCGATAATTTGCATGGTGCAGACTGTGACATCTAGTGCGACGCGTACGCCCAAAGTAAGCAAATTCGCAATTATTCAATCAGTTGCGACGTGCAAGGGACATTACCACGGGGGCGTGAACGAGACGACGGGGCGAGAAAGAAGCAGACGAGGACGTGAGGTGCCGTGAGAGGAAGAGGGAAGAAGACGGGAGCGGCGAAGGCGCCTAGGAATTGCCAGACGAGGACGTGAGGTGAAACGGCACGCGCCGCAGCCGAGAGCAGCATCGGAAGGCGCTTCGAACGCAGGCGCACAGCCGCCGGCGTGCGCCGCCGTCACTCCAAGGTCGACATCGAGGCGGAAGCGGCGAAGGTAACGGCGAGCAGCGCAAAGCGCTGATATATAGGTCAACGCCCCGCGACCGGGGAGAACTTTGAAAGGGAATGTTGGTGGGGAGAGATAAAATAGTGCACGGAGCTAGCAGAGACACTAAAACAAGTTCTTCCATTTTAAGTAATTTGCCAATCGAATTTTTATAAAAATTGTTTGGTTTATGTTATTCAGTGACGATAAATTATTTGAGAGTATTACGCAATTGTTCACAAGTTGCTGTTAAATTTGTTTTGAGACTAAATGTTGCAAATCTGGCGCAAACCTGGCGTTACTGGACAAGTTAAATAGTAATTGGAGTAAATTTTAGGTGTAAACTGATCGATTGCAATTGCCAGGTTAAATATGCGAAAGAAATGAATGAAGGTTTTATGCATTAGAAGAGAAAGATACCATTGATTCTTGTTGTTCTGTGTATTTTTAATGAGTTCAGTGTAACCATTTAAAAGGGTTTCAGAATATTTAACCCAATTTAATTGATTTATGGGTACTTGTTTGGATTTCCTCTCGACACCCAAAACGATCCCAGTGCCCTGAGGTATAACAAAGCTCGCCAGAGCATGATATCTAATATATGTATAATTCTTTTCTAATTCTTTGATCTTGACGTATCTTAATTTAAAGCGTCTTGCCTTACTTATTTGTTTGGTTATGTAGGCCTATCTTGCTCAATATATGGAACATTTTAACGTATGGTGTCTTCCACTCAATTATTCTGAAGAAGATGCGTTGTCAATGATGGTAAGTCCACGTAATTTTGCATATGATTATTTAAAAATTCCACTTCAATAATATACGCATCTCCCTGTTTTTAAAGATGTACTTATATCAGCTTCCGCGTGTTCACTAATTTAATTAAGTTATTTAAGGGAATAATTTAAGAATTAGAATAACAGTATCAGAATGATTTCTTTTGAAATATTATATTTTCTTTCTTCACAGATATTTATAGAAAAACCTTTTCTTAAATATCCATGTTTCACTATTTGCATAATTGATCTCACACATTACTGCTTCTATTTTCAGCTATTTCATGGTTATAAACTTTACTTTTATAACAAATTATTTGACCTCTTGGATACTACATTTTTTGTTTTAAGAAAGAAGTTCGATCATATTTCGTTCTTACATGTGTATCATCATGCTTTCATGTGTTGTGGAGTTTGGTTAGGAGTAAAATACCATCCAGGTAAGCAAATTGTTCCGAAAACAGGCGAATCATTCTTTACTTTTCCAATATTAAGAAGAACGTGAATATTCATTTCCAGTCAAGATGGTTTCAAACTTTCTTGCACAGGTCTGTATGCAAATAAATGAGCACATTGTTATTAGCCTAACTAAATTTTTTTGTAAATGTGGTGACTGATAAGATTTCAATGGAAAGTTTCCAGAGGAAGTATATAATCATAGTAATAAAACTATTGAAGGTGTTATATCCGAGCCAGTAGTTAGTCAAACACTCAATCATTTATTACAGCTATGTATTAACAATTGCTTCTCGTAAAGATGAATGGAGCGTGTTAATAATTATTAATAAATAGTTAAAAAATGATTGAATAGTTTTTCGAGAAAGACAATGTTTACTACTAAATTTAGTATCTTGCATGATTTTTCATTTCCATTAGTTGTCTATAACACAGGTTAGGTTCACTTCGGCCCAGTACTTTTCTTCTTTTCTGCGTTGAATATTAGTCCACAAAGTTTGCACTGATGGTGAATTATCATCAAATGGTTTGTGGTTTTGTGTGGTTTTAGGATAAGGCTGTTTTCTCTCATGCCCCAAGAGAACTGCGGGAAATCGCTTGTCTCGTACAATATAACTCATAGGCCGAGAGAGAGAGAGAGAGAGAGAGAGAGAGAGAGAGAGAGAGAGAGAGAGACAGAGACAGAGAGAGACAGACAGACAGGCAGACAGACGCACTCCGCACGACACTGCCCCCGCCAATGCGCGGCCTACCGTCCCACACACTCTCCTCGACACCCCACCCGCCATTCCACCTTCCCCCACTCTACCTTACACTTCGCCAGCCGTTTCACCCTCCACTCCGTCACACACTCCACCCGATAGTCCACCCCTCTCTATTCTACACTCCCCCACCACTCCATTCCACACTGTGCCTGCCACTCCCCCCGCCACTCCGCCCCCAATCCGTTCGACCCTTCCCCCGCCACTTCCCGCCTCCGTCCCAAACTCCACTCGACACTCTACCCGCCACTCCACCCACAAAGGGAGGTGTGGAATTCCGAAATAACTGATTTCATTCCAATAATATTTCTTTTTCTGTAACAGTACTTTTCTCTCTAAAAGGCATGTGGTTGTTTAAAGGAAGAAAAACATTGAGTACATTTTTGGTTTGACACCTTGTTCAGCATATTGGAAACTAAACTATTTTATAACTTGAGATCAAAATTTGGCACGAAAATGTTGTTGTTGTTGCACCCTGATAACAATTAAATATGTTCTTGTAACACACTAACGTAATTTATTATTTTTTATTATTTGCAGGTGGTAATACAACGACTCTTGGAATTGTGAATGGACTAGTTCACGTTATAATGTATACATACTACCAATTGACTCTTCTGGGATATACTGTTTGGTGGAAGAGATATCTGACACAGATTCAAATCGTAAGAATTGTTACCTGTTTTTTCTTCTTTGGAGAATGAATTGACTAATAATCAATACACACGTAAAATATTATAGCAAACAGACTATGTACAAAATTACGTAAACTAATAATCAATTTCATCACCACCATACCCATGTCCTTCTTCTCCTCTGTCACCATCACAACCATTACCACCACAATTACAATCATTAGCTCCTCCTCCTCTTCCACCACCGTCACAATCACTACCACAACTTTCCCCTCCCCATACAACACAACCACACATCATTTGTACGGAAAACTAAGGCGTTTATAACACGGATAAATGTTTGCAAAACCTAAGATATCGAAATCGAAACCGAGCGTGGGCAAAACAATATTGCATGTTCAAGGAGTGTAGTAATATATAATCGTTACAAATAGTGCGAAGAAGTACGTGCTGCTGTAGCACCACGAATATTTACACTTTTAGTTGTAAAACCAGTGTGCTTGAGATAATGAAAGCCTTCATCGAAATACCTTCCAGAGCCTACCAACAAACCGGGAGCGGTAGCTCAGTGCATCAACTGATATCACTGCAGCGCCTCTGACCGGGAGGTCCTAGATTCGAGTCCTGACGGCGGCAGGATTTTCGACACTAGCTGTTCAGCTAGGTCGAATTCAGTCGCTCTCTGGAGGAGAATTCTAGCGGCCGGCTGCTCTGATCGGTAGTTTTCCGTGGTTTCTCCGATCAACACCAGGCGAATGCCGGAGCAGTACCCTAACAAACGGGCCACGGACCGCGCGCGATCTGTCCTTCCTCTTCCTTGTCCTATCCTCTCCCCTTACACACACACACTTACACTAACATGCACTACACTACCACATATTCGGGAGACCGGTCGGGAGCTTAGAGCTTGTTGCGGCTGGGGCGGTGCCCCGCTGGTGGGAGAGTCCTGGTTAGGGGGAAACCCCACTAGCCGACGGCAGGTCGGCGCCGGATCTCGCCATCCAGCGGGGAAGATCACCGCCATCTCCCGAGAAAAAACATGCACTACACTAACGGGACTAATGACCAAAGCAGTTGACGCGCCCGGAAACACGAAAAAATCAATCAATCAATCAAAAGCCTACCAACAAACAATCACAAGTTAGTACGTTGGTGGTACAACGAAAATGACATTTGGACATTTGCAAAAATTGTCCAAAAATTAAGGCTATAAACGTTTGCAATAACATATACCTTCTCTGAGGACGATCAAAAACAAAAGTCTTCGATTCAGTACATTTGATCAAATACTATAGAGACAATACATGACACTTCGCGATATATCGAGAAACACTGATGCAAGCTACATCTATTGGCAGAACCTGGCAAAAACTCGTACAGTGCTCTGTAGGTGTTTGTTTTCTGCTCGATTTCATTTTATTTGATTGTCTTCCTGGTCGATTTCTGGAAACTGTTGAGTCCTATATATATGGCTGGTGGTGTAATACCTTGTCACATGATGGTTGCAGGAATGCTTTATGGAATGTGGATGAAAAGCAAAAATGAAGAAACACACATATTCTGATTAATTAGAATGTGAATGTTATCATTTTTCTATCGAAATAAATTGGCTATTAGTTTGTTTTCTAAGATTAAATATGTTTTTTACTGAGATTAAATATGACTTTTTAAATTGCTTACGTCGAAGTAAACTTGACGTCAAAAAGCAATAAATGCAAATCATTAATATTCAATTGGAGAATATTTTATGTAAGGAATACACTAATCTGTATGTAAGTAGAGGTATAAATGTATTGATACCGTGCTTTTTAAAGAAAGCAAATGAAAAAAGATTAAATGTATCAATGAAAGTGTCAAGGCGAGAAAAATCTTATATTTGTAACCACTTTATTCTTGAAATAAATAAAACATCACTTTTGTACTTTATTGTTTACCTTAATTTGAGCCCTTCAATATAATGAAATCACAAAGAGAGTAAGTAAAAAATAGTCTCAATTTGTTCGATTGATTTTAAAAAAATGTATTTCTTCCATAAGAATCATAGTGACGTTTCCATTTGGCGCTGAATTACCAGGTTCTGACACTATGAGCGCTAGTGGGAGCTTGTTTTCATCGGTTAGGTGGAAGAATGGGGAACTTTCCTGTATTGTCTCTATAGTATTTGCTTTGATAGATAGTACTTCAACAATTGGATAATCGTACCTAAGCAGCTTTTATTTCACAGATGACAGTTGAATTATTGTTTGTTTCGTTGTACAATTGGAATACCGGCTTTGCAGACTTGGATGTTTTTTTTTTGTTTTTTTTTAGAAAACTTGTGGAGACTGAACAGTGTTGAATAAAACGTGTTTTTTTTTTTCAGATCCAGTTCCTCATTGTCTTCATCCACAACTTTGCCGTATTTTTTGTTAAGTCGTGCAACTACTGCCTCTTCATTACTCTTCTAACACTAGCACAAGCTATATACTTCATCTACATGTTCACTGGTTTCTACTTGAAGACGTACAGAAAAAAAATTAAAAATAACTGAATATTATCCACGGACGCTCCACGTAGATGTACCGACACTACGCAGCTCTCCTTCATCTGCCACTCACCTCTGCGGTAGGGAAACGACATCTATGACGATGTGTTCAGAACATCGATGTTCATATGAATATTTAATTTCTTATGCTATGACTGTAATATTATTAATAACATACGCATATATGGTCCTTTGTATATTTACAATCAATCAAATTTCTTACACCAAATTTGTCTGTTTATAAATGTATAGAGGACCACATGCATAATTTTTGTATGAATACATTTTCATAAAAATCACGAGATATTTAACGTCGATTTTTATACCGATTTTTGTAACAAAGGTGTTTTGTGCTCAACGTTTTACGTGATCGGTGATTAAGTTTTGGAACAAGTACTACTATCATTACAAAAGCAATATAATAATTTTCAGATGTCCATAAATTTAAAATTTAAAATAGTGTTTTAAGAAGTCATTTCCAAAATTTATACAATAAAAGACTAGGTGATTGTGAAACAACACATAGACAATATATGGACCTATCAATGATGAAAGCTCTAGTTACATCATTTGACAATCGGTACCGCTACAATTGAAATTCAAATTAACATAGAAATTGAAATAATTCTCCTATCAACAGTAAATATATTGTAGTTTCCTGTCTAAGTTCTTTTATCGGAAATATTTTTTTTATTTGTAGTACATGCGAAACAACTTATATTTTGTATTTTTTCTTGAAGTTAAGACATAATATTGCCAAACACCAACTAAATGATGAATGTTCAATTTTCGTGATATAATAATACAATATATTAATATAAATTAAAACCAATTGTGATTATTTCTTGTTCTTGCTTTGGATATCTACAGTCACTGACATCCTAAAAAATGGGAATCATTATGATTTACGTTGAACAATATTTCATTCCCGTGAGAGATACACTATTTAAAACATTGTAACGGAAAAAATTAAATAACGATAATTTTAGCCTACAAAAAAACAAAATGAGGCCATGACATGTGAATTTGATTCACAAAACAACTCATAAATCTCTTCTTTACGTAATTACATTTAAATATGAAGTGATACAGTAGTTATTCAATGATATACGTTTTTAGTATTCAATAATTATTTATGCAGACAGTATTAGGGTAATGAAAAAAGGAACTAAATTTTATCGAGAAATGGTTAAGGAAATAAAATATCTCAAATAAAATCTTTTACAATAAGAAAAGCATTGAGTGTCCTGGGAATGGCTTGTTGCCACCGAATGTTAATTGATCTTGAGGAAACAACTCTGTACAACGCCAGCCTCGGAGCTCTCGCGCTCGTCGCTCGGTTTGCGAGAATTGTCCAAGTTCTCTGTAGAAACGCAAAATTGTACGAAAATGTTGGCAAGTTTGGAAAATTTTAAAGTAATTGGCAGTATATATCGGTAGCCAAAATGTTCATCATGAGATCAAAAGGGCATGTACTCTTTCCCTCACAAAAATTGGCCGACAAAATTGAATTGAAAATATTAACATAAAGTTATATACGTTCATTTAGATATTTATAAACTTGTGTAAATGAAGTAGCAGTTTGTGATGTGTGATTCTACTCATGTGATCTTTCAACACTCAAAATAAATATTTATTTATTTGGAAACTTTAATATTACATTTATCCAATCCAATACAGTTTACTGCAAACAGCTAATAGTATGTTTTCCTATTTTTTAATGGTAATTAACAAGAGGAACAAATAGTCTCTAACTCTCGGTTTTAACAGGGGCCTTTGAAAAACAATAATAATATAGCTATTCGGTTGCTCAACTTTCCTTTGATAGAAAAGCAGAAACAATCGTTTCGGCGTGATGCACCTTGAAAAATAATTTGTTTATAATCAATTTCCTCCCTATTTGATAAATACATCGACTTGCATGTTATACTCATACTCGCCGTAAAAAGACGAATTTAGCGCAATTAAATTGGCCACAGAATTTGTTTACAAGCAAGTGCATTTTAAACGTATGTGGCAAGCAAAAGCCACAGAATTGTTTTTTGAGTATGCTTGTGTAGAGCGATGTGTAAGCAATCCATGGATATGCAGTATTTTTTGACCTAATACTCTGGAATGTTTCCTTCTGTGCGAAGTAATCGCAGGTCCATGACCAGGTCAATGACAAACACTGAGACGGGCTTCAGGGCTATCGCTGCCGTGTACGCAATGCTTCAGAACCGAGATGGGGAAAATGCTTTATTAAAAAAATTGCAAAATGTCGCGTTTTGAAAATGGATCTTAATATTGGCTGCCCCTAAATTTTAGAAAAATACAATGAAAGAAAGTAATGACGTAAAATTCACTTACAAATAGCACAATACAAACACAAAATCGTAAATTCACTTACAAAAATCACATCTATACACATCTTTTTCCCAACCAGCACATTCTTCGAGTGCCCACCCATGGCATGTAACACAGTTTACCCAATCTTCACCATTTCTATCTTTGGAAAACAACCGTTGGCAAAAAACGGACAGGAAGAATAATCTTGTTGAAGGGTTTTTGTGGGTTGTGGTCCCTCAAATTATAAATCGGAGTCATCCAGGGGTGGCTAGCCTCACTTGCTCAAATTTAGACCAAACACCCATTTACAAAAACATCATGGCGTCCATTACTGGTATGGACTAGAAGGTTAAATGAGTCATTGAAACCGTTCACTAGCTCAATGTTAACACAAGCGTGCTGCCAAATAACATTTACAGACTAGTGAATAATAGTGAAAAACAATACTGTACTTATCTGCAGAAGGTTTGACGATGGAAAACCACGACAATCGACGATTTTTACAGTTTCTGAGCGCGTTGACTGATAGGCACTAACTGCTCGTCGCTCTTAAACGGAACAGATGGGAATAGTTTCACGCCATTCCTGGTAGAATGCGACACCCTCGGGCTTCACAACAGAAACTAGCCCGTTTTTAGACAATAGTCTGTATTTGTACCTTCACTCTACCTATTAAAAATACTTTTAAAAAACTTACCTATTAAAAAAACTTTTGCCAGAGTTCGATCCCAACGAAAGCCATTCAATAGATCAGTGGTTTAAGATAATTGTAGTGTCCGCCAGTGCGGGCATTTCAGAAACCCCGACGGCGTCGCTACGAGCCACAGGGATCCCGGACTACACATATCCTGGACCGCTGCCAGAGGGAAGCTGAAGCGAGCCGTGTCGTCACGGCTGAGCGACCGGACAACTTAGAAGAACCCCTACCCTCTCCAGCTGGAGAGCGGGCGACAGTGCAGCCAACCCGCCCCGATGGGGGGGGGGGGACCTCGCGAGGGGCCGCAGTGCCGACGATTACTCACGTGTATTCCGATTCAGAAGTAGTGAACTTGTAGTATACTTGGGTTTTTCTAACATAGCATCTGAGGGTAGTATCTCCAAGATGGAATATGGCACAGTTTTTCGCGTCTTTCTGGGTCGTGTCGCTAGAGTCGCTTGATCTGCAGCACTGCTTGATACGATCGTGATCATGCAACATCTTGCGGCAGGACCGAGAAAGACGCAAAAAGTCATGCCATATTCCATCTCGGAGATAGTACCCACAGACGACACGTTAGAAAAACCCGAGTATAGTAACTCATATGATGTAACGTACTCGAACATGGACATTTTTTAGGACTCGGATATTGTACCTAGATATTATACCTAGATTGATTTTGTTTCTCCTCGCGATTGAGATTTCTGGCGCAGGGAAAATGCTTTATTCTATGGTACATTGGATAACAATAAAATCTTTGTTTCAACTTCCATCCTGTATTTGATTTAGTATACCACATTAATTATTAAGTAAACCATTAAAAATAAATTTTTACTGAGTTTAAATGAAAAATTATTTTTAAGAAAACATCAAGTCTGGCTGGGGTCTGTACCTCTAACCTATACCAGAGAAAAATCCTGGATGCGTCTCTGTTAGAAATCATAAATAAGACCCTGGGGAGGGGGATCACTGGTGACCCCCCATTCACATATTGATAAATATTGTAAGTAAACAGAACAGCTCCTGGCAGATCACAACCTGTCATAAAAACTCTAACTCAGCTCATCATTATTCATAAGCGATAGGAATTTTGAGAAAAACTACGAAGAGAAAAGAAAACTTCGCAACTATGGAGCTCTCTTCTTTTATTAGCATTCTTAACCGACAGAAAATTTGACAAAAACTACAAAGAGAAAAGAAAGCTCCGCAACTTCGGAGTTTACATCATTTATTAGCATTCTTAAACGACAGAAACTTTGAGAAAAACTACGATGAGGAAAGAAAACTTTGCCACTGATCGTCGTCGTGGCTGCGGCCATCAGCGCCACGTGTCATGGCGACGCCTCTAACGCTCGTGGAGCGTAAACGCACTTCATGAAGACCACAGGGAATTCTTGAGCAATTATATTCTGATTAAAATCAGTGAAAAGATTATGTAAATGTTTTTGAAGAACTGTGAATTGTATAATAGAACCGGTAATGAAGATCAAACACATGCTTCAGCATAACCAACTGCTGGAGATGTTTGTACAGAAATGAGTCGTCTGACAAAGGAGGCAGCAAAATTATGCGATTACTTAAATAATTGAACACTCTCTCTCTCTCTCTCTCTCTCTCTCTCTCTCTCTCTCTCTCTCTGTCTCTCTCTCTCACACACAAACACACACATACATACATACATGCATTCGTTACATTAACATAAATAATGACAATTGAGCACAAATCATCTTATGAAGTCTAATAGCGCACCTAACAGTACCTTTGCCCTGTTTCTTTTCAGCAATTTTTTCTGTCACTTTTTCATTGAAGCCATTGATTTCTTTCGTTTAATATTTTCAATGCTATTTGAACTCTCTGACTTCGGTTTTTCAAAATATATTGAAACTTAGCCTAATACATACCTTTACAAAACACTCTTGGATTTTGAATACTTCGGATTGGTTTTGTAATTGCAACTCACTATAAAACACAAAAGAATACGCATATAATATTCAATGAACAATTTTATGAATGCAACACTGCACAGCAATGCGTTTGCGTTTTGCGCGCCAGCGCTAGAGCTCACGTTAGTAGAGAGATAACTCACACTTTCTTCATACAATGTCACATTGAAGTCTCTTAAAAATTTGTGCTAGCCGAGTGTTATATCTTCGAGACATGTGAAATCACTGGCAGAGATCGCCAAAGCGCGGAAAACACATTTAATTTCGTCAAGGAGATAGAATCGCTATTATTTCTAACGTAAATACAAGAACCCTCATAGGACTTTTATGTGGTTCTCTCTCTCTACAATAAGAGTGTACGAGGTACGGTTTGGAATTTGTAAGATGCTGTTTATTAAGAGATAACCAATGTTTTGTAAAGCACAGAACATCCATTTGGTGAAAATCGCTCTGTAGAGCTGCTTCGATAAAGTAAGTTTTATTTGAAAGAGATTGGACATTATGGTGCAGATGTTTATCTTCTGCAAGTACCTAAACGAATTTTTTTGCTGCATCTTATTATAGTTGCTATATGTTTACTCCATTGTTACCTCGAGTGCGTGATCGAAGGTTGTAATGTGTCCCAGCAGTGACAGGTTATGGGGAAATTGGGGCATCAGATGTAGACGAATTGGTAGTGGGAATGAGAGAAACGGGAGTAGGTTTACAGGAGGAGGTAAGAGTGTCACTTTTTTTTAAATTTCAGTTACAGTTTTAAATGTTCGTTAGCGTGCTTAATCTCGCTTCATAGTGTTGATCTGTTGTACCAGAAGGGCAGAGTCGAGACTACAATGTTAGTATTTTGGGCGGAACATTGTAATTTCTTTACATGTTGTTCAGGTGTAAAGTTACCGTCCAAGTTAATGTCATTCTGCCCTTTTATGACTGCGTCCTGATTGGTCAGCGTCTTCGTATGGGTGTCCAACTCTGCAGTCACGTCTGTAATCCTCCCTTTAGGTTTAAAAATAGATGAGACTGAGTAGTTGGAGGGTAACTTCCTACTGAGAGTGACGGAAAGAAAGCTGCCATAGCTATCTGCTAAAATAAGTATCTGCTTTTTATGCTCAGTAGGAATGTCTTTGTTTTCAAGTGGTCTAGGATGCGCAGCTTTACGTGTTTTGGTTTTCACGCGCTTCCTAACCTGTTTGCGTTGGTTTGTGCATGTATTTGTTGATGATAGAGAAGGGTTGTGAGGATCAGGAAAGGGAAGAAAATATGTTTCATAATCTAAAACCTTAAATTTGTTTTGAGTTGCGACTGGATGTGGTGTCTGTGTCCTCTGAGCTGTCACGGGTGCAGGGTTGGGAGGATTCGCGGCGTTGCCGACTGGAACCAAACCGTCTGTGTAGAGAACGACCTCTTCTCTTCGGATATGTTGATCTAAATTATTCTTTATGTGGGTGAAGGCTTTCAGAAGGTCGGCTTTGAGAGTGTAGGCAGTACAAAGAGTAGAACGAGGGGTAGCCATGTCACGAATGCGTTTTAATGTAAGTGATAAAAATTGTAATTAATACAAAAAAAACAAATAAGAGCAACAGGCATCTAGCTTAATATTTTAAAAATGTATGATTGATGTGTATTCAATAAATTAAAAAGCACGACTCAATACAAGAATGAGAAGGTATGTTATCTACAAAATTTATTGAAGTTAGTACTTACGAAATTTGGCAATGTGATTGCGTAGATTTTTGTCCACGTATGCTGCAACTATTTAATACTACCAGTAGCCTATACTTTACCGTAAATTGATAAAAAATATTAACTCAAAATATCTCTTGGAAATATAGAATAATATTTGAAACACAAATTCAAAACTATTCGATACATATATTCAAAACAACGGAATCAGACAACTTGCCACAGAAATACAATAAATCTTTCAGTAGTTAAATTAGCATAGTGATATATTATCGAAAATAAACGTATCTGTTTATAGGTTTTAACACTTATCAAGAACTCGTAAATCTGAAGTTCGTTAAGGTTCCAGTATCCGTTCAAAATTCGTATTCTGTTGGTTCGTTGCAAAAAACCAGTCAAAATTATATTTTCAGCTAACGTGCAACAAGTAATGATAGTACTTTAACACACGAACTGCAGTACAAACGCTAAAAATAATACATAAACCACAAAAATTCAAGAGCACAACCACATGTGTCCGTCTCGTAAGATGGCGTCAACCAGTCCAATTCTTATCTGTCCAACCAGTCCAACCTTACCATTCTTACCATTCAACCAATCTTATCTGCCAATGGAATGTGACGCTTACTACACAAATATACTCAGACACAGATATTGCACAAGTGATAAATGTATATATGCAATTTGAACCATTCCCTCCCACCGAATATTTTAAATTATTATTTAAAGTGTACATGAAAATGCAGCGTATAATAATTCTGTCCTTAGATAGCCAAATGACATAAATCACTCTTGTTTATTAATGTTTAGTAGGCAAAAGATGCATTTATCATGTAGTTTATTAAAAACAATGGTGGCAAATTGCAATATGACAGAAGCCACAGAGTACTTTTTCTTGACATCTTGATGCTTAAAATTGCTGGCATGAAAAAGTTATAAAACTTGACTTATAACTTTTTTCTTGTTAACGTAGAATTGATTGAATATCATAGAAGAAATTCATGGATCTATTACATAATGCTCTGTACATAATAGTACTTACCATTTATGTATTATCATCTAACAACTTACAGAACATTAATCACACTAATAATTCAGCTTACAACAAAATTAAATAACATTCACATGATCTCTCTTTCATTATTATTATTATTATTATTATTATTATTATTATTATTATTATTATTATTATTATTTTATCGTGTACAGTTCACTGGTACTGAGACAGAAGTCATACAGATGTCCTTTATCAAAGCATGACTTCCAAATTGTTAATACATATTATAAATTAGATTGTATATCAATGAACGAAATTCTTATAGGAACAACAAATATATGCATATTTATGTGTGCAATTCAGAAACATATTTACATTGGCTAATGTAGAACCGAAAAACTTCCATTACTTCCCAGGAACTTCCTGACCAATAAGCACGTTCTGAGTAAAACAGATTTCTGGAGACTGATGGTGGCACTCTTTTTAATTGCAAGTGTTTCTAGCGAGTACTTTAAAGTCTTTGGAATGATGCCAGTTGCTGAAAGAACCATAGGAATAGTTTTTGTTTCTAGTATATTCCACTGTTCTTTAATGATATGGGCCAATTCTTGGTATTTCTGGATCTTCGCCTGATACACTGTCGTAAGACTGCTAGTAAGGACAAATGCCATATCCACAAACCATATTTTTCCTGTTTTTATCCCGGAGTGTTATGTCACGTCTGTTGCGGTGCAGTGTTCGATCTGTCGGTGCACTTCGGTCTCAATACAGTTTATAGCTGTTGTTTTCAAGCACATTTTTTGAGATAAACTTGTAATATGGTGTATCATGGCATTGTTCTAAACCAAATATCTGGACAAGTTGGGCATGGATAATTCGTCCTGCCATACCGTGTCTGTTCTTAAGAACAGACTCAGTAGGGGATAGTACACTACAGCCTGAGATAATATGCTGAATAGTCTCGCTACATTGACCACAGGCCCGACAATCATCAGAGGGTACCTCTCGATTTTTGATGATGTTTTTCAGATAATTCTTGGTGGCAATTACTTGGTCTTGTATTGCAACCCTGAACCTCTCCGTTTCGGAATGTAGATATCCCATACTGAGCCATTTGTACGACATTTCAGCGTCCACATTTGAGTTGACTACTTCAGCTGGATATCTACCGTGGATTGCCTTCTGCTTCCATAGCTCTATCTCTTGGTCGAAGGATTGTTGCTGGAGTTCAATTATATCTTGGCTGAGGCATAACGGCGTATAATTACCATCTGCTTTCTGAGACACTATGCAGATGCGATGATAAAGCTTTCGCCCGGAAGTACTGTCTCATGCTGATGATCTGTTTTGTATGTTTATTGCTGATCTTAAGGATGCCTCTCCAAAGATTCAATATCCGTTTTCGAGCATTTGATGATCCACAATGTGAATGCAATAATGGGTACTGAGTACATATTAATTGCTGCTGCAAGATTTCGTGAGCTGGGAAAAGTTTTGAATATGCTTTTCATTCTCTTGAGAAATTTTTGCTTTAATTTCAGCATGCGCAACCAACTTGTTTTGATGAATCCCTAGGCATTTATAGAGCTCATCTGCTTCAAAGGCTGTTATAATCTCTCTTGACATGGTTTCATGTTCTATTGTGCTGATTAGTTCTATTGTACTCTTATTTCTATAGTACTGATGCTCTGGATTTTACATTTTTCAATACCAAATTGCATTCCTATGTCGGTGTACAATATTTCGGTGACATGTATGAGATGCTTAAGTTCATGTAGGGTTCCTGAGGACATCTTGATATCGACTATGTACGCTAGATGAGACATGGCAAAGACAAAACCAGTAAAGACGGAGACTATCGCCCTGAAAGATGCCTCTGTGAATTCTTAATGTCTTGGTAACGATTATTTCATTACTTGATGACATATGTATTGTTGTTGGTCAGTTACTAATTGCGCACATCAGAAATCTTACGATTACATGGTTAATGCTGTACACTTTTGAAGCAGTCAGTCGTGTGGGACCATATAGAATGTCTTCTTGTAGTCAATAAAGCAAGTAAGGAGATCGCGCTTTTTGTCAGACGCCTGAGACATGATGATACTGTCTATCATAAGCAGCTCCTTGCAACCCAACAAGCCCATGCAACAGCATTTTTGGGCCTTCGAGAGAATACTGTTTCGTTCGCAATGTTGTTCTATGAATAAATTTAAACAGCTAGTTATAGTTTTATATAATCCATTGAGGGAAGTGATAGGTAGAACTGTCCGGGGTCTTTGGCATCACTTGTTTTTGGCTTCATGATGGTGATACCCTAGCAAAAAACCATTGTTAGTTCTTCAGAATGGTTCAGTTAGCGATTTATGAGCATCAGAATCTTCTCAAGTAGACAGGTCAATCTTTTGATCCAAAAATTATGAAGCCCATCTGGGCGAGGGCATTTCCATATCTGTAACTTGTTAATGACCGCTTTCAGAACATCCATTAATATATCATAAACATCCTTATCTTTGATCTTGTTTGAGTTGTTTGACACTTCGCTCAGTCAGATCGCATTGGATTGGAAATAGTTCTCTGTTGACCATATTTCGGCCCAATGATTTTCTACTGCTGACTTCTCTGTCAGCTTTCCTGTATGATCTTCTCTCTTCAGATTCTCATAGAGCATCTTCTGTTTTTTGGAAAAGTTCTGGTTGTCTTTTTTCTTTCTAAAACTTCTGGTATAGCGTCGCAATCGTTGAGAATAAACGCTGAGTTGCTGTTTGAGAGTATCTACAACATCAGTGGTATCAATCCATTTTCGTTGTTATACTGCGTATTGCTTACAATATTTCTTGCTAATTCTCGACACTTTTCTCCTAATGTGCGCCTTCTGACTTCCCCTTTGGTAGGCTTCTAAAAGAGCAATATCAGATATGAGCTTTTTAATTCGTTCGTCCAGCCGTCTCTTCCAAGGTGGAATGTCCTCTCGGTGATAAGCTGGCTGGGTTTCGATAATTTTGCGACCACTTAACTTAACGATTGTCAGCGCTATGCAATATATGACTGAGTCAAGTTGTTCATACGTTGTAATTTGCTTGACTTCGTTGACAAGTATATATTCATTTGTCAACTTAGTTAAAGTTGCCAGTTTTGTTGAGTTGTGTGGCCTTGGAAGTTTAGGTCTAAAGTGAGGAGCAAAACTCCAATACTTGGCTTTTTCCTGTTCATATTGTTTTATAAGCTGTTCAATTAATCGGCCATCGTTATAAATTGTATTTTCCGACTCTTCTCGCAATCTATGAGGTGATCGTGCCATTGTGCTGTAGTCTAAATCTTGTGTCTGTAATTCAGAGAATACACTGTCTGATTCTGCGGCTTCATGTCGTTGCATTTTTGCCTGGACTTCGGCCTTAATTTCCTGTATTCGAATGTGGGAAAAATATTTTCCAGACTTGTAAATTAATGCTCTTCGATCAGCAACATTCTGTTCCGTAAGGCGAGATAGTTGTGGGTATTGTGAAGTCGTAGGATTCCGCGGCCAGAGTCATGTAAATAATCTTGGCTGTCCGGGTGACGCCGCGTCGAAGGCTGCAGGCAGCGTCAAAGGCCGCGACGAACGCTGGTGGTCTGTAGACCAGCCCTAAGGAAGACCACGATAAGATGGTCCAAACGCCGGCAACTCAGCCTTCAACGCGGTGTCAAGATTGCCAGACAGCCAAGATCATTTAATTGTGGGTATTGTTCCAAAACTTTTGTATGAAGTTCCTGCCGATAACCTAAACAATTTGTTATGGGATATAACAATGATGTAAGGTCTAATAAGTTTTTATTGACAATCACCTTGTAAGTGTATTAGTTACAAAACATTACTTCTGAACTCGTAAGAGAAATGGTTTATGAGCTGAGCCGAGGAATGAGAGAAACATTTTTAGGGAAAGAGGTAAAAGTGGAGGAGGGGGGAGGAGGAGAGTATGGTGAAAGGGCGGTGATGTGGTCTAAGAGTAGGGATTTACTATTCGAACCTGTTTACGAACCTATCTTATACTATCAATTTCTTTACGTCGTTCATTTCAATGATCGATACTTTGGAACTTGAATCAGAGGAAGTTCTGATGAAACAACGGAACTAGTGGTGATACATAATGGGAAAGACTTTCTCGTAGTAAAGTTTTCTACTTTCTTTAGTGTGACTGCTTTTACGGTCTTGCCCCATCCTCTTGCCAGTTGCCATCTATTGCCGAACAAATTACTTTTTTTTTGACATTTTCTCAATTTTTCGTATTCCTAATAACAGAATCGAAATGTTACTTTAAAAATATTAAACAAGAGTAAAACCTCGTCCTATATAGCAATTTTCATTAAAAAATTAGGAGCCAACTTTAAGAAAATAGTCTTAAGCGTTTCACTAACAGCCAAATTTGAAGCTCTTTTCCACAGAAAATTTTTCAGTTTCAGAAAAAAGTCATTTGAAGTCATTTAAAGCAGTTTAAATCGCAAATGCAATAGTGTTTTCAAAGTGCTGAAAATATGCATATTAACAACGTGAGAGATATTTTAAAAAATACATTTCTGTAATTGTTGAAAAACAAAAAGATATTGCAAATTAAACTTTACGTCATATTAAACAGTGCAATTAGCACTATCCGTTGGAAAAGTTTATAGAAAAAAATTGGAGCCATTTTAAAGATAAGCGTTTGGGCGTTTCTGAAAACGCTGAATATTGAGCTCATTTTCACAAAAAACTTGTTTTCAAAAAACCATTTTATGTCAAATTATTTAAAACACATGAACTTATAATAAATACAATAACGTAAACAAATTGCCGGTACTGTAAATATTAACGACGTGAGAGACCAACTAAAAAAATTATATTGTTGTTCTGTTTGGAAAAACAAAAAATAGAGCAATATGGCGTTTTTTGCCATCTTATATAGCATTCATCACTATCCATACGAAAAGTTTAAAGAAAAAAAATTAGCCGTTTTCGAGAAGATCTTGTTTTTGTATTTTTTTAAATTGCAAATATTGCACTCAATATTGCCCGAAAATTACTAAAATTCTACATGAGCTTTATGAAAGAACTATTTATGGACAACAAATTTCATTTAGGGGAAAAATATGTAGTACATTTAATTTTTTATTGTTTATTTAAGGTCGCATCAACATCTAGGTCATTAGCGACCACTATTGGAGTTAACGTTATGGTAACTATGAAGATGAAACAAAATAGTGATATAAATACAAACATACCCGAGGCGGGGCTCGAACCCGCGACCCTTCGGTCCGAGATCACTATGACACTACTGCCTTAGCGATCTAGGCTGACACATTTAATTTTGTAGTCATAGGAATACGCCAAAAATTCAAACTTTCGCAATTTTCAAAAATTTAGAGTTAAGCGTGAAAATCGGACCTATATTACCCTTATAAGTACCCTTATATTTTACTCTATTCTTACAAGAAATTTAAAGAAAAATTTAGAACCTTTTTGGGAAAATTTTGAAAATGTCCGCGGGGCTTCATGTAAAGTACCCCAACATTTTAAAGAATGTTTTTCAAAATTTCAAAACTTCAACTAAAGCCAGATGGGCAGGAGTTTCTTTAATTTGGAAAAGATAGTGCGTATGGTTTAGGCGTTAGTGGTGTTCACAGACGGCGAGACGGACGGACGGATGGACGTTTTGGAAAAAAAAGAAAAAAAAAAAGAAAAAAAAAAAAAAACAACACTTTTTAGGTTTTAGGGGGAACCCAAAACTTGTATTTCTGTTGAAATCTCGAGATCGATTTTCCGCAGGATTACATAACTTTCTCTATACTACCTATATTACTTCGTATAGACGTACGTATAAGAGAAAGTTAAAACTATCATCGTGAAGTTGGTTCCTGAGTCCATCTAGTGAAGACCACGGATTGCTGTAATTGCGCCTTTACTCTCACTGCCACACCTCCGTCTCTCCTCTTCAGTCCCGACGCCGCGAAGGACACCTTCCCCAAAGGGTCAGTTGCAAAGTCTGCAGGAAATTTTGTCGGTTTAATTGAAAATAAAAAGCCAGAAAGTATAATTTTATAGTCAAACTACTAGTAAACAAATGATATATCATTTAATTCCTCTTTTTATGATATATCCATAGCTAGTGAGAAAAATATACCGTTCTTTTAAAAAATCAAAAATTGATACATTTCTCAAAAATTCAAAATATACTCAACAATATTTCTACAGCGTATTATTTGACTCATGATTGCGCATTATTAAGCTAAAACTGCGTTTCGATATCGTGAACTGTTTGGAAGTAATGGGGATGGTCCGTAGTTGGCGGGGCATCCCTTATACCAAGTTTCAGCCCAAAAGCTTTTAATGACACCTAGTTCCATCCATCCACAGAAACGACCCGGTTTTTCAGTACAAAATTGTGTTTGCCTGCTCTCCCTTTGCACCAAAATTAACTATCATTGGATCATCTCTAATAAATATTAATCCTGACGTGTGTTCTAAGTTACCGTTCAACAGGACCTTAAACCCGGGTCTTACGACTGGAAATTTCAGATCGTACGGTTGAAGCGATTCCTTTCTTCCCTGCACTGTAGTATACTAATGATCAGTGGACGCAGTTTATGGCGGTTCACAGAATAAATTGAAAAATAATAGAATAAAATGAAATTACCTTGCACGCTTACATCACAAACTTCAATGGTTTCATTCAAAGAACATTATTATAACGTTCTAGAGGCTATTTCAGAATTACACTGTTCAATTACATTAGAAGATCTCTTGAGAGCGTCTTCAAATGTGACGCCATTATCGTCATTGAGGATGTCATCCTTACTTCAAGTGTCGTAAAGACAAATTAACTGCAGTGACAAACACGTGCACTTCATTCAGTGGAGTGTCATTTTCTCGTTATTTCGGAATACAATTCTCGAGGCATAGACCAAATAATTATTCTTCTCAAATTGCCAGTGATAAAAGTCGCAAATAAGTGACTAAGAAATGAGTTTTGCCCTCTCGGCTATTTATTTCACAGAAAAATGATGCAGTGTAGTGTGTCGCTTCTTCATTTGTAGTGGCAACCAGCAACAGAAACAAGAGAAGAACACGTTTCAAATGCTTCGAGAAGGTACGTAATGTTCAGAAGATTCAGAAGTCAATATCTAAAGTACAAAAAATTTCCTGATTGCGGTGATACAATTTTTCCTGTAATGAGATTTTCTTGAGGGACACTGCGTAGTCACACAACGCTACATGCACATGTTCTTTCATTAGTAAAATATACAAGTACTTACTCACTTAATGACATTGCTTTCTCCTGTAAAAACAATCATGCACTACAAATATTAAGGCAATTGAAACGTTTCATTCAAACTTAAGTCATAAATAGATGTGTAAACAAGCAATTCAAGGCTCAAGAATAGGGGAAAAACAACGGGAAATATTTTGAAATAGTCCCTGTGATTTTGCTGGTAAGAATTGGAACTTCCATCACACGAAGAGATACCAAATATTTTGAATGACTGGGATACTGGTAATTGTTTTTAATAATCCTTCATTTAACTACGTATTTAAAAAATATATATTCGTATAAAGTTTCTTTTTGGTAGTAAATAATTTAGAATTTAAATTTATAATAAATATTCTTAATTCATTTTTTTAGTGTAACTTCAATGTTTTACATAAAAACATTCTGAAGACCGTGTTAGTGTTTTGTAGCCGAGGATTACGAGCCATCTTAGTACTACACTTAGTTCTACAAGAGGGAATTTTACACCCTTTAGGGCGAGTACCTGCCTCTTTGTGAATTTTCAACCCCCTCGAGGAGCATTTATCTGCTAAGCTGGCAAGTCAAACACGCTCGTAATAAATACAAATGCTCAGTATTTCCACGAGCGTATCGACTAAGGGGTGTCCGGGCAGCAACTAATCCTACTGCAGTATCTCCTACCGGGAGATCACAGGGTTCCTAGTCTCAACGGTGACTGGAATTTCCACACTAGCTATGCTTAGATTGTTAACGTGGCATCTCAAGGTCACGCGCGAAACAGGGAGAGGGAAGGCAATCTCCAATAGGGAGCCGTATAAGTCGGAGCTGAAGTGGCATTTCACCCCATTGGAGTATGTCTTCCTTCTCCCTCTTTCGCGCGTGACCTTGAAATATTACGTTAAAAAAAACAAGTATTGTTAGGTAGATGGAGTTCTGCCGCTATCTGGAGGAGAGATTTAGAGGCCAGCTGCTCTGACTGATAGTTTTACATGGTTTCTCCAATCAAATCCACGCACATCTCGGAGCAGTACTTTAACAAACGGACCACGGACCGCTCGCGATATTTTCTTCCTCTTTATTGTTTCATCCCCACCCCTTGGCTGAAGCTAGTGGGAGTCTAGTACCTGGATGGGGAAACCCTGCAAACTGACGTGTCCGTAGGCGCCGGATCCAGCGGGGAAGTCACCGCCAAATATCTTGATAAAACCATGCCTTACGACTAATTACTATAGCGGTTTACGCGCCCAGAATCTCAAAATATGCAGTCACGTGACCCAGGAGCGTCTTCTCAATTAAGGCTGCGTAAGGCCACTCCACGAGTCTCGGGCTACGGGCTTTTCAGGTGGGTCCTGTCGTCGGGTTTGAGCGTACCTCGCAATACGCCGGGACAATCCCTTCTCGATTTCCAAAGTGTGCCGGGCACAGCCACGACAAAGCCAGGAGCCCTAAATGGGGACGCCCGGTAGGGCTAAGAATTTTTGTTACGGAAATTTGCCACTGGGTGATATTAGCTCACCTGGGTTGCCACCAGAGGGCAGCTGTTACTCATAAATTATTGCGCAGTTTCCCCACTTCCAAAATAAGCGCATTGAAATGAACCCCGTTCCCTCGCAAGTCATCCTCAGGGGACGTCAGTTAGGGCCTTGCAACTCCCCATGAAAATTGGGGGAGGGGAAACTACACGGTACTACTATAGAAGTCGCTAGTCTCGCCAGATACAGGCTCCCCAACTTTCGAACTTAAAAACTGTCTAAATTGTGAGAAATGTGAAAACGAAGGAGATATGTAATTCGATCGCGACCATGCGTGACGTATTGCCACCAAATATCACAAAAAGTAAGTATTACGTCTGTATTACTTGAGTAACGCTGTTTGATGTAAGAAGTGTCTGCGAGTTTCCTTTAAGTTCTTTATGAAGTTGCGCCTGTAATTTAAAGTTTTATCTGAAGTTTGATTTGGAGTTATAATTTTCACCGGAAGATGGGTTCGATTCCCGATTTGTTGAAAGCAAATTTTTGTTTAATAATTAGTTCCCAGGCATGTTTTAAATAACGTTGGCAGCGATTTGTATTTTAGTTCCTGTAAGAAGGCAATAATAAGGGGCGCGCACCAGTGTAATTGTTTCCACAACGTTGCATGGGAGTTATAAGACCTTGACTTTGCTCTCGACCTTAGAGGTGTTCCGCGGCCTTGCAACCTTACGGTCAAGTTTGCCAATAGGATGAGCGTATAAATTAAACGTTCTTTTATTAGCTGCCATTCGACATTATTCGATTACGGTAAAGTATTGAACTTGTTGTAATTGTTCAAAATTACTAGTTGTCGATATTTCAAAACTTGCACTTTGTAAATGAGAAACTTTTTTTTTTTACTTTTTGGTATACGTAGTACATACGTATATACAGAGTACGTAGTGTAGTACGTAGTGTAGAGAAAGTTATGCAATGCGACGCGAAAAAACAGGGGATTTTCGGCGGAAAGAATTTATTTCCGAGCTATGGTGACGAAAAAATGCATAAAACACGTTGCTAAATTAAGAGAAAAATCGTCTGACGCATGATGTAACAAGAATTCCTGTTTTGTGGAATCCCTGGTTTTTTGATGCCGAAAAACCAATTGGAAACAAAATGTCCGTCCATCCATCAGTCTGTCAGTCCATCCTTCCATGTTTCCGTCTGTCTGTCCGTCTGTCCGTCAGTCCGTCAGTCCGCCTGTCAGTCAGTCCGTCAGTCCGCCTGTCAGTCAGTCCGTCTGTCCGTCAGTCCATCTGTCAGTCAGTCCGTCTGTCCGTCAGTCCATCTGTCAGTCAGTCCGTCTGTCAGTCAGTCCGTCTGTCTGTCAGTCAGTCCGTCTGTCAGTCAGTCCATCTGTCAGTCAGTCCGTCTGTCAGTCAGTCCGTCTGTCAGTCAGTCCGTCTGTCAGTCAGTCCGTCTGTCTTGTCCGCCTGTTCGTCGGCCCCTCTGTCCGTCTGCCCCTCTGTCCGTCTGCCCCTCCGTCCGTCTGTCCCTCCGTCCGTCTGTCCGTCTGTCCCTCTGTCAGTCTGTCCCTCTGTCAGTCTGTCCTTGTCAGTCTGTCCCTCTGTCCGTCTGTCCCTCTGTCCGCCTGTCTTGTATGGAGAGGTTACCGTGAGGGTCAACTGCGTTCTGGCGGGACCCAGATACCAACTCAAAAGCGTACTTCTGCGTCTGCGGGAGGTGAGGAATTGGGGCTAACGCCCAGAGGCCCACCCCGGGTTTAATCCCCCCTGGTAAAGGGCAAGTGCATGATAGGCGCACGGTATACAAATACATGATCAGGGGCCGTCAGATAATACACGAATTTACGCGTGAAACAAATAAATTTATCCCTGGCGACACGGAGGTGTGAGCGGGTGAGGGCTTCTTGTCTGGCCAATAGTGGAAGCAGATTTACAAAGTGCTACTTGGAGTGAAAAAAAAGGTTTTCTACGTACAAAAGATCCATTTTATAAAAAGAACTTGCCAAAAATGAGGTCGCGGACAGGTCCTTACACGTCGCAGTGTATATAATAAGTGTATCTCTGCGTGTAAGAGGAGAGGAGAGGACAAGGAAGAGGAAGAAAAGATTGTGCGAGTTCCGTGACCCATTTGTTAGTGTTCTGCTCTGGCATTTGCTCGGTATTGAACAGAGAAACCACGAAAAACTATCGATCACAGCAACCAGCTGCTAGGATTTTCCTCCGCACAGAGGCCAAATTCGACCTAGCTATCTGGCGAGTGTCGAAAATACGCCTCCGGTGGGACTCGAACCTTATGACATCCAGTTAAGAGGCACTGCAACGATTACGGTAATGCTGCTAACCTCTTAGCTAACTCGGTATGTGGTGTGGTTATTGCAATATTGAGTTAGGGAACATATGACAATTATAGTTTTTTTTTTTGATAGCTTAGAACTCGTATTTAATGCTCAGTCTCCTCTGCAGTTTAATAAGATGGTTTTACTGAATTTAAGGAGTACATTTCCAATTGATTTGGTGTGAAAACCTTTGGTTTATATTTTTAGACTATGAACAGGTAGGCTAGTTTGAGAATATTGTAATATTTCCCAACTAGTTCATTCAAAGAAAACATTGAAAGTTCGATATGTATTTCTTCTTAAGGTTTTAATCGATATGGATTTCAATAAAATGATCTTCATGTATTTCCTCGATTAATTTGCGTTTATTACCATAAAATATTAGCTGTTTTTAGTTATAAATGTCTTCTTATCATTAACTTAGAATCTCCATTAGAGTCACATTGGTAGTAGTGTTAATTTCTTCATGTTCCCATTTCGCATTCATAAGAATGATTAGACAAGACAGAACGACGAGTTAAAAGCATTCATTTAATTTAGGTTTCTTTCCTTGTATTGCGTGTCTTATATTTGAACTGCGTTTGAAAATATTTAGGAGCGACATAAAAATACAATTTATGTCACAGTCAACTATAATACATTTACATTGCTTTTGATGAAAACAAGGTAATTCTACATAATGGGGATTTTATTATACTTTTCTGAACAATATATCTAAACTTGTATTTCCTGAATCTGTGGTAGAGTAGTTATCCTGCTGAATTCGTTTTGGTACAACCTTGAAGACAAGACACATTTTATGGAAAGAAATTTTCCTATGCACTATGTGAAATGCTCCTTTGATATTCCAGCGTAACTTGGTTGTTGGTAAAAATTTACAGGAAAAAGTTCAATTCAATTTATTTCTTTTTGGTTTCTAACTTACTTCTCAAATGATCTGGATTGACTTCGTATATTTTGGAGTGAATAACAATGGGTAGAAAAGCGATAATTGTAAGTCACACATTTTGATAATTTGTTATCACGAGTTGTCATTTCATTGCATCTAATATTTAATTAATAAAAATAGGGTAATGTTGATAAGCATAAATAAAAACTACTAATTTGGAACTAACTAATTTGGGATAAAGTATTATTTGTAATAAGTAAAAAGAATAAATGAAAGAAAACACATTTATCTCGTCCAAAACCCCGTTCACATTCTGGATATTAATGAAATCAGATATGTTTTAAATGTTAATTGGAAGCACTAGAAGATTTAACAGGACACTAATAATTAAATGCTGATAGCATAAATGCATTGATAAAACGCACTCATACGCCGGAGTGCTTTATTTCTGAACTTCGAAAGAGTCTCCATTACCTACGTCGTGGTGCAATAAAGGTGCGGTCATTAAATGCCTCGTCGTGTAATGCAATGCTTCATTTCGATGGAACGTGAATGTATTATCGGCGGGGTACAAGGAAAACATGTATTAGCTCTAAATTTGTACTTTCGCTCCTTTGTTCAGCCTGCCCATCTATTTCTTCTTGAAATAAAGGTGTAAGGAACTAATATCTTCTGCAGAAAAGGTGAGTGGTAAACCTCCCTTTTTATTTCTTTTTATTAATTTCTAAATTCTTTCTTACACTAAGCACTATTGTGCAAACAATTATCAAGACGATTTCTAACTCTAGAGAGTACGCGCTCAATACTTAATCTAACAAAATGCAGACATTCATTGCAATGGGCGTAAAATAACAACTTTATCGCAATTGATGTATACTCATTTTGCAAAACTCTGAAAATTGCCTGATTAAAAAAAATTATTAAACCTTTCCAAAAGTAATTAAATTAATTAAATAAACGAAAACTGGATTTTTAACAGATAAGCGATCTGGTTAACCCAAAATTACAAAGGCGGCTGTACCAAGCATTATTACAAAGGCGTATTCTTATAGACTACTTTGAGTAAGAATAAAGAAAAACTCATTTTTACAATGTAACACTAAATTAATGGATTCAACAGGTATTATATGCAGTTACAAAATATACTTTAAAGTATTTTGCAGATACATGTAAATGATGACTTAATTGATGACTAAATTCAGACACAACAGACGCTTGCTTGGTGTTGTCCACACTTGGCTTTCCAGAAGCGTCAGCAGAAGAACCTTGTCAGTGACCTTATTTATGATCGCCATTGTCCCATTATGATTGCTAAATGTTCTGAACCAAACTTAAATGCTACAAGACAATGAGTTTGAAGTCATTATTTACAATATTAGCCAATATGATGATGATGATGATGTGATGATATGAGCCCGTTGAACCCCTAAAAAAGGCAAGAGCCTCCTGTCAGAATATAGGGGTGATTCTGCTTAAATCTTAAGTTAATCCAGTCCTTAAGAGATTTTTAGTTTTTACACTAGTAACACTAACTATTTGCAGTTTAACTATTTGCAGTCATTCACATTTAGCACTTCCTTTTAGTAATGCTGTTTGTCATTTGTTTCTCTTGAGCCTTCCATGTTCCTATGTTCCTTGTTATTCTTGGCCACATGTTGCCATACACATTCTTAACGACATCGGCCCATCTTCGTTTAGGACGTCCTCGGCTTCTTTTTCCCTGTCTTGGGTCCCAGGTTGTTAACACATGTGTCCATCTGTCATCTTTTAATCTTGCCACTTGACAACCCCATTTCCATTTTAGCTGTTGGGACTTGGCTGCATCCAATTTCTTCATTCTTTACTTTATGTTTCAGTCTGATGTGTTGTATTTTCCTCTCCATGTTTCTTTGGCATACTCCAATGGATTTCATATCTTGTTGAGTTAAATTCCATGTTTGTACTCCGTATAATAGCATGGGAAATACACAGCTCTCTAAGAGATGAAATTTTGACTTTCGGTTTATATTTTGGTCCTCAAAACTATATTTCAAGGACAAAAATTTTGCACACGCTACTCCTATTCTTTTCTTTATTTCATTATTGTTCTTATTATTTGTTATAATTTGGCCAAGATAAGTATATTCTTTCATGTAACCAATGGTTTTGTTTTCTATAGTAATTTTATATTCTACGCAATTTGACATTAATTTTGTTTGTGTGTTCACCGTTAGCCCTACTTTAGTACTTTTTTGTTATATTTCATTAATCATTTATTGAAGAACTGCTCCTGTGTTTGCAAACAGTACTATATCATCAGCGTAAATTGGTTAATATTTTGACATTTATGTTTAAACCATAATTTTTGTCTGTCCAGTTGAGTTTTCTAAAGATGTATTCCAGCACGCTGATTTTTAGTGAAATTGGGTCTCCTTGCCTTACACATCTTTGTAATTTAAATTTTGGGCTAATCATTTCAGTGTTAACGTTCGAATATATTAGCCAATATATAAGAGCCAATAGCCTATATTGGGCAATACAGCGCCAAAAATATCACTGACGTAATTACAACGGCGTAGTCTACTTGACGACCCATGTTAATACGGCGTACAGGAAATAGGCACGCGCAGAAGGTAAAGCGTATTTCACTGGCTACTCTCACAATGAAGGTACACAGAGTTTTAAAAACGGGGAGTGAGTGTAAGAGGGTGGGGGAAGCCTACAGCACTAGTTGGGTCGTCTGACTGACGACGCCTTTGTAATCTAGGGTTAAAGCAAAATTTACGCAACAGATGATGAAAAGCAATGTTTCAATGTTGATCACAAATGTTGTCTGACCTTGAGAAGTCCGGTCCCCATTCCATTGGACCGTTCTCTGGGCAATTGTAAAGGTACATCACGTCAATAACGGCACCGTAAAATAAAGATATGAAGAAAGTTGTGAGAAAAGATTCCATCGTCACCTGTTAAAAAGACCACTTTACACACAACTGATCTAACGTCAGAAACCCTTTACCAACCTCGTGCCGCACCGGACGGTATCTTCGATTAATGGACATTAATGCAATACATTACTACATCGTGACTGGCCAGTGGTCTCAACGGCCACCGGATGTACTTTGAATCGCGTGCCACTACACGCGATGACGTCAAACAATCATATACCACAACATGAGGCAGATTGGCTAGAATTTGAAAAAACACTCGGCAAAAATCTCCGTAACGCGGCGTTAAACTGTCAATAAGCAGCGAGCAAAGTTATATCTCAAGGAGACGCGAGTCACTCGAAGATGGTTGAACCTTCCTTTCTGTTGCGGCTATTAAGCGAGGCGGACGTACCAAACGTTTTAACCTAACGTACCTCACGTTTTCTCATAAACTTCGTTTATGAGAAAGTACCGTTACGAAATTTTATGCTCACCACCGAAGGGAAATAGTAGTCATAGGTGAATACACTCTCCATTTTAGCTCCAAAAAAGAGGTACTCAACTTCTTGTCATGTTCTGATTTTTTTTCTAGAGCATATTTCAAGCTGATAGCCGGTTATCCTTTACGTTCCAAAGGAACATAAATTCCACTATGCACTATAGTACCGGCAGCGTATAAGCGACTGACAGTTCGATGTGCTATTGACACGCATAACTACGCACATGGCACCACCTACATCATAGATAAATTAAATCTCAAACATTAACACTTACTGACAGGCTACGACACGTCTTGGCATCATGTTCATAACTTTCGCCAAAGCGGAACGACTTCATGTGAGTCAGATGAGCGGCAACGCTGAACCCTGGTTGTGAGAAGGTAAACAAATCCTCGCAAGCTGATAGCTTCAGAGCAGGTCACATGACGGACCACAGCACGTACCGAGAGAACTGTCGCTTAAACGCTGCCCGTACTGTAGCCACCAACACTCTTGTGGACTCTTCTGATCTGGGATCAGCAGATCACGAAGCCCTGCGCGGCAACATATACATGAGAGGCGAGGGACAAACACCCATGCCCGAGGCGGGACTCGAACCCGCGACCTTTCGGGCCCAAATACTGAGTCGGTACAGCCACATCGGCCGTCCAGGCCGGCTTCATCAGGTATAACAATGAAAATAATACATCAACTTGTGTGTCATCTACGTTATCTTGGTTCGCATGAATTTATGAATCTCACAAATTTCGCCAGTGAACACTTTAAATTTTGGAGGTACTTAGCATGAAACCTCTGGGACATTTCAAAATTTTCTCAAAAATGTTTCCATAAAATTTCCTGTGTTCCTTTAAATTTCTTGTAAGAGTAGAGTAAAATGGACTTATAAAATTGCTTACGCCCGATTTTCCCAGTTATCTATGAATAGCAAAAAATGAAATATTATGGACACCTTCATGTTGACCTATACTTTTGAAGTTTCCTAAGAAATATGCTCAATATTGCGGATTTTCGAAAAACCTCAAACATTTTCTCAAAACCGGATGAAAGTTTTTCTTTAAAATTATTGAACTTTTAGTGCCCAATGCTGTACGACGTTTTTATGTATTGATTTTCAAAAATTACTCAAATGTATTTTTGTTTTAAATACGAGTATTTGTCACGTAGCTTTAATATTTCCTTTATAAGTATTTTTTGTATTATTGTAATTGTAAGTACAAATTCTTAGGCATTGTTAGGCTGGTATTCTGATCAGTGGCGGCTGGTGCCCCAACAGAATGGAAGTTGCACCTCCATCAAATGACGGAAATGTACTGTGATAAGCCAAGAATCCTGGGATTAGTTTTTAATGATAAAATCAGCATCTAGCGTCATTGTTTTTAGACTCGGAAGTCAAAGATAACGAGTTGTTCGGACAAGGTATCAACAAGGTTTAATATTCCATACTTGGTGATAACGTTGTGCAAATGGACACGGCCCCGAACACATCATGTGCAGAAGGTGTGAAGAGGGCGTTGAGTGGTCTTGATCTTTAGAAAGAAGGCATGGATTCATTCTCTAAAAGATTATGGTCGCGAGCACACGTAGGTGGTTGGTGAGGTGAGATCGGATTTTCAGTATAGGCTGAGTATTTGGTACATGATAGTGAACCCGAGAAGTTATGTTTACTTTGAAGTTTGAGAGCTTGGTCTTGTGTAAATTGTAATGTAAAATTGTAATTGGGAATTTTATTAATGCAGTAGTCGGAAGTTTGAATTAAATTTTGTTTCGAGGAGATATACATTAGGGTAGCTCCATAGATGAAAGAATTTTCCAATAAGTAGATGAATATAGTCAGTCGCGAGTTGGTGTTTCACACGAAACACAGATAGGAAAAGTCGCGACCGCAGATTAAATTTGTGGGAATATTAAGTTATATTAATAGCAATCGTTGATAACATTCTGGAAAATTTTTTTTATTTAGGAAAGGACGCGAGAATTGGTACTCCAAGGATGCCCTGGACAACATTCTGCTAGTCAGCCGAGAAGCCAGCGATCATGATTACGAATGTAATTATGAACGTAAGCTTACGAACTATAGCCAAACCCGTACGGTGTTTTGAATCTTTCAAAGTGAAAAGTAATTTTCATGAGAAGGAAAGAACTGTAATATATACAGAAATAAATGTTAAATTTTTATTGTTGAAAAAAGCTGATAAATTACAGTAGTTGCCATCAATCTAATAGTTGATTTCAATTAATGGAACTTCCAGGAATCGTGATTCTGTATAGAATCACTTGTCCACATGCAACAGGTAAGGAGTGTATGTTGTGTGTCGAACCCATGGTTGAGTTGAGAGTAAAATCTAATAAATTAATGTTCTAAAACTTCACTAATTGCTAGCCTACCGCGGAGCTTGATAAGAACGTAATCACAGTAATTTCTAAAATTGAAAATACGAATATATAATAAAATGTAAGCAATTCAAATCAATTAAAACTAAGTTAAATAAAAGTCTATATTGAAACATTACTTACACAATTTTAGACGTTGGGTCCCTGTAAGACATATGAAGTACACTTCCCGCGCACGTAGTTCTGGTTTTGATTTCCACTGGACATTTAAGATGGACTCCAGCATATTGCAACATGCACTATTGCTTCAACACATTTCACACAAATAAAATTATTTTATTTCGAAAACATCACTACCCTGGTAATTTGGCAATAATGAAAGATGTTCGACACACATTCGTATTCACAAGAACGCTCGCAAACTGCTGGTCAGCTGGAGTCACACTGGTTTCGCGAGACACTAAGGGATTTCCATCTAGAACCGCCACCTTTATACAAAGAACTCATCAAATGTACGTTTTGAATCAACAAATCTAATATCAAAGTTTTAAAAAATCCACAAATTTCATAAACAATACACTGAATATCGTCAGTAATTGACTGAACTTGTGTTCTTTCAACTACAAGCGAAAATCATAAAATTACGTTGCAGCGAGTCAGACGACAGAATATGGGTATTCCCCTGAGACTCCCTCCGTCGCCGCCCAGCGCTAGACAGCGCCACCCGTCTGGTTGCTGCACCAAGAGGCCGCATGTTCCTCGAGTTAAATGGAAGTACCAAAGAGTAACTGCAGTAAACCCAGTAATACAGCCAAGAGCGTGGTGCAATTCCTGGCAAGACACCAGACCCCGGAGAGAGCGTCTGTTGGACGGACGCTCTTTGGGTTCAAAATGATTTCATGTACATCTACATTGCTGCAATATCTTGAATATTGAATGTCATTAAAAGGAAAATATATATTCCTAAGATACTAAGAGACCTTTTTTTCGATTTTCTGAGGATCGTGCAACTGTGCAACCTAAGCACGAGATTATCTACCGAAACATTGCCATTAATGCCTAAGACGCGGAGTAACCCGCACGGCCGATAAGTTATGGAAATTTATTTTCCCGTAGGTTCGTGCCATGGCGACGCGGTTGCCTCTGCTGAGTGACGCCTTGGATGGAAACGTGGGCGTGGGCGGGGCAGCTAGCGCTCTGGGGGCAGGGGCGCGGGCTGCGGCGGGGATGGCGTTGCCCGACGTGGGCTGCTTTGCTGTCTTCACCGGCGGCCACCAGAGCGCTCTACTGCTGCCGCATCTCCTCCGCACAGGTTTGTGTACTCGTTTCATACGAGCTAGTTTTCTGAATATCCTCAGTCTCTACCTTCACTTCATTACACGCTGTAATACGTAAATATAAATATTTAAGTGTGTAGCAGATGCAGCACGTGGGAGTTCCCGTGCTGCGAGTGCGACGACATAAGGGGATCAGAACGGGTTTCAGGGGATTGTTTGCCTTTAGGAGAATGATAAACAATATGCAATGAGAATAAACAAATTTAATTGCATAATAACTTCATAAATACAACTGGTTTTGGTTAATGGTAAGCCGGAGGACCTTTGAAAGTTTATAGTTTTACTGACTGCTCTCCTTTCTTGAAGTACACTTGGGTTTAGCTTACTTACAGTTTTTGTAGCAAGTAAGGCACCAACCCAAATCACTCGGCTGAGTGTGTCGATGTCCGGGCTGAGGTTGGCTCCAGGCAGTTCAGTGGTGCGAATTGGCATGGGCGCGGACTCAGATGACCGGAGCTGGTGGCGGAGTTTGCCGTAAATTCGGTCAGGTGGCGGCTGCGGCCCGCAAGTGGCACGAATTTGAGGCAGGGTTGATATGGCCGTACTAATCGCCTTGATAGGCGAAGCAGGAACAGCCGACTCGGTTTAGTTCTGTTAGTCAGTCTGTTTGAGAAGTTCTGAGCAGGTAGTTTGTGATGTTCTGTTGATTCTCTCTCTCGGTTCCGTCCGTCAATTCTCTATCGGTTGTCTGTCTATTCTGTCGGTTCTGTCTGTTCTCTCATTCTGTCATGTGGGAGCGAAGTTGCAGTATTTATTTAATTTGAGGGTGTGATTCAGGCCGTGGAGGGGAGAGTCACGTGGCTATGACTTGGGCCTATGGTAAGGCAGGAAAGTTTGACGTGCCCGCGATCGGCTCCCTATTCGTGATGCGCCTTCGGACCCGGGGAGAGGAGTGTCACGTGACATTGGCGGCGATCGGAAGCAAAGGCGGTGTCACGTGAGGTGCCCGCGATGGCGGCCCGTTTGTATTTGAGATTTCCTTCCCACGGGAATTGAGGCATCTGGCTTGCAGGTGGCCAAGGAGCGGGGCGGCGCGCCGGCAGTGCACCTGAAGCTCTCTTTGTCGGCGAGATACATTAACGGGCTTATATTTGCGAGGGAGGCCCGAAGCGATTCCCAGAAATATTTGTACACATTTCTTGGTCGCTTGTCAGGTAGCGAGCGATGGGGTGAGTGAAGGGCCCCGCGCGCCGGGGTGGCCCAACTCTAGGCTAATGAGGGCTTAAACCCCAGGTGTGCGCGGCGCCGAGAAGCGGCGGTCAATGTTCTCGGCGGGCGTGGGCCCGTGGGAACGGCGGTTTGCGTGGAAGACAGTGGGCAAATGCTTTTATTGCCCTTTTGTTAGATTTTCAATGTGCAGCAGCGTGCTGGCATGCACTGGGAGCGACTTCTGAGAAGGTTGGCGAAAGTATGTTCTTAATGGTGGGTGACCGCGCGGGAAGAAAGCTTTTAGGGGCTGCGCCATGGTGGCAAATTTGATCGCGAGATTGAACAAAATGATTAGGTGGAAGAGCAGACTTTACGGCCTGAGCCTCGCCAGAAATAAAGACATTATTATTATTATTATTATTATTATTATTATTATTATTATTATTATTACAAACATTAATTGAATTGATAATTAAAGATAGTAATACGCGTGATTGACAAAATATGACAAGGATAAATATTTGCCCCCGTGTAATTGAAAGTACTTTGTGTAGAAAAACAAAGTAAAGGCTTGATACAATTGACCTACTGTCGAACTAACGAACGGCCCCCCTACTCCTCTCATATCTAGCAGGATGAAGACTCAAGAAAATGTGCACGAATAAGTCGCTGCCCGGAAAGCAAGCGGTGAAGAGAAAGGAATTTCGTCGGGACAATCTTCGGAGTCAAAGCATGAAGGCAGACATGATAGACTTGCTAAAAACCCTTACTAAAAAATGTTAGGAGAAAATTAACAGAATCTTGCATATATTTTCCGTAGATTCACGTTCATGTTCTTCAATTCTGAGTCTATTTTCAAACAGGGACACGCACGTCGCGCTGATTCAATGCCCATCTCGTAAATGCACGAGACGCTGAAGTGAAGATATCGATGGTTAAGTTCACAATCATTATATGTGCATTCATAGTCATTTTTGAGCAAATATTTCTGGAGACCTCTCGTTCTTATCTAACTAATGTACGAAAATTGTATGTCCACATAAGATTGATCATGATCTTTTTGAAGCAAAGCAAACATTCTCCATGAGAAACTGCACTTCAAGCTTTCAAGCTTGATTTTCTCGTAACCAGTAATTCTAGACATACAATGTGTGCAATAATGTGGACTGTATGTGCACTCATGGATATTTTTGAGCTAATATTTCTGGAGACTTCTCGTTCTTATCTAGTATATTAACATCATAATAGTATGTCCACATTAGATTGATTGTTTGTTTTTCAGAAATCAAACATTCTCCATAAGAAACTTCACTTTTACAAAAAATCAATCTTGGCTTTCTCGAAAGTAGGAATTCTGGATAAATAATGTGTACAATAAGCCATCGGTATTTACTAGAAGCATCCGTGGATTATTGCATTGGAGCATTAATGGTAAAGTGCGCCCGCATGACAGGAATAGCCCAAGTGAAGACCGAAGAAATTACAAAAAAAAAAAACGATGATTCCAGTCAATTTAACTATATATTTGTAATAGACGTTTTAACCTAAATTGTAAGGTCCTCTTTAGTGTCTGAAAGGTCAACATGAACCAATCAGTTACTATCATTACATAAAATATTACATGAGTATTAATATTATAAAACATAAACAGTAAGGCAAGGACGTGGTACCTGTAATTTTTCTGAGGTTATGTTACATCTTGATATAAAGGTATAATACAAGATCAGGAACTTATGATCGTAAACAATGGTGGTCTAAAGGACCATTTTAGAAAGGCATTGAGGAATGCAATCGATTTGACGTGGAAGGTCCTCTTCCAATTAATGAACTGAATGAACCAACTGAAGAAATTGACTCGTTATATAAAGCGCATCATGGAAATCGCTGGGTTAGACATAATTTTTTGCCCATGCAGCGTCGCAATCGTCAGGAAAGCCAAGCATGGGCCAGCTGACCCGCCAACTCTTCTAAGCAATTAAATTCATTCTTAATAACAATACTTTAGTTTTAATTCTTCACAATATTTCCAAGGTTCTAATACATGCGGGACTCATGGGAATTTTCCAGAACACTATCCACAGCTAATCTATGACAGCTATCGTGGATCTGAGAAGCTATACTCACTTCGGCCTCTCAAACCGTTCTGCTTCTTTTCATGTTCTCCAACAACTTCTTCTGTTTCTGGGCTGGACGTACGACTAACAAACGACTACTACGTCACACCCAGGAGCGTTTCAGATTACCTGTGATTCGTCACTGCACTTATGTGATCCGAGTGTAGTTGATTTTTACACCAGATTTTTAATTAATTTTATGTATTTTTGTGAGCGATTCCAATGAAAAACGTTCCTCTGATTTCAGTAACAACACAGGTGTACTCGAAGTTAAACATAGCTGCACTTCAAGGTCACGAGCAGAAAGGAGGGAACACTGTCATCCTATCGGGAGCTTCGTTAGGACTTAAAGTTTTGGAATTGGAGTTCCCGATTGGATAACAATGTCCCCCCCTCTCCTTCTAGCTCGTGACCTTCAAGTGCAACTATATTTAAATCCTAGTACAGAATCAATTTCTGAGTCTAAGTAAATTTTCGAATTTACCATGTCAATTCTACCATAAAATTCTACATTTCACTAATTTAACACATATATCGAAATTTGTTGAAGTAAGTGATTATTTTTCCATTGAATTTCATTTAATAAAATTCTTAAAATAATTTAAATTTTGTATATTGAAAATCTAGTATGTCCGAACGTAGTATGAGTCTTATTAAAGACATTAGCACTTGACGCGTCCGGAAACACCAATCAATCAACACGCACTATGTTAACGGGTCTAATAACCACAGCAGTTGACTCGACCGGGAACAAAACAATCATTCACTTGATGCTCTAAATGTTCGCTCCCAGGGTAAGATAATATTTTAAATTACGTAGAATTTCAATTTCGTAGTATTTAAATAGAAAAGAAAATCTAGTACCCCCGAACGTAGTTCTAGTCGTATTAAATTTAGATCTTAGCAGTTGACGCGCCCAGACACACCAATCAATCAATCAATCAATCAATCAATCAACACGCACTAGGCTAACGTGTATAATAACCACAGCAGTTGATGCAACAGGGAACAAAATAACACAGGCACACACACACACACACACACACACACACACACACACACTGTCATACCCAAAGACTTGACACATATTTCTCTATGTATTTCGAGGCGCTGAATCCGAACCTGAAGCCATAATTGTGTCAGCACCTGCTAGTTTATTTTAAATTGCGAAAACCACTGTCAAATTGTATATTGTAAATTTCTCGGTGGTTTTTCGCGATTTTAAAAACAACTGAAGGGTAGTTGTGCAATTCTGGCTTCAGATTCCAATTCAGCGCGTCGACATACATAGAAAAACATGACTGAAGTCTTTAGGTCTGACAACTTTTTTGCGTGTGTGTGCCTGTGTAACACTTGATTCTCCAAATGTTCGCTCGCAGCGCTGCTGGCGGTGGTGGTGCGGGACGCGCCGTCGCCCGCCTGCCCGGGGCTGCTGCTGGTGGCGCGGGACGCCGAGGAGCTGCGAGGCGTCATGACCTTCGCGACGCAACCTGCCAACGCAACGTGCCCTCGCAACGACTCTTCCCTCAGTCTGCTGCGCCGCGACGCCACGCCGCCCGTGCTCGCCGTACTGACGCACGAGCCGCACCCCGAGAGCTGCCAGGTCTCTTCACTTCTTCCTCTGTGTTCGCGCCAGATAGACAGCAGTTCAGGCTCCTACTGACCGATGCGGAAGATCCGCAGCATACGCAGATTGGCCGCAGCGGAAGTTTCACGTCACCTGTGGCCTTATAACCACGTTCAGACCTGCGCGGCAACGGATTGGCAGCGTTTAATTGGGGGCGAAATTTGTAATGCAGGTAGACGCGTTTCTTCCGCTGCAGCTCGAGTTTCGTGGAAGTCCGCCCGTGTTCGGGAGTCTTCGCTCGCCTCTGGGTCGAGCGACCTTGCCAACCGTTACCAAACGCTGACTCATAATTGACGCTCCGATGTGAACGGTCCAGGGAATTCCGCTTAGCTTCCGTCTAGCTTGGAACTTTCGCCGCGGATCTACCGCGCCGGTGTGTAGGAGCCTTTACTCTAAGAAGGGACCACGTTGGCAGGTCGGAAAATAAATTAACGACGTGTAGATATTAAGTTAGTTGGTCAGCTAATACCTTATTTTACGATGTGACACTCGGGCCATTACACCCGCTGGTGGGAGATACCTGGTTGAGAGAAAACCCCGTAAGCTGGCATGTGTGTCGGCACCGTATCTCACTATCCAGGAAGATCACCGCCACCTCCCACGATAAAAACAAGCACTAATGACTTTAGCAGTTGACGCGCCTGGGATCACTAATCAGTCAACCAATCAATCCGCGCCCTGTGCGGCAGGTGCCGGCGGCGCGCGGGCGCTGGGACTTATCGCAGCGCGCGGGGCCGCTGATGGCGCTGGTGGCGGCGCCGGGGCCTCGCGCGCTTGTCGCTGACGTGGCCTCCGGCCGCTGGGAGGCGCTGGCGCGGGCGCCCGAGCTGCTGGCAGAGGCGCGGGTGCGCTTGCGCAGATGGCCCGACCTGCGCGGGAGGCCGCTCGTCGTCCCGGCGTCCTACATCCCCCCGTTCACCTACAACGGTGGGTGCACGTCAGTCCCAAAATGGCATAATGTAATTAGATTTAAGTTGAATTTAAGATAGTATTTTTAAGTTAATGCCCTCCCCTAAACTCCAAAAGCAGAAATGCTGGAGCGAAAACTGTACTTTGAACAAATCCCCGCCTCACCAGGAGCACTCGCGGGGGAAAATTGAAAAAAAAAAAAAAAAAAAAAAAAAAAGCCCTGGCAAGTGCCATTGGAACTGTTGGATAATAAGCTCGGTTTAAAAATCTACGGTAATATACTGTAGCTCCGATCCAATAAATATAACAACTTTTTTTGTGGAGATGATCCGTTTTATTTCAAGTCAGCGAACTACAACTTAATTACAATCATGAACACTCTTTGGTTTCTCTTTGTATATCACTTCAACGTGCCACACGAAACCTATCGCATAACATGATAGTACATGATTACCAACAGGAACTTTGGGTAAAACTTGAGAGTGCAAGGAGAGGGACACTGTTGTTGCTCGATGCGTCTTAGAGCCTCTGCACACGATCTCCGCGTTGACGCGGGTTAAATAACGGCACACGAGCGCTTTGACCGTTCCGCATAAGAATGTTGGTGATAATCTACGACGCGTGTTAATTATCGCGCGTAAACGCCACGCTCGTGTGACAAAAAGTCTTAGAGAAACATTTGCCAACCAATTGTGACGATTCAGACGGGTTAGATATAAACAATAATTTAATGTGTTTTAATAGTAATATTTTTTTCCGAAAACAGGAGGAATGGAAAAACACAGAAGGAAGAAAATGAGCTTTTCTATCACCTCTGTTAATGTTTTCCCAACGTACAAAAACATTTTCTCCACAATTCCCTTAGAATTTTTACAATGGTCAGTTCCCCACCAGACCAGTGAAGTAAAAAGACAAGAGGGTTGCAATCCCCAAATCCAGATAGGCACATTGAATTAAACATTGAACAGCTAAGGAGTGCGTGCAGACGTGCAATCTGTTTCTGATTCTGAGTAAACCCCCTTTTCCTTGCTCTGCCGCAGACACGGGCGAGGGACTGGAAGACCGTTTCGTGCGCACCCTGGCGGAGGTGCTGGGGACGAAGCTAGCGCCGATGGCTCTCTTCCCCAGCAAATACCAATGGGACTCCATCATGGATATGCTGCGACAGGGCGTGGGCGACGTCAGCGCGGGCGCCTTCCCCGCCATCCGAGACGTAAGCCAAAGGGCCGAAGGGCAAAAACGCAATCTCTCTTTTGGCATACTAGAATAGCTCATGATAAAATTGAGGAATGAAGAATATTACTGTACATGCCACTCACCTTTTGTCCTGTCGACCATTTATACTGCGAAATGATTAGTTGACGATATTAAACTCATCCATTCTCATTATCGACATTTACAGATGTATATAAAGGACTTCTTTAATTAATACTAACTACTAATATTCAAGCATTATATGTTAAGGGAGATTCACGTACGCCTTAATGTTCCTTTGGTTCTCTCAATCGTGATTCATTCGAAGATGCAGTTTGCACAGTAACGTTTATCCTTTGTGCTATTATACAAGGTTGAAAAACTAAGTGATAACACCCCTCAACCTTGTAAGATTCGAAGATGCAGATTGAACAGTAGATTACAAAAACAGGAGCTTCTTGAGTACAGCATACTTCGTCTTTGAACTATATTTCATTACGAAGATATAAGGTCAACTTTGTTTTCATAAATGGAGTCCAATGCTAAAATTTAGTAGTGAGCGTAAATTTCGTAGTGAGCGTAAAAACACGATTTCAAAGATGGGTATATCTTTGTATTTAAGCGAATCATTTTTTAGAAATTTATGTTTTCGTGACGTATTTTTCTACTGAAGAGGAACTTATTCATTGGACCTTGCCTGCTCACGCTGGGAAACTAAAGGAAAATGTCTCGTCAATGGTTTTGCCTGCTTTCCGGAAACGCTCAAAGGCCACGTACTACGAGTAGATAACAGGGCGGAGGCTTGGTGTATAAATCGTACCGCTGTAATGTACCGGGTAATGATAACGCATCTCTACCAGTTTCAGAAGCATCATTTTCTCCGATTCTTATGATTAATATAAGATATTGTTCAATTATTTCTGTATTATTTACTTAAAATTTATTATAGAATATGTTCTCACAGATGTCAAAGTAACAGAATAATATATGCGTGACAAAACAAGAACTTTCCGGACACCTGTATGCAGCATTTGCGTCTTCTTTAGACGAAGTCATCTTTCGGCAAAATTCGTATCGAAGAAAGTAGTTGTTTCTGTGTTCAAGTAAATAACCGCGTTTGTCTGAAGGACAAACTCCCGAAGTTCTCCATTTATTAAGCAGGAATGGGCGAATGGAAAATCGTCGCTTCAAAGGAAAAAAAACCGTTACAAAAACACATCAAATAAAAAAACGATTCGCTTAAATACAAAGATATACACGTATTTGAAATCGTCGTTTTAACCTTATTACGATGTGCTAAAATGTAGCATAACCTTTCAATTAAAAAATAAAGTTGACCATATACCTTCGTAGTAAAAGATAGTACAAAGACTAAGTACACTGTTCTCAAGTTGCCCTATTTATGCAATCGATGCTCCAGATGGCATCTTCGTATCTTGCACAGTTGAGGAGATAGGGGGGGTCGTCGCTAGTTGTTCCATATATATATATATATATATATATATATATATATATATATATATATATATTGAGACGCAACGCTCTGGCGGGCGGGCAACGTGGGTCGCGCCGTCCGTGGTTAGTCAACTAGATTTATTTATTTATTTCGTCAAAAACTGTATGTGACGTATGGGAGGAAAATCATCTGCGCACGCTTTCTTGAGTTTCAGAATCCCTTACCAACAATTTAACTATTAATAGTTAAAAGATGAAAAAATAATAGATAATAAAAATAATAATAATAATAATAATAATTATTATTATTATTATTATAAATTTAAAAAATCGAGAGATTAACATTTCAATAACTAGATATTTTCGTTGCTGAATTATTGAAAAAATACTTTTAACGGTTAACGAACGAACAGATTTAATTTTTCTGTATTGCTAACAAAATAGAAACTCACCCTAAGCTCTACTACCACTACAAGTAAAAGGAAAGCCCAACAAATAACAACACATTGTGGACACAAACATAGTGAAGCTACGTTTACGTCCAGAAGCAAATCAAGGGGCCATCTCAGCATTTGCTGAATGGATCAGGGAAACTGGACAAAAACCCGATCGAGATGGGGGTCATGACCCGGAAGCTGAAGTATATTACTTGTTACAGACATTTAAGTCTTTTTAAAATTATACAATGTAAATGTAAACTAATTCATTATACTATATCATTGTTTTGTTAAAGTAAACATTATTTTTCTTTTTGACGATCAGTATAATCTCTAATTGTATAGAAACAGTTTTGCAGCAGAAAATATTTTACTTAAATTTGCGTACCAATTTTAATTGTTTAATTTCATCCGGTAATGCGTTGTAAAGTAACGTATATGTATTGTATTGAAACGCTCTCCGTTTCTGTTAAATTATTTCTGAAACCGGTTTCCGAATTTATATCATTTTTTTTGGGCGCCAGGGAAGGGTTGCGATTTTAAATTTCCCGCAAACAGATCTAAAGGGAAATAATTATCCTACTAGCTCTGCCGGTTGGGTTCTTACGAAAATAATCGTCGCCGGTACTTACTTTCTTCCTAGCAAACGATCATTCGATCCGCTCTCCATACGGAAGAAGCGAGGAATCTGAAATTTGTTTCTGGAAAGAAATTATTAAACTTTGGATTGCACAAGATGCTAAAGAAATGATAATCAGCTTTTCTTTTTCAGAATGAGAACGTTATAAGTTTATTTCTCGATTCCTTTTTAACACGCAATGTCACCCTGGTCATGACCGATCATAAAAATGGTCTATAGCTTTATTATTCTTACTATTTATATATCCATGCGCTCTTGGACGATGAGGCCAGGAAGAATCCACTGCTCCGACCAATCTTCTCTCTTGTATCTTGTTCTCGGTCCGCTGCCGGGTCAATGTCCTCCTCAACTTATTAATTGTTTCACTTACTACTCCCGGTGCCAGAATTATTCAAAGTTCCAAATAGAATTACGCACACAAAATATAAGTCCTCACTGCTCAATTATTTCCCGCAAAATTCCACCAAGTCCCGCATCTATCATTTACAATGACCTCTGCAGTACGATGTGCACGGTACGCGGTCTAAAGCTCATCTCCCTAATATTACAAGAAGTTCAACCCTCGATAACTTTCATACCTTCTTGTCTCTTGTTTTGCAAAACAATCTCCAGTTTCCTTCTACGTCATAACCCATTACTAGTTTACCACCAATCCTACATGCCCTTATATCACAATCTTCTGTCCGTTACTTGCCACGCTATGTTTATTTACTTCCGCTTCCCTGGTTGCTAAGAAACGTCCTGCCTGCATACCTATGCCCTCAACATTTACACCTTTTATGAAGAATTTAATAAATTCTTTGTCCCCAATTACCATCAAAATATTGTGTGACACAGTATGGTATGTCACAGTATGTGGATTTCTTGTAGTGAGCTGTTGATACTGACACTTGATGAACATGATTTCTACGTCGAGTGTAGTAACTATAAATATCAGTATTACGTGAAAATGTGTTCCCACCGTTAAGGAAGTCAGTTTTGACAAATACTACAGATTCGTAAACAAATAGGCAAGGCAATGGTAAGATTCCAAGCTCAATGAAAAGTGGCCTGCAGGGATCACGTGGATGGCATTTTTTCATTATTCGGATCATTTTCTTTTGCAATCTAAATGTCTGGGCACTAAAGGATGAGCTTCCCCAGAACATTATGCCATATCTCAGGCGGTAATGTACATTTGCAAAAGACACGCAACGAGCTGCATGAAGGCTGACAGAATTAGAAAGAATTCTGAATGCATAACATAATGAGCTTAATTTGGTGTTCAATTCTGTTATATGTACATTCCATTTGAGGTTTGATTGAATTGAGAGACCTAGAAATTTTATTACCTTAACATCAGGTAATTGCATATTGTTCATTTTCAATGGAGCATACGATTGCCGATTTGGAAAGCAAAATTGCATTGAAACAGTTTTTTCTTCGTTGACTATTAATTTGTTATTACAAAACCAATTTGAAACTTCTGAAATTGTACTATTTATTGTTTGTTTTTTGCAAAGAACATTCATGTCATCGGCAAACAGAACTGTTCTTCCATTTTTAATAGATGAGGGCATATCGTTTACGTACAACAGAAAGAGGATAGGACCTAAGATGCAAAATATATGATGCACAATATTTTTGAGATTTCCTCAATGGGACATTGAGGACTAAATGGCGAGGTTCTTGCCTGCGTTGTTGCACAGACTTCCGACGAAGAGAAAAGGAAGTGCACTGTTTCGAGAAACAAACAATAACATTTAATAAAGAACTGTAGTACCCACAGGCATCTGCATGTCCTCCCAAAAAAAACACAACAAAAGAAAAACAATACAGAAATAATGTTTCTACACTGTACAATGACTTGGCTTTCTATGCCTCAAAACACAACAAATGCAACGAAAAAAACACAAGAAAAACAACACAGAAGTAATGTTTCTAAACTGTACAATGCATAATTACTCACACCTTTGCGAAATATATTTTTTAAAGAGCTTCTTTCACGCCGCAACGACGTCACATATATTATGAGGCATTATTAGTTTTTCGAGCACGTCTCGTGCTTACACGCTTATAAATAGAAGAATAGACACCACACACTAAATATTGACTGACAACGTTACTTCAAAATATCCTCCCAACCAGACACATTAATTATAAAACACCTTAATCATTTTCTCTAATAATCATGAATTGCAGGAAACAGATTCATGTATTGTTCATTCATTTACCCGAAAGTAAATAATTTCTAATTTAATCTATGAAATTTATGCTCATGACAATATTAAAAGAAAGAAACAAAAATTACGATGATCTAATTTACCCAGTTAGGTCGCCTATCATTATCATATTGATTTACCTTCTTTATATCTTAAGATATTACAAGTTTATACAGAACGTTTTGTTAAAGAAACAAATGTTACCCTCTTCTTTTACACTCTTCTACACTTTCACAATTCTAAATTGGAATAACACATTTTAGTTTAAGGATCGAATGATTCTCTAACCTTACACCTTTACTGTCCACAGTTCAATTACACGATTGTGAATTAAATGCGTTGATTTGTAGAAGCTGTAATTATTTAATACTCTAGTTGTTTTAAAAGAAATGTTTATTCTGACTTCTTTTAATTTCAATTTGTTAAGCAATGTCATATCTCGTTGACCGTTTTATTATATTAAGATTTCTGGGGATAGTTCTAACTAAATTTTATTTAACGTTACTTGAAAAACCAAAAGCCGGAGGAGAAATCTGAAGAATTAAATTTACCGCAGATCCCATAGCCTTCCTCGCGACTGCCCTTGAACTTCCAAGTCTCCGTTATCTTTACCACACCAGTCCTCGCGTAATGAACATACAGAAGCATAAGTTTACTGGCTCGTGCGTACTTGCACATGCGGTGAGTACTCCATAATCTCAAATAAAAAAATCTGAAAGAAATAGAACACACATGTATATGTTCCTACTCTCCCATTTGAATATATCTGCACGCTCCCAACTTGCAACGTATTTCAAACGCTATACAAGTTCTCCTCATAAATAAAATGTTCCACAATTAACTCAAGTACATAATTTATGAATCTAATTACCTCTTTACATATCAAAGTGACTAGTTGCACTTTCCTGGAGACCGACAATATAGAGGTGGTTTACAACACAATGTTACGCCACTGATCAACCTCTCAGGTCACTTGCCTCCACAAAAAAGAAACAGTTTTGGAGCGACCGTGAATTGCGTCACACCTGAATCCTACACTAGCAAACTCTATCCGTAACTTCCATTACTTCCGCAATGTCGGCATGGAGCGTGATTTCAAGCTACATTAATGCGCGATTCCCTCACAGCTAAGAAATATCACTGGTTTTTGAACACCTCCGGTGCGCCAGTCGCCCACGGCAGCCCATACATAGATGGGGCGTTATTAACGTCTTATTACAGAAAAAGAACAATCCCATTTTTGAATAATTTTCAAACCCCTCCAATGCCATAAAACATGAAAAAAGAAAACCACAACCTTTCATATTCCCCATCCCAATAAACAATTGATTTTAAACTGAAAACTATGTGTCAGATGTTCATGTATACCTTTAAATTCTGTTAGTAAATATAATAAAAAAGAACCAGAAAGGAAATTCCGCGCTGAAAACCCGAATCGCGTATGTTATTAAGTAGTATTAGTTGGCATATGAAACGACGCAAGAAGTCTCGACTCCATCTTAATAAGTCTCGTTTTCCGAACTGCTTAACTACATTCCGTCATGTAACGGAACTTAAAGCAACTCGAGACGCCACGGACTCCTGGACGGGTGACCGTCTGGGAACCCCGGTTACTAACTGTACCAAGGCCATGGCCGAAGGGATAAAAGGCACTGTTACGAGATGAAAGACAAAACGTCACAAAGAATTACCGATCTAAGCGGTCAAAGCCCAAAAAGGCTAAAGAGACATGTTGCAAAAATAACGCGACGATTATATTTAAAAAATACATTTACAACAGAAGATACAAGATATTCAAACGAACGATTCATTCTATTGTGACCGTCCGTTTTCTTAGACTTAGAAAACGTGTCACATGCGACCTAAGAGAGCGAGGGAAAGGAGTATTTTGAACGCGCGCCAACGGATGAATATTAGGAATGCTAACTGGAAATTAGATCAAGAGAGACCGCCACAATAGACCGAGGGCGAGACCGGTAGTCAGATGAAAGAAAAAGTTCTTTCTGAGGTTAGCAGCTGAACTGGGCAGACGTATTGAAAATGGCACGCCAGGAATTGATATTGCAGCGGACTTCAGATTTGCAACTTTTAGAAAAACTCTTCAGGAAGATAAGAAGAGTTTTTTTCTTTTATATATATACTCTCTTAAAGTTTGTGCTCGTATAAAAGAGGGTGATCTCTGGATCCATTTTAACTCTGAATATCCAGTTGGTCATTAATCGTAATTGGAAATTAAGTAAAATTCATATGAGAGTACGCAAGAATATAAACCTTGAACGAGAAGAAGAACGCGTTTCTGGTGGGCAACTGCGTTCTCAACCCGAGGCTCCGACACTTCAAGGCCGAAACAGCTCCGAGGAAAGGGGTAGAAGAAAGCACAGCTGACTGCCCGACGCGGCCGAGAAGAGAATACAGTAAGGTCGTACTAAATGAACTGTTTTTGTAGGGATAGGAGTAATTCATTTTAATCAGAAAGCTTATTCTGTATCCGTTACGTAGAAAGAAAGGGAGGGTAACATATTTACCATGCTTAAAAGATAAAGAAAGTAAAAGTACATTTGTTTCCGACTTCTAATACGTGAGAACAGAATCAATCTTTTCTTTTAAAAGGATTTGAAGATCTGATATTGTAATTTAGTGATTAAGAGTCTGTGTAAGAGACGAATTATAATAGTAATCATTCTCTGGATTTTAGAGAGAGAGAGAGAGTTTCATATTTTTGTGAAAGTAATGTTAAGTCAGAAGTTCTAGTTTTGATTTTCAATGTGTTTTTCTTTCATTTTTGTATAAAGTAATATTTTAACGATTCTCCGAATTTCTGAGAGTGTGTGTGTGTTAAAAATTGGGTTGTAAAGAAGAGTAAGAAATTGTGTATCGAGTTATTAGTGTGTGTGGGGGTTTTTCTTACAGACAGTCAAGAGTATTCTGTATTTGATTTTTCTGTGTGCCCTTTTATGTATCTGTCATAGCAGCAAATATTTCTAGAATATATTCTGAATTAAGTGAAAAGTGATTCTCACTCAAGTTGTGTGTAATTTTGCATCCAATCCAAAACGATCTTCACGACCCTGCCCCCTATTCTTTTTTTTATTTATTGTGCCCACACTGGGACGTCTTACTGAGCTAGCTGACCATCTGGCGAATTGTGTTCGCCACCCCCCTAGACGTCTCAGGTCGGGTGCTGGCCTTACGGCTTGTAACCGGACGGGTGGGTCGCACTATTGTCTCACTCAGTGATACAACAATGAACTTCTGAATAATAATTTATTTTATTTATGTCCTTATGACGTGGTGCGCAGGTGCAGAGGCTGGTGGAGCTGGGCTACCCGTGGGGCGCGGGCTGCCTGACGATGCTGGCGCCGCGGCCGCAGCCGTCGTATGGCGACGCGGCGGCGCTGCTGCGGCCGCTGGCGCCGGCCGTGTGGCTGGCGCTGCTGGCGTTGCTGGCGGCGGCCGGCGCGGCGCTGGAGGCGGCGGCCCGCGCCCCGCCCCGCCCCCACGCACCAGCGCCTTCGCCCTCGCTGGCCGAGCGAATACGCGCCGGTCAGTGCGCCGCTACTAGAGAGTTTTGGCACGTTAAACCGAAACGCACGTTTGCACCAAAACGCCTAATGTTAAGTTATACATACGTATAATTTTTAACCCATTTTGTTTTTGCACTTTACTGAAAGAGATAACGTTATAGTTATACATATCGCAACGAATTTTGTTTTTGCACGTAACCGAAGCGGCTAACGTTAATGGTTATAAATAGCGTAAAAAATTTTGGATTTGCACCTAACCGAAACGGATAACGTTAACGGTTATACATAACGTAACGAGCACTTTGTTTAATGCTGAATGAGAGAGTTTTTGCACTACGCTTACGCTTATGCTTTTAAGGTGATAACGTCTGGTTGCAACAGTATGAAGATACTCGTAAGTTTGGCTCGTTTCCTATTTCGTTTATCGATTTTTCCATTTTGTATGTGTTGGTATCGAGTTAATATTTCGGATTTACATCGTAATAATTTGTTTCCGGGAAAACACCGAGAAGGGCTCTCCAAACGTGGCCATGTGTTTACTTTTTCCTCACTGAACCCTGCTATAGAAGAATTAACTGAATCGTGTGTACTTGGGAATATTGATATAGACGATATAGAAAACGCAATTCTGCACGTAATTTTATAATCAAATCGACCTGGAATTATAAACTTTGTAAAATTTTGGACATTGAATTGTTTTTTAATTTAAAGGGTTTCCCAGTTTGCGGAACCACAAAAAATTCAATATTCCTCCTCACTAACTTCCATCTTCATGTAGGGTGGAAACCAACACTTTCTTCAATGGCATACACTATGTTTTGTAGAAAATCGCAGTCGGTTGTTGTCCGCAATGATAAATTTTACCTCTCCAAGACATGCTAAAAACCAAAAACAAGTATTACTGGCCACTGATTCGCTGCAAGTTATGAAGCCTTGCTGAACTGAAACCGAACTGAACCCTGTGAACGCTTATGTTTGCTACAGAGACTGTTATTGGTGATCCGGGCGTCACTTAACAATTGTCTGTTCACTTATCTTCCAGCGTCAATGTGCAGAAATGTGGGCTATTTTAACTACATCCCTGAAGTTTGGCAAAAGGCCTTTTTTTTCTTTCTTCATTAGGATCATCTAGAGACTACGAGTCAAATTCAACACTTCCTTTTAAGTTGCTCTTTTTTTTAAGTTGCTCTTTGTGTTTTCTTTGTCTTCTCACTATGTTTCATTTTCCTCTGAAAATGCCTTTTTATTGATGTTACGATTTTAAGAGTTCTGTCAATAGTGAATGGGATTCTTAACTCCCTTTATGTATAAACAAAATTTTATTTACACACACACACACACAAAGTGGAGCTGTTGTGATAAAAAAGGCAAAGTTGATCAAAAAAATTATTCACACAGAGTATACCGTAGTCAAGCTCAGTTTACAAAAAGCCGGGAGATACGTCAGGGACGAGACAAATCACCAAAAGTCCAGAAGTCCCAAAAACTAACTCTGTGGTCGAAAACAATGTCGAAAAGGAAAGTCCGTTATACCGATGTGCTGTCGTCACTCAAATCACAATCCACTGCTTCACACTTACTGCTCGCACTTGGCCAGGATAACTCGAACTGCTGGCTCCTCCCGGCGGGGGGCCGTTTTATACTTCCTCCAGGCGGAAGCTTCGCCGACTAGCCTAGCTGTAGGGGCGGTGGCGCGCCCGGATGCACCTACTGAAGCGTGACGGTTGCCCCGGCTCCGACTCAGTCGACCACTTTCGGGCAACGATCGCACTTTCCGGGGGCGCTGCCGTCTCACTGCTGCGCCCTTGTGGCGGTCCTTTTAAAGGCACGCGGGTAACCACTACAGGAACTATAGGCCGTTTAAGAAATTTATTTAGGACATGAGAGCGCAAAGCCCCTTTTGTACAGGAAACCGGTATTTATCATCAATTGTTTAGGATTTTATATGTAATTTGCGTTTTCCTCATTCCCAATTTAATAAAACAAAAATCTTTTCAAACAATTATTGTTACCTCTAATGCTGGTGCAATCTTTTTTTTTTCGTAACAAGAAAATACCAGCCGTCATTGCCACCTCTCCTGGCTTGTGCAGATACATAACATATTATAACGTAACATAATATAACAAATATGTATATACCCTTGAAATTAAGCAGACATATTCACACAACACTCACGTTTTACATTTGCAAAAAAACTCATTCATATTAGCGCGCATTCGTTCCCTTTACTAATGGCTATGTTATTTTTAATTTTAAAATGCTTTACCCTTATAAATAATAGGCCTTGGACTTCACACAATGTCGAATAGGGAGAAAAAGAAAAGTCTGAAATGATCACTGCCCTTTGCGATGTTTTCCGTAATTGCCTGGCACGAATCCATTAATTATTCTCAATTCCATGATATCATTTTCATATTGAAACAATTTGGAGTTCATTCCATGTTTTATACTACAATGTCCATCTCCGTTAACTACCGTACCACACTGAAACATAGCTCTTCCATCTCGTCCGAGTTCATAAGCATTCTCGTATCGTTTTTTTCCGACTTCTCTGAAGTGTACGAAAAACAACTTGCGTCTTTCTCCTACATTTGTAATTTGCACATCTCCATAAAAATACGTTTTTCGCTCTAGTTTTTCCTTGCACTTCATTATGCTCTCTATACAAATTAACTACGTATTTTTCCGTAAGTCACAGATGTTTAAATGTCTTTTTACAGTCAGTTTTAGACTAGACATATTTACTTACATTTGGGTTTTGTTACGTTCACTTGTCTCGCGATAAGAGTTATGATTTTTTAAAATTTATTTTACAAAACCTAATTTAGATTCGTTTTTGTCGTTCCCAAAATATGTCTTATTTATCTATTTACACCAGTATGATTAGATTTCACTGATTCGTCAACTCTGGCGTAATAAATAAATAAGAATGTCACTGCGTGCACGAATAGTCATATGTCTCCGCAAATACGTCGATTTTTTCTTATTAAAATTATATGGACAGTGTTGGTTTTGTGACGTGTCTGTCTGAACCGTCACAATGGGAATCGTTTAAATGTACTTCTGGAGTTGTGTTAGTCAATTTTCATTTTCCACACTTTTGCCCATTTTAGCTTCTGAAACCTATTGTTAGTATTTTGCCTTGTTTTTCTTCCTTTCATGTTATTATTTTCGTTTTTCGTTTCCATTCTCACTACATACGAAATTATAGTGTAGGAGGAAAAGAATTCGTATCGCTTCAGCAATACTTCGCTTTCTGTAACGTGGCGTCTCAAGGTCACGCACGAAAGAGGGAGAGAGAAGACAGACTTTAATAGGGAGCCGTAAAATTCGGAGCTGTAGTGACATCACAGCTCCCCATTGGAGTTTGCCTTCCCTCTTCCTCTTTCTCGCGTGACCTTGAGACGCCAAGCACAGACTAAAAGACAATGAGACGCCAAGACAAAGAGACGAAATAATAATTCGACTCGAATTGTCGGTCGTAAAATCAGTGTTTAAGGTTATTTTTAACTCTGAAAATACAGACACGTCAGATGAAGGTCTATTAGTGCTGTTCCAAAGATGTTTAAATTGGCGCAGAGGGAGATAATTTTTTAATTAGATTGATGATGGTGCGTCAACTGCTAAGGTAATTCATCCCGTAGGTGTAGTGCATGTTTTCATCAGGCTGTGTCGGTGATCATCTCTCTGGATGGTGAGATGTGGCGCCGACCTACCAACGGCTAGTTGTAGGTCTGTTTAGAGGGAAACCCGCTCTCTGACGTGTAGGTCGGCACCGGGTCTCGCCATCCGACATCGAAAGATCACCGCAAATAAATGAATAAATAAATAAATAAATAAATAAATAAATAAATAAATAAATAAATAAATAAATAAATAAATAAATAAATAAATAAATAAATAAATAGATAAATAAATAAATAAATAAATAAATAAAGAAATAAATAAATAAATAAATAAATAAATAAATAAATAAATAAATAAATAAATAAATAAATAAATAAATAAATAAATAAATAAATAAATAGATAAGCAAATCAGGTCCCCATGAGGCTCCTCCTGCGCGGCAGGCGGCGGGCGGCGCGTGCACGCGTGGCTGCGCCGGCGGCCCCGCCCCCTTCCCCGGCCCGTGGTCGAGGGCCGGAGCGCGCGCAGCGGGCACCTGGAGGCGCTGGGCGCGCTGCTGGCCGCCGCCAACGCGCCGCCGTCGCCCGCGCCGTGGCCGCCCGCGCGCCGCGCGCTGCTGCTGCTGTGCAACGTGGCCGGCATCCTCCTGGTGACGGCGTACAACAGCGGGCTGCTGGCGCACCTCACCGCGCCGCGCTTCCCGCCGCCCATCGACTCCTTCGCGCACTTCCTGGCCGCCGGCCTGCGCTGGGGCACCACCGTCCCCATCCCCAGGGGCTTCTACAACCGAGAGGTGACAGCTTCACACAACCTACCCGCCAGCGGCGTCTCCTCACTCTGGACCTAGGGCGTTGGCAGGGAAGGGAAGTTTTCTCTTTTCGCTTACATATTTAGAGTAAAATGAAATTGTGAAAACAAAATCCTCATTTATTTTAAGTTATAATATTGAAAGATAGAGGGAAAGATAGTCGCAAAATAGCAACAATGAGAATGTTGTATTTTCTATTGCTAAGATTGGAATAACGCATTTTATGGTTTTTAAAAAGACATGCTCGACGCTTCTCCCATTTTTCAGTTCTCGTTTAAAAGAATTAAATTCTGAAATATTATTGGGTTAGGACATGATTGCCCATCACTCAATTACTTGTTTCTTTTCTTCATATGAAAGGGAAGGAAAGCAATTTTTTAAAACTACTAGTGAGAACCCGTCAAAATTTGACGGTGAGATCTGAGATAAATGTAAAATACTGTACCTAGACTAATGTTCCCAATATATTGCATTGTTTGGATCTTGAGGGGATAACGAAGATATTCTGTGATGAGGAATTCCCAAAATTTTGAACACGTATGGCCCATGACCAGATAGCATTGCAATATCGGCACAAAAGATATAGCACTATTATACTGAAGGATATTATTTCTTAAGTTTTTTGATGTGTCATCATATCCTATAAACAATTGTTTGATTTCTTCTGGCATATTGCTCGAAGGTATACTTATTTTCCAATTTAAGCCACACAGAGTAAATCGTTTGCAGAATTTCTCTCACATGGAAAGTACAAAGCAGAACAAAACTAACATTTCATAGACTATGACCCAATAGAAAACGAAATGACCTCACTATCACGACACCTACACTTTCTCTTTCCCTGCGTTCTGTTAATGTACGTTTGCGTCTTTTGGGGCGCGTGGACAACGATTCGGAATTCGACATAACGTGTAAACAACTTCACTAAAGTATTACAACCGAGCAAAACCCACTGTGCGAATGTTCTCTACAAAATACACCACAGAAGCAAATACATGCAAACTGTCAACACCACAATGAAATTTTTACACTGAAACAAAACCTTGACGAATTGTAAACAAATCACAACAATCAACACAAAACATCAAGTAGCGTGGGCTCACATCTATGGACTCATGTATATCGATTTTGAAACTGTCACCCTTTGAAAGAAAACATTTCACTATTGATAAGCGTACTATTAAAGAATGATTTAATTAATTAATTTACACCGTAAATGTTGGTGAATCAACACAAACAATATCTGATAACACATCTAGGGATCATATTCTTTAATTTAAAAGAAAAAATACAACAATCGGTTCAGTAGAAGCTCTAAACGCAGCCATGGCAGAATACCTTATTTTTTTAAATATATAAATTGTTCCCCCTTTTCATTATTCTTGTAAAAAATTAACACTAATTTCATGAGTATCGCAAAGGGTTCAACGCGCAACGGAGAATATCACGATCACGAACCCTCGCTCTCCAGCAGGCTGGTAAAACTAGATTCAACGCCTTCGCACTTTTTCGTCCTCGAGTGGGGGGACGTCGCGCGCATGCGCTGCCACCTCCCGTTGCCATCAAGACGTTGGAGGCATTCGCCAACCACCTGAGCTGCGCTCGCGCGCTGCTTACGTTGCATGGACGCGCTGGTGCCGCCTGTTTCGAGCAGCGCCCATACATCAAAATAGCCGTTATCCGTGGGTGAAATGCTAGAAAATGTTACAAGGGAAGTGGTGGAAACTCTTGAAGTTAATACCCTTTCATACCGGACAGTCGCGAGTTGCACAGGAGAGTTGCTGCGAGGGCACGTAGTAACCAGTGATCGGCAACGCATGTGACGTCCTGTGAGTATGCGGACCGATGTAGCTGTCAGTACTGTCATTTCAAATACATTAATAAATTTGAGAAACATAATTTTAGTCTGGCGTTAAATCTCCAAGCACTTTATTCATACCTTGTCCTCCATGTGTGTATATCACACTCTGCATCCGTGCTGGTATTCTCAAAAAAGAAATAGTTGCCACAACGTACCCCCAACCCTCGATAATCCCTTTAACGTCGAGGGGTGTGCTGCCCCTTGAATCTTAGGGTAGAAAGGTGACCTCCGGGAAACCACCATTCATCCCGTTCGAGAAGATTAAATGTATCTCACAGTTGAAGAACCTTTCTGTACGGACTCTGAATTTCTAGCGTCTTGTCCCCTTAGCTCTGTTGGAAGAGTTTTTCTTCACGAGTGTCACTTCAGGAGAGGGATTTCATCCGCCGTAGGGCTGTAAGAGAGTCAAGTCCAGACCTAACCGTATTGTCTAAAACGTATTGTCAACCGGAAGTTAGATTCCAGAGCTCAAGCCTGTTGGCTTTACTAGAAGTGAATTATTGATGTAATGAAAATGTAACTATGGAGATAAGATAAGAAATATGTTGGATTCATAATCAAGTGGGGTCTCAGGGGAATCGGGAGTAACAAGAGTGAACCTGCTGCGAGTCCGATTTTTTTACCACACGTATCTATATGGAATGAAACCCGCGTGATTAGAGCTTAAAAGAGGTTAGGGCGCACTCTTGACCATGAGAGGATGAAAAAGATCATTGAGAGATCCCTGGGACTTATATTATCGCTATATGAATGCAATACGAGGGGAGAAAAATGATGCGTAGGTACCATCAGGTCCAACCCCAAGGGCTCCCATCAAGTCTGCGTACAGTCTCTACCAACAGTCAAACGGGGGTATGTGCTTGGTACCTTTATATTTGTTATTCTGCCTAAAATTCCATTTGACCTTTCACCCGACAACAGCCCGAAGGGTGTATCAAAGGTGCACCGTCATGATAAAATGTATTAGTGCGTCTCATAGAGCGTCTATTCAGAGATTTGGTGATAACAAATTTATGTAAGTTAATTCTCCTCACGTGGGATTAGGAATTCTTTTTTCCATTACCCAGGAATAATAACGATTCTTAGTTCAAGTTAACATTTCCATCTATATTGCTGCAAAACATACGTAGTACATGTAAACATGATCGATACGTACAATAATTTTCAAAAATAAAATATTATAATGAAACCCTCTTAATTCTTAATGTATTAACAAAATTTAATTTTCCTATAAAAATAATTTCCTATGTCCCCTGTTAATCACTTTACTTTCGTGTATCATCTGCCTGCTTGGATGGTGTCCAGTAATCCATTCCAAGTTCCATTTTATTTAATATCGTCGCGAATAATGGCATCTTCTTCCTCTACACACACGCGATTATATTTCTGTGTCCACTACTAAAACCATCAGTATCTGTCCCTCATCGCGAGAACAGCTCGTCTGCCCCGTTTCTGTACCTTATGCGCTCCTCATCAGTCTCTTTCCCTGCGCGAAATAATACTAAAAAAAATTATCTTTCGCCCCTAATGTGTAGACCATTTCCTGCCTAGCACATATTCTAATTTCTGATTGGACGCTGGCACTCTAGCACTGTATTTGTTCATTTATTGGTTATTGCGTCGTAATAATTTTCCTAATTAACTTTCTCACTCACGGAAATGGTTCACTCGTCCTTTCCCTGCTTTAATTGACCAATTATTTTCTATTTTCCTCCTATCAATTCTCTCTCTCTCTCTCTCTCTCTCTCTCTCTCTCTCGCTGGGTATTCACCATGTCTGTATCAACGGATTCTTCAACCTCGATGTACGTGTCCTCAAACTGGGCTCATAGAGGGAACGGAAGCTTGGAAACTATTGTATTTGCAGAATCTTCTTCAATCGGGAGGTCTGTGTACCGCAACGCGGTGCTCTTGGAGAGATTTTTAGAGTACCTTCCTGTATACCTCCAAGGGTTTCTTCAACGGAGAGAGCAAGACAAGTAGCAATGCGTGCCGCGCGCTGTATGCTTCTATTGCTCCTACCCTAACGCCTATTGTACATATATCAGATTTGTTTCAAATACGATTTTTATGAAACTTACGTAAAATATTTTATAAATCATAGTCAAAACAAATGAGTTGTACACGGTCAAATTTTTTGTGAAATAGTTTGGCTTGCCCCCCGTGTGGAATACTGCAACAGTCGTATAATAATACCCATCATTATTTCATTTTTTGTGTGAATTCTATAGTTTACGAAATGTACGTTTTATGAAACGTTTTACGAAACAATTTTTCCCGAAATATTTCTGTGTACACCAGACACAACAGGTCTGAAGAGTGCTTCACTGTGTGCGTGCTAGAGATGCGACCTCGATGTCGATGTTTTCAAAACATCGATGTATTTGTAAAAAACATCAATATTTTAAACGTCGATGTATTAACGGGGATGTTTTTTCAACATCTATGTTAAGTGATAGATGTTTTTTCTTTTCCTATCTTTTTTTTGAAAGAAAAATTCCCATGACAACAATACTCTAAAAGGTAAAATGTGAAATAACTAATGGTAACACTAGTGCATGTGCTGGGACCAAAATAACGCTGTTTGTACTACCTTCATCGACCAAACTCTCGCTCGAGATGAACTCCATGCCTTGGTCTCCAGTTTCTCTTTCTTTATATTCATTTCGCACATTGAGAAGTCGTCAGCAAATGAGATGTGGGTGTAGGGTCTGCCCCTTCTCGTATTCTTATTTGGCCTATTGATATATATGAAAACTGTCAAATTAAATTTTATTAAACTCTCCATTTCCGCGTCGAACGTGCATATCGCCAGGCTGTGGCAAGCGCGTGCTTCCTTTGCCTACGTAAAACTCAATGCGCTGTATCCCGGGGAATATCAAGTAACTCCAAGATTGAAACTGAAGCAAGCAATCGCGCGCCGCCAGTTGTAGCCCACGCAGGACACAGCCTTTGTGAAATTCAGTGGCATACATTCATCAGTCCCCATTCAGGGTCCGATTCTTTCAGCTCAGAGGAGACTTCTTAGATTATGACTTATGGCCGACGATCCTCTTTTCAAGCTGCCTGGTATTGGAATTTGTGATACTAAAGCGATGTATTCTTTTCCAGGAGGTAATTAATTTCCTGGACGTTGTATTACCTACGTACACTATAACCGAGTTTCGTGTTCAATATAACCGAATCTTCTTATGCTTATTTGTAATGTAAGTGAAACGGGACCAGTTCGTTATAACCGAGGGTTCACTGTAACCGGATTCGAGTGTATAGTGCGTGTCCGCAGCGACCGGAGGAGGTGGCGCTGAAGGAGCGCTACGAGCGGCTGGCGGACGCGGAGGCGCTGAGCGCGCGCGTGGGCGGGGGCCGGTTCGCGGCCCCGGGACTCGAGGTGGGCGGCGTCTTCTGCCCCGTGGGCGCCCCGCCCGCGCGCCACCTGCTGCCGCGCATGCGCGTCATGCGCCACTGCCTGCGCACCGACATGTACGCGCTCGTCTACCCCAAGGTGCGCCGCCACCGCCCGCGAGGTGTACAACGATTTTCCTAAGGACGAGCCAAACAAGTGGACATCACATGGAATTCAGAGAAGTATCCCTCCGCCGCGACAGCTGTTCAGCCACGCCCCTTCGTAAAGTGCTAATGGCTCCTGTGAAAACATCCCTATGCAGAAGTCTAAGAGTTTTGCTGAGGTGTATGCACGTACGCGAGTCCGGGAAATATTTAAATTTAATTACGTATGTGGAAAATCTCTTAACATGCTCTCACAACCAGTAAAAGAAAACTGACACAAATGTAAAGAAAAAGAAATATGATTTTAAGCCGGAAACACGTGCACCGGTGCGCATCTTGCATTCAAGTCTCGGTTTTAAAATAAACATAATATTTATCACACAAAAAGTAATTTTAATGTAATGTTTGTGGAAAAGAAGATTATTTACAGAATATTAACATACAGCACATAATACTGCACTTCCTAATTTCAATTATGTCTCGCGGCGCACTATATTTTTGTCAAACGAGGACATTACAAAAGGAAGCGTCGAAGCCATTTAAAAGTTAGCCAACTGCATACGAACGAATGCAGGAAGGGAGTCTAATGGGCTCGAGAGCAAAACGACCACAGAACCTTCAGTTATGTTGCCAGCACTAGCTGTCACTCTGGCTCATCCTTAGGAAAGTCGTTCTATACAGAAACCGTTTTTAACCCTACACCGAGCCTATTTTGAAAATGAAAACTCACACTGGTACCCGCGCGGCGTAGAAAGTACGCCAACGGACACTTTCCAACGTACATACAATCGTGTAGCCACTACAGTAAATCTTACGCAACCGAGTATCGAGGAGGGTGTAGCTGAATGCCTTCTGAGAGGTTAGGTAAAATGTCAGAACGCGCGCTGGGGCCACCGGCAAAAGGAGTTAACTGACACTTTTGCCGAAAGTTACATTTCAATGTAGAACGGTTGTATGCGAGGGAATTATGTCGCTGGTGCAATCTCGTGTGCGTACACTTACTACAAAGCATTATTTTCGACACTTGAAAGTTGACATTAGATGCAGAAGGTGCTCTCTGCGTAGAAATGGCGGACAAGGCTTTCACGCCACCCGTAACGAACATCGTAAAACTCCTGAATAAAGGTAAAAAAAAGTAGGTAAATTATGATGATTGGTAAAGGGCAGTGGCGGCTCGTGGATATTCACACGTTCGCATGTGCACACCCAAATAACTACGGTGCAATGTTTCTTAAACATTTCTTAACATGAGGGGAATACAAGACTTCTCAGAGCGTTTCCGAAACGGTATTTCAAAACACGCGCCGTTCGGAAGCTGCAATTGACAGTCCGCCGCCAATGCCCTTCGTGACAGCAGGCTAGAGCACACTCGGGAAATGCGAGCGAGCAGCCGGGGTCGGTGGCTCCCGCGGGGCTGAAGGGGAAAGAGGGGGAACATGGTGGCCTACGGGCGGTGGGAGCACACTTCGGACCGTGCGGATATTACTGCGCAGGCGCGACCTCTGAAAGTGCCTTGACATGTCGTGAAGATATAACACTCGGCTAGCACAAGTTTTAAAGAGAAGTAAGTGTGGCATTGATGAAAGAAAGTGTGAGATATCTCTCCACTTAAATGAGCTCTCACCCCTTCCAAAGCAATTCTTCGCTAGCGCGCGAAACGCAAACGCATTGCTGTGCAGTTGCATTCATAAGTATTGTGTTAATCGAATGTTATTTGCACATTTTAAAGGGAGTTGCAATTACAAATCCATTCCTAAGCATGTGAAAACCAAAATGTATTGTGTAAACGTATGTAGGAGGCTACTTTTTAATGCGTTTTGAAAAACCGAAGTTAGAGTGCTGGTTTTTCTTTGAAGTGTGTTTGTACAACTGACAATGAATAGCGTCGAAAATATTAAAATAACATCAATGGAAAAGTCACAGACAAAATTGCTGAAAAGAAACAGCATTTACTGAAGCGACACAGACTTTGTGTTTCGTCAGTGTAGACGGCAAACTATCCAGATTTTTTGAGTATTGGGTATAGAAACTTGTACTTTTAAGCTTAAATTTGTACAGTGAGTTTATGGAAAATACTCCATAGCAAACGTGCGAGTAAAAAAGTTTATAATCAATGTGTTTCTTGACGCCCTTTGAAAAACGTTCTGGAAATGCCGAATCATGCGGTAACACGACACAAGTAGTAAATATTTCGGAGGGGTTCTTGCCGAGCGAAGTCGAAACGAATGTTGTGAAAAGAAATGCGGTCAACCCTCGTTGGTTTTTTGATTGATTGATTTTTTCGTGTTTCCGGGCGCGTCAACTGCTTTGGTCATTAGTCCCGTTAGTGTAGTGCATGTTTTTTCGCGTAAGATGGCGGTGATCTTCCCCCGCTGGATGGCGAGATTATTTAAACAATCATATTGTGTAGTCCACTACAAAAAATACAATGTAATAAGAGATATGTTTTTTTATTTAACAAAAATCTATAATGACCTACTCCAAAATAATCGGCTGGATCTGCCCCTGCTGCACACCAAGAGCTTTAAACGAAACTGGTGAACACGTTACAAGAAAATATCTTGTACTAAAGTTGCTTTGAACTGGCTTCCATTAAGTTGACTTGACAAGTTAGTGTCAAGTGCTTGATTGATGGGTAGTGTATGACAATAAACGTATTTAATCGTTCAATTTCTTCCCAATTCAATGGATATTCCAATACAGATTTTATTTACTGTCTGTCAGACGTCAAAAGGTGCTAACTCCTGCATGTAGCACTTTTTTCCACTAGATTGTTCCTAAAATGACCAATATTCTGTAAAAACCTTCTTCAAACGTATAAATGCTGATTCTGTACACACAATGAGGCAAATAGAAACCATTTAGACGCAAAACCAGTACAGAGTTATTAATATTTTGATAATTAAACATTTTTTGTGGTTCTCGTAAAATTAGGTTTTTATTAGTTAGCACCTTTTGCTGGTGACACCTTCAAACGTTACGATCAAACAAATGTTATAAATGTTGCGAATGTTACAAACAAACATATTACGAATTTCTCAACATTAGTTTTCTCTTTTTGCCTAGTTAGTGTTGACAGCACGTGGTAGAGCGCGCAGTATGCCGCAACGCCGCCCCCTATTTTCTAACTTTATTCCTACATTAGAATGGAAAAGGGAAGACTGCATCATTGGCAAATGGAAGAGAAGTTTATTTGTTTAGAGGACGTTGTGTTGTGTAACCGTTAAAATTATTGTTACTATTAACTGTAAGAATTCAATGTGCTTTCTTATACCATTCTTGTGATATCCAACTACAGAAAACCCCGTAAGTGTAGTATGAGCCCCGTAAGTGTAGTGCATGTTTTTATTCTCGGGAGATGGCCGTGATCTTCCCCCGCTGGATGGCGAGATCCGGCGCCGCACTACCGTCGGCTTGTGGGGTTTCCCCCAAACAGGACTCTCCCACCAGCGGGGCACCGCCCCAGCCGGGACAAGCACTAAGCTCCCGACCGATCTCCCGGAATATGTGGTAATGTAGCGGCTAGTGTGTGTGTGTGCAAAGGGAGGGGATAGGACAAGGAAGGGGAATGAAAGATCGCGCGCGGTCCGTGGCCCATTTGGTAGGGTACTGCTCCGGCATTCGCCTAGTGTTGATCGGAGAAACCACGAAAAACTACCGATCAGAGCAGCCGGCCGCTAGAATTCTCCTCCAGACAGCGACTGAATTCAACCTAGCTGAAAAGCTAGTATCGAAAATCCTGCCGCCGTCAGGACTCGAACCTATGACCTCCCGGTCAGAAGCGCTGCAGTGACATCAGTTGATGCATTGAGCTACCACTCCCGGGCCTAATAACCTTCGCAGTGAACGCAGAATTAGTAATCAATCGATTAATCCCGTGTCCACATTTGATGTGTGTCCTTCGGCAACCGGCCTGCGTGTGTTTTGAGCAGGGGTCCGCGCTGCGCGCGTGGGGCGACCGCGTGGTGTGGCTGCTGCGCGAGGCGGGGCTGGACGGCCACTGGCTGCGCGTGGCGCTGCGCCTGCGCGTGGACCCGGCGCTGCTGCAGGTGGCGCGCGCGTCGGCCCCGCAAGGCCTCGCATCGCCCTCCGCCGCCCGCGCCCCGCAGAAGCTGACGCGCGCCGCGCTCGCCCCCGCCTTCGCGCTGCTCGCCGCCGGGCTGGCCGTCGCTGCTGCGGCCGCCGGCGCCGAGCGCCTCGTCGCGCGATGCGCTCAGGCGCGCGCCAGATAGCGTGTAATAATCTGAATAGGGAAGAGAAGTAAAATGGTATGAATGCGTAAGTGAATGTGATGGTAAATATAGACTAAGTATGAATAAGAGAGTGAATGGTAATTATTAAAAAAATAAAAGAACAAAGAACAATGTTTAAGAACTAACCATTTACCAAATTTAAATATACCTATTATTTTAAAACTTACCTCCGAAAGAGGCTTGATGTGTTAGATTTAACTTAGAAATAAGTTTAGATTTAATTAGTCTTTTTATGATACAACCCTCCCAGATCTCCACAAGCAGAAATGCTGGAAAATGTATCTTAAAATCTTGAATAAATTCCCGCCTCTCCAGGGTAACTGGAGAGGGGGGAAAAGCGTGAGGAGAGGTTGCGGATGCAACGGGACTGCGCTGCGAGAGCGCTTCAGCTCCTGATGCTGCTGAGCAGCAGGTACTAATCGCGCACTTTTTCTTGATACTCCACAGAGGCGGGTGCGGGGAGAGGCGGGTTCTGTCCACGTCACGGTAGTGCAGTGCTGTCAAATTCATTGACAGAAAACTCAACGTACTAGTGCATCTTGGACTACACAACAATGAGAAACAAAGCAAGATTTTTTAAGATTCTGAAGAATAATTAATAGTTATAGAAACGCTTGTGTAACAAAAAGGAGCATTGTGCGCACAGGTAGTAAGAAAGATAGTGCGAAAATGGAAAAACCCGCATTGTCAAAGACGAAGGTGGGCCGCACTGCAAACTGAGCCGTGACGTTTCGAATGAAGCTCATATTTTCTACCGGGCCGTACTGTGCCGGGGTGGACCAGAACTAGGGAGCTGGAGAATCAAGAAAACGTGCGCGCGTAGTAAACGGGCGCGCCTGTGGCAAGTTGGACGCAACGCGACCGCGCTGCGAGAGCCGGATGCGGGGTTGGGGGCGGTTGGCACGCGCCGGGCCGAGGGCGCGCTGAATAGGTCAAGGGGATGGGGCAGGGAAGCCCCGCTCGAAAATAACTATAGAGAAAGGTTAGGGTGCGAGGCAGGGACGATGTCGCAAGAACCTAGAGGAAGCTGGCCGCCGAGCCTTCGTGACGCCGCCGGCATTGGAGCGCCGAGGGGAGGGGCGACCCCTCAGGGTACTTAAGGCGGCATCGACGGCGCCCACGCGAGATATGTAGAGGGTCGAAAGACTGAGTGATATCTCCGGTGCTAACCTAGCTCGCAGCCTTCCAGGTAAAAACTGGTTTGGCGTCAGGCCATGTGATAACGGTGGTTAAGGGACTCAGTGTCCGACAGCTTCGCACCAGGCGTTGCTTGCCTGCTTTAGAGCCGTGGTCCTGGGCTAGGCCTGGGGATAGTCGCGGGGTTTCGCGGCCAAGGGAATAGAAAGGTTGCCAGAGATTTTTCGTTTAGTAAATTCAACTTTGTAAATTATTGTGTAAATACAAGTATATTTTTTCTTTTAGAAACAGTCGTTATTCTGTGTTATTAATTCCCAGTACGTCACAGACTCGGAACCTTTCTTTTTCATATTTCGTGGCAGCGGATTTAAAGATTCACGCCGGGGTTGTGCGCCAAATGGTAGTATCTCTCATTTTGGGGCAGCTATTTGGGTGGCAGCGGATTTAAAGACTGACTAGATGATGAATTAAAGACTAAAGATGCTAGCGGCAGCCGAGCTGGGTGAGGGTCAGAAGCACCTGGGTGTCGCCTCTATCCTCTTTCCCCCATCTTGACATCGCTTTTAAGTTAATCTACATACAAGTCTCGCTAGATGGGGAAGTCAATGATATAAGGACAAACTGGGCCAGTCCACCTCTTAGCCGGTCCGCTGGGAGTGATCCCCACGGGCCGTTGCCATCCCTTGGGCTATGGACCCGGGTCGGATCTACTTTCTGACGAAACCACTGCAAATTTACATCCATGCCATCGAATTTACTGCGAGTAAAGTGATTTTGTGGTTAACGATAGCGCGAGCTAAATTTTCAAGAAGTGTGAAGGAGTGTTTATGTTGTATCGTACGAGAAAGAATGTCAGTGTCTGCGTGTAGATGTCGACCAATGTACGATTCGATTAGCCTCCGCCGCGAGGCCCATTGCGGGCATTCACAGATGAGATGAATCGAGGTCTCTTCCTCATCACAAATGTAGCGGGAGGTATCACTGCTTTTTCATTTATCTTTTGGCGTATTCCTATCATTTCGTCCCACGAGGTGGTTCTCTCAGCCTCTTCTTTTAGTAGCCCTTTGGCTACATTGTCGAGCCACCGGAGGCCGATATGTTTGTACTGGGTGTGGGAGTAGCCAGCAATCGAGTCCATGCTGTTGGCTCATCATCTTGCGTGGCGCCGTGCGAGAGGTGGGTACTAGGGAATATTGCATCAGCACGTGCTCACACGTCTAATGCGCGCACGAACGCATATACAATATTTCATCCAAAAATATTTGCTACTAAATATTGTCTTCTTCGCAAAAGAAAATTTTAGAACTTATAAGATCTTCGTATTTTCATACGACAAGTGGAGAAAAACATTGAGAGATTAACAAGATTAATATTCCTTGCGAACCGCTTGTCCAATGCTACAGAGGAAAGATTCATGTAACATGCAAACAAGAAATTAATATTTTAAAAGGGAATTGCTAAAAGAAAGTACGAGTATATTACCGTAGAGAATAATATATGGCATTAAATGTCATATATTTTTATGTTATATCAACAGAAATTTTCTGTTTAATATTTTATATTTTTCTGCTTACGTTATCGTTCAATTTTAAATGTTGGGTACGGGAAAGATGCATACAGATTTAAACTATAACCGCACGTTGTCGCATTAGTTCAAACAAATTCCGTGTTCAACGAAAACTACACCTGCGCTACTTTTTATATGCATTGCATACTTTGCATTATTCCAGAAATTTAAAAAAATTGGAGCCTTTTTTGAGAAAAAGTTCATTAATTATCTTCAAGAAAGAAGGAGACTTCATATTTTCAAATATGAATACGTCCTCACGTAAAGATTTAATTTTTTAGAACATACTAGCTGACGTACCCGGCGTTTCTCGGGCATTTATTACTGTAAATTATTATACAGGAAGAGTAATTCAATGTTTTCATGCCCTGCGGCGGGACCTACCTCTATCTCTTCCATTGAATCCCTTCTCCGCCCTACTCCCTGCCATGCTCTGCTAGGCCACGTCACGATACCTGTCCTCTTGATCCCCAATTGGAAATTTCCGGATTAACTCACTCACTTTTCCACAAAAAAAGACATATTTCTTATTTAAAGTTCCAACTTCTAAACATTCAATTTATAACTAAAAGCAATAAACAAATCTAAACTACAAAATAAAATACTTGTAGACTCACATATATAATTTTTGTGGAGTTTTTTTATAATATTTCAACACTATCAATAAATTGTCGCGTTGTAAAACATATCCTATTTTTATATCTCTTCTATTGTATTCATAAAGAAAGTTTTGAAATTGATTTGTCAATTCGCGACCTTGAAAGGACTTACTGTTTTAAGGTGAGTATAACATGCGGAAGTGAATGCACGGGTACGGTAGTAGATAGATCCGGAGCAATAGTTACAGGTGACATAACGTAACTGTTGAATCATAATCATAAAAATAAATGAAAATACTTGTATCTATTCTGAAACATAATTACCAGTTTTTATAATTCTTAAGACGATAAAAATATATGTTTAATGTCCTATGTGCTAGTAACATGTAGTATAAAACATTTGTTCAGGTAAATCAATTCATCACACAACTGATACATTAGCAAACTAATGATCCACCAACAGTACATTATGTGTAATTAATAAATTGACAATCCACTGAGACACATGACAAAACAATATTATCATTATTTTATTTCAAGTGATAGAGATTATGGATCCTGAAATATGAATCATAGAAACCAAGAACTCCCAGATATTATTTGCTTACACAAAAATATTTTTGACAAATTAATTTTTGCTTATTTTGTTTTTTAGAAAATATGAATGAACTCATTCATTGGGAGCAATTGATATACAAAACAACTTTACAGATTAGTCTTAATATGTAAATGGTCATTCCTAATATACATACCACTGCAAAAAACTCCTACAAATATTGAAGAAAAATTTTTAATGGGTGGACTGAAGACATACTAACATTTTCCATTTTACCAATTTTACGTGAGAGCTGAATAATCGAAACCAAGAGCTCACAGATTTATTTATTTGCTCAGAGAAACTTCTTTTAGATAAATTAAGTTTTGCTTATATTTTACGGAAAAATATGGATGAAATCAAATATGCCAAACAACTGTACAGATTAGTCTCAATATGTAAATGATTATTCCTAAATTACATTCCACTGCTCAAAACTTATTGAAGAAAAACTTTTACTGAGTGAATTGAAAACATACAAACATTTTCCATTTTACCAATATGAACATGAGTACTGAATAATAGAAACAAAGGACTCCCATATTTTTTTATTTGCTAAGACAAAATATTGTTAGGTGAATTTCTCTTTTTCAATTATTTATTGAAAAATTTATAAGAATTCATTCATTAGGAGCAAGTGACATGAAAAACAACTGCACAGGTTAGTCTTAATATTGTAATGATCACTGCTTAATTACCAACCACTGCACTAAACTTCTTCACATACAGAAGAAAAAATACTGCAATTAATGTGACAATCAACTGTACAGATTAGTCTTAATATGAAAATGATCATTCCTAAATTACAAATCACTGTTCAAAATTACTTCGCATATTGAAGAAAAATTGTTACCGGATGTACTGAAAACATATAGATATTTTCGGTTTTACCATTTTGAACCTAAGAAATGTGTAAATAGTCAAACTGAGAGTCATAATGAACAGCTGCCCTAGTTAGAGAATTATTCACATTTCCCCCCTTCCTGCAGTATTATTTTCAATGGGGTGAGTGAGTAATTCAGCAAGTCGATCTTCCCTCTGAGTAGCCGATTCAAAATTTTAGTAGACTGCCCATCTCTTGGCATTTGTATTATGTTTTGACAACTGTGACACTCGTTTCGTCAAACAATTCAGTTGTCACAAATTTCTGTGAAAGAAGACATTGTTTAGATTGTATACGATATCTATATATTGTACAATCTACATTACTGTATATTCTGTCCTGTATATTATTGTACTTTTTATTCTCTCAACCTACCTCAATTATTAAACACTTTCAAACTCACAATGATTGCTTGCCAATTTGTATATAACACGAACAAAGCGCAATTCACGAACATTGACATTATTTGCCACTTCAGTAACGGATTTCTTTCAAATGTTCACACAGGGACATAACATAACCTTATTCAAACTCCAATGAATTTCGTAATAATCCTGGACATTAATGAAATCAGTAGTAGATCTCAGACGTCATCCTCTGGCGGCGCGCAGCTAAACTATTGGCATTGATGCACTCTTGAATTTGTGATGTAAAGCTAGGCGAAAAATATCCAGAAAAGTAATTATTTTGAGAATAGATGCAATTGAATTTTGAGAATACGGTTTATGTTTGTAAATCATAGCCTCTAGTACTCCAGGTCTTTAAAGGATGCTAGCACAAAAGTTTCATCGGCATTGATCCAGTAGATTCAGAGATTACCGCGCTGTAAGACAACGCTCTTCTGTCTTTATATATTAGTATAGATAACGGCGAACGAAAGGCGGGTATCATTATTGCCTTCTGTTATCAGTGCGGCGTTACAACAATGGATTAGAACAGGCAACAATGACCGCTAACATGCGAAATCACGCGAAAACGTGCAAAAACGTGCAAAAACGTGCGTTCTCACACAGGAACGTAATCGAACGGGATAAACAGTATCCTATGTCCGTCTCCTGGCTCTAAGCTTTCTGCTCACCAATTTTCAGCCAAATCGGTACAGCCGTTCTTGAGTTATAAATAGTGTAACTAACACGACTTTCTTTTGTATATATACTAGCTGACCCGGCGAACTATCCTTGTTGCACTCGTGATAATAAAGCAATTGCAGATTTGTGTTTTTCTCTCAAACAAAGAAGAATTAAAAAAAACGCTCGGAATTAAATAGATAATTAAAAAATCTGTTACGTAGCAGAGCGTTTTTTTGGAATTGATTTTTGTTTAAGAGAGAAATACAAAGCTGTAATCATAGGGACCGGCTGTTAAAGGCAATAAATAAGCAGATTTTGGAATTTATTAAGTTAAATTGTTTATTAGAAAATACAAATAAAAAAATTAAGTAGATTAATCATTCATTATTTTTCCTGTATTTTGGTTCATAGGTTGCACTCTTCAGTTAAGAACCTTGTGATACACGACATTTTTTGTTTTATTATCAGGCGCAAAAACAAACAACGCAGATGATCTTCCGACCCGTGAACATGCCACATATAATTGACCATGGGAAAAACATGGATATTCTATATTGACACCACAAACTTTCAAGGATTGGCCTGGTGATTTGTTGATGGTCATGGCGAATGCAAGACCATTGAAGTCTTTTAAATTGAAACGTCATATCGGTTGGGATCATCGGGATCCTCGGAATGAGAACTTCCTCACCTTCGAATTTTCCTTTGAGTATCGTCGCGTAAATTACATTGTTCATCAATTTTCTAACCACCAAACACGTACCGTTGCACAGTTTTGGTTGGTTTATGTTTCGAAGCATGATTACTACGGAGCCAACTTTTAGGCGTAAATTGTGCGGTGGTAAGCCAGGCACATGCAAGGAGTTTAAAAATTCAATCGGTGGCTTCATCTTCATTCGTGACGCAGTCAATAGATTAGAATGAATGCGTTGTTACAATGATCTTACTCTGAATTATGTAGTTCAGGTCATTTACATCTTTATTCTTAGCGGCTAAAATTGCTCGCTCACCCAACCATTCATTATTTTTGTAGTTAGAAATAATGTTTGGAAATACGTAGTTGACAAGTTCGTCTTTTCATGAGACAAAGTTACAGAAATTATTTGGAAATATAAACAATGGGTTACAACAGGCAACAATCACCGCTAACATGCGAAATCACGCGAAAACGTGCGAAAACGTGCAAAAACGTGCGTTCTCACACAGGAACGCTGTCGAACGGGATAAACAGTATCCTATGTCCGTCTCCTGGCTCTAAGCTTCCTGCTCACCAATTTTCAGCCAAATCGGTACAGCCGTTCTTGAGTTATAAATAGTGTAACTAACACGACTTTCTTTTATATATATACTAGCTGACCCGGCGAACTCTGTTCCGCCTTAACAGCCGGTCCCATCTTTTTCTCGCGTTGCACTCACTGTGAGAAACTTACTATCCTTGTTACACTGCGTACGTGCAAAAACGTGCGTTCTCACACAGGAACGCTGTCGAACGGGATAAACAGTATCCTATGTCCGTCTCTTGGCTCTAAGCTTCCTGCTCACCAAATCGGTACAGCCGTTCTCGAGTTATAAATAGTGTAACTAACACGACTATATATAAATATAACGGCGAACGAAAGGCGGCTATCATTATCGCCTTCCGTTATCAGTGCGGCGTTACAACAATGAGTTACAACAGGCAACAATGACCGCTAACATGCGAAATCACGCGAAAACGTGCAAAAACGTGCGTTCTTACACAGGAACGCTGTCGAACGGGATAAACAGTATCCTATGTCCGTCTCCTGGCTCTAAGCTTCCTGCTCACCAATTTTCAGCCAAATCGGTTCAGCCGTTCTTGAGTTATAAATAGTGTAACTAACACGACTTTCTTTTATATATATAGATATATAGATATATAGATATAGAATATAGATATTGTTGTTCAAATAACTTTGTTGTTGACTGGAGATACATTTTCATTCACTCATCCACTTCCAAGTAGAATTCCTCGTCGCACTTCCGCCAAGATTCCCTCATGTATATTTACAGATCAAGATCGCATTTACAACCGAGGTCACTAAAAGTCTCCCAAAATTCTCAAGCAGGGCTAGATCCCACAGTGACTTTTAAATTTGTAATCATGAACATACATCCTCTTACATAATATGTATCTCTGTTTTCCTCGAAATTACAAGTTTACAGGAAACTCAAGTAAATTTAACAGGAAGTACAAAATTACATTCTACGAAAATATTTTTTGCCTACATTCACAATACATGTGCACACACGCGAACGAAATTTCTCACAATTAACACGCGCAGTAATCCACATTAAAAACGCTTGCTATAATGTAAGAAAATTTCAAGCATTGCCTCTTGTTTTCAAATTAAGGTGATAGAATTGTCCTATCGGGTATTTACAAATGTGCACTGAATTTCCACAGAACCGAACACTATCTTCTATGAGGCAAGCCTCTCATTATCTTATAGCCTCCTAATTACTATAGTAACTTATTTTATTGATTGATTGATTAGGGAATCCAGACACGTCAACTTGTAATCATTAGTCCCCTAAGTGTAGTGCATGCTTTTATTGTAGGAGATGGTGGTGATCTTCCCCCGCTGGATGGCGAGTTTTGACGTCCACCTGCATGTCGGCTTGCGGGATTTTCCCCAACCAGGCATCTCCCATTAGCACCCCCCCATCCGGGGCACCACCCCAGCTGGGACAAGCTCAAAGATCCCTATTGATCTCCCGACTGGTGGTAGTGTAGGGCATGTAAGTATAATTGTCTGTAAGGGGTGAGGATAGGGCAAGGAAGAGGAAGAAAAGCTCTCATGCGGTCCGTAGCGTTATTAATTATCAATAAGTAAGGCATCATGAAACTAGGATCAGCAGGAATAAATAAAAAAATCATTATTATTATTATTATTATTATTATTATTATTATTATTATTATTATTATTATTATTATTATTAGAGAGTTTATACACGCCATAAAGCACAGCACTATCAATCTTCTGCGTATGCGTAGATGCACAAAGTTATGCAAAACTTGAAGTGTGCATGCGCAGATGAATGCGAACTACGAATTGCGAATTGTGACCTGACCGTGAATAAAGCTATTTTCTCGCAATTGCAGGTATGTTACTGGCGCAAAAAATAAATAAAAACATTTTTTGAAGCGGTTTGTATATCGTCTCAAAATTTGAGCTCAATCAGTGAAGAACATTTTGAGTTTTTGAAGCAGACACCAACCAACATAACGCGAACTAACGGCGGCCATCATTACCACCTTCTGTTACACATTATAGAAACTCCGCCTGAGAGTGAGAGGTTATTCTGTGAACTTCACGCCGTGTAGCGACGTTCCTATTGTTAAATTGCTACTTCATAACCAGAGTGGACAGATAGTTGGAAAGTGAATTTGAAGTTATCGCAAATTAAATAAAGGTTTATTCAAGAGCTCGAAGGCAAGGGTTAATGTTGTTTAATTGATTGATTAGTGATTACATGCGCGACAACTGCTAAGGCCATTAGTCCCGTAAGTAAAAAGCATGTTTTGTCACGAGTTGGCGGTGATCTTTCTCCGCTGGTTGGCGAGATTTAGTGCTGACCTACGTCGACTTACGGGGATTTTCCGCAACCAGGTCTCTCCCATCTGTGTGGCACCGCTCCAGCCGGGAAAAGCTCTAAGCTCTAGATTGTGTGCAAGTAAGGGGTAAGTATAGGACAAGCGAGAGGAAAGAGAGATCACGCGCGGTTTGTGGCCCGTTTTTAGAGTACAGCTCCGGCATTCACCTGGGGTTGATCGGAGAAACCATGGAAAACTACCGATTAAACCTAGTTGACAAGCTAGTGTCCTGTCACCGTCGGGACTTGAACGATCAGAGGCACAGCCACTGCGGTGACATCAGTTGATGCCATTTTCCACCTTTGCAGAAATGTTGTTTAATAACTCTGAAAATTATTATTTGTAGAATTATTTGTTTAATTCTACAACCGAATGGATTGATGAATTTTAATATATAACGTTGGATTCCTGATGAGTCTTTATTGACATATCTCATTTGAGGAAGTAATGATTTCAAGCGTGTCAACTACTGCTACTACTTCAACTACTTAGTTCATTAGTCCTGCATTAGTTTCGTAGTCCCGTAGTTCCAAATGCTATATTCCGGGAGGTTGCAGAGTTCCTCCCTTGTTGAAACGTGAGATCCTGCGCTAATCTACACGTCTGCTTGCCGGTTTCACACTTCACATATCTCACCACAGCGGGGCACCGCCTCTACAGGAACAAGCGTTGAGCTTCCGACTGATATCCGACATGTGTGATAGTGCTTGTAAGTGGAATTGCGTGAAGGTAAGGGAAGTGGATGAGCGTGCGCTGCAAGTTAACCTTTCTTAGGGTACTTCTCCGTCATTGGCCTGATATTAGTTGGATAAACCATGGAAAACCGCCGATCAGAGCAGCGAACCGTAAGAATCATCTTCGAGCCAGGGGTTGAATTCAACCTAGTTATGTCACCTTGTCCAGTATGTATGTCACCTTGGGATCAGAGCCTTAGGTTTTTGATGCAAAGGTACCGAGTTTTGATTATAATAATGCAATGTTCAAAGTTTTCAATGAATATAATTTATCTAAAAGTAGTTGGCAAAAGAGAGAAAAAGAAAGAGTGAAGAATGTAGGCTAAAGTTATCAATTATATTTACGCAATGTTTTCTGCATTTATTTAACTTTATCACATTTTAACGTTGCATCTAGTTTGGAAAATCTATTTGTATTCCAAGGCGAATAAAAAGCTTAAGTTATTGATCTGTGTATTACTTCTCACACTTTTTTACCGACCAATAAAAAATGCCCCAGTTCTGCTGATCGATGCAAGCGTGAAAGCTGGCCGTTTACATGCAGCCAATTCGAACGTTCTCTCTGCTATTAAAAGAGGTACAATGACAAATATCACTCATTTACGCTCATTTAGAGGAAAATACAACTGTATTTTACGAGCCTAGCTGTTTATAGACATTTTTCAAAAAGCCTACCTTCAAGTTACCCCTTAGTGATTACTCTTAGACAAATGGTTTGGATAATTTTCCATCTGTGGAACTGAATTAAAATCATTTCGTGATGAATCATAGTAAATACTGGGTTTCTCGTGTGCCTTGGAGATTTAGACGAATAGGACCACAGGCACAGCGCACAATTGTAAGAGGCGACTAATTTTCAGTTTTAAGAGAACATCCCTTTTGTTACACCTCATAGTCATTCCTCTCCCCCAGAAGGCGACTGAGAGATAGATAGATATTTATTATTCTGCTCGTAGGTATATACAACCTGGTGGCAGAACTCTACAATTTACATATTACTAATATTAACTTAAAATTATTGAACAATGTAACTTTAAATTATTTAAAGACATAATAATAATAATAATAATAATAATAATAATAATAATAATAATAATAATAATAATAATAATAATAATATGCTAACAATAATAGCCTTAACTACATTTTATGGTTGAACTGCACCGTTATTTGAAACTATTAAATACAAGGTTACACGACTTTTTATTTACACTTCACTTCACTTTCACTTCCACTTCACTTCACTTCACAATTGAAATTCACTTCTCTTTCTACTTCTATACTGCACAACACTTCACCACACTTCAATACAATACTACTTTGAATATAATTATATATTTAGCACAGGAACGCATTTAATAGTAATTAACACAATAATAATAGCAATAAAAATATCAATAATAATCAAATAATAACTGATACAATAATCCAACTTACTAAATTAATAAAGTTTACAAATACTATTAGTTAATTTATTTTTAAATCTTTGAACACCTAGAGGAAAGGGTTCCAAGGCTGTCGCAGGTAACTTATTCCAGTCCGTTATTGTTCTATTTGTAAATGAAAATTTTCCAACATCTGTTCTCTGTAGCCTAAACTGAATTTTGTGCTTGTGATCCCCCCTACTAAAGTACGAAGGTCTACCCAATCGGATGTAGATATCTTTCCAAGCTGGATAACCGGCATGCGCTCTGTACAGGGCACAGAGTCTTGCCTTAACTCTCCTAATTTCTAGAGACTCCCATTCTCTGTACTCTATTCAAATATTCCTTTTGGGAATTTCTATAAGGGTCCCAACAAACAGCCCCGTATTCCGTTAATGGACGAACTAGAGATAAATAAGCTAATTCTCTCGCTTTCGCAGTACTCTTTTTTAGTATTCGCATAGTAAAATGCAAGGACCTCCAGGCTTTCCCTACGACACAGTTTACCTGATTTTCCCAACTCAATTTGCTATCAAAAATTATCCCCAGGTACTTACAAGACACGACTCTTGGAATGTTTTCGTTGCCTAAACGGTATTGAGTTTCATTGTATTTGCGGCCCCTACCAAACGTGATGGTTTTGCTTCTCGAACTATTTATTGTCATGTCATTTTTTTTGCCCAAAAATGTAATCTGTCTAGATCACCCTGCAAAATGTCCTCGTCTACATTTGATTGAATAACTCGATATATTATACAGTCATCTGCAAATAGCCGTACCTTTGAATATAAATTTTCTGGCATGTCATTCACAAATGCGAGAAACAGGAGAGGTCCAATAATGCTTCCTTGAGGGATCCCTGAAGTTACTTTTGCTTGAATCGAAAATTGTTGTCCAACTCGGACTTTCTGTTTCCTATCTCGAAGAAGCTCGTCAATCCACGCCACAACTCTGGGGTCGATACCCGATTGCATTAATTTATGAACCAATTTATCGTGTGGAACATTTATCGTGTGGAACACGATATTAATAATGACGATGACTTAAGGTACTCAAAATGCCTCGGAATACATCTTCGTTGTGGCCCTTATGATCAGGATATGTATAAGCCTGGGCTTTCAGCGCCTCCTGATTAACGGAAGTTTCCGCCTTTTAAGACTTTAGGAGTAGACACAGTTTTCTGAGCTAAAAAATACATTTTTGAAAAGAAAACACGTCGGAAACTTGCTTTTACGAAGTATGAAGTATATGTAAAGTGACAAGTCTACAAAATAATTGGTTTTGGAATTATTCAAGAAAAGGGAAGATTGAAGGAAATCTTTTAAGTTCTTATCACCCACGTTCTATGTCACTGCATTTTCTTAAAAAATGTATGGTTTAAAAGATAACGTTGGACTCAAAGCGTGAATTTGTTTCCAATTTCCAAAGAATATTATGTAAGTCAGTACATGTGACATGAAATAAAATAAAGTTTTCCGTAAGTCGTTTTCGTCATTTTTATTACTACAGAAATATTTTTTGTATTAGTTTTTTGTGACTAAAAAATCAGTCGGATGGCGCAGAATTGACTGGTTATGAACTACTAGTTTATATTGCTTCCACAACACTACTCAATTCCCAATTTAAAAAATGAACAAAATCATTACAGATATTTTTATTATATAGTAAACAGTAAAATTTTTAGAGAACCCTGTTCAAGCTAAAAATTAGGCTTTTAAAAACATTTTTCTCATTCAAACTATTATTTTGTCTCAACGAAAGAAAGACGATTTTTTTTAAAACTTAAAAGTCCTATCTGAAAGGTCTACCTTCCCCCTTAACAAAAGACTCCGGGCAGGATTATTAGCACTGTTCATCCCAGATTATGTGCCGTTCATCCCAGATTCCGTATCCTGAAGTATATCAAAAGCCGACGGATTTCATTGGTACCCACTGGACTGTGACTTTAAGTCATAATCTCGCCATCGAGCATCAGCGTTCTAGCACCCCGTTCGTCACAAGCGCTCATACCACACTCTTTGTGTTCACATCAATATGTTTGCTTTCAACTATTTCCTTTTCTGTCCCGAAAGTTGACAAAAACTTTTCTTGTTCCTTCTTTCTTTCGCGAATATATTCGTTTGTCCTCTCTTCTTTGTATTTCCATTGTTTTTTTATTCAACCTCACTAAATTTATTGTTTCTGTCCATGACTGCTTTTATTTTACACTTGCTAATATACTATCTCATTATTTTATAGTCCTACTAGTTGCATCTACACGTTTCACTATTTATTTGAGCGATAACTCATTTATCTGTCCCATCCGGGGTTCACTGGTCATTTCTATTGCCATTTTCGTTGTAAAACTAAATAACTTGCATACTCTCGGCTTTCTATAGGTAGTAATAAAATTCTCAACTCAAAAAAGAGAAAGTATTGTAATGATTGGGCAAAAATGGAATTTTTGAAACAAAAGCTCGTCTTGTGATGCCCCGATACTGGGAAATTGGATAATTATTGTTTCTGTATGTAATAAATTACTTAATTTAGCACGTTGCGCAGTAATAATCCACAACGTGGGTCCTTGGCACCGAAAAACTGTCTGACGGCAAAACGTTTCTTTCTGTCCTTGCGTGTGAAACGCTAGAGCCTAATCTTTCAAACGATTTTCTTTGAAATTGGCGTATCCTCATCGTCCTGGTCGAACATGCGAATTTGAAACGAATACTTTGATTTTTGGGGGTACAATATTACGTCAAGTCTTAATAACGTTTCCAAAATTTTCTCGGAAACGACTTATATTTTTTTTAATTAATTTATTTTTTAAATGAAGTTTCTCAGCTAGAGCAATAGACGATTTAAAAAATGTCGTAGATTTTTTTTCAGTTGAACTCACTAAATATTCGACAACTGCAAATGTTCAAAACTTTTCGGCGTCTTCCTACTACTGCAATAAACAATACATTTTTCTGAATAAAGTTTATTTTAAATTATTAGGTCTTCAAATAAGACCATGAACAATTTTTCTCAAAATATGAGTAGATTTCCGTAATTTTGTGCGAAATAAAGGCAATTTGTAAAATGAGATTTTGCCAAAAAGTTTCCAACTTTTTTCTTTTATTTCTTTTTGATTAGAGAAAATACCAATGCACTTAATATTAATATAATTTATTTGAGAAAAAGGCATGCTTGCTCAATCGTTCGCTCAAAAATTCGCTCAATCGTGTCGCTTAATTATTGTTTTAGTAAACATAAAACTAAGAGTAGCCACAAAAATAAACAGAAAATTATTAATTAAATGCATAAAATGCAAGTTTTGAGCTATTTAAGAAACTTGTGAATATGTGAGATTTTTAAATGAAGAGGCATCCGCACCTTCAAGGCAACTATGCCCAGGACAAGGAATGCAGGACAACCCTCGCTACAAGGCGTTGGTGCAGGCATCGCCTCGGATTTTCCCCTTTCGGGAGGGACAAAGCCCGCCTAAAAACTGCATGGGAAGACAGCCTAGAACGCTGTTGTCCTTATTCAAGCCAGGAAGTAATTATGCATCGGAAGGGACCCAGCCCAAGTTTAAGGTAGGAGATAGTATTTATTGTTGCTTCTTTAAGGAAAATCCAAAATTGGTACCGGGGAAAATAATGGTAAACAAACAAAGCTATTGTTTAGAAGAGCGTAAGAACAAAACTTTCAGGCAATTAATATTAACTAGTGAGAACTCGTCAAAATTTGACGGTGAGATCTGAGATAAATGTAAAATACTGTTCCCAGATGTTCCATTCAATACTGATCCCATTAATGTTCATAATATGTTGTATTGTTTGAATCTTCAGGGTGTAACAAAAATATTCTGTGATTTGGAGTTCCGAAAATTTTGAACACGTATGGCCCATGACCAGGTGGCAATGCAATATCGGCACCAAATGACACAAAAGAAAGAGCACTATTGTACTGACGGATATTATATCTAAAGTTTTTTGATGTGTCATAATCTCTTATAAACCACTGTTTGATTTCTTCTGGCGTATTGCTGGAAGGTAAACTTATTTTCCCATTTTAGCAACACAGAATAACTCTCACGTGGGAAGTACAAAGTAGAACAAAACAGACATTTCATAGATAATGACCCAACAGAAAACGAAATGATCTCACTATCACGACACATACGCTGACTTTCTCTTTCCCTGCTCCCAGTCAATGCCCTACGTTTGCGTCTTTTGGGGCGCGTGGGCAACGATTCGGAATTCGACATAAACTGTGAACAACTTCACTACTTCAGTACCACCGAACAAAACCCACTACTGTCCGAATGTTCTCTACAAAATACACTACAAAAGGAAATACATGCAAACTGTCATCACCACAATGCAATTATTACACTGAAACAAAACCTTGACGAATATTGAACAAATATCAACAATCAAAAAACATCAAGCAGCGCCACCATGAAGCGGCGGGGACTCATCTATACACTCGTGTATATCAATTTTAAAACAGCCACCCTTTGGGGGAAAACAATTGACTATTGATAAGCGTACTATTAAAGAATGATTGAATTAATTAATTTACACCGTAAATGTTGATGAATCAACACAAACAATATCTGATAACACATCTAGGGGTCACATTCTTTCATTTAAAGGAAAAAATACTACAATCGGTTCAGTAGAAGCTCTAAACGAAGCCATGGCAGAATACCTTATTTTTTTAAATATATAGAAGATGTATCACTTTCAGGAAACTGAGCAGCGGCAACACAATAGTCGAGATGAGCAGCAGAAGCACCAGCCACAGAAGCTACACCTCAGCATGCAGCAGTCCAGTTTGGAGAAGGGGTGCCGTTGGGGACCCCCAGTGATAAGGGCTGTCCCTGACACACGCAGGGAAGACTCGGGCTTTTCCTGAGAAGATCTCACCGATGACTGCGGTTTGTTCGACGCATTCAGAGTCGTCTGAATTCGATGTATTTCAGAGGGTGGTGTTATGAATGTGCGAATTTTTAAATGGGCCGCGCGCGGCATGGCAGCGCAAGCTTTTGAGTGGGCCAGTCCACCACGAAGCGGTGAGTACGGGACGGGAACACAAGAACGAGTCTGGACACCACGACACCAGTTGTATATTACAGGCCGCGAGCACCACGGCAGGTCAGTCAAAGCCTAAGTGGTGTGGTGAACACGAAGTGCGTTTAGTAATTTTGCCGGCGTTATAGTGATTTTGACTGTGCCCTGGTATTTTCCCCTGGTTCAACTGTAACTTTGTTACGTTTGGGGAGATTTTCCGGTGTTGTGGTTAGTGAATTTTGGACTTGGCATTCTCTCCTGGATCTATGTTGAACTGGCAGAATTGATGGTACTGTTTAGTGTAAAGATAATTGTGATGGTTGGTTCAATAATATGTTGTTATTGTTACTTGGCGTTGCTCTTTGTTTTGAATACTTCTGAAACACATTCCCTCTTTGTGCCTACAAAATAGATTCGATACTAATATCTACGAACACCGTCATAACGTTCTATTCGAAACTCTCTTATTTGATCGTTTGTTAGGAAACGTTAGTATGAGGAGTTTTCTTTCCTATTAAACTCATTCCCTTCTCATAAATTTATTTTTTTTCATTTTTTATAAGCTCATTGAGTCCAATGTAACCGAAGAAAGGGATATAGTTTAAAACCAATTTATGTCCATTTAAATGAGAGATCATATTATCTTTATATCAAAGAGCGCATTAATACAAGACAGTTGTTTCCATTGAAAAATTTTCCCAAATGGAATTTGTTAGTTTTCATAATAATGCATTTCCAGTTTTCCTTAGGGAGATTCTCCTTTGTAAACAGAACTATAGTAGATTGGAACGATTTGCCTGCGACAGTTTTTGAGCCCTTTCCTTGCTCAGCGCGAGGTTTTAGAAAAAAAAATAGGAAATTAGTGAATAGGGTGAAAACATAGTGAAGTGAAGTGAAGTAAAAGGTGCGATTATGCGTAGTCTGCAGTAAAAACTGAACAATTAATATTTAGATAAAGTTATATGCAATGCAGTGAAGTGAAGTGAAGTGAAGTGATTTCATTTCTTCTGAATATGACTGAATAAGTTCTGTTTGTGTATGTGAGGGTTCCTACGTCTCTCTATGTATATACGTGTATATGTTTGTATGTATGTATATTTGTGTAATATGTAAGTTTATTCATTTATATGTTAGTGTATATGCATTTTAATGTTTAGTATAGGAATGTAAATGCCATCTGCATATATAGGAAATGACAAAGTCAATTTGTTTGTTTATATTTATTTTTTTATATATTAGTATTTTATTTGTAATTGTAATTTTGTATTCTGCCACCGGGCATCATTTGCCCAGTTGTAGAATAATTTTCTATCTATCTATCTATCCATCTTTTCGTCCATTACGTAGTAATGAGAAAATATAGTAATGCTGTAGCTAAAAGTGATAATTTTGTGTTAGGAAACCCTGAATATGAAAATCTGATATCAAAAAAGTGGATAAATCTTCTTTCTACATTAACTAAATTACTTTTTCTAACACATTGTGTAGTCAGAATACATGTTGAATGGGTTCTAGATACCGAAAAATTAGTTGACGGAAAAACGGTATTTTGTCCGTGTGTCTGCCCGTCCTCCGTCCGTCTGTGGTCAATAATAGTGCCTAAACCGTTCAGACAATTTTCTCCAAAACTGATATTACCCGATCAATATAAACTAACTCAAGGATCTGCAAATTTTAAACTGAGTTTGATTTTTAGAGGTACTTTCAATGAAGCCTTATCAATAGTTTCAACATTTTCTAAAAAATGTCACAGTTTTTTAATTCATATTTTTTTCTAGGAAAGAACAAATTACTTCTAAAAATTAGCGCAGGTTCCATTTTTAATAAACTCTCAAATTCTACTCTGTTTTTCGAAAAACTATTTTCTAAGATTGCAAAACTACACAATTGATGATTTGTTCTTTCACGATATATATATATATATATATATATATATATATATATATATATATATATATATATATAAAAGAAAGTCGTGTTAGTTACACTATTTATGACTCAAGAACGGCTGTACCGATTTGGCTGAAAATTGGTGAGTAGGAAGCTTAGAGCCAGGAGACGGACATAGGATACTGTTTATCCCGTTCGACAGCGTTCCTGTGTGAGAACGCACGTTTTTGCTCATTTTCGCACGTTTTCGCGTGATTTCGCATGTTAGCGGTCATTGTTGCCTGTTGTAACCCATTGTTGTAACGCCGCACTGATAACAGAAGGCGATAATGATAGCCGCATTTCGTTCGCCGTTATATCTATTTATAGTCGTGTTAGTTACACTATTTATAACTCAAGAACGGTTGTACCGATTTGGTGAGCAGGAAGCTTAGAGCCAGGAGACGGACATAATATACTATTTATCCCGTTCGACAGCGTTCCTGTGTGAGAACGCCCGTTTTTGCATGATTTCGCGGGTTTTCGCACCTTTTCGAGGGTTTTCGCACGTTTTCATGCGTTATCGCTCGTTTTCACGCGTTTTCGTATGTTTTCGCGCCTTTTCGCCTAAGTTTTCTGTGCAGAAGCTTTCTTCAGCGGAGAACAAGCAAGCAATCAAGCAAGGATACAAATGAAGCTAATAAAAGCGTGTTAAAAAGTGAAACAATGTCGCGACCAAGACGATCGAATCTTTCCCGACAAAGCCGTAATGCAAGAAGGGTACGAAACATTGCTAATGAAAGGACTGAAGAAGAACAAGAAATTGCACGTGAAGAGCGCCGCGTTAGTATGGCTCGACTTAGTGCTTCTCATTCACAAGAGCAACGTGAGGCAGCCCGTGAAACGGCTCGGTTGGCAATGCTAAATCGTCGAGCGAACAACAGAGGTCAACAAATAGATAATTTTCGAAGCAGAACAAGAAATTCAGGATTCAATAAATTCATTCAAGTGCTGATTTGAATCGAGCAGCGTTTCGATACGATTGCAGCAATGATTACAGCTTGCACCCTAGCGTTTACATTGGGCCAATGAACGTTGTTTGCGAGTATTGTGGTGCATTAAAGTTTTCCGGAGAAACGCCCGGCTTGTGCTACCTTAGTGGTAAAGTAAAATTGCCATTGTTAACTTCGCCACCTGAGCTATTGTATTCATTGCTTTGTGGCGAAACACTCGAATCACGTCACTTTCTTGCAAACACTGAAAAATACAATGGTTGTTTCCAAATGACGTCATTTGGGGCAGATATTATCGAAGAACGAGGTAAATCCTCGTTCTTCGATAATATCTTCGATAATATAATATCCGACATTCAAGGTATTTATTTATTTATTTTTGTACTTATACAGAATATAATTAAAGAATAACTTACGTTATTTATTTGAACGTATTATCTTTGCTAATTCTGAAAAAAGTGTTTATAACTCAGTAATACTGTTTGGTTTTTATTTTGTAGATACAAGAACAGATTCACCATCGAATTGGATCATTACAACCTCTCGAAGATGCACATCATAAATTGTTACAAATATACTTCATGGGCAACATGGAAGAACAACTTGATCGACGTCGAGAGATCAATGCAGGAATGAAGCGAGCAATTCTTCAAGATTTGCAGCAACTACTTCATGAACATCACGCGTTGGTCAGGTTGTTTAAGAGTGCTTTAGAGCGCAGGCCAAATGATGACTACAAAGTTTTGATCAGAGCAGATAAACGACCATCTGGAACACACGAACGAACATTTAACGCTCCAACAATAGACAAAGTTGCCATCCTGATTGTTGGTGAACACTTGGAAACACGTGATATTGTGCTTACACGTCGCGATACTGGCAACTGCAACAAATATCTGAAACACATCGTTCATATGATGCGTTGCAATACCCGCTGATGTTTTGGCAAGGGGAAGATGGTTATTATTTTAATATCAAAATGATAAATCCATTCAATGGTGAGTATCAATATCAGTTTATTTTATTTTATTTATTTCGGAAACAAACGGACTTAAAATAATACATATTTAAAAAATGTATAATAAATTGGACAAATGAATGGTAACCGGTAATTCATTATTGCTAAAAATTTACATACGAAATATTAAATTTGCTGTTTTAATTGCAGGTGAAGAAACTACAAAGAAAATTAGCGCAATGAATTATTACGCATATCGTTTGATGATTCGTCAAAATGCTGACAACTATTTGCGGCGGTTTCGTCGATTGTTTCAGCAGTATTGCGTCAACATGTATGTCAAAATAGAGACGGAGCGTTTAACTTTCATTAGGTTGAATCAAGCCAAACCGCGTTCTGAGGAGTATATCCATTTACGTGATGCAGTTAGTACTGAAGGAAATGCAGCTAATATTGGTCGATTAACTGTTCTGCCGGCGACGTACATTGGTAGTCCACGTCATATGCGTGAATATACGCAAGATGCAATGACATATGTTCGTCATTACGGTCGGCGAGACGTCTTCATTACTTTTACCTGTAATCCAAAATGGATAGAAATTGTTCAATTGCTGCTTCCCGGACAAACATCAAGTGATAGACACGACATCACAGCACGTATATTTAGGCAAAAATACGGTCCCTGATGAACTTCATTGTTAAACAACGCGTCTTTGGAGGTACTCGATGCTGGATGTATTCAATCGAATGGCAAAAGCGAGGCCTGCCGCACGCACACGTTCTTATTTGGTTAGTGGAAAGAATTCAACGAGACCAAATAGATGATATCATATGTGCCGAGATTCCCGATCATGAAGCCGATCCAGACCTACATAATGTTGTTATTACAAATATGATTCATGAACCGTGTAGTGCCATCAATCCCCAATCACTTTGCATGGTCGATGGAAAGTGCTCCAAACGATATCCACGGAAATTAACGGCGGAGACCGTCACTGGCAACGATGGTTATCCATTGTATCGGCAACGTTGAGTACTGCAATTCAGTAAAGTCCATAAAATACATTTGCAAATATGTCACGAAAGGCAGTGATATGGTGGTTTTTGGATTGCAATCCTCCAATACCAACGATGAAATTGCACGCTATCAAGTTGGTCGTTATGTGAACTGTAATGAAGCGATTTGGCGTATATTCGCATTCCCTATTCACGAACGTCATCCACTGTTCTGCATTTGGCGGTGCATCTGGAGAGTGGTCAACGAGTATTTTTCACGACTTCGAATGTTATACAACGTGCTGAAACACCTCCAGCGACTACATTGACCAGTTTCCTTGCAATCTGCCAAAGCGATCCGTTTGCACGAACTTTGCTTTACTTGGAGATGCCACGTTATTACACTTGGAATGCTTCATTGAAGAATTTTCAAAGACGGAAGCAAGGCAGTGCGGTTCCTGGGTATCCGGATGTGCGTTCTACTGATGCTCTTGGTTGTATGTATACAGTTCATCCAAAGAATGGTGAATGTTTCTATTTGCGGTTGTTGCTGGTAAATGTGCGTGGGCCAACGTCATTTGAGACACTACGGACTGTTAATGGTGTAATATTCCCAACATATCGTGCTGCATGTGAAGAACTCAACTTATTAGAAAACGATACCCATTGGGATTCGACAATCGTTGAAGCTATTATCTCTGCATCTCCAAGTCAGATACGCACATTATTCGCTATCATAATTTCGACATGCTTTCCATCAAACCCATGTAACCTATGGCACAAATACAAGGATAATATGACAGAAGATGTTTTGCATCAAATTCGTATCAGTTCCAGAAATCACGATCTTGGGATGAATGAGGAGATACATAATAGAGCTTTACTCTTGATCGAAGATATGTGTTACCCCATGTGCGGTAGTTTATTAGTCAGGTTAGGAATGCCAGCGCCAAATCGTGAAATGAATGACGCATTTAATCGAGAATTGAAACGGGAACGTGAATATGATCACCAAGAATTGGATTTAGTAGTTCGAACGAATGTACCCCTGTTGAATTCCAAACAAAAGGAAGTTTATGATACATTAATGAAGGCAATCGATGATGGAAATGGTGGTTTATATTTCCTCGATGCCCCAGGTGGAACTGGTAAGACATTCCTCATGTCAGTAGTTTTAGCCACTGTTCGTGCGAGATCCAACATAGCGGTTGCAGTTGCTTCTTCTGGAATAGCAGCCACATTGTTAGAAAGATGCCGTACGGCTCATTCAGCATTAAAATTACCATTAAATCTTCAACCTATTGAAGAACCAACATGTAATATTGTAAAAAACTCAGCAATGGCAAAAGATTTATTGGCATCGAAAATCATCATCATCCACAATGGCGCATAAACGTGCATTAGAAGCACTTAACCGAACATTGAAAGATTTACGCAATGACTCGAGATGTTTTGGAGGAGCCATGATTTTACTGTCTGGCGATTTCCGCCAAACACTGCCAGTAATTCCAAGATCTACGGCTGCCGACGAAATAAACGCTTGCCTTAAATCGTCGAATCTATGGCGCTATGTGAAGATCCTGCAGCTGACAACGAACATGAGAGTTGCATTGATTAATGATACATCTGCTGAAGATTTCTCTGAGCAATTGCTGACTATCGGTAATGGTCAAGTACCTGTCGACGAATCGAGCGGATTGATATCATTTCCAAATAATTTCTGTAACTTTGGCTCATCAAAAGACGAACTTATCAACAATGTATTTCCAAACATTATTTCTAACTACAATTGCATAACTTTGTGCATCTACGCATACGCAGAAGATTGATAGTGCTGTGCTTTATGGCGTGTATAAACTCTCTAATAATAATAATAATAATAATAATAATAATAATAATAATAATAATAATGAATTTTTTATTTATTCCTGCTGATCCTAGTTTCATGATGCCTTACTTATTGATAATTAATAACGCTACGGACCGCATGAGAGCTTTTCTTCCTCTTCCTTGCCCTATCCTCACCCCTTACAGACAATTATACTTACATGCCCTACACTACCACCAGTCGGGAGATCAATAGGGATCTTTGAGCTTGTCCCAGCTGGGGTGGTGCCCCGGATGGGGGGGTGCTAATGGGAGATGCCTGGTTGGGGAAAATCCCGCAAGCCGACATGCAGGTGGACGTCAAAACTCGCCATCCAGCGGGGGAAGATCACCACCATCTCCTACAATAAAAGCATGCACTACACTTAGGGGACTAATGATTACAAGTTGACGTGTCTGGATTCCCTAATCAATCAATCAATAAAATAAGTTACTATAGTAATTAGGAGGCTATAAGATAATGAGAGGCTTGCCTCATAGAAGATAGTGTTCGGTTCTGTGGAAATTCAGTGCACATTTGTAAATACCCGATAGGACAATTCTATCACCTTAATTTGAAAACAAGAGGCAATGCTTGAAATTTTCTTACGTTATAGCAAGCGTTTTTAATGTGGATTACTGCGCGTGTTAATTGTGAGAAATTTCGTTCGCGTGTGTGCACATGTATTGTGAATGTAGGCAAAAAATATTTTCGTAGAATGTAATTTTGTACTTCCTGTTAAATTTACTTGAGTTTCCTGTAAACTTGTAATTTCGAGGAAAACAGAGATACATATTATGTAAGAGGATGTATGTTCATGATTACAAATTTAAAAGTCACTGTGGGATCTAGCCCTGCTTGAGAATTTTGGGAGACTTTTAGTGACCTCGGTTGTAAATGCGATCTTGATCTGTAAATATACATGAGGGAATCTTGGCGGAAGTGCGACGAGGAATTCTACTTGGAAGTGGATGAGTGAATGAAAATGTATCTCCAGTCAACAACAAAGTTATTTGAACAACAATATCTATATTCTATATCTATATATATATCTATATATATCTATATATCTATCTATCTATCTATATATATATATATATATATATATATATATATATATATATATATATATAAAAGAAAGTCGTGTTAGTTACACTATTTATAACTCAAGAACGGCTGTACCGATTTGGCTGAAAATTGGTGAGCAGGAAGCTTAGAGCCAGGAGACGGACATAGGATACTGTTTATCCCGTTTGACGCATTTTGCACGTTTTCGCGTGATTTCGCATGTTTTCGCGTGATTTCGCACGTTTTTGCGTGATTTCGCGGGTTTTCGCACCTTTTCGAGGGTTTTCGCACGTTTTCATGGTTTTCGCACGTTTTCATGCGTTTTCGCACGTTTTCACGCGTATTCGTATGTTTTCGCGCCTTTTCGCCTAAGTTTTCTGTGCAGAAGCGTTCTGCAGCGGAGAACAAGCAAGCAATCAAGCAAAGATACAAATGATGCTAATAAAAGCGTGTTAAAAAGTGAAGTGAAGTATAATTAGATAGATTTTTTAATTATCTATTTAATATCAGAGCGTTTTTTAAAATTCTTCTTTGTTTGAGAAAAAACACAAATCTGCAATTGCTTTATTATCACGAGTGCAACAAGGATAGTACAGTTTCTCACAGTGAGTGCGACGTGAGAAAAATTTGGGACCGGCTATTAAGGCGGAACAGAGTTCGCCGGGTCAGCTAGTATATATATAAAAGAAAGTCGTGTTAGTTACACTATTTATAACTCAAGAACGGCTGTACCGATTTGGCTGAAAATTGGTGAGCAGGAAGCTTAGAGCCAGGAGACGGACATAGGATACTGTTTATCCCGTTCGACAGCGTTCCTGTGTGAAAACGCACGTTTTCGCATGTTTTCGCGTGATTTCGCATGTTTTCGCGTGAAGGTACTTAACTGAAGAGTGCAACCTATGCACCAAAATACAGGAAAAATAATGAATGATTAATTTACTTAATTTTTTTATTTGTATTTTCTAATAAACCATTTAACTTAATAAATTCCAAAATCTGCTTATCTATTGCCTTTAACAGCCCGTCCCTATGATTACAGCTTTGTATTTCTCTCTTAAACAAAAATCAATTCCAAAAAAACGCTCTGCTACGTAACAGATTTTTTAATTATCTATTTAATATCAGAGCGTTTTTTCTAATTCTTCTTTGTTTGAGAGAAAAACACAAATCTGCAATTGCTTTATTATCACGAGTGCAACAAGGATAGTTCGCCGGGTCAGCTAGTATATATATAAAAGAAAGTCGTGTTAGTTACACTATTTATAACTCAAGAACGGCTGTACCGATTTGGCTGAAAATTGGTGAGCAGAAAGCTTAGAGCCAGGAGACGGACATAGGATACTGTTTATCCCGTTCGACAACGTTCCTGTGTGAGAACGCACGTTTTTGCACGTTTTCGCACGTTTTCGCGTGATTTTGCATGTTAGCGGTCATTGTTGCCTGTTCTAATCCATTGTTGTAACGCCGCACTGATAACAGAAGGCGATAATGATACCCACCTTTCGTTCGCCGTTATCTATACTAATATATAAAAACAGAAGAGCGTTGTCTTACAGCGCGGTAATCTCTGAATCTACTGGATCAATGCCGATGAAACTTTTGTGCTAGCATCCTTTAAAGGCCTGGAGTACTAGAGGCTATGATTTACAAACATAAACCGTATTCTCAAAATTCAATTGCATCTATTCTCAAAATAATTACTTTTCTGGATATTTTTCGCCTAGCTTTACATCACAAATTCAAGAGTGCATCAATGCCAATAGTTTAGCTGCGCGCCGCCAGAGGATGACGTCTGAGATCTACTACTGATTTCATCAATGTCCAATAATATTTTGGCAGAAAATGTACCTTCAATTAGCCACATTTTAACATGATCAGCATAGGGAACTCATACTCCGCTTAATTTAAAATAAATTCCTTCTTTACCCTCCATCTCTTGAAGTTATGTATGAAATACTGTTTCCGCATTAGGCAGGTTTCTGTCAAGTCAAATTACGTTCATACATGATTGTTGCGTTCTGCGATATTTTGTTCGGTATGACATGTTTTATTATTGTAAAGTCATCACAAGTTTTACTATAAAAATAAAGATTGATTGATGTTCCCGTGTGCGTCAACTGCTGAAGTTAACGAGATAAGCAGTCCCATATGGGTAGTACATGTTTTTATTGCGAGAGGTAGTGATGATTTTCTCCCGTTGGATTGTGCGATCCGGCGCCAACCTACACTTCGGCTTGCGGGGTTTTCCCAAACCGCGTATCTCCCACCGCCCCAGCCGGGACAAGATCCAATTTTCCGACTGGTCTCTCTACACGTATGATAATGTAATGCACGTAAGTGTAAGTGTGTGAGGGGCGATTGATGATTGGTTGTTTGTGATTCGGCACGTCAACTGCTAAGGTCATTAGTCCTATAAGTATAGTGTATTTTTCCTCGGGAGGAGGCGGTAGTCTTCCCCCGTTGGATGACGTGTTTCGTCGGCTGTCGGGATTTTCCTAACCAGGTATCTCCCACCAGCGGGGCACCGCCCCAAGTGGGACAGGTTCTAAGCTCCCGTCTGGTCTCTCAGCATATGTGGTGGTGTAGTGCATATTAATGTGTGTGTGTGTAAGGGCTGAGAATAGGACAAGGAAGAGGAAGGAAAGATTGCGCGCGGTCCGTGGCCCGTTTTTTAAGATACTGCTCGGAAATTCGCTTCGTGTTGATCGAAGAAACCAAGGGAAACTACCGATCACTTTAGCCGACCGCTAGAATTCTCCTCCAGACTGCGATTGAATTCGACCTAGCCTTCTAGGGTCGAAAATTCTGGCACCGTCGGGACTCAAACGTAGGACTTCACCGACACAGGCCCTTCAGGGCCAGCAATTGATGCGCTGAGACACAAACGACAGTACAAAAATGAAGCAAGTCAGAAATGTCAATGGGGTTATCTGGCAGAGGTCCCCTTCAATTGCTTTAGGCAACTATCCCATTTTCCGCGCCACTTGAGGTAAAGAAAGGAAAGTGCTTGAGCGAAATTGCCAGTAAATTCCCGGGCCGCGCGGGCCCACGCGCCCAGCCGCCGGGCCTCGGCGTGGCGCGGCGTCGCGCCGGGCCGCTGGCAGGAGCGTTCCTCCGACCCGCGGCGTCGAAGGCCACGCGTAAAGAGAGGTTAATGCGCGCAAGCGTGCGCCTTCTATAGCGCGCCGGGGGTTCATTGGGGTTTTGTGGAGCACTTGGATCGGCATTTCTGCGCACGAAGTGGCGACCGCGCAGTCTCCGTTCGCAGGCCAGGGGAGCGGAGAGCGGTGAGTAGACGTCTCCATGACTGTTTCCAAAGCATGGATGATTTGACATCAATTTATTTGAACCGATTGTATTCTATACTTCAGTGTTTTGCGCTCGATGTTTCGCTTCGATGATTCTATGCTTCGATGTTTTTAAGTTGTCAATATTTTAGTTTTGAATGTTAAAGTTAATTCATGATAACAAAAAGTAATTATTCGGGTGAAAGTAAAAAATTAAGTCAAATTTAGAGGAAAAACTTAAGAAATGCCTTTTTATATTATTAAAAATAATTAATATTGAAGACTGAATTAACAGTACGTTAAAAATATAGTAATTTAGTCGATTTTTTATTAATATATTCCTTTTTGGTACCAATAGAACTGATAACACGTTTTGTTAATTATTTTAAGCTCTGATTTGTTAGTTTTAATTACACGTATAAATTAATAAAATATGTGATGTCATTAAATCTTCCTTCGCACGATTATTAATGGTTTCTAAATAAGCTTTCAAAATGTGATTTTATAAGGTTACGCGGTAATTGCAGATGATGAGAGAGAAAAATAATAAACTTTTTGGTTTGCTTCAATAAATACAAGTATGTAGCTGGAGACGTTTCTGCATTAAATTCAATTAAAACACAAATGTTAAAAATGTATTCCTTTGCTTTTGAGAGGTGCCAATCTCCCTTTTGAGATAATGATCAATTCTGACATCGGTAATTATATTTCAATATCGCGTCCTCCTGACAAGGAAAATGTACGTTTTAACGCTAGTTAACGTAATAAACCGTTCGATGTCTCGTTCATATTTATGAAGGCCTTGGAAGAGTAAATAGGTGCGACACACATCCACAAAAATAGAGCAATTAACATAAATGAATAGCAGGCAACTTGCTGCGGCTTGTGTGGCTTGTCTTCTTTCCACCCAAGCACTTCAACAGTGAAACATTTTTTACGTCCAAACGTGTACATATATAAAGTTTAAAACCATCCACGCTTTGTAGGTGCGTCATTATTAACACGTACCGTCCATGTTAATTCCTTCCATTTTGAGTCAGTTTTCGGACTTTTATCAAGTGATAAATGAGTGGCAGATGTATGGTCATGGCAAATAAAACGTTGGAAGTTACTTGTCTGTTCGAGAGACAACGTGTCCTAGGCACAGATGCCAATATTTCGGTCATCATACTGCACCTTCTTCAGGGCGAAATGCCCGGATGTGAACTCCGCACGGAAGAGGTGTAAAAGATACAACCCTGTTTATATAGTGTGTTTCTGTGGAGGTAGATTCTAAAACATCCTGTGTCCATAGAGAAACACAAGAAGTGTGACGATGTTTTTCCTCGTAACCAAAGACCAAACATTGCACAACCAGTGCCGACGCTAGGTGTGGGAAGACTGGGCGATCGCCGCAAGGAAAGGGACTCCGATGATGGTAATTAATGGGAAAAATTGAAAAATAAATTTGAACTCGAGAAAATCGTTGCCATAATTTTATAATACACGGACATTACTCTGCTATTTCATAAAATTTACAATTAAATTTGTACCTTAAATATTTAATTATAGTCATTAGGTATAAGGTAGGTCTCTATGAAATGAATCAAATGACGCAAACATCAAAGTAGGTTCTACAGAAATTCAATTTTATTATTTCATGTATTTAACAAGTGGTTTTTATTAAACACGACAAAATTCTTTAGTGTTTAAGCTCACCGTGTAAATTGTATTATTTGATAATTTTACTATTATTTAAAATATATTTCCAAAAACTTTTTCTATCTTAGACGTAACTTTTGTAACTTAGACGTGACAAAAGTTACGTCTAAGGTAGAAAAAGAAAGAAATAATACATTTCGTATAGTTTCTTGATAAAACTTTCACATTTTTTTACTTTTCGTGAGGGGGGGGGCTACGTTTTAACATTGCCCCGGGCCCAAAATTGTCTAGATCCGCCACTAGCCACAAAACTTTGTACTTGTACTTCTCAGGCTCCGTTCACTGGAATTAAAACAATAACCCGAGCCAAAATTGTCTAGCTCCGGCACTGGCCACAAAATTTTGTACTTGTACTTCTCGGGCTCCGTCCACTGGGATTAAAACATTAACCAGAGTCAAAATTGTCTAGCTCCGCCATTAGCCACAAAACTTTGTACTTGTACTTCTCGGGCTCCGTCCACTGGGATTAAAACATTAACCCGAGCCGCGCGTGGGACTGAAAGTCATTTCTAGAGCTGTTCAGACACGTGGCTGTTTTGTTGGCGCCTCGGCCTCCGCAGCGGCGAGCGATCGTGATGCGGGCGATGCAGGCGGCGCTAGCGCTGGCGGTGTGCGCGGGCAGCGGGGCCCACGCGTCCGCCAGCGGCGGCAGGGCGCTGTCCTCCACCAAGGGCCAGCCCGCCCTCGACGGGCCCAACCCCCACGACGTGCAGGACGTGCTGCGCGGCTGGTGGACCGTGAAGCAGAACCTGCCGCTCAGATACCTCGGCGTCACCATCCTCATGACGTGAGTGCCAGTTCCAACTGTTCATGTTAGAGCGTTTTCTGGATACTGTATTGTAGATTTTGTGGCGTCATGGAGAAAATCACACAGACATTTACAAGTATGTACAAGTTTCTTTACACGTATGTACAATAACTAAATTCTGCTCCGAAACTACACACTTTTGAGTATTTCCCTGTGGATACCCCACATTGCTAGGGAGGTCCCGCCTCCACTGACGCTTCTCCCGCGCCACTACCGTAACCTCGTCACCCGTGCAAGCGGCACGACACGCTCCAGTCTAGGCGTAAAGTTTTGCGCATCAAGCGAGGTTTCCAGAAAAAAACCGTGTGAGCTCGTCGTCTCAATTTTATACCTAGAGTGTAGCCGTCGCGTGACCGTCCTTGGTGTAGGAGGGAGGCTCGCGTCTACCACGTGACCTTCCACGTGAAGCTGGCGTCCCCTTTATCTAAATAAATCCCAACGCCGGGGCGCCAAGCTATTCAGCCCGCAGGTATGCGATACTTCCGCTCCTCCTCCCACCCATGGCCGCCAACGTGACGCTACAGTTTGCACAACGTCTGCTTCTTCGGGTATTCTGCACTCACGAGGCTAACGTTTGCTCGTGAGAGCGGTGAAAGTGCAAGTAGGGGGGGGGAGACAGCTTTGCCGGGAGGGGAGTAGCCTGCCATTATACAGTGGGGACGACACGGCGTTTAGATTGAATGCCTGGGCACAGAATAGATATTACGCAGAAAGGAAAGTAGAGAGCGGCTCCTTTGATCTTCAGTGAGCCACCGCGCAGCGCCGATCTCCATCTTGAAACTGCAAAGGAACCGCGAGAACCGCGTCAGCTCAAACGATATTTACTAAAAAACGGCTCCAACTTTTTTCTTCTAACTTTTCCAACGGGTAACTGCACTCACTATTTATTACGACATAAAATTCATTTTGGTGTATTATTTTGTTTTTATTTTTTCAAAAATTACACAAATGTAATTTTTTTGAAATATCTCTCTCGCCGTTAATATGCGAGAGTTAATATGCGCCGTTAATATTTCCAACTATTTGTAAAATTACTGCACTTGTTAGTTAAAGAGCTTTAAATGACTTCATACAAAGTTTTCCAAAAACTCAAAAAATTTCTGTGAAAAAGAAATCTTTCTGAAACAGAAACACAGAAACACAGAAAATTTTCTGTGTTTCGCATTTTTACTAACGCTTAAATGATATTTTCTTAAAACAGCTCCAAATTTTTTAATGAAAATGGTCATTTAGGACGAGGTTTTACTCTTCTTTAATATTCATTCTATAATTCGGTTTTACTTTTAGGAAACCGAAGAATTGAGAAAATTTCCAAAAATGGACTTTGGGTGGAGATAGGTGTCAGCTGGCTAGAGTATGTGGCAAGTCCGACAAACTAGCCCAGACCAAAGAAAATAGAAAACTAATACGAGAAATTCTGTGCCATGCTGTAGCACTACTAGTTATATCTTTACAATTCTTTACCTTTTTATCTCTATTTTTATTAATATTTGCCAATATGAAGCAAATGTCCCCTCGGGTTACGTATCTTTTTGCTACTTAGTCACACACTAAATACGAGTAAAACGGAAATAAAAGGCATCTTCACCACAGTTCACCACGCAACAAATGCCGGGTCGTACACTTGCTTACTCATTTTCAATACGGCGCCCATGCGCGTTATGTCGGCGCACAGATTGTGGGTAGCTTTCCTTTCTGTGTAGTACCTATTCTGTGGCCTGGGCGTCCCAATGATCCATACTGTGAAATTATTTGCCTTCTTATTTAAATGTGTAATGTGCCGTATTTATACTTTCAAGAACCTTAATTTACTGTTTATGTTCTTCTGTGCATTGCTATGTATCCTCATATGGGTCTCTTAAGCAATATTTTAAATCTGTGACCTTTCTTAAAAAAACACATGTTATTTAATTCTACCAAGAAAAAAAACAATTTAATAATTGATTTTTCACCAGGAATATTGCAATCTTTAAATGATATCAAAACGAAGGAAATTATGACAGCAATCTCTCATATCAAGATTGACATAAAATGAAATATAGTCGATTACAAGAATGGTAATGTTCGTCAGCACATAACGGTATTTGTGACCACTTTCCCCCATAGTAAATCTGAATAAGAGATACCAATGATCAAACCGGCAATCATGAGATTATAATGGGTCTTTTTATACTATGTCAAAAACGATAATGAATAAATAGAGTTCATTGATTTGAATTTAAAATATATAATGTTCTCTTGTCAGAAATTAGAGCAGAAAGTAATCATGATTTTTAAGAATAATATTTTTTTTAAACTTTTGATAGAAATACATTATTCACTTAAACATAATTAATGAAAAATAGTTTATTACTGTCATCATCAAAGAAAAACGGTTTAATATTACAATTTTGTATTCAGCACCACATTAAATTTGTGATTACGATTATATGGTAGCGAAGCAAATTACAGTATGTGCCCTACAAGGAATTATAACACTTGGGGTCCAAATCAAATACGTATGTCTAACTTGTTTAGTTTCATATTTCATTATCATATACCAAAACAAAATTTTCCAATATAATTCGAAAGGCAATATTACTGGAACTGTAAGTAACAGCCCATCATGATCGCGCCGTTTGCTCTTTTAATTTACGTGGTACTGCTCGTATTGCCCATTCTTATTGGTGGTCCCCATTCCTAGAATGAGTCACCCTTTCTTGCTGCCTGCATTTGCACTCCAGTATATATATATATATATATATATATATATATATATATATATATATATATATATATATAAAAGCTTTTGACATCATTGATCATGACATTTTACTTTCAAAATTACCTTCATATGGAATCCGTGGTATTGCTCTAGATTGGTTATGTTCGTACTTTAAACAACGATCTCAGAAAGTTGAAATACCTTACTGGAATGATGGAACATTACGTACGCACCTTTCCGACTCTTTGCCCGTTGCATGTGGAGTTCCTCATATTTTTTCAGTCTATCATAAAGAGCGTAAAAAGACGAATCCAATGATATACATATTGTCATATGTTAGATAAGGATTTTTTTGAGAAAGTTTGATTCTTTTGCGACCAGTTCTTAACGGATATTTTGAATGTAACAGACCACCAGCGAAGGTCACGCAGCGCTCCATCAGCAAGCGCGCGATCAGGGAAGGGAAGGGATCTTAGTATTTCAAGATACAAAACATCCCGAATATTCTGAACGCTCCAATCATATTATCGAGGTGTCAAAGCTTCCTCGGTTCACCGTAGGAGGGGTCGGGGAGGGAAGAAACGGTCCTACGCCTACGGCGCGGCGCATACGTTGACAGACTCTCCACGTGCGAAATACGAAGATAGGCTTAGGTCATCTCTTAGGTCAGATGGGAGATAGCTCGATGAAGGACACTAAGAAAAGGTTCTTTTCACGTTGAGGGGAGAGGAGTTGAAGTAATAAACAATTTTATTACAATACATACGATAAATCCTAATTTTTAATCCTTCCATTTCATAAAAAAAGTCTGGAAATGGGGAAGGATGGAAAGCAGAGTTCAGGGAAAAAACTACAACAGTTTTGTGAATATTTGGGATATGTTTTGAATCTTGAAATACTAAGATCCCTTTCCTTCCCCGAGCGCGCGCTCGGTAATGGAGCGCTGCGTGACCTTCTGTGGCGGTCTGTTACATTCAAAATATCTGTTGGTCGCAAAAGAATCAAAATTTTCTCAAAAAAATCCTTATCTAACATATGACAATATGTATATCATTGGATTCGTCTTTTTACGCTCTTTATGATAGACTGAAAAAATATGTATAGTTCCATTTGAAAAAACAAAGTTACCTCAAATATCTCGTAAAATACAAGTGATAAAATAAAAATAAGTACAGGTATCAGTTAGCCCTATTTTCTCATGCACTCTCGTGAAAACTGCATTTCAATATCTTCAACCGTTCAAAAGTTACGGGAGGTGCTAGAGTTACGTGACTCACCCTGTATATATATATATATATATATATATATATATATATATATATATATTGTAACCGCTCATAAGTCGGTTACATTGTTTAAATAGCGCGCGACAATGTTAAACTACGTCCAAAGCAGTTAGAGTACCGCTGAACTACAAGGGGGTGCGCCAGCGAGAAAGGATATTCTGTATCAGATTCTGAGTAAAAGTTCTGAACGCACTCACGTAGTAGAAATCAACATCCAATCAGGAATCGCCTTGAAGAATTTATGACGGCGCGATCAGCACCGCAGGGAAAAACGTTCTTTCTGCAGTGAACCTTCGGACGGAACGGACCTGTACTGTCTTGCGTTATATTTCGCATGGACATTCCAAGTATTTTTTCCTTTCTGCTGTGAACCTTCGGACGGAACGGACCTGTACTTTCTTGCGTTATATTTCGCTTGGACATTCATATTTGTTGGAGACTGCCGTCGAGCTGTGTTACTTCGCGAGGTCGGCGTGCAACAAATCGACGAGGGACGGTTTTCCACGACGCAAGAGGCTAATTCGACCTTGGACGCAACGGACCATCGCCGTCTTCTGTAGTGGCAGGAACGTGTAATCGCGGCGACGTCGTGAGCCAATAAGACCAGATTTTAAAACTTTGACAAAATCCCTTTTAAAAGAACTGTTGAGAGGAGGATAAATCACGCATAAGAATATATAGAATTCACCTCACGCCCAGAGATAGTCAGGCATTTAAATTATCGGCTATTAAGTGTAACTTTTCGTTTGTTTTTTTTTTCATCGTAACGAGAATTCAGATAAATTGTTCATGCAAAAAGGTGTAAAATTTATTCTTTTATTTCTTTTGTTTAACTACTATATTTGTTCTTCTAATGAATATTCTTTTCTGCAATTCATGATTTAAATTGTTTGTAATTAAATAGTAAAAAGGTTAATAAGTTGCGTGACAGTAAAACCGCTTATTAAAGGGATCTCATTCATTGTACCAGTTTATTTAAAATGTATATGCAAAGTGTATATTGCACATGTAAATTTTCTTTCAGCAGTGTATGTGATTTGATGTTTTTTTTGTGAATTATATAAAGGTATTTCATTGTGTTTGTGTAAAAGTGAAAGATTATATTGGGTCATTCAAAGTATTTTACAAATAGAAACGGTACAACTGCAGTTGACCAATATTTAGTAAATTGCTGAACACTACAGCAAGTAATATGAATTTCTAGGTAATGTGTAAATTCTTAAGGAAATTGTATCAGAAGATTTGGTAGAATATATCAAAACTTTGTTAAAATTAAAAGTTAACTTGCCTGTATTTATTTTAATATTCAAAATGAAGATAAAAGACGAACCCACTCCCGTAGGACGATTAGGACATAAGAAAATCTTCCTAAATTTTGATGTGACATTGATTTACCAGGTCGAAGGTCAAGTAGTAACATTAAGTTATTAGAGTGATCCGCTCATTTGTATCCCATAGAAGGGAGCGGTCACATATTTGGTGAATACGCGAGGTTCGAAATTGATATAACCTCGTCATTATAGTATCCTAAAATAAGTGAAAGGTTACAATATATAAGATATTTATTATTATTTCTAACAGAATCACCCTCTCTTTGTTAGTTGATATATTCTTCTTCTTCTTCTCAACATGTAATTGAGAACCGGCTTTGGTGGCTAAGAGGATCATCTAATGTCACTGCAGTGCCTCTGACCGGGAGGCTCCAGAGTTCGAACACGAGGCATCGCAATGGTGGCGGGATTTTCAACCTAGCTACGTAGTTACAGTACCGGCAGCGTATGAGCGACTCGGGCAGTTTAATATGCTGTGGCCGCACATTACTACACACATGGCACCACCTATATCGCAGATAAATTAAATCTCTAAACATTTACACTTACTGACAGGCTATGACACGTCTTGATATCATGTTCATAACTTTCGGCAAAACCTGAGTCAGATAAGCGGCAACGCGATAATAAAAATGAAAAAAAAAGGTTAAATCTTCTTCTTGAATAGTCAGTAGAAAGCAGTGGTGGTGGGTACGGAATTCTATTGGAGGTGCCAGTTTGTGATGCGACATCGGTAACAAAACATCGATTTTCAAAATTGTAACATCGATGTTAATAAAACATCGGTCAAAAACCATCGATGTTTTTAAACAATGTTGTGACGTTTTAAAACTGCTGTAGAAATATTTCAAATAAAAGTCGTGAGCACAAAATTTAATTAAGTTAGAATGAAGATTAAACTGAAAACAAACTAAAAATAATAAGAACAAATAAAATACTCAGACTGAAGGCCTGAGCGCTCACAGAAATTTCAAGAGGTCGCAGCTTCGTAATGTCGCTGAAGATGAATACGGAAAGAAGAAGGGAAGCCCACGGTATACGCCGCTTCTCCAAGTGTGAAACACAACGCGATACGACGTACGAAATACCAGGGCATCGGGGTCATCCTGAACGAGATATAGTCTGCGCGATGAAGATAGTGCCATTAGTGCACCCTGTAATGAGGAGAATGTGAAATTCTGTGCCACTTCGCTTGTGGCACCATGCCGTCCATAAGAGACGCAAACTAACCTACACAGAGTTCTTCATTCAGCGTTAAATGGACATACCCGGCACCAATTCCTAGGTGGCTCAGAGGCTTCGGAGGCCGACAGATGGCACTTCGCCCTGTGCGTTTGCAGAGAGTATTGATAGACCATCGAAGGACGAAATGCTCGTTAAAATGAATTAATAAAAAAGAAAAATATTTTGAAGAATCAATATTTTATACACAATTGTGGTGAAAATTTTCTTTTCCTTCCTTTTTGTTGGTGGTGCCATGGCACAGTGGCACTACCCTTCAAGCCACTGGTAGAAAGGGTTTAGCCGAATAAGGCGGTGAAAAGTGCCCCCAATCCAAATTGATAATCGCGATGTTCATATGAAAGAGAATACAAAATTACGTAGATTCACAAAAAATCAGCCTCCTAGGGCAATCTGTAGCAGAGATACAATGAGAAACGTGTTTTTCATGTTTTATATTTTTTCTGAGCATCCATTGCGTGAATCAGGCTGAAAAAATATTGCAGAGACGGGGAACATAGTTTAATTTGAAGGTATTTTTGTTAACAAAGTTTAACGCCAAATTCATATAGAAAAAAAATAAATTATTTTTTGAAATGACGTTGAAGTACTGTCTCAATTCTCCCCCCCCCTAAAATGCGTCTTATAACATTCTAAAACATATATTTTTTCAGATTTTTGAACAATGTGAATGGTAGTGAAAAAAATTAAAACCTTTTTTCAGTTTAAAAATTTGAAATCCGCGCCTAAATGTGATTGTAAAAACGGTTTAACCGATATTTAAACACACACCCTTTCAAAAATGAAGTGAAAACGATAAATAAACCTTTTACATAAAATAGTTCAAAAAGTACAATTCGGGCGAGCGCAGTACTGAATGCCGTGACGTTGCACTGATTGGTTAGAAAGCAGTTTGCAAGTGTCTCAGACACATTAGAGCGACATTTCTTACACCAGAACCCGTTAAAACGTTTGGAAGAGAATACATAAGCTGGCTATCGAAAGCACTTGTCGTATATCAAGCTATCTCGAAGAAACGAAATCCGCGGTCCTGAGAACTTCCGCAAGCCACTATAACTGTTAACAATAACTAATACTATTCAATGGCATGTCACGAACATTTCGTAATTAAATTAATCTGCACAATTCACTACATAACTCATATTTGTATACTCTTACTAAATACACGAACAAATTATAAACAAAGATAAGATCCCAGAAGCACAAAAATGTTGCATCACAGCGCTACGCAACAATTTCACTCGACATAATCATGTACATAAATGAATTGCACAATTGAGAATTGCTCCCAATGGCATGGGATATTCGTTTCGTATTCTAAGGTCCTTGACGCGGCTGCCTCTAGTGTTCTCAGATGTCGAAGTTCTCTTCAATGCGATTCACCGTGCAAGCAATGCTGGGACAGCCGTTACACTTCTATTGTTGGCCACCTCACTGCGGACTGCGGTCATTCCTCCGAGTAACAGACACTTCCCTACACTTTACAAACTTATAACAAGGTGAAATATGGATGAAGAAATGATGAAATATTCATTACATTTGCGCATTCATTACATTAATGTAGTCGCTAGCTGGTTCCATGCGAACATTCTTTCTAAATGATTGTTTTAAAAGTTCGCTTCGCGAAGTTCGAATGACTAGGTTCTGAATTGCGTGTTATTTATAGATGCGGTGGTGTGCGTGAGGAAACCTTATACTATTGATAAGTGTTTATTACCAAGAATATTTATTGTTACATTCCTGCTGTTAAATTGTGCAGAATGTCAAATGATCTATTTCACTTCAATTTTGATTCCGTACGTTCCTGACCACCCTATGCAAAGAATGCTGGCACCATACAGAGGTAAACCTCCAAAAATGTAATAGGTCTAACTCGTGTTGCTTCTTATATTATTTCTAACGTAATATTATAATATAATAATACAAAAGTAGTCTTCCTTACCTTTTTCACCTGTTTCTCCATTATACTTGCTCGTATTCATTGGCGTTTTCTTTGGGTGTACAAGTCGTGGGATTTCAACCAGCACTGTTTTCAATCCCGCGGGATTTTTGCTGGATTGTCTCCAATCCAGCTGGATTTCGCGGGATCCCGCATAGGTTAAAGATTTTTTATGGAATTGCAAAAACTATTTTCTATGGTAATAATCAAATATTTATTAAAAATTAACATCTTACTAAACTTAATTGACTAATTATTTTGCAGTCTGTCTAATTAATACTTTCTCGTATACGTAGTATAGAGAAAATTGTGTAATGCTGAGCGAAAAAACGGCGAATTTTCGGCAGAAAAATTTATTCCCGAGCCTTGATAGCGATAATGTGGATAAATCCAGTTGCTAAATTATGAGGAAACTAGAGGTGCTACAGAATGGCACAGACTCTCTCGTAGCAATATACAAAAATTGTACATTTTTTCTAGTTTCCTTGGCGTGGACTGGCTTTAAGGTTTTCCTCCATTCTCTGGCCAGCTGTCATCTATTGTTACCGAAAGTACATTTTCTTGACGTTTTCTTACCTTTTCGGTAACTTAATTGTAGAACCGAAATATTACTTGAAGAATATTAAAGAAGAGTAAAATCTCGTCCAAAATAGAAATTTTCATTGAAAATTTGAAAGCCATTTTTAAGAAAATGGCGATTAAGCATTACTATAAATGCGAAATCTGAAGCTCTTTTTCACAAGAATCTATTAAGTTTTCTAAAACTTCATTTTAAGCCGTTCAAGCACTTCCACTAACAAATGTAATAATCTATACAAATCGATGGATGTGCATATTAACGGCGTGAGAGATATTTCCAAAAAATTACATTTTAGTAATTTCTCAAAAAACAAAAGAATACACCAAAATGAACGTTACGTCATATTAAACAATGTAATTAGCACTATCTATTGGAGAATTTTAAAGAAAAAAATCGGAGCTATTTTTGAGAAAATGGCGTTAGAGCATTTCTGAAAATTCGGAATTTTGAGTTCATTATTACAGAAAACTGTTGAGTTTTCGAGAAACTTTATTTAACATTATTTAAATCACATGTACTCATAAATCTTATAGTGTGGATAAATTGCCTCGATGGTAAATATTAGCGACCTGAGAGGCAAGTCAAAAAAATTACTTTTTTGTAATTGTAATTGTAAATTTTTTTTAATTGTACAAAAGAACAGAGCCATATAACTTTTATGTCATCGGATAGGGTTGGTCGGGCACTAACCCTACCAAAAATTTAAAGAAACATTTGGAGACGTTTTTGAGAATATCATGTTTTTGTAATTTTTTAAAATTGCAAATATTGCACGCTCTATTGCACAAAATCTACTAAAATTTTCAAAAAAGTCTCCATGACCGTAATGAAAGAACTATTTATGGATAACAAATTTCATTTGAAGGAAAAATCTGTGTCTAGAATTTTATAGTTGTAGGAAGAAAAATTCAAACATTTGCAATTTTCGAAAATTCAGAGTTAACAATGAAAATGGGACCTACGTCACCTTTATAAGTGTACCTTACTCTATTCTAACACGAAATTAAAAAAAAATATTTTAAGCCGTTTTTGAGAAAATCGTACGTGTGGTTTAGGCACTAGATTTGTTCACAAACAACTGATGGGCAGACGGAAGGACGGACATTTTGAAAAAAACAACTACTTTTTCGGTATCAGCGGACCCCAAAACGTGGATTTCCGTTGAAATCTCGAAATCGATTTTCCGCAGAATTACATAATTCCTCTAAACTTCGTATTTACGAGAAAGTAAAAATCCTCTAACGCGTGGTGTAGCCGGCATTGCTGTTTGATGGGTCCTTGAAAACCAATTGAAAGCAAAACGTCCGTCCGCCCGTGTGTCCATCCGTCTGTGAACACTACTAGCGCCTAAATAATTCGTACGATCTTCTCCAAAGTGAAGAATCCCTGTCGATCTGACTCTAGCTGAAGCTTTGAAATTTTGAAAAACATTCTTTAAAATTTGGGGGTACTGTACATGAAAACCCCCAGACATTTTCAAAATTTTCTCACAAACGGCTTCAATTTTTTCTTTAAATTTCTTGAAATAATAGAGTAAAATACACTCATAAAGGTGTCATAGGCCCGATTTTGACGGTTAACTCTAAATTTTCGAAAATTGCAAAGGTTTGAATTTGTTGAGTGTCTTTCTACAACTATAAACTTGAAGAGAGAAATTTTTCCTTCAAATAAAATTTGTTATCCATAAATAGTTCTTTCATTAAGGTCATGAGGATTTTTTTGAAAATCTTAATGGTGTGCGTGCAATATTTGCTATTTTAAAAAATAACAAAAAGAAGAAAAAGGCTCCAAACTTTTTCTCTAAATTTTTGGTAGGGATAATACCAAATGTACCCTATACGACGACATAAACGCCATATTTCTCTATTATTTTGTTGTTGTTTTTTTAAACTACAAATATGAATGTTTTTAACTTGTCTCCCATGTCGGTAATATTTTCATTAGTGGCAATTTCTTCACGTTATTATATTTATGAGTAAATATGCTTTAAATAATATCATGTAAAGTTTCTCGAAAACTCAACAGTTTTCTGTGAAAATGAGCTCAAATTGCCTTATTTGCAGAAACGCTAAATGCCATTTTATCAAAAATGGCTCCACATTTTTTCTTTCCACTTTTCAAATGGATACTGCTAATTACACTGTTTAATATGACGAAAGTTTATTTTAGTCTATTCTTATTTTTTCAAAAACTTCACGAACGTAATTTTTTATATCTTTCACATTGTTAATATGCACATTTCCATCTATTTGAATACATTATTTAATATACGAGTAGAAGCGCTCCAAATGACTTCCAGTGAATTTTTTCGAAAACTCTATAGATACCTGTAAAAAAGTGCTTCAGATTTCGCATTTGCAGTTTTCAAATTCTCATTCAAATCTTTAGTTACAAATAATTTTGCCACCGTGAATGAACACTCAATCACGTGAACAAATACTTCCTGTAAGACGTTAATAGCATATTGGAAATGTTTCGCGATAAACAATTCAAACAACACAATTTCAACAATATAAACTCGTAAGTCGATATCACAGATACCTAACGTACTATGATGAACTCAAGTTTTTACCAGCATACCGGAGATTAGGACACGCTAATGACAATTCAGCGATCATTATTCAAGTTTATTGAGGACCTATATGAATCTAATAAAGGAATGACATAATTTTCATTGGACTATTTTGGTTTGATGATCGAAGAAAATACAATACTCAAGTCGGCTATCAGTCATCATTTCAATCTGCCCCAACCAGCCGGGTGGGCGGCGGTTGTGTGCGGTTTGACGCGTTGGCGGCCCGGCGGAGACATAATTTGTTTTTTACATTTATTTCTTACCCGTTCGGCCCTCCAGGCCTTCCGGGAATTATTATTTACAAAATATACATTACATGCAGAACATGACAGTCCCCTCCAGTACATCAGGGCACAAGTACACTTACTTGAGCTTATGTTTTAATCTATATTGTGACCGCTCTACCTTTTCACTATATTAACTAAAAAGCCTACAGCGGGTCACTCAAGTAACCTAGTAGTATTACTTGACTTGTGACTTGTTATGACAATGTCACACCAAAAATTAGGAATGGTTTTATGTGTCCTAACTGCCCTACACGAGTGGGTTCGTCGTTTAACCTGCATTTGTAATAAAAGAAACATAGGCAAGTTAATCTTTTAACTATGAACAGAGTTCTAGATATATTCTGTTAAATACTTGAATACAATTTTATCTAGCATTTACACATTGCATTGAAAAATTCTATCACTTGCTCTACCTTTATCAATTACGTGATTACCTAACAACTCCAGTTGCGTTTTAACACTCGCATAAACACTTTACATAAAATTATATTACCTTTCACTTCACAAAAAAATTACAATGAAATACCTGTACACAAAACAATAATACATGGAAACACAAAATACTGAAAAAGAATCACATACCAAAATATCCTTTACATACACCTTCAAAGAATTTGTCATTTGAATAGTGAATGAAATATATACAAGACGTTTCACTTTCACGTAGATTATTACTTTATACAATTTAGCCAGCAAAAAAATATTGTTATGCAATGAACGTACAATCAATAATAATTCTTTTACTAATTATTGGTTTTGAACAATTTGAAAACGATTAAACAATAAATTGAAAACACACTAAAAGAACAAATATTATCGTTAATAGAAAAATGAAAAAAATAGGTTTTTACAATTCTTTATATGAATTAGCGATCTGGCTTCCTTTTACGACTGCAATATTGTAAAAGATTACGTTTAAATGATTTTAATATAACTAGTAGTGCCCGTGCGAATAATTCGCACGGAGTTCAATATTTTTAAAATTCCCTTAGTTACAATTTTCTTTTATATATACTGGGAGTTTATTTTTTTATGTATAAAATTTTTAGCCACTGCATCTAATTCAATATTGTAATTTAAGAGTTTTATCACAGCAGAATGTTCCAATTTTCTTTAACTCACATTCTCTGTAGGACACTGGCAAATGAAAACGTATGAATAATGGGGCTTGATATAATTAATTATTCCCAAATACAATAATTTAAGAATAAATAAATTCAAAATATCAATAACATTCATGATAATATTGACCAACACGATCAATAACAAGACAAAATATCAATAACATTTATTGTTGAAAATTACAATCCATGTTCAAAAATCCATCACTAAAAATAAACTATAAAAACAAACAAAGAAAAAAATTGCCACAATAAATAAATAAAGCTTGCTCGCGAGTGAATATAACTTACCACTTTCATTGAATTGGTCCTTCCCTTCAAGAATGGATATGAACACATTTATTAATAACCTTGCTTGTGAAAATGCTAAATAAATGTGGAACAGGCGTAGGTAAATAAATACTAATTTGAGAAGAAAATAAATAAAATTTAATACACAAATAAAAATAAAATTTATACACTATAAAATGTATACACTATAAAATTAACAACATTAAATTTAACAAAAAAATAAAATTTCAGGTCACTTCCCTGAATATAATATTTTGAGTGAATAACTTGCCATTTTCTTTGAATTGGTTATTACCTTCAAGAACAGAAATGAACACATTTCTAAACGACCTTGCTCGTGAAAATGCTACATATAGCTGGCCATGTGAGAAAACAGGCGTAGGTAAATAAATACCAACTCGCTCAAGTGTCTGTCCTTGTGACTTGTTAATAGTCACAGCGAAGGCAATTCTTAGCGGGAATTGTTTTCTGCACAACATAAATGGAAGGCTTAAATCAGAAGGACATAGCTGAATTCTGGGTATTAAAACAGTCTTTGAGGTGTTGGTAACAATGACTTTTATTTATAATGTAGGGTTGGTAGCAAGATGAGGGAAGTTGGATGAATGTAAGACGTATACGGTTGTATACACGAGAATTGAAATAAAATGTTGATAAACAAGCTAAACATGGCGCAGTCGCAGTCGTAATCAGTGAAAATAGGGAAGAAAGAACTAAAACGTGAAAGAATAATAAACGTAAAATCAACAGTAAACATAGCAAGTGAAAATGATGCAACTAGGACGTGTGAAGTTACCGCCTGACCTGAATCTACGAGGTCCAAATTGTGTGAAAGAATGGACAATATGGAAAAGAGCATTAGAAGACTATATGTTATCAACAGGTCATCATGAAGCCGCGGATTCAATAAAGTTGGCATTATTAAGAAATCTCATGGGTACAGAAGCTTGTGAAATTCTTATGACCATACCAATGACTCCACCCGAAAGTGAAGTGTATAACACGGTAATACAGAAAATAGACAACTATGTGAAACCTAGACAAAATGAAACATATGAGCGTTTTGTGTTTATGGAAAGGAAACAAGAAGAAGGAGAGTGTTTTGATGATTATCTGACTGAACTCAGAAGGTTGGCAAAGACATGTGACTATAATATAATACCTACAGGGGAAACATATAAGACAGAATGATCAGAGATCAGATAGTACGTGGAGTAATGAGTCGTACAACACAAGGACTACTGAAAATAAATAATCTAACGCTAGTTAAAGCAGCAGATCACTGTAGGGCCGTGGAACAAAGTAAACAACATGCCCAACAAATGGATCAAAGAGAATGTAAGAATGACACACATGTAGAAGAAGTAGATGCAGTATACAAGAACAGGGAATGGAGGACAAGAAACAATCAAGAAATGACAGACAATAACAAAATAAATGAGAAGCCGAAGACATTTTTGTGCAATTTGTGCATTTGTGCAGAAGAGAACATGGACCGAGAGCCTGTCCAGCATTTGGTCGGGTGTGTGCAAAGTGTGGAATAAAAAAACATTTTGCAGTGGCATGTAGGCGAAATGCAGAAATACAGTGTGTAAAAACAGTGAATGAAGACAGTGATGATAGTGATGGTGTACTGTTTATAGATAAGGTTAGACGGGTAAAACTAGATAATGTAAACAAAAGAGATCAAATAGAATAGTTATAAACAATTCAGATAGAGAACAAGAAAATAAAACTAAAATTAGATCCAGGAGCAGAAGTAAATGTAATGCCCTATCTATATATTTAAAAAAATAAGGTATTCTGCCATGGCTTCGTTTAGAGCTTCTACTGAACCGATTGTTGTATTTTTTCTTTTAAATGAAAGAATATGATCCCTAGATGTGTTATCAGATATTGTTTGTGTTGATTCAACAACATTTACGGTGTAAATTAATTAATTAAATCATTCTTGAATAGTACGCTTATCAATAGTCAATTGTTTTCTTTAAAAGGGTGGCAGTTTCAAAATCGTTATACATGAGTCCATAGATGTGAGTCCATGCTGCTCGATGTTTTGTTTTGATAGTTGAGATTTGTTTACAATTCGTCAAGGTTTTGTTTCAGTGTAATAATTGCATTGTGGTGTTGACAGTTTGCATGCTTTTGCTTCTGTGGTGTATTTTGTAGAGAACATTCGCACAGTGGGTTTTGCTCGGTTGTACTGAAGTAGTGAAGTTGTTTACAGGTTATGTCGAATTCCGAATCGTTGTCCACGCGCCTCAAAAGACGCAAACGTATATTAACTGGGCGCAGGGAAAGAGAAAGTCAGCGTAGGTATCGTGATAGTGAGGTCATTTCGTTTTCTATTGGGTCATTGTCTATGAAATGTCAGTTTTGTTCTGCTTTGTACTTTCCATGTGAGGGAAATTCTGCAAACGATTTACTGTGTGTTGCTTAAATGTGAAAATAAGTATACCTTCGAGCAATATGCCAAAAGAAATCAAACAGTTGTTTATAGGAGATGATGACACATCAAAAAACTTTAGAAATAATATCCTTCAGTATAATAGTGCTATATCTTTTGTGCCGATATTGCATTGCCACCTGATCATGGGCCATACGTGTTCAAAATGTTCGGAACTCATCACAGAATATCTTCATTATACCCTCAAGATCCAAACAATGCTATATATTGTGAACATAAGTCTGGGTACAGTATTTTACATTTATCTCAGATCTCACCGTCAAGTTTTGACGGGTTCTTACTAGTAAAATATATAAACAATTAGGCAGTCAGTTTAAAATGCGACCTACAAATATCCACCTAGAAGGATTTAATAAAGTTAAAACTAGACCAGAAGGGATAGTAAATTTGGCATGTAAAACTACAGATAACCAGGCAGACTTAGACTTTGTAATTGTAGATCTTAATTGCAAGGTGTTATTAGGATTACCTGGGTGTATCATGCTAAATCTAGTGAAAAGAATTGAACCATCTAAGAAAATAGAGATTGACAAAGTAACAACAATAAAGACTGATAGAATTTTATAAAGATGAATAAAGAAGTGTTTGAGGGATGTGGGAGATTTCCAGGTAAATGTAAAATAGTCTTAAAAGAAAATAGGCAACAGATATGCAATCCACCAAGAAGGGTAGCGAATGTGTTAATGGAACCACTAAGAAATGAGTTACAGAGGTTAGAAAAAAGAGGAGCCATAAAAAAAGTAGAGGAATTAGACAGTACAGCCTGTGTGAATAGATTGGTAGTAGTAGAAAAATCTAATAAGAAATTGAGATTATGTTTAGATCCTTCAGAACTGAATGAACTTATAATCAGGAAACCACAGCTAGTGCCTAGGCTATAAGATATATCAGTTACGTGCAAGGGAATGTCAATATTTACAGTATTAGATTTGGAAGAAGGGTTTCATCATCTAGTTTTAGAAGAACCATCATCATGGCTATGTTGTTTTGCAACACCTTTTGGGATTTATAGGTATTCGGTTCTACCTTATGGAATGAAAAATTCAAGTGATTTGTTTGATAAAAAGATAATGCAATATTTTGGTAACATACAAAATGTAGTGGTATGTAGGGATGATATATTAATAATGGGTATGACAGAAGAAGAGCATAATGAAACATTGAATCAGGTAATGGAAAGAGCTAAAAAAGTGAATGCTAGAATAAATGCTACTAAATTACAATTTAAGCAAAGAAAAGTAATGTTTATGGGACAAATAATATCAAGTGAAGGAATGTCTGTAGATCCTAGCAGAAAAGAGGCATTAAAAGAAATAAAGCCTCCAAGAAATAAAATTGGGCTACAAAAATTATTAGGTGCATTTACCTATGTTAGGAAAACGAGAGGAACCCAGATCATATGTTGTAAGAATGGAAAAGAATGGTAGAGTTGTAAGGAGAACTAGTCATCATATGATGAAATCGTATACTGATGCAAATAGGGATAGCTATTCAGAAAGTGATATATATTATGAAAATGATGTAGGAAAGGAAATAGAGACTAATAATGAACTTGAAAATACTGGGACCTACGAGTATGTAGAGATAAATCAAAATGAAACAATGAAAGAAAATGTAATGAGAGCACCATACAGGAATATGTCAAAGTATGGTAGGAGACTGAAACCAATAGTTAGGATGAACCTGTAAAACAAGAGTCTAAAAGGGGAGATGAGGTGTTGGTAACAATGACTTTTATTTATAATCTAGGGTTGGTAGCAAGATGATGGAAGTTGGATGAATTTAAGACGGTTATACGGTTGTATACACGAGAATTGAAATAAAATGTTCATAAACAAGCTAAACAGTCTTCCCTGAATCAATAACTTCTGCAGAAATACAGTGGTCATGCAATGCCTTCACAATCATGCGCGTTCCATTTACCAAACCTTCTCTAACATTTAAATTTCTTATTAACATCACAATTGTGTTAATTTTCAGTGTAAGAATATGAGGTGGGAGACCTGAGGGAGTTAAACTATTCAAGAATTCTAGAGGGTATAACTGGGCAGAGGAGTGATCTTCACTTTCAACAGTCAGTACTATAATATGTTTTAGAAGGACCTTCCACCAAATTTTCAACAATGTCTTTATTAATTTCTGAACAATAGTCATTTTTGTGCACAGTATTGCAACATTTGTTAGAGCGTCAATATTTCTTTCATTAATTTTGTGTATAAGAAATACATTGCTTATTAAGTCATCGTAATTGCATATACACTGTGAAGGGATTTCCACCAATTCATCTTGTAAGTGGTGAGATGACAATGTTCCATTTCCTAATTTTAATAACCACTCACTAAATTCTTGATCAGCAGCTGCTCTAATATTTTCTGTAAGTTTTCTTCTTTTAATGAACTTCCAAAATAAACATTTTTTTACACAGTTTTCAACAATGGATAAACCGGTACCACGTCTAATAACTGGAAGGGTCTGTCTAAAATCTCCTCCAAACAGAATAACTTTCCCACCAAACAATGAATCATTTTTCATGATATTCTGTAATAATGTATTACAGACAATTAGAGCATTTTTGGAAACCATTGATATTTCATCCCAAATAATTAGTGATGCTTTTTGTAAAACCTTTGCTTCCACAGAATCTACTCTGATTTTGGCCACAGATGATACATGAATAGGAACTGGTAATTTAAAAAGTGAATGTGCAGTCATACCACACTCCAGGATCTGAGCAGCGATTCCTGTCCAGGCAACTGGAAGTACAGTTCTGTTTTCTCCTCTCAAAATATGGCAAAAAGTTTTATAAAGAAAAGATTTCCCTGTACCGCCTAAATTGATGAAAACAACATTGCAGCTTTCATTTCTTATAGAACAAAGAACCTCATCTACAATGGTACGTTGTTCACTCTTCAACAGAGCATATGCAGAAATTCCTTTTTGTTTCTCTTGTTGATGGTCAAATGTAATTTTGTCTACAGGAATATCTCGTGGAATTGGCAAGCCAACCTTGCCACAATTTGTTCCATTTGCCTCAAGAATTTTGCTGATTTCTTGCAATGCTAAATCATAGGATGCATCCATCTCATTATTTCTTTGAAAATCTTCACTTAAAAAGTTTCTGTAGGACAGCCATAACTCTTGCGTATTTTTTGGAAGACAAAAAATGCAAATGAATGCGAACATTTCTCTCAATTGCATGGGCATATGAAATAATGATGCCTCTTCAAGACACCGTGACCATTCTTCCTGGGTATCAATAAAGTTCAGTTTTTCAGCAGCTGCTGAAAACGATAGAAAGAGAACACTGTTAACAGTTCGTAAATCTTCATATACTCCAGGCCGTGTATTAGGCCGCACTAAATTCGCAATATGGCAGCTTGAAAGATTTCCTGTCGGAATAGCCAACTTATGAAACTATAACTCTGATCAAGTCTCTCGCTTTTGTTTTGTTTGTTGTCATTCACATTTCACAATCCTCGCGCTTCTTGTCCACTGTTCAAAATTACATGTTTCGTTTTTCGGTAGAATTAAAAAGAGATGTTCATCTATAAACGAATATTAACTCTGTGAATAATTATTAAGTTAAGTAAGAATTATCAACTATTGCAAGCTTAAGAAGTGTTAAAGTGTCAAGTGCAAATGAAAAATACAACCTCAAAAGTTATCTGCGGTCATACTTCTATGTTATTAATGCTTTTGAGATGTGTGTCAACAGTTCCTTCACGTTTTGAACTGGTAGTAATGAGTTTTATTGAACGCAAATAAATACCACAATTATTGAAGTTAATTAACGTGATATACATGGTAGTTTTTAAGTGATCTAATGAATTGTTCCTAACAGTCCAGTTATGTCAATATCAATGCAAATGCATCCATTTGATTTATTTGTTCAATTATTCATTAGCTTTTAAAAATAAGTTCAAAAAAAAATAATGTCATACGCAGTTTTTAACTGTTTTTTTTGACGTAAATAAATAAATAAATAAATAAATAAATAATGAAAATCATCATTAGTATGAGTAAGTCTTCAATAACATATCCATTGTTACCAGAGACAGTCTCTCTCTTTACCCATTTTTTCACCATTTCAAAGGGGTGTGATTCATAAGATTGGGATAAATGGTAATAAATATGACTTTTTGATTTTTTTAAAGATGTTTATTTAAACAGGAATGTACACAATCAATATAAATGGCACATTAAATATATAGTTGCACAATAATATTGAATCTACTCTCTTATTGTGACTACATTACTATAAGCTTCTCCCTGAACATGCAGTTATTACACAGTAAACCCTCTCATTGCTTGTTAAATAATTCAAATCAAAAGTATATTATACTTCAGTTTCCATTACAAATTCATGCCAAATAATTCCCAATAGGCAGCCAAGCAGTACAAGATTAATATATTGTTTATTTATTGCCAGTTAAATACACATTCTTGCTGTGAAAAAAATTCAAGGTAAGACAACGGTTATTTTCAACATTAAAATTAGAGTATTGTACCAAGGAAATTCAAAATGCATGTGGAATTTAGAGAGAGATGCGGTGCTACTTGCCCAAAACCAGTATTACAAGTAATGTCACAAATGCTACTAATCAAATAAGGTTACAAACAAGCTACAAAAACTGAAACAATGTTGACAAGACTATTTACAAATACATTTAGATATACAAGACAAGTACATCTGTGAAAACTAAGAATTATAATAATTAGAGAGATGATTTTTATGTCCTAAAAATCTTGAAATATGCATCTATGACCTAAAAATTCTGAAATATGCAATTAAAAATAACAATATTTCATTTCATGTGATACTTGGAATGAAAAGATGTATTTTTGTGCAAACATAATATAACCTAGCTCACTTCTCAGGAGAAATAATTGAAGTAATTATGCACCTTCATTAAGGACATTGTCTTGTTTCATTTTTTCTGCTTGGTATAAAAAATATATCAAGAAATATCCTACATTTGCACAAGTATTTTATTGTCTATAGAAAAGAAAAAACACAAAGTGTGACAAGCTTTTTCTAATCAATGACTGCTCCCAAATAAATAGATTCTATGACAACAAGGAATGGTTTAGAGATAAGTCTCTCTTTAAACAAAATAAATATAGGAGCATAAAAATATTCTCTTATTATTATATGAATATGCACCAACAGGAAAAATTTGCCAAATTGCACTAACATATTAATCTACATAGCATCCAATTCTAACCACATGTCAAGGAATTTCATTTAGCTATGCCCTGAAGCAATAGACAAAATATGCAAAATCATAGATATGCACTCCCTATTAATAATAATAATAATAATAATAATAATAATAATAATAATAATAATAATAATAATAATAATAATTAATTACTGCCTTTGGTGTGTTGGAGTTTGTATTTCTATAGTAATTCCTCAGGAAGCACTCTCTTTTAAAAATTATAATTTCATTCTCTCTCACATGAGCATACCTGTCTCCCTTTCCCTAAGTAAAACCCATGTTCTTCACTATTCACTTTAGGGAGGTCTGAGAGCCTTCAAAATTTAACGTTTCATCTCCCACAATCTCTGTGTACAGGTTTCTTATAGAAATACCACAACCAATAAAATATAATCCTTGGTACTTGTTAAATAATACATAAAACAACACAAAATGATCATTGTTTATATTAATAAAACTGTATACTAACAAACTAATTAAAAAGTCTAATTGATTACCTGAAGTCAAACTACAATAAAATTTATTGGCAATTGCATCCTTAGTGAAATTGTCAATATCTGTGATTGGACGGGATCTTTTACGGGTCTTTTTGGGTGTGGTCAGAGCTTCTTGTTTTTTATATTTGTTGATAATACTATCAACTGACTTTACACCCACCTGTAAACACACAACATCTTGAAACAAAGAAAATTAGATTTATTACGATTAATACATGAGTAATGGTAAAGATAATTAACAACTATACTCATCCCAATTTTAATTAAGAAAATTACACTTGTAAGTTTTAAAAGATAAGATGTAGAAAAGAAAAGAAAAATCAATCTTACCTGTAATAATTTTGCCACTCGTGTTATTAAACAAGAGTGGGTAACATGGACCTTTTCTTCCACTGCTTCCTTCCACAGTCCACAAAATAAATTGATAATTCCCTTTTGAAGAGAACTTTGAATACGTGTTATCTTCAAAGGTTCAAAATTAAGTATAGACTCGGATGTTGTTGGGCTATCCATTATTTTTCAGTTATAATTAAAATGAATTCAGAAAAAATAATAATAATAAATATAATTAATCTAAAACAAGAAATACTAAAGGGACACTTAACAACAACAAATAATAAACTACAATAACTATTTCAATTAACTTTATTTTTATTACTAAAGAAAACAATTGGAAAATAATAAATAAAACTCAAAAACGCCTAGTACTACTAAATAAATAAATTGAACGATAAAACGCAAAGAACGAAGAGCACCAAAACGCCAAATGCAAATCTTTAGCAACACTCGTAAACTAACACAACTTCACTTGTATGGCTTTGAATGTTGGCGAAATCTACGGAAGTAGTCATTGTTTCATTGCAAACTTAAATTTTACAAAATGTCCCTACCGCTTGATAGTAATATATACAGGGTATTTGTGTGACGGTTGGCAACAACTTTTGCCAACATAAAACGAAACGAAACTACCCTAAATCGAGTATAAATGTATGTTCTCATCCGACAGTGACATTTTTCAAAAGTTGTCCCGTTAGTTCGGCTTTTTAGCTGGCCAGCACAATAACTTCTGCATCCTTTTACATGCAACAATAGAACTTTGAGACAATAGAGTTCTCGGTCAGCTGGATTTACTGTACACATTCGTCCAATTGTTTTTGATGATCTTTGTCTCTTCTTCCATTCATTTTTACTCGAAGAATAATGCTCAGGTATTTGAACATAAAGAAACTCCTTAGCTTGTTCATCAGAAGCACATATTTTGAAGTAGCCTGTTAATTTTGTATCTGTAGTAGCTGCTCTCTGCAGAGCACTTTCCTCCTCTCCAGGTTGAAAATACACTTGTTGCTCTTCTGGTAGATGCACAGGTAATCTCTCAATCTCGTGTGATCGGTCTTGTAGCGGTCTTTCATGAATTCTCCACATTGCTACAGGTGCACTTACAAATCTCACATTTAAGTAAGTACGAACTTCATTGTTAGATTTAGCTTCGTTTTCTCCCTCACTCAAGTTTAGAGCAGCAGCATCATGTCTTTATAAATATACTTGTACAAATACTTTACAGATTTAATTGATGAACATACTTCTACGTTAATATGTGCTTCAAATTTCAGACACAGGTAAGGATTATATGGCACGACCCATCTGTTGTCCAGTCCATTACTTACCTTTTGTCCATTATTTCTTTTGCAATAAATCGAGTAACAATTAGCATTTAACTGAGTCTCTTCTGTAAACTCCTTAGGGAAACCCTTTGTGCAAATACTATTTTCCATGCAATGTGCTATGATTTTAAAGTTCCACATGGACCATGTATCATACAGCGCTGAACGATATCCAATAAACGGGGATTCTCTGACTGGTTTGGTATTTCTGCACATGATATGACATCTACATCACTTGCATCTCTTATCTTATTTTCCGTACATAAAATCAGCAACATGTGACAATGAGGTAGCCCTCTTTTCTGGAATTCAATTGCATGAACATTAGCAACCACAACACCAAATATGAATTTCTTATATAGGTCCTCTATGAGCTCTCTCAATTTTAAATAAAAAACTCTAGTTACCAAATCAGGACGATTTTCAACTTTTTCATATGGTTGCAAATTGCAGGTTATCTTTTTCCAATTCGGGTTAGCAGTGAAGGTAATAAATAAGTCTGGCTTACCGTATCTTGCGACTATGGTCATTGCATCTGCATAATTTTGAACCATATTGCGAGGACTCCCAATAAATGTTGAAGGCAAAATAACTGGTAGGCCAGCATTAATATTATTTGGTCGTTCTTCATTATTAAAAAAGTCTCTCAACCCTTTATATCTTCCTGTTCTTAATTCTTGTTGGTGTGGTTTTACATAAGCTAATCTTGAGCTTTCCACTTTCATATAAGCATCTACAATATACTGCTGCAAAAGTTTATCGGAGGAATGTAGTAAACTGAAATTGTCACGAACTGCCTAACGATAGCAATAGTACTGCAGTTGTGTGGTAGAATCCCTAACTGCAGTTCTATATATATCAACAACCGGCGCTGCAACCGGTAGCGGTAGCGCAGTGCATCAACTGATGTCACTGCAGCGCCTCTAACCGGAAGGTCCTAGGTTCGAGTCCTGACGGCGGCAGGATTTTCGACATTAGCTTTCCAGCTAGGTCGAATTCAGTCGCTGTCTGGAGGAGAATTCTAGCGGCCGGCTGCTCTGATCGGTAGTTTTCCGTGGTTTCTCCGATCAACACCAGGCGAATGCCGGAGCAGTACCTTACCAAACGGGCCACGGACCGCGCGCGATCTGTCCTTCCTTGTCCTATCCTCTCCCCTTACACACACACTTACACTAACATGCACTACACTACTACATAATCCGGGAGACAGGTCGGGAGCTAAGAGCTAGTCCCGGCTGGGGCGGTGCCCCGCTGGTGGGAGAGTCCTGGTTAGGGGGAAATCCCACTAGCCGACGGTAGGTCGGTGCCGGATCTCGCCATCCAGCGGGGGAAGATCACCGCCATCTCCCGAGAAAAAACATGCACTACACTAACGGGACTAATGACCCAAGCAGTTGACGCGCCCGGAAACACGAAAAAATCAATCAATCAATGAAACATGCTGCATGCCTGACTGCCATCCTGAATCACCACAGGGAAACAGGAGTGGATAGCTCATAGGGTCAACATGAGGATTCATGTTCGATATAATGGAAATTCTCTTTGAGCTTTTTGATCTTACTACGAAGTCAAATTTTTCTGGTTCCTCCCCCTCATCAAACATAAAGGCTGCAGCTATTTCCTCCGATACTGGAATATTGTACCGACGCTTGTCAAATGAATTTTCCAAGGAGAATTTTAGCTCCATATTTTGAACATGACCCGTAATGTCCTTCACGTGTTGAAAAAGCTGAGCATAAGGATTTGTATGAAGAATAATTTCCTGTAAACTCTGCATAATATATCTATCACAAAAACGATTTTCATGCCTACCTATACGTTTATTTAGAGCTTCGCTTGCATCTAAAATGAATAAACTTGCATATGATGGCTGAATGTTATTTTCTGGAATCAAAGGCTCAACAGCATGATATATCTGTCCATGAATTTTTAGACAATAAGGCCCTGACCCTCGTAAATGAACAGCATTTAACTGAACAGATGCGAAAGCTAGAGCATTATTATACTGCCGTATGTTTTCAAGATAATTTCTTGTTGTCGAATCATTTGCTTCGATTAGCTCTCTAAGAAACTGAGGCACGGCAATTGGTGGTAATTTTATTTTCCCCTTATGGCAACATATAGAAGTGTTCTTCTCACCTCGGAAAAGTTTTGTAGAACAATGACTACATCTATAGTCCATTCCACCAACACTGAACAATGGAACTTCACTGTCAGATTTATATATTCTGGCAGCATCTTAACTAAGTGGAAGGTCTCTGCTTGCACTTCTGTTGCGACGGATGCCATGCGTTTCATCACCTTGTCTGCTTGAACTTGCACGTTCATGCGTTTCATCAGCTTGTCTGCTTGAACTTGCACAGAGCCCGCCTTTCCCGTTTTCTTCTGTCTTCTCTTTCCAGTGTAAGAGGTCTTTTACGTGGCATATTTGTCCTAAATAAAAAAAACATCTATGAACATTGAGGATTTAATGTTAATGGAACTAAAATGTAATTCTTAAAATCATAATACATAGTGCTATTTAATTTGCAGAATTTTTTCTTGAATATATTTAATAATCAGAACATATATCACTTAACTAACCTTTATTTCAAGTCCCTCTGCACTATTTAGCTGCACCAAGACGTAGGCAGAAGGAAGGTTGAACCTATCAAAACAAAATATGGAAAATAAAATTGTTGAAAAAACGCATGCTTATATTATAAATAACCGCAAAATAGAGTGAAAACAGTTTAATTTAGGTCTGAAGAATAACAGATACAAATATATTAGGAAAAATTTTAAGATAAAAAGAAAATTTTAAAAGGAATAGAATCATAAGAAAAAATTTTAAGAGATTATTTAACATTAAAAAAAGAACTTTTTGTCCTAAAAATAAATAAAAAGACATTCATGAACATTGAGGATTTAATGTTACTGGAACTAAATTTAATTCTTAAAATCTTAATATTTGCAAGTAACAGGAATTTCGAAATTCTTATGGGCCAAGATACAAACGACTGTGGCACTCTTTAGTGTAAAAAAAGATAAAAGTGAGCCATACAAACAATGTTATCTACTGCACATATTGGAGTATGTTGGCAGAATGCAATTGACTTGCAATGTAATTGGATATTACTAACCTTTAACCACTGGTAAACCGCACTGCACCAAGCGGTTCTGCACTGCACCATGCTATTCTGCTGCACCAAGATGCATGCAGAATTAAGCTATGTGCTCGTAAAAAAACTTGTACCTATCAATTCAAAATATCAAATATAAGACACTAATATAAAAATTGCATAGAACTTATCTCTGCGTGCGATGTAATCGGATACAATATACTAACCTTCGCTGTAAGCCAAATTCGCTGCTGTAACTAAAATGGCTGTTGAACCGCACCGAACCGCACGCTGCACCCAGATAAATGTACGCGGTTTCAAAATTCGCTTTCAGCAGTTACAGGTTCGCCAACTCAAATTTTGCGAAGAACGTTGAGTTCTTGTTACAGTTATTTTTTTGTGAATACCTTATTACACTTTGTTGTTAGTCTGTAACTCAATAAACTTTTTTTAATGTACAACTTTCATTGTTCAATTTGTTTATATTTGGCCATGCCCTCGGAGAAATGGGGTTATAATATAGATATGCCACAGGTTTCCCAACTCATATATTGCGCAGGACGTTGTGTTATTGTTTTAATTATTTGTTTGTAAATAACTTTTTAAGAATTACGAAAATGCAAAACTGATTACAATGGCGGGAATAGCAATTTTTTTACACCGATAAACACTTTGATCATACGAATCCATCCAGTAGTTATCTAGATCTCAGATCCCCATTTTACTGTATTAATTATATGGATTACTCGACTATCTACGTCTGTAAGTGAGGTGAATTCTATCTCTGTAGAATAATTCTCGCTTCTTTAAACAGTTCTTTTTTTATAATTTCTGTTGAAGTTTTCTGACTTACAACACGTCGTCTCGAAGAAATATTTCCACAGCTTGGAGCGGTGACGGCGACCCAGATCCTTTCAAGGTCGTGGCAATCCCTTGCTTCGGCGAACACGTTCTCTGGTGAATCGCTACCACAGCCCTTCGAATTTTATACAATATGACTGCAATATCTCCGCGTAATGAATTTCTTACGTGATGAGAGCCAAAAAAAGCTGGAAATAGAAAGAAATATTTCCTATAGCACATGCTTTCTACTTCAGTATACGTTCTTGAACGTTGAAATATATTATTTCCTAGTTGATAGAAAAATAGTATATTTTTACCCAAAACAAAGCTGGAAATAGCAAGAAATATTTCCTATAGCACATGCTTTCTACTTCAGTATACGCTCTTGAACGTTGAAATATATTATTTCCTAGTTGATAGAAAAATAGTATATTTTTACGTAATCCGCGTGAATTTATCAGAATATTCATGATTTAAAATTCTTAATTTTCTCATATATGGTATGGTTATTTTAACATGAGACGAATTACCTTTTCAAGCTTCTTATCGTCCAAATACGGCGAATTCTCCTCTCCATCCAACACGTACAATTGCAGTGCGTCCAGATCGGCGGTCGGCAGCAAAAGAGAGAGCTTTTCGTAACGGTGCTTTGCGCTAGTGCTGATATTTTCAAGGAAGATTTTTGATTGGTTGTTGTTCCATTCTACGCGAGTGCGTTCAGTAACCGTTCGTAACGTTCATTTACTGCTTGCGCGATCTCTTGCAATTCGGTAACACTAAAATTGCATCCAGTCGTGTCTTGACGTTCTCGGGTACTTCTCAAAAATCAATGGAACCGACATATGGTCGGTTACAATATATAGATTCCTATTTACATTTAATACAATATTATAACTTCGAGAGAGAGAAAAAATAATATAAACAAATCACACTTGTGAGTAATACATATATACAGTTTTTATAATAATATATAATTGTTTAATATCATCAGCAATTCATGGCGGCTTTAAGCGATCTTTTGGAAAGCGTGACAATATCCTTGATGGCGCGTAGGCTGTTCACTGAGATTGAAAATTCTTTTGCTGGGACAAGCTTCAAGCCTCAAATAAAAATTTGTCGATAGTTTATTTACGTACACTTTAATACTACTAATGTTTAATTCCCTTTGGATTTGTGCGTTAGGAATAAACCAGGGAGCTTTGGTAACCAGTCTTAGGAATTTGTTTTGGATGATTTCTAATTTATTAATATGAGTGTTTACTGCGCCTCCCCATACTGAGCATGCATAGGTGAGTGACGAACAGATTATATATTTATAAATTGGTACTCCATTTTCTACTCTTAAAGCTGAGTTTTTATTTACTAGTGGTTAAAGTTTTTTTGCGTGCAATATCAACCATGTGGTCCTTCCATGTTAATCTCCTGTCTAATTTGACTTCTAGGTATTCGACGGGTTGGTTATTGTTTAGATAGAGAACCGGATTGTTATAGATTGTTAAAACTGGAATGGGTTATAAATCTTTTAAGCGAAAAAAAATTTAAACTTGTGATTTATTAGAGTTTATCTGGATTCTCCATTTATCAGTCTATTTAATTAAATCAGGTATTTAAATCATGTTATAGGTATTCCAAGGCGATAACCTTCTTCATGTTCATGATAAGTTCTTCATATCGTGCATGAATGGCGGTGTCATCTGCGAAATGAAAAATACAAAAATCAGTCAACATTTGAGGACAGGAGTCAAATAGTAATGGAACAAATGTTCCAAGTGAATGAGTATTCTCCATAATAATCAAATATCTACACATGTCCAAAATCGCATTACTGATTTAAAACTAGCAGGTGATACCAAAAAAATGCCCAAAATTCAAACTTTGATTTACAAATAACTTTGCCACCGTGAAAGAACAGTAAGTCATATGAACAAATACTTGCTTCTATAAGCCTGTAGGGGGTTAATATCAAATAGACAATGTTTCGCGATATAGCCCTACACAATTCAAACAATAAAATTTCAACAAAATAAACTAGTTACTCAATACCACAGATGCCTAACGTACTACGATAGAATCAAATATTTTCCAACATACCGTAGATTAGTACACGCTCATGGTCATTCAGCGATCATTAGCAAAGTACTTGGAAGACCTTTATGTACGCAACAAAGTATTGGCATAATTTTCAATAGCAAAGTCAGTTCTCGGCCAGTTCGTGTATTTCATTTAAATTAGTCAGCCAGCCGGGTGGCGGCGCCGGCAGTGGCGGCGCCGGCGGTGTCGCGCGCTCGCTGGCTACCCCTCACCCGTGACGTCAAGCGGCCAGTAGGTCGACCGGCCGGCCGGGCGGCCTGCTAGGTGCGGGCGCGCCCGGTAGTTCACAATTAATTACTCGAAAGCTTGAAGAGTAATTAATTTAATTTGTGCGTAATTAATTAGCAGTTAAATCGTTCTACAACATGGCATATACGGTTTTGTGGTAATCGTTTTTCGTAGTGCCAGCGGAAACCGGAAGTACTAGTTTATAATTAATTATTCGGAAGTTTGAAGAGAAATTAAGTTATTTTTTCCGTAATTAATTAGCGATTAAATCGCTCTACAAGATGGCACATTTGGTTTTGTTGTAACTGTGGTACATCCAGCGTAATCTTCCGCTAGCTTACTGTTAATTACGCAAAAATTTGAAGAGCAAAGAAATTAATTTTTGCGTAATTAATTATTGGTTGATTTTTTCCTGTTTCCGGACGCGTCAACTACTTGGGTCATTAGTCCCGTTAGTGTAGTGCATGTTTTTTTCTCGGGAGATGGCGGTGATCTTCCCCCGCTGGATGGCGAAATCCGGCACCGACCTACCGCCGGCTAGTGGCGTTTCCCCCTAACCAGGACTCTTCCAACACCGCGGCACCGCCCCAACCGGGACAAGCTCTAAGCTCCCGACCGAACTCCCGGAATATGTGATAGTGTGGTGCATGTAAGTGTGTGTGTGTAAGAGGAGAGGATAGGACAAGGAAGAGGAAGGACAGATCACGCGGTCCGTGGCCCGTTTGGTAGGGTACTGCTCCGACATTCGCCTGTGTTGATCGGAGAAACCACGGAAAACTACCGATCAGAGCAGCCGGCCGCTAGAATTCTCCTCCAGACAGCGACTGAATTCGACCTAGCTTAAAAGCTAGTGTCGAAAATCCTGCCGCCGTCAGGACTCGAACCTAGGACCTCCAGGTCAGAGGCGCTGCAGTGACATCAGTTGATGCACTGAGCTAACGCTACCAGTGCGTAATTAATTAGAAATTAAATAGTTCTAAATGGTGGTATATGGCATATGTGGTTTTGTGGTAACCTATTTTTGTTGTGTCAGCGTACGAGATGTCCAAAATTCTTTTTTGTGAAAGCAAGCGACCTGAGAGGTTTGTTGATCAGTGGTGTAAGATGGTATTGTACATCAGTGCTATATTGTCGGTCTCCAGGAAAGTGTAATTCTTCACTACGGACATGAGAAGAGGTAATTAGATTCATAATGTATTTACTTGAGTTAATTGTGGAACATTTAATTCATGAGAAGTTGTGTAGCGTTCGAAATACGTTGCAAGTTGAAAGGAAGGGTGCGTGCAGATATAATTAAATGGAAGATTTGAAACATCTACACGAACTAGAGTATTAAATAATTAATGTTGGTGAAAATTAAAGCATTTGATTCACAATTGTATAATTGAATTGTGAGCAGTAAAGGTGTGACGTTAGAGAATCAATCTCTCCTTAAACTAAAATGTATGACTCCAATTTAGAATTGTGAAAGTATTATTGGTGTAAATCCTGAGAGACTTTCTGTCTCCATTTTTGCCAGATGTGTAATATTCTTTTAAATTCAACATGTTCTGTTGCATTATCATAATTTGAAGACTTAAAGAGACTGATAAATGAATTTGTGCATATTAATGTATCAATTATCAATCAGCAATATGCATGTATGGATTGTGAACCAATTATTTATTAATGAAAAAAGAGCTTAAAGAAAGGTGAGCCTTCACTTTCATTAACTGGCATTGTTGACAAATATTTGCTATTTGTAACTTATATTCCAATTTACTTACCATAAGGAATGTGTAAAGAGTTGTTAATTTCTGTTAAGTTAGGGATGAGATCCTGCAGTTTCTCTGTGTTAGTACAATTTTTTATTTGAGATTGTGCAATATCACAAATTGTAAAATAAATAGCTGAGTGGAAGGAGAACAGTTACCCAGCTATTTCGACTTCCATAACGTTTCAGCAAATGTTTCTCCATGAATTTCTTCTGATCGTAATTTGTACGATGTGATTTCATAGCATGTAGAATTAACAGATGACAGGATTGTTATGTGGCCCTGAAGGGCAAAGAGAGCAGAATGTTGTAATGTATGGCAATGAACTAGTATTATCATTTATGAGTTTTGGGAATGATACTCCATACTGTCTTGAATATTAAAAACAATGAAAAGCTTTGTGAATTTTGAATTTTATTTATCCTTACAATTTATGTATAAAAGCTACAGAATGTTTATTTCATTGTTTACATTTTAAATTAAATTTCCGTTGCTGTGTATTGATCAAATTTGGATGTAAATTTTTTATTGAAAATAAGGAAATTGTTATAAGGAATATATAATTCTGAATTGTTTTTGGAGCAAATGGAATGATGATGTTCATTCCAAATGACTAAGTTATTTGTTCAAAGAAAATAATTTCATTTTCACACATCTTTTAAAAAGCTAGTTGTCTATAATCCTCAGAATAGTTCTAGAAACATTACTTCTGTGTTGTTGTTTCTTTGTTTTTGTTGTGTTTTGGGGCACAGGAATCCAAACAATTGTACAGTGTAGAAGAATTATTTTTGAATTGTTTTTCTTTTGTTGTTGTTTTTTTTTGGGGGGACATGCAGATGTCTATGTGTACCACAGTTCTTTATTGAAGATCATTGTTTGTTTCAAGAAACATTGCACTTGCTTTTCTTTCCGTCGGAAGTGTGTAGAACAACACAGGCAAGAACCTCGACTAAAAAGTCCCCGATTTCCCATTGAGGAAATCTCAAAAATATTATGCATTTAGTTGACCAACCACGGAAGGCACGACCCACGCCGCCGCCGCCGCCGACTGTCAGAGCGTTGCGTCACAATATAGTCATGGAACACGCCGTCAAAATTCCCACGGCGCGTCGTGCATTTGCAACTCTTCGACCAGGCGTCGTTATCCCTAAATGAGCTTCGCTCAGCGTGGGCGTTGCCTCAGACGTCCGATACTTCACTGCCGATCCGTCGTCAGACGTGTCGAGTTCATTTAATTTAATTGTTCTTTGGAGGCTTCTACAAGGAATGCACGTTTGGGAGAATACAGGCAAGTTTACGACCAAAAAATTAAAGATTGTGGATCTGTGGACTCAAAATCATTTATTTTTCAACTAGAAATAAACAATTACAAGAAAAAATCTGAACTCCAATATCTGGGAAGCGTTACACGAACGCAAACCTCGCATTCGTAAGTGGCACTGCGCTTGCTCAGCCACAGTGACGTTCATAAAATATATCCTTTTCAATCATAATTCTAAACTATTTCTTTAATAATTATTCTTTACTTCGGCTACCAGCTGGTGCAGACGTCATTAATACCTAATCAAGTTTACAAAAATAACTATTTTATGAGTTCATGAGTTATTCACAATTAATATTCAGATTGAACACTTTATTTAATAATATCGGCAATGTCATGCACAAAAGTATTGTAAGCAACACTCATTAATATTCTCGTTACAATTGCAGAATTTTGAGTTTGTTTCTCTTTAAATTATTTTTTTTAAATATTCAATTAAATCAGTTCTTTAACTTTTGTCTCAATTTGGACAGTAATTTAATTATACAAGATTTTAAGTATCCCTGTCTCTGTTTACACGGGGCGCCATATTCAACTTGGCGGACCACCTTAATCAACGTTTCAATTCGCTGTCTCAGGTTCTTGACGCGTGGGCGGGGCATATATTCGGCAATGTCGCGTTAGTTACAACATTTATAACTCAAGAACGTATGTACCAATTTTAATTATTTCTGATTTGTTGGATTCATCTCTTCCTCGAACAGCAGAATACAATTAAAATGTCGGAAAAATTCACGGGATGGCGCTGTAGAACAAAACTAAACATTCATTTCAAATGCAATCCACAACACACTCGACAAAATTTTTTGAATCTATATTGTTATATAAGTCCTAAATGAAGCGTTCTATGGCATTAAAAACTTAAATTTTGAGGTCAAAGGCTTCAAAGAAATGTTTATCTCACCGTAATCAGGATGAGATCGTCTTGAACATTCTACTATCTTTTTGCTGGTCCGGCGCTTCTCGATATTATCCCAACAGGTAAGAGAGGTGCAGAATCTGCAACTAAATGTGAATGAGATGGACAGAGAGAGGCAGAGGCAGACAGAGAAAGACACACACAGGTGAGAGAAATGGAGAGAGAGAGAGAGAGAGACGGAGAAAGAGACTGCGAGAGAAAGGGAGAGGGAAAGAGAAAGAGGGAAATGAAGGGCAGAACAATGTATGCCGGATTCCGCTAGTATTATAATATGATTTGGTGGTTTCTCCGGTCATTTCCAGGCGAATTCGAGTACAGTAACTTTACAAAGAGAGTCACGGACCATGCGTGATCTTTCTTCTCCCCTCCTTGTCCTACCCTTACCCCTTATTTATGCACACTGACACTATAAATGCCCTACACCATCGTACATGTCGGGAGCTCAGTCGGAAGCTTAGAATTTGTCCGGGCTGGGGTGGTGCCCCCATGGCAGAGATATATAAACGAGGGAATCTGAAGCAAGCCGATGTGTATGGCGGTGCTGGATTTCACCTTCCAGCGGGGAAGGGATACCACCAACAGAGGGAATACAACATTCACTACACTAACGTGTCTAATGCAGTTGACTTGCCCGAAAACATCAATCAACCTTAGTATAGTATGGAGGAGGTATTCATTCGTCTAATTCTTATTGTAGGGTACGGCTCTCATTCACTGTGAACTGTTGGATTCGATTCTAAACAAGGCTTGTAGTGTTCCTTCTTCACAACATATTTACAACTGCGCACTTTGAATACTGGAGGCTTTCTTATAAAGTGCTTTCTTATAAACGTGAATTGGTAATTATGCGGTGGATAGAGTGTAGATTGTTTATAGTGAACGCGAAGGCCGAAGGCCCGAGCCTCGTTGTGACTTAGATCCTGGCGATCGAAGCGAGAAAACTTGCTTTTGAAAGTAATTTGGCATTACAATGTAGCGGAGACAAAGTGTATGCGAAGACTTTGCACTGTGGAATAATGAACCGAAACCGAAGAGACCGAATCTTCCTCGACATGACTGGTTCTTTTACGTGACCCGTACCCTAAACTAAGAATTAACCAATCATTCTTATTTATTTCATGTCTGTGCTGATGAAATGTATGGCAACGGCCATGTGCGCAGCTTCCTGAAGCTGTATCCCGAGCACTACGAGGCGTTCGTGGGCGCGGAGTGGCAAGGCGTGGAACGGCTGCAGCAGGACAGGCCGTTCGTGGCCAAGGCCGTGACCTTCGCCTACGACATGTCCTCCATGTTGGACAACATGGAAGACCAGCCGCTGGTAGAAGAAATGGCGAAGCGGACGGGCGAGCGGCGGGGCAAGGACGGCGTCAGCGCAGCGGCCATCGATGTGAGTTGCGCGCGGCGCCCTCCCAACCGACACACACACACACACACGCGCGCGCGCGCACAAACATATACATGCACACAAAACACATACATGTGCGAGCGTATGCAAACGTCATTACTAGTGATGGTAGACTTTAGCACTTTAAATATTAAAAAATAGCATTTTGAAAACAAGGCTATACACACACACACACACACACACACACACACGATCGCGCGCATGCACACATGCACACACACATACACACGCAAACACACGTTCATGCTTCCATGCACACAAACACATACACATACGCGCGCGTATGCACACGTTATAACTAGTGATGGTAGACTTTAGCACTTTAAATTTTACAAAATCGCATTTGGAAAACAAGACTATAGCATTTTATAGCATTATAAAAATGAAGCTTAAGCACTTTGTGGTATTTGTTGAAAAAATTATTATTAAGAGAGGGTTCTTTGAGATAAAAAAATATGTTGATGTTTTTTAGATTTTCCCATTAAAATCAGGAAATAAGGGAAAATAATTCAATATTTTGCTATTTATGAACTTCTACAAATATTTAAAGAAGTTTTAAATCCATTGAATGATTTCTGTCTTGTATAGAACTTCATGCTTCCATGTAACATGATTCAAAGAATAGGAAAATAATGATCTTGCAACTTGTAAATACTTATTAAAACAACACACTATTTTAAAAGGTCGTGTATTTTGTTAAATGAAATCAATTTATTAAATAACTATATTAAATTTGTAACACATCAGTAGAAAGTTAACTGAGAGTGCAAGATTAACTTCGCAGAAGCGCTCATTTTCATTGCACTCATATATCCTTTATTCATTCCCAGTTTGTGGTACCGGGAGAGAAGGCTCACGGCGTCAATGATGACATTGCAGTGCCTTTGATCGGGAGATTCTAGCTTAGAGTCCAGACGGTGGTTAAATTTTCGACATTAGCTACTTAGCTAGGTTCGCTGACCGGAGAATTCTAGCGACTGGCTGCTCTGTTCGGTAGTTTTCCGTGGTGTCTCCGATCAACACCAGACGAATGGCGGAGAAGTACCCTAACAAACAGGCCACGGAGGGCACGCAATCTTTTCTTCCTCTTCCTTGTTCTATTTCACCCTTTACTTACACACACACACACACACACACACACACACACACACACACTACCACACATACCAGGAGACCGGTTAGGAGCTTAGAACTTGTCCCAACTGGGGCGGTGCCCCGCTGGTGGGAGATACCTGGTTGCAAAGTCCCTGCTAGCCGACGGTAGGTCAGTGCCGGATCTCATCTAGCTCGGGAAGATGACCGCTACCTCCGTAAGAAAAATCATGCATTACACTTACGGGGCTAATGATCTTAGCAGTTGACCCGCCCGGAATCATCAATCATCAGTCATCGCCAGTGGCAGCAGTCTGATTTGTCGCGTTCTACTTGATTTGTCCAATGCTTTGGATATTTTTCATTCCGATACCTTTACTGTCTGGATACTTTGAATGAGATGAAAGACTGATATTGGAAGTGGTAAATGCTTGGCCCAAAACCTCAACTGGTATGACACTCTATTTCTGCTTTTCATTGCGAGTTGGTGGGAATATGGGAAGATCACTGGAAAAGTTACTGCTATCGCCTATCAATAGGGAACCAGTGTCGGCGTCATTATGTGTGTCTCAATCTTCAAGCCCCAAAAAGTTTATTACATTTAGCACACTTACGCACGCGCAAGCATCTATACGTACTCACACCTCCGTAAGTAACTGTACTTCACAAGTAACTGTACCCCCACAAGTAACTGTACTCCTAACTAACTACCTAGTCACTGTAGCTAGCACCTACTCACCACCAGCAAGCCGGAACACACTACCACTCACGTGCACGATCGAATACAAACACACACAAACTCGAGTTCACACGCACACACACATACACACACCTTTCCATATTCACACGCGCACACACAATGGCCTCTTACCGAATAAGTGTCATATTCAAGTCGGCGTGCGTCGTAATAATTCTACTTTTGCAAAATATATGGTAATGTAACATGAAGCCACTTGCGTAATCATAAATTCGTTACATCACACTCGTTATAATTAGCTACAGAAGTCTGCAGGGTTTCGGTTGAAAAATCGAAGTTTGGTTTATATTTCTGCAACAACAAAAAAATCTAAAATGTTACACAGCTTCTCCTCATACAACCGTTTTAGTGAAAATCGCATCTTAATATTTGCAAATATTCAGGAGATACAGTACTTGACAAAGTGCTGGAGATCTTAGGTGAACACCTTAGATTCTAATCAAAGGTTTTCCTTTGTTTCATATCCCATGAGTGCCAGCAATCTAGAGCAAAAATATTGTATCAGGAAAAGGTTCAAGTTTTGTATTTAATTTACAAACCCCGTTTATTCCTATCCGCTGACTGCAATTGGACAAACTCAGGGGCGGATGTATATATGGACTAAAGGGGCTTTAGTTCGGGGCAGCACGTTTTAAGGGGAGGTAAAGTTTTCAAAAATTACAATATTTTGAATTTTAATGTCATGTTCATTTCAAACGAAAACTTAAATTAACCTACACCTTTTTCTTTCTTCGACATATACCATTTATGAAAGAGTCAGATATCAGTTTCGGTATTGGTTTTTGCTTCAAAGGAAACGGCATCAGCCACAATGTATATTTTTAACATGTAAAACAATGTAAAAATATTTATTCCCAATCAGTATAGGGGTATCAGTATCACACAAATCATAATCTCTTTTTTTTATAAATAGTATAAAGTCTCAAGAGGCAGCAAAATTAATGGAGCCCAGGGCGGCGACAAATATAACTCCGCCCCTGAACGAAGTAACTGATAGCAAAGGTATGCGTAGCGATTCCTGATGGTTGAGAAATGGTTGTTGGCGTAAATGTTCAAATGTAAATTTCAGAAATAAACGTGCAAATGGAAGGAAAAAATATCAAACCTATTTATTTCATAACTATTTTTGTGACCACAGCTTTACAAACGTGTACTTTGCAATAATCAAAAGCATTATTTTGACTGTTACAAATAAAACTGAACTAGTATGTATTGATATATTCGATATTATTTCAATTATGAGAAAATAAATGAAATATTGTAAATCGACAACTACGAATTACTGAATGTTTAAAACAAAATTAATGGCTTTCGCGTCGTTGTATTTATTGTGTTCATCCTTTTAAAGTTTAAAGCTCGTGATTGTATCTAGTTCTTCCTTACGTGATGTTTGTAGCTTCGAGAATGGTGTTCTTTAGTGAATTAATTTCTCTAGACTCATGTGACTCTGAGACTTAATTGGCAGTTTACTTGAGTTATATGTCAAACTGTAAGACTTCAGAAGGCGACCAAAACCAATTGGACATTGATTGCGAGTTTCAACTAAAACTCTTACGTAGTTGGATGGGTCACATTAACTTACGTGGCAGTCATATTTTATGACAAAATAACCGTATTTTGAGTCGTTTGAGAGAATTGTTGGTTCCCCACAAAACATTGAATTAGCCGATTTCATTAAATTCACTAAATCAACCACCTTAACGATAGCGATGAATGAAAGGGTAGAATTCACATTGCCATCAGCAAAATGCCTGCGCAGCAAATATTTAGTGAAAACTCTCACTTCTGTAGTATGAGAATACTAATATACAATTGAAAATATAGTTGTATAGTTTCTGGCTCACGCGTGATAGTTATACCTCGGGGAAAACTAAGTTTGTTACTACGTTTCCAAATCTCCCAAGCTTGAAAGAAATTTTGCGAATTAGGGATATGGGCCACACAAGGTGGATTACTCGATTCTGTGGGTGGAAAAGAGGACAGGGTAAGGAAGGACCGCTTGCGGTCCGTGACTCTTATTGTAGTTTGCTACCCCGGCATTCGTCTGGAAACTAGTATCAGAGCAGATTGTCCACGATATATTTTTCTAATTTTATGCAGGTGTATTATATTTCAGATGCAATCCTGCACAATGCTCAATGTTAGATGAAAAGTGTTAGTTAAGGACATTGTACTTCGCAGACCTATTGGCAAACCTAAAATCTCGTAAGTAATATTGAGTTTCTTAATATAGCAAACATAACATAAACATCAGATAAACGCTTAATGTGTAATTAATAAAAGAAAAATACACAAAAACCTAAAACTCATCTTACAATGCAAAATACAGTCAAATAAGAACATATGAATAAATTACAAAAACAGATGCTGCTTGAATTCTCAATGCACTAGCAGATAATAAGATTAAGAGGAGAACGAGATAATTTGAAAGAAGTTAGGTAGTTTACCATTGCTTTCGTCGCTCAGCCAGAGACTGCTGAAACACAACAAGCGACCATTGACAATCATTTTAACATTCAACGTTTAACACCTTTCACAACACAATAGTAGTTTATACAATTAGTGTTACAATTGGTATAGTGTTAAGCTTTATTGCATGAGTACATGTTATGAAAACGAGTGACGTTAGGAGCGAGTTTACAAATTTGCACTAATGCAATAAAGCAACATTATAAACGAGTTGCATACGCCATTTTTTTGTATAACAGCATTATACATTTTTAAGTGAATCAAACTTCATTTTGCCGAACAGTTTTCTTGTGACGTCTCAGGTATTTGATATCTGTGCGAGGAAACGGTGGTCGGCTGTTCCGTTTACCGCTACCTCCCCAAGGTTCTCTCGATACGATTTGTCTGAATGTGTGATGACGCAACCATTTGTGCCGTAATAGTTATTTTCGTAATCAGTGTTGTATACGTAAACTTGTATATATAGTGTTTTATAGCTTACTTCCACGACGTCACGAGAGAAAGTATTCTAATGTTGCGGCAATAAACGGTTTCTCGACAGAAAACCTCGTATTTTGGGGCTGTAATATCGAAAAAGAGGATAGATCTTGATCCCATGTGTAGTATTTTTTATCACGTTGTGTAATCAGAATCCAAGAGTAGTGGGTCTTTGATGCCCAAAAATTGGTTGACGGTGAAACGCCTGTCTGCTTGTTCGTCTGTTTGTCTGTGGTCAGCTACTACATCTTTGAGACTATTTTCTACGAACTTGATTTTCGCCGGTCGATCTGATCTCAGGGCCTTGCGAGTTTGTATCGGATATTTTGATTTTTAATGGTACATGAACGCTCAACATTTTCAAAATATTCGCAAAAATGACTCCCGATTTTTTAAATATTTTTTCTCCTATAGAGCCAAGGAAGTTTTAAAAAATGGTTTTATTTTCGTTGAACTCTCTGAATTTTCAAAAATTGCAGACGTTCAAAATTTTTCAAAGGTAATTTTTAAAACAAGAACTTATAAAAGTCTTTATAAAACGGCTTTCATTTTTCCTTCGTCTTTTTATCCTTAGTCTTTTTTTCCTTAGTCGGATAATGTAAAGTACTTTTATAAAATGGAGGAGGTCCTATTTTCGTTGAGGGATTCGTTTATTCATGGAATGTGTACAAAATATATACATATTCCAAGTATTATTAGCGCTTCTTAATCCAATCCCAACGCATACCAGAAAAACCGTATTTGACGCCACCCGCTGATTAGGCTCGCTGACACGGCATTGCCAGCTCGCTGACACGGCATTCAATGCGGAGGTGTAAACTATTTTTGAGGAAAATTTTGAAATTGTTGCTGAGACTTCATGCAAAGTATCTTCACAAATGAGTGTATCTATTTTAAACTCTCGGCCCCTTGAGTTCGATCTAATCGACGGCGGAATATCGATTTTGAAGGAAATTGTCAGAAACGCTTAGGTGCTGGCGCTGATCACATACGGGCGGACGGTCGGATGGACGGCAAGACAGACAGACGTTTCGCGTCAACTGATTGACTTTCCCTGTCAAGGATTCATAGAAAATTGATTATGATTGTATAGTGTGTTAGAAGAAGTAATTTACTACAAATAGGAACTAGGTTTATCAAATTTTTCGTCATCAGGGCCCGGGAATAAAAGTATCTCGGACGAAAAATCGCCATTTTTGCCCTGTAACATTACAATGCTTTCTGTATACTGTAAGCTTTCTGTATATTTTCTGTACACTATTCTGTAAGCAGCACGCGAGAAAAAAATAAAACAACTCAAACCGGCCATTAGATGAGTTAAGTGAGTGAACTCATCTTTAACTTAACCTTTAGCGTTATGTAATGAGCATTTCTGTGAAAATGTTAATCTCAGCATTCGACTCTACATGCTACCGGCGAGCGGTGCTAAGGTGCTGCCTCAACAGTAGTGGCGGCTGGTGGCGTTGCCCGTCCACAATTCCCTCTTCACCCCACCCCACCATCTTTTGTGACCTTGTTACTATTAGTACTATGGCATAAGAAGCATGCAAAAGATCAGCGAAAGCTGGATAAACATGCACAACCTGAATGAGACGGCGGTTATCAATGAAAGGTCAAATTGTGGTCCTAAGCGGACATTATTGGTGTCCGCCTAACTATTAAATAGCATTTGTTCCATGAATACCCTTTATATGCCTGCCAGTTTCTCCACGAAAGGCTACGGTTGACATTGGCACAATATTCAACACGTGTGCGGAGAATAACTATAGGCGGTCAACAGTCTTTAATTTCTCGCATTATTTCTAATTGCTTCGCTATATTATACTACTACATATAACCAGCAAAAGTGTTTTCAACCAGCAAACATTTTTGTTTCCGCACCGAGACTCGAATTCTGGTCCTCCCCGTCGTAAACCTTACCTCAACGTTCTGAAACGCTATGAGTTTCGAACTCGGACTACACTTAAAATGTAATTGTCTCAAAATAGATTTTTTATATTGTTCATGAAGTTTTTTAAAGAGATAGTTTTTTGTACGGACTTTGTTTAAGGCAAAAAATATCTATCTTCTATTTTGTAGTTCAGAAATGTTAACATTTTACAATTTCCGAAAAGACGGAGAGTTCGCTGAGAATAGGACTAGCACCTTACTTTTACCGTCCCTTTATACAAACAAGGAGAAAATTTAGAGAAAAAATTTAGAGCGGTTTATGCGAAAAGATTGTTTTAAAATTTAAAAATTGCCTACATTTCGCGCAAAATGACAGGAAAACTATTCATATTTTCGAAAAAATTGAACTTGATCTTATTTGAATATCCGTATCTAAAGAATAGAATTTATTAACGGGAAAATATCTATTTTCAATATTATAGTTTTAGGAAGACCCCCCCCCCAAATTTCACTTTTGCAATTTTCGAAAAAGGAGGAATTTTAAGGAACTTGAGACCTACTCTCTCTTAAGCGTCCTTTACGCTATCCGAGGGCAAAGTTTAATCAAAAGATTTGGAGCCATTTTTGGGAAAATTTTGTAAATGTTTCTAAAACTTCATGTAAAGAACCCTAAAAAATCAAAATATCTGTTTGATATTCCCAAATCCTCGAGATCGTTCGGCCACAAGGCCTATCGGCATCGTGTTGCAACCTTTCCTACTATCAAAATAAACTGTTACTTTAACACTTTATCATAAATAACTATTTTGATTATTAGAAACTACTATCGATTTTCGTAAAAGTCTTACTGGTGAAGGTAGCAGATAGTTATGGAATTCCCTCGCATATGAGAATTAAGACGAAATAATCGTCTACAAACAAATTTGTTTTCATATGTTGTTCCACTGGCTAATTTGATTGTTATTCTACTATATTTATTTTAAAATGTATATAATTATCACTTTTCAATTTATGCTAGTAGCCACTGAGATTGGAGTAAAAAGCTTCGAGGCCTTGAAGTCATAAGTTTGTTTGGAGAAAATTATTTCGTCTCATTCTTCATTCATCCTTGCGAAAATTGATCACAACTGCTTTGTGAACCTTCAGGATTTGCGTGATCTGATCCTGCATCTGCTGGCGCGCTACCACAAGAAGTACGCGGAACTGTTCCCGCTGGGCATCGTAGAGAGCTCGTCACGAACTCTCCACTGGATCTTCGCCATGATGAAGAAGGGCTTGCAGCCGGAAACGAGCAGGATGAAAACAGCATCGCACTGAACTACTTCGTTCATCTCACTTGGACTAATTGCTTTCATGAGTTCACGGTGACTTCAGATTGTCTCAAAATGTCACAATATAACTTCAGAATTTAAATTAACAATAAAGAAAAAGAGTTTGTAGAGTTGAATTATATGATTTATTCGTTTGAGTGTATTAATTTCTTTGGGTTGATTAAAGGTTAATTATATTAAATTATTTCTTGGTTAAAATTAATTAAAGATAAGTTTGAAGATTTTGCTCTGAATTATTTCTTTGTGGTGCATATTCATTGAGAACTTGCAAATTCTAAGCAAACGAGATGCTCTGGACTTTCCGAATTTCTTGATTGTAATTGAGAATGCAGGGTCACCGTACTATTGTCGAAAATATCTAACAAATAGATGTTTATAACCCGACCAAGCGAAGTCCAGGATTGAAGAAAGACCGGCCGATCTGAGAACTAAAAACGGCACAGTTGCGTCGCGTGTGAGCACCAGGGTGATGGTGCATTCATGTTTCTATTCCAAAGTAATGAAGCATTTTTACATAACATGGTTCTGCTTATAAATCACCCCATTTTGCATAGTAATGCTAATTAACCACTCCAATTTGTTTTTCTCCAAATTATTTCTTATAGAAACTTTACGTTAATCACACAGAAAGTACGTAATAATTTGATCACTCGTTAACGATGTGAAACACATACAATTCGTTGTATTTTATGAGAATCTGAAAGTTAAAGAAGAAATTCCGGGACGTTTTTCATTAAATCGAGAAATGTCATATATTCATGTTTTAGAATTTGTTGTGTAGCGAAAAGAGGACAGAAAAACATGGAATTTATTTATGTTAGAAAAAGTAATAGATTGCAGGCACCCGTCCATGGTGATTGAGTAGGAAAGAGTGTTTCGTTCAGAACATTTGAACTATGTTCAATACTCTACGATCAAATTCAATCTGATCGCACCATAGCGGCAAACAAACCGGATATTGTTGTCCGGGATTTGCAGAAAAATCGTGTCAATTTGTAGATGTTGCTGTGCTGGGTGATCAAAATGTAACCAAGGAGGCAGAGAAAGAGTTAAGAAATCTCAAATAACCGAATGCGGGGTGTAAAAGGTCGTTCCGATAGTTATCGGAGCTGTAGGATTTGTTCCGCAAAATTTGTATAAGAACTTGCCTAAACTCGAAAGTCATTGAAGAGGCTGAGATAAGCAAGACATTACTTTATTGGGAACAGTCCACATTTTGCACAAAGTATTGTAGAGGCACTGATAGTCCCTAGATCTACTTAGAAAGCTAGTTGGAATCTGGAGAAGTCTTTATAATCAACCGACTCATAACATCTTTAGTCGTGAATTAGAATAATAATAATAATAATAATAGTAATAATAATAATAATAATAATAATAATAATAATAATAATAATAATAATAATAATCGTTGTTCAAAATATATTATGACCATCCAATACATACTGATTAAACGATTCCGGCAAATAAACCACACACAATAAATACAAAAATATCCTTGTTTTTAAGACACTCAAAAGTAATTGCTATAAATTTCTTTATTTACAATACATTTCGCGTGAGGTTTCACGCATCAGGTGTTTACATTTTCGTCTGAAATTAAAAATGACAAACTTTTTTGAAGATATTGATTACACATTTTATAAACTACAAAACACAGAGAATGAATAACTTTAAAGTTCAAATTTAAGAGAAAAATATAAGTAATAAGTAAAAAATATAAATTAGATGGGAGTGAACTGACCAAAATATCTTAAAACAAGCATACATCTCTTTGTAAAAACATATGAAAGCTTTTTTTATTTAAGATATTTTTAAACAAATGATGTTACAATAATACTGAGACATACCAACACCACCTAGACATACAAGGCCTGAGCAGTCATTCAAGATGGCCGCCTAAGAAGGCCATACAAACTGAAATGCGAAGAAAAATTGTGGTTACCAGACGAAACTATAAAATTAATTATACTATTTAATAAGAAGAAAAGTGGTCTACTGTCTTCAGCTGGAAGATTGACATAAATACAAGCTCTTTTTCAAGCAATAAAAGCTGCATACACTTCCTGTGTTCTTTTCTTCGTAAGATGTTTTATTTGTTGTAAGCGTAAAAGCAACGAGTTTGCCTTATTGTGAATTTGTGGTACCGGTACTAAGTAAGATGTCTAAATTAACTCAAAACCATCATAAGGACTGTTACTACTACTTGTGTTAAAACATACCTTTAACCTAACATTTTCTAAAACATTATTCATTTCATTTGTATTATACACACTATCCGACATTATAGTGCCTCCAAGTTTCAATACTTTTCTTACAATAATAAACACTTAGTTTCAATTTCTTATCCACCACAACTGAATTGATAATTTTAGGGTCAGAATTGCTATCCATATGTTGAAAAAGAATACTGTCTTCCTTGTTCGACCAATAATCGTTCAAAATAATCAACACCAGTTTGCTTCTTAGTTCATCAAAAGTACTGAAAGATATTTCATTAAATCTTGTAATGTTTTCTTTCGCACTTTCTTCTATAGCAGCCAGCAGATACTCGTATTTTAAACGCAATTTATTTTCTTGAGGACTTTCTCTGTAGTAAGTACTTGGGCGATTGAAGTAAGCAGGAGAATTAGTCAAAGAACGCATAGCTCCACGAGGCTGTCGTGTATATTTTAAAGAAAGACTGATTTTTAGTTCATAATCACAATAGAACACAGAATTCTTCTCAATTTCAAATTCAATTCACAAAGCTGAATGTGAACACTGAACTTACACATTTCACTTTTTATCATAATTCCCTCACCTGGGGACCCCTTAATCGTCATTACCCTTATTAACCATGATCCTCACAATTTCAACAACAGACCTTATCTACATTACCACAACTCGAAATATACATGTGCTACTCAACCTACACAACTGGGTCGCGTCAACTCAAACAAGTCGGCCTTCTCTATCCACCATATTGGCTTTGAAAACTCCAGTGCGCAAGCCTTGTATGTCTAGGTGGTGTTGGACAGATCCAGATATCTCAATGGTATTATTGATTAAAATAATATGGAATACTCAGTTCGAAGTATTGGTACCTGGGAACGAAAATAAAAGGGTAGTGTTTTACACATTAATACATTTACGAAGAGGACATGGGTCGCCATATTGGACGTGGACGTAATAGATGAAAATATTGGGATGTAAATAGTAGGACGTAGAAATGTTCCAGGACAAAATAAGCAATAAATAAGGGACATTGGAAATCCCTAGGACAATGTAAACATAACTGTGGACTATATTTCGAACGCGGACATTTGTAGATTATAAATATTTATTTTGAATACGGTCAAGGAATATAGACAGTCAGTGGTGACAGGTTTTAGTAAAGACATTAGCGTCGAGTCAAGACAATTGACCATCGTGAAAAGAGTTACAGCGAATAACAAAATTAATAACCAAAATTTGGAAATTTGGAAGTTGTTTAATGTCAGTTTTAAGACATTAACCTGAATGGAACATCGACATCAAGACAAGATTACTGGTGGTAGACGGGAATATTCGCGGAAGATCCTTAACTTCAACAACGCGAGCTACAAGGATGACACAAGTACAAACTGGAAGCGCCACGAAAAAGAACTATATTACATGATAGTCAAATAAGGTCCTTTGCAAAGAAGGTAATAGACAATATTTTTCATTAAAGTGAAGGCCTTTAAATCAGCAAAATACAAGTTAATTTTGATGGCATGCCAAATAAATGTTGTAAATTATACAGACAATACAAACAATGCATAATGCAATAGTGTTATCAATTCATGAAGGCTAATTTTTATTAATAGACAGACTCCGCCGATAAACCATATTATGTTCTTAAAAAAGGTCAATTTTCAGCAATACCTACTCCTTACTGGATGGGACTTCTGCCCACGCGATATAAATGTAAAGAACATAGGAGTCAGGCATCAATAAATCTCTAATTTCAGAATTGAAAATAGATTTCAGATTGGTTTGCACAAAGTCCGGCACATCATTATAATAATTTCCAAAGATTTTACAGTCGTTTCAAATCGTCTTTGCCCAGCGTGGTTCGAATTCTATTGAAGATTCCATTATTAAATATTGTTAATTTAAATTCGTTTCAATTCATAACGGCAAAAGTTCCCATTGTAAGATCTACCGTCCTCCCTGTATGGAGAGAGGCAAGTCTGGATAGAAAGGGAGTTGACCAACGTAAAAAGTACACATTATTATGTTGAATATTAACAATGAAAGCCAGTAAAAAACGAGAGGTGGAAGGGGGAAAGAACATATCAAACATAATTACACCAATAAATTGTAAAATCTAAACAGAGACAAAGATTAAATCTACAAATTTTATTATATTTTAATCCATTTAGATTTATTTTAGAATATTAATATACATGTTATTATTAGGCATCTGGGCCCAGGACGCAACGTCTCCTGGACAGCCAAGTATAAATAGCGCACCAGAAAAGTCTCTCCGCTGTGGCACCTTGCTGGTGAGAGTTCTTGACAGAGAAATTATGTTGGAAGCCCAACCTGCGGCTCCAAAACGTAAATTTCGTACTCACCACAATCATAATAGATGCTGGAAGTGTTGTCCCCTTCACTAGTTTCCCAACGATCTGGTTGCTAACAACATAAATGGATAAAACAATGTAGGCTTTCACGGCCGGGGTCAGTCCATCAAAGAGGATTCTTCGTCCGAGACCTCATCGCCAGTGAAGATGTCTGCGGTAGTTGCGGACGAAACGTCTGCAACTATGTTTTCCATTGGACCACGGTCCTTCAGCCCGGAAGAAAACTTTGACAACATAAATGGAGTTTGTAATATGGGTTTCTGATTCGGCTCTGTGCGGAGAGATCTTCCTGGCGCACTGCTCTACTTTCCTATTTGCGTGTTATTGAAATTTCATTTGTAGCACGCGTGGCGCTCTGGCGCCCTCCTCTACCTTTGCCTCCGGCGAATTGTTCTTGCTTAACTCTTAAGGCCGCTCCACAATAGCCCGGGAACGTGAACGCGAACGGGAACGTAAATAAAGTTAAAAGATGGGCATCTCAGGCAGGCGTTCACAACACGACGGGAACGCGAAGCTTGACGGGAACAGGAACGGGAAGGATGGTCAACATTTATCTCAGCCCGGGAACGCGAAGCCCCTCGACCAATGAAAGTGAAGCAAATGGCGGCGAAGCTTTCCAGCTGATCGAAAGCGCGAACTGCGCGCGACAGGCGACACTGGTCTGAAGCGGAATGGAGTGTAGGACGATATTGAGGTTAGAGCATGGATTTCCGAAGTTGTGGTTTTAGGAGGGGTTTGTTAATCATTGTTGAGTTGTTTTAGTTATTTTTAGTATTTATTGTATAATTGTTTTTCTATTCATATTAATACTTAGAATTAAAAGCGTCCCACAATTTTTAAACTCTTTCATTAATGTACATTGGAGCTGTTTGTTTATTGACAAAATTTTAGTTTCTCGTAGTTGTATTTTCCGTAAGTTCGTAGTAGGTTTGGTATTCTTTGTACTTATATTTCAATTTTTCTAATTAATATTCTTTTGTTAAAGTATTTTTTTATTCATAGCAGCTCACGCAAATACAACAGGCAGATGGCAAATACAAATAGTAACACAGTAGCTTAGCTGAAAGTGCTTTGGTTTTGGCAACTGTTTCTTGAAGTTCTCTTTTTTGCCGTTACAGATTCATAGCACTGTTGCCTCTTCCCGTTGGCGTTAATTGTGAAGAGCACGTAGCTCCCGTTCCCGTCCTCACCTTCACGTTTCCGTTCTCGTTCGGGGCTAATGTGGAGCGGCCTTCAGACTATCTTTGTTTTTTTTCTGACCCCAGACGGAAATAATGTTTTGCAACACTCTGAAAATTATTCACATGGACTTCTCTTTTTAGATATGCTATTTATGTCTAGTTTTACATGTGTTGTAAACTTTTCAGTTTTTTAAGTTTCCTTGGTTTAAAGTAATTTGAACTTTATGCGGTTAGAATCAGAAATGCTCCCAAATAGATTCCGCGTTACACGTCTAAATTTCAAGAAAAATTCTGAAAACGTGTCCATTTCCGTTTTGTAATATTATGTTGATTCTGAATGTCAATCGAGCGTGTTTGTCTATTATAAGTTATTAACCCTGCATCTGACATTCTCCTGCCGATGTGGTGGACACCTATGTAGTTATGAGGATATGCTAGAACAGGCAATGTCAAGGTCGCGGGCAAGGTAACAATCTTATAAGAGCCCGCGGGCACCGCTGCCAGGAACATTTGCGCGAGATTTAAAAGTAAGGGTTGTACAAATGCTACGGAGTGGCAGTACGTCACTGGATACCAGGCCCATGACAGTCTTTAGGAGACGTTAGTTGACAGTTGTCACAAATTGAGATATATTAATTCCCATTTTCTATTTAAGGCAAATAAATTATCCATTAAAATGAAATAATACATCAGTTCGATTTTAAATTCTCAATTGAGTGTAAAATTTTAAAAAATTGATTCAAAAGTATTTCGATTTTGTAATCCTGTTTACATAAGAGTGATATAAAAGCATGAACTTTCTACGTTCAGGTTAGCAGGTTTAACAAAGATTCTTGTCTGTTAAAAGCATTGTCCGCCAGTAAGCGAGAATTGCTAACTTATAGAAACTTGTTAATTTATTTTACATTATTGCTAAATACAATAAATAACTGAATGATTTAATAACACAACACAAAACGAAAACAAGAAAAGAATTCACCATTCAAACATATTTCTGTCACTTAGCAAAGATGTTTATATAAGGAATAATTTAATAAGAAAATAAACATCATCATAAGTGAAGAATAGAAACATAACACAATTCTCGGTTATTTGATAGAAACAATCTGGCAAACATATTTTCGTACGTACGTCGTACCACTATTCACCGCCTAGCGCCACTTCAGCTTGCGCGTATACACCCCTTCCTGGGTTTTAAGGGTCGTATTTGTGAAGCTCTGCCAGCAGAGCTCTTTGGGGCCTGCCATCTGGGAGCTTACTAGGAGCTCAAGGGGTGACTGGAATTGGCTGGGGGCCGTTCATAAATCGCAAAACCGAACACTGGCAGCCTGCGAAGCCTGACAGGCCCCTGGCAGAGGTTTATAAATACGGGCCTAAGGGGAAAAGAGTGCGTAATCATGAGAAGTTGCCCGTGCCCGCAGGAGATCCGGGCTCCGCAGGCGCGCAAGTAGCTCGTGCGGGCGCAGTTTGACGTGTCTGTGCTAGAATGAGTTTCTAGAAATATTATTCTTTGTTTCTTTAGTTCCATATAGTAAATAAAGCAAATAAATAGCATCACTTTCTTAGTTAATGATTCCAAATAGCATCCATGCATGAAGTACAGATAAACTATTGGGTAAAGCGTGTGGGGTCAAATGTGACACCAGAGTCCACGTAAGTAAGGTCTCATTCACAATGCAAACTTAAACGTGAGCATAACATAGCCGCAAAACCTAGAAATGATTTATTAAGCAAGACCATTCACAATGCCTTGACGAAACTGTAGACGTAAATGCATAAACTTAAGAGTTAACAAGCACCAAGCTTTGATGTTAAGTTTAAGTCGGAATTCAACCGAAGACCAATCAGAGAGCAGCATGAAAGAAACAAATATGTGATTTCAGATTGTTCAGGTACTATGTGTTTATGTCATTTCGTTTCTGTTTTGTACTGAACTAGTTTGCGAACGGTTTTGATGCGAGTAGAGAATTCAAATTAAGAATTTGGGCAATTTTTCTGGTGACTTTAACTTGACGTGGCGAATAAAATAATTTCGTTCGACGAATTACTCGTGAATTTGATACAAGAGAATCTATGGTTTAAAAAAAATAAAGGAAATGCGAGCACTAATACTATTTATTTTATTTATTTATTTATTTTACGACAAAAAACAGTTAAAAACTGCGTATGACGTGCTACAGCTACTCGCATTTATATATTCATTCATCGATACGAAAATCGAAGAAAAAGCTAAAAACCATGGTGAAATGATCTTTCCACAATGCTAGTAACGAATCGATCCAGCTTCAATACATTGGAATTTAATTGGTTCAAGCGAAACTGGCGTTCCAGCTTACGCTCGTCATTGTGAATGCTTGTTTTTACGGGTAAATTTTACTGCTAAGTTTACGTCGTTAAGTTACGTTTAAGTTTGCATTGTGAATGAGGCCTAATAAAGGAAGAGTGGAAGGGTTAAAACCACGCCGGTTCCTCCAGCAGCGCCGCCCGCCCCAACCAGCGCGTGCGGTGGCGGGCGGGGAGACGAGCGGGGAGATGGGCGGGGACAGCCCGTGGCGCGTGCGGCGCCCGCCGCATGTCGATCCGGAAAAAGGGCGCGCGATCGGCCCTTGGGGAGCGCCTGCGGACCGCCGCGAGCACCTCGAAGGCGAAGACGACGGCGGCGGCGGCCCCGCCCAGCGCCAGCAGCAGGAAGGCCAGCGCCACATCGCGCACGCCGAACACGCGCTCGCCCGGCGCCGGCGCCTCCGCCAGCACGCGCGCGTACCTGCGCACGCGCACGGTAGCATACTCGCTTTGTTTCCCAGCCCCGATTAACCCGGGAGTGCCGGCAATAAGTAGACTCACGCCAGTGCCCGCAATGTATCTCTCAGATATAGCTGAAAATGTTTGTGAATACGAATGATCTCAAGGTCCATTTACTGAAATACTTATTTTATTCGGTTTGTACATGTCTCCCAATGCAATTGTTAATGAATCTTATACTGCAGATTTCTTCTCTGAATACTTATGGTGAGAAAGGTAAAAATGGACAAAGTATACCCAAAAATCATTAAACATCTTATTATCCTATTAAATAATATTAAATACAATTTCCACAAATTATTTTGGGATGTTCTAAACAAATATATATATATATAGTCACCTCCTTACTTGTTCAAAAGGAGCGAATCCTCCTCCCTGTCGGTAGGGCGTGGATGGTGAACAAACTAACAGTCACCAACCACAGGATTCAATTCGTCGTCAAATCTAAGCCTGTCCGACCTCTCAGATAGAATTACCTCGATTTTGGGAGGAGGTAGGTGACCTTGAGTAATAATCCCTAATTACTCTTTGTCGTGACTCAATTGGATGATAAGTCATAACATTCACATGAAGAAAGTTCACAGCTGACTTCCTTCCTGAGGGATAGGGTCCTGACATATGCACTGGGATTTCAATAAGAACATCATAGTCGTATGTTTTAAAACAATAACCGGATAAATATATTCTATTTAAAAGAATTATTACACTGTACACTCGAATTTGTCTGAGAGTACCTTTGCTATAATCAGATTTGAAACAAAACTGGTGAACAAAATGTCACGAAAACCTTTGCTGAATTATAATTTAAAACTCTTTGACTGTTTTCGTTGAATACTAGCACAAATTAGCACAAATTCACAGAAAAAGAAAAAAAAAGTCCAGTGATAACCTCTTTACATACGAATACCATTACACAATTTTGCTGGAAAAACACATAAAAGAGTACATACACATAATATTACACTATACAAAGAAAACCTATTACACTCTGAAATATTCCAACGTTTTACACGAAACAAAACAGTTTGGTTTGTTCAAAACAAAATAATTTGTAACTTCTCCAGTTACACGATATTTAGTTTAGCTGATGATCAACTGAAATTAGATTTGTTTGATTCACTGAGATCTCTCAGTATACAAAAAAGATTCAAATTTATAATCAAGTATTTTTGTTATTACCATACTGGTAACTCGTTACTCAAGTGCATATCTTATTTCCAGAACAAGAATTTCCCCCCGTTATTTCACATGCAACATTATATGAACAATCACTTAACATGAAACACTGTTACAAATCAAACACAGAAAAATTATATCTTAAATTTACAATAGTCCTTTTCATGTATCTGAATTCAGTAACGAATCTATAACTATAGCTGACATTCGAGCACAGAATTAAAATTTTCTTTACGGAAATTGTATATGATTACAGGCACTCACCTCATGAACTAGCATAGTCAGTAAAAAGTTCTGCAATCTGGCTAGCACCTCAATTTATAATCTGGATTGAATCAGATAAACTCACAGGAACTCGAGCGGCGGTCCAATATAAAATCGGGGTGTTTGCGACTGCTTTTCCACTCCCCTTTCCTTTCTTCAGTAGACGTTGCTATGTACGCCGAGTGAAGCGTGGTCAACTCGGGTTTCAATAAATCCAAGCGATAGTTTTAAAAGCTTATTCTAAAAGCTTCAGTAGTCGGTATTTCCCAGAGTAGCGTGATCCGTTGCTTCACCATTTCTCTGCGGGTACCGTTTCAGTCGCTCTTCATTCACGAAAGAAAATGTCCGAATCTCCTTTGAGTAGGTTAAAATTCAGTAATTCTTGCCTACTAAATTCCCATTGGTCCTTCGGCCGTTCCTATGACTGAATATTTCGTCATCTGCGCTTGCGAATTTGTTACGAGCGCTACTCGTAGCTGTCTCGTGAACTACTTGAGAATCGGCGTGTTGGAAAGAATTTTCTTCCATCATCGGGCGTAATCTGTCGGATTACCTGATAACTTCCTGGTCTAATAGATACCGATAGATGTATTAAACGAAAATAAATTTATATTTTCGTGATGTAAACATCTGAGCGGTTACAATGTGTGTGTGTGTGTGTGTGTGTATATATATATATATATATATATATATATATATATATATATATATATATATATATTGAAACGCACCGCGTTTCCAGACGAAACGCAAAGCGGCCTCTACGATTCGGATGGCGCGTCAGTTGGCGGCTCCCGCCTAGCGCGAGAGGGGGTCCCGCGACGCACGAGAGTTAACGGACGGGGAGGCGAGAGCAGGGTAGTAAGAACTAGGCAGTGTAGGGGAGCGCACGTATTGCGCGGGACGTGGCTGAATATTTAATGCTGGATGCGTAAGATGTGATATCAGAAACTCGTGAGTGAACAATACAATAGTGAAGATATTAGTAAAGTGTAGGCGACGCATTCTTGAGAGGTTCGACGAGAGTAATTGGGGCAAGGACTGCATATATAACGTGATCAGTGTGTGGAAGCTAACGACTGTGAATGACGATGTGAAAGCCGGTAGGAGAATCGTGTGGCGTAATAGTAATATGACGTAAGAAGCAGCATCGTAATTTTGAGCATAGTGAGTGAAATTCATATTTGAGGTGACTGGACGAGGCAGTTGGTGTAATCCGGAGACGAGCAACGCCGAACCGAGGGCGGTTGGACACGCGGAGGGATAGAGGCAGCGACGCCACGGTCGCTCCACGGACACGCCGAAGCGGCAGCCGATCAACGCCGAGGGGTGCCGAACGTCTGGTGGGCATTAACCGGACATGAACAACGCTGCCAGACGACCAGCAGGTTGAATTTGGTATCATATTCGAATATTTTGACTACTATGTAAACGAGTCAGGCAGTGATTCGAGGTATAAGGGTCCAAACTAAAAGAGTTACAAGGTTATTGTATAATTATTGAAATAAAGTTGTGTATGTTAATTATATTTGGAAGTCGTATCAATGTTTACTCCACCCCGGAGACCATTCGCAAAAAAGAAATTTCTTATATATTTCGCTCATGGACTCCAACAGTGGTAAAAGACTAAAAATTTTGTCTTTGAAAAACAATGTTTGCCAAACTCTTTGAAACCTTTTCTCGAACTGTAAAAATGTTTAAAAATTAGTTAGATGGAATATAATTTAGTTTATAACAGTATTATCTAGTTTGTAATAACAATATTATTTACTTTGTATTTGCTATTTAAAATAAAAAAAATATACTTGCGAGTAAGTGCAGTGTACTGCACTGTAGTGTTGTGTTCAGTGAAATATTCAGTGAGGAAATCGGGTAAGAAAAAAGAAGTGAAATGGGCCGGGCATGGAAAGTAGTTTAGTGTAGTGTAGTGAGGTGAGATGAAGTGAAGCGCAAAACGACAATAAGCAATAACGCACCCAAAATTGATGCAATAGTTATTTTTCAGTGGTTCGCACTTGCTTTTATTTCTTTTACTTACTAATCATTATTTATTATGTTGTATATTATTATTACACTATTATTATTGTATTATTGTTATTGTATCAGTACAATTGTATTATATTGGGTGATTATTATTGAAGTATTGATATTTATTATCATTGTATTATTATTATTATTATTATTATTATTATTATTATTATTAATGTTTACACATTGCTGGTTAACAGGAAGACGTGGTTCTCAAATAACAACGGGCTTTTAGCCAAGTGTGTTATTTGCTATTTATTTCAAAATCTGAATTTAGAAATTTTCAGACAATGGGGCAAGTATTTAAGATCACAGACTTCTGCATTACTTTTTAAAACACTTGGAGGGACATCAAGTTTTTGAAGGTTTTCTTTGACGTGTTTTTCTATAAGGTCATTACTGGAGATAATTATTGAGAGAATGAATACTTGGCCTTGGCCCTGATCTTTGATTTGATATGGGAGATCACTCTACTTCCTTATTTTCTCAGACTTGCCTTATTAACTTATTATTTTCCGAACTTCCGTATTATTATTATTATTATTATTATTATTATTATTATTATTATTATTATTATTATTATCATCATCATTATTATCATCATCATCAAATTGTGCCGCCAGTTTTTGTAATTTTTCGCAGAATTAATCAATCTATCTCGGAATGCGGAGTGAGTGCTGAAGAAGTACCTGGTGCGCCCCACCTTCCCGATGCCCTGCACCATCATGTCGTGCCAGGCGCGCAGCAGCCCCGACTCCACCGCCCGGAAGTGCAGCGCGCTCAGCCGCGCCGACAGCGGGGAGCCCCTGCAACGCACCCTCTTGGACATTATTGTTACTACAATTGTTATTACTATTAAGCTTTATTTTTCAACTTTTTACATTGCATTACTTGTACGAATTCGATGTTAAGTAACATACTGTGCTACAAAATTCAACTACAGTAAAAAACCCACATTAACACGAATTCCAAGGGATTGATTGACTTTTTCGTGTTTCCGGGCGCGTCAACTGCTTTGGCAATTAGTCCCGTACGTGTAGTGCATGTTTTTTCTTGGGAGATGGCGGTGATCTTCCCCCACTGGATGGCGAGATCTGGCTCCGACCTACCGTCGGCTAATGAGGTTTCCTCCTAACCAGGACTCTTCCACCAGTGGGGCACCGCCCCCGCTGGGACATGCTCTAAGCTCCCGACCGGTCTCCCGGAATATGTGGTAGTGTAGTGCATGTTAGTGTAAGTGTGTGTTTAAGGGCTGAGGATAGGACAAGGAAGAGGAAGGAAAAATCGCGCGCGGTCTGTGGCCCGTTTGTTAGGGTACTGCTCCGGCATTCGTCTGGTGTTGATCGGAGAAACCACAGAAAACTATCGATCAGAGCAGCTGGTCACTAGAATTCTCCTCCAGACAGCGACTGAATTCGACCTAGCTGAAAAGTTAGTGTCGAAAATCCTGCCGCCGTCAGGACTCGAACCTAGGACCTCCCGGTCAGAGGCGCTGCAGTGATATCAGATGCTGCACTGAGCTACCGCTCCGGGTCTAAGGGATCGAAATTATCGGAGATCGTATTATAAAAATTCGTGTTATCCGAATATTGTAAATGTCCGTATTACCGTAATCCCTTGCTGAGACCAAAGTTTTATTCGTGTTACGGCGAAATTCGTGTTAAGCGAGTTCGTGCTAACGAGGGTTTACTGTATAAACTAGTTTAAGTGCCTATCAACTATCATTTTCACTGAAAATAGTATCTATTGGTTTTAGAGGCAAAGACTGGCGATAACACGTATTTTCACTAGTAAAACTAAGGTGATATTAAAAATAATTCAATATATTTATGCTCTTCTCTCTCTCCTTCTCTATCTCAATCTCTCTCAATCTGTCTTCCAATCTCTCTCCCAATCTCTCTCAATCTAAGTCTCCCAATCTCTCTAAATCTCTCTCTCAAACTGTCTCCCTCAATCTCTCTCTCTCTCTCTCTCTCTCTCTCTCTCTCTCTCACTCACTCTCTCTCTCTTTCTCTTTGTGTAAATGATGAACTGTCGTGATTGTACAAGGTGACTGATGATTACAATAAACCATTGCTAAAATTGTTGTTGGGACTTCACGTTATTTCTGAACATCATAGCAACCTTACCTGCGCGTTACATGCACGGCGAAGACTGTGCCAGCGGTCTCCCGCGTGGCATGCAGGTGAGTGTCCACGTTGGGCACCAGCCCGTGAATCACTGCGCTGCCTAGGCTGTCCGTTACGGTGGACACGTTCTTGTACAGCAGGATCCAAATAACGCACGTTATAGCAGACACCTTCAGAGAGTTCTTTCCGATGCTCTGCAGCGCTTTGGAATCCGACGTCTCCAACGCGGAGACGAGCTCGATGACGTCAGTGCCCACTGGCAGGCGTGAGTCGAGCAACTGCTGGGCAGTGTCGATGTCCGGGTAGTAGCGAGGGTTCGTGAGGATATCCACCAACGCGGACTGGAAAAGCGTGATGAGCACGACTCCCAGTAACAAGCACGATGCGATAAACGCCTGAACAAACCCAGTTTCGTGCGCATCCATCTTTGAAAAGGGAGCTGTGACGAAGTAGTGAAGAACTTCGATGAAACTATGCGTAATATGAAATGTGCCCTTTGATTTGCTTCGCTTTTCTTCTGTGCTTCCAAGAAAGAAAAGAAAGAATGCGGAGAGAAAGTAGAAAAGGACAGCGGTTAACCACAGTTCCCAAGAGAATATTTTGGAAATAAGATTCCAAGATGAAATTTTCCCTGCTTTTGGAATCAAAAAGAGAATATTTGCGTAGTAAATAGGAGGTATTATGATATCGACATTAATGTTTCCGATGACTCCTGATGCAACATTATTGAAAGCTACTTCAGTGATGCCATTGGACACGTCCTTCAGTGGCCCCGTGACCGAACCATTCTTATACCTGAGGGAGTACTTGAGACCATCTGAGGGGGCCACCAGGACAGGAGTGAAGTTCATGACCTCTTGCATGGCCTCGTACAGGTATCCATCCAATCCCGCGTAGGTGGTCTTGTTGCCGGTCGATTTCTGCGGGATGACAAGGGGGTTGCGCGGCACGAGGCTCAAGCGCAAGGGGTGGCCGCGCATGTCGTCCCACAGGGAGCGCATGGCGGTGAGGGGGTTGGAAGGGGACACAGAGAGCACGCGGCCACGAGGAGGGTGAAAGGGGTCGAAGGACCAGGCAACCTTCCCACCCCCGGTCCCACCCCCGGCCCCACCCCCGGTCCCACCCCCGGTCCCACCCCCGGTCCCACCCCCGGTCCCACCCCCGGTCCCACCCCCGGTCCCCATCCTGGTCCCGACCTTGGTCGCACCTCCGGCCTCAGTCCACGCGACAACACGCAGCGTCCTCCAGCCGTCCCACAGTTCCTGGAAGAGCGGCAGCAACCGGTCGTAGGGCGGGGGCGGGGGCGCAACCAGCCAGATCGCAGCAGCGATTGCGGCGCGGGGGCAGGGTGACTCCGCCTGCAGCAGAGCCACCGCTGCCTCCGCATTGTCCGCAGCTAGCAGCAGCGCCGGCGGCACGCCGTCCCCAGCTCCACCCCCGCAATCACCCGTCACCTGCAGCCACAACACAAATTAGAAGAATTATTATCGTGAGTACAGCCGGTGTGATGTCTACAATTAGTTGTACTCGCGACGCTGTCTCTTTGAAATGCTAAAGTGAACTCCCTTTTGAATCTTGAAATGGCTTCATTGTAACTAGAATTGTATTTTTTGTTCTTTGCTCTCGTGTTTTCGCCAGCACTGAGAACGGTATATGATATACAGAGAGCTGTTCTCAAAAGAGGTCGGAGACCTGGATGGAATTTCTCGTGATCGAACAAAGCCTGTCGGCATCAATGAAGAAGTAAAAAATCTTGACTGATATCATCTTTCTTTTCTATTTAGATTTTTTACATAGCCTCTTCTTCCACAGAAAGGCAAAACACGACCGGGTCTTCATGCCGTTCAGGCTTGCAGGTACATATCCAGCTAGGTCGCAATCGCTACTAGGAGGGAAAAAAAGCAAAATAATGAGTAAAAAGTCAGATAAAGGCGAAGATGTGGCAAAATGGCTTCAGAAGCTAAAGTATGAAAAAACAGGCCGTATGAAAATCGACTAAAACAACTCCAGAAGTACAATTAAGTGACTCATACTGAAAAAAGTCATACAATAGTAAAAATAACAAAAAGGCATTTTGCCAAACTTCTGGCCTCTTGTCATGAGGTAAGCCCCGTTGTTGAGTCTTTTTCCCCGTTAAACGAGGATTGCTCCTTTTATAAATAATGTGGAGAAAACACATTCTATCGCAAATGTATTGAATTGGCAGTTGTGTATCACCATAAACATCGAATGCAGATGGGCAATTTCCTCTCCAATTGAATAACTGAAGAAATACATTGTCAAAGGTTTTCTGATATAATTAACCCTAATAAAATTCAACCAATGGGATTGACAGAAAAATGGATTATAATCTTTCGAGTAGATTCCCTTATTCAATGTGATGTCGCCGGGCGTCTAGTATCAGCGGCACTTGAAGATATTTGATTCGGACTCCGGACGCACGTTACAAACTCAGGGCGCTAATTGCGTATCATCAGATGACCGTGGCAAAATCTGAGAAGCCAAGCCAAGAGAGCGCCCCAATGTCGGAGAGTCCGGAGACACGAAGACTCGCCTGGGCCTCGAGAGACAAGTTCAGCCCTTAACATCGTTTTCTAGGCGGAACATCTACCTTTTCTGGGGTGTGAATAACATTGCAGACAGTGTGTTCTTCATTTGGAAACAGAAGTATTACTTTTTAATTTATTTTATGTAAAAATATAATTATATTCCCAGAAATTTTCAAAATTCCGGCTATTTTAAACATAATAATAATAATAATAATAATAATAATAATAATAATAATAATAATAATAATAATGGAAACGATTGTAATAAAAGTTCCCACCTCGCAATGAGAAAAACTTCCAATGGCAAACTATAAAAATGAATTGTGGAATTTCGGAATTCTATTTTGCATCCGAAACGGTGAATAATAAATCAGTATTTTAATGCAAAAGCACGGGAAAGGATAGTTATACTGTAATTTAAGTTCTGTTAATTTTATCAAAATAAAAGAAAATTGGTGTCACCTGAACGCTTAGACTACAACTGACGAAACTAACTATATTAAAATTAAAAAGAAGATTCCAAGAGTTGCATCACGTTACAATCAAAAACTTATGAAACGAGTACTGGAACTGTGTTTAATTTAGAGGATTCGAAAATTTAAAGATATGAATACCCTCCATAATAAAAAACTATTAGTGGTAATCATCACCATCATCATCATCGTCATCTGCACGGATTATATTGCAAGCCTGATCCGAAAATGGTGCCAATATTTATATTAGGAATTTCTACAACTAACGAATCATGTTAAGGTTTTAGATAGGACCAAGCTGTTGAATATTGACTTCTCATATAGCTTGCGTTCTGTACAAAATATTTTTTTTCAATTAATGCCATTACATGTTTTCGCAGTGTAGACACAAAACGACAGGGACCATCTGGCATCTATGATATTCAGCAGGAACGGTTCAACGGTTCATTCAACGGTTTTCATAGTCATAGTCGTGCGATCCTGTTGTATGTAAATTTGAAACTTGCGACGAACTTCCTTCCTGTATATTTCTTTCTCAAGTGATTACCTGCACGTGGTACGAATATTCTTTCTACTTGACGCTTCAGGGTCATTTGATGAGTAGTGACGCACACGCTTGCGTCTAAGTGACAAGAAAAAGCACTAGCGCAATTAGTCATGTTGACTCGAGTCGGAATGAACAAATGAACGGGAATAGTGCTTAATTAGCTTTGCAATTGAGCGCGGGTGTGTAGAGAGCGAGAAAACAGCAAAAGCGGTCACGCGCGCGGTAACTTTCTCAACCGAGTCACTTATTCTAACAAGAGTATTGTTTGCGGGAGCATAAATTACTTAGATCATTAGCCTTCTAAATGTAGTGCAAATGCTAACAAGTTAATCTGGTTTTCCGGTGCGTCAACTAAGTAGATCATTAGCTCTCTAAATGTAGTGCATGCTTAATCGCAAATACTATCATAAGTAATATCATGAGAAGTGCTGTGGTAGCCGGTAAATTCACGATTCACGTAGCGAGGAGTGAATTTACCGGCTAGCACAGCACTTCGAGTGATATTTAGTGTGACTAGTTCACGAATTTAAACATTACATGATTCGAATGGATAATTAAAATTACAGGAATTACGAAAAAGAGAAATTTTATTCAAAATTGCTACTGGAATATGTGAAACTTTTATTCAGCTCCGAGTTATCACTGTTTCCTGGAATAACTTATAATCAAGTAAAATATGAATAACAGTTTAATGCAGAAAGTTATTTCAAATATGTTTCGAGTTTATGGTAATAAAACTTTCAAAAAACAATTATAACAAAGCTACTTACAAGAACATTTATTAAAAACATAATAATTAAAGTTCTAGTAAGTTGAGTTTTCCATATCTTGGTATTACGTGGAAGTATTTGAAATGGAAGGTATACGAGTTGAATTAGCAGAGGTATTCGTCAATTTCGAATGTATTGAACACGTGTGTACTCATTACAGTATTTTTCTGAATACTTTTTGTTGTAACATTCCACATAGTTTTGATAGCATATTCTTTGTACTCTTCATCACCCAATCTTCGCATATTAATTGCCTCAAATATGTGTAATTTCATTTTTATTGTGTGCTATGCGTTTGTATTTTCTTTCTTCCCAAATTTCTTGAAATTGATTCTACGCGTTTCTTTTGCTCTTTTTCGAAACTGAATCTTTAATAAGAGATTCTATTTCAGAGTTTTAAACATTACCAAAACGACACATTTCAATATTATATTGATGCTCACAAGCTATTATGGACCTAAAACAATTGATATCTTTATCTTAAAAAGGTAAACAAAGTGATTACAGCGGAGTGTAAACAGTAAATAAAGTGATAATCTCATAGCGATAGGCATCTGGGATTGGTTTAATTTGAATATATTCTTGCTTAGCATTGGTTGCTTACGGCACGACCAGACATGAAATAGTCACGGGAATCTTGTTTTCCAGCACATCAGCTACTTAGGTCATATGTATTTGTACGTAGTGCACAGCTTAGTCGCAAATACTGTCAAGTGAATACTGTTGATTGGTGTGTCAACAACGTAAGTCATTAGCCTTATCAATGTAGTGTGTGTTTTTATCATGAGGGACGCGAGGGGTACTTTTCTGCAGAAAATCGAAATCCGATACCGACACACATGTCTGCTTTTGGGGTTCCCCTTCCAGGTATCATTACTACCGGAAATTCGCCTCAGCTGAGCTAAGCTCTAAGATTCCAACTGGTCTTCCAACATGAGTGGTGGCGCAATACATATAAGTGAATGTGTGTGAGCGGACGCGTGTGTGTGAGAGTACATGTGTGTAAGGGGAAAGGTGAGCAAGGATGAGGACGAGAAGATTGCGCCCGAGTATCACGGCACTGTTCCCGGCATTCGTCTGGTATTGATCGACGAAAGCACGGAAAGCTACCGATCAGAGCAGCCGACCATTGGGATTCTCCTCCAGTCAATGGTTGGATTCCACATTAGCATGACTGTCAAGCACAAATCGTTACTTAGTGTGGAGCAGGTGTCATGCGTGTCTACTGCGAAAGAGTAACCGCTCGCTCTAGCGATTACACGCTGTCGCTCAAAAGCTTCAATATTCGGCCGCTACCTACTGATATGATTCTTTAATAGACAGATAGATGGCACTAGGAAGGCTGCGACGGTCCGGAAATAGTACGCTTGACCAGCTCACCCAATCACCGCGCGCGCGCGGCAGCCTCGCCGGCGAACCCGCCCGTGCCGAAGGGGTGGGCTATCAAAATAAATTGTAAAAATTACACTTATGAAATATATTTTAATGGTTCATCATTGGTCACGATCGTGACGTCAAACATTAGAGGAGGCAATTCCACCTTATACTTCGGTTTTTATAACGTAGCCGATGACATTAGATTATTTTTACACCTGCTGCCTTATAAAATGAATCTGTATAACAGTGATAAGCACATGTTTGAGGCCATGAGCCCCGTTGAGAAGGACGTTCGCGAATTAATTAACAAGATTCATTTTATAAGGTGGAGGTGTAAAAATGACCTAATGTCATCCGTCACGTTACGAAAACCCAAGTATAGTATCTTGTTGGAGCTCCATTATCAAATAGTGCCGCAATCATGGTGGTGTGCCCCTGTGATTTTGGGTGTCGGAGTAGCTGTCGAAGTGCTTGGCCACGTTGCTGTCGTAAACATTTCTTGTGCTCTTCTGCTTCTTTGTAATTTGTGTTTATGAGTGTCGAGTGTTTGTACTACGAAGATGTCAATAGATGTGTTTTTTTTTTGTTTTTTTTTGCGTTGCGCCGAAAGGGAGGTTCGGCTGTAATTGAGTGATCCCAAGAACGTAGTTTGATTGTGCATGTTCTGTGTGTAAATTTGCGATGATTTTAGCGAAACGAAAAGAGTTGTGTGATCGTTTCGAGTGGAAGTGCAGCCAGAAAGGGACCACTCCTCATACGTATAAGTTTTCTGAGTGGAGGGGGTCAACTGAGAAGTTTTTCTCGTTCCTTGAAGGCGTCTTAAGATTTTACGCCACGTGAAAGGCGCCAATCGGTAAGTTCATTCATTTATTTCAGAGAGCTTAGCGTATTTAGAGGGAGGGCTTAAGTAGACTCCCCCCCCCCTCCACCCCTATCTTCCTCCCTTTCCCCTTCTTCAACCCCCTCCCCGCCGCAACGCTTCTCTAAGAGCGTACTGCGTTCTCTACTTTAACCAAAGTGTCCACGACGAAATAAAGAAACGTGAACATATTCTGTAATTAAATTTATTTCATTCATGAACATCTGAACATTTGCACTGTTTTGTAAATAAGAAAGTTAATCTTTTGTTTAGAATCACTAATGCGAAAGACAATTTCTATTTCAAGATAAAGAGTAAACAAACTCGTATCCAAGTGATAATTGTACATATGTAAATTAGTTATTTTCCTTCGATTTGTATCCATTGTAAGTCATGAACTGAGGTTTTCTTCTATAATTATTTTTGAATGATAATCTTTTTATGAACGTTTGTTATATTGTTTGCTGTGTATGGTGTTTTCTTTATGAGTAATTTGTAATATTTACTGATCTATTTCATACCAAATTTGTGTTAGTGTGCAAACCAATAAGCGTAATTTTTGTCTTTTTTTAGAAAATAATACAGTCTCTCTTTAAGCACAACAAGCACTTGGTTATTTCTTCACATTTCAAATTTGAAAAGACGAATCCCAGAGCCAGGTGGAAGTTTAAGAATAGCTTCAACTGTGAATATTTAGTGACATCTTTTTTTAAATTTATTTTTATTTATTTTGTCCAAAACAGTCAAAAACTGTATGTGACGTATGGGAGAGAAAATCATCTGCGCACGCTTTCTTGAGTTTCAGAATTCCTTCCCAACTATTTAACTATTAATAGTTGAAAGATGAAAAAATAGTAATAATAATAATTATTATAATTATAATTATAATAATAAATTAAAAAAGCGAGAGATTAACATTTCAAAAACTAGATATTTTCGTTGCCAAATTATAGAAAACTTATTTGTAACGGTAAACAAACGAACAGATTTGATTTTTCTCTATTTCAAACAAATAGAAACTCACCCTAAGCTCTACTACCACTACAAGCAAAAGGAAAGATCAACAAAACGTGCGCATAGTGAAGCTACATTTACGTCCAGAAGCAAATCAAGGGGCCATCTCAGCATTTGCTCAATGGATCAGGGAAACTGGACAAAAACCCGATCGAGATATGGGTCATTGACCCGGAAGCTGAAGTACATTACTTGTTCCAAGCATTTAAGTTTGTTTTTTTTAATTATACAATGCAAATGTAAACTAATTTATTATACTATATCTTGGTTTTGTTAAAGTAAACATTATTTTCCTTTTTCACGATCAGTATAGTCTCTAATTGTATACAAACAGTTTTGCAGCAGAAAAGATTTTACCTTTATCTTAAATTTGTGTACCAATTTTAATTCTTTAATTTCATCAGGAAATGCGTTGTAAAGTAACGTACATGTATTGTTTGTGGATTTCTTGTAGTGAGCTGTTGATACTGACACTTGATGAACATGATTTCTACGTCGAGTGTTGTAACTATAAATAACAGTATTACATGAAAATAAGTTCTCACCGTTATGTAAGTCAGTTTTGACAAATACTACAGATTCGTAAATAAACAAGGCAATGGTAAGATTCCAAGCTCAATGAAAAGAGGCTTGCAGGGATCACGTGTATGGCATATTTTTCATTATTCGGATAATTTTCTTTTGCAATCTAAATGTCAGGGCACTGGAGGATGAGCTTCCCCAGAATATTACGCCATATTTCAGACCGGAATGTACATTTGCAAAATTCACGCAACGAGCTGCATGAAGGCTGACAGAATTCTGAATGCATAACATAAAGAGCTCAATTTAGTGTTTAATTCTGTTATATGTGCATTTGAGGTTTGATTGAATTGAGAGACCTAGAAATTTTGTTACCTTAACATCAGCTAATTGCATATTGTTTATTTTCAATGGAGCATACGATTGCCGATTTGAAATGCAAAATTGCATTGAGACATTTTTCCTTCGTTAACTATTAATGTATTATTACAAAACCAATTTGAAACTTCTGAAATTGTGCTGTTTATTGTTTCTTTTTTGCAAAGAACATTCGGGTCATCGGCAAACAGAACTGTTTTTCCATTTTTAATAGATGAGGGAATATCGTTTACGTACAACAGAAAGAGGACCTAAGATCGAACCTTGTGGGACCCCATGTTCAATTGGCAAAGAATTGGAAAGATAAGTCAATAATGTCCTTTCGTGTCAGTACGGTATTTCTACTCTTTGAGATCGATGTTTAAAGTACGTAGTTAACCAATCTAGGGCAATACCACGAATTCCATAAGAAGTTAGTTTTGAGAGCAAGATGTTATGGTTAATAACGTCAAAAGCTTTCGAAAGATCTAAAAATATACCAATGAGTTCTTCATTTTGGTCCATTGATGAAGCACTATCTTTAAGGAAAGAAAAAATGGCATTTTCCGTAAATTTTGATTTTCTGAAACCGTGTTGTGAGTCTGAAAACGCTTCGATTTTCCTGAGAAATGTTTCCATTCGCGTATAGAAAAGCCTCTCTAATATTTTTGAGAAAACTGGCAAAAGGGAAATTGGTCGGTAATTTTGAATTTCATTTTTGCTCCCTTTTTTAAAAAGTGTCTTAATTTTTGCTGTTTTGAAAATATCTGTAAATATTCCTGTGCACAAGGAAGTATTGAAATGTGAGTTAATGGATGTATAATGGCAGGTGCACACGTTTTTAGTAAACAATCCGGAAATTCATCTAAACCAGATGAATATTTTTTAGGTTACTGACTATTCATAGGATTTCGTTGGAAGAAGTTTCGTAAGTAAACATCGTGCCGAAATTTTGTTGAGAGGCATATGATGTTGAATTTTAAGGTTTTTAGTCCCTTCGTCAATCGCAATTCTAGAAAAGTGTTGGTTGAAGATATTCGCAACTTTTTCTGGATTAATTGTTTCTCTTTCATTATCCTTTAAAACAACAAAATCTGATGACAACCTGGATGCCACGCATCGAACATTGGTTTTTAGTGCACGAACCATCGGGTTGCTGTCCATGGTGTTTTCTTTAACAGTAATTTGTAATATTCACTGATCTATTTCATACCAAATTTGTGTCAGTGTGCAAAGCAATAAGTGAAATTTGTGTCCTTTTTTTAGAAAAAGAATACAGTCTCTCTTTAAGATTGAACAGGTGTTTGGTTATTTCTTCACATTTCAAATTCGAAAAGACCAATCCCAGAGCCAGGTCGCAGTAGATAGCTTCAACTGTGGTTATTTAGTGACATCTGGTGAAAACCTGGATACGACGCATCGAACATTTGCTTTTAGTGCACGAATCATCCTGACCAGGAACCCGTTACAATGACTGCAAACCCGTGAGTAGACAAAAGACGCGCAAGCCACGAGGAGAGTTCGCTTACCACCGGAACGGGGAGGTGCGCGGCCGCGTCGACGCGGAGACGCCGGGCGTCGAAGCCGCGACCACGCGCCAACAAGCGCAGCTGGCGCGCGTCGCGCAGCACGTGTGCGCAGAGGCGCCAGTCGGCGGCGCCCATTTGCGCCTGCGCGGCTGGCGTCGGCGCGCTCAGCCGCGCCTCGCACGCAGTCGCCAGCGCCAGCGCTGCCAGCGTCAGCACCGGCGCCCTCGAACCGGCCGCGCGCCTCATCGCTGGGCACCACCTAGCTGTCCCATGCCGCAAAAATTATCCGTTCAAACAATTTGAAACTGTTTTCGAGAAAATGGCGTTGGAACGTTTCTAAAATGGCGGAATATCGAACACATTTTCATAGAAAACGTTAGTTTCCGAGAAACTTTATTTGAAGACATTATTTGAAGCACATGTATCTACAAATGCAATAATGTATATAAATCTCCGATAATGTCAACGATAACGATGCCAGAGAGAAGTAGACAAAAAGACAATATTGTAATTGTCGAAAAAAGAGAATAGAGCAAAATGGTATTTATGCTGTTACAGTATCAGTATGTCACAGTTTTACACCATCACTATCAAAAGTTTAAAGAAAAATATTGGAGTGTTTTTTGAGAAATTCTTGTTTTAGATATTTTTTATATTGCACCTATTTCATTCAATATTGCGAGAAAACGATTAATATTTTCAAAAAATATGCATGCCCTTACTGAAAGTATTAATTATGGAGAACAAATTTCATTTGAAGGAAAAATCGTTATCTTCAATTTTTGCTTTCTCGCTACCGCTTATGCAGTAGAGAAAAATTTATGTAATGCTTGTTTTTCCTATGAAATTTGTTGTCCATAACTAGTTCTTTAATTAGGGTCATGTATATTTTTGCGAAAATTTTAGACGTTTTTGCATAATATGGCTCGCAATTTGTGCAATATTGAAAGATAACAAAAACACGATTTTCTCGAAAACGGCTCCAAATTTTTTCTTTCAACTTTTGGTAGAGATAGTACTTAATGTACTCTATAATATGAAGTAAACGCCGTATTGATGTATTCTTTCCTTTTTCAAAAATTACAAAAAAGTATTTTTTTACTAACCTCTCACGTCCTTAATATTTACGTGAGCGGCAATTTGTTCACATTATTGCGTTTAGGAATACTTATACTTCAAATGACGTCTCATATAGTTTCTCGAAATCTCAAATCTTTTCTGTGAAAACGAGCTCAAAATTCCGCATTTTCAGAAATGTTTAAACGCCATGTTCTCCTCAAAAACGGCTCCAAATTGTTTCTTCTAAATCCTTTCGAACAGATAGTGCTAATTGTACTGTTTACGATGACAAAATCAATTTTGAAATGATTGAAGGCGTTGTCATTGTCAACAATAGTATTTATTTTAGAAATAGCAGCTTTCGATGGCTTAGCCATCATCATCAGTTTTCTGGTACAAGAAAACTGATGATGATGGCTAAGCCATCGAAAGCTGCTATTTCTAAAGTAAATAATATTGTTGACAATGACAACGCCTTCAATCATTTCAATTATGTGAATGTCAACTACAACTCACCACTGAATCAAAATCAATTTTGCCATATTCTTTTGTTTTTTCAGAAATTACAACGAAGTGTAATTTTTTGAAAATATATCTCACGTCTTTAATACGCACATTTCCAGAAATGTGTATACATTATTGTTTTGTGAGTGGAAGTGCTTCAAATGACGTCCAATAAAGTTTTTCAAAAACTCAAAAGACATCTGTGAAAAAGAGCTTCAATTTTCGTATTTACAGAATGCAAAAACGTCATTTTCTTAAAAACGGCTCCAAATTTTTCTCCAAAAATTTCCATACATGACGAGGAGGCTCTTCGGTAATATTCTTAAAGTAACGTTTCTGTTCTATCATTAGAAAACCGAAAAATTGAGAAAATTGTTTAAAAAATATACCCTGGGCGACAATAAAATTGCAGCTGGCAAGGGGATAGGGCAAGACCGAAAAGCTAACCCAAAGAAATTTAGAAAACTAACTAGTGCAAGAAAGTCTGCTCCATTCTGTAGCACCACTAGTTTAGCTGTAGAAAGACGCCGAAAAAATTCAAACTTTCGAAATTTTAATTAACGGAGAAAATCGGACACATGCCATCTTTTTAACAGAATTTTGTTCTTTTTATTTAAAGAAAAAATTTGGAGCCATTTAAGATAATTTTGAAAATGTCCCAGAGGTTTCGTGTAAAGTACCCCCAAAATTTAGAGGATGTTATTCAATATCCCAGAGCTTCGAGTGGAGCCAGATCGACCTTGAAGTATTCGGTTTGGGAAATCCTAGGCGTAGTTTAAATGCTAGTATCCTTCACAGACGATAGACGGACAATCGGACAGACGGACAGACCTTTCCTGGTATCAAGGACTTACTCATTATAAAATCTGAATACATAACGTGTTATAGGGAGTAAATTACAACATACTGTAACGTAATTTATTCACTTTCTGTGAATCAAAACCCCACAATCTATTTTTTTCTGTGAAAAATCGCCTTGCATCATAATTTTGTCTGCTCTATGTATATTACTTCGCATATACGTACGTATATTTCCGTTTTTGAGAAAGTTTTGAAAATGTAAATGTAAAAGGCTTAGAATAAAATACGCCAAAAAATCAAAATATTTCATATTGCAAGGCCTCCAGTTCGTTCACATCGTTCGGGGAATATCAATTTTTGAAACAATTTTGGACGGTTTGGGCGCAAGCGCTGACCACAGTTAGACCGACGGACGTATAGACGTTTTGCCGTCAATCGATTTTTCGGTATAAACGATCCAGAAAACTTGAATTCTGTCTACACAACTTGAAGGCAAAAAAGGAAACAAATTACTACACATATGAACGTAATTTACCAATTTTTTCGTTATTAGTGCCAGGCAATGAGGGTTTTTCTGTTGAAAATTTCCTTGCGAACGATTACAATAATTCTCTTCTTACATAGTAGGCCGAGGAAATAAATAGAGTCTGCACGGTCATAGCAATTCATTCTGAGGAGCCTTTGTCAGTCACTGGAATGATAATTGTTGGTGTGTACTTGCTTGATATCAAGCTGCTTCAGTTTGACAAAGCAAATAACGATTCGCTGCCACCAGATTTGGTTTTTTACAGATCAATGCTTCTTTCATTTGCTCGTTTTGTTTACTCTGAGATATCTATGAGAATAAAAATACCCCTGTCAAAATAAAGTTCTAAATATTGCGTAATAGACGATATTAGGAACTTCCTAACCTTACGGCTAATGGTACAGAAAGAATTCGCAACCAATATCTCATACAAAACTTTCATATCAAAAGACTATTTTTTAAAAGCACTAAAAGCTATCGCGAAAGCGACCCTGTAAATGACTAGTGACTACGCTACGAAGTGTAGTAGTAGTTTGATTACTCACTGGGCTGTAGAAATTTGAACATTTTACAGAGCAATAATGAGGCTTTGTGATCTCGAGGAACCGTCTCAGTAAATTACTGTGGCAAACAGGAACATAATACTTGAGTTTTTGTAACGTGTGCTGTGAAGGACTTGTCTTCACGGTGGAATATGGCACGGCTTTTCGTCTTTCTCGGTCGTGCCGCTAGATGTCGCTAGATCTGGGGAACTGCTTGATACGGTCGCGATCTGGCGGCACGACCGAGAAAGACGCAAAAAGCCGTGCCATATTCCATCCAGAAGACAAGTCCCTCACGCGCCACGTTACGAAAACCCAAGTATACTCATCATTTGGACGTGTAGTTGCGACCATTTACAGAGCTGAGATTTTGTAGAGCACATTAGGAACATTGACGATACTACCATACCATATCATACTACTATGCAATACTACATCTCTACTTTCTTTCAGCTACTTTTCTGTGTGAAGGGTACTCTAAGCATGTGAAGAAATTAAAAGGATAGGAATTAATATCAGCAAAAGGTGACTCTGCTTAAATATTCTTTCATTTTTTGCATGAGAGTAGCGAAAGAGGTCTTAACTTTGGAAATTGACTTCGGAAATAGAAGTTCATCACACAGAAGGAAAACTATTTTTACACAAACTTCAGTTTCATGTTATTGCAATATAAAATGTATTTCTGTTTGGTTGAAAGATACATTACTTTGATGACTATACCTACTCAGGTTATTGTTCCTCCCGTTACGGCGTAATTGCTGGCTCTCACCACCAGCAATTAAATTCTTGTTGCAGAAAATCGGATTCAGCGTCTGGAATTTTCACTGACGTTTGAATTGGTTGAACAGTATTCCCTTTCCGTAGAAAATTTGTTTATTTTGGGCACAAGTTCTCAGAAGTGCTCTTAGAATAAATCTAAAAACAGTGTTCACACTGAATATGATTCTTTCAATGCAAATGTCATTTCTGATTTGAGAAATAAAAATGATCTCATGAGCTTTACCTACACCAACTGAAGTTTTTTCTCCGACTACAATGAGAACAGAGCGTTTTATAAAAAGCTTCGATCTTCTCGACTATATATTTTGGACAGGAAAAAAATGGCGTGCATTTCTCTTATCGATAGACTGTTATCAAGCTCCAGTGTGAATGTGGACGTACTTATTACACCATCTTTAATACGTTTATCGCTAATCATCATGCAGCACTACCGAAGGAACTCAATGAAGCAATTCTTGAGACAGTTCAGTAAATCTTCGTGGCTATTATATCTTTGGTTACCCCAAAAAGAAGGTTTTTCATTCTTTCTTTCTTTACCTATTTACGACAAAACATCTTTTATTACGAAAGGTATGATATACTATTTCCATTATGCATTGTTATTCGTAATATATTTGTGTCATCACATACTTCTCAATAATAGTATTTTAACGCGCATACATTTATTTCATCAAGACGGCATACTGCGTTTTGAAAAATCACTGAACGTCATCTAAATCTTCTTTGTATCCATTTATCATTTCCCCTTGTCTCTACCATTTTCTTGTCAGTGACAGGCATTTCAAATACCTTATGTTGGAGATTTATATTGAAAGTGTTTCTGAGAAATGTATTACAGTGATGTTACTTTGTAAAAGAATTACTTTGTAAAAGAATATTTGAATTTTACCCCATTCATTTTGGCACATAGTTTTTCAAAACGTCCAAGTCAATTGAATACTAAATTCCGTATCTACATAAGGCTAAGGATGGCGAGAAAACTGGAATTTTCGAGCTCTAACAACACTGAGGAACATTTATTGTCGAGACCACAACTTCAATAAAATTTGTTTTGATTTCCTGTAGAGGATCAGTCTGCGCCCTCACGACCTAATTATAAAATTTTCTATAATGGTACACCGTAACGCACATATCACGGCTAGCGTTTAAAATAACACTTATTTAATGGATAGAGTAAAGAAAAAATAGGTTAGAGAGAGCAGGAGGAAATACGGAACCACCACACTAGCTACGAGGTCCATATTTCTCTGTGTTTCTGTGCACTGCGGCGTATCGACATATTTCTGTTTTTTACCTTCGGTATACATGCGTATTTGCGGAGTAATATACGTAGTAAAGAGAAAGTTATATAATGCTGCGGAAAATCGATTTTGAGATTTCAACGGAAATACAGGTTTTGGAGTCCCCTTATACCTTACACTTTTTTAAACGTCCGTCCGTCTGTCTGCTTGTCTGCGCATGTGTCCGTCTGTCTGTGAACACTACTAGCGACTAAACCATACGTAGGATTTTTTCAAAATTGAAGAAACCCCTATTCATCTGGTGCTAGTTGAAGCTTTGAAATTTTGAAAAACATTCTTTAAAAATTATGGGTACTTCCATGAAGTCCCTCGGACATTTTCAAATTTTTCTCAAAATCGGCTCCAATTTTTTTCTTTAAATTTCTTGTAAGAATAGAGTAAAAATAAGTACCCCTAATTTTTAAAGGATATTTTTGAAAATTTCAAAGCTCACAACAGCTAAACGTTCTAGCTAGCGTTGGATGTGCTTGCATCGGCAACCAAATGTCTTCTCTCAACAAGATGACCCTCGGGCAACAACATGTCAACTTTGTTTTCGTTCGTTTTCCAAATTTTTGTTATTAATTTTGTAACTAGCGTACCCGTGCGAGAGTTCTCGCATGTTAAATTCCACCCTTTTCCCTATCTTTCCTTTTCCATATTAAGAGGGGAAGTTGTTAACGAAACGTGTTTATTTGTTTAAAAAAATTAAAAAAGGAACTTCTAATGTAATTATAGTATTTAAAATACAAACGAAGAAGAATAAAATTGATTTTTGAAACAAATTTTGAATAAAGGTTTATTCAGTATAATAGACATGTTCTTGGAACAATTCAGAACATTTCCTTAAAAACAACATTTAAAGTAATTATACAGACTTCCTTGACAGCTTTTCGCTTTCCTTGATAGCCACACAAATATTACAAATGATTTTTACTCTAAGTTGTCCAAATGAAAATACAGAATCGGGCAGGCATGTAGTAGTGTCAAGAAGCACAGTACCAGCAAAATGTAACAGATTGTCCAAGAAGTTCTCGTCCTATAGATTACATTGTGAGGAACGTTTCTTTCTGGCCTTCGGCTTCAAACTTCCAGATTTTAAGGCCCTAGAACACTTCGTCTAAGAGTTATTAAATTAAATAGATTTTAATAATACTGCCAGAGTATTGCATGATGCATTTTACATGAATATTTAGATTCATTTCTCAACAAATCCTTCATATTTTCAAAGTCAAAGTGCAAATCGTCATATCTTCGTGAAGTTCTCTTTCTTTCGAGATCTCATTTAGATCGGCTGCGAGTGCGGGTAGCTCATCTACACTACTGAAATAATATTGGTGATGATTTTATATTATATAAACAATAAAACACGAGATGAAATAGCAGCATCTGGATTATCATATGTTGTACCAACTATATTTTCACATATTTTCAATTATTAATCAATCGATCTGTTATTTAATAAATTTAACTTGCTTGCATGTAACATCTCGATCTTTTCTAACCGGCTCAAAAGAGAATTTACATTACTAAATGTACTACGAGAATATTGTGATAAGCCAAGAACCCTGAGATTAGTTTTTAATGATAAAATCAGCATCCGGCGTTGGAATATGTCATTGTTTTCAGACTCGGATGTCAAAGAATACGCGTTGTTAGGACAACGGATCAAGAAGGTTTAATATTCCATGCTTGGTGTCATAACGTTGCGCAAATGGACACGACCCCGAACACATGTGCAGAAGGTGTGAAGAGTGCGTTCGATGGCTGTGATCTTTAATAATAAGTATGTGAATATAATCAGTCGCGAATAGATGTTTCATACGAAACACAAATATGGAAAGTCGCAACTGCGTATTAAATTTGTGGGAATATTAAGTTCACTTATAGCAATCGTTGAGAACATTAGGTATTTTCTTTTAGTTAGCAAGGGACGCGAAAATTGTATAAGGATTCCATGTAGAATATTCTGCTAGTCAACCGAAAAGCCAGCGATCAAGATTACGAACGTAATTACGAACGTAAGCTTACGAACTATAGTGAAAAACGTACGGTGTTTTAATTATTTATTTATTTATTGAAATATAATCTAATAGGTAAAGCCTGTATAACAGGATTTACCTATTACAGTTGCCGACAGTAGGTGTAGCAGATGCAGCATTGTGAGGTGCCGTGCTGCGAGTGCGACTACATACGGGGATCAGAACAGGTTTCAGGGGATTGTTTGCCTTTAGGGGAATGATAGACAATATGCACTGAGAATGAATATAAATTTAATTGCATAATAATTATGAATACAATTGAATTTGGTTTATAATAAGCCGGAGGACCATTGAAAGTTTATGAAGTTACTGACTACTCTTCTTTCTTGAAGTACACTTGGGTTAGCTTACTTACAGTTTGTAGCAAGGAATGCACCAACCCAAATCACTCGGCTGAGTGTGTCGCTGTCCGGGCTGAGGTAGGCTCCAGGCAGTTCGGTGGTGCGAACTGGCATGGGCGCGGACTCAGATGACCGGAGCTGGTGGTGGAGTTTGCCGTGAATTCGGCCAGGTGGCGGCTGCGGCCCACGAGTGGCACGAATTTGAGGCAGGTTGGGATATGGCCGTACTAATCGCCTGGATAGGCGAAGCAGGAACAGCCGACCTTGATGAGTTTTGCTAGTCAGTCAGTTTAACAAGTTCGGAGCAATGTAGTTAGAGAAGTTCTGTTTAGTCTCTGTTATGTTCTGTTGTCTCCTGTTCTGTTTGTTCTTCTCATGTCTTCGTCCGTTTTTGTTCTCGTTCTCCTCTCGTTGTCGTCTCATCTCTCTGTTCTCTCTAGTTGTCTCTTGTGTGGGAGCGAAGTCGCAGTATTTATTATATTGCGGGTGTGATTGAGGTCGTGGAGGGGAGTCACGTGGCTGTGACTTAGGCCTATGGTAAGGCGGGAAAGTTTGAAGTGCCCGCGATCGGCTCCCTATTCGTGATGCGCCTTCGGGCCTGGGGGGAGGAGTGTCACGTGACATTGGCGGCGATCGGAAGCAAAGGCGGTGGCACGTGGGGTGCCCGCGATGGCGGCCCGTTTGTATTTGAGATTTTCACGGGAATAGGCATCTGGCTTGCAGGTGGCCGAGGAGCGGGGCGGCGCACCGGCAGTGCACCTGAAGCTCTCTTTGTCGGCGAGATACATTAACGCGCTTATATTTGCGAGGGAGGCCCGAAGCGATTCCCAGAAATGTTTGTACACATTTCTTGGTCGCTTGTCAGGTAGCGAGCGATGGGGTGAGGGCCCCGCGCGCCGGGGTGGCCCAGCCCTAGGCTAATGAGGGCTTAAACCCCAGCTGGCGCGCCGGGAAGCGGCGGTGAATGTTCTGCGCGGGCGTGGGCCCGTGAGAACGGCGGTTTGCGCGGAAGACACTGTAAATGTTTTTATTGCCCTTTTGTTGGATTTTGCAGTTGCATGTTGCATTTGCATTTTGTTGGATTTTGCAGTTGGAAGTGCAGCGGCGTGCTGGCATGCACAGAGAGCGACTTGTGAGAGGTTGGTGAAAGTACGCTCTGGGTGGTCGCGCGGGAAGAAAGCTTTTAAGGGCTGCGCCTTGGTGGCGAGATTGAAAATTTGATCGCTAGATTGAACAGTAGGTGCGTCCATTTACATAGTAAAACTTACAATTTTTGGTTACAATGGTTGGTAGACAAGGTCATTTAAATAATGGTAGTCTCTTGTCTTCATGATAAAAATTTTTTAAACAAAAGTCTACCTAGTAATTCTTATGAACAAGAAAACTCTTTAGACTTCATAAATATTATAAAAAGAATTTAAATACTTTAATTATATTACAAAGGAATATGAAAAAGACATGTTGGCCACAGCTCAACATTTACAAGCTCTTCATAAATCTCTTTCATAACACATACTAGCAAAGTCTGATTCAGCACACCAAAAGATGTTCTTAAAATGACATGTTTGTGAAGCTCTGAGTACATTCCAGAAACTTTCCTTTGAACATATTTCCAGAAAAAATTTTCTCAGATAAAAAAATGCAATCCTCAATTACAAATCATTTACCAATCTTACTACCCATCTTCAACAAACGCATTAGTACATAAATTGAAGAATTTATCAATATAACTTTTATGGCAAGTTTTCAGTAGAGAGTTATTGTGGAAAAATTTCACACGGCTCCTAAATGCTACATTATCACTCATTGTATTTACCTTACAGCAATTCACAAACTTCCATAAACTCGATCAATCATTAGGTGTTTTTTTATCATAGAATACTATATAATACTAATAGTCAATAATAAAATTCATTATAAACATCAATGTACACTATTATGGCAAGTTTTTTGGTACAGAACTATTTTAGGACCATTTCACATGGCTCCCAAATGCTCAAAACAATATAATCTAAGCGCATACAATTGTCTCAAATTTTAACATTAATTTCTACAGCATGTCTGATAAAAGTACATTTCAACACATTAGGACAACATTCAGAACTACTTATATCTAAAAATATACTGATGCACAACTAAGACATGGAATTCCTAACAATTGCATACCACAGTATGTTTCACATTGAAGGAGTTAAATCATGGATGACTCAGCAAATCTATGATGATAATTTTTTCACCGAAATAGTGAATGGGGAAACAAGTTTCATTAGATGAGGCAACATAGATTTGTTCTAATTTATAATGACTTGAAACATAAGACAACCAATTATATATTTAATTTAACATACAGTCATTTTCAACAATCAATTCTGATTTATTTGAGAATTTATATAAAAAACTCCTTTGTTCTTGACTTGTTTCATAAAGAGAATTTAGAAAGTCTCTTAATAAATTATATTATTCTGAAGGAAATGCTATTCTGAAAGCACAAACGAACGTAACTTAAGGCTAGAATTTATAAAATTGAACAAACAACGCACTTCTGGACTTTCAGTATTAAGATTTATTTATTTATTTATTTATTTATTTTACGTCAAAAAACAGTTAAAACTGCGTATGACGTGCTATGGGGAAAAGTGAATTGTGTGCACATTTTCAAAATTATGTGATCCCTACACTAAGTCATATACTACTTAAATTTTGAAAACAGAAAAAAACCCTCCCATGTAATAAAATCTATTTTCAAGGATAAATAAGCAATAAATTTTGGCTCTTATCCATGTTGTCCTTCGGAATAATACTTCCTGCCGCGACAACATGGAAACAATAATTTGAATAATTGTATTTCCCACTGAATTCTAGAAGACGTGCACAGAAAATGATGTTACATTTATGTCCAGAAGCAAAACAAGGGTCCATCTCAGCATTTGCTCAATGGATTAGGGAAACTGGACGAAAAACCTGATCGAGATGGGAGTCATTGACCCGGAGGCTGTAGTACAATACTTGTTACAGGTTGTTTATACACATTTATACAGTCCAAATGGTAAATAATGCATTATGTATCATTGTTAAAATTAATGTTACTTTTCTTGTTATGCTCAGTATAGTCTCTAATTGTACAGAAACAGTTATGCAGCAGAAACGATCTCACTTTGGATTTAAACTTTTCTAATGAATTTAATCGTTTAATGTCATCTGGCAAAGTGTTGTAAAATAATGTACATGTACTGTAGGTGAATTTTTTGTAATGAGCTGTTGATACTGTCACTTGATGAATATGATTTCTACGTCAAGTGTTATACTTATAGACTTCCGCATTTTCTGAAAATATATTCCTGCCCTTAAGCAAGTCATTTTTGACAAAAACCTCTGATTCGTAAATAAACAGACAAGGTAATGGTAAAATTCCTAGATTAATGAAGAGACGCTTACAAGAATCACGTGGGTGGGATTTGGTTATTATTCGTATATTCTGCCATATCTCAGGCGGGAATGAACATTCGCGAAATATACACAACGAGCAGTATGAAGGCTGACTGAATTTGAAAGAATTCTGAACGCGTAGCATAATGAACTTAATTTTGTGCTCAATTTATTTAAATGGACGTTCCATTTAAGGTTTGACTGAATTGAGAGACCTAAAAATTTTGTTGCCTTAACATCAGTCAATGGTACACTGTTGATTTTCAATGGAGCACAGAATTGTTTATTTGATATGGAAAACTGCATTAAAACCGTTCTCTTTTCGTTTACTATTAATTTGTTATTTCGGAACCAATTTGAAACATCTGATATTGTACTATTTACGGTTTCTTTATTGCAAAGGATGTTCGTATCATCCGCAAAGAGAACCGTTCTTCCGTTTCGAATCGTTGAGGGCATATCGTTTACGTAAAGTAGGAACAGAATAGGGCCTAAAATCGATCCTTGAGGAACTCCACGTGCAATGGGCAAAGAGTCGGAAAGGTGCGTACGTAATGTTCCATTTTTCCAGTAAGGTATTTCAACTCTCTGAGATCGTTGTTTAAGGTACGAACATAACCAATCTAGAGCAATACCACGGATTCCATATGAAGGTAATTTTGAAAGTAAAATGTCATGATCAATGACGTCAAAGCTTTTGAGAGATCTAAAAATAATCCAATAGGTGCCTCGTTTTGATCCAATGATGAGGCGACATCTTTAAGAAAAGAAAATATAGCTGTTTCCGTTGATTTTCTAAATCCATTGTCTAAATCCATGTTGGCAATCTGAAAGTGCGTCGTGTTTACTGAGAAAGGTTTCCATTCGTACGTAAAAAAGTCTCTCTAATATTTTTGAAAAAACTGATAGAAGAGAAATGGGCCGATAATTTTGAATTTCATTTTTGTTGCCTTTTTTGAAGAGCGGCTTAATTTTAGCTATTTTGAAAATATCTGGAAACGTTCCGGTGCATAACGATGAATTAAATATGTGAGTTAACGGGTGTATAATGGCATACGCACAGGTCTTTAACAAAGAATCCGGGAATTCATCTAAACCGGACGAATATTTATTTTTTAGTTTACCGATTATTTTGAGAATTTCATAAGAAGAAGTTTCGGAAACGAACATCGTGTCTAAACTTTTGGGTGAACTGTCTGTTTTTGAATTTTGTGGCTGAAGACCCTTAGTGAGATCGGCAGCAATTCTCGAAAAGTATTGGTTAAAGAGACTAGCCACTGTTGCCGGATCGTTCACATTTATATCGTTATATTTTAAAACAACATTATCTACGGGGTTTCTAGTTGATTTGGTAGTATTTTTTATTATGTTCCACATTGCTTTTGTTTTGTTATTTGAGTTCAAAATATCCTGATCGTGTTTCATAGAAGAATCGATAGAAGATTGTTATCTTTTATAAATATATTTCTCAGGTTATCGTACTGGGGGCATAGCTTTATTATATGTTCTAATGTTTCATACTCTTCTAAGTTACATAGCTGGCATCTCTCCATTTCTGTAATTTTGTACAGTATATCATTACAACTTAAGAGAACTATATTAAGGCCAGCCATTCTCAACTGTGCTAGTATCCGAATTTGTGCCAAGGGTAGATGAAACATTTAGTACGGTTGACTGGTTAGCATTTTAGTAACTTTTAGAATTTTATATAAGGGGCTGTATTTTGAGTTCTGGATCCTCATAACATCATTGTCGAATATTAGTTTTGCATAGTCTATAACCAATTTCGGAGAGGTTATTTCAATCAAGTTTGAATTTTCCAGTTCTATTTTTAAACTGGAATCAATAGTTTCAAGGTTTTTTTTAAAATCTGTATACCAGTTTTATTTGTTTAATTTATTTTCTTTACTGTCTAATTCTTTTAGCAATCTGTAACATCTTTTTGAGTATCTGTTTTCTGACATGTTTAATAATTTAATCTAATATTTTATCGTTCTTTGAATTATCAGTCCACTTAAAGCTAAGGATCCTGTTTCCATTCTTAGTATGTAGCCTGGAGTAGATTGTGGAAGTGTTAACAAAAGTTTGAAGAAGTTTGCTTGTAACTTATCTGCAGTTTCTTTATGTCATAGTCCCCATATTGTTTATGCATACAAAAAAGTAGAACTCACAACGGCGTTAAATAGCTTCAATCTCAAGTCCCAATTGGTAACTTTACCTGACATCAGGATCTGCCAGATGGAACTCATAGCTTGTCTCGCTTTGCTCAGGAAGTTATCTGCAACTTTGTCAAATAGCCCGGATCTTGTGAATGGAACTCCTAGGTACGTATAGGTTGAGACAAATTCAATCAGTTGGTTATTATACTTTATACTACAGGTTCTTTTGGGGCGTCCTCTGCAGAATTTGATGTTCTTTGTTTTATTCACATTCACTTCCAGAGAATTTATTTGGCAGTATTCATGTAAGGTATTTAAATTTTCTTGTAGATCAATAACATTGTTTGATAGTATTATCAGGTCATCTGCAAATAAAAGAATGTCCATTTTACTGTTTATATTGTTGTGGCCTCTCATCTCAAACAATTGCACAATATCATGAATCAGAAGCGAAAACAAAATTGGGCTAACTGAGTCACCCTGGAGCACTCCCTGTGTCACTTCTATACTATCTGTTTCCTGTCCATTGACTAGAATCTTGATACAAGCTTTATTATAAAAGTTTCTCAGTACCTGTATAATATTTGCACTTACACCAGCTTGGTAAAGTTTTCTCAACAGGATAGTATGTACTACTGAGTCAAAAGCCCGTCTGAAGTCAATGAAAGCCGCATATAGTCTTCCTCCCGGATCTGCGAGGCTCAGTGCAATTTTACCAGCGAGACAAAAAATATTATCTTCGCACGATCGGTTCGACCTAAAACCACACTGCGCTTCAGGTAGAATGTTCTCGGATTCACTCCAGGTATTGAGTCTGTTAGCTAATATGCTGGTGAATAATTTCGGAAGGGTATTGGCTAATGCTATGCCTCGATAATTTAGGGGGTCTTTCAAATCACCTTTTTTATGTAAAAGCATTATGCTTGACTGGCACCAGTCATTAGGAATTATACCTGTCTTCATTACTTTGTTGAAAAGTCTAGTTATCAATATCACACCATTCATTGGCAGTCCCTTGTAGAATTTGTTATTAATTCCGTCTGGACCTGGAGATTTTTCTTTTTTAGCTCTCTGTATTGCTTTTGTAACTTCTATAATTTCGAAAGGTTTGTCTAAAAATGGATGGGCGGCATCAAAAAATAATGTGTTGTCTTCTACCTTCGGCGGAAATATTTTTTATAGAATGTCCACCACTCTCCGATTGTTATTGGACAATTGACAAATGTTTTCCCTCTCAGTTTTTTAGCAGTACTCCAAAATGATTTGGAATTATGGGTTGATGGTAGGGCTGTGCATATTTCTTGGAAAAAAATTTTCTTTAATTTTATTGTGTTAAAATAATCTTTTCTGGATGTCATAAAGATTTTAATGTTTCAAAGGGGAAAGTAGTTCACATAAAATTAATAGAATTGTGATGTATAGATTATAAGAATAATTGTTACATTTTTGTTGTTGAAAAAGGCTGATAATTTATAGTTGTTGCCATCAATATAATAATTGATATCAGTCAATAGAACTTCCAGGAATCGTGATTCTGTATAGAATTACACGTTCACGTGCAACAGGTAAGCAGTGTATGTTGTGTGTCAAACCTATTGTTGAGTTGAAAGTAAATTTAAGAATTTAGTGTTAAAATTTCACAAATACTCTTAGCTAGCCCACCACGGAGCATGACAAGAAAGAAAATTTATCACAATAGTCTTTGTAGTTTTCTTCCAAATGCTTCAACTTGTGCAAGATATAAATTAATTTGTTGAAATTGCAGATCACTCTAGGGAAAGTATTATTTCCCAGCTTAGTGAATGCAATACTGAGACTGAACACGCTCACTTAAAAATTCCTCCGAATCACTGTTGATAAAGAAAATACTGGCAAAGGTGAAACAGAATTCAATCCTAATATGACACAATTTTCTTCTTCACTGTACACAATCGTGTATTGTTTGTCAAGATTGTTTATTTTTGTTTTGACGAACATTAAAAGATGTAAGAGCCCACTTTCTATCATTGTTTGATTTAATTTCTAAGCTCTCTGATAATGTTCTTTTCTTAAATCAAATTTTCTTGAGCCTTCTACCTTATCTTTTGGATTCGCACGCGAACACCCTGACAGAGAGCTGTAGCTCAGTGCATCAACTGATGTCACTGATCACTCTTACCGGGAAGTCCTAGATTCGAGTCCTGACGGCGGCAGAATTTTCGACACTAGCTTTTCAGCTAGGTCGACTCCAGTCACTGTTGGAGAATTCCAGCGGCTGGCTGCTCTGATCGGTAGTTTTCCGTTGTTTCTCCAATCAACACCAGACGAATGTCGGAACAGTACCCTAACAAACGGGCTACAGACCGCGCGCGATTCTTCCTTATCCTATCCTTTCCCCTTACACACACACTTACACTATCATGTACTACACTAACACATATTCCGGAATACTGGTCGGGAGTTTAGAGCTTGTCCCGGGTGGGGCGGTGCCCCACTGGTGGGAGAGTCCTGGTTTGCCGAAGGTAGGTCGGTGCTGGATCTCGCCATCCAGCGGGGGAAGACCATCGCCATCTCTCGATGAAAAAACATGCACTATACTTACGGGTTTAATTACCTAAGATGTTGACGCGCCCGGAATCACTAACCAACCACCTGCGAACACCCTGGCAATTTCTTGAAAATGTTTCTCCGATCCGCGAGTTTCGGTCCTCCCATAGTTCAATGTAGCTCCTTTTCATCAAAGTGTGGCGTCATAAGGGTTTAATCAGTACACAGACGATAGCGATCAGTACACTGAAAATATTTAGGTTTACTTGAATAATCTTGAATTAATGATTATGGAACTAAACCTCATGAATCGGTGTAAACCACGATGTACAAAGAATGCATGCATATAAGTTGGAGAAATCTAAGCCTTCTAAGCGTGACGTCACAAATAAAGATCGTCTCCATCGCCGAGTAATATAGTTGGTATTGGATAATATTGATAAGCGTCAGACCAGCAAAAATGTAATAGAATGTCGAAAAGTATCTTGTCGTATAGATTACGGGGTGAAAAACTTTTCTTTGGGGCCTTTGGCCTCCATGAAATCCTCATCTTTGAGGCCCCGTCTTTGAGGCCTCATCTATGAGGTCCGGTTTAAAAATTTTAAATTTTAAGTATCTAGAACTCTTCATTTAGGAGTTATTTAACTATACAGATTTTGACAATTCTATCGAGTGTTGCGGGTTGCGATTGAAATTTTGTCCTGGAACATTTCTACGTCCTATTATTTACATTACAATATTTGCATCTACATGGCTATATATGTCCAATATGGCTATCCTATGTCCTCTTTGTAAATGTAGTACACTACCCTTTTATTTTCTCTCTCGAGTATCAATACTTCGAACTGAGTCACTCTTCATATAATTTTAATCAATAATACCATTGAGATATTTTTTAGTATGTCTCAATGAATATGTGTGTACATGTATACAGGGCTAGATTTCTGGCGGAACGCGTCCGAACGGCGTTTCGGTACCTCGGAAATAATTATTAAATTATATTTTACTGTATAACTATTTCTATTAAATTAATAATTAGTTTGAAGCGCGTTCCGGGATCTGAAATTTTATAAATCAAGCACTGTGAGTATATGTATAAATGCGTACACAATGCCACAGACCGCGCGCTATCCTTCCTTCCTCTTCCTTGTCCATAAATATATATGTTGAAATTGTATATGTATATTATATTGAGTTTGTTCTTCCCTTGCTCACAATTATATAAATCATCAAAATTTCAAAATTACTCGTTACCGCCGCAACATCGTTTATTGAGCATCAAAGTAAGTAATTATCTAGCCTTATGTTCACTTCACTTGGCTAATACATAACACATTTCATGAAAAGAACACGATGACACAAATTAAACATTGTATATATAATGTTTAATTTACTTATTATATATATAGTTTTTTTAGTTAAAGTTTTTGTTCTTTTATTTATTATTTGTTTCATTAAAAGTGAACTTAAAATTGATCCAGTAATTGAGTTGTGATAAATAAAGTTGAAAGTTGTTGATTGTTTTAGAAATGTTGCTGTTCACGTTTCTGAAATGTTTATATATATATATATATATATATATATATATATATATATATATATAATGAAAACAATATCCGCATTCATACATAACAGTACACAGAAAACTAATTCATACGAGCGCGAATTTCTTTTCCCCCATTTTTATGGCCATTTACGTCTAAATCTTTAACATTTTCCCCGCTACTAGACATTCTTGGCCTTCTCATATCAAGTTGAAATAGAAATTTTAAAGTGTCCACGTACCTGGTCATTGACCGCCGAGCTCCACCAGAAAAATCAACACACACGTCACCGACTTCCACTTCCCATTTTGAAACCCATTTCACGTCCGTACTAGTATTTTACTTATCATTCAGTCTATCGCCATGCATTTATAAACCAACATGGCTTCTCTCTCCGATCCGCCACGTATCCAGTCTAGTAACATTCTGACTTCGCGTTTTTCTGTATTGCTGAAGTTTCAGTAACAATTACCAACTCTCTCGTTTATCATTTACTTTCTATAAACATAATTGCATTTTTTGTCTTTTAAATTTCGCTCACAGTTGATCACGTTCACTTTCGCAATTAAATTATATATTTTCCTGGTTATTTTGTTAATATTTAAGTGTCCTTCTTGGCTCGTTTAGTTTATTTGACATATTTACCTACATCATGATTTTGGTGGGTAGTGGTCAATTGTCTTACGAAAAAAATTATGATTCCTATTGAATTTCCTTTAAAAACCCTAATACACATCCAAATATTCGTCACCCTAAGATCTGATTTCTTTCTTTATTTACTTCGGTCTGTTTGTTGTTAACCGAGAAATAAAAAAGCAGTCAAATTGTGTAAATTGAGTTAATTTTTCTTTCTGAACAAATATATTCATTTCTTTTGCAAATAATAAACAATTTACATGTTTCTAGAGTGTTTCTATGTTTCTGCAAGGCAAAGTTATGCCTAGAAAGCATTTTTTCAGACCAACTTTTGAGTTCTTAGAGCGGCACAGCTACTCGGAACATCCAAAAAGTTTATTAGACAAAATATGTTTAAAATTGTAAAATTGTCTTAAGGAATTCTTTTTGAATTTTCGACATTTCCACCGCGGACACAACAGATTAGAGTTTTATATATATATATATATATATATATATATATATATATATATATATATATATATATATATATATATATATAAATACATGATCCGTAGAGATACATATGATGGTGTAAAGACAATTCAAGAACAAAGCTGTACCACAAAATATCCCGAAGTAATTAAGCAGAAAACAAAGCCGAGTATCCTAATAATCGTGCTCTCAAGAGCAATTCCGTAGTTCAAGCATGTTCTGAAGAGGAAACGAAAAATTTTTGGTCAAAGATATTCAGAACAACAATATATTTCCCTCCCTCAAACACGTCTAAAAATTCAATTAGGTAAATTAATAACGCAATAAATGTCTGGTCAGGTAGTTCTGCGTTTACAAACCCTATCTTGCATCCAGCTAACCGATATTTTCTAAAGTTCCTGCAACAGGCTGCAAGCCGGTAAATCACATAGGCAATCATGTTTGTTCTTTCAAAGACAGTAAGGTAAAGTGTAAAATAACGAGTATACCAGTTAGTGTCAAAAATCCTGTTTTTTATTGACGTACATTGTAAACAAATATTTTATTTTCTTGTTCGGCATTATAAGGCCTATACGATGTCTTCTGAGATGTCTGTTGAAATCTTCAAAATTGCAAACGAACTTTATCGTTGATCTACTAGGAGCATAGAGCTCCTTTCCTCAGCTATGCTTCCTGGCAAGGTGCCTATCCTTCTTGCATGGTGTGTCTTCTTCCTGCGTTGACATCGCCTCAAGTAGCACCTGTGATGGAATTGGAAAAATGGAACCGAATACTATTATCAAGACTAGGAACTTTCATCGCTTCTTAAAGCTTACATAAAGAGCTTATTATACAATTAGGATATAGATAATTTTTTTAAAAAATCGAGAATAAGGGAGTAAATAGCCAGGAAGTAAGAGGGTCAGCCACGAGGCCTCTTCACAGGGAAGACATGCGTTGTCGCTGTCTGGAGGAGAATTCTAGAGGCCGGCTGCTCTGATCGGTAGTTTTCCGTGGTTTCTCCGATCAACCCCAGGTGAATGCTGGAGCAGTACCCTAACAAACGGGCCACGGACCTCGCGCGATTTTTCCTTCCTCTTCCTTGTCCTATCCTCTCATCTTACATACACACACTAACGTGCACTACACTACCACATATTCCAGGAGACCGGTCGGGAGCGTAGAGCTTGTCCCTGCTGGGGCGGTGCCCCGCTGGTGGGAGAGTCCTAGTTAGGGGAAAACCCCACTAGCCGACGGTAGGTCGGCACCTGATCTCGCCATCCAGCGGGGAAAGATCACCGCCATCTCCCGAGGAAAAAAACATGCACTACACTTACGGGACCAATGACCAAATCCATTGACGCGTCCGGAAACACGAAAAATCAATCAATCAACGTGAGTTGTCACCCCCGCGAACAATTTCGTTCGCCGACAACCGTGCTTCCGGGTGCGCCTTGAATGAACTCCGATGAGTTCTGACCGAGCGAGAGGAATCGCGGCTGCCTGGGCGAAAGGCGCGATTCGCGGTCATCATCTCGCGCCCTCCGCCGAGCCGCACCCGCCGAAGGCCGGAGAGCGAGGAGTTCATCGCCAGGATCGCGGCCGCAGACTTCCAGGAAACTACAACTTGGGAGGACGTTCGCCAGGTGCAACCGAGAAGTATACGTTTTACTACAAGATGGAGTTGATAGATTTTTAGTGATTCCGGGCGCGTTAACTACTGTCATTAGTCCCGTAAGTGTGGTTCGTATTTTTTTTATCGGGAGGAGGTGGTGATCTAACACCGTTGGATGGCGAGATCTGGCGCCGACCTATCGTCGACTAGCGAGGTTTTGCCCAACCAGTTATCTCTGACCAGCGGGGCACCGCCCCGGCCGGGACAAGCTCTAAGCACCCGAGTAGTGAGGGTGGTAGTGTAGTGCATGTTAGTGTGTGTGTGTGTGTGTGTGTGTGTAAAGGGGTGAGGATAGGAAAAATCGCGCTTAGTTCGTGGCCCGTTTGTTAGGCATTCGCCTGGTGTTGATCAGAGAAAGCACGAAAAACTACCGATCAGAGCAGCCGGCCGCTAGAATTCTCCTCTGGACTGCGACTGAATTCGATGTAACTGACAAGTTAGTGTCGAAAATCTAGCCGCCGTCGGGGCTCAAACCTAGGACCTCCCCGTCAAAGGCACTGCAGTGACATCAGTTGATACACTGAGCCACCTCTCCCGGTGTAAGATGGAGTGATAGCGGCGATGTGTGTCAATTGTAATAGCGTGTAATTTATTTTCTTTCATTTTATTAGGTTTGTTAAAATCTAGCTAATTAATTAATTTATATTTTTCTTCTTGCTAATGATCATTAATTTAATTTTTAAATTAATTTCCTAATTTTAATGTTATATAAACCCTACGTTTCCCTTCATCCTCTGTCAATTTAGAAGGTTCAAGATTAGGGCAAGACCAAGTACGCGATGGTTTTGTTTCCATAGCGCCGCCACCAGACCGCTGACCAGCCGGGAAAGCTGAACAATGGATATCGGAGTGTCCTGCGTTATAATACAAATACGAGAAAGTAAAAATTTATACCTGATTTTTTTTTGTGCGGCAGAGAAATTTATTTTTATTTAATACTCTTCATACCTTGTGCTGAACAAATAAAAAATCTTCGGAAGTGAATCGTTTCCATAAGTCGGGGCATGATAAGAGCTAAAATCTCCATCGCAATTGCCCATGCAAATATTATTGTCGACGCGAATATATCATTTTTCGAAAAAGTTTTCGTCGAAGTAGTCGCAGTGTTTGTTCGAAAATGTGCCGTGTGCGTGGGCAGACTGTTCATACGCGCTAAAAATGCGAGTTCTGATGCTTGTTACAAAGAGTACTTCGCTTTCCTTGTGCGGGCATTCTTTACGACAACGTCTCGACTCAGGATTGTGTAATTTGCATGTCTTCCTATTCAAAATGAGCTGGTGCATTCAAAGTAAATAAATGTTACGAATTCTAATTATGTTTTTGAGTGTGATTATGTACGAAGGTCACCGCGACCACATCCCGTTCAAATCACCCTGTTGATTTATCTCACGATTCTGGCTAAGTGTATAATCCCACATTGATAAACAGTCTGCTTTCAATTCATTCATATCCTCAGTCAGACATCATCCTTTCTTTATAATTCTAATTAGTATAGTAGAATTAGAGCGAGGGTAGGGATTCCGGTCTTAATAAAACGTGTTCAGACAGCATTTCTCCAGATACTACATGTTTTTATGTTAAAGTACTAAAATATTTACATTTTTAATTAAATAAATACCTCCTGAGTGCGAACGCAGCGCTCGTAGTGACGGAAGACACCACTTCCGCAGCGAAGGCGAGCAGCGCCAAGACGAGGCCGGCGGCGAGCAGCGTAAACATGACCAGCAGGTCGCTCAGTGCCAGCGGTAGCGGTGCCTCCACCGCGCTCCACCCCTTGCCGGCGACCACGCCCTGCATGGCGGGCAACACGCGGGTGCGCATCAGACCGCGCAGCCAGTGGTCGACGAAGCCCGCCTGCTGCAGCAGCAGCACGAGGCGGTCGCCCCACGCACGCACCGGAGACCGCGGCGGGTACATCTGCACACGAACACACACACACACGCGCACACATTCATACGCTTGAGTGAATCATTGATTATTTCGTTGATTGCTGATAGATTGATTACTAGTGATAGTCCCGCAGTGTTTAGTTTTAGTGCATAGTTTTTGTTCGGGAGGTGACGGTAATTCCAGTGCCGATCTAACTCTCAGCTGCCGGCGTTTTCCCCAAACGGGTATCTCCCACCAGCCGGGCCATGCCCCAACCTGAGCAAACTCGACCGGTCTCTCGGAATGTGTGGTAGTGCACTGCATGCAAGTGAGTGTAAAGGGTGAGAATAGTACAAGGAATGGGAAGGAAAGAGCGCGCGCGTTACGTGACCCGTTTGTTAGGGTACTGCTTCGGCCTTGCCTGGTATTGATCGGACAAACAACGGAAAACTAACGGTCAGAGCAGCCAACCGCTAGAATTCTCCTCCAGACTACGACAGACTCGACCTTGTGTAACCGCTCAGACGTCACGAAAACTTAACGTAGCTTAACGGTAAATCTGCCACTCAGTAGAAAAAAGAATGGAAGCAATGTGAATTCTATTGTAACCTGCAATAAAATTAATACTTCACAAAGTATTACTTCTGTATTACTTTTTGATGCCAATTCCCAAGTGAGCACTTACCGAAGACATAACTGGGAATCTTGCCCAGACAACTTGTTACATTCAAGATGCAAGTGTCTCACCCTTGTGATAGAGGAGATCGATATACGCTACCATGACAACTGCTTTTAGAATACAAATTTTATTTCCGAAAAAACGCTAAAAATCCACGATAAAAGCTTAAAAGCATTTTCATTTCATAGTTAAAAACGGAGATAGTTTTTCCTGTAGAGTTCTCTCGTATATGACGTGATCGTCGCTGCAATTTCGTGCTCGGGGTGTTTAACGATCTGTTGATGTAAATCATTAGAAATAAAGAGTGTCATCTTTACGAATATTTTAATTTATAAGATAATCTGGCTGATAAGAATATATTTTGATGGCTTAAGTATCAGTCACGAATGTGCCTTCTGGGAGCCCTTAGTGAAATGATTTGGCAACAACCCGAGAACTCGCAGATCCCGAAAGCGAAATTTTAACTCATCAGATAGACATTAAACTACAGAAGAAACAATAGACGACGACGCGGACATATAATTTTCAGAAATTAGCGGAGAAAGCGAAAAGCGTGAAAGGGCAATATAAACAATGGTTGGAGCAGAATTTCAGGAAAAACCTAAAGCGAAAATCAGGAAAATCGAACCGTGAGTTAAGAAGATACAAGAAATGGTACAAATTGCATGCAGAACGTTTAGAAACGTATACAATGGAACCCATTGTTGTGATAGCAAAAGAATCAAATAAACCAGTTTTCATAAATATCTCGAGAACGCCTTGATGAAATGACTTCAAACTTTCTGGAATTGTAGAGTATAATATTAGGATCACGACAAAATTATCCACGGCACGGGAAAATTAAGACAGGACCGAGATAAATTGAATATTAGGATTTATTACGTGAGGGGTTAGTAAAAACAAACGACGCACCGCCTGACGTAGTGGAGTGACGTCATCATGGATAAATAACACGGAAATATTTATTTTAAAGAAAGAAAAAGAAGGGGAAGAAATATAACGATGTGACATTTCTTAATTAAAGAATAGAAGATTTATGAAACCAGTAATGAAACGCAAGACGCCCGTAAAACGTAGAACTATGAACATATTACGATATGTTTTTGCGGTTATGGGCAAGTTTTTTTCGAAAAAGTTCCCAGGGCTTCTGGACCAACAATGCCAAAGAGAGGATAGTGCAGTGTGAGTTGAACTCTCGCGGCGTACGCATCATCCGTATCGGTATGATAGGAACTTCGAAATTTTTGTGTAATTAGTTTTGTGAAAGTTTATGCGGGAACACTATCGATTAAATGAAGTTTAATTATCTGCGAACAATTTAGTCGACTAAATTGCAAAAAACGGGAATTCGCGTAAGTTAGGACGCGAAAACGATCGAACATTTTATGAAACTTGGAGTTCGTGCGAGGTGCATCGTATAGTTTTGAACGGGGACTTTGATGGTGATTCATGGATTTCAAGAACTGGTAGCGGCTGATTGGATGGAGTTGGGTACACGAGCTGTGTACCAAAACATTGATCGACAACGGGCGATGGCAGTGTGTGTCTCCGCATATGAGCAGCACCAGGAAAGTCGCATGAACAAATATACATCTATATTTTCATTTGATAAGTAAAGAGGGGGGGAATGAATTTTGAAGATTCTGTCGAAGACCAAGTCTTGTTGATTAAGTTACGAGCAATAACAGTACAAAGTCACGACAGAATGGGCATTCCGGTATGAATGTTTACTTTGTTTATGTTTTTAAGTGTGAATGAATGGTTTTGTATTTGTTTATGTTTCAAATCCAGGGCATTTATGCCATTGTGTAAAATTTTGCATGCCATAACAGGGACAATTTATATGAAAGACTGTCAAATAGCTGCCTTGACAACTGGTTAATTGAAAGAAAATAAGGCAAATAAATAAATGAACGCTCGTTGCGGTTCATGTATACCTGGATTATGAGTATTGTTTTGTATTTAGCCAGAAACTGACCCAGGCACGAATGTGCAGGTATCCCGTTTCAATTCCGTATGGATTGATCACAGTAGTCACGCCCAGGTAAGGCTCTATTTATATATGCTAGCTGAGGCACGGGCAACAGGTGAGTGAGGATCTTGTTTTGTTAAAGAATGTCAACGAAACCAGGCGCTCAACCAAACGAAGAAGATTCTACGAAGTGTAGGATTATGATAGGAAAATAGTGAGAGCTAGGGCACCATAGTGTTTGAGACCAAGAACGTAGAGTGGTGCGTAGATGAATGGAGCAGGTGGGACGGATATAGAAAGAGGTAGAAACATTACAGTGGCGCCCAAACGTGCGGGCGTGAGTTGAATAACGGGAGTTCGATAGAGGAAAACATTACAGGGGCGCCCAAAACGTGGGGGCGTGAATACGGGAGGATATAGGGAGCGATTACAGTGGCGCACCAACGTGGAGCGTGAATACGGGTACCGGTTCGTCGTGCTATAAATAAAATAACGAAGGGGTCAGTATTAGTATTACTAGCGAAACAATGGAAACGCGCAGTGGAAAAATGATTAGCGGACGTGACGCATCGGATTCCGAAACGATTTCTGCTCACGATGAGGGCGAGGATTATCAACACATAGAGGAATGTACTATAGAGGGGGAAGCGAACATAGCAATTGATGCACGGGGGCGGCTATAGATCAGGTGACCGCAAGTGGAACTCCGAGCGAAGAGCCAGGAATGGGAGAACATACCCTCTCGATGATATGGCGCTTCATGGCCGAAACGAACGCCAGGTTGGAAAATAATCTGCAGGAAATGAACGCCAGACTAGAAAGTAATTTGCAAGGCAAAATAGAAAGTAAATTTGAAGAAGTTGCAGATCAGATCCGGGGGATTAACTCCACGCTGGGCAGGGTGAATACGGGATGTGAGCTGCAATCCGTCGAATCAAGTATACGCGAGGAAGCGGGCGCGTTCAAAATTGAAACGGTCGCGCAATTTTCTAAAGTAGAACAGGAAGCGAAAGTCATGGAAGAAAGAGTAGAAACTCGTTTCGCTGTTCAGGAGGTTGTTAACCAGCAGCTCAGTTCAAATATCAACGAAGTGAAGGCGGTCGTAGGCACTATGCAGCAAGAAATGCAGTCACAACAGGCACAATTGTCAGACATTGGCAAGGGCGTAGAGGGAATCAGAAACGCCGCGATACGACAAGACGTTCGGTTGGGACAGCTCGAGAAATCTGTGAACGAGATCGACGAAAACGTCAGGTCAACCGTGCAGGGCGAAATGGATAACCTGAAAATGGCGGGTGAAGAGCAAACAAAAGAAATCGACGAGGCAATTTTACATAGGATCGCGGAGATCGTACAACAAGTAGATACGGCACGTTGGTCAGCAGCCATGGGCAACATAATATGGCACGCCTCGTTGCCGAATTATTTGCGGTTCCACGGCGAGAATAAAGAGCAACCGTATTCGTTTTTGACAGCTCTCAAAAACTATTTTACTCCCAGAATGTGCCTTCTGGGAGCCCTTACTGATATTTATTCCAATAAATTCACGGCAATACATCTTCAATACTTCCATGTGAAAATCCATTATTGATTTTTTAAAACACGTTTTACCTGTTGTGTGTTTCTCCGTCTTCATTGAAACGTTTTATCAACTCCGTAAAGAATTGGATGATAAATGGCAAACCAGAGGAAGACAAATGTTTTAACGTGTCAAAAGAGTGCCAACAAATGTAAAGGCAAAAATTCAACTAGATTTAAAACAATTCTTGAAAGTATTATTGGAGGTAGAGCTGTGATGTTTCACAGCATGTGAATTTGTACATCCAAAAGTGCGATACTTCGCCTAATTGCCACGTTGTCACAATTTCTTGGGTTCAGGCAAGATAGAAATCACATTGTGGTTCGCAAAAAATATAAATCATCAGCAGAGGAATACTGACCTGGAGGTCAATGTGTGATCGAAAAAATACTTTTCAGTTAAAACTAGGGGCCGATTACCGAAATAAAAGCGGTGAAGGCATTTATACTAGTATAGAAATTCCCTTTACCTTTGTTATTCCTTTATTCGATATACCTTTAAAAATACCGGTATATGACGTCAAATGCCGATATTTTTAGAGGTATTTTACCTTTATCCGACATCTAAAGCGGTAAAATACCTCTGTTTAAAGGTATTATACTGTTATTTTCTCATGAAAGTACCGACATTTCAGTAGAATCATACCGGTATTTTGGGGGAAATCATTGTGATTTTACCGCTGAGATGGCTCAGAGGAACTTTTGACTCTGCAGAGTTTCTGACCGGAAGGTTCTAAGTTTCTAGTCTCGACGGTGGTGGACATTCGACACTAATCATACTATTCTAGCTAGGTCGAATTCTGACATGGGCGGGGGATGGGAGAGTTCTAGCGGTCGGGTTTTCTGAACGGTATATTTCCATGGTTTCTCCGATCAGTACCAGGCGTACGTCAGAGTAATATTTTAACCAACGAGCCACTGATAGTGCGTTATCTTTTCTCGTCATCTTTTCACCTTAAATACACCACACTTACACGCACTGCACTGCCAGACATCTGAGAGACCAATCTAGAGTTTGATTAGGATATATTTGGAGGGAGGGAATGCCCCTGGAGCTAACATTTAATTCGCTGCTGCATTCACATCCTAGCGAGAGAGGAACAGCGATTTCTGAGGATTTATTGATTGATTAGTTTATTGATATTTCCAACAGTTTCCACGCCAACTGTCAGTCCCGTATGTGGAGCTTGCTTTAGCCCGGGAAATGGAGGTGTTCCTCCAACGCTATGTCGTGAGATCCGGCGCTGCTCTATACGTCGGTTTGCAGGGGATTTCCCCCTCCAAGAAAGGGGAGGGGGTGAGATGGGGAGGGGGAGAGGGAGTGGGGGCGGGCTCCTAAATATACTTGGGTTTCCGTAACGTGGCGGATGACATTAGCCATTTTTACATCTCCCGCCTTATAAAATGAAACTTTAATTAATTCGCGAACGTTCTTCTCAATGGGGCTCATGGCCTCAAACATGTGCTTATCAATCTTATAAAGATTCATTTTATAAGGCAGGAGGTGTAAAAATGATCTAATGTCATCCGCCACGTTACGAAAACTCAAGTGTAGTCGCTTGTGAGAGAGGTGTGGCGTCGTGGTAGCGAAATGACTACACAGACACGAGCTCTAGTTACAATATTTATTTACAGAATTTTATACAGTATTTACAGCTCTGGGGTTCCGTTCGCAATCTACCTCCGCGACTCCACGCACACTGCTCCCATCTCCCGGCTAGTGCATCCTCCACCCAGACGCTTTACCGCGCCGGTGTCCTGACACCCGGTGCTACGCACTCGCAGTGTCCAAGGAATGCACTTCTGCCAACGGGCCGCAGTTGCGTCCGCACGCGAGGCGATCTCTCAACGAACTCCTCTTTCCGGCCAGCTAGCTTCTGGCGGTCATGTCCCCCCACCCCCACCCCCTAGCTTCTCTGCACATGCGGGTGGCTCTGGGACCATATGGCCAGCCAGCCTCCCCTGACCGCCGGCGGGGGGTCAGAACCCTCTGGCCAGTCGACTTGCGTCCCGGAGTGTTAATGGCTCCCTTTTCAGTTGACAAAAGCTCCTAACAGTCTTTGTGCTAGCCGACCGGACGTCCTCCCCTCTGCTCGCCATCTTCGACACTTTCTAAAGATGTTCGAAGCCCTGGCCGCCATGTGGTGACGTTACAGACTCCTATATCCGCGGAATTGAATTTTTTCCGCAGGTGCCAACCACAGGACAAAAATTCACTAGTAACCTGTATTCTGGATTCTACCCGGCCGTTTTGGCCTACAGGCTAAAGCAATTCTCTATACCTTTACTATTTTTTTCTCCTAGCCATTCTAATCTAATGTCTCGACTGCGAACGACCCCAGTTTTTTCTCTCAGTACAAAGCAAGATAACAATTTCGTATTAGATCTATGCTATACACACATATGTACATTTATATATTATTTTCAATCTTCATTTAACTTGTTATGATACACATAAATACGACCTTGAGAAAAAAAACATATCAACTAAAGCATACATAATTATAATTTAACTTACTATGATACACATGAATATGACCTTGAGAAAAAAAAACATCTCAAATAAAGCATACATGATTATACATTAGAAACATCTAACAACAAGACATTATGACATTAATAATTATAACCTTTGAAACAAACGATTAAACTTGAAGCTAAATATAACTTCGACAAAAGAAAAAAAAAATACATATATAAGCACATTTTGGATTTATATAATGCAACCGTTGCAAGGACCCCTACAGTGTGTCCTTCCGCATCATTGTGATCAGATCAGCCTTCTCAAAACATTCGACTCAATGCGTCGACATTTACATGTTCCTTCCCCTTTTTATGAATGATTTCAATGTTGTGGTATTGAATCATTAGTGACCACCTCATTAATCTAGGGTTTTTTCCAGAACAATTACTTAACCATACCAAAGGGTTATGATCAGTCTCAATTTTGATCTTTACTTGCCCGTCTAAATAATATTTCAGTTTCTGCAAGCCCCAAATTATAGCCGTACACTCCTTTTCCGTTGTACAAAATTTAATTTCTGAGTCAGATAATTTCCTACTTATGTACCCTCTCCCTCAGAAAAAATGTCGTTCAAAATTCTATCTTCCACACTGCGCCGACAAACTTGGACACCCCTCGGCCTGGGGGAGGGCAGGGGGAGGGACGCGTTGACCAATCGCTAGCAGGTAGAACCACAGTTGTCTGTGATTGGTGCAACATCCCAAGGGGCAGAAAGAACGCTGTCTCAGGGGGAGGGGGCTAGTTCGTTTACGTACGAGACGGAAATATCGTCATATTTCCCTGCCGAAGGAGATAGTTTGCCTGCGCGTACGCCACGACGAAAAAAATATTTCTAAGCGGGGTTTTCCGTCCAGAATGATTGTCTATAGACCAGTAAATATTTATCATTTTAGCAACAATTATTCTAACTTTTAGTAATCGATTTGTAACTCCTGACAAACTGCTATTTTGAGATATTCATTTCAGGCGCAATTTGCGGAGCCTTCCCGGCCGTTCTAACACATATTTCGAATTTGTTTATAAAATTATAAATTGTTGCAAAATTGTTAATTCGCTGTTTTTGGTTCTGGGACATCGGGAGACTCTCCCCACTTTAGATTTGCAAAATTTGGAAATTGTTTATAAATTTGCAATTGTTGCAAATTTTTTATTGTCTAATCTGAATGGCGTTTAAATGTGATGCAAAATTCCGGAATCCGTTCGGTGCTATTATATCTCGTTCTCGAGATATATGTAATTGTTTATAAGAAATTAACATCTTAGTAGACCCCATTTGTTTGCGCTTAATTCATTCGCGCTAGCAGAATAGCGTGGAATGGGCATACTGAAAAACAGTTCTCCAATGCCGCGCTTTTGCCTGCCACATACGCTTAAAATGCACTTGCTTGTAAACAAATTCTGTGGCCAATTTAATTATGCTAAATTCGTATTTTTACGGCGAGTATGAGCATAACTTTTATTTGGTTTTTATATTCTCTTTTAAGTCCTACAATTTGCAAGTCGATATATTTATCAAATAGGAAAGAAATTGATTATAAAAAAAATATTTTTCAAGGTGCATTACGCCCAAACAATTGTTTCTGTTTTTCTATCAAAGGGGTGTTGAGCAACCGAATAACTGTATTATTAATTTTTTTAAGTCCCCTGTTAACACCGAGAGTCAGAAACTATTTGTTCCTCTTGTTTAACAATTACCATTAAAAATAGGGAAACATATTGCTTAGCTGTTTGCTATAAACTGCACTGGATTGGATGAAGGTAGTGTTAAGGTTTTCAAATACAGAAATATTCAATTTTGTGTTTTGAAAGATCACATGAGTAGAATCACACATGACAATATTTACACAAGTATAGAAATTTCTAAATAAACATATATAAACTTTAAGTTAATATTTTCAATTCAATTTATCATTCCTTTCTAAAACTGTTAATTTGATGATTTCATTGTATAATATTCAAATCAGAGCTTTATGTGCTAAATCTACGCATTGTTAATACATATTTTTAAACAACATTAATATATTTAATATACATTTAAAAGGTTTTTAGATTGGCGAACGTTTCAATGAAATTTCATGAATTCCTAAATGCTTGAAAATAAATACTTGTAAAATTAAATAATTGTAGCGTGTAAAAATATAACAAACTCACGTATTTGGTAAAACGAGTTGATATTACTAAAAGAAAGCAAAACAGATGTTATAACAATTCAAAGAGATTTAGCGTTTGTTTACAGTTTAGTAAATATCAATGCTCTAGCATTTCCCAGTGAAAATACATAGAACGAACTTGGTGGTCAAGTGATATGACCTTCCCAACACAGACTACATTTCAGTATCGTCAGAGTTCGAAGGTGGTTTGTTGGCCGCCATTCTACGAATCTATCAAAACCTTGAATTTTGCACGACCATCTGTACAGGGAGAACGTAGCGGTTTATTAAACGGAAACGGGCCATTCGAGGTATCTAATGTGCACTCTTTGAAAACGTTTAACCATTATAAACTATCCCTAAGAAAAATATCAAATAAACAATGTTAAAGGTCACCAGCTTAACATTGCCTTTACTATTTGAATGTTTTCAACATCCCCAAAACCAACAGAAAACCCATGTTTTTACAGGTTATTATAAAACCAATTCAATAAATATAAGCATTTATTCACGTTATTATTTTTAAACACTCAAATATCTACGATGTTATTTGATTCATGTCTTCATCGAAGATCTGAGATTAAAAAACTGATAAGCAGAGAAAATTAAAGTAATTTTGAGTGATTGATGAAGTTGAATGATCAAACGAAAAACAATGTTTCTTGCTTCATATAATGCTATCGTGTTTAACAGACATGTAATTACATGTGATACCTATATTTAAACATCCAAACTAATGAAAATTTTCAAAATTAAAATCATCAATAAAACGTTGATTCATCAGTAAGGATTATATTATTAAATACTTTTTTGAGATTCATGTGCTCCTGTGTGAATAACGTAGTAAACGTGATTCGTATGATCCAGTTTCTCAGAATAATACAAAACCTGCTAGACACATACACTAAACATAATAGTTGTCAAATAGTTATTTACGACATGAGTATCATAAGATATCTTATTACAATACGAAATTGGAGAATTATCAAACAAGACTCTTTAGCCGAAATTGTTAACCAATTGAATATTGTAATATAATGGTACCATTTGAATATCATAGAAAGTAAGACGCAATTTGTCAAAATTCATGTGAACTATAATTTTTCTTTAAATTTTACTCCTTATCCTGCGAAAGATGTGTGACAGTACTTATGTTAACAGTTCTACTGCCATGGGTTTAATTAATTAGTTTTCAGTACGCAAATTATTGTTTTTGGTTTTAAAGAAGCATGGATATACAGAGTATCGGGGAAGGAAACGTCGAAAGTTTGAAAAAAGCTGTTTAAACAATTTTAATCATACTTTGTCTAATAAACTACATAGATATTTTGAATGGCTGAGCTGCAATAAACACGCAAATGTTGGTTTGAAAATATGATTTCTACGCAAAACTTTGCATTCTAGAATCATGTAAACAGACCAGAAACATGTAACATGTTTATTATTAACAATATAAATTAATATATAAGTTCAGAAAAAAATTAACCGAGGAATAAAAAAGCAGTCGAACTGTGAAAATTGGGTGCTTTTTTATTTCTAGGTTAATTTTTCTTTCTGATCAAATGTATTCATTTATTTTGTTAATCATAAACAATTTAGATATTAATGAAGTGTTTATATGCTTCTACAACGCAAATAGTTGCCTAGAAAACATATATCCAAACCAACTTTTGAATGTTTATTGCGGCGTAGCCATTTGGAATATCCGTGTAGTTTATTAGACTAAATAAGCTTAAAATTGTCTTAACATTTTTCGAAGATTCGACATTTCTTCCCCGAATATCCTGTATATAAAAGGTTTGATTTCTGTTGGTACGCGACGAAACGGCGTTCCGGTTCTTTGGAAATAATTATGAAATTATATTATATATAAATAGCTATTGCTATTATATTAATAATTAATTTGAGGCGCGTTTCGGGGCCTAAGATTTTAAAAATAAAGGATATATGTATCATAATAACTCTTATGACGACACTGTTCTCAGTTACGTCAAGTTTTAATTTAGAGAATCAAAGTGAATGGTCTAAGTTTACTCACCTAAATAAAGTTTATCTTACTATACATACTATTTAGAAAGTGTTTTATGTTCAAAACAAGTGTTGCCTCAACAGCATATATTTTCACGTATTATTCGTAATTGCTATGCAATATTCAATACGGACTATGTGAACCTGCAAAAAAGAAACAAAAAAAAAGACCTACTGCAGCAGAAAATATTTTCTACTCGTCGGGATTCGAACTCGGGTCTTTAAAGTTAACTCACTTGACACGGCTCCCCCTCACCACCAGGTACACGACAAGACTACCTCCTTTCCAATGCGAAAAGATAGTGAAGCATTTGCAGTTTTTAAAAAAAAACAGGGTGTTCAATTTATCTTAATACAAGATCTATTTTTAAAAAGAGATTTCATTAAACAAAAATCTCTAGCGTTCATACTGTTTTTCGACAATGTTATAAAGATCAGTCGGGGCTAATATTATACAGTAGAAAATTGGGGTTAATGTATTACACTTTAAGAGTTGTTATTTATTTATGTCCAAAATTAACAAGAAAATGACAAATGATAGGAAATATATTCTATTATAATTACCATATAGCAATAGCAAATACTCAGAATGTAACAATATTTGGGAGGAAAAAAATCAAAACTAAAATGCCTAATTTTTCCAGTCAAAAACTTTACCACCGTGATATAAATCTTTTGATGTTACTTCTTTATTTTTTATGACACGATATTTTTGAAAATAGGTTATCATTAAGAAAGAATTAATATTCTTTTCTGCGTTACATAATGCAATAATAATAATCGTGTCATGATATATACAGCCTCAAATTTGTGGGGCTAATATGATACAACTTAAGAGGCTAATGTAATACAATACGGGTGTCGGAGCTATTTTGATACACTAAAAATTAACACGCAGACAACTGGAAGGGATTTTTTTATGTTTAATATTACATCAAAGGCGTTAAAATTCCGATTTGATGTTGATAAACTATCCAAGTGTTTATCTGAGAAAGAAAGACCAGGCGACAATTCATACAGATTTCCTCGTTCTCCTCCCTACCCAGTACATGGTGATTCACTTATGATTATCAATTGGCGGAAGCTTCTGCTGTTTCAGTGCAGTTACTGATTTTTCACTGGAATCACAAGGAACCAGGCCTACAATAGGAGCTAACACCATCCCTTCAACTCCAGATATCAACTGTTCTCATCCAGTACTTTTGAGATAATACTGTTGGAAAAAATTAAAAAAACAGTAGCCCTCCAAAGAATAAGGAAGCGGTTAGACCCAATAGCAGCAATCATTACTAGTGAAGAGTGGATCATTACTAGGAAAGAGTGGAGTGTTTAATTTTCATTAATTTAATATCTCTTTTTAAAAAGAGATTTCATGAAACAAAAATCTCTAGCGTTAATATTTCTTTTCGACAATGTTAATAGGTATTTGTTCGCAATTTTCGAAAATTCAGATCGTTCGCCCCAAATTGAACGTACGCCACTTTTAAACATCTTGTGCTTCGAGGAATAGATTTACAGAAAAATTGGAGCTCTTTTTGAGGAAATTATGTAAATATGATGGGGTTTGGTGTAAAGTACCTTCAAAATTAAAAGATTCGTTTCAAATTCGAAGATTCGTAATAATAGCCAGATCGTTCAAGGAATATCCATTTTGGTGAAAATCGTGTTTACTTAAGGCTCTAGAATTACTCACACGAAGACGGATTCACAAAGAGGGGTTTTGGAAAATCACTTTTTCGGGTTCAAAAAACAAGCGTTTTGACAGCCTTGTGTATAGAAAATAAAAGAACAATACCAACAATCCACTTTTTTCGAACTAGCTACTTACAAAACGTGTTTCCTGTGAAAATTTCGACACTTCCTCCTACAGCATTACGTAACTCTCTTTACACGTGGAGGTAAAAATACTCCAGCGTTACTGGGATTTGAACTCGGATCCCTGTAGTCCGTAGGTTGGCTCGACCGCACTGTGCTATCACAGATATTTCTCAACACGCTGTCCAAGCACACTTATTACGAAAAGAATAGTTACGTGATATTCATTGCACTTAGATTTTTATTAGAGGAATGTTCTACATGTTTAAAAGGTATCAAATTCGCAATAAGAATTCAAACGATTACAACCCACGCAACTACATAGCTCATTTTACTTAGAAATATTTTCAACCAGAAGCCGTGGTCTTTAGAACCCTCTGTGGAAGTCGTTGCCAGTCTTATCTTTCGGCGACTATGTCCAAGGTTGAATTACGTCACAGATGAAAGTTGCGATAACGCTAGAGCTCAACACGGGCGCTTGCAGACGTTCTGAAGCCAGAATCGCAATAGGGGCATATTTATACGTGATTCTTAAAGACATTAACACACTAAAATAAGTAGTGGCGCCTCAAAACACATGCTTTATGTGATATTTATAATGGATACGAATGATTATAACTATACAATTAACCGCAAAATTGTTTCTACCCGCAAAAATTATTCTCCGTGGATGAGATTCGATCTTACGTGCCTAAGCTTCTCCAACAGTGCGCTTACCTGCTATACCACAGAAACTCTTATAACTTTTGTCTCTCACAAAGATGATTTTAAACTGTCATGTATCACAGATTTGACTAAGAAAGAACGTGCGGCGTTTAGATGCTTGTGTTAACTACAGACGGACAGACAGACGCCAACATGAGATCTACACCATTTTCTTAAACGTTCTTGAGATTATGAAAAAAAATTAATCAAAACCGATGACGCCGCTTTTGAGAAAATTTTGAAAATATCTCTGGGGCTTTATGTAAAGTACCTCCCAAAATTAAAATATCGGTTTCGAATTAATGGGACCGTGATATCAACAAGATCGATTGGGTATTATCAATTTTGGACAAAATCGGTTGAACAATTTACCCCCTAGCGTTGTTCGCAAACGAAAGACTGATAGACAAACGTTTTGCCGTCATTCAATTTTTCGGTAACAACGATCCACAAAACATGAATTCTGGCTACACAACGCGTTAAAGGATTTCCCCCTAAATTTAGCAAATAAATTAATTCACTTTTTAGTTACAAGGGTGGGACGGATTTTAAGCCGAAAATTCGCCGTATTTTGGTGCACGATTACAATACCTTTTCTTCTTACGACAGTAAGTTCGAGAAAGTAAAAATCAATAAAAACATATAATCCTTTTTTCCATTCCCATTTCCGTCTTCCTAAAGGCCTAATAAAATAGCCTGTCCAACATAAAATGTATTAACCCCTATGTTATTTTTCCTAGTTTACCAATCCCCGACTCAATACAGGGGAATGGAGGCAAAACTAGGAGAAGAAAAATCCCACACCACTAACACCTGGCTGTAGAGTCCCAACTGGGACAGGCAGCTGAAGAGAGCATCAACCTCAGAAGCGTCGGCAATGAGCGCAACAATGGATGCTGTGGGCAGCAACAATTGACGCTGCCAAAATTGGACACATATTTGCTCATCAATTCCTGTTAAAATTGTTTTGTTTTTCAGTTAGCATTGCTGTGATTAAATGTTCTTATAAGTCTTGTTTATGGACCACTAATTCGTGTTTCGAATACATAAAATTATTTTTGCCCGATCTCAAGATATTCTAAAATAATTCTTAAATATTATATTTTCTTTTAAATGATGACCTACAAGTACAACCAAACAAATCATAATTAGTCTCTTCATAAATAATTAAGAAATTAAACAGTTATTGATGCCCCGGAAAGCAGTAAGCCCGCTAAAACATTTCATTTTCGCTGCGAACTCTATTTCAAAATGTATTTTAATTTGCTACTTTAGTTAGTGAAAAAGGTAAAATAATTTGGAAAGTAAATGAATGAATACTATTATAAATACGTATTACCTAATGCACATCTGCGTGTATATATATATATATATATATATATATATATATATATATATATATATATATATAAGAAAGTCGTGTTAGTTACACTATCTTATAACTCAAGAACGGCTGTACCGATTTGGCTGAAAATTGGTGAGCAGGAAGCTTAGAGCCAGGAGACGGACATAGGATACTGTTTATCCCGTTCGACAGCGTTCCTGTGTGAGAACGCACGTTTTCGCGTGATTTCGCATGTTAGCGGTCATTGTTGCCTGTGGTAATCCATTGTTGTAACGCCGCACTGATAACAGAAGGCGATAATGATAGCCGCCTTTCGTTCGCCGTTATCTCTCTCTCTCTCTCTCTCTCTCTCTCTCTATATATATATATATATATATATATATATATATATCTATATATATATATAAAAGAAAGTCGTGTTAGTTACACTATTTATAACTCAAGAACGGCTGTACCGATTTGGCTGAAAATTGGTGAGCAAGAAGCTTAGAGCCAGGAGACGGACATAGGATACTGTTTATCCCGTTCGACAGCGTTTCTGTGTGAGAACGCACGTTTTTGCACGTTTTCGCACGTTTTCGCGTGATTTCGCATGTTAGCGGTCATTGTTGCCTGTTGTAACCCATTGTTGTAACGCCGCACTGATAACAGAAGACGATAATGATAGCCGCCTTTCGTTCGCCGTTATATCTATATATAGTCGTGTTAGTTACACTATTTATAACTCAAGAAGGCTGTACCGATTTGGTGAGCAGGAAGCTTACAGCCAGGAGACGGACATAGGATACGGTTTATCCCGTTCGACAGCGTTCCTGTGTGAGAACGCACGTTTTTGCACGTACGCAGTGCAATAAGGATAGTACAGTTTCTCACAGTGAGTGCGACGCGAGAAAAAGATGGGACCGGCTGTTAAGGCGGAACAGAGTTCGCCGGGTCAGCTAGTATATATATATATATATATATATATATATATATATATATATATATATATATATATATATATACACACACACACTTCTCGACTTTAAACTTGATTACGACATTTTATTGAACGTAGAGATATTCTAACATTAACGTTAAGTAAATAAAGGCCGGTATTACACTGTAAAAGATCTTTGTCAAAGATATTTTATAAAAGAAATATGACAGTGTAATAGCCAATATTTTATAAAAGATTTCTTTTAGAAAATTTCTTGGATAAAATGTAGTCTCCGGCTTCCAACTTTTATCATATTTGGTAACATGGCGTCCGATATAGGGGTATTGCTTCAACCAAAGTCATAATTGCTGAGTGCGAGTAATTAGAATGTTTATATAATACTGTCCATCCGAACTACAAAAGTAAAACCAAACGAATTAACGTTTGTAGGACACATTTTCCCGGGAAGTGGAAAATATGGTGTTTGGAAAATGTTCAGTTCGCGTTTTTGAAATAGAGTTCGCAGCGAAAATGAAATGTTTTAGCGGGCTTACTGCTTTCCGGGGCATCAATAACTGTTTAATTACTTAATTATTTATGAAGAGACTAATTATGATTTGTTTGGTTGTACTTGTAGGTCATCATTTAAAAGAAAATATAATATTTAAGAATTATTTTAGAATATCTTGAGATCGGGCAAAACTAATTTTATGTATTCGAAACACGAATTAGTGGTCCATAAACAAGACTTATAAGAACATTTAATCACAGCAATGCTAACTGAAAAACAAAACAATTTTAACAGGAATGGATAAGCAAATATGTGTCCAATTTTGGCAGCGTCAATTGTTGCTGCCCACAGCATCCATTGTTGCGCTCATTGCCGACGCTTCTGAGGTTGATGCTCTCTTCAGCTGCCTGTCCCAGTTGGAACTCTACAGCCAGGTGTTAGTGGTGTGGGATTTTTCTTCTCCTAGTTTTGCCTCCACTCCCCTGTACTGAGTCGGGGATTGGTAAACTAGGAAAAATAACATAGGGGTTAATACATTTTATGTTGGACAGGCTATTTTATTAGGCCTTTAGGAAGACAGAAATGGGGGTGGAAAAAAGGATTATATGTTTTTATTGATTTTTACTTTCTCGAACTTACTGTCGTAAGAAGAAAAGGTATTGTAATCGTGCACCAAAATACGGCGAATTTTCGGCTTAAAATCCGTCCCATCCTTGTAACTAAAAAGTGAATTAATTTATTTGCTAAATTTAGGGGGAAATCCTTTAACGCGTTGTGTAGCCAGAATTCATGTTTTGTGGATCGTTGTTACCGAAAAATTGAATGACGGCAAAACGTTTGGCTATCAGTCTTTCGTCTGCGAACAACGCTAGGGGTTAAATTGTTCAACCGATTTTGTCCAAAATTGATAATACCCAATCGATCTTGTTGATATCACGGTCCCATTAATTCGAAACCGATATTTTAATTTTGGGAGGTACTTTACATAAAGCCCCAGAGATATTTTCAAAATTTTCTCAAAAGCGGCGTCATCGGTTTTGATTAATTTTTTTTCATAATCTCAAGAACGTTTAAGAAAATGGTGTAGATCTCATGTTGGCGTCTGTCTGTCCGTCTGTAGTTAACACAAGCATCTAAACGCCGCACGTTCTTTCTTAGTCAAATCTGTGATACATGACAGTTTAAAATCATCTTTGTGAGAGACAAAAGTTATAAGAGTTTCTGTGGTATAGCAGGTAAGCGCACTGTTGGAGAAGCTTAGGCACGTAAGATCGAATCTCATCCACGGCGAATAATTTTTGCGGGTAGAAACAATTTTGCGGTTAATTGTATAGTTATAATCATTCGTATCCATTATAAATATCACATAAAGCATGTGTTTTGAGGCGCCACTACTTATTTTAGTGTGTTAATGTCTTTAAGAATCACGTATAAATATGCCCCTATTGCGATTCTGGCTTCAGAACGTCTGCAAGCGCCGTGTTGAGCTCTAGCGTTATCGCAACTTTCATCTGTGACGTAATTCAACCTTGGCCATAGCCGCCGAAAGATAAGACCGGCAACGACTTCCACAGAGGGTTCTAAAGATCACGGCTTCTGGTTGAAAATATTTCTAAGTAAAATGAGCTATGTAGTTGCGTGGGTTGTAATCGTTTGAATTCTTATTGCGAATTTGATACCTTTTAAACATGTAGAACATTCCTCTAATAAAAATCTAAGTGCAATGAATATCACGTAACTATTCTTTTCGTAATAAGTGTGCTTGGACAGCGTGTTGAGAAATATCTGTGATAGCACAGTGCGGTCGAGCCAACCTACGGACTACAGGGATCCGAGTTCAAATCCCAGTAACGCTGGAGTATTTTTACCTCCACGCGTAAAGAGAGTTACGTAATGCTGTAGGAGGAAGTGTCGAAATTTTCACAGGAAACACGTTTTGTAAGTAGCTAGTTCGAAAAAAGTGGATTGTTGGTATTGTTCTTTTATTTTCTATACACAAGGCTGTCAAAACGCTTGTTTTTTGAACCCGAAAAAGTGATTTTCCAAAAAACCTCTTTGTGAATCCGTCTTCGTGTGAGTAATTCTAGAGCCTAAAGTAAACACGATTTTCACCAAAATGGATATTCCTTGAACGATCTGGCTAATATTACGAATCTTCGAATTTGAAACGAATCTTTTAATTTTGAAGGTACTTTACACCAAACCCCATCATATTTACATAATTTCCTCAAAAAGAGCTCCAATTTTTCTGTAAATCTATTCCTCGAAGCACAAGATGTTTAAAGTGGCGTACGTTCAATTTTGGGCGAACGATCTGAATTTTCGAAAATTGCGAACAAATACCTATTAACATTGTCGAAAACAAATATTAACGCTAGAGATTTTTGTTTCATGAAATCTCTTTTTAAAAAGAGATATTAAATTAATGTAAATTAAACACTCCACTCTTTCCTAGTAATGATCCACTCTTCACTAGTAATGATTGCTGCTATTGGGTCTAACCGCTTCCTTATTCTTTGGAGGGCTACTGTTTTTTTTAATTTTTTTCCAACAGTATTATCTCAAAAGTACTGGATGAGAACAGTTGATATCTGGAGTTGAAGGGATGGTGTTAGCTCCTATTGTAGGCCTGGTTCCTTGTGATTCCAGTGAAAAATCAGTAACTGCACTGAAACAGCAGAAGCTTCCGCCAATTGATAATCATAAGTGAATCACCATGTACTGGGTAGGGAGGAGAACGAGGAAATCTGTATGAATTGTCGCCTGGTCTTTCTTTCTCAGATAAACACTTGGATAGTTTATCAACATCAAATCCGAATTTTAACGCCTTTGATGTAATATTAAACATAAAAAAATCCCTTCCAGTTGTCTGCGTGTGAATTTTTAGTGTATCAAAATAGCCCCGACACCCGTATTACATTAGCCTCTTAAGTTGTATCATATTAGCCCCACAAATTTGAGGCTGTATATATCATGACACGATTAATATTATTGCATTATTTTAACGCAGAAAAGAATATTAATTCTTTCTTAATGATAACCTATTTTCAAAAATATCGTGTCATAAAAAATAATGAAGTAACATCAAAAGATTTATATCACGGTGGTAAAGTTTTTGACTGGAAAAATTAGGCATTTTAGTTTTGATTTTTTCCTCCCAAATATTGTTACATTCTGAGTGTTTGCTATATGGTAATTATAATAGAATATATTTCCTATCATTTGTCATTTTCTTGTTAATTTTGGACATAAATAAATAACAACTCTTAAAGTGTAATACATTAACCCCAATTTTCTACTGTATAATATTAGCCCCGACTGATCTTTATAACATTGTCGAAAAACAATATGAACGCTAGAGATTTTTGTTTAATGAAATCTCTTTTTAAAAATAGATCTTGTATTAAGATAAATTGAACACCCTGTTTTTTTTTAAAAACTGCAAATGCTTCACTATCTTTTCGCATTGGAAAGGAGGTAGTCTTGTCGTGTACCCGGTGGTGAGGGGGAGCCGTGTCAAGTGAGTTAACTTTAAAGACCCGAGTTCGAATCCCGACGAGTAGAAAATATTTTCTGCTGCAGTAGGTCTTTTTTGTTGTTTCTTTTTTGCAGGTTCACATAGTCCGTATTGAATATTGCATAGCAATTACGAATAATACGTGAAAATATATGCTGTTGAGGCAACACTTGTTTTGAACATAAAACACTTTCTAAATAGTATGTATAGTAAGATAAACTTTATTTAGGTGAGTAAACTTAGACCATTCACTTTGATTCTCTAAATTAAAACTTGACGTAACTGAGAACAGTGTCGTCATAAGAGTTATTATGATACATATATCCTTTATTTTTAAAATCTTAGGCCCCGAAACGCGCCTCAAATTAATTATTAATATAATAGCAATAGCTATTTATATATAATATAATTTCATAATTATTTCCAAAGAACCGGAACGCCGTTCCGTCGCGTACCAACAGAAATCAAGCCTTTTATATACAGGATATTCGGGGAAGAAATGTCGAATCTTCGAAAAATAGCTGTTAAGACAATTTTAAGCTTATTTTGTCTAATAAACTACACGGATATTCCAAATGGCTAAGCCGCAATAAACATTCAAAAGTTGGTTTGGATATATGTTTTCTAGGCAACTATTTGCGTTGTAGAAGCATATAAACACTTCATTAATATCTAAATTGTTTATGATTAACAAAATAAATGAATACATTTGATCAGAAAGAAAAATTAACCTAGAAATAAAAAAGCACCCAATTTTCACAGTTCGACTGCTTTTTTATTCCTCGGTTAATTTTTTTCTGAACTTATATATTAATTTATATTGTTAATAATAAACATGTTACATGTTTCTGGTCTGTTTACATGATTCTAGAATGCAAAGTTTTGCGTAGAAATCATATTTTCAAACCAAAATTTGCGTGTTTATTGCAGCTCAGCCATTCAAAATATCTATGTAGTTTATTAGACAAAGTATGATTAAAATTGTTTAAACAGCTTTTTTTTTAAACTTTCGACGTTTCCTTCCCCGATACTCTGTATATCCATGCTTCTTTAAAACCAAAAACAATAATTTGCGTACTGAAAACTAATTAATTAAACCCATGGCAGTAGAACTGTTAACACAAGTACTGTCACACATCTTTCGCAGGATAAGGAGTAAAATTTAAAGAAAAATTATAGTTCACATGAATTTTGACAAATTGCGTCTTACTTTCTATGATATTCAAATGGTACCATTATATTACAATATTCAATTGGTTAACAATTTCGGCTAAAGAGTCTTGTTTGATAATTCTCCAATTTCGTATTGTAATAAGATATCTTATGATACTCATGTCGTAAATAACTATTTGACAACTATTATGTTTAGTGTATGTGTCTAGCGGGTTTTGTATTATTCTGAGAAACTGGATCATACGAATCACGTTTACTACGTTATTCACACAGGAGCACATGAATCTCAAAAAAGTATTTAATAATATAATCCTTACTGATGAATCAACGTTTTATTGATGATTTTAATTTTGAAAATTTTCATTAGTTTGGATGTTTAAATATAGGTATCACATGTAATTACATGTCTGTTAAACACGATAGCATTATATGAAGCAAGAAACATTGTTTTTCGTTTGATCATTCAACTTCATCAATCACTCAAAATTACTTTAATTTTCTCTGTTTATCAGTTTTTTAATCTCAGATCTTCGATGAAGACATGAATCAAATAGCATCGTAGATATTTGAGTGTTTTAAAAATAATAACGTGAATAAATGCTTATATTTATTGAATTAGTTTTATAATAACCTGTAATAACCTGGGTTTTGTGTTGGTGTTGGGGATGTTGAAAACATTCAAATAGTAAAGACAATGTTAAGCTGGTGACCTTTAACATTGTTTATTTGATATTTTTCTTAGGGATAGTTTATAATGGTTAAACGTTTTCAAAGAGTGCACATTAGATACCTCGAATGGCCCGTTTCCGTTTAATCAACTGCTACGTTCTCCCTGTACAGATGGTCGTGCAAAATTCAAGGTTTTGATAGATTCGTAGAATGGCTTCCAACAAACCACCTTCGAATTTTGACGATACTGAAATGTAGTCTGTGTTGGGAAGGTCATATCACTTGACCACCAAGTTCGTTCTATGTATTTTCACTGGGAAATGCTAGAGCATTGATATTTACTAAACTGTAAACAAACGCTAAATCTCTTTGGATTGTTATAACATCTGTTTTGCTTTCTTTTAGTAATATCAACTCGTTTTACCAAATACGTGAGTTCGTTATATTTTTACACGCTACAATTATTTAATTTTTACAAGTATTTATTTTCAAGCATTTAGGAATTCATGAAATCTCATTGAAACGTTCGCCAATCTAAAAACCTTTTAAATGTATATTAAATATATTAATGTTGTTTAAAAATATGTATTAACAATGCGTAGATTTAGCACATAAAGCTCTGATTTGAAGATTATACAATGAAATCATCAAATTAACAGTTTTAGAAAGGAATGATAAATTGAATTGAAAATATTAACTTAAGGTTTATATACGTTTATTTAGAAATTTCTATACTTGTGCAAATATTGTGATGTGTGATTCTACTCATGTGATCTTTCAAAACCCAAAATTGAATATTTCTGTATTTGAAAACCTTAACACTACATTCATCCAATCCAGTGCAGTTTATAGCAAACAGCTAAGCAATATGTTTCCCTATTTTTTAATGGTAATGGGTAAACAAGAGGAACAAATAGTTTCTGACTCTCGGTGTTAACAGGGGACTTTAAAAAAATTAATAATACAGTTATTCGGTTGCTCAGCATCCCTTTGATAGAAAAACAGAAACAATTGTTTGGGCGTAATGCACCTTGAAAAATATAATTTTTATAGTCAATTTCTTTCCTATGTGATCAATATATCGACTTGCAAATTGTAGGACTTAAAAGAGAATATAAAAACCAAATAAAAGTTATGCTCATACTCGCCGTAAAAAATACGAATTTAGCATAATTAAATTGGCCACAGAGAATTTGTTTACAAGCAAGTGCATTTTAAGCGTATGTGGCAGGCAAAAGCGCGGCATTGGAACTGTTTTTCCGATGCCCATTCCGCTATTCTGCTAGCGCGAATGAATTAGCGCAAACAAATGGGGTCTACTAAGATGTTAATTTCTTACATAAACAATTACATATCTCGAGAACGAGATATAATAGCACCGAACGGATTCCGAATTTTGCAACACATTTAAACGCCATTCAGATTAGACAATAAAAAATTTGCAACAATTGCAAATTTATAAACAATTTCCAAATTTTGCAAATCTAAGTGGGGAGGGTACTTGATGTCCCAGAACCAAAAACCGCGAATTAACAATTTTGCAACAATTTATAATTTATAAACAAATTCGAAATATGCGTTAGAACGGCCGGGAAGGCTCCGCAAATTGTGCCTGAAATGAATATCTCAAAATAGCAGTTTGACAGGAGTTACAAATCGATTACTAAAAGTTAGAATAATTGTTGCTAAAATGATAAATATTTACTGGTCTATAGACAATCATTCTGGACGAAAAACCCCGCTTAGAAATATTTTTTTCGTCGTGGCGTACGCGCAGGCAAACTACCTCCTTCGGCAGGGAAATATGATGATATTTCCGTCTCGTACGTAAAGGAACTAGCCCCCTCCCCCTGAGACAGCGTTCTTTCTGCCCCTTGGGATGTTGCACCAATCACAGACAACTGTGGTTCTACCTGCTAGCGATTGGTCAACGCGTCCCTCCCCCTGCCCTCCCCCAGGCCGAGGGGTGTCCAAGTTTGTCGGCGCGGTGAGGAAGATAGAATTTTGAACGACATTTTTTCTGAGGGAGAGGGTACAATATGGGATGTTCATTCCCTTCCTCATCATTTTGAGCCAGAATTACGCCTATTCCGCGATCTGATGCATCACATTGCATAATAAATGGTTTGCTGAAATCTGGAGCGTGTACTACAGATTCACTACATAGAGCGTCCTTTAGGGCTTTGAATGCGTCATCACATTCTTGCGACCAATTTACTTTGCCTTGGCGTTCCCTCCCACGAAGTAAATCTGTTAACGGTGCCGCTTTTTCTGCAAATCCTGGAATGAACCTTCTATAATATCCTGCGAGCCCTAGAAAAGCCCTGACTTGCTTTTTTGATTTGGGAAGCGGATACTCTTGGATCGCGTGAACCTTTGCTTGGACTGGTCTCATTACGCCCCCGCCCACAACGTATCCCAAGTACTGCACGGAATTCCTAGCGAATTTACATTTAGTCGGTTGGATATGCAGTTTCGCCTTTTTGATAATCTGAAATACTTCTTCCAGATGACGGATATGATCTTCCCAGTTATTACTAAAAATGGCAATGTCATCCATGTATGGTACAGCAAATGTACTACACGAATCTAACAAGGATGCCATCATGCGACTGCACTGGTAAGGTGCGTTCTTAATCCCAAAGAGAAGTCGTAATGGTCGATAAGTTCCGAATTTCGTTACAAAAGCCGCATAACGCTGTGCTCTCGGCGTGAGGGCAATTTGCCAGTAACACTTTGCCAAATCAAGTGTGCTAATTATTTTGGCCGCCGCCACTGTCTCTATTCGTTCCTCCATGCTCGGTAAGGGGTAATACTCTGTCTTAATGCATTGATTCAGACGTCTGTAGTCAATACACGGCCGCGGCTTCCTTCCCGGTGCTTCTACTAAAATCATCGGCGATGTATAATCTGAATCACCTACTTCAATGATTTTATCCCGTAACATTTTTGTAATTTCTTCTTTCAGAATTTCCGACTGTCTAGGCGACATACGATAGGGTGCACTTCTGACAGGTTTGGATTCGTCCATGATTTCGATATCCATTGTTACCATGTCAGTCAGACCAGGCTTGTCCGAGAATATCTCTCTAAATTTGAAAACAATCTCTTCCAGCCTTTTCCGAAACTCCGGTTCGACATCTGTACCCTCGAACATCGCTTCTAACTCAAAGTCCCCATTTTCTAGTTTCACGGCATATTTGTCCAATTTATCTTCGTCTGGTTCGAACTCGGGTGCCTGTGTTGCCACGTAACTAATGTATTCCGTTCTCTGATGGTACCTTTTCAACATGTTCACGTGGTATACACGGCCCTCTTTTTTCCCAGGTAACAAAACGACATAATTCGTTTCTGATATTTTCTCTAACACCTCGCCGGGCCCGACCCATTGTACCGAAAGTTTCTGGGTTCTGTTCGGCGCTAGCACTAGGACACGATCTCCTACAGCAAATGTGCGGTGCACTGCCTTGCGGTCATACCACACCTTTCTCTTTTCTTGCTCCTTAACTAATTTTTGATGAGCAAGCTCGCGCGATCTTTTGAGACGGTTCACTAATTTAAACACGTATTCGACCACGGAGTTCTCTTCCTCCTCAGTTCCCGCAATGCGCTCATACATTAAAGTGATTGGAGTACGTAAGTTCCTGCCATACACAAGCTCAGCGGGGGTGAATCCTAAGCTTTCGTGAACAGTAGTCCGTAACGCAAATAAGATTGCCGGAAGCTGCTTTTCCCATTCCGTGCCCGCTTCCAAACACATAACTTTAATGAGTCTATTCATCGTTCGATGTACACGCTCTATTGCATTGGATTGTGGGTGGTACGGCGAACTCCTAACTAGCCGAATTCCGAATTTCTGTGCGAATTCCGCTGTCAGTATGCTAGTAAAGCAAGTGCCTTGATCCGTTTGCATCTCTTTGGGGAATCCTATTCTACTAAATAATTCCAGTAGCGCATCAATAACCGTAGTAGATCTTAAATCCGTTATCGGGATTGCCTCCGGAAATCGACTAGCTACACAGATGGCAGTCAGGATGAATTTATGCCCCGTTTGCGATTCCGGAAATGGTCCGCATGCATCTACGTTTATTTTGCCAAATATTTCTGAGACAGGCGGCACTAAGGTAAGGTAGCCACGCACCTTCTCTCCCGACCTTCCCACCTTCTGACAACTATCACAAGATCTGATAAATTTTTCCATTTCCTGGAAACAATTCGGCCAATAAAAATCTTTGCTCTTGGTGGTGCCTAAGTGTGCATTGGCTGTTTCATGACACAACTTAAGGACGGTACCTCGATATATTTCCGGTACAACAATCATGTCGAATCTTTCTCCACGTTTACTGTGTCGCGATCGAAATAACACTCGATTCTTAATGAAGTACGCGTCTTTTCCCTTCTCTGGTACTCTATTCACGTACGCTTTATATATTTCCTTCAGGCTATTGTCCCTTTGTTGTTCCGCCGCAAACGTCTCTCTGTCTACACGGATTAATTCGACAACCTGAGGTTCAAGTTCCGTCTGACTTTCCTCTACGGCTTGCGGTGGCTCTAGCCCTTCTGTTTCGTCAACCCCGTCCGGGAGAGCCTCCTCCGGTCGCTCACCTGACGGCGACTCGGATGCTACGTCCTCCCGAGCCTCGGCCCTGGCCGCGCCCGCGCGAGTTACCACGGCCCCAACCATTTGCGGCTCTACGTAATCTTTGCGTATTTCATCGAGCAGCAGAGCAGTTGTTACTCAACAGATAGTAACCGAAATCACATTCTTTTTTTACAACCGCTGCCTTCGTAACTACGGTTCCAAACGGCCCTTGAACTGTTACCTGCGCGACTGGCAAGTTCCGTGGTTCAGAGTCTAGTGGCTGAAATATCCAAACCGACTCGCCCGTCATGTGCTCATCTTTTACCAGCCGTTCATTAACAATATCAAAGCTTGCACCAGTGTCTCTCAGCAGCTCCGATCTGATTCCGTTAATTAATCCGAAAACCGTGTGTGGGCGAAATAATTCACGCGCATCTGGGTCGGCCACATGACCAACCTTCTCCCCGTTTCGTGCACCTGGACAGTCCCGCTTAAGGTGTTGGGTCGAGCCACACGAGAAACATTTCCGTTTGCTCGGCTGATCGAAATCTATTCTTACTTCACCTTTCTTATCATACGGCCTCGCACTATGCTTCTCCGAGCTCGGGGCAATATCTGCAACTGGTTCTGCCTTCTTACAGTGCTTTGGAAACAAGCTCTTCCATCCTGCCCTATTATTTTCATAATTATCTAATTTTTTTGCGAAGTCCAACGCAACTGTAAATGTACCCCATTCGTCTATAAAATGTTCCCTGATCTCGGACGGAACCCGCCACTTCATTTGATCGGTAACAATTACATCAAGAAGAGCTTCAAAGGTTGATATTTGCAATCCCGCCACCCACTGCTTACAATAATTGTGCAACTCTCTCGCGTACACGTTCCAAGTGGTACCGGTCTGCTTCATATGTTTAGTAAATAGTTGCCTAAACTTTTCCGCATTAAACTTATACATTTCTAATAACTTTGCTTTCATCTCGGTATATTCGGTCGCATTTCCCCGACCTTCAATCATAAGCCATGAGTTGACTTGGTTCGGCAACAACCCCATAAGATTGATTACCCAATCTTCTTCCGGTACGCCCAATTGATTAGCCTGTGCTTCGAATACACTTAAATAAGCCGTGATATCATCCTTTTCGCCTCTAAATTTATCCATTACATGATATAACTTAATGTGCGCTTTAGAATTTGCCTCCGTACCTGCTTCCGAAATAGTCGTCGTCTGCCTCGTTAGCCTCAACTTCTCCAGTTCAAACTCCCTTGCTTCTCGTTCCCTTTCCCTTTCTCGTTCCCTCGCGATAGTATCCTGACAATTATTCGCTAATTCTTTAACAAATTCTTCCTCGTAATGAACACTATCTAGAATTATCTGTTTGAGACTGATCACTGTATTCTCGTTACTTACAGACTCTCCTAATTCTCTCGCAACCTGCACCAAACAGTCTTTCCAGTACTTTGCTAAAAATGCCATTATGCCTGATTCTGATCACTATGAATGCCGAAGGCTACACTTACGTACGGTGTCCTTGATGTCCTTGTATCGGCGTCGGTTGGCTGTGACGTCGTCCTTCCTTCCTATCCGGGATGGCTTCTTTCTTCGGTCCGACGATCCAGTCTCTGCCCCTTCGATGCCTTTACGATTTAAATAACCCCGTGCGTTACTACACCGGTGAGCCCTCGAAAGTTCATCCAAGTACCGATATACGAGTCTATCGTAACCGCATACTTCCTCCCCCAGCCTGGGTACTTATGCCGCTGCACTATTAAAATTTGTTAACGAATTTTAACACAGCTTCCCCTTGCCTGGGTTCGTTGACCGCTGCCACCATTTAAATAACCCCGTCTGTGGCGTCGTGGTAGCGAAATGACTACACAGACACGAGCTCTAGTTACAATATTTATTTACAGAATTTTATACAGTATTTACAGCTCTGGGGTTCCGTTCGCAATCTACCTCCGCGACTCCACGCACACTGCTCCCATCTCCCGGCTAGTGCATCCTCCACCCAGACGCTTTACCGCGCCGGTGTCCTGACACCCGGTGCTACGCACTCGCAGTGTCCAAGGAATGCACTTCTGCCAACGGGCCGCAGTTGCGTCCGCACGCGAGGCGATCTCTCAACGAACTCCTCTTTCCGGCCAGCTAGCTTCTGGCGGTCATGTCCCCCCCACCCCCTAGCTTCTCTGCACATGCGGGTGGCTCTGGGACCATATGGCCAGCCAGCCTCCCCTGACCGCCGGCGGGGGGTCAGAACCCTCTGGTCAGTCGACTTGCGTCCCGAAGTGTTAATGGCTCCCTTTTCAGTTGACAAAAGCTCCTAACAGTCTTTGTGCTAGCCGACCGGACGTCCTCCCCTCTGCTCGCCATCTTCGACACTTTCTAAAGATATTCGAAGTCCTGGCCGCCATGTGGTGACGTTACAGAGGGAGCGCGCGCCTTGAGCGTGCGGGGGGGTGCATGTTTTTTTATTTCATTAATAATCATTTCGCAAAATGATTAACGAAAGGAGTTATTTTCTCTGCGTGGATAGTGCGAGAGTGCGTGATTTACGTTGAAAATACCGATACAACCTTTATGGACGTCCATACCGGTAGAGACGTCAAATAAAAGTATTTTATCGGTATAAAAGAATAAAGGTATTTGATAGAGAAAAGTACCAGTATTTTTACCGGTATTAAACATCACTGATTAAATCGCTAAGGTATTCCCCTTCCCATTTTCCTGCGCTGTTTTGATTGTTTTATTTTGAGCAAAGGAACTCATTTAATGAGTTCTATAGAAATTGAAATAAAAAAATTAAAGCTGGTATCAAAAGTAATTTAAATTTGTAAAGAGTGTAATATTTAATGTGGCATTTTTGGCTAAAACTTTCTAACAATAAGAAAGAAACAAATTAACTGCTTTCTGTATTAAAAGTTAATGGCATGTCACAAATTTGAAAATATTACTTGAATTGTTCAATAAATATTGTAAATATTTAATTGAAAAGGCTGATTTAGTAACCAATTTATTCCCTCAAACTTATTTTTTCTGATAGAATAAATTTTCAGAATGATTTGAATCTGTACTCAAAGGTTTGTCAACCCACGTAAGTTTCATTAAGATAATGTATGTATCTTATATATATTGTAATGATTTGCGAGGCTAGCCCGCAAGAATGCATGAAACACGGAACGTCTATATAAGCAAAGAGGAGCCAATAATGAAATAAACAATAGACAACAGCGCCGCGTAATAATAATTATTAGGAAAGTAATAGAAAACAAAAGGGGCGGACATAGGCATTATGAACAGTGAATAGAACCCGAATTTAGGAACATTTTGAACCAAGAATCACGTTATTCGAGCCACGGGTTCCGTAAATATTACAAATTGTGTAAATCGCATGTATAACACGGCGAAGATTGAAGACATGGTGACCATTGTTGTACCTCTGAAAGTATGCAACAAGACGAGTTTTATTGAATATCCAGTGAATGCCTGGGTGGATTTTGGCCAAACTTTCAGAAATTATAGAGAAAAATATTTAGATCAGGGCAAAATTAGTCACGGCGCGGGGGGATTTATGTAGGGCTCGGAATAAATTATTATCCAGTTTCATAGCATAGCGGATTAAGAAAGAATTGAAGGAGCGACTGAAAATGTAAGTGACGTCATCACGAGTTGAGAAGACGAAAAATAAAGGTTTTTGGAAAAAGGAAAACAGGAAAGGGGAATTCGGTAATGTGACGATTACAAAATGAAAGCTAGTAAAATTATGAAACAGATAGTAAGACGCAAGATGCCCGAAAACAGTGAAAATGTAAACGTTTTCGAACATTTCTTATGGTGATGGGCATGTGTTTAATAAAAAGACAGTCACTTGGATTGTGTGGACCAACAATGTAAAATGTGTTACAGACAGAAAGAGTTCGAGTCATATGAGGATCGCACGCGTTTGGAGGCTGTGTTAAATTTTTGGAGAAATTTCGCGGAAGTGTCGTGCAAAAGTTTTTGAGTTATTTTCGGTTGTATAACATCAATTGTTTAAATTAGGTCGAGCTAAAATTCAATTCAATTTAATTTATTTAGAAATTCACGAAACAAATCCGCATGGACAGTATTCACGCAAGTTAGGCGCAGGAAACAGGAGCGTCGCAAAATCTAAATACGTCGCGAAAGAAAATAGAAGTAACGTTTAGGGAAGACGCGATTAATGCAAGGAACAATAAATGGAAGTACATTTGGTAATTTTTAAATGGACGAGTGCATCTGAGATCCGATGGCAGCTGAACGAGAACAGCGTGCATGAAAAATGCACGTTACAACTAGCAACGACGGGCGCTGACAGGAAGTGACATCGCTGCAAAAAGGGAAGTGGCACGAATTGTGCAATTACTGTTTGTTTTTTTTGTTGTTTGTTCACGCGCAAGTCTAAAGAAAAATTCTGTCGAAGACCAAGTCATGATATTAAGTTAAGGATAAGATAAAAACAAGAAAAAATAGGGGTCACGACAGAATGCGCATTCTGATGTATGCATGCGATTTTCGTATTATGTTTTCAGTGTGCATGGTTGTATTTATTTTTTTGTATGTTTATGTATTTGTGTTGTCACGTTTTCGCAAGCCGGAGAGGCAGATTGTGTTTATGGATAGGAAATAAGCAAACAAAAATCCGAAATTAAATGTATGAGCATCCCACATGGCTCATAATTGCCTTGAATTCATGTGTTTTTATTAAATAGTTGTATAGAATTTGACCCAGGCACGAACGAAACGGACCCTTAGCTCAACTCCGTATGGAGTGAGCGCGCGGACTACGACCACGTAGGTTGTGAATGATTATTCGGGCTAGCAGAAGTACGGGCAACCGATAAGTGAAGGTATTGTGGCACCCAATTGCAAGTTAGAGCTAGGCAGGGCAAAGATAGTGCACGTGACGAGTAGAGAGAGAGAGAACATTAGGACTCATTACAGTGGCGCACCAACGTGGGGGGGGCGTCGTGATTGAGGCATCATTAGGACCCATTACAATATATATATATATATATATATATATATATATATATATATATATATATATATATATAAATATATATATATAAAAGATTAGTCGGGCATTGACAAGAAAAAGTAAATTACTATTTAATATAGGGGAAATACATTAAACATTTCAAAAATGTTTCTGTAATGCTTGTGTACAGAAAGTACAGTCTTAGAAAGGAGTTTAAGTTTCTGTATGCTGACTGTACAGACAAAGAAATGAAGTTGTCAGCAGTGATGGATGTTTAAAGTTCTTATGATCAATAATGGAACTATGTGGCTTCAGCACCATACACAAGTGATTTTTCGATTTTCCTAACAATAAATATCATTGAATTTTAGGAAATTAAAATGTATATTATTCTTTGTTCTTATTATGCTACATCTGAAACACATGTTATGGATACACTCATCTCCCAAGTTGCCTTTTAGAAATCATTGTGAACGTCAAATACTATATAGAGTCTCTAAAGTATTTGTTGACATGCAATCAGTATGAATTGACAGGAAGCCTTCTTTTCACCCCATGTGCTGCTGGAAAACGGCTATCAAAAACTATCAAAGCATTTAAGTCAACTTAATCACTTCCCTTCCTCTGATCCTCTGCTCCTGGAGCAAAGCAAAAGAGGCAAAAGACCAGGGCGAAATAAGAGCTCAAAAAAATATGTCCACATACAAGTACTTTTCAGAAGTGAATCAAGGAATCACCTCAGTATTTGCTCAATGAATCAAGGGAAAGTATTAAATAGCTCATAGTTCTGTTGACATTATTGTATTGAGTAGATATCTCACAAAAGTTGCCTCAAACATTGTAACTATTCCACACAATTAGAAAAATTATAATTTTCTTTTGGAAAGAATGGAAAAAACATTAAAAAATTACTTAGAAAGGGAACATTTCCTGGAACATTTGGTACATAATGCAACATTATGTTGTGTGTTCTCTGTTTTGCTCCTTACCATGTACAGTAATGATTTTATGCTGTAAAATGAAATAATTTTTCACATCATATTGTATCGAGTTCTGGAAGAACCAATTATTATTATTTGAATTTAATTCCATGAAGTTTCTTTTTATTTTCAAGAAAAATATATGTGGCCATTATAAGGTTAAAATCCTGTTTTTAAGTTTTGGATTTTGTTCCATAGTCAGAAAACAATAAAATGAGACTCCTAATTTTTCTATTATATTTTTGGAGATTTAGATCTTTTGATACACGCACTCCACAACACTGGTCAAAAATATGAAAAATTTCAAGTTCTATATAAAATTAAATTATTTGTTTTTAAAAAAGTTTGTCTATATTTCAATAAATTCTTAATATGAGAAATACTCACAGAACCAGTTCTTTATGATGTAAAACCAAAAAAAGAGTCTTCTCTTTGAAAGTCAAGTACCAGTACAAAGTTACATAACTTTTAAAATGATTTACAAAGAACTGAATGTTTGCTTGAATATACTGATTTAATTACAATATTTCAATTAAACACATTTTTACTTTTAGAATAAAATCTATACGTAATGCAAAAAAATTAATTGAAATAAAAATATGAAAAATGTTTAATTTAAATTTACTTTTATTTTATTATGTTAATATTTTTGCTTGCTATATTTTAATTAAAATTTTGTTTCTCTCGAATGACTGCAGATCTGTGTACTATAACACAATTAGCACGTATGATAAGCTGTCCCAAGTCCAGAAACAAGATGATTGAAATAATTAAAGTTTCTAGATTTAGAATATTAATGTTCAGTTTATGCATACTGAAGCAATTAGGTTATTAAAAGATAATTCAAAGTCAATTATCATGAAGATAAAAGAAAAATAATAATAATAATAATAATAATAATAATAATAATAATAATAATAATAATAATAATAAATATAAAACAACACTGCTTGTAATGCGAGGGAAATTCAGTTACCAGACAGATACTTTAAAAATTTGTAGAGGCATTTTTCAGGGAGATAGCCTAAGTCCGCTCTGGTTTTGCCTAGCATTGAACCCTTTGAGTAGGATGTTGAATGCTTCCGGCCATGGGTATGCTTTGAAGAACCCCAAAAAGATCATTTCCCATCAATTATATATGGATGATCTCAAGCTCTATGCTAAAGGGTCAGAACAACTTCGCAGCATGCTGACACTTGTAGAAAGCTTCAGCAGCTCTGTTTGTATGGATCTTGGTTTGGAGAAGTGCGCGGTTGTTCACGTGAAGAGAGGTAGCGTCCAGAATACAGAGAATGAACCTCATTTGATGGAAGATTTGAGAATTCAAGAACTCTTCGGTGGCGATGAATATAAGTATCTGGGCCTCCAGCAGCTCCTAGGAACTGCAGATGAAAAAATAAGAAAACAAGTGGAAAGAAAGGTTCTCTCTCGTGTGACGAAAATCTGCAAGTCCTGTATTAATTCAAGAAACAAATTTACAGGAATTAACACCTGGGCTCTTTCAGCAGCATCACATACATTTGGAGTTGTCAAGTGGTCTGATACATCTTTGCAAGCTTTCGATAGAAAAGTCAGAACACTTCTATCAAAATATCGGATGCATCATCCTCGAAGTTCCACCGAAAGGCTGTATCTTTCAAGACATTATGGGGGCCGTGGACTGTTAAGTCTTGAAGTTATGTGCCGCCAGCAAGAAAAACAGCTCAGAAATTATTTCACCAACAACAAATCCATGACGGCCATTTGTGCACAAGATCACGGCTATACACCTCTTAAGCTGCTCCAGGAAGATCACAATCCAAGAGTTCCGAAACCTGTGGACCGAATTGAGCAGTGGAGATCAAAGGAACTCCATGGCAGGTTTGCTACTGCTCTTCAAAGTAACTCCATAGATGTGAAGAGATCGACCGAATGGCTGAGAACAGCTGGGCTTTTTGGCGAGACGGAAGGATTTGTACTGGCCATTCAAGATCAGGTAGTAGCCAATAATAACTACAGGCGATATATTATGAAAGAGAACATCAGTGACAAGTGTCGCCTGTGTAAGAAGGCCACCGAATCTATACAACATATCTGCAGTGGATGTTCTCAGTTGGCACAAACAGATTATTTACAACGTCATAATAATGTAGCCAAAATCATCCACCAAGCTCTTGCTAAAAGATCGGACCTGATAAAGGAAAGCCTGCCATACTACAAATATCTACCTGAACAAGTTTTGTCTAATGAGAGAACAAAAATCTTGTGGGATACTCCCATTGTTACAGACAGAACAGTGGAAGCAAATAAGCCCGATATTGTCGTATTCGACAAAACTACTCGTAGGGCAATAATAATTGATATCGCAGTCCCACTGGATCATAATCTGCTGACAACTATTGCAGAAAAGAGGAGAAAATATCAGCCACTCTCAGTTGAGCTGAAAAACTTGTACAAACTAATAGAGGTAGATATTGTACCCGTGGTTATTTCAACTAATGGGCTTGTGGCTGAAGATTGGAGGATTGTGAAAGAAAAACTCCATCTAAATGAGTGGCACCTCAGAACCATGCAGAAGGCCGTGTTGCTGGCAACCACCAACATTGTGCGCAAGGTTCTCTCCCTAAATCATTGAAGCGGAACCTGAGTGCACTGGAGCAAGAACTTCTCACCATCTGTCTCGCCATATGTGTTGACGTTCTGTCCTTGAGTTATACTTGAAAACTCCGGAAGAGCGTGAAATTTTGAAATATGAAATAATAATAATAATAATAATAATAATAATAATAATAATAATAATAATAATAATAATAATAATAATAATAATAATAATAATAATAATAATAATAATAATATGTAATAATAATAATAATAATAATAATAATAACAATAATAATAATAAATAATAATAATAATAAATAATAATAATAATAATAATAAATAATAATAATAATAATAATAATAATAATAATAATAATAATAATAATAACAATAATAATAATAATAATAATAATAATAATAATAATAATAATAATAATAATAATGTAATGTAATAATAAATAATAATAATAATAATAAATAATAATAATAATAATAATAATAATAATAATAATAATAAATAATAATAATAATAATAATAATAATAATAATAATACCAATAAATAATAATAATAATAATAATAATAATTAATAATAATAATAATAATAATAATAATAATAATAATAACAATAATAATAATAATAATAATAATAATAATAATAATAATAATAATAATAATAATAATAATAATAATAATAATAATAATAATAATAATGATTTTTAAAAAATTGAGCTTCCAAGATGTACAGGGATCAAAGGTGATGAAATGACAGACAGAGGAAAAACTAAAACAAAGAAACAAAACAGCAACAAAAAACAAAATTTGGGCAACCCTGGCAGCTTCTGTAAGAGAAGAAATCAACATTATATCAAAATTAAAATTCTAAAACATTGAGACGATTCTTGACAAAACATTATTACAAAACTATGCAGGGTTCAAACTTCCATGTTTGAGCATAAATTCATTGTTTTAGAAACTCAAACAAACCAAGTGAATATAATCAAGTTGAAAACATGACATACAAATGTTACTCATGCTTAGCTGTTATCCAGAATATCAAAAATATGTAAGAGCTGTTAAAGTCAAAAAAGTGTGAGAGCTATTAAAGTCAAAATAACGTTTAGGTGCACATATAACATATGTGTTGTCATATGAAATCTCGTTTTATCGCTTTAGTCTCGGCAAATTTCTTAACAATATCTTGAATCTTTATACAAACCAAAATTTCATTTTGTATGTATAACAGAGATAATGCAATCAATGTGTCTTGTTGCAGACTCGATCTCAGATATTTTTTTTACATGCTTCGAAGCAGAGAAAAATCATTCACCATTTTCATTAGTCATAGACATCATTTAATAGTCTTTAAATATTCGCATTTGGAAATACATCTTGTATCGACAGTTTCTTTAATAAAGAATACCCTCCAAATAACCATTTGCTACACCTTTTTTCACAAACGTGACCCTTTATTTCCATACCGAATGAGATGGACAGCCATAAACAGATCAAATTTGAATATCAACTCAATGAAACCTAAAAAGTATTCATTTTGTATTTAATAATCTTAATCAATAATCTTACTGTTACCAAAAAAAGACAATCCACTTGATGCTATAAATTTCTGTTTCTACAATTCTTTTCAGGATATTTCTCCAATATTTCACTTCATTTTTGTGCTGTTTCACAAGCTCTAAATCCACTCTTTCTAAAACTGCTGACATACATGCAAATTTTCTTAATATTGATGTTCGATTAAAATATTTTACATTCGACTCTCACTCTTTCATATGCTTGGTTGAATGAACTCAACTCTATCTGGTTTCAGTCTTTTCATGTGTCCATAGCATTTTAGTTGAATAATTTTGATCATTTCCTTCAAGCTTGTTTGCACTTCATTTTATTTCTCATTTCATAATTTATCTCGTCTAACAGAAAAAGTTTACAATTTCTTTGCTTATTCATCATTTCTGTTGTCTGAAGTTTTTCTCTCATTTTTGTTTTTTGTTATTGTCCAAACTTCTGCCTCATAGAGTATTGTAATCTCAATGAAGGAGCTATTTATATCGGTTTCTTTAACTTAATTGAAATAATTGAGCTCCATAGCACTGGATTCAACCGTCCTTTAGCTTTTTTTCCCTCTTTTACTTTTATTTTTCACATCCTGTTTGCCTCTACTATTTGCTGTTAGTGTGGCCCCAAATATTCATATTGTGTTTTACCTTTAATGATTTCTATATTACTAGACTCTAAATCATAGAACATTTCCCCCACTACCACGCACCCAGTCTTTGGCACATTTATTTCCTTTTCCCACATTTCACACTCTTCTGCTAACTTTCTAAACATATAGGTTACATCATCTTCCTCTTCTACCATTATCACCCAGTCATCTACAAATAGTAGACTGAATGACATTTCAGTACGCATTTTCACACCCTTACTTCTACACTTTGTTTTCCATTCTTTTAAGGCTTTATCAGTGTGTATGTTAAACAGTTGGAAATAAACAGTATCCTTGTAATAATCATTTATTTACTGAGGTTTCATCTGATAGACATTTTCTCACTTTTACTTGACTTCTGTTAATGTAGTTTGACTGCATTTATATTTGTTGTTTATATTCCTTTCTCTTCCCTAGACCCCAAACTTTTTACTGGTTCATTTTCATAAGGTATTAATTAAAACCTTCATAAAACATTGATTTTTGTGTACTTTGCAGTCAGTGCTGGAGCAAGACAATTTTGGGCCCAGGGCTTTACTGAAACGTGCTCCCCCCCCCCAGAAAAAATGAAAATGTGAAAGTTTATCAAGAAACTATACGAGTAATTTTATTTCAACAAATAAAAAATACAATGTTTAAACTATAAATACTTCTGAGAAATATATTTTAAATAGTTTTAAGTATTTAGTGTAAAGTATTTAACGACCAAATAGTACAATTTCCATGTTTATCTTATGATGCTAAAAAATATGTTGTGTGTAGTTAGTGTTTAACAAAATTACTTGTTAAATACATGAAATAATCAATATGAATTTCAGCATTTCCTATTTTAATGTTAGCATCATTTGATTCATTTTAGATTCCTATCTTATATGTAATGACTATAACCATTTAAGGTAAAAAATTAATTAAAAATTTTATAAAATATCAGACTACTCTACCACGGCTAACAATATTTCGACAACGACTTTTTAAAAAATATTCTTGCAAAATTACGATAACGTTTTAATTTCTTTTTCGATTTTTTAATAACTTTTTCCCATCAGTCCCACCATCAGGCCCCTTGACTTGGGTGAAAACCCGGGTGAAAACCCGGTCTGCTCATGCATAGCACCAGCATTGCTTGCAGCAATTTTAATGTTACATTTTGAACGTTCATGACAATACTCTAAAATTTGTTTTCATCAAATTCATTCACTATTAATATATGAGTCATATAAAAATTACTTACATATTATACTGTAATTCAAAAATTGCTAATACAACTGAAGGTAAATATGCTTCAATACTTATCATTCTTCTGTGATCACTGAATCATTTTAGTTTCATGCTCATTTTCCTGTGTGAAATTGATGATTTATTTCTGAATAGTGTTTTTCGTAATAATATAGCACACATTGTTAAACATTTTAGAATATTATGGTTGGAAATGCATTTGCACTAGAAAAGGGATTTTGGATTTTGGTACTCGGACAGGGGCCTAAATACTAAAGAATGAGAATTTTTTGTAGTGCTTGAAATGTTTCAATTTGACAATGCCCTTCTCTCTGGGACTTAATTAAAAGTCAAGGAAATCATGTGAAAAGAAATGTTTCATATTTCTATTATCATTCAAAGAAAAAACTGCAAAAGTAGTGATTTCATCAAAAAAAGAAAAAACGGAAAAATTATATAAAAATTTCGGTAAAGAAAGCAAAATAATTATGAAGTTAGAATATTAAATAATGGTAATAATTGGTACAAGGTAATAATTGTAGTGTGCAGACCAGCTGATGATCCCAATAATAGTTTAAAAGACAACTTTGATAATGAATTTGTAACTCTTCTTGATTCAATAAGTTGCAGAAAAGAAGTAAGGATAGAAAATAAGTAAGAATAAAGAGATGAAACAAATTTTTAAATGTGTGAAAATGCATGTTGTTCTTGAACGAATTTGCGACACAAAACCAGGGCTACACCAAGGTAATTTGACTCCTTGTGCAAATATAGATTTTATCTAGCTTATACAGACTTTTCACTGTAAAGTTGATCAACAACTTCACAGTTGCCACATGAGTAGAAAAGTAACCAATATTATACTAGCCTACATGAAATTGATGAAATCCCCGAAAATTTTATTACATACACTGATTATGTATTAGTGTTGTATTCATTTTTTTGGCCCAAAATTTAACACTAAAAGAGAGTTTTGTATTTGTAAATAATAGAGTAAACATTTTTCATTAAAAATAAAAAAAATGTACAAATAATGCAGATATTAAACAAGTACCAAGTACCATTCCTAAATTTTGACTGTATTTCAGTTTTTAAATTACTAGCCAAATGGTTCTAAATACATAAGTTTATTACAAGTTGAAATATGTTCAAAAAATTATTGTTTACAAGTTTAAATCATAATTCATTTTAATTGTAATTAATCTAATAAAATATAATTAATTTATCATGCAAGATTGAAGTATTTTCCTGTATTTCAGTGGAAATGCAGTTTTGAATAGCAAGTTCATTATTACAGACCTTTGTAGCACAATGAATTTTTCATGTTGATTGTTGAGATATTATTTAGTTATTACTTTGTTAGCTGATAAGCAAATTATCTGAAGCCTGGGATTTTTACTATTATTTATGACTTCATTATTTAATTAAGAAGAGATTCATTGATTTTGTTTAAAAAGTTTAAAAAAATTTAATTGAAAAATGTATTCTGAGAGTTTGTAGATAAACTAAGTAATTAAAGATAAATTATTCAAGAAAAAGGAAAGGAAAAGATAAGTTGTTAGTTAAAACCAATATTAATCCAATCCCCAATATTTGAGTATCGTAATATGATTTCATCTAATAAAAATTAGAAGTCAGAAAAATATGATTCAAACCTATATGAAAACCTGCTTGCAAAGTTCTTTGAACTCTTTCCTTGAAGTGTTCAACTGTTTAGGAAATTAATTTAGGGTATTTCTAAGTTTATGAGAATGTTAACTAAGAATATTAAGTTATACAGTGAAGTGAGGTGTCGTGCAGTGTAGAGCAGAGAAATAATCAAGGAAATGTTTTTAGTGTTTTAAAGAAGTGAAGAGAAGTTAAGGATAGTGCAGTGCAGTTTTAATTGTATACACTCAGTGGGGCTTTAGATGATAGACGTTTCTTTTCTTTTTCATGTAATTTAATGTTTTAAGAATCAGAAGTTTTTATAAGATTATTATTGTTATTATTGTTATCATTGTTATTGTTGTTACTATTCTTGTTACTATTGCTATTAGTGTTGTTATTATTATCATCATTTTAGCATTATTATTACCATTATTATATTATTTGCATGACATTTATTGTCTTATTTGTGTAATTAACTGCCACTGGGTTACACCCAATTGCAGTTTAATTAATTTATCTTTATCTTTAACCTTTTTCTCCCACTGTACAGCATTGTATTTTTATTAAACTTATTGATAAAAATTATCGCATATTTGAACATTTATTTCAACAGCAACATTTTTCTGATTGTAAAAGAGTACACTTGGTTTTGCACAATAGAAGATTATTGCTGTCTTTTTAACTTTATAAATATTTAACATAATATTTATACTTTGGAATAAATATTTAACATTACATAACTTTGAAAAAAGAAAATAAATAAATTCAAAACAAACACTTTTTATAATGATGTTAATGTGTACCAGGTCTAGAAGAAAATACATTTAAAATTATTAAGATTAGTTTATTATTTATTCAAACTCTATTTTATGGTATTTTTTTCTTAATTTTTTCCTCAAACAGTTTTGAAAGATATTATATTGCAAATGATCTGCAACACTCTCCACAAAATTTAAATCTTCACATGCAGAATATAATTTATGTCAGAAAAAACATTTCATCCATGGTAGATAACTAAGACAAATGTTGTACTTAATGTTTAGGTGATTCATTTTATAAAAATACCAAATAATTGATTTTAAATGAATAGGTAAGTTAGGGCTACACAGAAATTTCACCATTTAAGGCAAATGTATTCAAAGTAATTACTTTTTATTATTTAACTTCATAAACAATCTTAAACTAGTCATCACACCCTCTTAACAAATTACAATCACGTATACTTTGCCATAAAGACCAAAGAGAAGTATCACATGGGGTATCTGGGATACCCAAACTTCAGTGACATCACTCTCCAGGAAAATTGGAATGGGCAAATTTTATTTCACTTTAACAAAAGAGATTGGAATACCTTTCTGGAAAGTTACAATGATGCAGCTATATAAGCTACTTCCCCCAGAGTGGTATGAATAGTTACAGGATATTCTGAATACCACATGCAAGGGCTTAAAGGGTAAAGGTAGCCCTTCTCTATCAAGTTAATATGAAAAGGAAAAGTGTTTCATGATTAGCAACAGTTCCAAAATTATTGTTGGTTGGCTGGTTGTTAGTGATTCCGAGCTTGTCAACTACTAAGGTCATTAGTCCTGTGAGTGTAGCATATGATTTTTCCTTGGGAGGTAGCAGTGATCTTCCCCTATTGAATGGCAAGATCTGGCACATACATACCATCAGCTAATGAGGTTTCCCTCCACTAATGAGGCATCTCTCCAGCCGGGACAAGCTCTAAGCTCCCAACTGGTCTCTCAAGATGTGTGGCAGTGGAAGAGGAAGGAAAGAGGATGCACGGTCCATGGCCTGTTTGTTAGGGTAGATACTGCTCTGGCATTTGCCTGGTGATGATCAGAGAAATCATAGAAAACTACGGATCAGAGCAGCTGTTCGTCAGAATTTTCCTCCAGACAGTGACTAAATATGACCTCATGGACAAGCTCAGTGCCATCAGTTGATGTCCTTTGCCACCTCTCCTTGTGAAATTATTGTTAGAATTGTTTACTATTGTTATGACAATCATAGATGGATTCATGTAGAAGTTGTCTAAGCATATGTTTAGGCTCCCATTGCATAAGGGAAGTTTATTTATTTAATTAAGACAGCATTGATATGCTGTCCATTGGCCTGCTAAACTTAAAAAGGAGGGGCGGGCTGACAATATCTGGGCCCCCTTATCCATAAAATTTTCTTCTTACATTTGACATTTTACTTGTACAACAATTTTCAGAATTTTTTTTTTTTTTTGAAATGTACTTTTGTGCATCAATAGGACTCCAATATGGCCACACTTTGTAGTGTAGATTCATATATTACTCAACATTTTTAGCTGTTTTTGCCTGATTTAGAATGGTATTTTTAGGAATTTCTATGTGGAGTACTGAATCTCAATTGGTCAGCTTTCAAGAGGAGATTCTAAAACTTATGCACATTTTGTCCTGAATTCATGTTTCAGGGTAGGTGGGTACAAAATGTTCTATTTCGAATTTTTTCATTGTTATTGGAAAATTTAAGATTTTTCCACATATTTCATTTCATATTTTTAATGTAATACATTTAATTATGACTTCATAAAGTTTATAAAATGATATACTGTCAAAACATGGTCAGTATTGGTCACTATGTCATAACTTTAATGTTGCCAAAATGTTGCATCTGAGGAATTGAAAAAACTCATTGACTCTATTCTCACAAATTGCAAATACCCAGATACAAGTTCAGGTAACACTGTTTAAAAAGTAAAAATTATATATTCAAAATATAAAGTAGATATATTCAAAATTAATATTATTTTGGCATTTTTGTAATATTTTTTGCAAAAAATTAAAAACATCATAAATAAACATAAAAATTAATTTTAATTAATTGGAAAAAGGGGACTCAATGAGTTAATGACTTTACCACATCAAGTATTCACTATTAAACTAGGAAAAATCATGATTTTTTAAATTTTATATCCCTGGACAATCAGTCAATAATACTTATTTAAACATGTAAGTATGGTAACAACATAGACTAATAAATTATGCATTCATTTGTCATCACCACTGTAAATTTTTAAATGAATCTACATGTTATGTATGTCTTATTTATCAGGTATTTAACCTATTTATGGAAATGATGAAATGTATTATTATGGATGGAAATAGGGATTTTTTCAAAATTTTCATGGAGATCCATGGTGCTTCTCGCCTCCCTTTGTGCTCACACCTATGATATAGTAATTACAAAAGCACAAATTTATGTTATATTTTCTTACATGTCACCCCTTTTATCTCCAGTATTTTTAATACAAAACTGGACCAGGGAAAGTTTATTTATATATATAACAGTTTATATAAATAATTACAGTTTTACATAATTAATTACAGTTTATGTAAATATTATTTATATAAACTGTAAATTTTCATTCGTAGCATATAAAGTGATGAATCAGCATGGAAAACAGCTGAAAATATTAAATGTATCAATTTGTATTACTAAGATGGAATATTCAGAAATATTTGGTGTTATACTTTTTGTGTTAGTAACATTGAATTCCTTTGTTTTATACAATTTTCTATTATAGTTTCTTTTTATACTATTATATTAAAAGAAAGACTGATGATTTGAGGAGCAAAAGTATTTTCAAAAATTGAGGATGTTGCACCAGTAAAAGACAAAACCAATGGATTGAGAAACACTAGTATTGTTCCCAAACTGGAAAGTTTGTAAAATATTGCAGATTTGAAAAATGTCTTCAGGAGGTTGTAAATTCATTCATTTCATAACATTGTAAATCTCTTTAATGTTTTAAAGATTTCATTTAGCTTCATTGCTTCATTACTTTATTGATCATCACATCAACACATGGATGTTCATGGACTCTCAAAGGACTTCCAACAATTATAATAATTTACAGAAGAAAAGGAGGTACATTTCTACCCAAAAAGTATTTAAAATGAAGTCTCACAAAATGAAGACTCCCTTGTCCAAAATGTATGAAAATTGGATCAAAGTAAAATTATTTCTATGTGCAATTGTAAATTATAATTACCAGTAATAAATACGAATTGATTTCCTTATTTCTCTGACAAATCTTTTCAACCTGAAAGAGATCAATTGAAATTCATACTTAATCATATATACCCTGAAATCTCTGTATCCAATCTGTATCTCACCTTGTTTCTGTAATAGTGCATTCTTATGATTTAATCCCAACCATCAGAAAACAAGAGTCACCCATTATTGAGGAAACGTTCAGGAATTTCAATGAAGTTTAGTTTTTGTGGAATTTCTTTGTGCTGTAACTTTAAGCTGTAAATACTTTAAGTAGCATTTTACCATTTGTAACTCATGTTGTCATATGTCAATGTACAACCAAAGAAACATCCTATTTTCCTTTTTCTGAACTTAGTTATATTATAGGAATTCTTACATTTACTTACATTCTCATTGTGTTAGGAGACTCGCATTTGAAGAGCAAACTATTGCTGTTTCCTCCTGATAAACAAAAAGTTGTGTAGAAAAATTGAGAAGGAATTTCTATCAAGTTAATCGCAGTGTTTTGATGAAAGAACATTTTATGAGGATAATGTTTTTCAGAAATATGTCTATTCTGGGAGAAACAAAACAACCTCTTAAAGTTTTCATTAAGTCATTTCTAATTTGTGTTGTGCTTCAATTTAGTGTCTTTCATTTTAAGTGGAGATTTTAAATTTTAGAGTGTTTTTGATGTTATAATTAATCATAATTTTCAAAATTTTCTCAAAAAGAGCAAAGATTGTTTAATGTAGTTTAAGACTCTTCCATTATAATTTCCTATTTCCATAAATTATAAATAATTAGATTCTTTACTTTCCTTGTATCTTCAGTGTTTAATTAATGAGCAACCTTCTGGTTTAATTTTTTCAATTCCTTGGAAAAGTATAATGTTATTAATTGCAATTCAGAAAAGTTCCACGAAAATTTAAAGAAAGTCTACACTGCTATTCTTATGTTATTCTCTTTAAAACAATTTAATAAATATCTGATCTACAAGAAATTATGTCTTTCATGTATAATTGAGTTGCTTCAGAGAGAAAAAAAATACTTCTTTTTAGAATAATATTCAGACAATATTCAACTTTTGAGCAAAAATAAGGAGGTATCAGTTAAGTCAGTGGTCCAAAATTTAAAAAAAAGATTAGTTGAATTTCAAAAAATGTTTCAACAAAATATTTAATATACAAACAAAAACATACTTCAAGAAATCCCTACTATAAAATTTGCCTTGAGATTAAGCAAGTTCTTCAAATGTAAACTATAAAGTGGAAACTTTACAAGGGAAAGTAATCAAAGCGCTTAGCATAACAGAAATCCATAGATCTTTTGAGCATGAAAAATCTGAAAATTGCAGTTTCGAATTTATGCAAAACAGACCTGACATTACCACACCACAACTGTGTTACAACATTTAAATGAAATAAAATAATCCTTTTTAACACTTAAACCTGGATTTACAACCAAAATTGGTAGTGCTTCTATTAGTTACTTGTGATACTTTATTGTGGACATTTGCATTGTAGTGTGTTCCAGTTTATGTTATATAGGAGACGTAGTCATTGTGACTCCATATTAGTAGCCTGCTTTGTGTATTGGTGACAATGTTATGTATTTGGAACATGTAACTATAGTTGAGATCTTAGCTAAAAATGAAATTTCCAAAATATTAGCAGATAAGGACTTATTAGTGTGAAGATAATAGAAGAAGAAATTTTGTCAGGCTGACAACATTGTGGTGGATCCGAATTGTATAGATAAAGATTAAGCAAATTTTTGAAGAGCTTCTGATAGTGTGGCCATCAAATTTCAGTGGAGATAAAATGGAAACTGAGAGAAAATGATTTTATTTGGTGTTTTAGTCAATTCTGGTATAGAAGTTACATCTCCCATTGTAGACATTGATAAGGTACAGGTTCATGGTAAGAGAGTCTGCACCTGAACCAGAACCTCAGAAGTAGTAGTGGTAGGAAGCAGTACCCCAGAAATAGAAGTAGTAGTGTAGAAGTGTGGAAGGAAAATGACAGGAAAAAATATGGTACATGTTTTTCCTGGCTTAGTGAAGAATGTAAGATATATCAGATTCTGTGTCAATTGTAAATACATTTGAAATTATTCTTACATATGCAATCCTCCAGAAAGTACACTGGCACACAAACATCTGCATTGAAGTTCAAAGAACTCTTAGAAACCACTTTAGAAAAATAGATACAGCCATTCAAAGCCAATGAATTACAAATTTATTTTATTGAAATAAATTTATTTAATGTTGCGTTATTTTTAGTTTCATTTATTCAGATATTTGTGACTGTTCAATATAGGAGTCAAAATGACTAGGTAATCTATAAGTACATACATTGTGAATCTAGGGTTAAATGAGAAACTGAATGCACATGTTTTGGAGAATAAGATAAATTGACAACACTTTGCTGTAAAATAAGTACAAGTTTACTTAAATAACAAATTATACATGCATATTCATCTAAAACTATTATGTTTTTAATATATCTTTGGAGGTAACGCGTGTATACCAAGTCATATAGCAAATTAAAATACAAACAATAAAATGCCTGAGCACAAAGATATTACATCACATATTGTTCAGTTTTAAAATTGTTTTTATATGTATTCCTAAAAATGTAGTATAACAAAATTGTACATTAAAAAATAGATTGTTCTTTAATTTGATCAGTTATATTCTATAACCATTAATGTAGTCTCAGCATACACTATTAAAACAAAATCAGTTTATATTAAAACTCTCACAAAGTAATAAATGTTAATAAACTGAATATTGTAAAATAATCCTCAATAAAAGGTAACCTGAAATATCATTGCCTAAAGATGTTCAAAAAACACTATGTAAACAATGATTCATGGTTGAGTCTAAGGTACTATGTAGTTCAGATTACCAATCGGTTTCACTCTTCATTTCCAACTCTCCTAACATGATAGAAGAATATCACAAAAGCTGTATTTCATCTAATGACATGAACAATTGTCTTTTCTTTGTTTTAGTTATTTATACAATAAAACATTCACTTTCATTACTGTTAAAAGAGCCACTAAAATGTGCATATTCAAACATCACAACAGCAAATATAAGTCATGATTTTAAAACTATATGTATCCTCATTGCAAGAGGTTCACATAAAAGTTCACGACTAGGTGATAGAACACATCCCATGTCTTATGTCATGCAGTCTCGATACACTGAAAATCAGCACTCATTTTACATTTTGTTCACGATATAATGTGATCATTTTTCTTCACATTTTCCATTCCTTTGAAGATTATGGAATAAGCTACATCCAACGTCTTTGACCATGCTTCTTCAGCATCTGGAGTCATGACCTTCCCAAGTTTCGCCTTCAACACTTTCAAGATCACTCCCTTTAGATCCTATAAAAAAAAAATTAGTAATGAGAGTTGCAGTGACAAATAGAATGCATTCAAATCACTCACTTTTAACTTTGATTGTACAATCCTACCTGAAATTGTTTTGGTGTAATGTTTCTACGCCCATGATTTTCTCCTAACTTGTTAAGCATTTCTACCAATACTCCAGTGTCATCCAAGTTGTCGACAACACTGGAGAGGGCATATATTACACTGTGTGAATGTGCTTGAAACTTCTTGTTTGTCGGAAGGTCCTTAATTGGCACATCTTTAAAAGCATTAAAGTATTTTGTGTACTCCGGGAAGTCTGTAAAAAATCTGCAACAGAATAAGACACCACGGTAAGTGTATTGTACACATTTGGAGAATATACTCCTTTTATTAGTATCCTAAATGATCTTTGAATTTCATTCTTTATTTATAGTTAATTCCCAAAAAAGATTTTTTTTGTCAGACAAAAATTTGAACATTGAATTATTAAGGTGAGATCCACTGCCAATGTCTGAAAAATCTGAAAACTACAACAAAAAAATTTTATAATATTAATCTCTTCATATTGAATAATCAAGCAGCACTACAAGAAAATACAATAGAGATAACTTCTGTTCAAAAGTTAGGCCTTCTGAAAAACATTATGTAGAAGTTTTACTCATGTGAGCATCTTAAGTTATTTCTTAATATAAAGGACATGAAGCTGGAACTGAATTTTTCTGAATTATTTTCTCATTTCAATTTTTTTTCTTTCATAGCATTCATAGCATACATTAAGGCTAGAAAGTGAAAGTTTCTATGACAAGTCGTGTCATGGAAAATCAGTTTTGCTGTGTGAATTTTTTATATGTGCTATATATTTTTATTTATTTTGCTGTGTGAATATTTTATGCAAGACTTAAATTTTAAAACAATTTTACATAGGATATACAAATTTAATTAACAATTACAAAAACATACTACATATTTTTCCATTTGGGGGTTGGCAAGTACTATTTTGTTATCTAATTGTACTTTCAGTACTAGTACGGTAAGTACTTTTGGTATGTTTCCAAACAGATGTTGAAAAACGTCAGTCTGGAAATGTAGAACTTTCTTGTCTGAATACTAAGTAAGTATGCACCACTTTATAGATGGTCTGGAATAAAAATATATGTTTGCCTTTTCATTATGCGGTTAAAAAAATAGAAAATTTTCCATGATAGATTACCCATTTAGACATTTTTGTTACTGTAAAATCAAAGATAGAGCATGACTGTACACACCCCTTCTGAAATCTGATTGTATTGTTCTTTTTAGTGTCAATTACATTAAGCACCAATCAAGAATTTTTATCTACTATGATCTATATGTTGTTTACTTAGTAAATAATGGTTATTTATATAACAAGGGTTTTAAGTAGATATTTATTCATGAAGGACAATAGTTGGGTTCCGAGCGTGGCAGCGCGATTTTTAAACATGTGGTAAACACACTGGTATCCCGTAGAGATTAATACATAAAATACATTTAAACAAAAAAGAAATAAAGTGTCATACATGATAACTTTAATGAGTAATAATATTAAACTATTTTACAATTCAATAATAATAATTTCTGATTCTCTCAATTTTACGATGATATAATGTACTTTACATTATCATAGAATAAAATGGATTTTGCATTAAGGGTACATAATTGATATCAAGAAATATTTTTCGTTTATTCGCTTTCGTTTTATTGAATAATATAAATGATGAATTTGAAAATTCCCAAGTAAGTTTAAGCTCTGCAGCTGACGTGTTTAACGGGAATTAACAAAACACACCAAGCCATTGACAAAATAGTACGGGTATGTGCTGAGAGTCAGTAACGGCAATACCTCTCAGTATTTTCAATGTTAATCTGTGAAGTTCGCAAGATCAGTATTATTTTTTGCGTGGTGCACATCATACCGTACCATACGGGCACTTTGGCCATCACAGTGATCCCGACAGGAGCTGAATTATTTACTGTGTGAAAAGAGAGAATTCTCAAGTAATGCTTTGCTAGTTTCACTCACAATTGTGTTACTTTTAAATATTAAACCGAAACACTTGTGTATTCGCAACATAGCATTTAGTAGTATTGTTTTCTACGCTACATTCATGCCAAAGGAATGTATCACAATGATATTCTACGAAAAGGAATGTTTTTAAATGTGAAAATTACTTCATATTAGGACCCCACTTCGACCGACCAGACCCAGAAATGTAGTATGTACTTCACAGCTTTCTAGGCCCAGAACTATGCGAGAGTAATCACGTTAATGTTATAAACGTTGAGATTAAACTGTACAGAAAATCAAACAGTCTTTTTAATATTATAGTGAAAGATTATTTGTCTTTTTTCCTTCATTTTCATTTTACATAGTTTTCTTGTTGCGTTTTCTGACAATTCGTGCTATGAAATGGGAGCATCCAAAATAAATAAAAAATCCCAAAAATGCAATAGAAAGTAAAAAAAAATATATCATTTTGTAAATTACTGTCATAATTGAGGCCATTCTCACTCCAGAAACGCGTAAATTGTTTATTTCTTACAAAAGAAATTAATATATTTGTTCAGAAAGAAAAATTAACACAAAAATAAAGAAGTAGTCGAATTGTTTAAATTGGGTGCCTTTTAATTTTTCTTTCTGAACAAATATATTCATTTCTTTTGTAAATAATAAACAATTCACATATTTCTGGAGTGTTTATATGCTTCTCCAATGCAAATATTTGCTCAGAAAGTATTTTTTTCAAACCAACTTTAGAGAGCATATTGAGGCTAAGCCATTCGGAATATCCAAGGAGTTGATTAGATAAAATATGCTTCAAATTGTCTTAAGAGTGTGATATACCAAAATGACGAATCGTTTTTATTATGGAAAAGTCATTTTGAATGACATGAATATAGGGATGTCAATAGACGATCGCGAGGGGTCATTTCAACCTAACGATCATTTTCGTTAGGTTGAAATGACAGAGCAGAGGCGGAATAAACATTGGTTTGGGAGACAAAAGAAAAAGATATAAAATTCAGATGCTTCCGAGTTTTTAGAAGAACATTCATTCGCTTGAGCAACGCGGTGATGAGCGGCTCGGCTCCTGATATATTTGATACAGGTCTATATATACAGGTCGAGAAAAGTCTGTAATTGACAGTTGTATAAAATTAACTATCGTTTTTTATATTAGGATAGAGTGTTCTTGTAGGAAGTAAATACGTGTCTAGGCGTCCACCCGAGACACTAGTGAGGGAAGTCACGTATTATAATAGTATCGCCGGGAGAATTTGGAACCAGATCACGGACATTAGGCGAGGACTTTATTCAGAAGCAAAATTCTGCTGTGTCGACGGAGAAGGTTCTACGGGGGCGCCATTGAACGAAAAAGTGGAGAGCGCGCGAAGACCCACGAATGAATAACAAGATTTTATAACTATTGTAATATAGAGAAAACTGGCCATGACCAAAGATTGATTCAATTTTTGATCATCATCATAATAAATTCTAATTTGTTAAGTTGAAAGAAATCTGATTATCATTGTTCGTTACGTGCAATTCAGCATTTTAATTCCTCGCCACTCCGTATGGATGGCAGGTTGAATAATTGGTTGCAGAGTAAGTAGCAACAATTATGAACTTTGAACCCCAATTAACTGACCTAGCACAACATAATTTTGGAAGGAGAGATATTTAAATTACGTAGGAATCATTAGGTTTCGAGTGTAACCTTTTGCTGGTGCCCAAATTACATTTATCAGTAATAATTGTTTCAAAATTCCCTCCAATTGGGGCTTGTTTTTAAATAGAAAGACGGGGCTTGTTTCAAATTGGCACCAATCAACGTCGGGCACGTTTCAAGAGCTTATTTTCGAAATTTCGACATTTCCTCCCTGGGCATTCAGTATACAGGATTCTCGTCCCGCCGAAATTGCTATGAGCACCTTTGAAATAGTGAATAAGAATCTTAATTGCAGTTTCGGGTTCTGTGGCAAAGTGTAGGGACATCTGAATCGGTTATTTCGAAAACGTGTTTTCTCTAATATGTGCGAAAATGAGCTACTGTATTCAGAACAATACGCCTTCGGAACTGTTAATGTGAAAATACCACATAACATATTGATATAATCAAAGCGGTTTTGGTACTCTATTTACTTTGAATCGGCGACTTCTCCGAAGATGTGGCGTTTTCCAACCATGTGCGTGCGCCGAACAACTGACGGAGAAATGGAATTTTTGAAATCAGTTATTTATCTATTCTCTCCTCTTCGATTTATGATACTAGATGAGGCTGCCCCGATTGACAATTTAGCCCTCTGTAGATCTTCTATTGAGGTACGTCACCTTCTCCTACATAAGAAGTCCATGATATATAATATTATTTCGTCTTAAATCTTTTGTCGTTATTGTTAATTGACATCTTAATGATTCCGGACGCGTCAACGGCTAAGGTCATGTGTTCCGGAAGTATAGTGCATGCTTTTTTTTATCGCGGGAGGTAATGATGTTTCTCTCCAGCTGGATAGTGAGATCCGGTGCTGACCTACAATTCGGCATGCGGGGTTTTCCCTAATCAGGTGTCTCCTATCAGCACGGTACCACCGCCACAACCGGGGCAAGCTTTAAGCTTCTGACTGATCTCCCGACATGTGTGGTAGCAAGTAAGTAAAGGATGAGGAAAGGACAAAGAAGACGAAGGAAAGATCGCGCGCGGTTCATGGCCCGTTTGTTAGGGTACAGCTTCGGCATTCGCTGGTGGTGATTGGTGAAACCACGGAAAATTATCGATCAAAGCAGAAGACAGAAGACATTCTCCTCCAGACAGTAGCTGAATTCGACCTAGCTGTCTAGTTAGTGTCGAAAATCCTACCGCCGTCAGTAATCAAACCCTAGAACCTCCCGGTCTTAGGCACTGCAGAGACATCAATTGATGCCTTGAGCCACATAAGGTGGTTCACTTGTCTTTGGATTTATTTTGATATGAACTTACCATTAGTAAAGACTTGTGAACTAACCGAATGAAGGCGAATCTTGTAAATAACACCACAATACTTTTCGGTCGATCTCCAATTGCAGAGACTGCTAGAACTGATACCCACGAGTAGGGAACGGACTTTATTGTAATAAAAAATGCAAAATATGTACATATATATCCACTTATTTTTTCAAAAATATGTAAGAAAAAATAGGAAATATGTGAAATAAATATTCGTTATAATGTTTATAATTCCATTCTGCAAGCGTTTTTCGAGCAGAGTACGTTGTCGATCAGAACTTTACATGGATTCAGAGAGGCTGAATGAAAGTTTTACATCTACAGAAGCAATTATTCGCTACTTTCTTCCGAAACATAATACTTTCGTATTATATACAATGTTGTTTACGAGGAGCCGGAGCACACGTGAATAGTACCGTGTAGCCTGTGATAGAAGGGCGAGGGGTAAAGGGAGCATACTCCCACCCCAACTCCAGAAAAGGGATAAGACAATGATCTGATCTTTTATCGAGTTACGCATGGGGTCTATGAAACACGAGTAAGCACGTAGTTGAAGTTCCTTCTGCTTCACATACTACATCCGCTCATCGTTGATCCCGACTACGTTGTTTCCAAGAAGCAGTGTGGCGGGGGGAGATAAGTTTGGCAATTAATAGCGATTGTCCGGCGTTAATACAAACGCATTGCGTATTTTTTTAAAGTATTTCAGTAACTAAGTTAGTTTTCAAGTAACATATATGTCGAACATCACAAGTGAAATGTTCATTTTCGACCTAAAAATATATTTAAAATGTAACGGAATATGTAGCTATAGATAAAATATGTAAAAATATGTAATTATATCAAAATATGTAGAAATATGTAAAATAAAAATGGTTCCAACTAGTTCAGAATGTCGTGTTATGAGTAAAAAATATTAGTGAATGCAGGTATCTTGTCCCTGTAAAAATATGTATTTACATGAAAATCCGTTCCCTACCCACGAGTCAGAGCACCACTGCAGCAATTGGCCTTGGATGGGGTTGGACGGAAAGTGCGCACGCTGCTGTTGGTACGTCCTCTCGGCAGCTCTTAGTGACAAGCAACCCCCGGCGGGTAGCGCAATCCTTCCGGTGTGCTTGATTTTTGTTTCCGGGCGTGGTCAACAGTCCCGTATGTGCAGTGCGCGTATTAGGGCGGGGGGTGTGGAGTTCCTTTCCCGCTGCAACTTGGAATTTGGTGCCGACCTACTCATCGGCCTACAGCTTCTCCCGCTATCCGGGGATTGTTTGTAACTACTGCTCCGACATTCTCCTTCAGACAGCGGTTGAATGCGACCCAGCTAAGAACGTGAACTAATATCGAAAATGTTCCTCCTTCAGGAGTCAAATCTAGATCATGGATTTTACAGTGGCAACCGCTATAACCCTGAGCTTTCTCAGCCGGTCGATGATTTTTTGGACGATTCAGTATTGGACACAAGTTTTAATTTTGAACATCGATGTTTTATTGGAGATGTCGCATTTCTGTTATGATGAGTCGCAACTGTCAACCAAAACTTTAGCATTACATGTAATACCAGCAACTAATCCTTACAAACATGAAAATATTGAATGAAAAGTAGATTTCCAAGAGACAAATACTAAAAACAATTTGCTGAATCCCTCATAAATCAGTCAGAAATAAGTACACAGAGAAACAAGTACACTCGAAAGACATGAAACAAATATGAAGAATCTATGAGTGTCCCATATTTATAACTTTTTAAAGGAATGAATGTAATTTACTACTGGAATCTTTTTATTTGTTAAAAATTTATTGTATTTTTTCATTAGATTTTTTATTGTAATATTTCCTGTGAAACTACAACTGATCTACGCAAAAATTTAGAAAAAAATCCTCAAACACGTGGTGTAGACAATCCATTTTTTGTTGGTCTTTGATACTGAAAAATCGAACGACGGAAAAATACCCGCCCGCCCGCACGTCTGCCTGCTCGTCCGTCTGAGAAAAACGCAAGCGGCTAAATCCTTCAGTGGATTTTCTCCAAAATTGATATTCCCAAATCGATCTGGCTAATGTCACGGCCCTTGAATTTAAAACCAAATTTTAATTATGGGGGGGGGGTATGTTTCATGAAACCCCTGGGACGTTTTCCAAATCTTCAAAATCATTGACTCCATCGTATTTGATTAAATTTTGTTGTTGGAACGGGTGTGAAGAACATTTAAATGATTGGTGAAGGTTTCATTTTCGTTAAAAACTGATTTTTCAAATTTGCAAATTCAATTTTTTTCCATCTTCCTACAACTACGATTATGAAGATAGAGATTTTTCCCTTAATGAAATCTGTTTCTTAAAGAAAGATTTTGAAATAAGGTTATGTATAATTTTCTAAAATTCACGTACTTTTCGCGTAATTTTGCGTGAATATACGGACGAGAAAGCACGTTCTGGTTTAGCACCACTGGTTTTTCAAAAGGTAGCTCCTTCACAGTAGGAGGTTTCTTTCCTACGCTGACAAAAACAAGCGGAACAGGAGGAGGTGGTGTAGGGTGGGGTGGGGTGGGGTGGGGGAGTACTCACGTGTGCAGCACGGCGATGCCGCTGCCGCGCAGGTCCTTCTTGACGAGCGCCCACGTGTCGGTGACGTAGCGCTTCTGGCGCGGGGTGAGGCCCGTGGCGGGGTCGGCCACGTCTAGGCCCGCGCTCTCGGGCCCCGCGCCCCAGAAGAAGCTCAGCAGGCCGCCCATCCCTGCGCAGCCACACCACACCACATTATTTACTGCCACGGGTACACGAAAGGGATGGAGTTCATAACACTGGCGTGCACACGCACACGCACGCACGCACACACACACACGCACACACACATACACACACGCACGCACACACACACGCACGCACACACGCACGCACACACGCACGCACACACGCACGCACACACGCACGCACACACGCACGCACACACGCACGCACACACGCACGCGCACGCACACATGCGCACACACGCACGCACACGCACGCACGCGCACACACGCACGCGCACGCACGCACGCGCCACGCACGTACCCACACGCACAAAGGTGTCAAACTCAAAGACTTGACACATGTTTCTTAACTATATTTTTGAGAAATATAGAGTGTTTACGACGAACGCCGACACTTCTAGTCTCTCTGTAAGAGGCGTGGCGCTTAGAGACCGTTCTGTTGTGTTGTCCCGCGGGGTAGAAAGGATTGTAATGCCATGTCTGGTACATGAAGGCCATACAAACGCCTAAACTCCTGAAAACTACTATTATTTCTGAGCATTCTCGCCATTCACAGTCCTCTCTTTTCATTAAAGGCTAAAAACTCAACGTTTTCCTCAAATCTCGTAGAAATTTCATTATAAGCAATAGTACATCGCAGCCTATTGATAAGCTGTAGATAAGTAACTTAGCATGAATAGGAGTAAATTCATTATCTGCAAGACTGCAATGGAGTCGTTACGGAGCGCTTGTCAGAAGTTATCCTGGCCTTCCAGCGTCGAACTTGGCATTGAAGTCTTTTCCACCCAATAGGGCCAAGACAACAGAACAGAATGGGCTTAAGTGCGTTTCCTCACTGTAGTAGCAAAATAGTGAGTCGATGTGCTTCGTAAAAACACATTTCTCACAAAAATTGTTATAAAACATGAGGTAATATGTATGTTTCAAGTCATCTCCTCATGCTCGTTATCACCGTCTAAAAAGTCATCAGGGTTCTATTAAAAAAAACGTTGTGTCGATATCTCTTAAACAAAAAAATATAAGACATCTGTACGCTTCGTATAAGTTTGTTTTAGGGAAACCTGTATATCCGTATATGCAATCGTTCAGAAGATATTTTAGGGAAACATTAAGTGAACCATCGGTTACGGCTTCACGAGTCTAACTCATTCCAAATTAGCCGGTTAATGTCCATATTATCCAATAAGGGGAGAATAAGTCCGAAATAGTAACAGGTTCGAAGCATATTCAGTACGCTAGCACATATTCAGTACGATAGCACATTAGTCAGCACGATGTGGCTAGGGCATGTTGAAATAAGTTACGGAGGCCAGGTTCCACAGTTTGCTGCACTTTCCAAAATTGGTGACGAAGCTCCGTTCTTCGGCTTTTCCAATTTACGTAAAACAATCTTGAGATTGTGCAACGCATAATTTCCAATGCATTGTATGATAAAATACTTCTTGTGAACAAACAAGACGCTTCACACACTGACAATCTCATTTTAGCCAGCGCCCTGTGGCTAATGCAAAAATTAGCCGAATGCCTACCGAAATGATCCACCCAACATTATTCATACGGCTTTATCCAAGCTGTCTAGTTAATTTGCAATTTAACCGGACACTTTTATAACATTAGGCATATTTCAACCTTTAGCTTTAGCGTGTAGATTACGCAGAAATTGATTGATTTTTTGTTGTTGTTTAAACAAAGTAAATGTCACAAAATGTTGAAAACTGTTTCAAATATAGCAGAAAGACTCCAATCATTTTGAGAAAAATGTTATAAAACTTCTAAATTAAAAATTCGTATTCAAAATAAATAAATTATGTCCCATGAAATTCATAGACCGAAAATGACTGATAATAGAAGCATGTATGACATAATTATCATAGATAGTACCACGAGTGCTTTGGAAATTGTCGATAAATCCCCGAATTGCGAAGCGAGGAGGGGATTTATCTGAGAATTTCCAGTGCACGAGTTTGTATTTAATAGGATTATTACACGAATGAAATTACGTCCAACAAAGTTCCACAATGCGTCAAATATTGAAAATAACTGAAAGCATGTCAAAATCAAAGAGGTAATGTTATAGTATATATTCGGTTTTCATACACGATTAACACAGTGATCGGTACATACCCTCTTGTAAGACAAAAGAGTCACAACTTATTGACCAGTAGAAAGGAGCGGTAAGAAAATTCGGATAGAAAAAGTGATATTCTTTTTTTTAGATACACCGTCCTAATTGGGGCATTTTATATGTATAGTTCAAAACTATTCGTTTTCATTTCACGAGTGGAAGAGGAATAATTTCCAAACCATATTGTAGGTTTTAGGTTACCGTACACCGTACTCGTAATACCAGTAAGCACTATAGTGTCACTATATTGAAATCTAACATGTTGATAAAAAAATGCCACTTTTCAAATACCTGCACAGCAAACGAGCCCACCACGGTCAGCCATGACGCGTAACGCCTTCCGCGCACGGCGCGATTTCTTCGCTGCCTCCGCCGCAACTGTCGACTCGACAACACATTAACCAAATACGGATCTCCGCGCGTATCTTCCGCGATTCCAGACGTCTGCGATGCGTCCGCATGCACCACACCAGAGATCGTCGCTGCCCGCTCAGGACCTCCTCGCGCGCTCCCGCCCGCCCGCCCGCGGCCTGAAGGTCACCAGCCTCCAAGGTCGCCTCCCGGTCGGGCGCACCGGCGAAAAACAAGAATCCGCGCGGCACCAAGGTCAGTTCCACGGCGTGTCACCGGCGCCAGACGCGTGTGTCACCGGCCAGGAATTGTTTGCTTTCTCGTGAAAGGAACTCACGGATACGAACGCGCCGTATCATATTTGCGTGGCTACACTTCGATTCATCAAGTCCGTTGACACTTCGTCAGCTGTGACGGTGTCATCCAATCGGGAGCTTGAACGTCACGGCAGTGACGTCGAAGCGTATGGTAAGACGCCGCGAATCCGAATCCCGTAAATCGCAAATCTCGGATAATCCGAACAAAAATTCGGTATGGAAGAAAAAATAAATAAAAAACACCTGATTTGTATTAGCATAATAAATGAACGAAAAATCATTAACACAGTGTAAGTCAACCCAATTCTGAATACTGTGCATAAAATACCCCCATACAAACTGTGCTTTAACTCTTCCAAACAATGAAGCCACGCCGGCCCGGTGGCCGAGATCGCTAAGGCAGAAGTGTCGTAGTGATCTCGGACCGAAGGGTCGCGGGTTCGAGTCCCGCCTCGAGCATGGTTGTATTTGTGTTCGTCCTTTCACCCCTTATCATCAAACACCATATCGTTTCATCCACATAGTTACCATACCGTTAACAGCAATAGTGGTCGCTAATGACCTTAGATGTTGATGCGACCTTAAATAACAAAAATTAAGCCACAACTACTGCATGCAATCTGTTACGTACTGAACTCCGTTGTTCGCATCATTGGCACTTCCGATGTCATCTTACAATACGTTGCGATTTTCTCACATCGCACGCTACATTGCGTTGTATCTGGTAATCCTATAGACGTATTTACGTACATTTTTATATACGTACGTACGGCACATTTTTTCGGATAATTCGAACAGACCATACCCCGATTAGTTCGGAATACCTGGTTTGTCCTGTAGTTATGTTCAATATCCCGATTGGATGACCGCCACGGCTGATGAGTGAACGAACTTCGTGTTTTTATCAAAGAATACGTTACCCGCGAGAAAAGCTTACTTGCGTGTCGCGGATGGACGAAATAGCGGCTTCTCCCGGAGACTGGCGCGGAGACTGTTTGGGTTCTGGTCGAAGCAATGAAGACTTGTGATGCGTTGGTGTAAAGCGAAGAAATAATCGCAAGTGCATAGTTGGGCATAAATCGGCACTTTCAAGGCTATGGTGTCACGAGTTGCATTCACAAACCGGTTTTATAGTGTAGATGTTATGCGGCTGATTGAAGCTGCAAGCGTTTCTGTGGGAGGTTTTGACTTTTTTTAACGCGCTAAACATGTCTTAAGACCGCGGCATGCAACGATATGTAAATAATGCATCAAATGTATCAACCTTAACTTATCACAATATTCCAGGATATGCCAGAACTAGGACCGTACATCATAGAAAGGAATTATGAATGAAATGGTAGGTTTGCTATTAATAGCATATTATGTAACTAGTATAAAATGTTCAGCTTCATTGCATGAGCAGCCTACATGTTTTGAAAACGAGCGGTGAATGGAGCGAGTTTTCAACTTAACACTCCTGCAGTAAAGCAACGAGTTGCATACGTTAATTTTTTTGTATAATAACATTATAAATATAAAAGAGAATCAAAGTTATTTTTTGGAAGCAATTTTATAGTGACGTCAAGGGTATTTGACATCTGTGAGGAAAAACGTGTTCGGCTGTTGAGTTTACCGCTACTACCCCATGATTCTCTTGCTGTGATTGACTGCATGTGTGTTATTGGAGCCATAATCGATAAATATCTCATAATTTGTGCAGTCATTTAAGAAATAATTACGTGTAACTAAAAAAGTTGTTTATAATGCTGGAATACAAAAACGTGCTCATGTAGTACATCATAACAATACTTTCTTAACTAAATTAATTTAAAATAAACATCGAAGTAACAATTACAAAGGAAAAACGCATTAAAATTACGATACGTAGTTTGAGAAGTTTGGCACCATTGGGCGATCATTTTGAAAGTTTGCTTTCGTATTACTGAAAGTAACTAATGCATGCTATGGTCAATATGTCATACTAAACGTTGACGAGATGTAGACGTACATCTCGAGATTCTTATTAAACACCGCAATACATACGTTTTCGTGTAACTCGTAAACACTATAATCACCCACGTTTTGTAACAATTTCCCATAAATGCATGGTTATTTTTGGCTCGTATATGTAGAAAGGAGAAACTGGGCCTACCGAAAATCATTTGAGATGTCGTGATGTGTTTCTGATCTTCCAAACACGACTCTTCCACGGGGCAGGCGCACCCTCGAGTGAAGACCGTCGCCGCGCCGGACCCACGAGGCACGCACCGAGCCGAAATGCTCCAAACTGCGCGCCCGCGGCTTCGCCAGGTGATGAAGAGGAGTGAAGCAGCCCGCCAGGAATGCGACTCATGATTCACCCAGCAGCGAGTCAGAGAGGCGACGGCGAGGAGTCGGTCCTTCAGCCTCCGAGGCGGCCGCTAAGGTCGAAAGTCACATCCGTTCGCAGCATACAAGTTAAACTAGTCTTGGTTCGCAGCAAAATCCCTGGCGCGCAGCTACAGGGCATGCATGGAAATCCCAAATGGCGTGTGGTGCGGTTCTTTCAGAAATGTTGTTTCCGTGTCAACTGCTGTGAATCCCGGAGTTAAACGCTTTAATTACAAATGGCTAGTGTCTTGTTAGTGGCGGAAAGAAAGATCGCGCCGAAGATAGAGGACGGTCGTTACAGAAATATTAGCACCACCTGCAAGTTCTATTTATGTAATACGTACTACTTTATACATAATATCCCTAGAATTGCTTTTGGCTACGTTATTATATCAATGGATCAATAGGAATTTTGTCCTGTTTCGGTAAAGAGCAGTTTTTTAACCATTACATCTATGAAAATCATTGTATATTTTGTTCTTGGCAACAATCACTACTCATAATTTTATTTTATTTCTAATACTATTTGCTTTTAATCAATTTGTTTACCACTCCTGGAAAGTTTCTTCGTAAGAGTGAAAGACTTGTTTCAATTGATCATTCCTGCAATATTGAGATTCAGTATTTCCGTTGAGCCGTCTGGCTTTCATTTATGTTGCAGTAAGGGCTAAATAACTCGCGACATTAGAGTGTGAAAATATTTTATTTACTCATGAGAGTTAACCCCTTGGCTGCAATTTTCGCCTCAGCGATTGTACTTTCTTATTCGCGAATAAAATCATATTTCACTCTTTTGTATTCTAAATTTCTAATTAATCATAATGTTGACTCTACTTATTTGCTTATTCCAATATATCATCTTTGATTTAAATGATTCTTTAATAGTGAGAGGGGCACAAGTATATCTACGAGTAAAAAGTTAATTATTGACATGTGTTATTTCCGTGTGCGTTTGAAATGAGAAAATACTGGGAAGCCTAAAAAGAATTATACGTTCACATACACTGCTTGATTTTTTAGGTTACAGTATTGTTTAGTAATACCAACTTGTTTAAATACGTTTGAGTACGCGTATGTTTAGCAAGGCACCAGGATTTTCCTGCATTCTTTGTCTGAGCGTGTAACTAAGTGGTGTGTGCGTTCATTAAGTGTAATTATTTCTATACGCGGGCGAGTGCGCTCTGAACATGTCCGAGACCTGGTCAGCGTTCTTGTGCGCCTGAACTGATCTATATAATTCCGATAACGGGATAAAATTGCGAAAGAACAGTATCCCCTACAAGGTTGCGAAATAACTTATTTGAAACGTTATTAACTCAAGATCATAGGAAAATAAGAAATTCAGTGTTTCGTCTCAAAGTAGCTTTCATGCCTCCCATGAAGTAATTGTTCTACAGGCCTCAATCAGTGATACTAATTGCACTTTGTAATAATGGAATAATAAAACTATATTTAATGACAATTATGCATAGGTAGAATACTCTAAAGACCACTAGTTTGAAAGAAATGCATGGACATGTTCCCACTATCTAGCGATTTGCCATCATGAAACTTTCGTGTTGCGATGCAACATAAATGTCGATGGTTCCAAAAAATCGGTGATTTTCTAGAAACATCGACGTTTTAAACATCGGTTCATTAAAGCTGATTTTTTTTAACATCAATGTTTCTTACTCTATGCTTTTACGTTAACGATGTTTTGCTTGTGAATGAAAAAAATCCAAAATCACAATTTTGTAAAAGTAATAATAATAATAATAATAATAATAATAATAATAATAATAGTAATAATAATAATAATAATAATAATAATAATTTAATAATAATAATAATAATAATAATAATAATAATACTAATAATAATAATAATAATAATAATAATAATAATAATAATAATAATAATGACAACTGATAACACCACTTTCCTGTCAGGTTATGAGATTAAACCAAATGAACGCGGCTTGTTCTACCGTCATTGAGCAGAGTCTCTCTCGCCCGAGATGACCCCGATGCATTCCTAGTATTTCCTACATCTTTCCTCAAGCGGCCCACGTGTGCACGTTGGGCACAGGGCCTACCCCGCTCTTTCCCCACCCCGACGATATCCCTAACCCTTTCTGATATCCCTAGGCGCTCAGGCTTTGAGGCTTATTTTTGCCCATTGCTGTTATTATTTTTGAACTTTGTTTGTGATTAAATCTTTATTATGATTTAATAAACACGTCCTCTGTCAATTCAGTTTCGATGCTCACGAATTTAATATTAGGGGTTACTAAACCAGTTTTAAAACATCGATGGTTTTTGGTCAATGAATTATTATCATTGATGTTTTAATTTTGAACATCTATGTTTGGTAACATCGATGTTTTGTTATCGATCGATTATTGCATCACTTATTTCGAGTATTTTTGAAAGTAACTCTCAAATCTTTTAAAAATCGTATCCCTCACTCATGAGTAAGTTTATTATACTAAGGACAAAAATGAAATGTTTATAGTACAATAACTTCGAATAATCTCAATTTTATAACTCATAAAAACAAATCGTTTGTATCTGTAGATTGATAACAGAATAACAAAGAATTTTGAATTAATGTATTCAAAACATTTGGTTTTAGCGTCAGTTCGAATAATCGTCATCTACATTACTAATTTCGAATGCATTATTGATGCATTACAGAATAGTTTCAGTGTAGTACCTAATACCGCAAGACGAACATATTCGTACAGTTAAAATGATTTTATGATCGAAAATCAGATGAACGAACGTGTAGATTCAATTTCTCTTGAAACTAAGAAATCAGAGTATGATCGAACTTTTCAATTAAGTGATTCATTTCTTCTTCAAATACCCCCAAATAACCCCATAAACATTGTTCACGTACGCATACCTCCTTCATCTATACAAAGTGTCCTTGAGGGTAAGCATACCCTCAACAGTTTGAGAATCCCTCGTTCTCATTCTGTTAGCTGGGCGGCGTCGAACCACGTAATCAGTCAATCCCTGTTCCCCGAAGGTATAAATGGCTATTTCGTTTGGCATTCCCAAACCCAATTTGAATTGTATCGACAACGTTGTATATTATCGTGCTCATTACATCATGTAAAAGAAGTAAATGTTAAAATAGTTTTATTTACTTTTGCTCCCTATACTATAGTGTAGTGAGGGAAAGTGTTGGAATCATCACCGATAGCGGTAGCTCAGTGCATCAACTGATGTCTGCAGCGCTTCTGACCGGGAGGTCCTAGGTTCGAGTTCTGACGGCGGCAGGATTTTCGACACTAGCTTTTCAGCTAGGTCGAATTCAGTCGATGTCTGGAGGAGAATTCTAGCGGCCGGCTGCTCTGATCGGTAGTTTTCCGTGGTTTATCCGATCAACACCAGGCGAATGCCGGAGCAGTACCCTACCAAACGGGCCACGGACCGCGCGCGATCTGTCCTTCCTCCCCTTACACACACACTTACACTAACATGCACTACGCTACCACATATTCCGGGAGACCGGTCGGGAGCTTAGAGCTTGTCCCGGCTGGGGCGGTGCCCCGCTGGTGGAAGAGTCCTGGTTAGGGGGAAACCCCACTAGCTGACGGTAGGTTGGCGCCGGATCTCGCCATCCAGCGGGGGAAGATCACCGCCATCTCCCGAGAAAAAACATGCACGACACTAACGGAACTAATGACCGCAGCAGTTGACGCGCCCGGAAACACGAAAAAATCAATCAATATTGGAATCATCTCAACCATATGACCTCGAATATCGGTCGTAAAATCTGTGTTTAAGGTTCTTTTTCAGCTTCGCACACACGGTAGGATTAAACTGCTCCTAAGATGGTGTAGATTCGTGTTGGTGGAGAGGAAATACATGCAATATTACATAGATGGATGGTATTAATGGATGGGTGGAGGATATATGGATGGATGTGTAACGCATAACTATCAGAATCTTTTGAGATGAAATTTGGTAAATCCGTCTGGAGTAAGATCTAGTTTTTTGGGTGTTCTTTTCATTCATAATTTAAACGTTTTTTGAAAAATGTTTCTGAAACTGTTTCCTTGAAATTTTTTGCACGCACAGTAAAAAGTGCATTTATAAGTATGGTATAGATACGATTTTCATTTAAATCTCTGACATTTGGAAAATTTAAAAAAAATTAAAACCCCAAAGAATTTTCATTTAGTAAGAAGTTTGAACTTTCCACTCAACCAAATTTCGTGATATTTGCTTTAAATGAAAGGTAGTGGGGTCCAAATGTTTTATCACTTGCTATGGAGTATAAACACTAAACTTTAATAAAATTATAAAATTAATCGAATAAACGCTTATTTGGCGTTATTTGTTCATTATTTTATTGTATGAGTTGCAATGGATATATTGAAAGCACTTGACATTTCCTCTTCGAGAAAACATGTGAATGTAAAGTTGTTGTAGGAGGAGTTAATAAGCGAGTTTTCTCTTCGAAAACTTTTCTTTTCTCTTTTTAATATAAAGATTCTTTATAAAGAGTCTATGTAAACGCATGACTACCAATCGTCTGACACATGTGTCCTTTCCCCCCAAAAAATGTTAGTGGTTGTAATTATGTGGTGCATTACGTTTATAAATTAAGGGGCACACCAGGATTTCTTTGCGATATTTCCCTACTGCACAATACAGATCTCGGTAAATATAAAACATTTCCTTTATAATTTCATTGTTGTTAATTTAATGTGTTGAATTTTGGGTTCACAGTGAATAATGATTTATTGGGCCAGCATGCGTAAAACTCTCTTATTTAATTACTCTTCAAAAGATTTAATACTGAAAGACATAAAATGGGGCACTCTCTATGGGATTTCTATAGAGTGAATATATAGAACTTTGTTAACTTTTCTACAGCCACATCCCATACATATCTAATTTTTGGTGTGCATCCTTGCTGCTCGAAATTTTAAGATAAGTCGCAACTTTCCTAGCCATATTTCAACCTTATTGACTCTTGTGGCTTAGATATTTTGTACATAAACTCATTCATTTCAGCGGCGAATTCTCCGATACACCGCGTATACCGCCGGTATACCTAGAAATTCGAAGTGTATAAGAAATATTCAATATGTTTGATAATCTTCTAAAATGTTATTGAGATTTTGAAAGCTTTAAATCAGATACGAAAAAATAACTCTTTTGCTAGCGAGAGCCAGTCAGTCTTCCGAATCCGTTAGCGCTATGAAGTGCGGTAGAGTGAGAAGTTTCAAACAGTTCTTAATGCTGTCCAGAGAATTTGCTAGCGCAAGCGAATGTACTGCATGTCAAAAGCGATAACCTATGGATCCTCATGTTTCAAGGGCGGGGAGAGTGGAGGATGCGCATCTGGACGGTCGGTAGGCACCGCAAAAATATTGCGGTGGACAGTCCTTCTCTGGTCGTTCGTAAGTAACGCTTCTCTCAAGTTTTAATGAAAATGGAGGGTGTTAATGATCCAGAAGTTAGTGGTTTGTGTAATTGTCTTATAGAACAATTATTAAGGACGGAATTTAATAGTATTCAGATTTCAGAAAAGCTTAAAATAAAACACAACGGTAGAGGTAGCTTCCATAAAGTGCGGTATACTTGAAATAATGTTGAGGATTCCCCACTGATTCAATTGTACTAGATCTTTAATCAATGTCATGCACATTTTTTAAACATTTGAGTAGTTGTTGAGTCGTAACATTAAGAGAAGGAAAAGTTTTGGTATGCCGAGCATTCCCACCAGTTTAAATTATAAAAGAAAAATATTCTCTTAAAATTTCATTTGTTAGTCATGCCATTTATATCCAATATTAAACAAATTAACATATTTAAATTGTAGTATGCGTCTTAAAAATGAACATTTATCTATTTATACAATCTGCCTGTATCCCGAACGCAGCCCCTATTTACCATCTTTTAAGTTTTTAAGAATAGGTCCTTTAAAATTTTTAGACAGCAGACAGTTTTTCCAATTATTTTATTTAATAACAATTCAAATTAATCTTACGTCTATGTTTTTCCAGTTTTCAACGACGTTTCGAAAGCTTTTGTGCCTCCATCTGCAGGTTTAATGAAATAATACAATCCATCTTAATTCCTAAATGTATAACAGTAATCTAAGTTGAGTTGTAGATAATTAACATAAAAACACAAACTTAATGTTTTCTTTCATATAACACCTTTTGTAGGTCCAACAGAAGATATCCCTTTGTAGTGTTTCTCAGGGACGTTTATACATTGTTTAAAATTGCCTAAAAGTTTTCAAAAAATTATAAATGTTTTTGAAATTTAGGAAGATATTTCTAGAGAAGGTTCATTTTTATTTTGTTTCATTTAAAGTGCACCTTGAAAAACAGTAAAGAATAGACACTGTAAATAAGAAAAGCATTGTGTCCGCGGGATTCCATTCATCTCCCCTCCGTTGGACGTTCAGTCCAATTACCCTCCCCACAGCTCTGATGAAGAAATCGGGGTAGTCCTCGCTCGAAGCGACGCGCTTCAGTGGAAGGGCCAGTAGGTCTCTGGAGGGGAGGGAGGGGGGGGGACGAGCGAATTCCCACGTCGCGACGCGCTGCATTTTTGGCAGTATTTTACCCAATTTTCCGACTGCAAGTTGGCGTGTGGCCATCCTCGGTTGACGAAGTTGCTTTTTATCGCGCGCATCTGGAGGGGTGTTCTGACAACGAATACGCCACCTAATTAAGAAAAGTTTCCGAATAGAGGAGTGCTCGACGTGCAGAATTCTGCCTTTAAAGGGGACGGCGCAGAGCGGAGCAGACTGCAGGCCGGTACGCCGGCGGCAGGAGAACCACGCTGGCGGGAAGACGAGCATCGAAGGAGGTCACGAATATGCATGCGAAATGGCACATTTTGGTAGGTAAACGTATTGCCTGGAGGCAATATTTTTATGCAGTTGTTACGAATTCGAAGACGATTTAGGAAAACTTTTGAGGGATCATTTTTAAACATTAAACGGAACATTTTTGAAGTGAATTTCTGCTAGTAACTAATTTTTATATTCCAATTTCAATATTTTAATTTATAAATTGTAGGATATTACAATATTTGGTATATTTTAATTAATATTTCTACCACTTTTTTCTACTAGGTATAAATTGAATTTAAACACTGTTAAACTGTTTAAAACTTCAAATTTAAAATATAAACTATTTGTTAACAGAATTAAAATAGAATTTTCCTTTTAAAGAAAGAGGTGAAGCACTGAAATTACACTGACAATTTAAACTTCATTTATACAGATATGTAAGGCACACAAAAAAAATTGCAGAACATAATTTCGTATCGTTTTGTTTAAAAATAATGTGAGGAAGAAAGTATAACATTTAAATCAAATGATATTTTAATTATTTTGTAATATTTTGCTAATATGTTCAGTTTTTTCAAAGTTAAAAAAGTTTATTATACTAAAAGAGGTAGCGGCGATCTTAAAAACAAACGCCTTACCATTAAATGGACTCTTTTGCACCAGTGATTGTGAGATCACGGCTTCGATCTCGGCATGTTGTTAGAAATGTACTTGATGTGTTTAACATGAATGAGTTTGTGGCGCCTGACGGAAGCGCATTTGTAGGCCGACTGGTCTGATTTGTGGTTTCTGTGGTATCCTGATCACTTCCAGGCGAATGCTGGAGCAGCATCGTTGAATACGGACTACCGAGCGCTCGCTATTCTTTCTTCGCTAGTCCACCATCATTCTCAGCCTTAGAGTCGAACGATGAGCCGATCACTTGCATTCGTAGGGATCTTGTAGTGTTGAGAAAACAGAAAACGAAAAAAACAAAACCTGTAATTTTGAATTTGTTCATCGGCTTCTGAAGGAGGGTCTGAAGGCCTCCCCATTGCATGTTTTGAAGTAAACTAGTTAAATATTTTAAAATATTCTTCGAATTTGTATATTTTCAATGGACGGGGATTGGTTGCAAGCCCCACCACCCCGAGCTGCCAAATGATGAATTACACTTCAAAAAATTAGAACAGCAGTAATCGAGAAAATAATAACATAATTGGAACAGAAAATCATGCGTAGTAACGTATGATAACGAAAAGAAGACCAAATATGTTTATAAACATTGGGTTTCTACATTAGAAATGTAATCTTTAGTATTAAATTATTTAATTATTCGATAAAACGCACATGCCAATGATAAGGACACATATTTCAAACAGAATAAAGAATTGAAGTTACAAGCAAATACAAAGTGTTATTTTCCTTATGTGAGAACATCTTAATAATAAATGCAATTTTCTGACAGTTGCAGGGAATATCTATAGCAGTGGGGGGTGTATTTATAGTCAGGTATACTTTTCAATAATGACTGAGTGCACATAATTTGTTGCGTATTATTTTCTCCATCATACACAAGAACAGTGTTTATAAGTTATTTTACGAGAAAGAAACCTTATTATACACCGATATTCTTAATAGAATTATCTAAACAGAAGGGCTTCCAGAAAATTGTTTACACACATTTTACAATTATATAATAAACATGTATATATACCAACACCACATTTTTATTGTTTCGGCGGAAATTTTGTTTAATTTTATGATGAATGAATAGAGAATGAAGTAATATTCGGCTTAATATATTTTCCTCAAAATCTATTCGGAATTCTTCCTCGACACTTGGCTTTTAAAAAAGACTGAAGATGGAGAAATAATCTACGAAAAATGTCTGGATTACATTTGAAGAAAATTCATTATTTACATAATGAAATTCTCAATACCTTCAAACACAATATTGTTATGAGAAAATGTAGCTCTCATCAAATCACAATATTCATAACTGTAGAACTTAAAAAGGAAAAAAACAGTATCGTTTGATACGAATGAGGAGGCCATCCGCGGCAGAATGAATGACGGATCGATGTGCGTGTTCCTGATCGAAAGCTGTCCTCACCTGCTCGGGGCGTCCCCGCCGTCGCGGAGCTTCCGCGACCTGCCACCGCGAGCGCTACGAGCGCCGCGAGCAGAAACATCGTGGACTCGAGTCGCAGCATCGCACAAACTTGAAGTGACGTTCCTTAGAAACATACCTTCCTTATATACGCATTACCATCTCGAGCTTCACTGAAGGACGGTCACTTGTGAAAGGTGAATTTGCTGCATCGAACCTAATCATTGCTTAATGGAAGGTCGGTAAGGTTCCAGAATAAATGGGCATTGTTTTCCTCGTTGACGAGTTAAACGTCGAATCTATTTTTGTGTTGTTTTGTTGCGTTTACCCCTTTGAAAAATTGTCTCAGAAGTACAATTATCTCAAAAGTGCAATTATGCTTTTACAAGGCTTTAGGCCACTTTATTGCAAATGTATAAGTTCGCTACTACAAATACTACTATCGCTACTACTGAGATGTAAAATTTATTAGAGAAGGAACCATGATAATAAAATTAACCTTTAAATTTTGCAGTCTATGATTAATATTAGACAAAAGATCATTTGTAAAACGGGTTGAGGCACCATTATTTGAATTGTAGTCTGACAAAAACTTACGGAGTTCCGAAAAAAGATGGAGAACTTGTTGTTATGACCCTATAAATATGATGTTTTAATGGCAATGGTAACGAACAATACCTTAATTTAGCATTACTTCACGAAATACTTTGTTAATTATATATAAAAGAGAGGAATCACTTTCTTGCACTCGTTGCTTTAGAAATTTCAATGCAATTGAGATTATGTAAAATTCGCAAGGCTCGATTTTTTAATGTTTAAATCATCCATTTTAAGGATTTATTTTCTTAAATACTTCTCCTAGTAAAGAAAGTAAACATTTAGGAAGTGCCGTTACAGGGCGCATGCGCTCACACAAACGACAGATCAAATTTCTTTTCTACTTCGCCCAATTCGTTAGGCGATGCGCCCGGGTAGGCGCGTTTGTGAATTCGCGATTCCGAGGGGAAAGAAGTTCCGTCTTTGCATGGCACACATAATGATGATTGTGATGTGTTGTGAATTCTGAACATAGGCCAAGCTGGAGTGACTTTAAGCCCTCCCATTCTGTACTTTGCTTCTGTGTTTCGCCGTATGTGTGAAGGATGGTCAATGTGTAAGGTGGTCATGAGTGTTGAATGATGATGAAAAATACATGATTATGAAATATGATGGTTCACATGTGACGAGTAGTCGTATGAGAAGTAATCAATGCCACAACACAAGGTGAAAAACCGGGAGTGGTGGCTCAGTGCAGCAACTGATGTCACTGCAGTGACTGATCGGGAGGTCCTAGGTTCGAGTTCCGACGGCCGCAGGATTTTCGACACTAGCTTTTCAGCTAGGTCAAATCCAATTGCTGTCTGGAGGAGAGTTCTAGCGACCGGCTGGTCTGATAAGGTAGTTTTCCGTGGTTTCTCCGATAAACATCAGGCGATTGCCGGAGCAGTGCCCTAACAAACGGGCCATGGACCGCGCGCGATATTTCCTTCCTCTTCCTTGTCCTATCTTCACCCCTTACATACACACTTACACAAACATGCACTACACTACCACACATGCCGGGAGACCGGTCGGGGACTTAGAATTTGCCCCGACTGGTACGGTCCCCGCTGGTGGGAGATACCTGGTTGGAGAAAACCCTGCTAGGGGACGGTAGGTCGGTGCCGGATCTCGCCGTTCAGTGAGGGAAGATCACCACACCTCCCGATGAAAACAACATGTACTACACATACGGAACTAATGACCTGATTAGTTGACGCGCCCGGAATTACTAACAATCATCAATCAAGAAGGTGAAAACTCTTCTCCAATTATCAGCTCATAGAAACAATCGCACCCCACGCCGATGTACAGCATACCAAGAAATTTTCAGGCACTCCTCGTTGACGTACGTGATATCAAGAAATTATCTGGCACCCCTCTATGATGTATATCACATCAGTTTTTAAAAGTTAGCTCATTACCTTCGCAAAGATATTTTCAGAGTTACTATTTCGCAAAACGTACTTCACAAAGATCTTTTGTAGCGTTACGTCGATTTATTCTGTCATTTAAACTTCTGTGTACTTCACCGTTCGGGGTGGAGAATGACGGCTACGTCATCGTACGTTTTACACCGACTTTTGTCTCTTGGAAGTAAACCATTTCGAATTGTATGAATTTCAAACTCAAAAACGATAATTCCCAATGAAGTTGCCAAAAACTGTATGAGAACTGCGATAATCTGTGACACGATAATATGAGATGCAATGATGCTACATTCAATTATGAACTCATCTGATCAGTAACGATTTTTTTCTTCCACTAAGCGCTTCGGCCACTCAATGATGGCATGATCAAAATGCAAAACCTTTGATTGGACAAGGCATCCTTCCCAATGAAGTATCAGCTGCGTGGAGTCTACATAATGTAAACAAATGGGAGGATATAGGCGCAACCGTATGCAAGGCAGAAAAGTGTTTATCCAATGGCATCGTTTGTCGGTGTTTTTTAAATTCAGAATTAAAGAGTAATATTAGATTTATACGGATGTAACGAAATTTAGTATGCCATTATACTTTTACTTAAAATTAAAATGTATTTACGCTATGACTACAATTCAGAACAAACATACGAGTCTCACAACCACTGGGTTATCTGCCACACGGGTGAATCATAGATTTTCTAATTTAGCCATCAATCTCAAATTAAAAATTATAAATCGCCGTTACTAAATTTGAAACAACGTCTAATTTTGTCTGATATCTTCTTGCGCTCCACATAGTTGCGTAATGCTACACTTAAATACCGCCAGTGCCCAATAAAGTGAATCAAATAAAATATCATTTTGCAAGTAAACGGAGTTATCCTGAGCGAAGACGTTTAACTCACGGACAAAAACAGTATTGTACTATACAATCTAAGAAATGTTTACAAGGAAAATCAGACTTTTCCTAAGCATATTTCTTTGTTGAACTACAACTAGTTGGGCTACAATAGCATCGACTTTCTCTTTTTATTTGTAACTTTTGAAATTTTCAAAACTCCAGAGAATATAACAAAAAGAAGACCGTCATTTTTAAGCGTCCTTTGCTTATTTGAGGAAAAAATTAAAGAAAAAAATTGAAAGCGTTTTTGAAAAAAATAATTTGTCTTACTTGATACTCTTTTTTTAAAAAAAAACGTACATGGCCTTGTTTAAGGATCGAATTAAAAAATATATTTTTAAGAAAATTTTGAAAATGTTATTAAAGTGTCACGCAAAGAACCCCTAAAAATCAAAATATCCGCAGGGTCTAGATCGATAGAAGAATATCACATTTGGAGAAAATTGCCTGAACAGTTTAGACGCTAGCGTTGACCACAGATGACGGATGAAAGGACGGACGGATAGACGACAAACGGACAAACGACAGAAGGTCGATCGGACGGAGAAACGGACTAACAGTTTGCCAATTTGCGATATCAAAGACTCACAAAACGTAAATTCTAACTAAAAGTGTCAGAGGAAGTAGCTTATTACATTTAGGAACAAGATTCATCCATTCTTTTCGATACTAGGGCCCCACAATGTAAGATTTTTCAAAAAATCGCCGATTTTGGACGCAAAATTTCAATACCTTCATGTTACTACGTAAGTGCACAGTAAGGTGAGAAATAAAAATGACTGTTTTGACGAGTACCTTGTGCCGTGGAAGTAAAATGATGGCTCTGACGTACCTCTATTTGTGCCCTGACCGTACGTGTTGTCCGCGAGCTACTGAAGGTTTGACTATGTAACACTCGTGTATGAAAAGGTTGCCAACTCCTGTTTTATAACTTTTATAATAATTATTATTAGAACTGATATGAAGAAAATTAGTGTACTTACTTCATTTCTAACAAATATTAAGAATGGAATACCTACAATTCAACATCCAACAAACATGTTAAAACTTTTAATTCAAAACAATTTTTCTAATTGCGCCAACATTGCAGTATTTTGCTGATTTTAATTACTATTTTTTAATTAAATGCTTGACCAATATAAATGAACCTTTTGCTACAAATGACGGATTATGAATCACTCTTAGCACCAGGGGTGCAAAACATTTCCCAGACTTTATATTAAAAAATAAAACATTCTCTTGAACGTCAAATGATCATATTTCACCCCTGAATATAATGTGGTGCAGACACATTATTGCTCACCTCTATGTAAGTGCAGCCATAAAACAAACCATCTGAAAATACATACAAAATAAATATCAAATTTAATTACATTACAGAATCGCTAAGAAACACAATTGAATCGTTTTGTGAAGACTTTTCTAAACCCATTTCTTTAACTCAAAATAGGAATGTTTGAGATGTATTTCTTTTCACGTGGACCTCGTCTACGTATATAAGCGTGATATTTGAACCGTGATTACAAGGGCTCAGATTCTGATGGCCTAAAAAATGTTTAAAAATTACCTGTAAAATGACTTAAAAATAACGGAAAATGACTTGATTTTATAAAAAAAATTGTATAAAAGAACTGATTTAGTGAATTTTACAATTTTAAAAAACTATAACTTTTAGGAGGAAATGTAATTCTTAGATTCGATATTCCAACCGTCAGTTTTGAAAGGACGGGGAAGTTACCGAAGATCCACGTAATTTTGGGAGCTCGAAAATCAGAGTCTACTGCAGTACTGAATGCGTCATGAACTGATGATCCAATAAAAACTTTATAGTAGTGTGTCATTATAAATTCATGAAACATTCGCTAATAAAAAGCACTAAGAGGAAATAAAATGCGTAAAAATGACAAAAATGACGCAAATGTCAAAAAAATGGCGTAAAATGGAAAAATTGCAAAAAATCTAAGAATAATATTGTAAATTTCTATCACCTATACGTCATAATGAGGGCCCGCATAATTATATTCAAAAAAGAGGGAAAATGTGTATGTATGTATATATATATTATATACTAATATATATATATATATATATATATATATATATATATATATGTATATATACTAATATATAAAGACAGAAGTGCGTTGTTTTCCAGCGCGGTAATCTCTGAATCTACTGAACCAATGGTGATGAAACTTTTGTGCTAGCATCCTTTAAAGGCCTGGAGTACTATAGGCTATGATTTACAAACATAAACTGTAATATATTTTCAAAATAATTACTTTTCTGAACATTTTTCGCCTAGCCTTACATCACAGATTCAAGAGTGCGTCAATGTCAATAGTTTAGCTGCGCGCCACCAGAGGATGACGTCTGAGATCTACTACTGATTTCATCAATGTCCAGAATTATTGCGAAATTCATTAGAGTTTGAATAAGGTTATGTAATGTCTCTGTGTGAACATTTGAAAGGAAGCCGTAACTGAAGTGGTAAATAATGTCAATGTTCATGTATTGCTCTTTGTCCGTGTTATATACTAAGTAGCAAGAAATCATTGTGAGTTTGAAAGTGTTTAATATTTGAGGTAGGGTGAGAGAATAAAAAGTACAATAATATACAGTACAGAATATACAGTAATGTACAATGTACAATATACACATATCGTATACAATCTAAACGTCTTCTTTTACAGAAATGTGTGACAACTGAATTGTTTGACTAAACGACTGTCACAATTGTCAAAACATATTACAAATGCTAAGAGATGGGCAGTCTACTAAAATTTTGAATCGGTTACTCAGAGGGAAGATCGACTTGCTGAAGTACTTACTCGCCCCATTGAAAACAATACTGCAAGAAGGGGAGAAATGTGAATAATTCTCTAAGTAGTAGGGCAGCTGTTCATTATGACTCTCAATTTGACTATTTACACAGTTCTTAGGTTCAAAATGGTAAAATGGAAAATGTGTATATGTTTTCAGTCCATTCAGTAAATTCTTTTCTTCGATATGCGAAGGCAGTTTGAACAGTGGTGTGTAATTTAGGAATGATCATTTACATATTAAGACTGTACAGTTGTTTGTCATATTAATTGCAGTTATACTTTTTTCTTCTACATGCAAAGAAGTTTAGTGCAGTGGTTGGTAATTAAGCAATGGTCATTACAATATTAAGACTAATATGTGCAGTTGTTTCGCATGTCACTGGCTCCTAATGAATGAATGAATGAATGAATGAATGAATGAATTCATATATATTTGTCAATAAATAATTTGAAAAAATTAATTTGTCTAAAAATATTTTGTCTAAGCAAATCTGGGAGTCCTTTGTTTCTATTTTTCAGTATTCATGTTCATATTGGTAAAATGGAAAATGTTTGTGTTTTCAGCCCACCCAGTAAAAGTTTTTCTTCAGTAACTTCATTTACACATTAAGACTAATCTGTGCTATTGTTTTGCATATCAATGGCTGCCAATGAATGATTTCATCGATAGTGTTCCATAAAATATAAGAAAAACTTAATTTATCTAAAAAAGTTTGTCTGAGCAAATATATAAATCTGGGAGCTCTTGGTTTTTATTATTCAGCTCTCACGTTAAAATTGGTACAATGGAAAATGTTTATTTGTCTTCAGTCCACCCAGTAAAAGTTTTTCTTCAACATTTGAAAGAGTTTTGTGCAGTGGTATGTATTTTCGGAACGACCATTTACATATTAAGACTAATCTGTAGAGTTGTTTGCATATCAATTGCTGTTGTACTTTTTCCTTCTATATGTGAAGAAGTTTAGGGCAGTGGATGATAATTATAGAATGATCATTTATTTATTAAGGCTAATATGTGCTTTAGTTTTGCATATCAATTGCCACCAATAATTGAATTCATCCATACTTTTCTATAAAAGATAGGCAGAAATTAATTTATCTAACAAAAAGTTTGTCTGATCAAATAAATAAATCTGGGAGTTCGTGGTTTCTATTATTCAGCTCTCCTGCACAAATTGGAAAAATGGAAAGTAATTTAAGATTTTGTAAACCCAGTAAAGGTTTTTCTTCAATATGGGATGAATTTCTGTGCAGTGGTATGTAATTTAGGAATGATCATTTACATATTAAGAATAATCGGTAAAGTTGTTTTGCATATCAATTGCTCCCAGTGAATGAATTCATTCATATATTTCTAAAAAAATAAGCAAAAATTAATTGGTCTAAAAATATTTTTGTCTAAGCAAATAATATCTGGGAGTCTTTGGTTTCTATTATTCATATTTCAGGATCCATAATCTCTATCACTTGAGATAAAATAATGATGCTAATATTGTTTTGTTAAGTGACTCAGTACATTGTCAATTTATTAACACATATGTTACAATTAACACATATGTTAATGTTGGTGGATCATTAGTTTTCTATTGTATCAGTCGTATGATGAATTGATTTACCTGAACACACAGGACATTAAACATATATATTTTTGTCATCTTTAGAATTATAAAAACTGGTATTTATGTTTCAGCATAGATACAAGTATTTTCATTTATTTTTATGATTATGAATCATCAATTACGTTATGACATCTATAACTATTACTCCGGATCTACCTACTACCGTATCCGTGCATGAACTTCCGCATGTTATACTCAGCTTAAAACAGTAAGTGCCTTGAAGGTCACGAGTTGACAGATCAATTTCAAAACTTTTTTTATGAATACAATAGAAGAAAAAATATAAAAATAGGATAAGTTTTACAACGTGACAGTTTTGATAGTGTTGGAATATATAAAACTCCACAAAAATTTTATATGTGAGTACAAGTATTTTATTTTGTAGTTTAGATTTGTTTATTGCTTTTAGTTATAAAGTGAATGTTTAGAAGCTGGAACTTCAAATAAGAAAAATGACATTATTTGTGGAAAAGTGAGCGAGGTAATCTGGAAATTTCCAAATGGGGGTCAAGAGAAGACAGCTATCGTGGCGTGGCCGGGCAGAGCATGTCAGGGAGTAGGCGGAGTAGGGATTCAATAGAAGAGATAGAGGTAGGTCCCGCGGCCGGGCATGAAAAGATTGAATTCCTCTTCCTGTATAATAATTTACTGTAATAAATGCCCGAGCAACGCCGGGTACTTCAGCTAGTGTATATATATATATATATATATATATATATATATATATATATATATATATATATATATATATATGTATATATATATTGTAACCGCTTGTCGCCGGTCACATTTATAACCAACGGAAAATGGAAGCTATAATACCCGACATTAGGCCCTACACGTAGTTTCTACAGTGGCGAAGAGATGGCGTAAGTCAGAGAAGGATTTCTGAACGCACTCAGACCGTAGCCAATCAGGAAATTTTCGTGGAAATACGGACGTGGCGTGAACTTGCGTCAAAAAAGAGCTCGCTCTTTCTGGTTCGAGACATCAAGGAGAACGGTTGTCTACGAGTACGCCACATGGTCGACGAGGGACACGCGAATATTGCGGTACACAAAAGCTTTAATAAAAGGTAATTGACTGAGTACTTTTCATGGATTTACGTACTGTGAATATCGTGAAATTACATAGAATTAGTAAATGAATATTAAACAAGTGTGCAATGAATGAAAGAACGACGGCGGTAATAGATCGAAATGAATCTGTAAAACCACGTTGCTGCATTCTTGTTGCTAGAAAAGAGGACTATTGTAACATAGGACATGTTTCTTCTTTGTTGCAGCTTTAATATATTTCATACTTTTCATATATTCTTTATTCTTATTTTTGGGAATTTCACTTTGGAAATCCTATGATGAAATTTTGAAAGTTATGAGAAAGACGGATTATTCAACAACTAGTTTGACTTTTGCCATTACGAAGTCATAACTTGGAGTTTCGGACTCGCATTCTGATGCGACCATCGCCTCTGCGAAAGCTGTGGTGAATTTTCGCCTGGGAGACGACGGGAAGACGGTGTTCGGAACACTAGGCAACGCAGGGACCTTGCAGAAGAACGACGACCTTGAGGCGCGAGTGTCGCGCGACGGGCCAGCTACACAGCGCGGGACCAACTTGCGGAGCTCGCCGGTCGTGAGTTATATAAAAGCAGAAAGAACACTCACTTAATTTCAGTCTGGAAAAAAACTTATGACGTAGGAGTATAATTATACTAGCCAAAACGTTGTAATGTGAGCTTCCCTCAAAAATAGACGTTGATCGGGCAAGTTTCTGAGAACATTGGTCTTGCTTGCCAGTGGTTTTATTTTTTTTTCGACAGTCGTAACAAGAATCAGATTAAAGTAATTCTTTATGTTTATGATAGAAGTTGTTTGTACAGAATTATTTATTTAGAGTCATATTTTAATGATTCAAATCATTTAAGAGACGTTATGAAACAAAATTTTGTGTTGAAAGGCTATGTAGAAGCCGAAGGTCAAATGTGACTACTGAGTGTAACGTAATTAGTGATTTAAAAGGTAGTAGTGAATTTCGAGTATTGTGTGTATGTGTTTTTCTTTTACAGGATGAATATTTGTACTATGATTTGTGTGTCTCATGTGTGATATTCTTTGTGAAGTGTAAAATTGTATCCATTGCTTGTTTTCTTGTAAACAGGGATCTGAATTATTATTATTCTAGTGAAAAACTGCAGTTTAGGTAGGGAATTAGCTACCATAATTTTACGAAAAGTGAAAACATAGGAGGATCTGTGAATTTCATTTCTACAGAGATTTGGCATTCAATAGAATACATGTAATTACATTGATGTAAACGAAAAATGTAAAATCTGTTACATTTTGGCGCTCTAGAATATATGTTATTTGTCATTTAAAACTGAAAAATTGTGTTGGTCTATTAATTGATCAGTAGCTTAACAAAGACGAACCCACTACCAATAGGGAAGTTTATCTGTAAACTGAGATATTCCCAGGGATGCGTGACGGTGTAATCACACGTCGCGAAGTAGGCAAATGACAGATCTACTTTTGTAATCGGTGAGGCTCGAGAGGAGTACGGTTACGGTACGGTTCTGTATATATATATATATATATATATATATACACACAGAAGTTTGTACTAAGAAGTAAGAAATATGTAACATAAATTATCGTTTTGTCAATTCTATTTTATTAAAATACTTTTATCTTAATGAATATTGTTCTGTTTCATTAGCATAAAGACCGTTATTAAACATTATTCTCCTCATAATCCTATTATTTACAGCGATCTCCGTAACAACAAAAACGGCGCCTTTTGAGCTGGTGCGTACAGTTTCTGGTGAAGGGTATGAAGGTCAAGGGATACCCCAGAGAAGATGCGAGGTGTCTGGCTGCGCGATATCACCTGTTAAACATATCATTTTCACAAACCAAACTTCCTTCTGTTCTCTGCGTTACTCGCGCTGAAAACTAACACACCAGAAGCTATGGATCGCGTCGTCGCCTTGCCCTTTTATTTCTAATACTGTCGGTGTTTATGGACTGACTTATTTCAACGCGAAGCAAAAGCGGCATTTTATAAAGGAGGGTCTAGAAAAATGTTTGAAAATGCTGAATTGTTTGTCTGGGAGATACTTTATCAAAAACATATAGGAAAATGAATAATTAAATAAAAACTTGCAGTAATATATAAAAAGACGTTCTTTGGGGTAAAATATATAAAGTCACGTACTTTCGGGTAAAATATGTAAAAATATGTACTAAAAAGTCGACTTTCTTGGCACTAACCGATATGAAACGTGAATATATCGTTGATTCGACTTGGCAGAGTTACGTTCAGAAAATATGTTATTACATAAGTATCCGGACCCTAGTCATCATAAACATTCATTTGCAATGTTCATTTACTTCTTTTACAATGCATCAATGAAAAGATGACGTTGTATCAGAATGCGACCCCTGGCGATCAAGCGTGTCGGCGGGCCGGGCCGCCGCGGCGCGAGGCTTACCTGGCTGAGTGGAGGCAGGAGCGTCCCTTACAAGCTTAGCGGAGCGAAGCGGGTGCGGTGGTGGTCGCGCGAGGAATGCGGGGCGGGCGGGCGCTCCCGCGCCTGGGGACCCAGACGCCTGATGCAAACCCCCTCCCTGCCTCTGCACGCCGCGTGCGTTGCACCACGGTCTGCCGCTGTTTCATGGGACCCGCTCCTCTGGGTGCCGCGCCGCGAGGCCCTGGCTTACGTGTAGCGAGGGTGCGCACGTGGTTGCCTGTGAGCATCTGTTTATGCCTGCGAGTGTCAGAGTCTGCGAGTGTCAGAGTCTGCGAGTGTCAGAGTCTGCGAGTGTCAGAGTCTGCGAGTGTCAGAGTCTGCGAGTGTCAGAGTCTGCGAGTGTCAGAGTCTGCGAGTGTCAGAGTCTGCGAGTGTCAGAGTCTGCGAGTGTCAGAGTCTGCGAGTGTCAGAGTCTGCGAGTGTCAGAGTCTGCGAGTGTCAGAGTCTGCGAGTGTCAGAGTCTGTGAGTGTCAGAGTCTGCGAGTGTCAGAGTCTGCGAGTGTCAGAGTCTGCGAGTGTCAGAGTCTGCGAGTGTCAGAGTCTGCGAGTGTCAGAGTCTGCGAGTGTCAGAGTCTGCGAGTGTCAGAGTCTGCGAGTGTCAGAGTCTGTGAGTGTCAGCCTCTGTATATGTGATTGTGTATGTAAGTGTCCGTATATGTGAATATCTAGTGTGCGCTTGTATGAATGCGTGTATCTGTTTGCGTGTATGTGACTGTCTCTATGCGAATATATGAGTGTCAATGCGTGTAAATAAGTGTGGTAAATTTATGCGTTTGAGTATACACGTGTCTACGTGAAGTGACCACGGGATAAAAGGATACATTTCTGAGAATGGCAATATTAATTGGGGACGCCAACGGATCAAATTTTCTCAATTAGTGAGTATACTATGTAATATATATTATACTAGTTGACCCGGCGAAATCTGTTCCGCCTTAACAGCCGGTCCCATCTTTTTCTCGCGTCGCACTCACTGTGATAAACTGTACTATACTTGTTGCACTGCGTACGTGCAAAAACGTGCGTTCTCACACAGGAACGCTGTCGAACGGGATAAACAGTATCCTATGTCCGTCTCCTGGCTCTAAGCTTCCTGCTCACCAAATCGGTACAGCCGTTCTTGAGTTACAAATAGTGTAACTAACACGACTATATATAGATATAACGGCGAACGAAAGGCGGCTTTCATTATCGCCTTCTGTTATCAGTGCGGCGTTACAACAATGGGTTACAACAGGCAACAATGACCGCTAACATGCGAAATCACGCGAAAGCGTGCGAAAACGTGCGAAAACGTGCAAAAACGTGCGTTCTCACACAGGAACGCTGTCGAACGGGATAAACAGTATCTTATGTCCGTCTCCTGGCTCTAAGCTTCCTGCTCACCAATTTTCAGCCAAATCGGTTCAGCCATTCTGGAGTTATAAATAGTGTAACTAACACGACTTTCTTTTATATATATAGACTAGCTGACCCGGCGAACTCGGTTCCGCCTTAACAGAGAACTCCGTTCCGCCAAACATACGAAAACCCGCGAAAATCACGCGAAAACGTGTGAAATCACGCGAAAACATGCGAAAACGTGCGAAAACGTGCAAAAACGTGCGTTCTCACACAGGAACGCTGTCGAACGGGATAAACAGTATCCTATGTCCGTCTCCTGGCTCTAAGCTTCCTGCTCACCAAATCGGTACAGCCGTTCTTGAGTTATAAATAGTGCAACTAACACGACTATATATAGATATAACGGCGAACGAAAGGCGGCTATCATTATCGCCTTCTGTTATCAGTGCGGCGTTACAACAATGGGTTACAACAGGCAACAATGACCGTTAACATGCGAAATCACGCGAAAACGTGCGAAAACGTGCAAAAACGTGCGTTCTCACACAGGAACGCTGTCGAACGGGATAAACAGTATCCTATGTCCGTCTCCTGGCTCTAAGCTTCCTGCTCACCAATTTTCAGCCAAATCGGTACAGCCGTTCTCGAGTTATAAATAGTGTAACTAACACGACTTTCTTTTATATATATACTAGCTGACCCGGCGAACTCTGTTCCGCCGGTCCCATCTTTTTCTCGCGTCGCACTCACTGTGAGAAACTGTACTATCCTTGTTGCACTGCGTACGTGCAAAAACGTGCGTTCTCACACAGGAACGCTGTCGAACGGGATAAACAGTATCCTATGTCCGTCTCCTGGCTCTAAGCTTCCGGTACAGCCGTTCGGTACAGCCGTTCTTGAATTATAAATAGTGTAACTAACACGACTTTTATATAGATATAACGGCGAACGAAAGGCGGCTATCATTATCGCCTTCTGTTATCAGTGCGGCATTACAACAATGAGTTACAACAGGCAACAATGACCGCTAACATACGAAATCACGCGAAAACGTGCGAAAACGTGCAAAAACGTGCGTTCTCAACCAGGAACGCTGTCGAACGGGATAAACAGTATCCTATGTCCGTCTCCTGGCTCTAAGCTTTCTGCTCACCAATTTTCAGCCAAATCGGTACAGCCGTTCTTGAGTTATAAATAGTGTAACTAACACGACTTTCTTTTATATATATAGATTTATAAAAATAAGTGACACGTCAAAATTAAAACGTTGCCAATAAGAGAAAAATATATTTAATTAAAGTGTGTGTCTGAATGACGGCCCTAGCCCCACTGAGTAAATTGTGCACGAGGGGCAATAATAAAAAAAATTCAGATCAAAATGCATGTGCTTAATCACATAGTGTGACAAATTGTGCATATACCCCGTTTTGCAACTAAATTTACCCAACTAGAAATGTCTAAAACTCGATTTTCGACTGCAAATTTCAATTTTGCCCAGGTTTGCGCCTTCCCGTTGTTAATGATATGTTAACTAATGACAAAAAAATTGTATAAGGTTTCACAAAACCGAAGATGGGATATCCTTAAGAAAGAAACCTGCAAGACCGGGCCAATATTCCCAGAACGCAACGATTTGCATTCCTGAAAATGACCTCTGTACTCGGCTTGAGGCGGTAGGGGGAAAGATTTTTAAAGAGAACTGTGAGTGAATATAAAGAATGAAAATTACTTATTCTTTTTCCGGTCTGAGAAAGCACATAGGTTTCCCTAAAATCGTGGATTTCTTTCCCTTCTAGCAACTGTCTGAGATATGGTCTGGTAATATTTTCACAAGGTCTGTCAGAAAACTTTTTTATAAAACTTTATCGTTGGAAGTGCTATGGGGTTTATGACTTTCTCATCAAAATAAAGCGCATGGTGAATAGGAGAGGTCTGTGATGAAACTACACCTGAGATTTCTAAAATGTTGACTTAAATTTTTGCTCCATGGTACTTGAGGCCCATCTCTATAAGACAAAATTTGTTTAAAGAGGCGTTATAGTACTTCTCCTTTACATTTTAGAGAATTATTAAGTTAGTGAAGAATATCTGAATGATTAATGTCTGAGAACTAATTCAAGAAATGGCTTGAATTGAAGAAAACTGGGGGAGGGAGGATTGATACCAACCCAAGCGACACCATGAGTGGTATGGGAAAAGGCAAAGTATAAATTAAACGGGTGTGATGAGAATCATTATAGAATTCCGAATGAGCGTTAATCAAAATGGAATGAATAAAAAGTCGATAAGCTGGGAATGGTTTGGAGTGGCACTGAGTGAGTATGAAATGGACTGAAATTATTGAGTGAGTAAATGAAGTATTGAGTGAGCGAGAGCAGTGGATTGAGTGATACTGTGTGACTGGATGTGATGAATGAGTGCTATTTAACATCTGTATTTTGATCTCAGAAAGGATGTGGTAACAATGTAAGTTTGTAACCAACCACAATCTCGATAGGTTTTACCGACTGAAATAGCTCAGAGCATCAAATGATGCCACTGCAGTGCCTCGGACCGGGATGCCATAGTTTGGTAGAAGACGCCCGCAGTCTGGTGAGAATTCTAGCGGACGGCAGCTCTGATCGATTGTTGTCCGTAGTTTCTCCGATCAACACCCGGCGAATGACGGAGCAGTACCCTAAGGGACCACGCACCGCGTGCGATCTTTCCTTCCTCTTCCTTTCTTTACTTACGCACACTTACACTTACATGTACTACACTACCACACATGTCGGGAGACTAGAAGGTATCTTAGAGCTTGACCCGGTGGGGTGGTGCGCCGCTGGAAGGGAAAACCCCGTAAGGCCGAAGGGAAAACCCCGTAAAGCTTGGCGCCGGATCTCATCATCCAGCGGGGGGTGAACACCACCACCTCCCAGGATAAAAATATGCGCTATACTTACGGGACTAATTTCCCAAGCCATTGACGTGCCCAGAAACACAAAATAATTAATCGACAGATATTTATATTAATCGAGAAAATGAGTAACTTCAGAAAGTATTGATCACCTACAGCATTTTGCGAAAAACAAGTGATTCAAATGGTGCAATAATCAAATTGTAAAGGTATACAAATACATGCAATAATAAAGTTAAAAGGTATTGTTTAAAATCTTAAATACTTGAGACATCAGACAAAATTATCTTCCCCAATGATTAATGCTAGAGACTTAGGAAACCTGAAAGGGTGACATAACTATTTTATAGTGCTGTAGAAGCGGACGTGCGCATAGTGCGAACGTTAGGGAAACTAAATATATTATGCTCGACATCGATGATCAAAAGCTACTAAAGAATGTGGCCTTGCGTACGCGTGCAACCAGTTCGCTGCCATGGCTGGTGTTCGAAACCACATGTGAAACAAGAGAAAGGGACGAGAATTCCAAGATGTCAGTTTCTGCAGCTCAAGACAAGGGAGTTAGGGAGGCATGCGGTACTGGAATTTTGGAATGGACTTAACTTCGTACAGAGAGAGAAATGGCATGGACTTGGTGTTACTGGAAGAATGAAACGACAGCGAAGAGACAGCGCTTTCCAAGTTTGGACTTCATGGGAAGAGCTGCTCATTGATCTGTTCGTTGAAAACCAACGAAAGATAGAATAGTAGTATATGTTTACATTATTGTAAACCGCCATAACGTAAAGTCCATTCACATTAAGAATACGTGACAGCTTTACTGGTCGGAATAAATACAAGCCCTTTGCATATAACCCGCTCGCATAAAACTTGCACGAACGGAAGCCATCTGCTCCCGATTGCTTTCTTTCAGGAGGCGGTTTCATGGTTGACCGCTACCTGAACTCTGTGCGTCTGTACCTGTGCCTGGTATAGTTTGGTTAGCTCTCTACTGACGCTCCTCGCCTGTATAAAGACAGACAGCAACAGAGGGGGTGGAGAGATGGGGGCGGACAGTCGACCTGATGAGGTGGAAACCCGAGTTGTGCATGCTCTTGTGTGTAAAAATGGACGTTAGTGGACTCCAGCATTCGGTCAACCCTCTAAACTTCCGTAACATGTATTTTAATTGACGACAGCCCGCTATTCATTCCTTAATTGGATATGTATAAGCTCAGCCACGCAGTTTAATGTAATTACTTTTCCATAAGAACGCAGTATGTAAATGGAGTGACTTGTAGCAATCTGCAAGGTACATTTAACCGTATACCGGACATGTGCAGTTAGATGTCTAGATCGCAACATGTTGCGAAAAATCTGGACAGGTAAAACTGTCACATATTTTGAACGTTTGTGCCCCCCTAACACGTGACGTTACGTTTCATATACAGAGTACAACGAAACATACAACGTAAGTTTCATATACTAAGAACTTTTTGCATATTTTTTCGATAATTGCAACATCAGTGTGTCCTGCTATTGCTAAATTACCAGAATGGCACATACTTTTGGTTTACTCTTACTACGTTTTCCTTTTCGTTTCTAATGTAAATATTTTAGCGATTACCGCATACACTGCCACATTTTGGAACAACGTTTATCAAAGAAATGTTTATAGTACACCCCAAAGAATCGGAGAAATCGCGTCGAATATCGTATTCCGATATTTACATTACATTAACGTTAGACTTTGCGCTTGCCCACAAGCTTTTACGTTGGAGCTTTTCGTATACGTTATCGAGATTCACAAGGTGCAAAAACTATCTAATGCGAGTACTTCTTACTGTACGTAACAACGTTCAGTTTTTAGCCAGAGAAGAGGTGTTGGCGTCAAGCACATGCCGGAAGATTGCTGGAAGTATTGAAATAAGGGTAAGTAATACGAAGTTGCGAGGATGCTATAACGCGATGCGAAGTGAGGGTGTCAACACCAGAGTTGGGAAACGTGACCCCTTAGTGCGGGTCTATTGTCCTCAGACACCCGATTTGTTTGGGAAGAGTGTAAAAGAAACACAGAAAGAGCGAGAGAGGGGGACAGAGAGAGGGAGAGAGAGAGAGAGAGAGATAGAGAGAGAGAGAAAGAGAGAGGAGGGAGGGAGGGATATAGAGCTCGTAGATGTAGAGCTACGAGTTGTGATGCTAGTTCACGTACAACTTGTAGAGTGCTATAACTATCTAGAGTTAGGGCTTTTAGGGATCTAGATATTGTAGAGAGCTATATCTCGGAGAGAGCTAGAGATGGTAGAGAGCTAGAGATGGTAGAGAGCTAGAGGGGTATAGAGCTAGAGGGGGTAGAGACCTAGAGCTTGTAGAGATCTAGAGCTTGTAGAGCGCTCAAATTTAGATAAAGAGGGTGAGAGAGAGTGTAAAGTAGTCGTTCGTCGTGTGTAGTAAACGCCAGCTGTGTGAGAATTGTGGCTTCCTAGATCTCCTGATCTTATCCACTGTGATTTTTGTTTTTTCGGGGAATGTATTTTAAATATTGAGTGTACGTAAGGTATCCACATTATTCTCGTTTCCAAGGTGTGCAGAATCTTTAGAACAGGCAAACTACTCTTTTTTTTAAACGATAAATGATTGGAATATCTGATTCTCAACAGTTTTATCTTCATTTCATTTATCGATTTATATTTTAAGTTCTTGACGTCCTTATTTGAATAATAATAATAACAATAATAATAATAATAATAATAATAATTATTATTATTATTATTGTTATTATTATTGTTATTATTATTGTTATTGTTATTGTTATTGTTATTGTTATTATTATTATTATTATTATTATTATTATTATTATTATTATTATGTACTCCTGCCACCACTTTATGATCGTCCGTGGAATAGTGCATCATCGCGCTTCGTCTTTGGAGCAACAGCAATGTTTCCCCGGTCGATTAACTGATTTGTGTTTGCTGGCTCGACAACTGCTATGGTCATTGATCCCGTGAGAACAGTTCTGTTATATTCCGGTAAGTTGTGGTGTTCCTTCCCGCCAAACAGGCAGATCCGGCGTCGACCTATAGGTCAACTTGCGAGATTTTCCTCATCCAGAAAACTCCTCTGGCGGGACGCCGCCCCAGCCAAGACAAACTTTAAGCTCCCGACTGGTTTTACGAATTGCACGGAAGTGTAAATCATATGTAAGTGTAAGTGTATGTAACAGCTTGATGCAAAGCCATGGCTGAGCCGCTACGCAGCCTATTCGGCTTCATCCAATGAGCTTCATGCACCAGTTGACGTCTTGCGGGAATATTAAAGGGAACTTTAATTGCAGCCAGATACCAAAATTATCACATTGTCACAAGTCATTGAAACATATATACGAATCCTTTTTTTAATTCACCATTGAAAATTGTCCCTTTATGCCATTTTCATAATGTTTCTCAACATATCTCGTTTGTCATGCAACATGACGGTCAGCGTATCTTGGCTTTTCAAACGATGTGCCCGGGTTGTGGTCACGTGGTTCGCATCGCATCTGACGCTGCACAGAAGTAGCAAAATTCTGTGCGCTGAAGCAGCTCACTCCTGTATTCGAATCCTATGTAAGAGGAGAGGGAATGCCAAGGAAGAGGAGGGAAAGATCGTGCGCAGTGGAGTTGTCTACCGTGTCCCTATCACACACTTGTCCTTTACCAGGGGGATAAACCCCGGGCTGGGCACCAAGGCGCTAGCCTCTTATCCTCATCCCCCGCAGGCTCACAAGTACGCCTTTGCGCTGGTATTTGGATCTCGCCAGAACGCAGTTGACCCTCACGGTAAACTCCCCATACAATGCCTGGGTCACCAACTAAGGCCTGGCCTGCCAGCTCAGAGCCACCAACTTTCCAGGCTAGTACCGGAGTCAAAACATTGCGCCACTCACACGCGCCGGGAACAAGTTCCCTCCTCTTTAGCCAGAGTATTGGGCCACTGCCACGACGAATCCGAGAGCCCAACTGGAGGCCACCTGAACTAAAGTCTAGGCGGCTCGGAGCCCTCATCCCGTCTCCCCATTGCTTACCGCCAGCTATCGATGTGGGTAACGCCGGAACCTGGGCAACCTGACGGGTGGTATCTAGATTCCCGCCGAACTTTAAAGTGGGATCCAGAGTACTCCGAGAAGCATCCTTCACCCAATCCTGCCCAAAGATCGACGCGTCATAGTTCAAACTGGTGGGTAGTCGGTCGAACTCGACTACCAGGAGCTTTGCAAAGCCTTCTCACTGCTTGCACCTTCAAGCTAACGACGTGAGCGGCGCTGCGAGACTCAGGGTCCGGGTGATCGTCTACGACACTCCACCAGATACCACGACGACCTATGCCATTGTGATTCCCCCCTGCGGGGGAGATCGTGCGCAGACCGTGTTCCGTTTAATAGGGTACTGCTGCGGCATACGCCGGGTGTTGATCGGAGAAACCATAGAAAACTATCGATCAATGCAGCCGGCCGCTAGAATTCTTCTCCAGATCTCGCCGGTCGAGAGAGCCTTCAGCATCGGGTGACTTCGCACAGTTACATCGCACGCAGACGGGGGAAGGCGGCGGGAGCGGGGGCTAGGGCGAGGATAGCTGCGGCGATTGAGGAAGCAGCGAGTGGGCGAGGCGCCCTCGTAAAATTCCAGCGAGGACCTCGCCCGCGTGTCCTCGCCTCTACCATTGAAAAATTCGCTTCCGTGGGATCGAAGGCGATGCGCAACGCCACGCTTCGCGGCGCGGTGTATTCCCAATGGGCCGCGCAGTGCGAACTGGCCTGCGGGCGTGGCGTGGCGTTGCAGGGCGTGGGCGGGCCGAGGCGAGGACACGCGGTCGAGGTCCTCGCTGGAATTTTTCGAGAGCGCCTCGCCCACTCGCCGCTTCCTCAATCCCCGCCGCTATCCTCGCCCTCGCCCCCGCCCTCGCCGCCTTCCGCCGCCCGCGCGCTCGCGGGATCGCGCGGTGCGAGACTTGAGCGAAGTTCCGAATCGATCACAGAGTTTCATCGCTCTTCAGCGTCTTCAACTTAGATGATATTAATTAGATGATCTGATATTTCGAGCATGGGCTGCAATAATGGTTAAAGAATACAAATGTGTATACGTGGGTTTCTGTAACCTGACTGATGACGGCTAATCAGCTGTTACTGTTTCGTCCAATCGGGAACTTAAACGTCACCACAGTGACGTCACCATGATGACGTTTTAGCTCTCGATTGGATGACACCGTAAAAGCTGATGAAGTGTCATCGGCCAGGTTAAAAAAGCAAGTCTAGTTATTATTGTTATTTTACAACAGTTTATATACTTGGGTTTCCACAACGTGGTGCGTGAAGGACTTGTCTTCTCGAAGGAATACGGCACGGCTTTTTGCGTCTTTCTCGGTCGTACTGCCAGATGTCGCATGATGACGACCGTAGAAAAGCAGTGCTGCACATCAAGCGACATCCAGCGAAACAACCGAGAAAGATGCGAAGAGCCGTGCCATATTCCTTCGAGAAGACAAGTCCCTCACGCTCCACGTTACGAAAACCCAAGTATAATAATTATTAACTAAATTACGAAGCCTTTTAGTAATGCTTACTAAATAATCCATCAAACAATAAGCTTGCAATACTTGTATATCAACCATTTCAACTTTAAACTCTTTTTTGTGTACCATCATTATAAACGACCTTTTCTGTTGTAAGAAATTGTTCATAAAAGGGCTTTTTACGGCACAAATGATGACGTATTTGCATTTACGGCTCGAATGATTTCGTCATCACACATTCAGCCAATCGCAGTGTGTCGCGGAGAATCGTGGGGAGGTACCAATAAACGGAACAGCAGACCAGTTTTCTCGCTCAGATGTCAAATACCTGAGACATCACAAGGAAGTTGTGTCGCAAAACTAAGTTCCATTCTATTATAAATTTATAATGTTGTTATATAAAAAAAAGCATATTCAACTCGTTTATAATGTTGCTTTTTTGCATTCGTACAAATTAGATAACTGGCTCCGAACGTCAGTCGTTTTCAAAGCATGTACTCATGTAATAAAGCGATTATAAACGAGATGCATAAACTACTATTATCTAAAAACTTTATGCTTCGAGTTGTGCCAGTATTCCAGCCCATGAGCGGATTCCTTTGTCGATATTCATTAATGTGACGTCTGTTGCAACGAAAACATCGGATTCAATATAATTCTTAGCACCAGAGATGAAAATGCAAATTATACCTGTGCGCTTTCCTTGCAAATGTCCCAGTTGCTGTGTAACGATGAGAAAGTCAAACCTAAGGTTATGAAGACCGGTATACACGGTGACATAAACTAAAGAGGTATAATTCTTTACTCTATGACGGTGAAAGGATGTCTTCGTGCTGACCGCACGAACCCCTTATCCCAGGCCGAGAGGCTGGGTCACCGCTGGTCGGCCAAGGCCCATAGCGGGATGTCTAGCCAAAGAAAAGGAATAGAGGTGAAAATATTGCAGAAACTTTTTCCAACACGAAAAGTTATTAATTAGTCAAACTTTATATCTCACATCTGAATATAAAGTGCGGTAGTAATAATATATTGTCCATCTCTATTTAAGCATGGCTGTTAAGAAACAGAAACAAAAATATTAAATAAAATTACCAAATATAATAACATGACACGAATTACTGAGAAAAGGAATATTACACAGAGTACACAGAGAAACTAAAATTTTATATTTAATGAAATATAACATAATACCAACCGAAAATAACTCTACCACAAATCATGTACAATCTATATATTTCTGAAATGGAAGATTTGACACACTTCAAAACTCTATTTTCATGTATAGAAAGAAGAAGTGTCCAACTAAACCACAGTGATTATGTAAGTCAAGGTAAATGTGGATAAACTTACTAGGGAAACGATCAAATATGGTAGATTTACATTTCAAAATAAAAGTCAAAACGCTTTTATTTAGGTATACTTTTGGAGTCCCGGAATACAATTCTGAAAGAACCATGTCTTCGCCATGAACGAGGAATTACCTAAGGTGTATTATTAAGGGATACAAGCAGCAGATGGGTGGAATATTCTCTACATGCTGAGAAAGCCTCAAGATGCATTTAACGGCTGAGGAGTTTTGACGAGATTTTTAGTCCATTTTCGTTTCCTGATATGTTTTCCTGAATCTATTTTCCTCAAAATTGCTTGCATTAATTTTCTTTTCTAAGTAATACATGGTATTTAATTAATGTCTAACAGTTTCGTGCCGTGATAATTTACTTAATTATTAATTAAATGTCGTTTTTCAACAGTAATTTGTGTCCTCGCTTATTTAAAACAAAGCTTTCCATAGTTGTTTTCCTACTCGGAGTGGTGTCCTATTAGCGGTTAAAATTAGTGATGCAGAGAATATTCATATTTCAGTGCTTTCCGTTCCTTCAATTAAGTTGTTCGTATTCATGTTTGAACAATGACGTCTTGTTTACATTCTAAATACGTTGTCAATGGAGTGACGGTTGAAGTTAAAGATCAGTAGGTTAAAAGTTCAAGGAATTATTCAGATAAACCGTGTCATACTTTATCTCGTTGTACTCTGCTTTTTTTAAAACAGAAACATTGTCGGCATTATATTCAAAGAGACAAAACACATTTTCTGGACTGTTCTAATGAGGCTCATTACGTAAAAGTTGTTTATTTGTGTCATTTCTTCAATTCATGATTGCCGATTTGTTTTCGCAGACAGGAATAGATGCAATATAAGTCATAGGAACATTTAATTTATTGGGTTAACAAGCATTAGATGAGAGTAATTCCCAACATGTTTTCATTCTGTGTTAATTGTTAAAAGTTTATTAAATTTATTATCGCGCTTAAATGTATATATTCCACGATTCTCACATACTTAAAAAACTGATTTACATCTTCTAGATATTAATAATGTTAAAATATATTTCAATAAATAATTAATTATGATTATTTTATTTAATTTATAAAGTAAATATAATGATTTTTCCGATAAAGAAATAGTATAGAAAGATAATTCAAATATCTTGGAAACATCTTTAGACATGTGAATTCTTTGAGCGATGTGAAAAGTAGAATTGCATTGGGTAAGATCGTGTTCTCTTTGCTAAATGTAACAATTGTTGACAACTCACAAAAATCTCTTATAAAAGTTTCTAAAATATTATGTACAAATAATTGCTCTTTAAGTAGGAGAAATATTTACACTAAACGAGGAAAAAAGAATGCTGAATGCCTTGAGATGGGTGAATAATCAACTGGGTTAGAACTAAGGAGGTCCTGACGAGAATTTAAGAACGAAAGAAAATATGGAGGTCATTCAGACTCATTTTCAGCTTGAAAATAACAGTATAGTTACAAACTGTTGGAAAGGATTTGGGGATGAAGTAGAGGGGATCAAAACCGTACGAGTTGTTAGGCAATGTTTGAATGCTACTCGAAGACGCAGAGAACACAAGAAAGAGGCCAGAACAAAGTACAAATTTGCCCATACGATGTCCGAGATTGCTAAGGCAGTAGTTTCGTAGTGATCTCGGACCGGAGGGTCGTGGGTTCGAGTACCGCCTCGGGCAACGTTGTATTTGTGTTCGCTCTTTTACCCCTATCATCACTATATCGTTTCATCTTCAGTTTCCATAACGTCAACTCCAATAGTGGTCGCTAATGACCTAAATGTTGATGCGACCTTAAATAAAAAACTAACTTTGGTGGTTCGGACCAGTTGTAACACGTCTGCGCTACAACAAAAATTACTATTAAAATATATTTAGTGCTATGTAATGTGCTTCCCCTATATTTCATTTCTATAATTTCTTACGTGCCATAATTGTAACACATTTTTCCGATGTAATGTATGCATTGTATGTGTCATGTATGCAATGTAATGTAAGCATTAACTGTAAATCCTATATGAGAGTAGTGTTTGACTGCCCCCCCCCCCATCCCTCTAATGCGCGCCTTTGTGTGGGCGAGGAGCGTTTCTAACTGCGCTACAGGGGTTTTAACCAAACTGGACCTGTTGCAGGTACAAGCGTATAGGTCCAGGCGTATACCGATTGCATCCCGCTGTCAACTTTTTTAAAGCCTTTTACCTACTTTCCCAAAAAGACATGGCCCGATTGCATTCAGTTTTGTTTTTTATCCTTAGTGTAAGAGTTGATTTCTACCATTACTACACTCTGTTTAGATTTTTTTTGATCGATTATAATTATTAAACCATTTCTGTCTGTTTTCAAGAACCATTTGTATGTCCTTTTAGATCACTCTCAACGATGAAAACTACACTTAAAAGATAGTGGAAACAAAACTTGAAATTTCTTATCACGAGCGTCTTCTTACTCCGGTGACGTACACAATTTCGAAGATTCTTCCATCTTCGCCTATGTTTGAGGTTTTCTCTACACTGGTGCGAGAACGTCTCTCTGCGCTACTTATGAATGGAAACTTAGCAAACATTTACCCCTTCCGAAACACCGCATGGTGGAAACGGGATGCAGTCGGTATATGCCTTCTCAGGTACCGAAAGGTGAAAGGGGACGAGCTGGGAAGCAGGGATGAGGCAAAACTGACCGCGGGATGCAGTCCGGTAAATCCGTTGTCGACCACAAAGCCGTCTCCGGAAGAAAAATGACGAGGAGCTGACGGATTGCGTTGTGTCAGATCTACGTACGGTTTCCAGTCTAAACTCTCGTGTTTTCCCGTACGGATGAATCAATCTGAGGATAACGTTTACTTAACGTGAGGTAGAACGCGCCATTAAGAATTCATTGCAAGTACATGTCATATTTTCTCGTATTATTGAACCCCCGAAATATTTTTGCTTTCTCATCAACATCAACATAATTATACATCATCGCATTTTACTGTTGCAGGCTGTTTGCTCTCCCACTGCTGACACAATTGACTTCTCGTACGTAGGAATGTATTCGTAATATTTACTGTATCGGAACGTTTGATTGTATATTATTAGTCAGACTTCAGGTTAAACTAATTTTTTGTGAACGGACAATATTTTTAAGTAGTGTCGGATCGTCATTGCAGAGCACTCTGGCACCTGTGCACTCCTATCTTTATGCATGTTTGAACTGCAACTGCCTGTACATCTTATGTCTTTCAGAATTCCATTTTGTCAGTTCGTGTTCATATTACCGTCAAGAGTGCCATTAATGCGCAAAATTCCTCCGGAGCCCCCGGCCAAAGCGAGTGACGCGCTCCTTCCGGGCAAAGGCGAAGCGCCGGCCGCGCGCGAGAGGGCGAGTGGCAGGTGCGAGCTGAAGCCTTTAATATGCAGTGGCGGGGGAGGGGCGGGGGCAGGGACGGGGGCGGGGGGCGGTCGCGGCGGCGGTGGCAGCGGTGACGGAGGCGGTGGCGGGAGCGGGGATCTAGAACGGTGGCGGTGGCGGCGGCGATGGGGGGGACGGGGGGTAGTGGCGATGGCGATGGCGATGGCGGTGGCGACGGCAGTGGCGGCGGCAGTGGCGGCGGCAGTGGCGGCGGCGGTGGCGGCGGCGGCGACGGCGACGGCAACGGTGGTGGCGGCGGTGACAGCGACGGCGAAAGCGTAGGTGCACGCGGAAGCGGCGTCTGGGTCAGAGGGGCCGTGGAAGCGGGCGCCAAGACAGGGATAGCGGGGGCGGGGTCAGTGGCGGTGAGGGCGGCGAAAAAACATAGGGGCCGTCCATAAATTACGTAACGCCAAACACGGAAGAAGGGGTTTGAGGCAGCGTTACGCTGTGTTGCACAGGGGTAGGGGGGTTAGCTTGGTGTTACGCTAACTTAATATTATTTGAGAACATTAATTTTTTCAGCATTTTAATTATTTATTTTAGAATCTGTAAGATTAGGAAGAATTTATTCAAAACTCATCTATATTCTAGAATCCAAGTAAATTGGTGCAGTAGATTCTCACCATTCGAAATCCACGACTGTGTGTGAAAGCCTTTGTTGTCAAACATTTTCATGTCTGTGAGTTTTTTCTCCACTCAAAAATTGTCCCCAATATTATTGTTAGGTTTAGTCAACTAATTTTGTTTTTAATTATCACATATTTTAATTTACAACACAAATAAAATTAATACAAATTGGTTTTACTGTAATATAATTTATTTTTACTTTTAAATGCAGGAGTCACCTTGCTCGACAGTGAACGCGCCAAGATAAGGAGAGGCCAAGCGATAACAACTTGTGTTTCGTGTTGAACATTTAAATTGTGCACAGGAACAGTGTTATTATCTATAACAATTCAGCAAAGACAACAAATTTTGTGATCCATTCAATATTGCAGTGTATTAGAGGCACGGCAACATGTAGTGAGAACGTCGTAGCTGCCAATACCCGGTCAGCTACATCTCTCAACACAATGTCAACAGAAGAATCAACAAGCAGCGGCAGCCACAGCATGGATCAAGATTCATCTTTTCCCGTGGACCTGACCCAGAATTCATGGCAAACGTACAAACCAGCTCGACCAAAACGACCGAACTCAGACGACCTCGACCCGGAAGAAAATAGAAGGGTAAGGCAAAAGACAGCGTCTAGCGATAATAATGTTAATATTATTACTGTGCCCACGCACAATAAGTTTAGTGTACTCAGTGCAGAAGATACAGTAGAAAATACTGAGGAAACTTCCTCGAAAACCACAGTACCGCCTATATTTGTTCCAAATGTTAATAATGTCCCGGCCATGGTAAAGTTCATAGAAGAAGCTTTAAGAACTGAAGATTTCGAGATAAAATCTCTGTCAAATGACAAAATCAAAATAGCACCAAAAACTCCAGATGCTTACAGAGCAGTAGTAAAGCATTTATCAAGCCACAAACACGTTTACTATACGTATCAATTGAAACAAGAACGTGCGTATAGAGTTGTTTTACGTCATATACATCATACTGTAGACGTCAAAGATATCAAAGCTGCGCTTTTGGAAGAGGGGCATAAAGTAAGAAATATAATAAATGTCCGCCATAGGGTAACGAAGTTACCTCTCCCTTTGTTCTTCATAGACCTTGAACCCAATTCTAATAACAAAGAAATATTTAAAATTAACCGACTGCTAAATTGTGTTGTTGCATTTGAACCACCGCGTATGAAGCGACGAGACATAGTTCAATGTAAAAATTGCCAAAGATACGAACATACCAGAACCTACTGTGCGTACCCATTTCGGTGTGTTAAGTGTGGAAGAGAACACGCTCCAGACAAATGTGAAAAAGAAAGGCAAAGTGAAGCAACATGTGCTCTGTGTGAAGGCAATCATCCTGCAAACTATAAAGGTTGTAAAGTATACCAGGAAATACTAAAAAAGAAAGGCTATTATAAACTTAATAAACAAAGAAGTAATTTTCAAAAAGAGATGACAATGAAGGCACAAAATAACGATAGTGAAAATATTTATCATGAAGTAAACAAAAGACGTTCACAAGCTAACGAAAGAACGTGGGCCGATATTGCTCGGTCAAAGCGCACAGAACCTCAATATCCTGATGAGAACCACTCTATTCTGAGCATTATCCAGCACTCATTTGAAAGATTTGAAAATGTTCTGCTACAACAAAGCCAGCAAATAAATGCTCTCCTAAATCTAGTATCAACATTAGTGACTAAATTATCCAATGTGTAATTTTTTTCGAATTGCAGCATGGAATGCCAACGGCTTGGCGCAACATCGCCAAGAACTCGAAATATTTCTTTCGCAGAACAAAATTGACATCATACTAATATCAGAAACACATTTTACAGTCAAGAATTACTTCAAATTAAAAAACTATATAATATATGATACCAAACACCCTGACGGTCATGCACACGGAGGCACTGCTATCCTCGTTAGAAAAAATATAAAACATCATGAAGAAAAAGAGTTTCAAGACATCGATCTGCAAGCTACTACTATAACAATCACTGACTGGCGTGGACCTCTTACAGTAAGTGCTCTCTATTGTCCACCAAGATTCAATATTAATAAAGCACGCTTTGAAACCTACTTTAACAACTTAGGCTCGAGATTTATAGCAGGAGGAGACTTTAATGCAAAGCATACACAGTGGGGATCAAGGCTCATCACTACAAGAGGACGAGAACTCAGAAAGCAGTAACATCACTTCAGCTTGAAACCATCTCTACAGGAGAACCAACGTATTGGCCTACAGATCCAAACAAAATTCCAGACTTACTAGATTTTTTCGTCGCCAAAGGTATATCATCTGGTTACTACTCCATAGAAGCATCCCATGAACTATCATCTGACCATACTCCTGTTATTGTCACTATTAGTAATACAATATTACTACGACCCGCTCCCGTCATACTTGTAAATAGAAATACCAATTGGAACGTGTACCGAAACTGGATCTCCCACAACGCCCAAATTCGAATGCCATTAAAATCTGCTGATGACATTGATGAAGCAACTGAGTATGTCACGCAAAGCATACAAACTGCAGCATGGCATGCAACATCTCAACGAACTTCCGTTAAAAATTGCACAATGTGGCCTGCGGAAGTCATCAACAAAGTCAATGAGAAAAGAAGGTTAAGAAGAATATGGCAAACTTCAAGACTACCAGGAGATAAAACCAACTATAATAGAGCCACTAGACAACTCAGCAGGCTACTAAAGAACTTCAGAAATAACAAGTTTCAAAATTACATCTCCAGCCTTTCCCCGACAGAAGCTACAGATTACTCCCTATTTAAAGCCACAAAATACTTAAAGCACCCAATCAAACCTGAACCCCCAATTCGAGACAAAAATAGTAAATGGGCCAGAAGTGCTACAGAAAAAATTCAAGTATTCACACACCATTTCGCTAACGTTTTTCAGAGCTTCCCGCCTACGAATATGAGAGATGAAGAGGAAATCGAAGAATATCTAGATTCACCAGCACAAATGGCCCTTCCTATAAAGTTTATAACAACTAAAGAATTATGTAAAGTAATACAGAAGGACCTGCCTTGCAGAAAAGCACCGGGCTATGACCTCATCACTGCACAGTTGATAAAAGAACTACCACGCAAAGGGATTGCACTAATCACAGCACTCTTCAATGGGATAATTCGCACTGGACATTACCCCGCCCAATGGAAGGTTGCCCAAATTCTGCTATTCCTTAAACCAGGCAAATCCCCACACGAAGCGTCATCATATCGTCCTATAAGTCTACTTCCAGTTTTATCTAAGGTATTTGAGAAACTTCTCCTAGCAAGACTGCGACCTCACATCCGTAACATCGTTCCCGACCATCAGTTTGGATTTCGCCAGCAGCACTCCACCATCGAACAAATAAACAGGATCACATCATATATAGAGAACAACTTCCAAAACAAGCAATACTGTTCTGCTGCCTTTCTTGATGTCACGCAAGCCTTCGATAAGGTATGGCATAAGGGTCTCCTGTACAAATTAAAACTCTATCTACCACATTCCTTCCTGGATATTTTCAAATCTTATCTTACGGATCGACAGTTCCAAATCAAATATCAAAACGAACTCTCAGACCTTTATCCTATTCAATCTGGGGTACCACAAGGTAGCGTACTTGGTCCAGTGCTTTACCTGTTATATACAGCAGATATTCCTGAAACAGAAAACACAGTAATTGCGACATTTGCTGATGATACAGCCATTTTAGCTTCAGACCCTGATCCTAGAAGAGCATCGGACAACCTGCAAGACCATCTCATCGCACTCGAAGAATGGTTTAAGAAGTGGAGAATAAAAGTAAATGAGAACAAGTCAGCTCACATTACATTTACTCTCAGGAAAGAAACGTGCGCGCCAGTAGAAATCAACAGAAAAACAATACCGCAAACCGATTGCGTAAAATATCTAGGTCTTCACTTGGATAGACGTCTCACCTGGAAAAAGCATATACAAGCCAAGAAACAACAGCTCCAACTGCAAACAAGGAAACTCTACTGGCTTATTGGCTACAGATCCAAGCTGTCCCTGGAAAATAAATTGCTAATTTATAAAACCATCCTAGTTCCTGTATGGACATATGGAATCCAAATCTGGGGCACAGCCAGCAGAACAAACATATCAATTCTTCAAAGATTCCAGTCAAAAATTTTAAGAGTCATCTCATCAGCACCTTGGTACATGTCTAATGCAGCACTCCATCGAGACCTCAGTATTCAAACAATTCAAGAGAAGATACAAGAAATTAGCCTAAACTACAATAAACGCCTGGAAACCCATCCAAATCATCTAGCCCTAAACCTTTTAGACAATAGCCAAGAAATATCTCGCCTCAATAGAACCTCCCCTTTGCAACTTCCTTACCGCTTTAGTATTTGACATTGACATACCCAACACAAAAATTATTCTCCGTTTTGTGTTATTATTATTCTAATATTTTCTTTTTCTCTTTTCTGTTATAGTCCTTATGTATTGATCCTGGAAAGCACCAATGGGGGACTTTTCTGTAAATTATTGTTTCTTTGATATTGTATTTTATTGTGAATTATCATATTTACTTATTATTTCGAAATGAAATAGATTGTAAATTTTCATTGTGTAAATAAAAAAAATGCAGGAGTGGTGTCGGGAGCGTTTCGTAATTTATGGACAGCCTCATAGATGCAGACGGAAGGGGTGGACAACCCATTGGCGGTGGCGGGGGTGGAGGGGGCATGGAGAGCGGGAGAAGTGAGGATGGCGATGGTGATGGCGGAAGCAGTGACAATGGTGGGTAGGAAGGCAGGCACGGTGGCGACAGCAGTGGCTGAGGTGACACCGGCGGTGTTGATGGCGGCGTCGCACTATGGTACGGATTGGCAAAAAAGCGGACAAAAATAGTTTTACGCAATAAAATGAAATGATTTTAACCTAGAACTCTATTTTTAATGTTTATTTGAAGTTAATTTGCTTTTAAAGTGGTTCACGCTTCTTACTGCGAAATATTATGCATCTTCAGTGTCAGTAGTGTCGGCTTCTTCAAGGTTGTCTTACTTTTCCTCTGCAATTTCGTCTCCTCGTTTATTCTTCGGTTATATTTTCATGAAAACTTTGAATGGAAATTGTTCCCTGAACAGATACAACATTGCATTCATATTATTGGGAAATTTAGGACGGAAGTACCTGGGAAGTGAAGCGCTTAGTTATCAAACACATTCCAAAACGGTGCCATCTTGTAATCTTTTCAATGGTCGGCTGTCGTGCTCTTTTCATCAAATCTAAGACTAAAATACGGTCTCTGCCAATAGTTGCTCTGCGTATTGCTTTCTCAAGCAAATCTGACCACAAATAATGCACTTAAACATTGTTGTCTTGATATACACCCGTACGTAGTACTACATTAATAAAGACATAAACCTCGGTTTCATTCGTCCTTCCAATACTCTTTCGCACAGCTTCTTCATTTGTATGTGTCACAATTATCTGAATTTTTGATTGAAAAGAAAACGTTTTGAACGCTTTAGAAAGAAAAGAAGAACGCAGAAACTTTAACAATATTGGCAATGTGTGTTTCAGGAGCAGCGGAACGGATTTTCTTCCGAAATGAGCAAACATTTCAGTGAAAGAATTATTTACTGTACTATTCACCGTAACTTGATTGTATGCTGTATCCTCTTCACCTGCAAATACTTCTATCTTCATCTTCACTCTCTTTATGTAATGACTAAGCCTTCAGTAATTTTTCTATTTCCGATTCAGTCAATCTTCCTGACATCTTGAGTGAATAAACGACTGAAAAATAGTCTCACTTCCACCGTCAATTCTGTTCAGGGACGTGTTTACAACAAATGTATGAAAGTTGAAAACATAGCCAACGCAAAAAACCATAGCCAATACAACATTTTCCTACATACACGAAAGGGGGAAATAAAATACACCCACTGAAAGCACAATGGGAAAACTACGTCTTTTACGAAGGGAGTACCAAACCCGCACTAGAAAAATGCAGATATATATTATAAATGCATATATATTATAAACACTACAAGAGCCCCCTGGTTCCGTAATATCCCAGTGTGGCCCTAGGTCGAACGTGTCAAAGCAGCCCTCGCCCTCCGGCTTCTGTTTCTCGTCACAGCGCGCTGCCGCGGCCGCGCGGCCGGCCACGCAGAAGAACGTTCTCATTCTTCGGGTTTCAAGAGTTGCAAATAGTTGCAGATGAAACCTACACGAACGTGTTCCCTGATGTTTCTTGTATTATCACTGCAAGTTTCATGACATACATACGCGTACATTTTTTTGTAAGTCAAGAAACGCAAATGTAATGTTGCTTCTAGCAGGCATGATTTCAATAATTTATTTACAAATAATCTGAAAGTGAAAAGTATGGTTTTTGTAAGAAATGTACTTATAAAGTATTGAAGAGTAATTGAAGAGTAACTAGGAAAAATACGCATTTGATAACTTTAATTGTAACCGAGAAATGTGCATTTCAAAATGGGATGAATTTATGACCGTCCGTGTCTTTATAAATCTCATTTTTGCGCGCGCTGTACACAATAATGAACAAGAAAATATCAAAATATAGTATAATACATAAAGCATTGGACATTTTTCTGTTCATATGTGCTTGAATGAAGCAAATCAGACAATTTTGAAAAATTGATTTTTGTCCGCTTTTTTCGCCTTTCAAACCACCGTGCGTCGGCAGCAGAGGACTACGGTTCCTGCCTGGCCCCGCGTGACGCCTAGCCACACCCAGACACTTCCTTCCCAACGTCCCTGCGAATGTGCGCACTTGGGTGGTCTTTATTTCGGAAAAGTTGAAATGTCTCTTAAATATTAAGAAAAAATCTGTGGGGATTCTCTTCCTTTTTGAAATTCAAAGAATTGCAAAATTGGCACAGTACATTCATTTATCTTAATTCAGTATTAAATACGATGTTACTTGGAATTAAGTAATGCAACTTTCTCGAGATTGTAGGTAACTTTCACCTGAACTATTTACTCGTAACAAAGATCCTGAGTCAATCATTATAATGTTCGTCGACATGTATCTTAATTTAAAAATTGTTGCAAAACTGTACCAGTGCCACTGATGTAGGTAATTTACTTCGATTATTCCACTCGCAAAATTAACACCAATAGTGTTGAACTACATATCTAATATACAACAATCAGAACCGAGGATCGAAAAAAAATATCGCTTTTTCTTATCACCTCCTCTCTCTAGCCAATCACACGGTGCGATAAATCAGTTACAGGGAAAACTGTCCCTATGTGACCTGAAAATTATCGGAAATTTCCAATGCACTCATGGTATTACTTATGATAAATTTAAAAACTTGATATTATGATACATTTAGAAATCAATTTTCTAGTATCGAATCCTAATTTGTTTGCCCTTAAGTCGTACAAAATCTATTCATTCTAGAGAAGCCAACCTGATAATACGGAAATTTGCAAATAAAATTCTTCTCATATACCTTCCATGATTAAAGCTGCCCATGGGTTATTACCTAACCTGTTTTTATAACAGTTAGGTAATAACCGATCTTGAAATAAAGTCATGTATAATTTTTCGACGATGTTATTTAGTTTTCACGTAATTTGGTGTGAAAAGTAGTAATTTTTAAACAGTTATTTTCTCAAAAGCGACTTAAAAGTTTTTTTCTTAATTTTTTTCTCCGGATAGAGCATTTGACGCTTAAAAATACATGGATCCCGTTTTGGGGAACTCTCCTTATTTTCGAAATTTACGGAAAATTAACATTGCAGAAGTATGTTAAGAAATCTGTAGTGTAGAGATTTTTTCCTCAAATAAAATGTGTTCTAAATAAGCAGATCTTTAAATAATATCTTAAACAATTTTTTGAAAACACAAATACTTTTCCGTAACTTTTGCTCGAAGTTAACACAATTTTCTTCAAACAAATTCTCACATAGATGTAAATTTTTTATTTATATTATTCCTCGGATAGCGCACCAGATGCTCAAAAAAAATTAAGCTGGTAGCATTTTTGGTGAACTCTCTTATTTTCAAAAATTGCAAACAAAAAATTAACATTGTAAAATCACAATATTGATCGAGAATTTTTAAAATCCTTTAAAACTAGATATTGAAATAATATCTACGAAAATCTCTGAATTTTTGAAAACTTTTAAACCGGGAGCGGTAAGCTCAGTGCATCAACTGATGTCACTGCAGCGCCTCTGACCGGGAGGTCCTAGTTTCGAGTGCTGACGGCGGCGGGATTTTCGACACTAGCTTTTCAGCTAGGTCGAATTCAGTCGCTGTCTGGAGGAGAATTCCAGCGGCCAGCTGCTCTGATCGGTAGTTTTTCGTGGTTTCTCCGATCAACACCAGGCGAATGCCTGAGCAGTACCCTACCAAACGGGCCACGGACCGCGCGCGTTCTTTCCTTCCTCTTCCTTGTCCTATCCTCTCCCCTTACACACACACACACACTTACACTAACATGCACTACACTACCACATATTCCGGTAGATCGGTCGGGAGCTTAGAGCTTGTCCCGGCTGGGGCGGTGCCCCGCTGGTGGGAGAGTCTTGGTTAGGGGGAAACCCCACTAGCCTACGGTAGGTCGGTGCCGGATCTCGCCATCCAGTGGGGAAAGATCACAGCCATCACTCGAGAAAAAAACATACACTACACTCACGGGACTAATGACCAAAGCAGTTGACGCGCCCGGAAACACGAAAAATCAATCAATCATTTGAAAACATCTAAACAAATATTCAATTTTTTTAGGAGTCGTGAAGGTAGCGTTTAGCCGTGATGCTGGTATTGGAGGGGAAATGTGACTGGCGTTTCAGACATAAACTTTTTTCTGATTGATAACACTTTTGCAGGTACATATAGTACTAGTAAATTGGGTAGTTACAAATAATGCGAGAAAGCACGTGCTATTGGAGTACTAGTTTTACTGGTGGAGAAACTCTTTCTGATAATTGTTTTTTGGATAAACTATCCTTAAACCATAAATAATAATAATAATAATAATAATAATAATAATAATAATAATAATAATTATTATTATTATTATTATTATTATTATTATTATTATTATTATTATAAGAAGAAGAAGAAGAAAAAGTTCTTATCTTGCTTCAGTGGCACAAATTTAACGATACATGCGAGATCACAGATATGAAAACTCCAATGAAAATAGGTCTGCACGCGTTGAACTGAAATCGTTGTTGCCCTCTCTCGTGTCCTAATCTCCAGATGGTTTCTTTCATATTATTGCCAGTATATTAGTGTTATTTCATATTTAAAGAAATAGGTGGTTTATATATCTGTTAGATAACAAAATCACCAAGAAATTGTATTTGTCATGAGTGCAATATTATCAATCAACAATATTTACAAAAATAATAAACATAGTGACACAAAGTTTTGAAGCTTGGTGATTCACTTAGGGAACACTACTATTAAGAAATAAACAAACAAACTATTTAGTGTTATTTTTGCGTTTTACCTGAACAGTTTTCTGATTTTAATATTTACTACTAAGGAACTTAATATCGGCTGAGGTATTCCCTGACGACTGATATGTTTTCTTCTCTCTAAAAAGAACATCCGCACATCAGTAAAGCCATCCGCACATTCTAAGTGCATGTATTCTTAACCACAGTTGTACGGATTTATATTCGTAATAATGAACGCGATAGAAAGTCCCGACACGTAACTCCATTTGGGGCACCGAGTGGGCAAGCGCTGGCTGAGTTACGATGGGAGGAAATGCGTTGATTGGGTTGGAAGCGGGGCAGGCGTTGTTGAGTGACCGCGGCAGCCAGACCACGATGAGAGGTGCTGCTTTAATCTGACCGGTCTGCGAATAGTCAAAAAAACTTTAACTGAGTATAAACATACTCAGTTAAAATTTATTTTACAGGATTTTCTTGATCATTTACTATCTTGATTCTTCTGGTAGGTTTTGCTCACATTTTAAGCTCCTTTTTTCCATGCATGTTAACAAGAATGTGATGGCATTGAAAGTTCATTTTCAGTGTCATCACATTCATACGTCATCAGGTCTAAAAATATTTTTGTATTCTATTCAATTTATTGATTATTTACCATTTCATTTGATTTGGATAACTAGGATGTCGATTGTGACAGCAGCCTTCTGTTTGATTACCAGAAGTGGGACGAGATTTAGGCTCTTCGGGTGGTCGTGTAACCTTGAAACAAACTCTTACTTCCTTCGAGGGCACAGAACACTGTTCAACTGTCATCCGGATACGCCGGAATGCGAAGTAAAAGCTTGTCCCCATAACCCGCATGGGCCGCTTCGCCATCTCGAAGCTTTCGAGTTTCGCAGGTTGGTACCGACGTGACGTCATAAGCACATGCGTCGGGGCAAGTCCCTTCGCAATTTCCCCTAAGGGGAGGAGAAAATGACCACGACGAATCCAGAGCTCAACTGGGAACCATTCGGATAGTTCAGACCCGGGGGGCACGGAGTTCCCAAACCGACTCTTTACTGCGCCCACGAACGATGTGAGTCACAAGGAGAAACTGGGGCAACAGGGCGGGAGTTTCCAATTCCCCACCAGGGCTTCTAGTTTGACTGAGACCAAAGTCCCGACCCCACCCGTGACGGTAGGTCTTACAGAGTTGATAGCTACGGTTGAATGCACTATAATTTTCATTGTTACCACGAAAGAAATATCTGTAATCTTCTTGCCGCTAGAGACGGAAACGGGAACAGATAAAAAACACATCCTGACTTCTGAAAATACTTCGATGTAAACATAGAGTTGTTGACGTAAACCAGCTGATACGGTATCATCCAATCGGGAGCTTGGATGGCACCTGCAGTGATAACGTTTGAACTCTCGATTGGTTGGCACCATAACAGCTGATCAGACGTCAACGGACTCTGTAAATAAATCGAAGTACAAGTGTTAATTCGTTTGAATTTGCAATGCATTAAAAAAAAAAATATTACATGCCATTTTCGAAACGCGTCGCGAAATAACAATTGGGCTCTACTGTGAAGAAAATCCTTGTGAGGCAACAGAGCCAGACTGATTCCTTGGAGGGTCCTTGCGGTGACGAGGCGTCATCTGTCATCTCCATCAGGCAGCGAGCGCGGCCTCTCCATGCCGTCCAGCCCGGCGCGCCACGCCGCTGTCTGGTGAAGCGACGGCGCGGCGTCGGCCGGCCGAGTTGGCGCGGGCGGGGGCGTGTCGAAAGCGGAAGGGCCGGGGCGGCGCGGCGCGGCGCGGCGTGGCGTGGGCCTTCGGAGCCCCCGCAGCCCAATTCGCGAGCGCGCGCGCCTCATGTGGGCTGCGGTCCAGCGAGGAGCCAAGAATGCATAGCGTGCGGCACTGACACGAGCGGCCTTGAGGAGACAGGGCGCGTAGGCTCTGTGCGGACCATACAAAAAATTCCTGCGTAAAATCGAACTATATTAAAGGCAATACATTTTAAGAAAACAAAGGTATTTTTATTTCAAGGTGATTTTGGAGGCCTCCGCATTTCTTGCTGTCGCGTCGGCCCGGCATCTCCTCTTTCTTATGTATAAACTATTATACCACAAAATAGAAACTACACAGAAAGGAAAGTAGGAGGCGGCTCCTTTGATCTTCAGTGAGCCACCGCGCAGCGCGGACCGCCATCTTGAAACTGTGCAAAGGAACCCCAAGAGTCAGCTCAAACGCCATTTTCTTAAAATCGGCTCAAAATGTTTTCTTCTAACTTTCCCAAAAGGTAGTGCTACTTGCACCGTTTATTCTGACATAAAATTCATTTTGGTGTAACATTTTGTTGTTTTTTTTTTAAAATAACACAAATGTAATTTTTTTTAAATATCTCTCACGCCGGTAATATTCACATTTCTAGCGATTTGTAAACACCATTGCATTTGTGAATTAAAGTGCTTTAAATGATTTAAAACAATGTTTTCCGAAAACTCAAAATTTTCTGTAATAAAGCTCTTCAATTTCGTATTTTTAGTTTAATGCTTAAACGATATTTTCTTACAAACGGATCCAAATTTTTTAATGAAAATTGTCATTTACGACGAAGTTTTACTCTTCTTTAATTTTCTTAAAGTAATATTTCTGTTATCCTATTACGAAATCGTAGAACTGAGGAAAAAAAATTAAAATTGATTTTGAGAGGAGATAGATGATAATAGAGTATGTGGCAAGTCCAATAAACTAGCCCAGACCAAAACAAATAGAAAACTAATACGAGAAAGTCTGTGCCATTCTGTCGCGCTCCTAGTTATGAATTTAAAATTCTTTACCTTTTATCTATGTTTTTATTAATATTTGCCTCTGTGCGATATTAATATTTGCATATCCCCTCGCGTTACGTATGTTTTTGCTCGTTACACACACACACAAAATACGAGTAAAACGGAAATAAAAGGCACCTTCACCACCTTTCACCACACAACAAATGCCGGGTCGTACAGCTGTTTACACACTTTCAATATGGCGACCATGCGCATCATGTCGGCGCACGGATTGTGGCTAGCTTTCCTTTCTGTCTAGTACCTATTCTGTGACTATACTATATTGTGTGTATGCACTAGTGGATTCGGTGGTGTAACGGTTAGCGTACCGGACTGTTATACCCAAGTTTGCGGATTCAAACCCAATCGAAACCATGGACTTTTGTGGACAAAAACATCCCTCGTACGACTACCTTCGGAGGGGAAGTAAAGCCGGCTGTCCCATGTAGTAGATTTACTGCATGTAAAATATTCTCAGGTCTAAAAGAAGCCTCTGTGCAAATCGGCTGTTCCGTCGCCTAAGATAATACCTCCTTTTGTCGCGAGAACGCGAAAGGAGCATATCGAAATTTGCGTGGTGAGACGGAAGAGCGGTCCTGATGGTCCGAGACTCGCCGCGTAAAATAAGGCATTAATTAACTAACTAGGGCGCAGGATTGACACAAGTAAACTTGAGTACAGTGCGTGGTCTCTGACGGGGCCCACACAAATTTCTGCGTAAACTCGAACTGTATTAGAGGCAATAAATTTTAAGAATGTAAAGTTATTTTTGTTTCAAGGTTATGTTAGAGGTCTCCTCATTTCTCGCTGTTGTGTCAGACCGGCCTCTCATTCCTGCACACTAATAGACTACCAGACGTCCAACTTTCGCGTCTACATATTGCAAGGGGAAGTGTGTCTTATAAGCGGTTGTAGGCACAGACGTGGCACTGTTGAGAGAACAAGGGTCCCGCCTAAATAAATTTTTCACCTTCTTCTTTGCTCAATGACCCTGATGTAAACAAAGCTGGGCAATACCCTGCGTGAACTGTTTATTTATTTATTTACGTAAAAAAACAGTTAAAAACTGCGTATGACGGGCAAAATCTCTTGCCTCATTGGCCCTCTAGGCTCCCTACTTCAAAGGAACACGTGTCTAGGAATTGTCAGAATCGCGAATTGTCTATGAACTGTCAGAATGCACCGCTTCGATAAGAACACCGTACCGATTTTCAACAGTGGCACACGCATCCCAATTGGTTTTCACTCCACTGCAGGCTCGTCTGAGAGCGGTTTAACACCCAGTTCACTTCGTACCAGCTCCCTGTCTTCACTCAGGTTTTTACGAGTCAATCGAGTCAGTTTTTCAATGTCATGGCTCGATGCCTTCTTTTTCTGCCAAGTGGATGCAATCTTAACAGTGGACGTATTCAGAATTCAAAATATTTGAATTCAAAATTTCTTTCTTTTCGGCTTTTTTTAAAAAGTTTGAAGGAAACGTTTTGGTTGATTGATTTGTTATAGAGTCCAGACCCATCAACTGATAAGGTCATTAGTCCCGTAAGCGTTGTGTATGTTTTTTTCCTCGGAAGGTGACGGTGGCCTTCCCCTGCTGGATGGCGAGATCTGGCACTGACCTACCGTGGGCTAGCGAGATTTTCTTCCAGCGAGGCACCGTCTCAGTCGGGACAAGAGCTCTAAGCTCCCAATCGGTCTCCCGGCACGTGTGGTAGTGTAGTGCATGTTAGTGTGTGTGTGTGTGTGTGTGTGTGTGAGTGTGTAAGTAGGGGTGAGGACAGAACACGGAAGAGGAAGGAAAGATTGCGCGCGATCCGAGGCCAATTTGTTAGGGTACTAAGGAGAAACCACGGAAACTTATCGATCAGAGCAACCAGCCGCTAGAATTCTCCTCCAGACAGTTGCTGAATTCAACCTAGCTGAGAAGCTATTGTCGAAAATCCTGTCACCGTCGGAACTCGAAACTAGGTGTCCCCGGTCACAGGCACTGCAGAGACATCAGTTTATACCCTGAGTCACCTCTCCCGGTAAACAAGTTTTGGTATGCCGCGCAGTTCCACTAATTATTGTTGAAGCCAACTCCCTGATTCGTGCTGGTCCGTTATTAACTATCGGGTCATAACGGAAAGTCAACTATTTCCCGAGATGGAATAAAGCGAATGGAACGAAGTGGATTGAAAGATGTGCACGGCGATTGGCAAATCTGCCTTACCAGTGAGTATATTTTGACGAACAGCTCAAGTAAATGGATAAATTAAGCATAGGTGAAATGCGCAGTATAATGGGCGGTGATTCAAAAAGTTTTACACATGAGGGAGTTTGGTTAAATTCGTTGTGGAGAAAATTTGACTAGCTTCTCTCGCGCATTTCCAAGTCGGCAGAGAATCTTACCAACGCGACGGTGAGGCTTGTAAGGTCAACGCGTGCCTTAAGCCTGTTTTACAGGATCATTTTTTCGTCATTTTCTGTATAGAAGATGGATGGAAAAGGGTATCGAAACTAGATGAACGAGCTCAAGCGTTTTACATGGTTTTCTGCACGTAATCGTGATGAAAACATTTCCTCTAGATGGCGCAAAAAGCGCTGAAGATCAAACAGTTGAACATAGATTCTATGGTAATTTTATTAGGTTATATTAGGTTAGCACGGTTCAAGGCAATATCAGAACTCAGTACACGATTTATTTCTCACCAAACTAATCATTTCACTTTGCTGTTCAACGCATAAGGTTGTTGAATTTTCTAAACAGAAGAATTATGAAAAAAATGACCTTGTAAAACGGGTTTCACGCACGTTTTACACATGTATAAATTTGAATCTCGGGCGTCGGATGGACCAAGAATATGTATTTGAAAGAAGAGAACGTGGTTTTTCTTACGTTTTCATTGTGTTTAATGAAGTAACATTTATTTTCTAAAATATTCTTCACTTTAAGCACAAAAATTCAAACATATGTATTTCTACATTTAGAAAAATACGAGTTCAAAATCTTACTGAATGTGCTTCTGGGAAAAATCTAAACATTCATGAGAATGCCTTGCTGATATGTGAAGCCGCCTGAAAACAAGCTGTCAAGAAAACAGGAAGAAATGGATAGCAATTCGAGATGGATGAGCTGACTGCCTAGAAACTTCGTATAATATTTGCAATATAATTGTTTTTATCGGTGTATAACTCTTTGAAGGTCGAATATCGTGTCTGACATTAGAAGTACACAAGGCAACATGGCTGTTTCATGAACAAATTGAACTCTGACGGGCGACCATATTGAAACTTTTTGATTTCAGAAGAGACATGGACATGATAAGTACAAACATTACGGACCCAAAGATCATGATAAAATATTGATATTATAAGTAAAATAGGAAACAAAAATGAGGTAACACACAGACTTCTTGGCAATTTCATGTACTTCTACGTTCGTTACATACCTTCCAAAAATAAAACAAACGGCGATATTTATTTTTTCCTTAAACACTTTTTATCTCATTTATAGGATCATGTGTTTTTTGCCACATTAGAAAATTCAGAGTTTTACAGAAGAATAAAGAGCACACACGAGAACATTTGGCGTACATGGTGAGTTCTGCCTTTCTAAAACCTTACGTATATACTCGTAGCTTCACGGATGTCGTAATCAAATGAATTCGTAGGAAGCGAATAATCACATCGTCTTCCTCTCGCTAGGGAGAATGCGAAGGCGCTCACTGGAGGTAAGTCGGCCGATTCAATTCCGCGGTCTCGCGGTTCAGCGCCCAGTGGTTATGTGATGCTCTGGAAGCCCCTGCGCTCAGCAGCCGCCCACCACTAGCGGCTCGTGGCTTCATGACGGCAAGTCGAAAATATGATTGATTTATTTTTTCGTGTTTCCGGGAGCGTCAACTGCTTGGGTCATTAGTCCCGTTAGTGTAGTGCATGTTTTTTTCTCGGGAGATGGCGGTGATCTTCCCCCGATGGATGGCGAGATCCGGCGCCGACCTACCGTCCGCTAGTGGGGTTTCCCCTAACCAGGACTCTCCCACCAGCGGGGCACCGCCCCAACCGGGACAAGCTCTCGACAGATCTCCCGGAATATGTGGTCGTGTAGTGCATGTTAGTGTGTGTGTGTGTAAGGGAAGAGCATTATTTCCAATAGCTTCCACCAATTCCCTGTGTCATTCTAGGTCATTTCTTACATTACAAATAAAATATACGTAATTTACAATACAATATGTCTCTTCTAGAGGCAGACTATTTTCTTTAGATTGCTGTTACCCTTGTGCTTCGCTACCACTTTCGACATTTCCAGCAAGACGTTTTACGAAAAAGACAAGACGAATTGAACTTGTACATCCGATATCGGAATCCCGTCATGAAATCGAATAAGTACTGTCGGAACCAGAACGGAAACCCCCACCCACTGAAGCAGCAATGTGTAGAATCGAGGAGTCCTCCTCTTCCTAGGAATCCGGTGCTTCATTGTAGGAATCAATTTGTTCGCATAGACCGACACGACGGTCGTTCCTCCAATTTTCTGACGTGCAACCCCAGGTCTGCGCCCACGAAGCCTTGCCATGCAGCCCCAGCCTCCGATCCAGATAACGACCGTGGAGGGACGTATCGGCTATCGGCCAGCCCGGCCACGTGTTCCGCCTGAGTAACGCTTGTGAAGCCGGGATAATGACTCTGACCCTGCAGTTGCGGCCGCCCGGACATACTTCCTTCGGTAGGAATTCGGGAGCCGGCATACCTCCCGACCCGGGGCGGTTAGATCGCTGTTTCAGGATTGGCGTCTCCCTGGCTGCGAAAGATTATGAAAAGACTGGTTTCCAGAAACAGTCGTGGCTTCAGAAGCACAAAACACAGCTGTACAGCAGTTTAGATATGTTGTGGAACTTCTGATGCGGTGTTGTTGACGTTATTACACGAAGAAATAAATAAAGTCATTTCCGTCAACTTAATACATTTATTTAGGTAACCATCTTTAAACGGCTTTGCCGTCATCATCAGTCTACAAACATAAAGAAAAAAATATAAATAAAGCATCAAGTAAATACAAAATAAGATAAAGTGGGGGATTATACTAATGAACGAAACGAGTGTATAAAGAGGTGTATAATTGCGTGAATGGTATGTTCACCAAAACGAGCAACGATAGGAGCGAGTTTTCCTAAATACCATGAGTGCAATTATACACATGTTATGTTCAATATTTTTTCATTTCCATTTACGAAAACTTCAAATTTTAAGATATTGAAGCGCATCTTTTCTACTCGAGGTAGGCATTTCATGATGTAGTATTGCTTCTGAAAAAGAACTATTTTAGTGGGCCTTGTATTGTTTTTGTTTTCAGGAAATATTTGCAAATGAAAGGTAGTGAATATATTACGGATAAAACATTGGAAGCTGACCAGGGCAAGAAAACATTACTGCCCAAGAAAAGTAAAGATAGGTATGAGAGAGAATACAGCATGTATAAATATTGGGGTGGGGGGAAATTAGTCACCTCTGACACAGTTTTGCTGTAGTATTCTTTTCAGAACTGGTAAACACAACTGACGTTTACATTTTTTAGATTCGTAATCCTCAGACCAAATGTTTTACATGTAAAACATTAATTTTATCCACGTTAAATATTTTATGTTGTTCCATAAGTCAGCTAACTTAATGTTTACTTCCAAAATTTAGTTTTATTCATTCGTTGAGTATATGTAGAGGTTCGTAGTAGATACGTAGTATGTTATGAAGAGTTTTGTTCATGTCTCATGACCGACTGCAAATATCTTGGTTATATTTTCTTAATTAGTACACGATTTGGCTCCGTTTCTGAATTCTGATTGGTAAGTGTGAATTTTTAATTGCATGTTCAAATTTTAATTACACGCATGCTCTTAACATAGAGATAATCAACGATTTTTCATGGAATTAATGAGAATTAGTTAGTTAACTAAACGAAAAATATAAATAATAGTTACATTTAAAATTATAATCATTAGCAAATTAAATTACAAAATATGACATGCAAGGGGATACAGAGACCAGTAGCAAATGGCATTACAAATTATGCAATGCAATGGGGGAGGGTTAATGTAATTAATAGATAAATTTTAATTTTAATTATAAATTCCATAGTTTCAATGTGCGTGATTGAACCTCATGTTTAATTTCAGGTCATTGACATTTGCTTCAGTAAAGAGACAGGTTTAAACTTTCTTCAAATACCAATAATATATATAAAAAGAAAGAGAGAGAAAAAATACGATGAATATGTGTTCGGCTTTGAAAAATATGTGGATATGATAGGTTTCTAAGAATCATTAAGGTAATAGGATCGAAAGTTTGCTGAGGATATTGATTTCACCTTTTGTAAACTAGTGTGATTTATAGCTTTTAAAAAATGTAAGATTTGTTTTAGGGAGATTTATTTTACAAAGTATTTTGGCAAAACTGCATTGAAAACAATGCATTCCACAGACTTAAGATTGGTGTATGTCCATCGCATAGTCTGAAGACCATAACTTTGTCAATTTGGTACGCCTAGCGAAGAGTCAATTGGGTCCTAAATTATTAAATTGGTATTAACCTCGATGTAAGATATACTCTTTAACCATGATTTTATAAGACACAATTTAGTTCGTGTAGTCGTTCTCACATTCTCGCGACAATGAGTCAATTGCTTCACCTGGAGTACCACCGGGAATTAGAGCTACATTTTGTACAGTTTCAATCTGTGAACATATACTATATTGACAGAATGTCATCTAATTCAGTTATTTAGAGTTAGTTATTTTAGTGCAAATATCCAGTTCGGAATTTCAAATAATTATTTACAATAAAGAAGATAGTACTTATATTTCTGTCACATATAAGGAAATAATGGATCAGAAAACTGAATGTGATGCTTTATTTATAAACTCTTGATAAAATGCATGTTTATTTCATAAACGTTTTATTTCAAGTTTTGAAGGCGAGATAATACATTTTGTATAAATCACATTACTTCGCCGTGGGATATCTACGACAGTTTGTCCTTGAAACCTTGGAATTACTTCACAGTTGAATAACCTCATCTCTAACAAACGAAGAATAGATAACTATTGAGGGCTTGCTCTCTGACACACAAAAGTCGCGCCATCATTTCTGTTAATGTAAAGAATATACCATAGTGTACGTACTCCACAAATGCCAGCAAATTGGGTTAGGATGTGCGTTTTGTGTCCATATTAGAATCAAATACAAGATAATAGGATAAATTAATAGAAACATATTATTTTTGTGGATAAATTAATATTTAACCATTACCTTCAAATTTAAGTGAACTCTTTATGAACCCTGAAGTTGATTGAAAGAATTTAACAAATGAGATGCTACGGCATCTTTTCATTTATCTTAAGTCTGTGAAACTTGGTTTTGATGTTGTTTTCACTAAACAGCATGCAGTAAACGCTACAAGAAATACGAACGATTGCGTAAAATATATTCAATGTTTTCTACCTTTTCCATTTATGAAATGGAAATCACAAGATTTCAGAAAATAACTGTCGGAGTATCGCTTACTGATATCAAACGAATGGAAGTGGTGCCATACTAAAGGAACGGGCTGAGAAGGAATAGCTTCATTGGTTTACGAGCTGAAGATATCGCCGCCCATTAACACTGGCCGGTGGTAAAGAGGCTCTTGTGTAGACACTTAATGCGCGAAAACAACGCACTTTTTGCTTCAAATGCTTGTCGCTATCAAGAGTAGAACGTTCCGTTTAATTTAAGGTTCAAATTAAGAAGAAAAAACTGAAATACTTCTATTGCTTTCACGTTTTATGAGGTAATTTTAAGATAATAATCGAAAAATCTGTTTTTTAGGTACTGAAATGCGTTTTGGTGAAGTTTTAAGGCACCTAAAACGATGATCAAGAACTTATTCGATTTCTCTCGATTGGCACTATTTTTAGTTGGATCACCTAGAATATCCAGAAAGAATTCTAGAAAAAACGTGTGTTAGGAAGTTTGAAGCAGCGGTGGTCAAACTTGTGAATTCCTGTGCTACCTTTCCCTCATTACTGAATTGCTAGTGCATAATTCTTCAGATTAATAATAGTTAAACCTAATTACGTTATGAAACATATTTGTTTTAAAACACCTACTTCTATCGATTATTTTTCATGCAACTCTCTGCCCGAGGATGGAAGAAGCTGGCAGCTGTATCGTGGTTATAATTTATTTTTATTATAAACTTGATTAACACAAATAAAAAAAATCAACTCGAAAGTACCTGCCAGAGGCATTACACTAAGTTCAAAACGAAATATTAGACATCACAGACACTGTCTGGCAAAGGGAAAACAAATACACGAAATTTACTAACCATTTATAATCTATAAATAATGTTCGACCTTCGTGCCTAGAATTGTGTAAAAACGTTGCAGCGCATCTCCTTCAAAATGAAGTTATTCCGCAGCAAAAATAAAAAGGAATGCAATCATTTTCCTCGTTAGTAATGAGAGGTATACTGATAATTTATATGACTTGTTTATGAAGTTTTATACAAGTCGTTGATTAATAGTTTTATTCTAAACAATTTTTATCCAAATATTCCATAAAGCGCGCTTACTAATAAAGATATTTTATAACTTGTTTATCTTCCACGTGCCCTTGTACTGAGAATGATGCTATTATTAATTTTTCAGAAGGATAGAGTACGTGCTAGAATGAGCCAACAAATTCTGTCCCCTTTCCCAAATAACGACAAAAAACCAAAAAAGCGTGCACATTAATTTTGTAAATTACTCTTCCACTCGATTCGCGCCAAGTATTCGTGGTGAAAGTTGAACGTAAAAATGAGGTGGGCGAAGTGCCAATAACTCTAGCGAGGTTGATGATGTCACTCCACGTGCAGCTTGTTACACTTTTCGTCAAGGTGCGGAGGAAGAGCTGGGAATATGGAAGTACGGATTTGCTCGAAAACATGAATATGTTCTTTTTAACGATCCAATCTCATACTTTACGAGGAGTTTTCATGTACGTCTTATTTGTCATTTAAGATCATGATATCCTCAGTAGTTCGTAAATAGTAGGATACATAAATGGTTGAAAGTGAAACCTGGAAAATCACCTGCAAAGTAGATTTCTTTATTGTAATAAGATTTTTTGAGGAAAGATGAAATACGAGAAGTCTGCTCTATGCATAATGGAAAGACCGAAAGTGTCCGAAGTGGTTAATCACTGATAGGGTAAGATTTACGCACAGAATTTCATATTACTGTTAGTTGAATTAAAGGTTTATCTTCACAAGTACCTAAATGTCACATTTTTTGTAAGAAATGGATAATACGATACTCTAAATCATATTCCCTTGCAAATTATCAGCGATGGCATGAGATGAAGTTTCTATCATTTATCTTGCGTTTGTGGATCATAGTTGACAAACAATTTCGAAGGTGTTTGCTTGTAACTTTCTAACGGCATTGAGAGTTTCGTAGAGCAACAGTTCGTTATATGAAAAATATTTTTATGATCGAATTTGTTTTGTTTCCAGTAGAGTTATTCCTTTAAAATTCAAAAATGAAAATGTAGATGTAAACACTTTATACGACATTCTGTTGGCATTTTACGAGGGAAATTTGTTTATCTTTTTTCTGGTGGGCTTTAAGATAAACACAAGATTGAATATTTGTTTTCGAAGTAAATCGAATCAAGAGTGGACAAAATCGAATATTCACGAAAATATAATCGTGAATATCGAAAACAGCCGAATCAGTTGACATTTTCCCATACCTACTTCGAAGAGTGTTGTCATCAGCGTGTTGAGATAGAACTTCACGGCAAGTTGAAGCTGACATTGTCTGACAGTAAGTCGTCTTTGCAGGCTTCCAGAACAAAAGGAGATGCATACTGTTTTCGTGCGTTATTTCCATTCGAGAGTAACACACGATCGCATACTGCTACGGAAACCCAACAAATCGTTGAGAAATTTCAAAGGGCAGTTTTTGCTCATCAGCTGCGAATACAGCCCAGACCTAAGCTTCGAGTGACTTACATCTTTTTCACAAGTTGAAAGTAAGATCTAGTTGGACAAATCGTCCACACCAACTATTTCACGACTAATAAGAACCTATGAAAAAAATTTGGAAAACTCGTCAACCGATATCTCAAATGTCTCTATCTAGACGGTAACCTTATAGAAAATGAAGATTGGTTCTACTTGACTCGTGGTAATTCAACCATTTTGTTATTCATATTTGTCTTCATTTTACGCCCCATCGGAGGAGGAAAGGAAAGTTCCCTCCGTATTTCTGATGGATGTGACATCTAAAGTAACCAGAGAAATCTTAATCCCATTTTTTTAAATTCTTCCGTGAATTCGTCACTCTACGAGTAACATTTGACCTAATCAAGGTATAATTGACATACTCTTGTATTCCCTAATGTATCTGAGAAGGAAGAGACCTTGGTTCGGAGATCAATATCTTAAATCGATTCTTCCAATGGGCAAATGGGGATCTACCTATCTAGCTAGCGTCAAAACTCCTGCCACCATCGGGACGCGAACCCTGGGACCTCCCGGTCAGAGGCACAGCAGTGACATCATTTGATGCCCTTAGCCCCCTAGTAAGAGTGTAATTGCAATAAAAATAATGTTTTAATTAAACTTATTCGTTTGCAATAATTTTTAGAAGCTAAGCACATTATAAATATAAAACGCAATACCACTCACTAAAAGCACACGATAAAATACAGGACTGTCTAATGCACTGTACTGTGCGCTTCTCTGACAACGGATTGTCTTCGGCATCTTATGTCTACTGTTCTGTCTCAAAACTGAAAGATCACCTGCCAAATGAGACAGGACAGTCCGCAGTCTTACGAACTGTTTTCCGCGCTGTCCCCAGGTCTGTACACGACACCATGCACCTCTAATGCAACAGGGCCACAACTTCAATATCACTCATTTCGCAGGAGAGCCTTCCAAAGTTTCCTCGAGGGTATTTAAATACATAAATTGAATTTAAATTGAATTGCTATTCCTCTACTCTTTATTAAATTTAAAAACGGCATTATTGCATATCACATAATGGAAAACGGGGAATCTAACAATGGGTATATCTCAATTTTCAATTTTACGGATGTATGGCCCTTTGGCATCAGGGGTACGACAGTCGCTGACCTGCCGACTGTCCGCCAGCTAGCTGCCCTCGTGTAAATGGTGCTTTAGGGCGACCTTAGAGCAACCTTAGAGCGGGATCGCGAGGGACTCGTAGTCCAGAGAGGGTGGAGAAGGGAGGGAGGGTGGAGGGGGAGAGGGGATAGGCGAGGCCGCGGCCTCCGAAGCGAGAGCGCGCCATCGATCGACGCGAGTCGCGATTGTCGCTTGTACGTAAATCTGTCTCACTCCTCTCCCGCATGCCCTACTCTCCCTCGTCTTCCCGACCTTTCCTCCCTTCCCACTCCACTCAAGCTTTCACCGCTCTTCCTCTCTTCACACTTCCTTTCATACCCGTTCTCTCCGTCCAGCTCCGTCCATCTCGATCTTCCTTGCGGTCTTCCGCCTTTTCCCACCCTGCCACCCTCTCTCACCTGGCCCCTCTCTGTTTCACGCTCACCAAACTACAATTCTCTCCCGCCTGACCGGACTGACTCCTGTCTTTCCTCATTCTCTCCGTCGTTCCCTCGCTCTACTACCCTGTACTTTGCCCCTCTGTGTCCCGTTCTGTCCTCCCTTCCCCTAATTCCGGTCTTTGCCTCATTCTCCCACTTTGTCGCGTCTTTACCTGCCTTTCTTTGCCCTCCCCAATCTCCTTTCTCTCCTCGCCTCCGCCTCCAACCCGCCGCCGCCAACCCAAGCGTCACCATCTTCGGTGTAGTTGCCTCGACGTTTGTCCTTAAACACTCCGATCCCCAACACGTTGCCCTAGCAGTTGCTCCTACATAGCTTTTCATTACCGCATTCCAACTCAATCGCTACATTGGCAGATGTCCCAGAAAAGTCGACCCCCTCGTCACCCACGACCTCAGCCACTACCCGCCGACCCCTCCCCCCAAGACCCTATAAAGAGCTCAATTCTCCTCGTTACAATATAAACTAATTCGCGCACTCAATACACGCAGTTCCTTTACGACCAACTATGAATGAGGGCTCGTGTATTAACGCTTTACACCGAGAGAGGTGACTCAGGGCATCAACTGATGTTACTGTTGTTCCTCTAACCGGGAGATTCTAGGTTCGAATCCCGACGGTAGCAGGATTTTCATCACGATATCAAGGTCGGATTCAATCGCTGTCTGAAGAAGAATTCTAGCGGCCGGCTGCTCTAATCGGTAGTTTTCCGTGGTTCCTTCGATCAATACAAGTGGAATGCCGGAGCACTACCCTAACATGCGAGCCACGGACCTCACGCGATCTTTCCTTCTTCTTTCTTGTCCTATCCTCAGCCCTTACACTCTCTTACACTTACACGCACTACACTACCACACACATCCCGGGAGACTGGTCGGGAGCTTAGAGCTTGTCCCGACTGGGGGTGGTGCCTCGTTGGTGCGAGATATCTGGTTGGGGAAAAATCCCCAGCCAACAGGAGGTCGGCGTGAAGTTACTCCTTGTGTATAAATTCACTCCTGGCCTTAATCTTAATGACCTTTGTAAGTGAACGGCCTCTAAACCCAAGTAAATAAATAAATAAATAAATAAATAACGACCAACCACCTCGTTTGCTCTTGCCAATAATGTCATTTGTCCGCTTCTTTTTTCGAGATGTCCATCTCTTTAAGTTGCACCACTGACAACTTTGGCGACGTCACATTGCAAAGTAGTGCATGAGCAACCGATCGGGGAATCCGCTCTTGCTGCCTCTCCTGTGACCACTAATTCCGGTAAAGCGTCCCTCGCCTCCGTCAGCTTGCCCCGCCCCTCCGTCCCTAACGACGCTTCCATTTCCTACGGAGCCCACGTCGCTTGGACAATACGGCTCTTTGCCGCTTGTTCTCAATAGGGTTCGTTCCCGTGGCGGGCAAGGTTGAATGCTGGCGGGCAGGGCGAAATGAAACGTCGCGGGGAGGAAAATAAAGTTAATCCCTTTGGGTAAATTAGTTCTTTTGACGTTATCAATCCTACACCAGCGTTTTGTTTTTCCGATTCCGGATCACTCTTCGATACAAGTTCATTTCTCAATAGGTGCCAATTCAGAAACTGCTTAAGGGAAACAAATTTTTATGGAAAAGACGAAATTTGCGATTAATTTTAATTACTACTTATAATATGTATATAATAGTATGTAATCTATAACTTTAAAGAGATGAGTGTTCAGTTTAATCGCCCTAATCTCTGAAAGTTCTGAAACTATATCTATGAATCGTTTGTTTATCTTTGTTTGAAAGTCTAAGTTCGAAAAGACTATTATGTGCAACCATTCACATTTTTATATTTTCAAAATAACTACTTTTTTGAGTGTTTTTCGCTTACCTTCTCAAAATAGGAGTTATCAATACGGGTGACTCCGCGCCGTCAAATGTGTCAAAACTCCTGCTATTCGCATCTTATTGAAATTTTGTATAGTTGGACTTCAAAACAAAAGTCTGATTTTACGAGATTTCACATTTTACTACTCCCTTTCCCACACCTGAAAGCAGAATTAAAGTGCACGCATTTTTTTTCTCGAATACCTCGAAAACGGCGAGGATATCGGTCAAACTGAATCAAAAATTTCTGAAACCCCAAAACAGTCCCTTCTTTTATTCATTTCGTTAGCGCTATTTGGCTTCGAGTAATTAATGGCTAAAGTTGGAAATTAGTTCCAACGTGGAGAATCACGACTGAGACGAACTAGAAGGATCATGGTAGCGACCGTGGGGATGACGGGAGGATGGGGTGATGCGGAGAATGGGCGGGCGCGGTGGGTGGATGTGGGGAGGATGTAAATAAAATTACTTCTATTTTGCAGTATAGATAGAATACATTCCTCCTCACAATAGATGTGACCGGTTACTTCCGCTAGTTATGAAATAAATTAAAGAATTTATTAATTATTTTAATCACTTCATTTAATTACTTGATTCAATATTAGTTAATCACTTTAGTTCCTTATTATTACATTTAGTTTAGTAATACAATATAACTGTTTCTATGCATTATTAAAGTTTTGCACATTTACATTTATATCAATTGTTAAAAAGTACTTGACTTTGTTTAGTATAAAATAAAAGAAGGCGTTTTAAACAGTTTCAAAGTTGAAGGAGAGGTGAAAAGGCGGCCCCCAGATCGGTCCCCAGGATCCTCCCCTGTCTCCTCTTCGCTCGAAATGCAATATCGCCCGGCCACTCCATTGGCATTTGTTCTCAACGACCTCATCCTTCTCGTCGCCGCCATCGTATTAGAGCTTTTGCACCCCACCCCACCCCACACACCTCTCCGCCTCTTGATCCTCTTCCCTCCTTCCTATCCAAAACCACAACCCCAAATCCATTCCGTTGCCCCGTGCACTCGAAGCCATCCATTCTTTCCATCACCACCACCTACCCCATTCTCAAATGTCACCACCGTTCCCTCTCACACCCTGCCTCCACCTCAGATATCGCTACCTCGGCAGCTAATTCTGGAGTTCTCTCCACCGCAAATTCGTCCCAATTACCCCCGCCATTGTTATCTTCCCTCTGCCACCTCCTTGGAGAATGGCGGCGCAGGCCTTTCACGACGGCGGCGCACAGGCTGTCTCTGCGCGGGCGCGCGACGTTCATGAATCGGCGCGAGCTGGGGAAATGGATGTGAGGGATGGTACAAGTCGCGGGGGAGGCTCTGGAAACAAAGCGCCAGCAGCGGAGGGCGCGGAAAATTTTCGAAGTAATGGCGGAATGAAATGGCGGACAATCACTACGAAAGCGTTCTCGTGTTTCAGCTTGCAGTGCACACTGGATGCGCACTTCAAGTAAGTTCTGTATTGGTTTTATTTCCTTTGATCCGGTGCATGGATTTGGTCGCTCTGTCGGTTCTTTGAATTTATATTTTCATTATTATTGTGGTAAATGAAGACTGTCTTTGAAGACAGTCTTCAAAGCCTTCTTTATCAGCATCAGTCATGGCGGTACATGGGCCACCTATTAGAGAGCCCAAGAACTGGAAATTGTTCTAAATATAAAAAAAAACGACTTTATGTATTTTTATTTTTTATATATTTAAAAACTATTATTATTATTATTATTATTATTATTATTATTATTATTATTATTATTATTAGCAAGACGTGGGTAACTTGCTAACGTGCCAACGTAACTTCGGCTTCGTGAGAGTACATTTGCGTACTCATTCTCATCTAGAAAAATGTTGCAGAGTTCTATGTTTCATTTAAATGATGTATCGCTTTTGAGGAACGAAAACCATCGTGAAAAAGGACTAAAAAGTCGCTTTAATCTGGACCATCTCTAGAGAACAATCTGTCCTGGAAGTTATACCTCATCACATTCTAACTTTCCCTCTGCATTACAAAATCGGCAAAAAAAAAAGGTAATAAAATAAAATTCCAACGTTCGTTAAAGTTGAATTCGTCTATTGCTTATCAGTATATTTCCATCATAAGGAAAACTTTCGGTAACGAAGAAACACTAAAAGATATTTTGAGTTAGAAGGAAAAAATCGTAACGTACGACAGGAATGACATAATTGAGAGGCAATAATGCATTAAAAATGCGGTAATGCGATAAAGAAACAGAGGAGTTTTGGAATACGACAAAATGGTGCTTGAAAGTACTGCAACCCGAAAGTATTGCTAACGAAAGCCGTCACAAAGAATATCAACGCAAGAAGAAGCAAGAGGTAACAGGAGTGGATTAAAGTCGTTAGTCACAAGTGGTACTGTCGAAAGTGAAGAAAAACCTTTTTCAGAACTGACGAGGAAAACGGAAAACAGAAAACAAGCAACGCAAGATCAAGAGAGAGCATTCACGAAGGAAAAGAAGAAAGGGAGGCGATAAACAGCGGTGCTAACCTTTGTTTATCTAGCACGAGACAGCGTTTGTTTTGAAACAGCGAATGGAGTACGAGCGTCAGCTTTAATTCGGTCCTGTCAGCGGGTGAGTGGCGCGGGGGGGGGAGAGGGGGGGGGGGAATAGAAGCGACGGAACGGAGCCAGCGGCCGCAGCCGGCCGAGCAGGAGTCGGCGGAGGACGAGGGAGAATCATTGTTCTCCAGGGCGGTCCCTGCGCCCTCCTTCCTTCCTTCCTCTGCCCCTCCGACCTCGCTAGCACAGCGGGCTCAGCCTCGCGCGCTCAAGATAGCAGCCACACTTGACTGGCCGCTCACGTCCGACGCGAAGGCCATCGCGAGTAGGGATGGCAAAAAACAGCGATGTTTTCCACCAGATACATCGATATATTAACATCGATTTTGCTTATCGATTCACATCGATATTTTGTTGCAAAAACATCGATGTTTTTAATTTTTATTTTTTTAAATTAATGGGGTGTAGGCACGTAGAGTAGCGAAACACGATGTTCTTTACTGTTAAATTTATTTTTTATCCCTTTTACGAACTGTAATTAAAAATGGATACGAAAATAGCATGATTATTAGTGTATAATTAAAACATAGATGTTTCTTCGTCGGTGTTTTCATCGACATCGAAAACCCTTTAGTGATGTATGAAAAAATAGTGTATAATAGAAATAATAATTAATAATAGAAAAAATATGTTGCGATGTTTTGGTAAAATTCGCCATCACTAATTACGAGCGCCAAGGAGGGGTGCGACTGCAAAACATCGACGTTCAAAATTACAGCATCGATGTTAATAAAACATCATCAAAAAACCATCGATGTTTTTAAACATCTATGACCTACTGCATTAGTAACTTTTAATATTCTCAGAGCGGAGATGCAGTGCCTCAGACAGGGAGGGCCTAGGGTTCGAGTCTCGACGATGGCAGGAATTTCGACACTAGCTTGTTAGCGAATTCAGCCGCTGTCTGGAGGAGAATTCTAGCGGCCGGCTGCTCTGATCGGTAATTTTCCGTGGTTTCTCCGATCAACACCAGGCGAATGCCGGAGCAGTACCCTAACATACGGGTCACGGAAAGCACGCTATCATTCTTCCTTGTCCTATCCTCACCCCTTACTTAAAACACACTTACACTTAGATGCACACTCCCACCCATGACGGGAAACCAGTTGGGAGCGTAGAGCTTGTCCGAACTGTAGTGGTGTCCCGCCGGTGGGAGACACCTGGTAGGGGAATACCACAGCAAGCCGTCGTAGGTCGGCGCCGGATCTCTCCAACCAGCGGGGGAAGATCACCGCCAACTGGGCAGTGGCAGTAATCTTCCTCCGCTGGATGGCGAGATCCGCCGCCAACCTACCTGTCGGCATGAGGGGTATTCCCCAACAGACATCTGCCACTGCACCGTCCCAGACGGGATATGCTCTGAGATCCCGATTGGTCTCCAGAAATGTGTGATAGTGTAGTGTATATAAGTGTAAGTAAGAAATGAGGATAGGGCAAAAAAGAGGAAGGGAAGATAATGCGCGGTTCATGGCGCTTTTGTTAGGGTACTGGTACGGCATTCGCCTGGTGTTAATCGGATAAATTACGGGAAACTACTGATCAGAGCAGCCGGCCGCTAGATTTCTCCTCCAGACAGCGGCTGAATTCGACCTATGAAGCTAGTGTCGAAAAATCCTACCACCGTCGGGATTCGAATCCTAGAACCTCCCGGTCAGAGACTCTACAGTTACAACAACTGATGTCCTGAGTAATTTACGCCGGTCACTGAAGCTCCATCTGTTGGGGGAAGGTAATAACCTCCTAGCGTCCCCTATATCTGTGGTGCATAACATTTTGGTCGAAACTTGAATTCCTTAGGAGCACGTAGTTAGCCATGGTGGTCACCAGGAGTAATCGATGCCTAATTGTATAGATGACTACATCAGTGGAATCTGCCTATCGAAATTTTGATGATCCTCAAGCCATGATTTGAAGCAGATGCCTCCCACCAACAATGATCGTTACCAATTGAATTAACAAATACTGACCATTCAAAGTCAGGATAGTTGTTTTTACCGCGAATCAAATGAATGAAGGGCATTAAAAGGTAAATAGTTTTGTCAGAGTGTTGGGAATATAGTTATTGTCAGTTTTGGACTTGTCTTTTGCGAGGTCCAGGAGAAAGGATAAAGAGAAAGTCACATGACTTATGATGTCACGTAAGCTCACCTAGGGGATTCCCTGCAACCGATGTATTTCCGCTACGCCATTCGTCACACGCTACCGGTTGACTACCGAAAAACTCTCATGAAACTTTTGCCGTGAACAGTAGCAAGTAATTGTTCGCCCAATTTTGTTCCTAGTAACCTGAACATTAAAATACTTAATTATCATTTATATTGGCTTATTGCGTTAGGACACATCTAACACAATGACATTTAGTTTTTTTCGGCTTATTACGGTGACAACCGTTCCTATCACTTACATTCTCAATCACTTGTAGTGCGAAAGAAGCGTAATGAAATTCATGGCTAAAATTAATCATTAGATCTCCAGCATAAAAAGGCTTCGGCAGGAAGAACCCTACAGAACTACGAGTGAACGAAGCAGTCGAAAGATAGGATATTCGAGAAATCGGAGAAATTTTTGGATGCGTTCCAGACTTAAATATTTCTCTTTCGACCGCGTGGTACGTATTCATGAGGCGTCGGATATTCAGTGAGTGCCGGACTCTGCGAACGTAAGAGGTCGCCTTTTCCTCATCACACTCTCGCCAGAGCTGCTGCTCATGTGCAGCTACATTTCTCTTTGGAGTTCAAAGCGAGCCAGACCCCCACATAATAGTGTAGAGTGTTTTTGCAAGTCGTGGATTTGAAAGTCGTAACACACTTCTGGAAAGAATTGTACTGCGCACGCGCCGGCATCAAATGACGGGATTTCGATTGACGGGTTCCGTCATTTTCCGTGTTTTGTCGTCTACTACAAATGTGTTCATAACTTGCACTTTTCGTAGTTTTCGCCGTCACCACTAAACACGAATTCAACACTAACACACAACGAGCGTGGAAGTAATGAAAAATACAATATCCTTACTAACAATATAATATGGCAGAAACTTGATTGTTAATTTTTTCTCAAGTTAATTCAAGTTTGTCAGAAATAAACTAACGTAATTATTTAGGATTTGGAGGTTATGTTTATAGTGAGGGTACATTGATTGTCACGAAAAATTAATTATTTATCCACAGGGCGTTACAATTGCAAAAATGTCCCATTCCTAATATAAACAATTTAAATGTGTTATAGTAAATTAGCGGTCTTATCTAGGAAGCTATAGTTTTCTTTGGAGATAGACATGTATTAAATATTCTATGATACAATGAGATTTCATGTATTATACATTTTACTATCTTGTAATGCTAATAAAAGCAAAAATAGACTCAGAGATACACAGATGTTTCACAAAAACTTTTAGATTCTGTTAGAGGTATTCAGTTCCAATTAGTTCCTAGTTTTAACGTAAGTTTTCGATTGTACGACGTGCAAAAACTAATTTTTCTGAAGATACATTATTTCCTTTTGACGATAATGTTTACGTACTAAGACAATGGATTTCCCGTCTTGCCAAAACTCTCTAATTATTCACAACTTCCAGATTCTTTTTAAGGTAATCTTTTATTACACTGAACTTAATGAACAGATCGAAATTGCGAAGTGCTAATTATTGAAAGTGATTACAACGAATTACTACTGTGCGAACTCCGAATAGTGAAGATGTCCCGCAGTCAAGACTTTATTTAAGTAAAGAAATATGTTTAGAAAATGGTCAATTTTTATTCGTAAAACGTTTATTAATTTGTTTCACAAACCGATATACATAGTATAGGGAAAACCTGCGAAGAAAATTTGGCTGCGAAAATTTGGCCGTTTAAGATAACCCTGAAAAATGACATTTTAAAAAAGTTTCACTTTCCTTGTAAACCGACAAGTTCAGTGTGAACTCATAGTTTAGAACGATGGAAATGTATGGTTCATCGAAGACGTTTAGTAAATCTTCATGGACCTTTCTGGAACCCACGAATCACTAAAAGATAACCCTGAAAAATTATTTTTTTTAAGTATCATTTTCCTTGTGAATCGACAAGTTCAGTATGAACTCATAGTTTAGGTCGATGGAAATGTATGGTTCATCGGAGTTGTTAAGTAAATCTTCATGGACTTTTCTGGAACCCACGAATCACCAAAAATTGGCTTCATGCCGAGGAGTTGTTTACGGAATTCTTGTCTAGCAACTGCTACGCTAAATTGCCAAGTAAGTACGTCACGAGAGGCCTCTTGAAGTTTACGCACGAGGTTATCATTTATCGTAAAAGTGGAGGCGTGTTGGTCCGATAACAAAATGAATTGGCGTTTTTATCAACGACCTTCACATTGATACATCGTTCTGAGAAAGCTTTGCTGAGTATTCAGAAAATGATTGAAATTCAAATGAAATATATGAGTTGGTCGAGTAGTGAATGATTTGAGTAACAAATCCAAAGTTGTACGATATTAGTGAGCAGCAAATTTTAACTTTAGTTAGAGACGAGATTTTATCTTACGCAATAGAAATTGCTAATTTGACAAAAGAAAATGCTAGTTTGGATCTAGTTTCTGGAGTTCTCGCAATAGTTAGGTTCACAATAAAACATTATTTTGCATAAGTACTGAAATATTATATGAATTCTTATCTGGACTAAACCCGTTGTTAACTTGCTTTCCGCTTGTTTTCTACTTCAGAATGTCTGGAGACAAATCAGCAATAGTCAGCAAGAATATTCCCACAGAACTGTTTTCGAGACTCAATATTTCTTGATGAAAATGTTCACCAAGTTAATCGTTCTCATATCCATTAGCTCCACTATAGAGATAATTCCACTCTGGGAGCTTAGAGGCTAACAACTCTGTCTTGACTTTCGGAACCTATTATCACTCATTAGATTATTTAATTCATTTTGCGTGACATTGAATTGTTTAGATTGAACATTTAGTATAAATTCATTATCCGCACTTATGGAGGATTGAGTTTCAAGAGCTCGCTTTTCGTTTTATGACTGTAAGAAATATGATGCAGGATGAATATGGACGGGAAATTGATCATTGTGAACCACTGGTCGTGAAGCAGATGATAAGTCAGGTTAGAAAATGGTCTTATTCTTTTGTTTGATAAGCATATATTGATGAAATAATGCAAAACTAGCTATCATTTGAATGATTCTTTGGAATCTATTCTTGCCTCATATCACAGGAATAGGAAATGGCACTGAAGATTTATAATTCAGCCAATCAAGAAAGCCACTAAAACTAGTATTCCCGCAGAAAAGAGTCACTAATCTTAGCTTGATCTTCTAATATTCAAAATTAATATTACAAAATCACAAGTACAAAATTAATTTTATACTTATTATTATTGGGGTTACATTTCTCCGTGGGCTAGGGAGCACAACTTCTTGACCATGAATATAACAGAAAGTGTGTGGGCTGTTTACACGGCATTATTAATTACTGACGAACAGATTCCACGAACTTTTTCACTTCATAAAATTAATTCAATAATTCACAGTGGTAAAATCGCATAGGAACCAACAGGAACGAACTACACATTCAGACCAATTCACTTTTGGAGTGCAAAATTGTAGGTTGCAAAATAAGAATACAAACATTTATATTTATATATATATATATATATATATATATATATATATATAGAGAGAGAGAGAGAGACGAAATAATCTTTTTTTACATATTGTTGTCTCAAACAATTTAAAAACCGTGACTCCATCAGCAACAGAAGATCTGACGAACCATTGCCACAAGAGAATGTAACAAAAGATTTCGAAATATGTCTTGGTCGATTAATTTTTTGTGGAAGACTATTTTGCCTATTTCATATCCAGAACAACTAGAAATAAGGCCGTTTTAACTGAGTTGAAGTTGCACTGTTTTATTTTGCCATAGTAATAATGTCAATACGTACGGGTAAGTAAAATCGTGGATGATATTTTCAATGATTCCTTTTCTTTCTGCCTGGGATGATGTATATTTCCTTACCCTATCGACGGTTATCCAAGATCATATATCCATTAGCCACAACCATATCTAGAACACGGCTTTCACTGTCGCTTGTAATAAAGCATTAGATGTCTTGGCTATCCAAGGTCACTAACGTGCTAGCGCAATAACGTTTTCAGCACACAGGATCAGGGTTTCGAATCCGTCCTCAGTACTGGATATTTGCGTTACTAAGTCCACGTGTTTGTGTGTACGGTAGAGCCCTAGTTTAAAAAACTGTATGCCACAAAGCCATCTCTCGAATGAGTGGGCATCACGTTGAAGACTTCACAATTTGACTGTGGTCCAGGCATTCTCATGAGTCAAGGGAATCCAAAGGAATAGAAAACGAAGGTTATAATTTGAACTTTAGTAATACTATAAAACATGAGTTCTAAACAGTCTCTTCGATATTCATAAAAGTTATTAATATTTGTAAATAAATGTTATTCTGCAATTTTAAAAGTTATTTTCATTTCACATGGAGGTTATTAAATTTTCTTAATCAAGTATGTAATCTAATTGCCTTAAAATTCTCATTCAAAACTCTTTTAAAAATTTCATTGTGGTCAATTTAAATCGTATCAATGTGCGAATAATTATTGTAATTTAATAACGAATGTTCAAGTCTGGGTGAGTTATGTTGTGTTGTGTTTACCTACAAATTCATACTTCCTAGTTCCCTCTTTCCGTCACGATCTCCCCTTCCGACCACATTTCCGCTTTGATCCCGGCAAAAAGCTTTTACGATTTCCATCTGATTGCTAGCAAAGAGGAACATGGCAACAATCCATCTCAACAGTCAGTGTCAAGTCAGTTCTTATCAGCGTGATATGAAAACAGGCCAAGTCTATTTACAGAGGTTTAAGAATCCAAACATTGTAACAAGAGATTCATATTAAGTACTTAGAGATAAAAAGTGAAGAGAAGATTATTTACGGGGAAACACCTCTTTTACCTATCACCAGCTGCGATAGCTCAGTGATATCGCCATTGCATCTGCAACACCACATGGAGGGAGTTCCTAGGGTTCGAGTCCCGACATTTTTAGACGCAAGGTAGATATCCGAGGCGAATTCAACCATTGTCCAGAAGAGAATTCTAGCGGCCTTGATAGGTAGTTTTCTATATTTTTCCTAGCAATACGAGGAGAATGCCGCAGCCGGAGTCTAGCAAATGAGCCAGGGACCGCGCGTGTTCTTCCCTTCCTCTTCTCTCCTTACACACACACACACACACACACACACACACACACACACACACACACACACACACACACACACGTACACTAACATGCAGTACACTACCCGAGTCCTGGCTGGGCAGTGCTCCAGAGGCTATATATGGAATGAGAAAATCCCGTAAGCCAATGTGTACGACTGTACCGTATCGCACGTTTCAGAGGGGGAGAAATACCCCCATTTCTCGGAACATAAGCATTCACGGGAGTAATTACTAGACCATCTGTCGGTTCCGGAAACAATACTATCATTCTCATCTATTCACATTTTAAGAAATGAGAATGTTTTGCTCTCGGAAATGAAGAGCAGGTCTTGCGCTCTCTAATGTTAAACAAAGAATCACTGACCGCATAATTTATAGAATGATTACAATGTTAATGCACTAAACGTGTGGTTCAAATCAAATATTCATATGATTAACAACAAAAACAGTAATATGACTATTCCTCTCGTGGAATTAAAAACAATAGTTTAACTATACATATAAAATGCGGTGTGTATAAAAAAATTATCACTTTTACTATCCGATTTTTCTTACCGCTTCTTCCTTTTGGCCAATAATAAAGTGCGATTCGTCTATCTTAGGAGGCGGTATGTATCGATCGCTGTGTTCATATGCAATTAAACCGCGTATGTACTATACCATACCTTTTTTGATATTAACATACTTTCAGTTATTTTCAATATTTTGGAACTCTGTTGGACGTAATTTCATTCGTGGAATAGTCCTATTAAATACCACACGTGCTTCGGATTTTCTCAGATAAATCCGGATTTATGTCAGGGATGTCGGTTTATCGACAGTTAACAAAACACTCGTGATATTATCTAAATTAGTTGTTCCGACTAAATATTTGTTATGATTTCGTCACAGTCGTTTACACAAAAATCTACAGGACGGATCTGAACGGCATCCGCCCCATTTTTAGGACCTTTTGACGCGTGTCACAACATATACTGCGTGCCATGTCCTTGGACTTCGTCTCCTTGGCCTTTGAAAAGCCGCCAAACGGCCTGGGGAAAAAATAAAATTCTACGTAGGAAGATACTTTGCCGAAAAATACATCCCGCATTCGCCGCACGCGCGGGCTCTTGCTTGATTCGTAATCTTCGCAGCAGCTGAATCATGAGCTTGGCGTTGCAATACATGCTTAGCCTCGTCAGGTGGTCTTCAATGAATAAAGCTATTACGTACAGCGTTTATGTTCACGTAACGTAACTGTAACGTTACGTAAGCGTTACATTTGCACGTTATCTTTTAGTCAAAGAGTTGAAAAAATGCAAATAAATATTTTTTTATGATCAAACCTTTCTAAAGTCACAAACTGGTGGTGCTAAAACTGCTCGTACTTTCTCGCACATTGTGTGATAAGCCAAGAACCCTGGGTTTAGTTTTAATGCTATAAGCGGCATTCAGCGGTAGTAATATCAGCATTGTTTGCAAACTCAGAAGTCAAAGAATACACGTTGTTAGGACAACGGATCAACAAAGCTTAATATTCCATGCTTGGTATCATAACACTGTGCAGATGGACACGGCCCAGAACACATTACGTGCAGAATGTGTGAAGAGGGCCCTGGATGGCCGTGATCTTTTAGAAAGACGCAAGGGATCATCCTCTCGAAAAACATTGAAGCGAATGCACGTAAGCGGTTGGTGAGGTGCGAACGAATTCTCAGCATAGACTGGGTATTGTGTAAATGATAGTAAGGCGGGAATTTATCATTAGTTTGAGGTTTGAGAGCTTGTTATTGTTTAAGTAGTATTGAATAGTAATTAGAATTTTTATTTATATACTAGTTGGTTTCGGAAAAATAGACTCCGTGTTTCTAGGGGATGTACAATATTGTAGCTCCGTAGATGGAAGAATTTTTCAATAAGAAGATGATTCTAGTCAGTCGCGAGTAGGTGTTTCATACGAAACAAAGATAGGGAAAGTCGTTACCGCGTTTTAAATTGTAAGAATATTAAGTCATATTAATAGCAAATCGTTGAAGACGTGTAAAATATTTTTAATTTAGGCAAGAACGCAAGAATTGGTGTAACAAGGATTCTATGGACCAAAGATTCAATTCCATATTATAGTAAGCTTACGAACTTATATTCAAACCCGTACGGTGTTTTAATGCTCTATATCGAAAAGTAATTCTAATGAGATAGAAAGAAATCATAATCTTATATATAAAAATGAATCGCTGAATTCCTTGCTAAGCGCAAATCTCGAGAACGGCGGAACCGATTTTGCTAATTCTTTTTTTAGAATATTCCTAGAAGTATGAGGATGGTTCTTACGGAGAGAAAAATTTAAAAAATGGCCTGAAAAGTCTAAAAACAACACTTTTCTATGTTGCTAAGCGCAAATCTCGAAAATATCTGAACCAATTTTGCTAATTCTTTTTTTAGAATATTCCTTGAAGTACGATGATGGTTCTTATGGAGAGATAAATTTAAAAAATTGCCTGAAAAAATCTAAAAACAACACTATTCCATACTCCTATACAAACGATTCGTAATAATACATAAAAGTCAATTTGAACTTTAATACCATACCATAAAGTTCAATTGTTAGTGGAGAGTCAGGGATTTCAAAACAATTGAGTGACGTTAGTATCGTATCAATATTTATACGATGGTAACATTAGACAAACACAAATTGTCTATGGTAAAATGTCACTTGAAATGTAGACGTCTTTTTGATGTGATTATGTTGAAATGCTGTGATGTGTAAACGTCTCTTTGTTGTGTGTTTGTGACTCATTTATACTCGACATGCCTCCTATAAGGCGACGGAAAAATTTAGGCAGAAGAACCCGAAATGCAACGAATCAAATTGATTATCAATCTAATCGTACTGCCCAGGAACGTGAAGATCGCAATGAACGTGAAAGAATTCGGGTAAGACAGATCCATGAAGTGCGACATTCGACTAATAATGGTGCAAGTTTGAATCGAGCTGCTTTCTGTTACGAAATGTCAATTGATTACAGTGCCTACAACTGTGTTGCCATTGGACCTATGAACTCAGTTTGCCTATATTGTAAGGCATTGAAATACAAAAACGAAGCCAATGGATTGTGTTGCGCAAATGGAAAGGTGAAATTGATACCATTGCTTCCACCTCCAGAGCCATTGTACTCATTGATTTTAGGAAAAGGAACAGATTCCATACAATTTTTAAAGAATATTTAACAATACAACAACTGCTTTCAAATGACTTCATTTGGAGCAACAAAAGTAGTTCAGGAAAATTTCATGCCAACTTTTCAGATACAAGGTCAAATATATCTCAGAGAAGGTTCTCTGTTACCAGTGCCAGATAGCGAGTACAAGTTTTTGCAAATTTATTTCATGGGCAATTCTCCACAAGAAATCAATCTACGTTGAGTACATAACAATTCAGTGAAAAGGTCAATAGTTGAACAATTACAAAACTTATTTCATGAACACAATTAATTGATTATATTATTTAAAAGTGCAATGGATATGCCATCTGATGATCACAAAATTGTTATCAGAACTGATAAAACTCCTGTCGGCCAACATGCAGGACGTTTTAATACACCTACTATCGATGAAGTTGCCATTGTTGTAGTTGGAGAAAATTTGGAGTCACGTGATATTGTTTTACATCGTCGAAATAATCAATTACAACGTATTAAGGAAACACATCGCGCATATGATGCACTGCAATATCCCATTATATTTCGGCAAACATTGCCAGTGGTTCCACGTTCAACGCAAGCTGATGAACTGAATGCATGTTTAAAGTCCTCCAATTTGTGGAAACATGTCAAGGTATTACATTTAAGCAAGAATATGCGTGTTATGTTGCAAAATAATCAATCTGGAGACATTCTCTAAACAACTCATTAATATTGGTAATGGCAAATTTCCTGTAGACGTGCTGACTGGCTGCATCACCTTTCCTGAGGGTTTTTGTCAGTTAACTCAATCAAAAGCTGAACTCATTCAAAATGTGTTTCCAAATGTTGCTCAAAATTACTTATTCCATGATTGGTTGAGCGAACGAGTTATATTGGCTGCCCAAAACACTGATGTAAATGATTTAAATTTCAAAATTCAAGATTACATTCCTGGCGAAGTGAGGACATATAAATCAATTGATACGGCAACTAATGAAGATGATGACCTGAACTATCCACCGGAATTTTTAAACTCACTAGATTTGCCACAATTGCCGCCTCACAATCTTCAATTAAAGGTTGGATCTGTAGTTATAATGTTGCAAAATATTAACCAATCGCGACTTTGTAACGGCACACGATTAGTGATAAAAAAATTACTGAATAACGTAATAGAAGCAATCATATTGAAAGGAAAGTATAAAGGAGAAGACGTTTTGATACCCCACATCCCAATGATTCTGACTGACGTACCATTCGAGTTTAAACGACTGCAGTTTCCAGTACGGCTTGCTTTCGCTATGACTGTAAACAAATCCCAGGGGCAGTCATTAAGTGTTTGTGGTATTAATCTAGAAAACCCATGTTTCTCGCATGGTCTATTGTATGTTGCCTGTTCCCGTGTTGGAAAACCATCTGTTATGTTTGTTTACGCGCCTGGTAATCAAACAAAAAACATCGTGTACCATAAAGAACTACAATACAAAAAACTTAATTTAGCATAAGTAAAAATAAAATAAAATATAATGAGTAGGTATCATAATAAGAAATGTGAGATTGTAATTTTTATTGTGATTCTTTATTGACTATTAAAAGAATTTTAGGTGTTCTATAATTTTTATTTTTTGACATAACGTAATTGTTAACTTATTAACTTTCTTTTTTTGTCAAGCTGACCCGGCGTCCCGAATAGCAGAATAAGTGTTAAACAAACTAAAAAATTAAAGAATTGATTGTTAGGCGGTACAAAGTTCGCCGGGTCAGCTAGTATACATATAAGAATAAATGTTAAAATTTTATGTATTATTGGTTTCAATGAATAGAACTTCCAGGAATCGTGATTCTGTATACAATAACACGTTCACATGCAACAAGTAAGGAGTAATATGTTGTGTGTCGAACCTATGGTTAAGTTGAAAGTAAATTCAATAAATTCTTCTTGAAAATTTCACAGTAGTAACGGATATGTGACATTATAATACCGCAATTGCTGCCCATATCAACATAACTCAGCCATCACTTGTAAAACTCATAACAAATCGTATAAGAAAAGGTACGAAAACTAATTCTTTCAAAGGTAATATATCAACACAAATTCGACCATTTAGTGCGTATTTTTGCGTTTAAAAAATTGGAAATTTAAAACGCAATCCGGAGGTGGCAGTCGCTGCTGCCTGCAATACGTTGCGGTCAGAGCGTTGTTGTCATAGCATCAATTTAACTGCGACTAATTAATAATTGTAAATTAAAGATGTAACTTATTATTTTAGAAATTTATTCTACTCTAATTGGTTAACTACAACTAAATTACTTCTAGACCCCGGAACTTCATAAACTAAACGAGTTAAAAATATGCATGCAACCATGCGTTTAAAGTAGGAAATATATGCATTTAAAATAGCCAATATATATTAACACATTAAAACTAAGAGTATGCATTAAATAAAAATATAGGTAGCAACAGATAAAATTTATTTACATAATCTTCATTTCACACTGCAGTACAAAACGCGTATAATAATCGTTCATTATGAAACGATGATGCAATGATGAGTATTAATGTAATCGTAATCGTAATCGCAATCAAATATCGTAAACTTTACACGAGTGTATTAATACCTATTATGTCGAGTTTCATACGGTACTTTTTCTACGGACTTTATAAGTTAAAGTTGTACATTGAATCGTTTCGTGGCAGTTAACATGCAGGATTCAGCCAAGGCCACTTAGCGGACAACTCTCTAACCCCACCCTTGCATGCTGCCGCAGGTGGCTGTGATTACCAGTTCAACGAACATTACACGTGCACCATTGTCTTAAGCGTTCTTTATGCTGTAACAGCTCAAAATTTAATAAAACATTTAATGGCGTATTTAATAAAAACAGTTTAAAGAAAATAAAAATTGCATATTTGTCACAAAATAGCGAAAAACATACTCATATTTTTCAAAAATCGAACAATAAATTATTTGAAGATCTATTTTTGATGAGCACATCTTTACAAAATAAATCTTCATATTTGTAGTTGTAGGAAGAGATCGAAATTTTTTAAATTTTGCAATTTTAGAAAAATCAGGGTTTTCGACGAAAATGAAACCTGCACCCTTTTCTTAAACGTCTTTCAGACCAACAACAAAATTGAATCGAAGTCGATGGAGCACTTTTTTTGAAAATTTTGAAAATGTCGCAGGGGCTTCATGTAAAGTACCCTCCAGAATTACAATATCTATTTCAAATTCAAGGGACCGCGACATCATCCACACTGATGGAGGGGTATCAATTTTGAAGAAAATCGCCTGAACGGTTTAACCGCTAGCGTTGTTCACAAACAGACGTTTCGGTCAATCGATTTTTCGGTGTCAAAGACCTACAAAACAAGGATTCTGGTTACATTACGTGTTCGAGTTTTATTTCTAAATTTAGTAACTGAATTTATTCACTGTTTCGTTTCCATATCCTACCAATAAGAGTTTTTCTGCTGAAAATTCGCCGCTTTTTCCCACAGCATTACATACTTTCTCTTCTTAAGAAGTACCTTCTTGGGGGCGAGAAAGTAAAAAAAAAAATTATGAAAACGTCTTCTATCTCAGTTTCAGTATTTTGCTAGAAAAAAGAGTTTTGTACAAATGACAGATATGTTCATTACCAAAAACTTGCAATTGTATTAAAACCACTCCGACGGACAGGCCGGGTCAACCACTGTTGTCATTGAAGTGTCTCTGGCCAGGAGGCCCTGGAGGTCGAATCCCGTCGGTGGCGGATTTTCGACACTAGCTAGATAGCCAAGTTGAATACAGAGACTGTCTGGAGGAGAATTTTAGCGGCCCGCTTCCCGTGGTTTCTGCTAACAGTTCAAGGTGAATGATGGAGCACCTTTACAACCAAGCCACGAACACGCATGATCTTTCCTTCTTCGTCACTAATTCCTTCCTCTCCCGTACACACACAGAGGTACACACGTACACATACTACATTACCACACATCTCGGGAGACCAGTCGGAATCTTAGAGATTATCCCGGCGGTGGCCCGCAGGGGGAGATACCCGAAGGGAAACCACCCAACCGATGTGGTCAGCGTCGGACCTCACATTCCAGCGGGGGAGGATCAGTGCCACCTCCCGTCTAAAACATACACAAAACTCACGAGACCAAAGACGAAAGTAGGTGACGAGTGCGGAAACACGAACTTTTCATTCACCCCTCTTTCCCACCGATGATATTATGAAGCAACGGACAAATGATAATTCCTCGTACGAACATTTACGAACAAACCCCATGTGCAAGAGGAGCAGTGAAACATGCAGACACCCTGCAGCAACCCTAGTCCAGACGGCTCCCCGACGTCTCTGCTAGAGGACTGCGGCACAATTTGCCCAGCGGCCGCGTATTAAAGCTCGATGAAGCAGTCTTGACAGCCATTAGGCCCTTCTTAATTCTGTCATAAACATTTACGATCTCTTTGGCTCTTGCAGGCGCTGACGCGTGCGCGCCGGAGTCGCTCGGCCGTTAAACGTTCTCGGAAGGCGACCTGCTTCTGCGAGGGTTGGGGGTGGCACGGGCTTGTGGGAAAAGGCCCCACAAGAGATTCGAGAGAGCATTAGTAGATTCACCTTGAGGAAGGCGTGTCTTTTTCTGGCACCTAGTGGACGATATGCGAGTTCATGTCTTATTGCCTTAACTTAAGTGGATCAACAAAAAGCAGTTTGTAGTTTACGAACAAAACATAGTACAAGTAAAAAAGTTGAGATGTAAATTTCCTACCGTTAGGATTACTATTTTGAAGTAAATTCATTCACACGTTTCAATCCAACTTGTGACATTTTGAAGCAAAACCTAGGATCAACTTTTGGAAAACATTTGAAATATTAGAATAGAATAATTATTCTGACGAAATGCAATAAAAGGAATAAAGTATTATTATAAGACGTTTTCCTGCCAGACGTCACTGCAGTCGGAGCCAGATCGTTGCACATAGATTAGGCGTTTTCTGTGGCGGCTCCTTGGGGTAAGCAAAGTAAACAGAGTCTGCCCTAATAAATGTGAACTAATTTAATACATTTTACAGTAATAAAATTGAATTTTATTATGTGTAAAATAATTTTAAAATGTTATGACTTATATTTTGTGTAATTATCTTTCATCTTGAGATGAAAGATGAACATTTCATATATCCAGATATCCTAGCCCGAGGTATTTTTATATTCTCATTTCAATGCTTCATTATATTACACAAGCCCGCGCAGGCTGTTTCGTTCTCTCTCTTTCTGCAACCTCTCGCCTTTCTGGGTACGAACGTTCGGAGGTGCCTCGCTTCGCGTATTCTCAGAATAGGTCCTGTAATGAGCGTAGAGTAGTTGTGCGCTATGTCCGTTCTAGATTCATGCTTGTTCTGCTTCGATAGACAAGTTCTGATGCCGCCTGCCCTCAATGAAAACATAAATTTACAATCCCATTGGAAGCGTCACGAATGTGTTGTTTAATTGCCAAGTTAACAAACTAAGTCTAATTATTTGCGAATCATTTTTCTTTCATTCTGAAAATAGTATTTTTGTAGCGTGTTATTTGTATGTGTTACGGTTTTTCAGATTTAATTATAGTTTTACGTCAATATTATGTCTGATACAGTGAGTGAACTACTATGTACAGAGTTTGAACATTTGTTTAGATTAAAATGACTTGCGGCCAATGAATTCACCGTAATTGTGTCTACTCTTCGAAGAAGCGTAAGAAATACAAAAATATTTAAAAAAATACAAAAATAGGAAACAAAAAATACAAAAATGTTTGCCGCGGTTTGGATTTAAAGTTGAGCGCTAAGCATCATGAAGTAACAAGCTTTTCCCAACGCAACGGAATCGCATATCAGAAGCAGTCCAGTGAAAGTCAGTGTTGGTGTGATTCTAACTTATAATTCAAACTCTACGAGATGTACTTATTACATTAAATTAAATATTAATTAATTGAAATGGTTAGAAGAGATAATTACATTAAATGATTCAAAGAATTAATTTTTAAAAGTAGATTGCAATTAGAAGAACTCATGACGTTAAAATCTAAGGTGTAAGATAGGTTAAAAAATTGAACTTTTGCAATTTTTTCGGGATGTCTCATTTTCATATTTTTTTTCAATTGTTACAATTCATCAAAAATTACCCGAAAACTACCTACGTATATTCTTTAAGTCAGATGTTTTAAGGAACGCCGTCTTTTCAGTATAAGGGACCTCCAAAGACCTATATTTTGCTCATAATACGTAAGCGCAAAAGTAAACGTATAGGAATACAAAATACAAGCACAAGAAAACACTCTTCTGTATTGGGACTAACGAAAGGTATTTTTCGGTCAAAGTATGAACAGTTTTTCCTGAACCATTTCATAACTTTCTCTATACTACTTTTACGAGAAAGTCAAAGCGAGTAGTTCGAAGTAGATGTCGTAAATTAAAAATCTAAGTGAAGCGTTTAGAAACACTTGAATTCTAATTGCACTTGAATTTAATTTTAAAGACGACTGCCGTATGTGGCTTCGCGTGCAGAAAAAGATGTTTTGCGTAGCACAGATGCTCCTGAGATCACGTGCCACTTTACGACTCTTGCAAACTGCGCTGCACTGGAATGGAAAGCACCTGTTTCAATGATCTTTATGTCGCAAAGGAATTAACCAGTTTTGTCGATTAACCCGAAGTTTTGTCGTCATTCATCCAATGAATTGCACCTCTTCGATAGAGTACATTCAGGTAGAATGAAGCTAGAATGTAAATAATTATCAAAAAGGAACTTTCGATTTATTCAGGCCGCTGCTTCAGACAGGTGACTTATGCTTAGAACCAGAGAAGTAAACTTCTGTAAATGGAAAAATATTCTCTTTATTCTAGGATATTATGAAGGAATTACTACGATCCTCTTCACAAACAATGAACAGTAGTAATGTATTGTTTTTAGTTAGTGTTTGTTTAGGAACACAAATTACATCAAAATTAACATAGTACCAAGTCCAGTTCTCACTAAAAGAATTGTTATAGCCTTCAGTAACATTTCCTCGTTTCTTATTGTGATTTCGTTTTTTTAGAGAGGGGAATATGTATGTGATTATGTAAATAATACTCGAAATATAACACATTAGTTGTTGCTGAGTAAACGTTTTCCATTCATTTTCAAGAGTTTCATTCCAATCAGAATATTTTTGGCTTTGATGGTGTAACAGCTAGCGTATCGGATTGTTATATCTAAGTTCGCGGATTCAAATCCGATTCAAGCAATGTATTTTTAAAGAAGAAAAATCCTTTGCACTTCGCCCTTTGTGGAAGAAGAAGTTAAGCCGGTTGTCCCATGTTGGTTTATTTCGTGTAAAAGATCTTCAAGTTTACAAAGAAAATTGAAAACGCCATTTTCATTGCCCGTGTGATGCCTTCTTTTTCAGCTAGATGGTGATAGGATCTCACGTAGCAAAATTAGCGTGATTAGGCGGAAGAGCAGGCCTGATGATCTGAGCCTCATCACGTAAAATCAGGCATCACTGATTGATTGATTGATGATTGATTGATTTTTAATAGTTATATTACACACTTTTTTATCTCTCTCTTTGGCTAATTATTTATAATCCTCATGGTGCTTTTTTAAAATTTTGTTGTAGAGGCCCTTCCTCAAAATCAAAGGAATTCTAGTTCAATGTGTAACAATGGTATTGACCCAGAGAATTCACGAATTTTATTCACCAAAGCAGGGAGATTACCCATTCGATTTAGAAGAATGAAAGATTTGGATCTAATAAACCAGACCAAACTTCAAGATCCTTACTTTTATGTATCTCGAAGTAACTAACATCTAAATGATAAGTGTGCCAGATATTGGCACACAATTTACGAGAAATAGGGACTTCGCTTGAAAGTAGCAAATTCCTTGTGGGTGTTTAAATTAAAGAGGTTCATGAACTGGAATAACGAAACCCTTTAAGAAGTGTTTCTTCGGTTGCTTAAATACATTTTAGTTTCAAGAACGGGAATTCAGTGAATATTAACATTTTCTGCATAATCTCACATTCAAGTATTAATTGCAATTCTAATAAACGAAGCTGCCAGCATAATGACACCATAAAAACATAGCAAAATTATCATGTCCAAGGTATCATCAATTTTTATGAATGAAAAAAAAACGCAGGCCTACTAAACTTAAAAAGTCTACAACGACCCTGAAAATTACAAAAAGACTTTTTCACAGTGAAAACAGTCCCTTCAAACTCTTGTTCATGTCAATACCTCACGTACGCACGTCGAAGCTAGATCCCAGCCCCCCCTCCCCAGCGAGTGCGGGGGAGACGCGTCATAATTGCATGCTGTAAAAACAGGTCGTAAACACTTCGCATATGGAGTTGCAATCGAACGGCCGAGAAACGCAACCGCGAAAATGTTCAAATAGCTATTACGAGCCTATAAATATCGTTTACGGGCGGTCGTCAACACAACCTGCCTGAGGAGTTGCCACACGCGTCGTAGTAGAGCGCGGAAGCGGCGGCGCGGCGCAGCTCGGCGTGGCGAGCCCGCTGGAGCTCCTGTGTTCTCCTGGCCCGTTTAACGACGCTCTTCCCCTGATGCCGCCCCTAGGCCTCACATCGATCAGGTTAACGTTCTTCTATTCTCGAACGCCCAGTTCCCGACCCCCTTTCCAATTGCGTGTGCACTTGTGGTACTCACTGTTCTTTAAATAATTTCAAACAAGGAGAATGACATTTTTAGACAATGTATGTTAGAGAATGACATTGTAACAAACTCTGTAGCGGTGTGTGTGTGTGCGTGTGTGTGTGTAGGTGTTTGTGTGTGCGTGTGTGTTGATATACTAATTTCTGAATATAGTAAAACGATGAGACTTCGCGACTTTATGCTTGGTCAGGTGATCTCAGAGGTGGGGTTCGTCAACTGCGTGATTCCGGGTGCGTCCACTTCTAAGGTCATCAGTCCCGTAAGTGTAGTGCATGTGTTTTTTCTCGAGAGGAGCTCCCCTACTGGATGGTGAGATCCGGTGCCGACCTACCGTCGGCTAACAGGGTTTCCCTAACCAGGTATCTCCCACCAGCGTGGGACCGCCCGAGCCGGGACAAGCTGTAAGTTCCCTAAAGGTCTCCCGGTATGTGTGGTAGTGTAGTAAATGTGTGTGTAAGTAAGGGGTGAGGATAGAACAAAGTCCGTGACCCGTTTATCATGGTTCTATTCCGGTATTCGTCTGGTATTGATCGGAGAATCCCCGGAAAATTACCCATCAGATCTGCCGGACGCTAAAATGCAGTAATCAGAGCTGCAGACAGCGACTGAACTCGACCTAACTAATAAGCTAGTGTCAAAAAATCCTGCCATCGTTAGGACTCGAACCTAGGACCTCTCGGTCAGAGGCACTGCAGTAATATCAATTGACGCTCTTGACCAACTCTGCCGATCACACCGCATAAAAAATGAAAAGATGATCATAAAGGGTAACGAGTACATATGAATGATAATGAATTGAATGTTCAAATGGTATATATGGAAGGTGTGATAATCTAACTATACCACAATCACATGATATACACACTTAACCGCGCTACTCGAACCCATTGCCTAATTCCTGTTCAGATTTAGAAGCTGCTCCAAATACCCACGCCACCAATCTGGCTATGGCGTTTGGAATAATCTAAAATTACGGAGGTGTCAACAGCACATTTTATTTCTACAGCGAGGGACATGGAATTATTTCGAAAACAAAGTCACCAATTGCACGAATAGCAAACCGCATTGCGTTTTTAACCAACAGCAATATATTAAAGCTGGTGGCTAATACTTTAAAATAAAAAACGGAATCGTTCAAATTTCAAACTAAACCGACAAAATAATCGGTATTCATATTACAAAGTCCTCGGCGAACTCCACACTTTCATTTAATTGCAATCGTGGCGCCTCTGCGCGGACAAAAATAATAACTGTGGTTTAGCCCAACGATTCCATTGCGGTCACAGCGACTATACAAACAGGACCGAGGGTCAATACTCGAAATATTCAATGCAAACCAAATGAATGCACTCTATTGAGTTTCACTGCACTGTCATCAAAAGCTTTGTTTAATGCACTGAATTGCTCTTAATATATCGACACTCATTATAACATTTTCAACGACAAAACAAGCGTATATTCACCACCTATTCTACTTTTTTCTTCTTTTTTTTCCAACATTTCAGGGCTACTACCTCATGTCTCTCGATGCATCGTTTTAGCAACAGCTATTTTACTTCCGAACAATCATATGAAAGTTTGAAGTGTGGACACAAAGCTACTGAAATTTTGTAATTTTAACGATTAAAATGACTTTATCATCAATTAGTGAAACTCGGTTGTTGTTTTTTTTTCGTGAAAATAAGCAAACGTTATTTACAGTCTTACTTTGATTAATATGAACTCAATATAAATTATGTCAGTAATTCAAGTTATGTTTTAATCCTAGTTAACTGTGTAACCACGATTCCATTTTAATTGTCAAAAGTAGACGAGAATACAACATTCTTCAGGCGAACATTGATGTCAACAAGCTCTATTAACATGTTTATGTAATGTTCCGCTGTCCCCCGGCACTCGCCACCTATTTGCGAGGTTAACGATGTCGACTAAGCTGCCGAAGCCGGCTCTAACTAATAAATTCACGTTGAAAAAGATGTTTTTTTTAACATCTTTATTTTTGTAAACATTACATACAAGTCAAAAGGAATAATTTGATGTGATGTTTTCATGCTCAAATTACATTTCTTAATATTGATTCTAAATTCTTCTTCAGTAAAAGAGCTCGTAAACAGTGAATAAGTGCAAATAATGGTGATGTTTATTTCAAAACGTAGTAATAATGAAATTTTACTGAAGCAATCAATGCAGAAACTATTTGATCGAATGTAAATTTCTTGTTTCAACACATCTTAGATTAAGACACAAGATAAATCAACGGTTTTTACGCCCCTACATCCAAGCACTACTTGAACCGTAAACAAAGCGTACAGGGAATATTAAGATTTAACGACATAACAGTGATGTAATTTACACATCTTAGTATAATTAGTGATGCCAAAACAGTCAAACACCTGTTACAAGATCCTGCAATTTGAATTTTTCTCACAGAAAAATTAATTAAATATTTTGATTGAAAAACGAAAACTACGTAGATGTTCTTAACTATAGCGTAAATGTCGTGTAATGAAATAATTATGACTTGAGGAAAGCAATAAATGATTATAATGAAATTCCTGATTCCAGAAAGTCATTCAAAATAGTATTGCAAATCTTATGAAGTTTAACGCGATTATTTTATTTAAGAAAGTAAAAATCGAAATCAAAACTAAATTCCTATGGGACTTATTTTAATTACTTGTATCTATCCAACATTTTCAAGACACATACGAGGGAGGACCAAGGTACAGTCAAAAAGTTTAAGAATTGAAATAAACTAATTTGGAAAAGAAAAATTATTTGTTAAATTAGCATGCCTTTACTAGAACACTATCTAAGCAATCATATTAAGAAACTGAACGATAAAATCCCAAATCCCAAACCTATTGCCAAAAGATCGGAGGGGGGGGATTGATGTCAAGAAGTTCTTTCAAAATGTGAAAGATTTTTTGCCAAAAAAGGTATGTATGCTAATATAGTCTGTACATAATTGAATATCAAATCAACGAATGCATTGAATACTCATAAATTATATTCTGATATAGGAAACATTTTTAGTCAATATCACGTAACCGACGAAAATTATACGACTCAAAGAGAAATTCTGTTTATGAATAATTTACTTTTGACTGAGACATTATTGCAGCTTTCTCACACTATTATTTGCTTACATATATCTTGTAGTTACGATTGAGGTAACTTCAATTCATAATTTGTTAAATCTGCATGAGAGATTACGATGGAGCATGTCACGCATGGTACAGGAAAAACGAATAATATTTTGAATGAAAATAATGTTAATTTTTTAACTGATCTTGCATTAAGACAAATTATTAAGTCCATAGATAATTTATGTTGTCAAGGGGATGTTAGAGAAAGTGTGCACGATAATGATATGAACGTTTATCGAGATACTCATAAAATTATCCTTATGAGAATCAAAGTGAGTGCCTTGACGTTTTCGAACACAGGTGCCCTAGGAGTCGATGATATTTTAGGGGCCAATGACGATCAAGGGAATTGATTTAGGGGTCCCAACCAATCCCCCCAACTGAGTTTACGCTGACAACTAATCGGCATAATCAAGATCAGATGCCATTCATTGTAAAGCATATTAATGAAGTTGGTAACTATTTGTTTTCTGATATTTATTATTTGTCTCTATTATGTTTTAATCTATTAATATATAAATAATTTGCTCAACTTTTGGAATTTTACTTCATTCTCACGAACGAAAATCGAAGTTTTATGCTATTAGAATCTGTGACTTTTTGAAAACTTGTTTATAATTGCGAAATGAGAAGTAATTAAAGTATAAACAACAATAATAAAATAAATATAATAAAACATTTTTCCAAAACTTAAGTTCATATTCTTCGTGTTATTGTTTTTTTTCAAATCTTTCATGTGCCATCATTTGTGTTAAGATTAAGTTGGGTACTGTGTATTATATATACGTAAGGTACGACGAAGCAAACATACAAGACACTAATTTGTTACTAAGCTTGATCTATAATTTCTAGAACAGCTTGTTTGCTCTCTGATCAGCAATTAATTTGAATCCGATAATATTAATCCCTGATCTGATAATAAAAGACAAAAATCTTCGCACAAAATGTAAAAGATCGTGTGTCTAAAATCTGCATGCAACAATTTCTAGTTACAACAATCAGCTATAAAAGCATAGAACCTTTTGACATGTAGTTGATCATTCTCTGTATCAAGTGGTGACAGACGAGAGATGGTCACCACGTGGATATCAAAAAAGCAATGAAAAAAATGGAATGTTTGTCATGCAACGTTTTGCACGTGACGAAATTAAGAACATATTTACACTAATGTACTAATTTTACACTTCCTTTGCTTCTCACCAATACTGTAAATTGTAAACAAGGGCAATCTCACGTTTTAGCGAAAATCCTAATATTTATTTATAATGTAATTTCCGGCTGTTTCAGTCCTTGGTTTGCACCCTCTTCAGACCGTTTATAATGTCATGTTATACGCAACAAAGAAATATCAGTTTTTGGAGCGTATGATATAAGTGTATGCAATTCTTAATTGCATCTAACATGTAATTGTAACAATTCTGAAGAGGGTTTAAAGTAAGGATTGAAACATTCGGAATTACTTAAATATGAATAAATATATTTTGGCAAAACGTAAGAAAGTTGTTAATATTTAGAATTTCATAAATATGGCAGAAATTTTGAGAAATGAATACGTCGTTATAAAGCCAACGTGTTGTGTAGCGAGGGGTGCAGAAGCCAGTCGTGGCACGGCATGGCACTCACCTGACGCCGGCGTCGGCGGCGCGGCGTGGGGCGACGCGACGCGACGCGATGCGGTGCGGTGGCGCCGGCGGCGTCGGCGCAGGTGGTGCGGTCGGCGGTGAGCGCCGCGGCGTGAGCGGTCGCTGCTGCCGCTGGTGGTGGCGGTGGTGGTGGTGGCGGTGGTGCTGCCGCGCGCGCGCCGCCAGGCGGTCGGTGGCGATCTGACGGCGACGCGTCGCGACGCGCAGCGCGATTCTCACGCCACGGCCTCCTCCACCTCCACCTCTGCCTCCGCCTCCGCCTCCGCCTCCGCCGCGCCTCGCCTCGGCACTGGCGCGGCGCGGGGGGCCGGAGACGGGACTCGGGCCCGGCGGAGAGGGAGACGGAGAACGAAAGAGAGAGAGACACACACACACACACAGCACAGAGGGAGAGAGAGAGAGAGAGAGGGAGAGGCGCTTGCGTAACCGCGTCCGCGGGCCCCGCGCCGCCGCTGTGGGGCGACTGCTTTTATGGGCGGGCGGCTCACTACGCCCTCCCTCCCCCGCCGCACACACGCTCCCTCATCGCCCCCCCCCCCGCACACGCCCCTCAAGGGGGGTGAAACCTGCAACGAGTAATGGGCTCATCATTAATGCCCAATTGATATCGCAATGCACTGGCGGCTAGTTTCATAAATAAGCACTGAATAATATTTAGTGCCACTACAACTAACACTCGACCTTAAGGGAATTCGTCTGCATTATATTTAATAATTGTTGATCCAGCCCCTGCCCCAACTTCACACATATTACATAAAACAATGCCAGATTAAATATTATAATACAATTATAAAACACCCCAATCTGTTGAAACAACTGTTGGTGACCTCCAGGAATACTTCAAAATCTGTTTTTGGTTGTAATTGCTTGCTGTGAATTTTTTTGCTGTTCGTGTGCATCAAGCTCGCAGCTAGTTTCTTCAAAATTCACGTTTTATTAGTCATTTACCTCTAAATTTCCCCTAAAAAGGAAAAAAACTAAATCTTATGCTCCGTTACCAGATGATCAATGATTTGGTAAAGGGCATCTGAAAATGTGGGAGTCTATAGCGGTCAGGAGTCTCCTGGGCATCCTGGAACAAACAGGAGAAATGCGTCAAAATATTTATAATGAAAATAATATCAAAACAGGACTGAAAAAGACACACACACATAATGTAATGAATAATTAAGAAAATTGAACGAAGAGTTCTAGTACCTTTCTTAAATTGTATTTTATTTTTCTTCTGAGTCTGTGAAGATCAAAGTAGTAAAATGTGTAATCAATACTTAATTTTCTGTTCCAAAAAAATTGTCAGACATATTCTACTGGCGTATGTTCAGTCCCTTTTCTCGATGTGCAAACAAATGGCAAATCTGGGGCGAAATATCCCGGCCTTCAATTATGCCCATAATTATTCTCCTTAAGGGAAGATGACTTCCCTTCACCTATACTGAAAATCATCTTGCCAACCTAAAAGTACTACTTTATAATACCAGTGTAATTAAAGTTGGAAATTGAAGGAGCCATTTTCAAGTGTCACATGGAATTTTCACAGATAAATACAGTCATAAAACTGTAACAATCTTGAAGCGAACTGCACACTGTGCAAAATAAAGTCACGTTACTTATTCAAACTCAAATGTTCTTTGTCATAAAAAATATGTGCGAATATTAACGATATTTAACCAGTTTTTAGGTAATAATCAGATTTCTTTTCGGGTGGAGACAAAACAGCATATTTTATCACTTACATATATTGGGTGGAGCTACGAATCAGCAAAATATTTACGAGAAAAAAAGTAGCTGGTGGAGTTTTATTTCAATAACATCGTTAAGAGAATTATGGAGTGAGACACTAAAATATTATATCGTTGCCTTTCGAGTTAACCATCAGTGTCTCATATTTTAGAGGATTCATCCTTTTTTCTTATTATTTATATCAGCGTTGGAAACTTATTTCGTGGAGGATATTTCTGAACTGAATAAACATAATTTACTTCGTGAACCTATTTAAAATGTTTAAAATTATTGTTAGTTATAGTATCTTGTTTTTAGCTTGTAATTGTATCAAATTTATTTATTCAAAAATATTTTTATTTCTCAAAAGGAACATTTATTAAAGTATTGTATTTGTTAATTCACATACGAATAAAATATTTGAGAAACGAGAGTTCTTCTGTGTCTTGTTACAAAGTACTATTCCACTTTTCGTAAGTGCCACAATCAGTTTATCACCTTCAATGAGGCCAACTCTGTGAACTTAAAAATATATACCTTTGTGATTTTCAGTGATTTTTATTAACTAATGAAACTTTGTTCACCTGTGAATAGCAATGATTAACTTTAGAAGTTATCTGAAAAAAAATGACATATTTCTGTCAGAAACATCTTATGTAGTAATAAATTTTAATTTTGCAAGAAAAGTTATGATTACGCTATGTAGTTGTCAAATATTAATAATAATAGTTATAAAATTATTATTATTATTATTATTATTATTTATTCCGAATTTTTCATTCTCGTCACTAGGTGCAGGAATATTCACCTCACCATTGCCTGTCTAGGCTCGGACGATTTCGCAGAGACAAGACACGAACCAAAGTTACTCTCTAGACATTTCAATCAATCGTTTCCCAATCAGCAGTACATCCCAGGAAATCTCTTACTATTCTGCAGCTGTCCAGTATTACTGCTTTCTGCATTTGCTCTATGCATGGAAATGGTAATTCCAACACTTGAATTGCATGCACTGTGTGTTTTGGGATTAATCCTGTGGTGGACATGATTATCGGTTGTATGTGGGTATATTCTGAAGTCTCTATTGATGACGAAGCTCTTGAGTCAACGGAGTATATTTCTGAATTTTCAAGTTATGTACAGATTCTAGAATGTTATTGTTGATGACTGCAAAATCTATTATCATGATTGTTTTCTTGAGCTTATTTAGAATTATTATAGCTGGCCTATTGTTCGAAATTGTGGTGTCTGTAATTATGTTTCTGTCACAGAATAGCTTCCATTCTTCATTTTTTAAGACTAAAAATATGATATTTACAATATGGGATATTAGAGGACTCAAGTCCGTATTTTCTTACTAACCGTCTATGAATTATTTTACCCATATTGCCGATGCCAACACACTACAACCGGCAGGGATGTGCTGGATGTTTTCAAGCTGTGCACCGCATCTTCTACATTCATCACTTACTATGGAGAGGTCCCTTATTATATAGCGTAAGTAATTTCTCGGTGCGATAACCTGGTCTTGAATGGCTAACATAAAGCCTTCTGTTTCTGGGTACAGTAAACCACGTGTCAACCACCTATTAGATACTTTAAAATCTATGTTCTGGCCTGATAGTTCATTGGGATGTCTACCATGTAACTCTTCTTGACCCTGCTGTTGAGTCAGGCTTTCATTGCTTGTGCACTCTGGTTAAACTGAGCATTTGCAAGATTTAAAGGAGTGAGACTAAAATCAGCCTATGCAGGTCAATGTTTCTGCCCTCTCAAGGAAGTACTTTCTCATTAGAGAGATTTGGTTGATATTACTGTTGGTTATATTTGTAATGCCTCGCCCTCCTTTTTCACGTGGTAGATTAATCCTTTCCACAGCAGATTTAGAATGATGATATTGATATTGGGTCATTTGGGTTCTTCTGTGTTTATCCATTGTTTGAAGGTCTGTCTGACTCCATTTTATTAAGCACATTGAGTAGATGATCACAGGAATAGCGTATGTATTTATTGCAGTGGCAATTTTTCGCGAATTCAAATATTTTTTAAGAACATTTCGGTTCTTGAATTCTTCAGTTATACGTTTCATCACTTCCGAGTGTGATACTGTTTGAAACTGCTCTATACCAAGACTTATACAGTTCATCATGATCTAATGATTTAATAAGATCACTACTTTGCGTCTCGTTTTCCAGTTCCCTCGTCAATTTGCCACGTACGGCGTTACCCATTGTACACCTATCTATACCAAAACACTTTCCGATGCCTTCAGAGAAAGTTTCGGTGATTTTGAGGAGCGGCTTCAACGAACTGGCTGTTAATACATACGGCTTAATATCATCAATATATGCCAGATGGAAAAGTCTGTATGAGGAGTGCTGACCTTATCTCTTAGCTGTATTTACTACTGTCGAGGATGATAGACAGCGGGTTTAGTACCAAGCAAAACCAAAATGGGCACAAAGAATCTCCTCGGATCATACTACCGTTGATCTTAATTTTATATTTGATAATGTTCACTACCTTGGTTATTAATACAATTTCTGTCTTCCACATTGTCGTTAGGGTTGCACAGAAGTCTATCATCTTGGCATGGATTTTGTATATATTTAGCATTTCTATAAATCAGTCATGTGGGACCGAATCATAAGGTTTCTGACAATCTATGTAGATATATTTCTTTGCTTATTACTTGCTTGTTTCAAGACTACTGAGTCAAGAATTAGTTGTTCTTTACAGCCTCGCCATCCTTTTTGTTGTTCTGCTATGATATTGTTGTTAAAACACCTTATAGGCCTATATCTTCCTGGATTAGGACTTCTGGAGCCCTTCGGTATGAGATACGTCACACCTGTGGCCAGATGATGCGGAATGCTTTGGGGTTCTTCAATAACAGCATTTATACATTCAACAAACTTACTATCCTATACTGATATTCTTCAGCCAGAAATTGTGAATTTTATCGCTTCCAGGACTCTGCCAATTCTTTAGATGGGCAAGGATAGGCTTTATTGTTTCAATTTGGAAGCTCTCCATGGGTACAGTTTTTTCTGCTGATTTGTAAATTGTTTCTAACCAGCTTGCTTCAGCATTATATTTAATTTCAGCTGACCATATATCTCTCCAGTAGCCTTCGATTTCTTCTTTAGTTGGCGACAAGTTTGTATCAGTATCTTGTACGTGTAAATTGACTGATTGATTTAGTACTTCCGAGCGCATCAACTTCTGAAGTCATCAGTCCTGTAAGTGTCGTGTATGTTTTTCATAGGAAAGAGGCAGTGATCTTCCCCCACAGGATGGCGAGATCCAGTGCCGACCTGACGTCGACTAGTGGAGTTTTCTCAACCAGGTGTCTCCCACCAGCAAGGCACCGCCCCAGCCGAGACAAGTTCTAAGTCTCCGGTCTCCTGGCATGTGTGGTAGTGTAGTGCATGTTAATGTAAATGACCTAAGGTTAGGTCCTGACGGTGTCGGATTTTCAATATTAGCTACTAGGAGTAAATTCTAGTTGGTCGAAGTGTACCCAACCGCGATTGCACCAGCGAACCTGCACTACGCTTATGCACTAACCCACAAACAATTGTAATAATAATAATAATACAATAATATAATAATATAATAATACAATAATAATAATAATAATAATAATAATAATAATTTTTAATTTTAACGTTTGTGTGTCTGTTAGAACAAATAAACACGGCAACTCTAATTTGAAGTATTCGGATGGGAGAACAACTTTAGCTGTTTCCATAGACCCCCATCTTACGTACGTATTTCGTCCACACGCATCTAGCGAGGGCGCATTCCCATTCACGGAGGGTTCGTGCGAGCAGCCCATCCTTCGGAGGTGTCGTCCCCGGCGCAGCACGTAGGTGCGACGTGTGGAGATTATGCGATGATAGCGCCTGATAGGGATCACCCTCCCTCCACAGCCCCACGTGCACACGCACGGGAGGCGCGGGCGAGGCGACGATGGAGCTCAATCCTTTAAAGAACGACGGAAGCCAAGAAGGCGGGAATTTGGAATGCAAGTCGCATACTGAGTGACTAGAAATAGTCTATTGGAGTCACTAGTACAATAGATGGGAGGAGTATCTTGCAAGAGAGCGTTTTATGTTTCTTCGTTTAAAGAGCAATGGCAATGGCAGCATACATTTATGATATTATTTTGGATTTGTTGCACTTTAATGGATTGTTGACAATTACTTGTGATTTACGTATGTAAATATTGTGCACGAAACTGATAAATATTGGGCAGGATAAAGAATGAAAATATCAGAACACAGGTTTGATGTGATTTGAATGTTTTAGGTGTTTATGTAGTTGTAAAGTTGTGGAATGATAAATGTTGAAAGATAAAAGTAGAAGAAATAAAAGAGGTAATCTTTGTCAACATATTAGTTGACCTATAAATGTTGACGAAAATGACCTCTTTTATTTCTTCTCATAAGAACGTCAACAACACCACATCAGTTTTAAGCAGTGTCATCTAAAAATAGTTTAAACAGTTCTTAATACATTAATCAATTGAAAACGTTCTTCAAAATACAGTTTCAGATGATTTTAAAGTCGGTTTGTTACCTTCCTCTCATTTAAGACAGTCTAAAAATAGAAAATAGACATCAAAATAAACAAAACAAAATGGAAAATTTAAATAATGATGTGATTGCAAAACTCACTCGGTGGTTTCGCTAGTTTTGACTTCCATAAAATGACTACAAAACATTTGCGTTTCTCGATTGCTTTCCACCTTTTCTGGGTACCCCCTAAAGAATCGTTACTCCTTTTTGCAAAAAATAATGCGTTAATCAGGTTTTCTAAAGATAGGCCGCTCACTCCTGTACAGACCATACAAAACATTTTATGTTTGCTTTTAGATGGTCAATTCAACCCCTTTTTTTCTAGGGCTTTTATCCAGTCGCCAGCCGGTTACCCTTTACGTCCCAATATGACGCATATTTAACCATAAATTAGACACCAACACATTTTCGGGCTTCTCTGATCTGGGGAACGCGAGGCCCTCCGCGCCAACACATACACGACAAGAGACAAACATACTGAAGACGGAACTCAAACCTGCGTCCCTTCCGATCGAAGCGCTGATTTGGAACATGCTCTTCAACACCATGGCTATCCAGGTCGGCACAATCCAATATAATATTTTGAAATGTTTGACTCAAAGGGCGAATTATTAATCGAAAATTTTGACTGGATGTCTATTTTCCATCTTATGTTTGCTAAGAGTGTAATAAGCCCTTCTTCTACTGAACTGACGGTAAGACAGACACACACAAAAAAGTTGTCAGACGCAAAGTCTGGACACATGTTTCTCTATGTATTTCAACGTGCTGAATCCGAATCTGAGCCAGAATTGCGCCACCACCCTCCAGCTTTTTTAAATTGCGAAAAACTATCATGAAATTGTATTTTTGTTTTCGGGGGTTTTTAGACACAAGAACTTGACACGCGCTTGTCTATGTATGTCGACACGCTGAATCCGAATCTAAAGCCAGAATTGCGCCATCACCCTCTATATTTTTTAAATTGCTCAAAAAACACCGTAACATTTACAATGTCCAAGTTCACGGTGGTTTTTCGAGATTTAAAAAAAGTGGTAGGAGTTGCGGGGTTCTGGCTTCTGATTCGGATTTAGGTCTTTGAGTCTGACAAATTCTCTTTTGTGTACCTGTGTAATTACGTCGTTCCTAGAACTTATTAGTCCGTTAAATCACCAATCCGTCAGAGTGTTAATTAGCCGCCGAGCTCAGTACGTCGCTTCAAAACAAACTACCCCATCATACTACTGTAGCCATTTAGCACATCAGCTCTTACCGTGAACAAAAACTTTGAATTAAAAGAAAAGGACGAATAAAAAGTTTTACGCGATTACATCTTTACAAAGACATAACTACAGTGTGCATTATACTTCGGAAGTTGTCGAAAAAGAGCCGCAGACTGCTAGCAAACAGTGTCGGTTGGTTGTTAGTGATTCCAGGCGCGTCAACTTCTAAGGTCATCACTCCCGTAAGAGTAGTGCATTTTCCCCCTCAGAGGTGGGAGTCATCTTTTCCCGCTGGATGGCAAGATCTAGCGACGACTTACCGTCGGTTATCGGGTTTCCACAACCAGGTATCTCCCAACAGGGCCCCAGCCGGGAGGGTGGGTCTCTAAGGTCCCGACCGGTCTCCCGGAAAATGTGTTAGTGCAGTGCATGTTAGTGTAACTGTGTGTAAGGGGTGTGAATGGGATAAGGAAGAGGAAGAAATGCCCGCGCGCGGTCCGTGAGTGTTTGTGAGGGTACTGCTGCGACATTCGCCTGGTGTTGATCGGAGAAACTACCGATCAGAGCAACCGGCCGCTAGAATTCTCCTCCAGATAGCGACTGAATTCGACCTAGCTGACACGCTGGTGTCGAAAATCTTGCCGCTATTGGAACTCGAACCTAGGACTTCCCGATCAGAGAAACTGCAGTGATATCAGTTGATACACCGAGCCACCTCTCCCGGTGCAGAAAGGGTCACAATTGAATTTCAAATGCTGCAATAGCAGAGCGGCAACACCTGCTTTGTTCATGCGGAAGACCGAGGGCTCGTGTCTAAACGAATTTTTAATACTAGCTGCTTAGATCGAATTCAACCACTGCCTGGAGGAGAATTATAGCTGACGGCTGTCCTGAAACGAAGTTTTCCGTGGTTTCTCCGATCAATACAAGCACCAAATTAATGCCGGAACAGGATCCTAACAATTGTGTCACGAGTCGCGCACGATCATTCCTTCCTTGTCCCATCTTCTCTCCTTACACACACTTGCACTTACATGCAATGCAAGACAAGTACACATGTTGATAGACTAGTCGCTTGTCCATGTTGGGGAATTACCCCTCTAGGGGACGTACCAGAAGAGGGAAAACCAGCAAATCGACCGGTGTCGGAATTCACGATTCAGCAAAGGAGGACATCCGAATAAGAAGGGAGTTATCGCTGTCTACAAAATCTGGCGGAAGATATATTCATTCCTACTTCAACATCGGAGAAATCATTTCGTTTTTACAAGTGCATGCACAGTATGTGCCAAGCCCTTTACAGTGCTTTAAATTTCAGAAGTTCTGCAATACTCAGCAACACATTACATTGCCAGTTGCAATATGTGCGATTTCCTGAATGGATTCTCACGAGTTCAATTATCCAGCTAGGGGATAGTGTGTAAAATGTTCTAAGGATCATCCATTCAATTTTGACAATTTCCTTTCATTTTTAAAGGAAAGAGAGATCAAAAATTCAGTATACTAGAGACAGTACTTCTCTGACACTCGACGGCTGCCAGATTAGAAACCCGCTGCCCTTGTCATGGAGTTTTGAAACAGGACAAATATTCCACGAATAGCCAAACCGTAAAAGAAAACACCATCTGCATGTGGCGCTGCATGACAGGCCCCCTAATAGACTTGACTGCAGAGGGCGAATGTACTATCCCGTCTAAGACCAAGCACGACATGAAAACAATTACGAGACACACTAAAACACGTGTTTGTATCTGAAATCGGATTTACAAGCACCTATTTCCAGATCCTGTCACATTTTCGAGGGTTGTTCCTCAATATATACAAATTTTTTTCCTGAAGGGCGACACTACTGTTGGCGAGCAGTAGTAAACCCTATGCGATCTACAACACCACATAAACTTGCTTCATCAGCGGGAAGAATCCGTGGGGTGGGCACCTATGCCTTTTTTGGCTTTTACCCGCACCCCCACCGACGCGCAAGCACACCGACGGGCTGATGTCCGTATCCAGCCGGAACTCAGTTTGCCCTCACGGCAACCTCCCTTTACAAAACCTGGGTAAGGGCCGCCCTGCCAACTCAGAGCTCCTAGCTTTCCAGGCAAGAACCGGATTCAAAACAATGCGCCGGGAACACGTTCCTCCTCTTTGCTCAGAGTACCGGGCCACTGCCACGACGAAGCCGAGAGCCCAAGTGGGGGCCATCTGCACTAACATCCAGGTGGCTGGGAGCCGACATCCCGTCTCCCTACTGCCTGCGCCGCCAAGCCGACGTGGGTATCAGCGGAACCTGAGCAACCTGACGGGTGGTATCTAGTCTCCGCCGGACTTTAAAGTGGGATCCGGAGTACAACGAAAAGCATCCTTCGCCAGATCCTCACCAAAGGTTGACGCGCCATAGGCCCAACTGGTGGGTAGCCAGGCGGACCCGACTACCAGGAGCTTAGCATCGCTTTCTCATTGCTAGCACCTTCAAGCTAACGACGTGAGCAGCGCCGCGAGATTCAGGGTCCGGTTAGTCGTCTACGACATTCCACCAGAAATCAGGACAACCTACGCCATCGTGATTACCCCTTGCGGGGGCTGTGAGCGAGCAGTCGCATGCAAATATTTCAAGCATTTTCCAACATATAAGGAACAAGTGAAAGAAAAACACAACGAACAACTAAATTTCAACCATCGCCTTCTCATTGAACTCAAATGGCTTTAGCGGATATTTCAAGGAATTAAGGTTAATTTCTTTCTATAAGCCATTAGTTATTCGTTTTCAGGAAACTCCTCTTCTTTCCCATCATTCTCCACCTCCCGTGATAAAACATGCACTATACGTATCGGCACAGACCAGTTGATACACCAGGAAACACGAAATAATCGATCAATCAATCAACCGACTGCGTCATTGCGGTGCGCGACCAGAAGCGGGCAATTGATTGATTTATTGTTAGTGATTTCGGGCGCGTCAACTGCTGAGGTCATTAGTACCATAAGCGTAGTGCATGTTTTTTCATCGTGAGAAGGCGGTGATCTTTCCCCACTGGATGGCGAGATCCGGCACCGACCAACCGTCGACTAGCGGGACAAGTTCTAAATCCCTACCAATCTCCTGGCATGTGTGGTAGTGTATGTAAGTGTAAGTGTGTGTGTTAAGTAAGGGATGAGGATAAGGCAATGAAGAGGAAGGAAAGATCGCGCGCGCGATCCGTGGCCCGTTTACTTTAGGGTACTGCTCCGGCATTCGCCTGGTGTTGATCGGAGAAATCACGGAAAACTACTGATCAGAGCAGCCTGTTGCTAGAATTCTCCTCCATACATCTTTCTTTTCTTTCTGACCCAAGATTATTCACATTACTCAACGGCAATTGCAAATGGTCGTTAGCAGATAACAAGAATGGAATGAAAGTGGAACCTAAGACTTTACCTCAAAATCCTGTTGGTTGAATTTATGATGGATTATTCACTTTTTATGACCACCTAAATATTTTTCGTGGGGTCGAACTCTTTTTGTCGAATGTGCAACTTATCTTGGGCTTACTATCGACAAAAGAGAGAACTTTCCGTAAACTTATTTGTAGAGTCAAGAGCTGAATTTTGTCACCATTGAAACATTACGCATATTTAATGGTAGCCCATGAAGTGCAAAACGCGTAAATCTCATTTGGTTGTGTACGTAGAACCCACATCCGTACTGTTTTGGATTTTGGAAGTGTTGTAGATGGGTCAACTTTCTTCGACGTTCCAGCCATTGAATATCATTCTTAATACCGGTATTCGTATCAGCACATGCGCCTACCATACGTGTCAGATGGAATGCTCCTTGGCCTCGAGAGTCATCTCCGAACCAAAGGTAAGATAATTTGATCGGATCCTATTGATAGAAATAGTCAGCTATAGATTCCCTCTCCCGGCGAGCAGTCCTTCACGCAAGTTGCCGGACATCATTTATGCTCATTCATCCTCATTCATCATGCATACTTATCCTATTCCCTGAATATACGTTTCAGTACTGTAGCAAAACATTTTCGTTGATTTGTATAATAATTTCTAGAATTAATGTAGAAATTTCATCGTTCAAGTTGCAGACATTTCAACTTACAATATACAATTATGCTAGATTTTCTTAACAGTACTGAATAAACAAATGACTAGACCGGAGATTTGCATGATATTTATATTTTTACTGATATGAATAAATATATAAGAATAACTCTTCGGTGAATTGAAAAAATCTGTTTTTGTTGAATAATACACATTATACAAAATCAGCTTATTCATAACAATGGAAATGGTATTAAGATTCGAGTACAATTACCCAACTGAAAGAAGTCTCCTCTGATAGCCTCCCAATAGCAACCTGATTTTGGCCCGACTGTTTGTAATTGTGATACTCAGTGTCCAGATTCTCAAACGTTCTGACCACAACTTTTGTGGGGGACTGAGGAATCCAACTTGAACACGCATACATTGGATTGTGACGAATTATTAGTCTAATAAGCTACCTCACGTGAAGATAATTGAAATATTTCGTTTAGTCAATGTAGGCCTTCGCACTGAGCTATAATATTGGAAGTAGTTGTGATTTCATCTAATCAATTTTATGGGACAAGTGAGAGATTGGCATTAGCCACTAGTTACTTGAGCTACGAAATACCTCGATTGACGCTAAGAGGTAAGTGGTTGCGAAATATATATCGTTACAGTTTCGGTAAGAGTGAAAACTCACACGATAAGAGTGAAAACTCACATCAATATAATCCAACTCAATTTACAGCAATAGATGCCACATATTGCTCGCATTACAATCATATTCCAATATTTAAACCGGGAGAGGTGCCTCTGACCGGGAGGTCCTAGGTTCGAGTCCCGACGCTGGGAGGATTTTCGACACTGGCTTGATAACTAGGTCAAGTTCCGTCGTTGTCTGGAGGAGAATTCTAGCGGCCGGCTGCTCTGATTAACAGTTTTCCGTGGTTTCTCCAATCAATATCTAGCGAATGCCGAAGCAGTATCCTAAGAAACGGGCCACGGACAGCGCACCATCTTTCCTTCCCAATCCTTGTCGTATCCTATCCCTTCCTTACATACACTACTCTTCCACACATATCGGGAGACCGGTCGGAATCATAGAGTTTGTCCCGGCTAGGACGGGGTGCTCCGCTGGTGGGAGATACCTAGTTGGGGAAATCCGCTGTGGCCGAGGGTAGGTCGGTGCCGGATCTCACCTTCCAGTGAGAGAAGATCGCCGACACCACCTACGAGAAAACATGCATTAAACTTGCATTAAATTTGAACTATGCTTTTTTTTATTAATGCAATATCTTTAGGAGGAAATGTAAAAAATGACAGCTACATTGCACAAAATTTTGAAAATGGCACAGAGATTTTAAATAAACTACCCCCTCCCTAAAAAAAAAGAAAATTAAAATATGTTAAGGATCCCCGGAACGGCCAACAGATCCTACTCCTGACTGACAAATTTCTTTCCAAAAGCTTCTAACATAACTGAATTAAGAGTGACATATCCACACATCCATCTTTTGGGCTATTCCATTTTCCGAAACGAAATTGACTATAACTCCTTGTTACCTACGGAACGTAATCTTGGAACAGCACTAATAGACCTTCTTATCGTGTCGTATCGTATATCTTGATCCTATCGTGTGTGGGAAGTTGCTGCTCTAAGCAATCTAAAACGCGGATTTTACGAGAAAAAATTCGGGTTCATATTGTTGTGGTGATTACAACACTTTTCCTTTCTATACTATAGTATAGGAGGAAAAGTAAAAAGAAACTGTATTAGAAAAAGTCTGACTTTATATGATGCATGAAATTTGGTCGCACTTTCTATTGTAGCGACATTCTCATTTACCCCGAACGCCTTTGCCCACACATCGGCCACATTTATGAGCGTCTAGTGTACTAATTACCAACAAAAGCACCACGGTGTCGCGTTTTGCACAAAGGCAGTAACTGTCCTCTGCTGGTGCTGGTAAGTTGATGTAATTAACAGACCAGTTAGCATACCAAGGGCTGGTTTCGCGTGATGACGCTTATATTATGCTACAGCGGGGCACGCAGTATCAGCCTGTGTACACGGATCAGGCTCCACAGTGCATGGCTCCCATTAGTAGCGGTTGGCTGAGCGAGTGACGGGAGGGGTGGGCGGAGGGTTATCGGTCAACGCGCATGAGCAACACCAGGACTCGTGGAATTTCATTAAATCGTCTGTCGGGATATTTCGACAACGATTTATTTTGAGCCAATGTGGATGAGTCTTGAAAGTGAGTTTGAATTTGTGAACTCATTGTATTTCTTCATTTCATTTCTTCTTTCTTTCTTCATTATTCATATTCTTGGAGGAGTAAAATATAAATACCGTTATGAATTAAATGATAACTTGCGCTGATTAATCTATTCATCGATAATAATTTTTGTGATTGTATGTCCTTGTGGAAAGATTTAGTAAAGTGTAATTGCGTAATTGCATAGACACTGGTTTCATGAGTAAGGAATAATTACCACTGTGAAATTTATCGTTCAAAATGTCATAACTCACTTCTCCAATTACATGTTTCGAATCTTGACATTAAAACTAAAAATAATATGCGATTTCATATTATTGTAAATAATATCAACTATCAGTAAATCAATTGACTTCCTCTTCTATTCCAGCCCAATTTTCAAACCCTATTACTCCCGCCTCTGAAGCAAACGCTTTTCCAATTGAGCTTCGGACCAACATCACTTCTCTCTTGAATATTCTGTTCATTTGGTCTTTAAAATAATTTCTAAAATATTGCGAAACTTACTCAAAGTAGAAACTTTCGAACTTCCAATGATTCAAATATGTAATATTAAGGGACAGATTGCATTACGAAAGAAGCCTCTATTTTCATTCTTGAAGATGTAGGACAGGTTCAAGAAACATTTGAACTTAATGAAGATATAACACAAAATTAAGTATGCCCAGTAAACATAAAGTATACTTTTAAAAATTGCGCAATTATAAAAATTGCACTCATAGAAAAGCGCAATTTCAATTTTCATCTGAATGTTCGAAGATTGCAAAATTTGAAAAATATTGAATACTCACCTTCAACTACATTTTTGAAGATAAAGATTTCTACTGAATGAAATTAGTTCTTTAAAATTAGATCTTTAAATAATTCCAAGTAATTTTGTTTCAAAATTTATATTTTTTAAAAAATATGTAAACATGTTTTTGTCAATAATACATAAAAATCTTTCGTCAAATTTTATTCTCGAATAGAGAAATGTTCGAATATGTTAAACTTTTATCAAAACCTTCGAAAACCTTTGGAAAATTCCAAGAGATCAATTTTTTTCGATAGATTCCAACAACTACATTATTAAAGAGAGGTATTTCTCTCTTAATGCAAACTATTCCTCAAAATTAGATCTGTAAATCATTTCATGTAAATATGTTTTGTTTTAAATATTATACATAATATTAGATTTTATATTTAGTATACTTTTGGGTAATTGTCAGATACGTTTAGAACAATCACAATGTTTTAGAAATATCGCAACAGTAAGAATATTTTAAAACATTCAAAATTCACCCCTTGTATTATTAAATTCGTCGAGGAATGTACTTTTTTAATTGTTGAGTAATAACATTAAGAGGTGAAAAGGTATTTACCTCCTAACCACTCACTCTTTTTGAATGCTTGGCATACTAAGTTTATTTTCATTACTGTGATGATTCTTATTTTGTCATTAACGAATTAACTGAAAGGGGAGAAAATTAAAGATCTATTGAATTATTTATTTTGATCTGATGATTCTAGGGCATTCACTGTAGATCTGAATTCGGTAATTTACTGAAATGTCAAATTCAAACGCTTTCAATGTCAAAATAAACATTTATTAATGACAATAACAAAAACAAAAAAATACTTAATTAAAAAACCAAAAGTCCTTTCTTTTTTGAATGTTCAACTCTGAGAATACTACATCATCAACTTCAACTATTTCAGTCCATGCACTTTTCCTCAATATCGTCAATTGAATAAGTAGTCAGTATCAATTTATTCCTCTCACAGCCAAATTCCTTTCTGAGTCATATCACTCTGACTGAAAATTTCATTTATCATATTACGTCCTCATTTCAGAACGTCCATTTACTGTGTGGTTGTTGATTTCATTTCCTCTTCCTTTCCATGTCGATCGCCTCCATGGCATCGAAAACATTGAATTGCGTTCATATCCAAAGTAGGCTGTGATCTACATGTCTTTTGATGTCAAGTATGTTTGAAATAACATTCAATTTCGTTTCATTACATATTCTCCATCCTTTAATCCGTATGAAAATATATTTTTTACGATAGTCTTTTACAGCTATCTCTTAACACTTTTTTCAAGAATGTGTTTTGTTTGAAAGAATTCAATTGTTTTGTTACTGTTTAGTGATTCGATATCTCTGTTTTTATTAATTTCGTACGCCTTATTGACAGATACAATAAACAATACAAAATATGGAAAATCGAAAGAATGTGCATGGAAAAGTAAAAATGTAATTATGAAAAGAAAATGTTAAAATCATTAGTATGTAATGGATCTTGAATTATTAATCAATGTTTTGAAACAAAACAATTTCCATATTTCAAAACATGGACGAACTTTTATGCCGCGCAGAATTGCAGTTTTCCCATATGACCGCCATTTTATTTACACCTCCCTAGGAAAACAACACCTATCGTACTATTTGTAAGGTAGCGGGTGATTGTTGTGATCTACTTAGTCATGTTGGTCTGTCCCTAGCAACTAAGTATCATGACAGAATATCCTGGATAAAAAAGAACGCTTACTGGCATCATGAAGACTAGATCAAGGCTTCTCGGTTTCACGGATTGTGGGTTTTATGCAATAGTATGCATGACTTGCTTAAGATTCTACCAGTAATAACTTCTTAGTTTTTGGAGCACTTGATGTAAGGTGTGAACTTGTAAGACGGAAGTCTTGTTATTAGATTGTTGTTTTTGTTGTTGAGAAAGACAATCATTTCTCATAAGAAGAAGCGGCCGATGGGAAGTCGATGAATTACCTATGACTCTGACGGTAATGTTACAGAACTTTTGCTGGTGCTGCCAAATAACAGAAATATGGTTCAGTAAACCATATTTATGTTATTTTTGAACATATATCATAGTTGCCCTGACTTATAGAACGACCCTCATAAAAAGACTGGCGTAATAGTTGTAATTACAGTTTCCCGGTGGTGATTCAACATCCATAAATCGTACACAGTGTCGAAGAGCAAACGGAAGTTTCTGCTAGAATCAGCCGACCAAACTTTTCCTTTGGTCGAAGGTGTTCATTCCGGCTATTTGCCGCTTCCATCGCACCACGTCGCTAACGCTGATCGTGCTGTTACTAACTCGTGTTGACGCGCCGCTCCCTACGCAAAGCAGAGGTTGTTAACCCTCTGCCGCACGCAACGGGCTCCATGAAATCTGCCTCCGGGTCGTGACTAAGTAATGGCGTTCAATCTCAATGCGCGCCCACTCTAAAGGCCCATTCACAATGCAGACACAAACATAAGCATAGACATAGACATTAACAAAAGTGATAGTCTGAAGTATTAACAATATCGAGCATAAACGTAAGCAAATTAAGAGTTTCTATTGGCTGTGAGACATTCTAGTTTACTATTGGATCGATGTGGGAATGGATTTAGAGATATCGACTGTGTCCATGACGGGAAGGGGGGGGCTCTTGGCCATGGATTGCGTTAGTTCGTCTATCGACTTATTTCGATACTCGATTTTGAGTGAGTGTACTGTGATTGGTTCATTTTTAATTCTGACACAAGCATGAGCACAGTAGCTTGAAGCTTGCAAGGTATTAAGTTTACGTCTTACGTGTTATGCTTATGTGAACGCATTGTGAATGAGTCCGCTTATGGACGTAGTCCTAACTTTTATGTGCAAGCCATGCGTATGTTAATGTTTGCATTGTGAATTGACCTTAACAAGCGGAAAACAGATACGTGAATGGTTCACGCCCTACTGGCTTCCCCAAAATACAATTGTGGAAAGAAGGTGATCAGAAAGTTCCCCAAGCTATTGTATAAAAACGTTATTTATACAAAAGAAGATCAGAACCAACCGGCCTCTCGGAGCAGAGGTGCGCCAAAATACGCGTACATTAAGGTTGTGGGTTCGAATCCCCAGTAAAATATCGATATTTTCTGTTGTATTTGTGGCGTAAGGGCATCCCCAGTACTTCGACAATCGTCTGTATATCCTCCTCCTTCCATAATTCTTTGCCATTGTAGGTAACTGTGTACAATTCCTTGAGCGTAAGTAATTCAAGAAGCACCATACATCCAAGACAATGATAACAGCAAAAAATTGGGATAAAATCTAAAATTACCGTTTATGTAAACGAGTTACAGAATGTAATATTGCAAATGCAGCGCAGCTTAGGTAACAGAGGTATAGAAGTTACTATTAGAAGTGTAGAAAAATACACTAGGTAAGGCAGGTACAGGAGTTATTATTGCAATTGCAGTAAAAGATACATAAAGGAGGTACGGGAGCTAGTATTGCAATAATAGGGCAGGAAAAGTAAAAGAGGTACAGGAGCTTCTATTGCCAATGTAGTACAGAATAGGGAAAGGAGATGTAGGAGATACTATTGCAAATATAGTACAGGAAAGGTAAAGGTGGTACAGGAGCTAGTATTGCAAATATAATAAAGGATATATAAAGAGCTAGATGGACGTAAGGGGTATCTCGGCGAGATGTTCGGTGACTGCGAGGGATTCTACATTGCTGTACCCAGGAAATCCGTTGTTATCACGAGAGACACTTCTCTGATAGTACCTTGGCTCCAAAAGATGGTATTCGCAATGAGTGCGGAACAAACCGAAAAGGTATCCCAGACTAAAAAAAGAGGAACTAACTGGAACCATCAGCGTCTGATCACCATCACCGTCAAACTGATCCATCACTGCTCACCACCCTCACGACCCTTTTCATCATCGCCCGAGATGTTATGACCATCACCCTATTATCATCGATCACACTTCAACGCCCATCTCTCTAGCACAGCTTGACCTCCCCGTCATCATCCCATCACAATTCCATCACCGTGCCGTCGCCGGCCCATCGTAAGTTCGTTCAGTTCCCATCGGCTTCGACCCCGTCGCCTGTCACCACGCCCGTGTCTTCATTACTCCGCGCCGCTCCCACGCCTGCACCAGCTGAGCGCGTGACGCCTGACCTTAAAGTAGGGTGACAAGATGTCCTGTTTTTAACAGGATTGTCCTTTTTTCATTATGTATCCTATTGCACCGACAAAATTTCAACGGGACGCGAAAAGTCCCTTTTTTCATTCTCTGTAGAATCTCACTGATCTCACTCTTTCTTGACGCACTGTGGTTTTCGCATAGTTCAGATGTACAGATTGGTAAAAAAAGATTTGTTGTCTTCCACACACTTAAAAGAAGAGGCAATCCATGTAAAAACAGAGGTGGGTTGTAAGTTTGGCTCTAGCTGTACCAGGCACAAATGCTGCGGTGGAAATTGATGAAAAAAATTGACTACCAAAATTATTCAAGCAATTGTTTTAACATTTAAAAATTCATTTTCAAGATCTGAGAAGCAAGAAATTCTACAACCAGTTATTAAGTAATTCAAAACTCTTACTAGATATAAAATCTTCTGTTAAGTACAAAGTGATATTCCTGATTCAGACGACCAAGTTCATGTTCAACAGGTTTTTCATACGTTGGTTATTACAATGTATTTCTACGTTTAAAAAGTACTTTGTGTTTCTCTGGCCACCCTACCTTAAAGCCCTCGCGTTGATCTCGAGAGCTGCGCTGATGCCTTGACACTGCGCGTCCTGTCTGAGACGTCTTCCCCGTCGCGGACATTGGGAAACGTTGAATTTTTAGTAATACCATAACGGAGCCTGTGTTCACGCAAGGGGGGGACTTGAAAGATTTTTTATGTGTGTTCCCACTCATTTTAGTTACTAAAGACAATTCACATTATAAATATACTGTAATACTCGTCTGAAAATCTAAATAGACTCTGGATAGATTCGTATGATCAAGATGATCGTTTGCAAACTGAGAATTCACTATTTCCGCCATTTTAGCAAACAATTTTCTCATTTCACCCTCGTAAAAAGTTCTTTATATATAAAACATATAATAAAATCATAACCTATTGCGCAAAATATATTTGGAAAGTTGCAGTAACCTACTAACAACGAATTTTTAGTCCGAGATTTGCAGGGCCAGCAGTGTGGTGTTTTCTATTGGCTCCGCGAAAAACTAAATTGTCATTCCCATTGTAGAATTCACGAATATTATGGGATATGGTTCACGGGATTGGTCAATTAATGAAACACATTAGTTTGCCAACGTTTCGGAATTTATAATTCGTTCATCAGGGCTACAGTAAAAAACACAAAAAACACAACGAATGAAGACAAATATCTTAACAATATTATTTACAAATACACCATATATATCTGAATCAACATAAATTTGAAAAACAAAAGTAATATAAAACCAAAGTAATATAAACTATACATACCTTACTAAAATAATAGACGGTCAAGCTTCATGTCTAACTCCAAACCAAGTCCAGCATTTTTAAAAATTTTTAAATTTTATTTTACATCAAAAAACAGTTAAAACTGCGTATGACGTGCTAAGGGGAAAAGTGAGTTGTGTGCACATTTTCAAAATTCTGTGATCCCTACACTAAGTCATATACTACTTAAATTTTGAAAACAGAAAAAAAGGAAAAAAAGAAAAAAGAAAAAAAACAAAAAAACCTCCCATGTAATAAAATCTATTTTCAAGGATAAATAAGCAATAAATTTTGGCTCTTATCCATGTTATGCATGGAGTAGCTGCATCACACGGGTCGATCGGAAGATCCGTCTGAATGGAGCCACGGCCCGAACATAAGTGAAAGAAAACGTGTTGTGTCCGAACCATGTGCTACAGCCACTCCATGCCACAACCATGCGTAAACGGTCGACCATATGTCCAATTAGAAGAATAATCAGACTGAGGAAACTCAATACTGAGGAAAACAAGTGTTAACTGTTACATATATTGACAAAATTATTATTAACCCTATTGACTTATTTAGATAGTACTGGACAGAAAAATCTAAATAAAGTGTTGTGGGTTTGACGTACTTCCGGTCAATATGTATTAATTCTTTTATATTAATTTGAATTCATTGGGACAGTTTTGATTAAAGACATTCATGGTAATAATAAAAAAAATCGCCAGCTGGAGGTTTGCACAACTGTAAAATATTCAATATTCATCAATGGAAAATAATTATGAATGAAACCATTGACATCGTTGCCAACCCAAACAAATTGCCTTTACATTTCCATTCTTGAAGAAAATGAACTGTTCATGGACTATGAATAATATTTGTGACTGGATACGATTGGACATTAGAAAAATATTAAACTTTGTGTAAATTATCTACATGGAAAGACAGAAGAAATAGTAGATGGACAGCTATGTGGAGAAAACAAAAAATCAGTCACTCAAATTAAATTTGATGATATTGGATATCCTCACCTCACAATCTGAATTTTCATTGCTACTTTTTAATAGATTTTATGTCGTGTATGGTTTCAAACTTCATGTAACTAACAGCGGAAAGTGTTCGCGTCCTATTTATTTTCCTATTTATTCACACTAATAATGTGACGTGCACAGTATTGATTTTCTAATTATTTATTTTGGGATATAGACCCCTTCTACGTAAATCAAAAGTTAATAGAGGGAATATTCAGTGATCTGAAATTAAATTAATATCTATGAAGTGTTACTTTAAGTCCCTGACCGAAGCCAATTTCACACACTAATTTGACCCCCTGCCCCTGTTCCCTCCCCTTTAAGCTACGGAATTTGCGTTAATGGGGCACAAATACCACTCACAGTCAGCATCCCTTAATTCACGAACCCTATCAGGGTTATGCCAGGACTTCCATTGTCGAAGGGGTTCGCGGGGGATGAATTGCAGGCCTACGACATCGTGGGTCTTTGAATAATCATAGACGATTGCGATGAGAACATGTACACATTTATTTACATTTATATCTGACAAGTAACTGGAGGGACATTGTTCCTTCTTGGGCCTCCCACTTCCTCGTTGCTCTACCGCTTCTGAAAACTCAGAGAAACCTCCACACCTTTCACAGGATGTGAACTCTGCGCCTTTTCGACTGTCTATTTGGGCAGAGGAACAAGGACAAATGTTCTGTTAATTATCATCCTCATTTCGTTTATTGTACTACGATGTCATGTCAGCCTTGATGCATATTTATATCTATATTGTTAATCTTGTGTACGCGCAAAAACCGAGGAAAAATTCGTATGGTTTTGTTCAGCAGCATTTTTGCTGCTGCTGAACACTAATTTTAAAATAAATCTATTACTTTAATAAATAATCGTATAATTAGTTCATTATTATCTCTTCAGGGATTAGGACTCACTACTCATTCTATATAGACTTTGGAATCATCGGATCCGGCATCCTGTAAAATTAATAATTTAATATAAATGTATTTTAAATAAATAAATAACTTACAAAAAATAATATTAGTATATTGTTTTTTAAACTAATGCATATATTTTAATTTTTAATACAGAAAAACAAAAATCGATTACAAAATATCGAAGCATTATGCTGTTCTTAGTAGAAAGCACTATTCTATTTCTAAGCACTTTCTAGTATCAGTGTTTTCTAAAAGCTTCTCCCTTAAGAACTATTGAAGTACACACGGATCCGCAAAGTACATCAGAGTAGGTTGCCTTTGATCGAGAACAGATTCCGGCTTCTGTCACTAACCACACATCAGCCCTTTTGAGACAAGCGAGTCTCAGGAGCGAGCAACGCGCTACGGTAAGCAAACAGCTTTTGCCTATAAGACCCTGAATACACCCTTTAAGAAGAGTGTGAAATTATTCGCGTAAACACAGGTTCTGCACTCACATTGGCTCACACCCACTCACACCCAGACGAGATCACGCTAGTCGGCGGAAATACTTTTGGTTTACCAAGGTGAAATGTAGTTAATATACTGGGATGGGCCACTATATAGTTCATAATATATATATATATATATATATATATATATATATATATATATAGGTTTATAATATTCGAAAGGTTTGCTGGTGTCGGCGGATTAGTATAGAAGAGTGGTGGTGGCGGCATGGTGACGAATAAAAAAGAAAGAGAATGACCCAACGTGGTTCGAGAAGAAAAGAAGTGTTTGACGTGGGCAATGAAACATCAAAGGTAGTATAGATAGTGGCGGGGAGTCCCAGACGAGGGGTCATAGTGAAAGAAAAACAAAATAACAGACGCTTTTTGATACGCCAGCTTGTAGATCGGACGTGGCAATGACATGAATAGTGCATGACAAGGACATATGTTTGGGAGAATATTCAGTTGGGATGTTTATTTCACCTGGATTGGATATAATTATACCAAACGTTGACATTGATTGAAGTGAAGACAGGGAATATAAAAATACGTTAATAGTACAAATTTGTAACTATGCTACTATCACAACAAATCGATTCATCTAAATCGGGTTACAATTCACCTAACTGTCCTGTTCAAAATTAGAATTCAAAATTGTATTTATTATTTCAAGTCTAATTCCACATTGTCGTTGAAAATAATTTATTATAGTTTCAAAATGTACGTTAAAATGCAATTATATGAAAAACGGATTAATAACTTTTATTTATTATTAATTAAAGAATAATACTACGATGATATACTTTGTCACCTGCTATAACGTATGCAGTTGCATGGCCGCAACTGAAGCATTGATAAGTGAGAGATCCTACGTTCCAGCTTCGACACTTAGAAAAGTTTCGAATCAATTAAAATACCTGAGTCGAAACCGACAACATAATTCCAAGAATTATGGATTTCCATTCCTTGATAATTCCATGGACCTGCTGTTTTCATAGCCAGATTGGAGTGGGGTCCTAGGTTCGAGTCAGCGGTGGCAATATTTTCGACACTAGCTACATAGCTGGGTCGAGTTCTGTCATTGTCTGAAGAATTCTAGCGGCCAGATGCTCTGATTGGTAGTTTTCCGGGATTTCTCCGATCAATACCAGGCGAATGAAGGAGCAGTACCTTAACAAACGGGCAATGAACCTCACGCGATTTTTCGTTCCCCTTCCTTGTCTTATTCTAGTCCTTACTTACACACACACACACACACACTTACATGCCACGCATGCCGGGAGACCGGACGGGAGCTTAGAGCTTGTCCCAGAGCTGGGGCAGTGACCCACTGTTGAGAGATACCTGGTTTGGTGGAAATCTCGTTAGCCGACTGTAGGTCGGCGCCGGATAACAGCATTTAGCGGGGGATGATCACCGCCACCTCCCGCGATAAAAACATGCACTAAACTTACGGAAATAATGGCCTTAACCGTTGACGCGCCCGAAATCACTAATCAATGAACCAACCTTGAAATTGCGCGAAGAATACCCTTCATCTTACGGCTTAAATGCCATCGATGACATCTCATTAATGTAGGACAGTTCGACAATCGCGGGAGATCAGACACATAGCGGGAAACTGTCAAACTCCCAACACCTCTTTCGTGCCTCGTGGTAGCTAAAATTAAATAAAAGAGTTAGGGCCCATTTACAGCGCAAACATTAACGTGCACACGAAGACGGAAACACAAGACTGGATATCTTACGGGCCCTAAGCAGGACGAAATCAAAGGACTTCCGTCTGATATTGAAATATTGAACACGTGTTTTAAAAATAAGGGCAAAACAAGCTACAACTTTTGCGATTAAGAAATGAAAATATTTTCATAAATAACTATTCTTTGCGACTGTACAAAAAGGTAGATAGTGTGCGTTGCTCTCCGCATGTGAAGTAGCTCATTTTTTAATACCCGTTAAAAAAGACAATTGCCAAGACGTTACCGTCTAAAAACTAGTACTTTACGCATGGAAATATAAGGAAGTAAACATACGTATCGTTTAGTAACGCTGCCGCACTTATAGCCTGCAATTTCCATTAATACACTGCCATTAACATAGCCATTAATACACTGTAATTTCTCGAGATATCAAACATTTATTTATTATAAAATTACAAAATTTTTCAAATATCAATTTTTATACAGTTATAGAAAAAATATTATTTATGTTTCATGAGCGAAGTAGGCGTTTTTTTTTTTCATGGTCTCGATTGGTTTCCCCTGAACCTACGATCTCGTTAAAAAAATCTGAATCGACCGTGAAAAAGACTCTGACTTCGCCACTGAATATAAAAATAACTATTATGAACTAATGCAAAATACTGTAAAAAATTAATTAGGGTGTGTATCCAGTGGAGCCCTCAAACACGTACTACATAACCTATAATAGGTGCTTAATCTTATAAGTTAATCCACCCCGCCTAATCATGTAGTACGTTTAACATAAACAAGCACGATAACTGTGAACGTAAACAGAAGACAAATTAGTTGTTTCAATAAAAGCATATCAATACAATGACAACTCAAAAAATAAATTCTGTGACAGTTATTGACGCCATTAGATCAATATGAAGCAAAAATATAAGAATGTTCTTTTGATGTGAGGTGTGTAAGCAACGAAGTGCGTTATTTGTGATATTAGTCTTGTGTCGTTCAACATTTTTCGTAATACTACCTAGTTACGCGAACAATTTATGTAATTCTGAAATATCTTTCCTTTGAATATCGGTACACATACACTTCAGCTTCACCTCCAATGTTTTGATTGTTCTTAATGAACGGCGGAAGGTTAATGGAGTCCGACCTGGAAGAGTGATTGTTCATTCCTCTGCTCGGCTGCATTAGTATGTCGACGTACAGTGTTACGGAAACACTGTAATGACAGTAAGTAAACTGGTTCTTAATATTTTATTCTTAGCGGATAAAGCGGATTCTTAATATTTTATTCTTAATACTCGGATTCTTAATATATTATTTTTACGTACTACGCCAGTGGACGAAATAATCAAACGATTATAGGTTTAAAGTTTCTTTTTATTTAGAACTTGCCTAGTAGACATTTTCAATACATGGAAATATTTTGAAAAGAATTTAAAGTGTCAGAAATGCCACATTCAGCTAGGAAAAAATAATTTGCATTCTGGTATGATTATCTAGTTTTAACCTTAATGTTTTCCACCAACTTTTTGCGTTTACATTACTTTACGTTTATATTTGATTGTGAGTGAACTTTAAGAAGGCTAACAGAATTCTGTATATTTTCAAATTTTGTAGTGATGAATTGATGAGCCTCAAGAAAAGGTAAAATGTCAAGGAAATTGTTCCTTTTTTATTAAGTCAGTTTATTGTTATGAAATGTAACATCTTTTATGACCTAATTGTATATAATTTTCAAAAACACTGTATACATTGTAACCAACCGCCTCACCGTACCGATTACTAAAGTAGATCTATCATTTGCCTACTTGTTTCGCGACGTGTGATTACACCGTCACGCATCCCTGGGAATATCTCAATTTACGGATAACCTTCCCTATTGGTAGTGGGTTCGTCTTTGTTAAACTACTGGTCAATTAACAAGCCAACACAATTTTTCAGTTTTAAATGACAAATAACATATATTCTATTGAATTAAAATCACTGTACAAATGAAATTCACAGATCCTACTATGTTTTCACTTTTCGTAAGATTATGGTAGCTAATTCCCTACCTAAACTGCAGTTTTTCACTAAAATAATAACTCAGATCCCTGTTTACAAGAAAACAAGCAATGAATACATATTTACACTTCACAAAAAATATCACACAGGAGACACACAAATCATAGTACAAATATTCATCCTGTAAAAGAAAAATACATACAAACAATACTTGAAATTCACTACTACCTTTTGAATCACTAATTACGTTACACTCAATGGTCACATTTGACCTTCGGCTTCTACATAGCCTTTCAACACAAAATTTTGTTTCATAACGTCTCACAAATGATTTGAAACATTAAAATATGACTCTAAATAAATAATTCTGTACAAAAACAACTTCTATCATAAACATAAACATAAAGAATTACTTTAATCTGATTCTTGTTACGACTGTCGAAAAGAAATAAAACCAATGGCTAGCAAGACCAATGTTCTCAGAAACTTGCCCGATCAACGTCTATTATTGAGAGAAGCCCACATTACAACGTTTTGGCTAGTATAATTATACTCCTATCTCAGAAGTTTTTTTCCAGACTGAAATTTAGTGAGTGTTCTTTCTGCTTTTATATGACTCACGACCGGCGAACTCCGCAAGTTGGTCCCGCGCTGTGTAGCTGGCCCGTCGCGCGACACTCGCGCCTCAAGGTCGTCGTTCTTTTGCAAGGTCCGTGCGTTGCCCGTCGCGTCGAAACTGGAGTGTTCCGAACACCGTCTCCCCGTCGTTCGGCGAAAATTCACCACAGCTTTCGCAGAGGCGATGGTCGCATCAGAATGCGAGTCCGAAACTCCAAGTTATGACTTCGTAATAGCAAAAGTCAAACTAGTTGTTGGATAATCCGTCTTTCTCATAACTCTCAAAATTCTATAATAGGATTTCCAAAGTGAAATTCCCAAAAATAAGAATAAAGAATATATGAAAAGTATGAAATATATTAAAGCTGTAACAAAGAAGAAACATGTCCTATGTTACAATAGTCCTCTTTTCTAGCAACAAGAATGCAGCAACGTGGTTTTACAGATTCATTTCGATCTATTGTCGCCGTTGTTCTTTCGTTCATTGCATTCTTGTTTAATATTCATTTACTAATTCCATGTAATCTCACGATATTCACAGTACGTAAATCCATGAAAAGTGCTCAGTCAATTACCTTTTATTAAAGCTTTTGTGTTCCGCAATCTTCGCGTGTCCCTCGTTGACTATGTGGTGTACTCGTAGGCAACCGTTCTCCTTGGCGTCTCGAGCCAGAAAGAGAGCGAGTTCTTTTGACGCAAGTTCACGCCACGTCCGTATTTCCACAAAAATTTCCTGATTGGCTATGGTCGGAGTGCGTTCAGAAATCCTTTCCTGACTTACGCCATCTCTTCGCCACTATAGGAACTACGTGTAGGGCCTAATGTCGGGTATTATTGCTTCCATTTTCCGTTGGTTATAAATGTGACCGACGACAAGCGGTTACAACATGTCTTTCTAGATGTAAAAATGTACTACAAACCCTGAAGATGACCAGGAACATTTGTCGAAACGTTGGTGCAAATGAATGTGAATTTTGATAATTTTTTTTTCTTCTTTTCTGCGAGTGGAACTACATCATGCGGCGTCTCTCGCACCCAAGCTTCCATCTTCTTCTATCTTGCCAATCATCATCTTCGATGTGACGATCTCTCATTGTCTGTCGCACACCGTCATACCACGTGAGTCTTGGTCTACCTCTCTTTCTGTGCATTGGCACCTGCCACCTCCAAGTTTTTAATGGCCATCTTTCCTCCGGCATTCTTCTAAGGTGACCATACCATTTTAACCTTCTCCCTTCTATTGTATCCATTATATCCGACATGACACCCATTTGCTGCTTTATATTTTCATTCCTGATTCTTTCCATTAACGTTACACTACAGCTGCGTCTCCAAAACTCCATTTCCATAGCCTTTAACTTTTTCTCATTACTTTTTGAGATCTCCCACAACTCAGCACCATACAGTGATATACTTTCCACAATTGCTTTATAAATTCTAATTTTCACTTTATTAGAAATATTTTTATTCCATATTATTGAATGCAATTGCCGAATAGCAGATTTTCCTTGCCGAATGCGATGTTTAATTTCCTCTTCACTGCCCCCTTGGTCTGTTAAAATTGTTCCTAAATACTTATACGTCTGACAACACTTAACAACCGAGCCATCCTCCATTACTAAATCTTTTCCTGTCCCTCCTATCACCATGTACTCTGTCTTCTTAAAATTGATTTTCAAGCCCCATTTTCCATATTCCTCATTTAATTTCCTTAACATATAATGTGCATCGTCTTCATCCTCTGTGAATATCACTTGGTCATCTGCAAAATTTAGTGAATATAACATATCGTCATTCAATTTTATTCCCATCCTTTCACATTTTATCTTCCAGTTTTTTAGAGCTTCTCCTAGATATATTTTGAAGAGAGTTGGTGCAATACAACACCCCTGTCTTAGCCCTTTATTTATTTTGATTTCTTTTGATATGCAATTTCCTAATTTGACATTAGCGATATTGTCCGTATATAACTCTCTAATGGCCTTAATATATACACTATTAATATGGTGGTTTTCCATGGCCATCCACAATTTTGAAAGGGGGACACTGTAGTACGCCTTTTACAAGTCAATATAGACTAGATGTGTCTCAAGGTTATGCGCCAGCCGCTTATCTGTAACTTGTCGGATGGTAAATACATTATCTGTGCAGGATCTACCAGCACGAAAACCACTCTGTTCTTCCATTTCATTTATTTCATTTTCCAATCTGTTTTTAATAATTTTAACATATATTTTACCAAGGGAACTCAGGACAGTTATACCACGGTAATTGGAGCAGTCCTCTTTATCTCCTTTTTTAAATATATTGGAGATGTAACCCACTTTAAAGACTTCAGGTATCACACGGCCCCTGAGACATGCATTAAATAATTCTGAAAGCTGTTCAAACAACACCGATGGAGCTGATTTTATTAGTTCTATATTTATCCCACCGGGTCCGGGAGCTTTACCGCTTTTGAAACTTTTCACCACTTTCTCAACTTCAGTTGCTGATATATCTTCTTCCGGATTGTCAGATGTATCTTTCAGCTGATATAGAGTGCGGTATTCTGCACGCTGTTCCTGCAAAAGTTCTTTGTAATACTTTGCCCAGGTTTCTATGCTTATAAGCTGCAAATGTCCATATCTCACTTCATTTGTTCTCAGTTGTTTCAACGCTTTCCATGCCTCCCGTGATCTTGAGCTTCCAATGGTGTTGCTGATTTCTTGACACTTGATGTCCCACATATCATTTTTGGCTTTTATAATCTCCTTTTTTACTTCTCTACATATTCGTGTGTAAGTTTTTCTGTCTTCTAGATCATGGGTCGTCACCCACTTTTGATAGGCGTTTTTCTTCTCCCGTACCCTTTCAGCAAATTTGTCATTCCACCAATACGTCCCGGTTCTCTGCTGCTTTCTTTCAATTTTCCCCAAACTTTCGTATGCCGCTTCATGTATGTACTTTGTTATATCTCTGTACATTGCTTTTGGGGAGGAGTCATCCACAATTTGCAACTTCCCACTGAGCCTTAGCTTATACAAGAACAGGATTGATGGGTCTTCTAGTAAACTCAGTTTGTACTTAATATCTTCGCCTTTTCTTCTAGAGTCTTGTTCTTTTATTTGATTTTTTACTTTTCCATTTTGGAAGGGGAAAAGACATTTGGCTCGCAAAAGGAAGTGGTCAGATCCGCACTCTGCACCTCTATAAACTCTACATTCCTCCACTCTGGTCTTATTACTCTGAGACCAGGTATATTTATGGATATTTTTGTGCTGAAAAAAACCATTCCATATCTTCAATTCATATTGCTCACACACATCTATCAGTCTTTCCCCATTCCCGTTCTTTACATCTTCTCCAAATTTCCCTACAATATTTCTTCCATATTGTCTTCCTACTTTTCCATTAAAGTCGCCCATTAAATATATTTCCTTCCTGTTTCCAATTTGGTCCAGAAGGTTCGTTAAGTTGGTAAAAAATTCAAATTTTTCGGTATCAGTTGCACTGTCCGTCGGCGCATAGGCGGCAATTACGATCATATCGTACCCTTTCAGACGCAGATCAACTCGTAGTAGGTTTTCATTTATAGCATCCCATTTTTTTATATGATGTTTTAAAGATTTTCGTATGGCAATGGATACTCCTTTCTTTGCTCTGTTTTCTTTATTTACTCCGCTGTATATGTGAACGTAATTTTGAATCTCTTCCAAAATTTTGATAATTGTTTTTTATATTTCATAACAATAAACTGTCTTAATAAAAAAACTGACTATTTTCTCGGTAAAAAACAAGACAGTATACAAAAATAAAATCAAGAAAAAGTTAAAACAACTGTCGCCACGCCCCTTACTTCCGGAAGAGGCCCTGTCGGAGCCGGTCTGGGACCTGCCTCGCCGGACAGGTGGCCACTGGCCTTGTCCTCACTTCGCCACCTGGGCGCTCCTCTCCCTTCCTTTTCCCCGACTTCGCTCCCTCCTCCCAGGAAGCGCGCCCATCTGCATATTCAGAAGTGACCGTCCGCACCGCCTCCGCCGCCACCGCTGCCGGGAGCGCGCCTCGCGCATACATTAGCGGAGATTTATGGGCGCTACGGCGCCTTGATGCGTGATCGCCCGCCACGCCCCCTCCCCTCTCCCGTCCCCGCCCCCTCACGCGGTGGCGACGTGTCGCGACGCGGGCTCCTCTGAATGACCAGAGAAGGACGTCGTTTTTGTTTTTCTACTCCCATTGTATAATGCTGTCATTTGATGGCTGCAATCCGTTGCATAATGATGCTCATTATGATACAGATTTTATTATGATACAGGTTCTTGACCAATCACAGACAAGTTTACAAACCAAGTATTTTCCACTTCATTAATCATTAATAATCGTTCTAGTAAATGGTTTGTTCGATCGTGTACATTAAAGTTGAATTTAATATTATATTATGTTTGTCAGTGTTAACTTATTTTATTATCGGTAATATTTATGTGGAATATTATTTAAAATCAATTGGATCGTAATTTTATTTTGATCCTATTTGACTAGCGCAGTGGTAGTGGTAGAGGGAACATTTGACTGACTTTTTTTTTTTTTTTTTTAATTTGTTGCGTCTCCACCTTGACGCAACGCGTCTCCAAGCCCCGTTAAGTGGCGTTGAGCGCTTTAGCTCTGGGGAGTAATCCTTCATTAAAGTGCTTTTTACTTTTAATCTTTGTGAAGTCTCGTCACGTCGCTGTCAGTCATTGCCTTTTATCCCTTCGGCCAGGGGCTCGACGACATTCAGTCCCGGGGTTCCTGGCCGGTCACCCAACCACGAACCCGCGAGTCTCGAATGCGCTTAACCTTCGTGACTTCACGGAGCGTAGTAAACGCATTCGGCTAGCGCCGCCGGCTAAGATCAGAACGCAAGTTCTTGTATGTTATATGTTGCTGCTGTGTGTTTGTCCTTAAAAACCGATTAATTCTTTAGTTTGAAATTTATAGTGAATCAGAGGATGAGTTGGCGCCTCCAGAAATAAGAGAAAAGGGGAAAATGGTGACATTGGAATTATTGCAGCAACTTTTGTACTCTCTCGTAGGCGGGCTGGTAAACCAAAGCCACCTGCGGAAGGTAGGGTAGCTGTCCGCTAGGTGGCCTTCGTTGAATCCTGCATGTCAACTGCGATGAAACGATGCATTGTAAAAGTTTAACTTATAAAAGTCATAGAAAAAGTACCGTATGAAACTCGATGTAATGGGTATTCATACACTCGAGTGAAGTTTACGATACTCGTGTATTAATGACCATCATTACATCGTCGTTTCATAATATACTATTATGCGCGCGCCTTTGCTGCCTTCCGACGCGATTCGCCCTTGTTTGTTCTTCTGTTTCTGCGACCCGTGGTGTAGGGGTCAGACTGCTTGCCCTTTACCACAGGCGCCCGGGTTTTAACCCTGGCAGTTCTTTGTGAAATTTGTTATTGTCAAAGAAGGTTCGTGGCAGGTGGTCTCGAGGTTCTTCTGTACCTCTCATTTCATCACTTTCTCATCGTCATATTATATCCATTAGTACGTTTCCATCAAGTGCATTTTCTCTTTTACAGGTACAGTCATGCGACTTTACACATTGGTACTAGTATAAAACATCCCGTACTGTTCTTCTGTTTCTGAAATGTTGTGACTCCTGGAGAACAAATGAGATCGGTCTGAGGAGAAATGTTACCAACCAAGAATTGATGTAAGGTGAGTCATTTGCCACATGAAACTAACAATATGAAATATCAATATCATTCAAAATTGTTTCATTGTCAAAGTATAATCATTACATGCCTTATTCTGTACACCCATGAAGTATAATAATGCGGGATTCTGTAGATGAACTCTAAGTGTGATAATACTCATTACTCGGAAATTCTCAAAACGAATATTTCTGATAGGCTCAAAAACAATATCCTTGCAAAGATAAATGTGAACTAAAGGTTTCGAAGATTTAATAAAGCAGAAGGAAAGTTCTAAATTCTTAAACCGCTCAGTGAATATACGTAGTTGCTAGCGGTTTCCTCGTGAGTTGACGTTCAGCTGTTCTGCTGCCACATGCACGAATGTTTGCTGCCTTCGCGGCCTCACACAATCGTTCCAGCCGTCACATATACCACTATCAGCGATCATTGTTTGTCAAGGCTGCTTATAAGATCCGCGTTAGCTCATATAATCCGGGTTAATTTACCATTGTCCCCTCCTTGGCAACGACACTGACTGCACAGCGTATTTCTCGTGGCGCACGCCTACCGCATATTAACAGATTACATCGACAAGAAAGTAAATTATGTTGCAAGAGTTGATATGGTCATTTTTCTTTAGACAATACGTCACACTAGATCGTGCCGGAGTTTTACAGCCACTGTTTGCAGTGAAATATTTAAACGTTTTCGATGTTTCCCGAAGTTAATTATCGACGCCGTAGGAAGAAGTTAACAAAATTCGAACATTATCTCCAAACTCCTAACGAAATCGTTTATATTTTTTATTACCTCTCTCGCCAGTCTCAGATTTGAGTTTTAGACCACGGACCACTAAATAACGAAGTTTAGTCAAAATAATTTCATGAACATTCAATAGATTTTCAAATGACTTTTCAATCTTTCTCTCCCTTTTCTCTCTCTCCGCTTCTCTCACTCCCTCTCTCTCTCTCTCTCTCTCTCTCTCTCTCTCTCTCTCTCTCTCTCGCTTGCTCGTTGGCTAGCTCATGCGAGAGTATTCTGGGTTTGAAAAGAAAATAGCTGTGAAGAAGAATACATTATCATTTTGTTCTACATTCTAATTTCTACACTAATGTGTATGCTTTGCTTTCATGTCCAATAAAATACTGAATTTTGAACGTAGTATTGCTTAGTAAATAGTTTTAAAGTTCTTCTCAAATTCCAAAATGCTGAAAGTAAATTGAGATGTTTTGAAATTTCTTATAAACATGGGAGAAAAGTGGACTTGCTTTCCACCGAAATTCTTTTTGTCCACTGCCATTCTACTTCGACTGCTACGGACTAGTGTGAACTATCAGGAAGTAAAGCTGACCATCCTCCTGCGACCCTTGAGTTAAGAAAATTCTCTCCAAGGTTTCGACGATTTCAAGCAGCAACTAATTGGCTGTAGTTGAAATGACTCTCGAGTATCCCACGTGCAATCATATAGCTAGTAAGTGGAACAAGAGAACGATTGTGTAATCGAGTGAACACAGTCCAACGCATCTACGACCAACGGAAACAATTATATGTACAAGAACGTCATGTTGTAGAATATGACAAAGATAATACAATAAACTTTTATTATAAAATAATTTTTGAAACATAATTATACTTATTAATGAATTAGCTTTTATCTTTTTATTTCTTCTGATAGATGGAATATTTTACAAAGCCGCATTAGTGGGTATTAATTGCATCAGAGCACGAAGTTTAGATATTTATAAAAGCTCCTGATTTTCAGATTCCGATAAAAATAAATTAAGTGCGCTGCAAAAAAGTTGCAAATTTTGGAATGATTTTTCTTTCAATTTACCTATCAAATGTTTTGTCCAGAGAATGTAGGTGAGGCATGTGAAAACAATTTTCTACATAGCGAAGATGGAACGATATTTTCGCATTTTAATATTCTATACCCTCCATTTAATAATTGATTTTGCAATTATTTAATCTGAGTTACACACAGGTAAGATTCATAGCTATTTCATGACTTCTATGTCTGTTAAGGTAATTCTGCCGCATACGGCAACCCACGCATGTGAGCAATGCGCGCTGCACGCGGGCCGGATAACTCACAAAAAGGGGGGAAAACACCGTCACACAGAAGTGTGTCGGTAATCAGCTGACAGGTGTGCGCGTTAAATTTATAAATGATGGGCGCCAAACGGGCACTTACCTGTCACCTGGCACCGGCATATGAGAACCTCAGGGATGAGCACTCTTGAATGAGGGCATGCACTGGGTTGCTACTATTACAATAATTACAAATTTATGTCACAGCTTAAGTGTCAATCGCCTGAATGGCGAGAACACGTTTATGGGGAGGGACCTGTGAAATTTGATGAAATTTGATGAAAACTTCAATATTTTGTTTTTATCACTATAAATAAGATCACACTTTATAGATTCTTGTCGCTGAGTTTCATTCCTCTCAGATGAATTTAAATGCCCGAAACTATGATTTAAATGCCCATGCGCGCAATGTGCCACGCCCCCTTTTTACGCACTCTTTGTTCTTTTTCAAATATTACCACAATAATATTTGAATTTCCCGTTTTTTTGAGGGAACTTCTTGTAGAATCCTTGAAGAACATCTGAATGCTGTAAATCAGTTTGGGAAACATAATATTGTTACAGTGAGCGTCTTTCTTGAATAGTGTGTCCCGGTGTTAGTCCTCGTGTTTGGGTGTAGAAGTATTCTTGTAGAAGTTTCATTAGCGTTTTGTGATTTATATTTTATTATCATTTTTAGTTAGTTATTACGTGTTTTCCTTCAGCATTTATTCAGTTTTTTTCGTTATAGTAATCGTAAGTTCTATCGTTAATAGTTTTTTTAGTGAAATAGGTTTAGGTTAGGTCGTAGTAGTTTTAGTTATTTTTATAGGATTAATAGTTTTTTCATTTACTGTATATTATTCAAAGATACTTTTAAATATGGATAAAGTTCTGTCTAAGAAGCCTAATTCTGATGAAATATTACAAAGATGTACTAGGGGGAAGAGCCAAAATGCTAATGAATCACTCCACAGTGTGGTTTGGTCAAAATGTCCAAAAGAAACATTTGTGTCAAAAAAAAGTTGGACTATTGCATCACAGAAGCTATTTGTGAGTTCAACATGGGATGCCAAATTACACAAAATGTTAAAGCTTCAATTATAGGAAGTCCATCAAGAGAAGTATCACACAAAATAAGTGTAAAACGTGACCAACGCAGGCTCAAACGCAGTGTGGAAGCTAATAAACCAACTAATAAATGTTGCAGGAAAAAACTTAAGTTAACAAAAATTAGGAAAGAACAATGCCAAAAGGCAGTAGAAGGCCCCACATATGCTGCTGGAAGTTTTTAGGGAAAGTGAGACCCACAATATTCATGTATATCTTTAAATTCATTTTTCCGAAACTTTGTTTTTCCAGCAAATTAGAGTTTTTAAAAAAATCCCTTTGGCCACAAGTTTTTGAATATTCTGTTGAAATTTTTACAGTAGCTTAATATATTAATGAAGAATAAAGTTTGCTTGTCAGAGAGCCCAGATTAATTTAGTTTTCCTTCTGTGGTCATATAAACATTTAAAAAGAAAAAAAATTGAGAATATTTGCATTCCAAACATTCAACATTTTTTAAATAAAAAACCGTTCATGATATTTATGTAATATAAGCAACTTTTCTTTTCACAGATCTCAAGATTATGTGGTACAAATTTGAAAGTGATCAACAAAAATTTGCTCCAATTGGAGCGTTTTATAACGAACTTTGCAAAAATGTACAAAAACATTAAAAAAAACAAAAACTTTTAGGTAAAATGCAAAATAAATTGGTGAAATTGTTACTATTAATATGTTCATTATGTGGTAAAATTTTGAGATTTGAAAAAAATTCCTTTGAGAAATCAAATTTTCACAGGTCCCTCCCCTTATTGTTTTTTTTTTATACACTTTGGTCGGAAAGTCTCTCTTAAATTAAACTCTATTATTATTTTTTTGTTACATTAGATGACTCTTTTTTTAATGTCTTTATAATTAATACAAAATGATAGTCGTTGAGTCTACCTCTTTCGATGATTGCACATCTGAAGTCGTCCTCAAAATAAACGCTGCCGCGAACCGCGTCGTAGCAGGGCGCAGCCAGCCGGAGGCAGCAATCCTTCGCCGATCTGCCGCCCGAAGTCAGGAGGTGGATGAAAAGGCTCCGATCGGTGGGAATCGGGGGGGGGGCGTCACACGCCGCCCCTACTCCGTACCGGTTCAGCCTTAATAACTCGGCTGCACAATCGATCCTTACGGATCGACGCCGGCCCGTTGAAATGGAATAAATTCCAGTTTTGTGCTTTCAAACGGGGCCGCCTGCACTCCGTTGGTCGACCAACTCTAACTGCTGGCTCCAACTACCTCTCCTCAACACAGCAGTCTCTTTCCTATGCCGTTCTCTCGCCTTCTATCTGTGTTCTCTTGAAAAATCTCATCTCTCGAGCTTCCTGCGTCGCATCCCCACTCTCTTTTCTAATTTTGCACATCGCTCCTTCACGTGATCGGAATTTTGAATGTTATTGGTCGAAATCTCAGTTTCTCGAATATTCGACGCGAGTCGGAAGCCGATAGGGCATTTTCTAACAAACGTTATTTTCTGGGCGCCTGATTGGTGGTCTTTGTTGTGCGTGTGTCTTGGCCAGTACACCAGAAATGAACAAAGCAGTCCTTTCTGCTGTCTCCGTGATGATTATATAATTCCTATGGGATTACTTAGACAGTAGCCGGGATCTCTATAATTCGCTCGTTCCGGTGTCTATTGTAACGTGGGCGGGCAGCCGCCCGCTCTTTGCCTGAAGGGCTGTCCCCGGGAGACACTCCCACCCTAGTCGTAAATCTTTGATTAGAACGACAGGCACGTGTTCGCGCGTCTTGCGCTGAGCCGTGTCAAATCAGGGACTGTCCTAATCGGCGTGACCGAGGGGTGAGTTTGGGTCCGGCCACCAGCAATGGCCTCATTGCATTGACCCCCCGTAAATTGAGATTGAAAAAGTATGGAACATGTATTTTCAATCTAAAAGAAAGGGCGATGAACACTTGATAGGATCGCTAAATTGATAAACAAAGACGTAATCAAACCAGGGACTTGAAGAATGGAACAGATCAGAAATATTTTCTTATGATGAAAACTATAAAATAAACTTGCGAGAACACGTATGAAAATTAAAATATTCAGAGATGCTAATGAATCAACGACATGGATTATTACTAATTCGTTTCACTAACCCGAAGTATTTAGTTACCTTAACTCAATAAACGTAATGTTTGACGAATTACAAGTAAATATCATTGTCAATATTTGAGGAACAAAATTGCGCTAACTTAGTCTACTAGAGTGAGGTGACATATTATGCCAAAAACGACAAAAGTGATCATTAATGCTAATTAAGAGAAAACAAAATTATCTAATCCACTAACTCATATTTAGGAGTAACCAATCAAAACAAACTTAAGAAGACTAATGAAACAGGACAACGACATATAATCTACTGATCGTTAAACACTACTGCAAAGTAATTAAGTGAAAAGTTTTATGCAAGCAAGATCGAATAGAAGTGGGAACCGTATAATTGGGTGGCACTTCGATTTGTTAAAATAAAGGTACAAGTAGCAAAACAAGGCAAATTTAATAAATGGGATTTTTGATTCATCTTAAGAGTTTAAAAATGTTGTATAAGGTAAACTACTTATCGATGGCTAATACAATATTTCAATCACATGGTGTTAACTAAGTTTCAATGAATAGTAATGTGACAAGTGACTGGTAAAATGAATGAAACGATTCTTTATTTATTAATTTTTTTTAAACGAATAACTTAAAATATTCAACATTTAAGGTTTCTGATGTCGATTGTTAGCTAGTTCGATAGATAAAACAAAGGCTAGAGTTTTCTTCACCCTCAACAATAATTCAATTAGTAAATTTCTCAATTCTTGTTCTTTCTTTCCCTCAATAACGACTCAAGTAGACCAATAAATGATTTATAATCACTCTCTCTCTCTCTCTCTCTCTCTCTCTCTCTCTCTCTCTCTCTCTTATAACAACTTATTCAACGCCGTACTTCTATAGCAATCTGCAATCCGAACCAGTGAAGTAGTAGCGGTACCAAGAATTTAATTAATGTTAAATGTACGTGCCAGAGGTAACCGGGGGAATCGACACAAATGTAAATTAAATTAATGTTAACCTAATCAGAGCGACATAAATGAGGCCTATTTTCTTTCTAGCCATTGAATCGGTCTATTCTCTGAAAGGAACGAGGTTATAAAAATTGTGAGGTCCCACCTCGGAACCATCTGAACCACGCAATTTGCATGAATTGGGCGCTATAAGCTTAATAACCTGGTAAGGACCTACAAAAAGGGGAAAAAATTTACTTATGAGACCTTCAGGTTGATTAGATACTCTGAGAGCTTTGATCAAAACTTTGTCACCAACTTGAAATAGATGAGTTTTACTTTTCTGGTACTGTTTTCTTGCCTTACCGGCTTTGGTTAAATTTGAAAGAATAATCTGGCACCTATCTTCAGGGGTAATATGAAGTTGGGTGGTTAGTTTCGCCAACGTAGGGAACAAAGGTTTTGGCTTTTTATTAAATTGGGCCTCGAAAGGTGTGAATCTGGACGATTCATGGGGGATGTGGTTAAGCCACATATTAATTTTTGGTAATAGATCAGGCCAACAGGAGTGTTTATGTGACACATAAACACGAAACAAACGTGAAAGTTCTTTCATGATTCTTTCGCTTGGGTTTGATCTAGGTGACATAATAGAACAGAAAATGGTCTGTACACCTAGATCATTCAGCGATTGCTGCCACAGATCACTCGTAAACTGCGTGCCGTTGTCACTAAGAACACGCTGGTAGGTTCCACATTCTTTGAAGAAACCTTTCACTAAGTGTTTAAGACAATTTTTTGCAGTAGGTTTAACAACAGGAAAACACTTTACATATTTGGTGAACACATCAATAACTAATATTTAACTTATAATTATGGTTAAGAATTTCGTTCCCTTCTATTCTGAACCGGGCCGGTTTAACGACCTTTGCGAAGAGTATGGAGGGTCCGGGGGCTGAGAGGCCGGTAGGGGTGCGCTTTGACCTTGAGCGCCATTGTAATGTGCCTGGTGAAATCCGGGCGAGGGAGCGGTGGAGTGTTCGTGGCCTTGGGGCGGGCGTGAGGAATAACCTCGAAATTGGTTGGTATTACCATTCCGTGGGCGTGATGAGTTTTGATAAGAAGCGAATTGCAAGTTAGTTTGGTCAAATTCGCCCAATAAAATCTGAAATTGATCAAGGTCCCTAACATAACTAGTTTTAAGGAGATTCTGAATGGCGTACGGATAATGGCGTGTTAAAAGCCACATAATCTCATCCTCAGGTGGAGTCGGTTCACATTGCTTAAGCTGAGCAATGTGGGATACTGCATAGTCACGCATAGATAAATTACCATTTTGATCCCATTTTCCTTTCGCCAAATACATTTTAAAGTTATATTGAGTATTTATGTCCCAAAAACGATCAATGAATTTACTTCGAAACTCCCGGTAATTTGACGGCAGTGGGATAATTGTTTGATACCACTCCTGAGCGTGATCAATTAACATCTGAGAGATCAGTTTCGGTTTCGAAGACTCAGGAATATGTTGTGCCAAAGCAAAATCATTTTCAACATTACGTAAAAACGTCATGGGCTGTTCGCGACGATTGCCTGAAAAATTTAAATTAGGGGGAATTGATAGGGCATTGGACTAATTGGAAAAGCTGGTACAGTCTTTTCTGCCACTTTGTTTTGTAACTCTTCTATTTTAGATTCTACTTCCTTCCGTTCCAATAGCGATTGTTGGTGCAGAATTACTGTTGCTTTTTCTATTTTATTATTCACGATCTCGTGAAAACCTTCAATCTTATTATCTACTCCCTGTAATTTAATCTTGACTTCGCTTTTGAGGTTTGAGATTTCAGTTACAGTATCTTTAACTTTATCACGTGCCCATTGTTTTAAGGTTTTTTGACTTTCTGTAACACATTCAATATCTTTGTTAACGCTTTCTTTAAAGTGAGCGATTTGTTTAATAGTGTCTGGTTGAACTGATTCGCATTTCTTTATCTGGCCTGATAGTTGTTCTTTAAGTACAGACACCTGGAGCGAATTGGCGTTAACAGCAGAAGCAAGAGAAGCAATTTCAGAATTCTGTTCTTCGACTTTTGTGTTGACGGAGTTGAGTTGTTGACAAACTTCACTTTGAAATTGGGTGAAAACAGTGCGTTGTTCATTTAATTTAGTCTCAAGAGATAGAAATTTAGAATCAAAATCTTTACGCTGTTCATCGAATTTACAGTTCAAAGAATCAAATTTTGCATTTTGTCTATCTAATTTAGTATTTTGTTCAAGTCTCATTTCATCAGTTTTAGTATTTTGCTCATGTCTCATTTCATCAAGTTTAGTATTTTGCTCATGTCTCATTTCATCAATTTTAGACATTAAGCTGGTAAATAAAAGAGTCGTCTGGTCAGTAGTTACCGTTAGCGTGGACTGAGCGAGAGGCGAAACGGTTGAGGGTTGGCTCTACCACCTCCGTAAAGTTAGAATCGCAAAGTTTTCAAAAATTATTGAAACTAGGCTCAAAATTTGTCGCTTTTTTGTCGCTAATTTGTTACGCAAAAAAAAAATTGTCGCTCTTCATTTGACCCTGGTATTAAGATTCGGCTAACTTGATATCAACTTAGCATCGCAAACGCAAGAAAACCGACTAATTACAGACATAAATAAAAAATAACAACATAGGAATTTGTCGCTTTTTTGTCGCTCCAGACTTAACAAAAAACAAATTTTGTCGCTCTTCAAATATTACCAGAAATGCAATTTTTTCGCAAACACGTGCCGAAAGTCGTGTCAAGTTAGCATCGCAAACGCAAGAAAACCGACTAATTACAGACATAAATAAAAAATAACAACATAGGAATTTGTCGCTTTTTTGTCGCTCCAGACTTTACAAAAAACAAATTTTGTCGCTCTTCAAATATTACCAGAAATGCAATTTTTTCGCAAACACGTGCCGAAAGTTGTGTTAAGTTAGCATCGTAAATGCAAGAAAACCGACTAATTACAGATATAAATAAAAAATAACAACATAGGAATTTGTCACTTTTTTGTCGCTCCAGACAAAAGTTTTAATACCGGGCGATGGCGGTATTCCTCCAGCGCCGACCTACAGACGGTTTGCGGAAGATTTCTTCTTCCTGACATCTCCCCCCGGAAGTGCCCCGTCCCACACGGAACAAGCCCGACTGGAATCCCGACATACACAGTATTGAAGTGAATTTAAGTGTGTATGTGTATGCGTGTGCAAGAGAAAGGATAGGACAAGGAAGAGGAAGGAAAGTTCGGGCGCTGTCCGTCGCCCGTTGGAATTGATTGATTGTTAGTGATTCCGGACGCGTTAACTACAGAGGTCATTAGTCCCATAAGTGTAGTGCATGTTTTCAATCGGGCGGTGGCGGTGATCTTCTCCCATTGGATGGCGAGATCCGACACCGAGCTATCATCGACTAGCGGGGTTTTCCCCAACCAGGTATCCACCATCAGCGGGTCACTGCCCCAACCGAGATGAGATCTAAGTCGCCGACCGGTCTCCCGTCATGTGTGGTAGTGTAGTGGATGTTAGTGTAAGTGGATGTTAGTGTAAGTATGTGTTTGAAGAACGGGTGAGGATAGGACAAGGAAGGGGAAGGAAAGATCGCGCGCGGTCCGTGTCCCGTTTGTTAGGGTTCTGGTCCGGCATTCGCTTGTGTGGATCGGAGAACTACCGATCAGAGCAATCGGTCACTAGAATTTTCCTCCTTACAGCGACTGAATTCAATCTAGCTTACAAGCTAGTGTCGAAAAACCTGTCACTGTCAGGGCTCGAACCTAGGACCTCCCGGTCAGAGGAACTGCAGTGACATCAGTTGATGCACTGAGCCATCTCTCCCGGTCGTCCATTGGGTATTACTCGTATATTCGTCTGATATGGGGCGGAGAAACACGAAAACTATCGATGACAGAAAGCGGCTGAATTCGACCGGGTTATGAAGCTAGGCAATTTTGGCTTATCCAGGCTCGAGCCACGTGACCATTTTATCCGAGTTTCAGCAAAGGTCTTTCCGAGTATACTGAAGCGTTTGTGGCCTCAAATAGACGGGAATGCCCCCCATGGAGCTAAGTAATGTCATTAATTCTTCACTTGTAGTGTTCACAGGCTTCTTCATTCTCCTTCGCAAAAGCATTCGTGAACTCCAGCAGCCCCCCCCTACTCGTACCACCGCTTCTCGCCACCACCATTGCCTCCTTTCCCACCCCCTTAAAGTCCCTGTCTCCAATGCCCCTGCTGCTGCCATTACTGCCCCCGCCAAAACTGACTTCTCCGTCCCTCTGACTCCATCGCTGCTAATGTTACAGCTTCCGTCTCCATTTCTGCTCCGACCTCGCCCCGTCCCCTTCAGCCGCAAACGTTACCGCCCCCTCCATCGCATTCGTTTCCCCCATCCCCCCTACTATCGCCGTCACCACTTGGCGTTCACTGCAACCGCTTTCGCTTCTGCCATTCGCTTTCTCCACTGGCTCGTCTTCATCTCACTGCCACTCAGCTCCCTGTCTTTGTCCCAACCCGCAACTTCACCACCGTTCCCCGCCTCTACCCCTCGCGGTAACCCGTCCGGCCCACCACCTTGGCCATTCATTTCCGTCCTCGTCCAGCTCCCGTCTCAGCCAGCTCCATCACCATCTATAACGCACACGTCACCGCCTCCGTTCACCACCTTTGCTGCCTTCGCCCTAACATCCTACCACACCTAAGCCAGCAGTAAGCAGCCGACGCCCTGCTACAGCCACCTTTACAGCCATTTCGACCGCCCGTGCCTCCACCACCGACTCCGCCATTTCCACATTAACTGCATTTGCTACCTTCTCCTGCCCCCCTCTCCCATTCCCCGAAACCATCGCCTCCTCTGCCTACCCACGACCCACTTCGCTCTCACCGCAAGAGGCCTCACTACCTACCCAACATCCCCTAATCATCCCAGCCACCCCACAATCACACTACTCCCATCCTCAGTTCGCTCCGAGCAGTGGTAGGGTACACATCGCGCTCCGCTCTGCTCAGTATCAGCGAAAGTGAAATACTTTTTCGACAAGTCTGTTCAATTTACATGTCTAAAGTATTAGTGCCAGTGTGAAGTGTTGTGTACAGTGCGCCGCACAAAGCAAATCTAATTTATCCAATAATTAGTGGCAGTGCAGCGCCGCCCAGCCCTGGCTTAGGCCAGTGCATCGTCGAGGCCATGGCGGCCGTGTACGGCACGAACGACATAGACACATCCCCTAGCCCAACACAGTATCATCAAGAGGACGATCTAGAATTGGAAAAACGGCAGTTTCCGTGACCAGTAGCTTACTGCGTCCGACCATAACGTGGCTCGCGGAGGCTATCAACCGGGAACTAAAATACCACTCTAAAGCAATGCCTGTAATGGCATACCCGAGGTTAGTAACCATGACTTAGACAGCGGCCTCGCCCTAGGCCAAAATGCCCGAATGCCCCCGGTAACGGTAGCAGCAATGCAAAACTCACAAACAACAGTGGAAAAAGAAGTTTTAACGATACCAGTGATGAATCATTACCGAACAAAAAATCATCAAATAACACAGACTATGTTTATTCAGTGCCGACTGGAAACAGATACGCACCACTAGAGAAACTAATTAATGAACCAAGGTTCACCTACATTAACGACACTCGTAATCAAGAAAACGAAAATGTCAAAATTCCTCCTATCTATGTTAACGATATAGAAAGCATTTCTGAATTCAACAGAGAAATAAAATCTAAAATAACTAATCAGTTCACATCAGATATTAAAAACAACCGAATCAAAATAATGTTCAGAACCATTGCCGATTTCAGAAAGGCTATCAAATATTTAATCAATACCAGTAGGAGATTTCACACGTATAAGGACCCCGCTAACAAGTTTTCTATCGTGTTTAAAAACCTACATACATCAATAACCCAAGAAGAAATATATGAAGACTTGAAGGAAAAGTGTTCATCATTAATTAGTGTCACACGACTGTATAAAAACAACTTCTCCATACCTGTTGTTGCCGCGGAATTGGACTGTCGACACAGTATGAATCAGTGCTTCAAATTGAACAAATTTGTAATTTGAGTGTTAAACCTGAACAAAGACGAAAAAACTAAGGCCCTGTTCAATGTCTGCGCTGTCTGGACTTTGGACACACTAAAAATAACTGCAACCACACAATCGCGTGTATTTACTGGGCTGAAAATCACTACTCAGTAAATTGTCCCCAGCGGGAACAAGTACTGATATGTAAGAAATGCAAGGGCTTCCACCGCGGAGATACTCGAACCGAGGAATGTCCCTTCTACAAGAAACTTATAGAATCCCCCCCCCCCCACAACAAATACACATGCAAGGAATCTCAAAACTAAATCGAACAATGCAGGCCTCCTGCACCCCGATTCTCCACCAAACAATACTTCCCAACTCTCCAATCAATCAAATTCCAAACTTCACTATATGAATGATCCGCCTAGAACAAATCCAAATACCCATTTCAATCAAAACCCCGGGCAATCAACTCATATTCCTAATCAAAGTAATAATTCATTAATGCACTCGCTAATTAATTCAATCACAGCCTATATAATCAATATAATAAATACTATTATTCCATTAATCATAAGCAACAAACAAAATTCATTCTCAGCGTATTTTAATAATCACAATAGCAGTATAACGCCTTAGCAATATAAATCTACTAGACGGGAATGCAAATGGCATAACCAATAAAAAAACGAACTTAACTATTTCCTAAAAGCTAAACAAATCAAAATAGCCTGCATAACTGAAACCCATCTGAAAATCAATAAAGTTTTCAACATACCAGGTTACAATACAATCAGAACCGACAGACTTAACAGTAATGGAGGAGGAGTCTTAATACTTATCGAAAAATCTCTCCCATACATTCAAGTGAACCTTCCTAATACGCCCGGATTAGAAACAACAGCAATCAAATTCCCATTAAATAATAGACTTATAACAGTAATAGCAGCATACAAATCACCACACATAAAAATAGAAGTCACAAGTATAGAATCTTTATTTCAACTGAACACCCCCACCATTCTCATTGGAGATTTAAACGCAAAAAACATCAGTTGGGGCTGTAGAATTACAAATAATGCCAGCCGACACTTATTAAAACTAATAACTGACCTAAATTTAAAAACCTTAATCCCACCAGAACCAACATATTATCCATACGACACGAACAAACATCCAGACTTTTTGGATATCGCAATTACGAACACACAAACCATATACTACTCAACACCTCTATTTGAACTGGATTCCGACCACTTACCAAACGTCATCTCTACACACGCCCCGCCCACACCCCCACCCCCACCTACCCACATATTAAACACGAACAACATAAACTGGAAGGAATTCAGGAAAATAATAACAAATAAAACCCTCAATTTTAAAAATCTTAACACCCCATTAGAAATAGAAAGGGAAATTTCATACTTACACGATATAATTACCAACACTATTAAATATTTACAAGCCAATAGACCCCTCATCACTCACAAAACGCTTAACAAATTACTGCCAGAAAAAATACTAACAATAACCAACACTAGGAACAGAACCAGAAGATTATGGACCAAACTCAGAAACTCACACTTAAAGAAAGAATTGAACATTTTAAATTCAATAACAAAAAAAGCAATAAACGACTTTCATAGCTCAACCTACAACAAACTAATAAAATCATTAAGCATAACCAATAATTCTCTCTGGCAGTTCACTAAAAAATCCTAAAAAAGAAAAATAGCATCCCACCTCTAAATATGTCAATGGGGAAAAAATTCGCCCCTTTTGACAAAGCCGAAGCATTGGCCAATGATTTTGAAACAACATTCACGCTCAACAACACACCAACTCATTCCGATCATGCGATGATATTACAAACAGTTTCAGCCCCGAACTATGATGTACCACAGAAGATAAAATTGATATCCCCAAATGAAGTGAAAAACATAATTAAAAAACTTCCACAAAAAAAGCCCCTGGTCACGATAAAATCAGTAATAAGATCCTAAAAAACCTCCCATCCTCAACTATAGCCTATATAAACAACGTATATAACTCAATAATAAGAATTGGATATTACCCTATAGTATGGAAAAACTCAATCATAATACCTATTCCAAAACCATATAAAAATCATAGCAGTGTAGAAAACTACAGACCGATAAGTTTACTAACCATACTTTCAAAAATTCTCGAGAAACTAATTCTAAAAAGGTTAAATAGCTACCTTCAATCAACCCAAATTATTCCATTACACCAGTATGGCTTTATAAGTCATGTATCAACTGCACACCAACTACTCAGACTCTCAGAAAATATCCACACAGCGTTTCAAAACAAACATCACACACATTAGTTTCATTTCTTGACATTTCACAGGCGTTTGATCGAGTATGGCACGAAGGACTATTATACAAACTCCGAACAATGGGAACACCAATCTACTTAGTAAACTTCATCAAAAGTTTTCTAACTGATAGATCCTTTACAGTTTCCGTAGAAAATCACATCTCCAACCCCCGAAAAATAATAGCAGGCCTTCCACAAGGTTCACCACTCTCACCTACACTATTCAACATATACACAGCTGACATACCCACTACAATACACACCCAATTAGCACAATTCGCGGACGATACCGCAATCTACAAGTCCAGCCACTCACGTAAGACCATTATCGATAGGATACAAAATCACCTAAATGAAATAGACCAGTGGTCAACATTGTGGAAAATCAAACTCAACCCAACTAAATCAACTGTCAAAATATTCTCACTAAGACCATTTTCTCACCCGCCACCATTATACATTAACAAACACACAATTCGACACAAGACTCAACTGGAAAACACACATAACACTAAAACAACAACAAGCAAAAATAAAAGTAGCCGAACTAAAATTCCTTATCAACTTCAAAAGCCGGCTATCCCTAACAAATGCCATTACAATTTTTAAAGTAATAGTCAGACCATTAATGCTCTACGCATGTCCCATCTGGACCAATGCATCTATTTCTAACATTAATAAACTTCAAATCGTACAAAATAGATTCCCTCGGATTAGCAACACATGCCCCGTGGTTCATCTCTAACGCCCAACTTCATAAAGAACTGAATATATCACCGATCATCAAACATATTGCCCATCTTTCCAATAATTTTTACTCCAACCTAAATACAATAAACCGAGCCGTCCACTACAACCTGGCCACTATAAATGACTTCCCTACTAGAATTAAAAATAGATTTCCTTCCGAAGCGTTCTTGAACATTTTCTCTACTAATTGTTCATAGTAGGGGCTCTTGTAGTTTCCTACACCTCTAGTAAGGTAGTCTAGTTTTAAGTTTTTAGTGTTAAGTTTAGTATAAGTTGCAATGTAAGCCAGCAAATGCACATGAGATAGTAATTTAGTACCGACCTGTGTAATTTCCAATCACTCAATAAATAAATTTTAAAAAAAAACTCCCATCCTCATCACCACTCTTCCCCTCCTCTGTCAACGCCGTTCCTTCCCATCCCTGCCGGCATCCCCCTATCGCCACTCCTCCCCCACTCCCGCCGGCACTCTCACCCCCGCCGCTCTTCCCCTACCCTCGCCGGCACCCTCACCCCCTCCTCTCCCACCCCACCCCCGCCGGCACCCTCACCTCCGCCGCACCTCCCCTACCCCCGCCGGCACCCTCACCACCTCCTCTCCCACCCCACCCCCGCCGGCACCCTCACCTCCGCCGCACCTCCCCTACACCCGCCGGCACCCTCATCCCCTCCCACCCCACCCCCGCCGGCACCCTCAGCTCCGCCGCACCTCTACCCCCGCCGGCACCCTCACCCTCCCTCCCACCCCACCCCCGCCGGCACCCTCACCTCCGCTGCACCTCCCCTACCCCCGCCGGCACCCTCACCCCCTCCTCTCTCCCACCCCACCCCCGCCGGCACCCTCACCTCCCGCCGCACCTCCCCTACCCCCGCCGGCACCCTCACCCCCTCCTCTCCCACCCCACCCCGCCGGCACCCTCACCCCCTCCTCTACCCCACCCCCGCCGGCACCCTCACCTCCGCCGCACCTCCCCTACCCCGCCGGCACCCTCACCCCTCCTCTCCCACCCCACCCTCGGCACCCTCACCCTCCTCTCCCACCCCACCCCCGCCGGCACCCTCACCTCCGCCGCACCTCCCCTACCCCCGCCGGCACCCTCACCCCTCCTCTCCCACCCCACCCCCGTCGGCACCCTCACTCCGTCGCACCTCCCTACCCCCGCCGGCACCCTCACCCCTCCTCTCCCACCCCACCCCCGCCGGCACCCTCAACCCGCCGCTTCTCCCCTACTCCCACCAGCACCCTCACCCCCGCCGCTCCTCCCCCACCCCCACCCCCGCCCCGTACAAAGCGCGCGTGGGGCGGAATGAGCCCCGCGGCCGCGCGCCCGAACAATCGCCTGCGAAATTAATTCACGCGGGCTTCGCACGGGCGGGCGCCGGGAAGTGGCCGAGGCTTCGCTTTGCCGCGGCATTGGAAGGATTCCGTGGAGCGCGGCGCGCCGCCTGCGTGAGCGAACGCACGGCCCCCGAGTGCGTGGCGCACTCGGCGCTCGCCGGGTAAGAGCATTAACGAAGCGGAGATAGCGAAGGAGCTCCGCATGCCTCCATGGATGGCCTGTTCACTTTTCACTGAATCGGCTTCGGACGCCGAGCGGAGAAATTCGGTTGCGTAGGCTTCTCGCCACCTAAGGGATTTCATGGCCCCAAAATGGCTCTGTTGAGCTGTCTCTGTCGAAATTTCAATATATAATTAAACTGCTTGTGTGTATTAAAAACTAATGATGCCGGAATAGCACATTTTTCTCTTATTATTTTTAACGGTTTGGTAATATATTTCTATGTGAAGCTATGCGAAATTTCTTTACTAATGAACTCCATTGTATAGGTTGAGCATGAACTTACTTTACCTAGAGATTGCCACATTGATCCAATACATGCCTCTGAGAGTATTTACAACCAACAAAATATATTTTCCGGGGTAGGATTTGAATATGAAGTCATGGATCGGTCAATCAACGCTCGTATTCATTACACTACGACCCTTGTTAGAAATATCAAATTTCAAAACAACGTTGAGAAAAAGTTGAACTTTTGAAATTTTCGAGGTTTTATTTTAAATCGAATCTTCCCCATAACTCGCGTTAATCTATTTCGACAAAAGATTGAAGCCATTAATGAGCAAATTTTGAAAATATCTTAAGAATTCATCTATCATGTTTGCACATCTATCATGTTTGCGCGTCTTATATTCAGCCGCACCTTGAACGCACACAGATAGGCCTAGTTTTACCCATCTGGATTTACTGCGTTTCGTCTTCCAACTTCTGTGACGGACTGACTCCAAAGTCATTGCCAATGCAAACACAACCGCAAGCGCCTCGGTTGCTCGACTTTGTTTGGGAGTTGGCAACGACCTTTGTCGGGGCGAGGACTAGTCATAACCTGCTCTGATGATGGCAATATTCAGTTATTGCAGGGACAGAGCTTCAGGAGAGGTCAATCACTAACGCATAACCTGAAGAAAATCAGTTATTGACGGATTTTGTTCTTGGTGACAGACGATCATGATTAATGAACGGACAAATGAAACGAAGTGCGTTTGTGAAAATGGACAAATGTTTGTGGACAAATAAAACAAAGACCGAACTGTCACGGATTCTAGGGGTCCTCGACATTTTAGATATTGTCACGGGTTAAAATTTAATGAATGTCCCCAATTAACGTTGTTTCCAGAAATAAGAGGTTTTAATATTATCTGATAAATTATACTATTTTTAATTTAATGAAAAATATTTAAATTTACACAATATCATTTTGGACTCTTCAGTCATGAATGCAACTTCCACTTCAAATTTAAAAGTTGGCCAAGTACCCTCGTAAGTTGTCACCGTGCTGCAATTTCAGCATCCTATGTTGCATTGTTTGATGACTCCGCGACGCGTCAACTGCTAAGGATATTAGTCCCGTAAGTGTAATGCATGTTTTTCCTCGGAATGTGGCGGAAAACTTTCCCCACTAGATGTTGAGATCCGGCGCGGACCTACCGTCGGCTTGCGGAATTTTCCCCAGTCAGGTAGGTCCCATCAGCGGGGACCGCACCAGCCTGGAGCTCGAAGCTCCCAACTGGTCTCCCCGCATGTGTGGTAGTGTAGTAAATATTAGTGTAAGAGTGCGTAAGTAAGGGGTGATAATAGGGCAAAGGAAGAGGAAGGAAAGATCATGCGCGGTCCGTGGCCCGTTTGTTAGGGTACTACTTCAGCATTCGCCTGGTATTGATCGGAGAAACCACGGAAAACTAACGTTTAGAGCAGGCTGCTAGAATTCTTCTTCAGACAGCGACAGAACTCGGCCTAGCTATCTAGCTAGTGTCGAAAATCCATCCACCGTCGGGAGTGGAACCAAGGACCTCCCGGTCACAGGTACTGCAGTGACATCGGTTGCTGCCCTGAGTCACCTCCCCGGTCTGTGTTGGATGTGTGTGATGGACGGCGTGTGCAGAAAGGGCAAATGGGGAAGCGCGTGAGCTGCCTGTTGCGTGGGCGGCGCCGCGTCGCCAGGCAATTCTCGCTGGCCGGCGCTCGGGGGTGTGACGAGGGTGAGGGGTGACGTGACGCGCCCAATTTACTGGGGGCAGCGCGCGCACGCAGCCAGCGCGGGGCGGCCAGGGCGAGGAATTGCCGCTGCAGAGCAGCTCGGCGAGGACAGGAGCGCGACGCGGCCAGGCGCGGTGCGGTGACTGAGGACGGAGAGAGGACCCTGCGGAACGGGACGGAGATCTGGGGGATGTTCCTCCAAAATTAACAGATTTGTTTCAAGTGGGCAGAGTCTTGAGTGTAGCCGAATCGTTTGGGGATTATCCGGTTTAGGCAAAAGTTTTTTTCGGAGGGACTCTTAAAGCTTCTGTTTCTGTCAAAATCTGGACACAGATTTTGCCGCATTTCATTATGTTCTCTCTTCTGTGTCCCCGATAAATGTGTAATGTTTGAACAAATCATATCGCAAACCCAACAAATCATATCGCAGCTTTAGAATATGTATGTGATACATTTTTCGTACCTACTAAAGAACTGCAAAGAATACTTCAGAACAAATAACGGAAATGTTTTCGATTGTGGAGAATTATGATCACTTCTCACTAGGACACACTTCTCAAGCGAACGACAATAATTAAATATTCCTTTAAACATCAAATATCTTCAAATCAACTAATGGTGCTACAGAATGACACCGACTTTCGCGCAATACTTAGTTTTCTAATCACTTTGGTCTAGGCTAGGTGTACTTCCAACTTTCTAACTGCCACATCTCGGCATCTAAACGACAAATTTTCTGCGAAAATTTGGAATATTCAGTTTTGCGAATTTGTCCTCAACTTCGTAGAGTTTGACTTAGGCATTCAAAGTAAATAGTTTTTACCGGCATAACCCTATAAATCTCTCAACTTTACAGACGATTAACCAGTAGGGCTACTTTCTTTTAGTCGTGAGTGTTCGTAAATAGATCTAAAACAACAAAAGGAAATATTGTAATATTCCACTGTCTCTTTCCATTTAACCTTTATGTCAAGAGAGACTAAGGATGATGATGTTGATGAAAGGAAACGAGTGTGGCTCGGCGTCATTGGGTGCTAAAGCAATCTCCGAGCGTGTCCGGGCGGCGCGTGGTAATGGGCGTGGTGGGCGCCGGGGCCGTGGGGGGACACGCGCGCCCGCACTGCGCCTAGATTTCCCTTGCGGCGGCGCGCGTGCGTCGCTCCGCGTGCGCGTGGTCGTGAGGGGCAAGCGTGCGCGCGCGCGGAGGGCCGCCCGGCCGCGCTGTCGCGTGCGCTCTTATCACCGCCCCTGCGCGCGCGCTCCCTCCCTCCCCGCGCGTGAGCCCACCTCTCTTCCGCTGGCACTACCAAAATCGGTTACCACAAAACCACATATACCAGCATTTAGAACTATTTAATTGCTAATTAATTACACAAAAATTAATTTTTTTGCTCTTCAAACTTTTGCGTAATGAATGGTGAGCTAGCGGAAGATTCCGCTGGATCAACCACAATTAGTTACCACATAACCAAATACGCCAACTTATAGAGCGAATTAATTGCTAATTAATTACGCAAAAATTATTTTAATTGCTCTTCAAACTTCCGAGTAAATAATTATAAACTAGCACTTCCGGTTTCCGCTGGCACTACCACAAACGGTTACCACAAAACCACATACGCCATCTTGTAGAGCAATTTAATTGCTAATTAATTACGCAAAAAAAATTTTTTTTTGCTCTTCAAATTTTTGCGTAATGAATGGTGAGCTAGCGGAAGATTCCACTGGATCTACCACATTTAATTACCACAAAACCAAATATACCATATTGTAGAGCGATTTAATTGCTAATTAATTACGCAAAAATTAATTTTTTTGCTCTTCAAACATTCGAGTAATTAATTGTAAATTGCCGGGCACACGCAGCCGGCCGGCCGGCGGAACGGTTGGCGTCGTGACGTCACGGGTGAGGGGTATCCAGGCCGCAGCCGTCGCGCCGGCGCCGCTGCCCGCCCGGCTGACTGGCAAATTTAAATGAAATACACGAACTGGCCGTGAACTGACTTCGATATTGAAAATTATGCCAGTACTTTGTTATGTTCATAACAACAGAGAAATGGGCCGATAATTTTGAATTTCATTTTTGTTGTATTTTTTGAAGAGCGGCTTAATTTTAGCTGTTTTGAAAATATCTGGAAACGTTCCAGTGCATAAAGATGCATTAAATATGTGAGTTAACGGGTGTATAATGGCATACGCGCAAGTCTTTAACAAAGAATCCGGGAATTCATCTAAACCGGACGAATATTTATTTTTAAGTTTACCGATTATTTTGAGAATTTCATAGGAAGAAGTTTCGGAAACGAACATTGTGTCTAAAATTTTGGGTGAACTATCTGTTTTTGAATTTTGTGGCTGAAGACTCTTAGTGAGATCGGCAACAATTCTCCAAAAGTATTGGTTAAAGAGACTAGCCATTGTTGCCGGATCGTTCACATTTATATCGTTATATTTTAAAACAACATTCTCTACGGGTTTTTTAGTTGATTTGGTAGTATTTTTTATTATATTCCACATTGCTTTAGTTTTATTATTTGAGTTCAAAATATCCTGACCGTTCTTCATGATTTTAGCCTGCCTTATGACTTTTAGTTTGTATTTTTTAAAGTAGATAAGGAAATCTTGAGATACGTCATGACGTTTAGAAATGAAAGAAAGAATTAGCTTGTTTTTACAAGATGTGCTAATCCCTTGTGTTATCCAAGAATTGCTTTTCCGTGAAATATTTAATTTTCGTTTTTGAAGAGGAAAGCACGTGTTGAAATGAAATGAAAGAGTTGAAAAAAAAGAATTATATTTGTTGTTTGTATCAACAGTATTATAAACCGCTTCCCATGACTCCTGCATCAAGTAATCAATGACTAATTTAATTTTACTTTTAGTAAACAATCTAGTCATACTTGTGTTATTTATTGTGTCAGTGATGGCATTTCTTATAATGGTAAGAATTTGTGGATCGTGGTCACTGTATCCTAAATCTTTTGTTTCAACTTCATATCGAGTAGTAGTTTTGTTAATTATAATTTGATCAATTGCCTTCATCGAATGTTGTGTGATCCGTGTAGGTACATTAATTGTAATGTCTAACTTGAAGGACTTAATTAAATTGAGAAACTTTTCTTTCTCGCAAGAATCGTCTAGAAAATCAATGTTAAAATCTCCGCATAACAATGGATTCAAAAGAGCGATTGCTGACTTTGTTAAGTGTTATCTCCAGGTTTTCTAAGAACAAAATATAATCTGCAGTTCTCTTTGTTAGAGGTCTTTAAATGCAAAGTATTATCACTTTTAGTGAAGTAAGATGTACAACAGAAATTTCGAAAATATTTTCCATGGAATACACATTTAATTTCGCCAAGAATCTCAAGAAAAAGCTTATTCATCCGCCATCTCAAGAAAAAGAGCTTAAACATTTTTAGTAATACTTTAAACATAAGAGTTCATTTTCAACTTCATTTTCTGTGCATGTCTTCTAGAATTCAGTGGGAAATACAATTATTCAAATTATCGTTTCCATGTTGTCGCGGCAGGAAGTATTATTCCGAAGGACAACATGGATAAGAGCCAAAATTTATTGCTTATTTATCCTTGAAAATAGATTTTATTACATGGGAGTGTTTTTTTTCCTCCTTCTCCTGTTTTCAAAATTAAAGTAGTATATGACTTAGTGTAGGGATCACAGGGATTAAGTAGTATATGACTTAGTGTAGGGATCACAGGGATTAATTTCATTAGATTTCTCTTAATGTACATTGTTATATTTAATGTATTATAATATTGGTATTTTCATGTAGAATTATAACGAATATGTAATATTACAACTGATATTATTGACATAGACAAAATAAATAAAATAAATAATAAAATATTTTATTGAACTTCTGTGTAGTTTGTGTTCAGAATTATTTAAACAGCACCTCTCACTTCATTTATTATGGTCAATAACAAAAAATACGTCAAACATATTTAATACTTATTTAATATTTGTCTTTCATTTTTATGTATATTTTTTGGTTTTAATATTTTTACTTTACACATCTTAATATTTTACTAGCTGCACAGCAGTGAAGTTTTTAATTCTTCTAGGTCTTTGAAAAAATTTGTTTATTTCTTGAGGCTTTATTACATTGCCAACGATTCAACAATGCCTAATTGACCTAATCGGGGCTCACACCAGACCTGTATATTGTGGATTACGTACTTCAACTCAGGTTAGTTAAAACTACACTGATTTCAAAACACAAATACTTCGACTACACTGTCATTACATGTATTTAAGAAATAGGAAGACTATTTGGAAAAGGGGCTGGCAGATAGTTTGTAATTGAATGTTTTAAACATGGTGGAAATTTCCACCATGGTTTTAAAGGAGTTTGAATATAGATATTTCTTGTCAAGAATGTCATGAGGTACAAACATGTGATGAGTTGAGACCGAAACAAACATGTAGTATGAAACATCAGAATATGTACATAAATATGTAATAAAAACAGGAAGAATATGTAACAAACAGGGAAGAATATGTAATATCGAATATAATATGTTACATTAAAATACTCGAATTATAAACACATTAACATAATACGAACTCATTTTTATAAAATATTTCCTATACAAATTTTAAAAGCATTCCAAACGTTTTAAAATTCATTTGGAAAGCACAAGTGATGCACAAGTGAGCCAAATAGCAATGGAACAAATGTTCTAAAGATAATGTTTATCCTTCCATAATTATTAAATATCTACACCTATCCAAAGAGTCGTCAATCGCATTACTGATTTATGACTAGCAGATGCAACAAAAAATGCCCATAATTCAAACCTCGATTTACAAATAACTTTGCCACTGTGAAAGAACAGTAAGTCACGTGTACAAATACTTCTGCTATAACCCTGTAAGGGGTTAATGTCACATAGGCAATGTTTTGCGATATAGCCCGACACAATTGAAACAATACAATGTCAACAAAATGAATTTCTAATATTTCTGAATTTCTCGATACCACAGAACGTACTACGATAGAATCAAGTATTTTCCAACATATCGTAGATTAGGACACGCTTACGGTCATACAGCGAACATTAGCAAAGTACTTGGAAGACCTTTATGAACATAACAAAGTACTGGCATAATTTTCAATATCGAAGTCAGTTCACGGCCAGTTCGTGTATTTTATTTAAATTTCCCAGTCAGCCGGGCGGGCAGCGGCGCCGGCGCGACGGCTGCGGCCTGGATACCCCTCAACCGTGACGTCACGACGCCAACCGTTCGGCCGGCCAGCCGGCGGGCCGCGTGTGCCCGGCAGTTTACAATTAATTACTCGAATGTTTGAAGAGCAAAAAAATTAATTTTTGCGTAATTAATTAGCAATTAAATCGCTCTACAAGATGGTATATTTGGTTTTGTGGTAATTAAATGTGGTAGATCCAGCGGAATCTTCCGCTAGCTCACCATTCATTACGCAAAAATTTGAAGAGCAAAAAAATTAATTTTTGCGTGGTTAATTAGCAATTAAATCGCTCTACAAGATGGCGTATGTGGTTTTGTGGTATCCGTTTGTGGTAGTGCCAGCGGAAACCGGAAGTGCTAGTTTATAATTATTTACTCGGAAGTTTGAAGAGCAATTAAAATAATTTTTGCGTAATTAATTAGCAATTAAATCGCTCTACAAGATGGCGTATGTGGTTTTGTGGTATCCGTTTGTGGTAGTGCCAGCGGAAACCGGAAGTGCTAGTTTATAATTATTTACTCGGAAGTTTGAAGAGCAATTAAAATAATTTTTGCGTAATTAATTAGCAATTAAATCGCTCTACAAGATGGCGTATTTGGTTTTGTGGTAACTAATTGTGGTTGATCCAGCGGAATCTTCCGCTAGCTCACCATTCATAACGCAAAAGTTTGAAGAGCAAAAAAATTAATTTTTGCGTAATAAATTAGCAATTAAATAGTTCTAAATGCTGGTATATGTGGTTTTGTGGTAACCGATTTTGGTAGTGCCAGCGGAAGAGAGGTCGTGAGCCCGCTGGCTGCCGCTCGACCGCTCTCCGACCACTCCCCCACGCTATCTTGACCTTCAGCCTTCTCAACGAACCGTTCGCTTAACCGCCCGCCCGCTCAACCGCCCGCCCGCTCAACCGCCCTCCCGCTCAACCGCCCGTCCGCTCAAAGTTCCCACTCATTCAACCACCCGCTTCTCAACCGCCGCCCTCCCAACCACCGCCATCTCAACCGCCGCCCTCCCAACCACCGCCATCTCAACCGCCGCCCTCTCAACCGCCGCCCTCACAACCGCCGCCCTCTCAACCGCCGCCCTCTCAACCGCCGCCCTCTCAACCGCCGCCCTCTCAACCGCCGCCCTCTCAACCGCCGCCCTCTCAATCGCCGCCCTCTCAACCGCCGCCCTCTCAACCGTCCGTCCAATCAAAATCCCCACTCATTCAACCTCCCGCCTGCTCTACCACCTGCCCGCTCGACCTCTCTCCCGTCCATCCTATTCAAACCTCCATTTCCTAAACCACCAGCCCGCTCAGTTCAACCGCTCGTCTGCCCACTGAAACACTCACTCCCTCAACCGCAAACACTCTCAACTACGCGTCTCGCTCAACTGTCCGCCACTCACAACCGCCCGACCCTCTCATTCACTCTCTTTCTTCAATCGCTTTCCTCTACCACCGCCTACTATCGCTCAATCGACAACCTGCACCCTTGGTCAACTGCCTAACAAAACGCTGGCTACCGACCTGCCTTCTCGCGCCCTAACATTCAATACCTGCCGGCTCTTCTGCTCAACCGTCCGCCCAACTGCTCAAACTCTCTCCCATCCGCCGGCTCTCAAGCTCCAACGGCAGTCTGTCCACCCGCCTGCCTATCTACCCACTGAACTGCCCGCTCACCCAACTGTTTGCCAAACCATCCTACTGCCAAGCCCACTTTTTGCACCCAGGAGTTTTAGGTGATAAAAAACAGGAAAATATTTATCTTTTATGTACTTTAAAAGTGAGAAATATGTGTTAAAGGACTAAATATTTATTTATTACCCACATGAAAAACAGTAAACTTTCTTGAGCGAAACCGGGAGCGGCGGCTCAGTGCGTCAACTGAAGTCATTTGCAATGACTCTGACCGACAGGTCCTAGGTTCGAGATCAGACGGCGGCAGAATTTTCGTCACTAGCTTTTCAACTAGGTAGCCGGAGCAGTACCCTAACAATCGGGTCACGGAGCGTACGCGATATTTCCTTCCTCTTCCTAGTCCTATTCTCATCCCTTACACACACACACTTACCCTAACACTAACATGCACTACACAAACATACATGCTGGGAGACCGGTCGGGGACTTAGAACTTGTCCCGTTTGGGGCGGTGCCCGCTGGTGGGAGATACCTGGTTGGAGAAAATCCCGTTAGCCGACGGCAGGTCGGTCCCGGATCTCGCCATTCAGTGGGGGAAGATCACCGCCACCTCCCGATGAAAAATACACGCACTACACTTACGGGAATAATGACCTACGTAGTTGACGCGGCCGGAATTAATAACAATTAATCGATTGATCGAGAGAAGTCTCGATGTAAAACGTGATGTCATACTCTTTATTACTGCACATTTCGTCTGTGCAATCTGAGAAATTTTGGGAGTTGTTCGTGTTATTAATGTATAGTATCCCTGGGAGTGTCATTGCCTGAATCGTCAATAGCGTTCTCTCTCTCTCTCTCTCTCTCTCTCTCTCTCTCTCTCTCTGAAAAGGCTCTCGGAACCGGATTCACTCCACTCAATTCCAAGAAGTCTCACATTAACATGTGATGTGTGACCAATCATTAATTTTCATGTTGACCATATATCCAAAAACTTTAATCTTTAATCTTTCACCATATATCCAAAAACTCTAAAGAATTAAACTTGAAAATACTCAAAATATTTATTTATTCACATAAAATTGAGCGAAACAAGAAACAACATTTTTCGACGAATATATTTATTTTTATGCAACTTAATAAACATATTTAAAGTGATTTGCAATTTGGTGTAATGAAACAATGGGGCGCTACTTGAGGTTTCTCTTAACTTTCAACGCTCAAGATTAAAGGGAAAAAAGTAAATATTGGCCAAAATATCCGATCCCTTTATTAATAATAACTCTACTAAAGACGAATATGTAGTAGCTTTTTTTCGGCAGATTCTGAAAGTAGTAATCAAGATTCATTGGAATAATAAAAATTATTTTACGACGAAGATGAAGATGATAATTAAAAAAATTCTTAACAAGAAGACGATGATGATGGATATAATGAAGAAATATTGAATTGTTACAGATTGCCTTAAGGAATGACACCTAGTTATCATCACTTTCATTTTAACTTCTCTAAACAAATTACTGGGATAGGTGGCTCAGTGCATCAACTGATGTCACCGCAGTGCCTCTGTCAGGGAGGTTCTAGGTTCGAGTTGGCAGTGGCAGGATTTTCGACACTAGCTTATCAGTTACATCGAATTCAGTCTCTGTCTGGAGGAGAATTCTATCGGCCAGCTTCTCTGATCGGTAGTTTTCCTTGATTTCTTCAATGAACACCAAGCGAATGCCGTGGCAATACCCTAACAAACAGGCCACGGACCGCGCGCGATCTTTCCATCCTCTTCTTTGTCCAATCCTCCCCCTTATACTAACCCGCACTTAGACTAATATGCACTACACTAACACACATGCAGCGAGACTGGTCGGGGACTTAGAGCTTGTCCAGGGTGGGCGGTGCGCAGCTGGGACATATCTGGAAGGGGAAACCCCGTTAGTCAACGGAATGTCGGCGCCGAATCTCGGCGGGGAATCGGCGGGGAAAGATCAGCGCCACTTCACGATGAAAAAAACGTGCACGTCACTTACGGGACAAAAGACCTCGGTAGTTGATGCGCCCGGTATTATTAAAAATCACTCAAAATAAATATTTTTTTTTTAAATTTCTCTGTCACTATTACTTTCACAAACGTTTATCGAAGTATCATTCTAATATCACACTTGTCTCATTCCCTCTCTATCTTTCTTTATTTCTCTCTCTTTACGCCTCTTCCCCTCTCCCCCTCTCTCAACCTCTCATCCTCTTTTTCCCTCCCCCTTCTCTCCCCCTGCTCTCCCCACTGTTTCTCTCGCTGCGATGAGTCCTTATCTCACAAAAATTAGCTTTCGAATGCTCTTTCAGATACTTTCAGACGTACGAAAGTTCAAATCTTGCCCAACTTATTCGTTTGTAATTCACTGTGTAATTATAAAAACGTTCTAAGTACTATTTATTTTTATAAAGTTGTAACTTGTAACATATGTTTCTTCTAAATAATACTGCTATTTGATTCTGACATATTGTGCAATAATACCAAATGACATCTAAATACGGTACAGTATAATATTCTGGGGAAGCTCATCCTTTAGTGCCCAGACATTTAGATTGCAAAAGAAAATTATCCGAATAATGAAAAAATCGAATCCACGTGAACCGTGGAAGCCTCTTTTCATTGAGCTTGGAACCTTACCATTGCCTTGTCTATTTATTTAAGTCTGTAGTATTTGTCAAAACTGACTTACTTAACGGTGGGAACTTATTTTCATGTAATACTGATATTTATAGTTACAACACTCGACGTTGAAATCATGTTCATCAAGTGACAGTATCAACAGCTCACTACAAGAAATCCACATACAATACATGTACGTTACTTTACAACGCATTGCCAGATGAAATTATACAATTTAAATTGGTACACAAATTTAAGTTAAAAGTAAATTTTTTTCTGCTGCAAAACTGTTCCTATACAATTAGAGACTATACTGATCGTCAAATAGAAAAAAATGTTTACTTTAACAAAACCAAGATATAGTACAATGAATTAGTTTACATTTTCATTGTATAATTTTAAACAAAGATTCAATATGCCTGTAACAAGTAACGTACTTCATCTTCCGGGTCAATGACCCCCATCTCGATCGGGTTTTTTGCCCAATTTCCCTGATCCATTGAGCAAATGCTGAGATGGCCCCTTGATTTGCTTCTGGACGTAAATGTAGTTTCACTAAATAATTGCTGCACATAATTGTAAAATTATGAAAATGAAAAAGAATAGGTTACATATTTTTAAAAAAATTATACGATGACATTTTTCTATTTAAAATTAGACAATTTTAGCATGAAGAAATTAATTTTAAAAATAGTTTCGATAAACTGAATAATTAAAAATCTTAGAATAGTCATATATAACAAATTAAGATAATAAAATGTAATTATTTTTTATCCTACACCTGTTGATGGGGAAAAAGGAGTTCCCGAAACGTTGTGAATAAAATTTACTAATAAACTACATATAAAGTAACACTGCTGTTTACTTTATAAACGACGTCAGGCTACATATATTCAATAGAAGGAGTAATATTGTACTATCAGACTAAAGAGATTAGAAAACTCATTAGGACGAGAAAGTCTGTGCCAGTTTGTAGCACTACCAGTTATTTCTTAAAATTATGCAAGGATGCTGATGAAAGAATGTTATTCCTCCTGAATAGTTGAACTCCAAACGACATCCAGATCTAAATATGGTTTCTTGCATAAACCGTTGAGCGTACCAAGGATGGAAAAGAAGTTGCAGCTGTTTTGTGTGAGAGAATAATCCCCGCAGCACCGGAAGCGTGACGACGTTACGTTGTCTGAATGAACCGCAGCATTTCCTGCGTTCTGCCTTCTGCGCCTCCGATTAATGTAATAATGTCTGAGTATTTCCCGCTCGAAATGAACACAATGTCTATTTTTATGTTCCGCTTCCCTTGCAACCAAAATTTGCCCTCTCACGACGGAAACAATTTTGTCATTTCCACTTGGAAAGGTTTCTAGGAGAAACAATACGATTGCTGTTGAGAACTTGAGGTACGTAAGAAGTCCACATCATTCAAATTATGGAATTTCTTGTTTAAAAATGGTAATCAAAGGACTTGCCCCTCGTTATTCATTGAAATGGCTGCTTCTCTTGACTCTCTTCTCGTGTGTAGTGACGACGTCTTTTAAACTTGCGTAAGTGGGAAATTTCATGACAATCAACACCTACGCTCCTGGGAAAACTTACATCTGAGAATGTTATCTAGTGGGATATCCGGAGATATATTGTCTGCACCATATTGTGAATGAATGAAAATTACCCAGAAGACTTGTTCTAAAATTTAAATTACATAACTGAGGCCCATTTTCGCTTCGTATTGTCAACATTGTCAATAAATAGGAAGAGTGGCATTGATGCTGATAGCAGTACATATAAAAGGTGACACACTTCTCGGAATAGGAGAGAGAAAATATTTTATGAGAGAGAGGAGAGAGAAAATATTTTATGAAAACATATTTAATATCTCAGTGATCAGTTGAGATATTTTGGCATATTTGTGACATATTTAATATTTTAGAGACATATGTGACATGTCACAGATATGTGACATGTCACAGATATGTAACATGACACTGATACGTGACATATGTGAAAGAAAATTCATAATAAGAAGAAAAATAATGAGGAGGAGGAATTACGTCGAAATTAAATATTTTTTGTCACATTCTTCATTCCCAAAGTAATACAATCACAGCGAAATTAATAAAACAAGCCAGAAACATTTATTTTTCAACCAAGTTATCTAAGGATTTGATTAAAACAACGAAGTTCTAAATATGAATGAACGTTATAAAGTCAGAATTGTATCCCGATGGATTCCACCATAAAGAAAGGGGAATTGTGTCTCTTCCAACTCTCCAGAACAGCTCTTAGTGAACAATACATTGGTGAGACCAGTTTTACAGGGGTTAAAAATGAACGGTGTAGTAACTTGAGCCTTACCTCAACAATACCCACGTTAGTTCAGAGTCTGTCGGCACAGATTTGTTAAATTTTGCCTTGGTATTAGTTTGTTTTTATTCCGTGAACTGCTAACGATGGGAGCTTTAGTGGACATGTTTTGCACATCTTATAGGAGTTTGGTTCTAAAAAAGAGAACACGTGAGAAAGAATGTAAAGTCATGAATTATCCGCTGCCAGGAGAGTCCAACGTTTTCAGCGATATTGACCCTAAATTAACAACATTCAACAATTCCCAAATTTGCTTATATGTTTCATTGAAAATGTATGTACTCGTATTTCCTATTGATTATAGAGAAAGCGGGGGTAATTGGGGTCACGGGGTAATGGAAGTCAGCTGTAAACTATCGATAAATATTGTAAACAAACCATATTCAGTGGCAGTAACACATGCTTATACCTACCATTAGTCATGATAACTATAGCCAATTGATCGCCGCAGTCAAAGAAAGCTTACATCGATGATTATGGCGTTCGTACCAGGAAAGTGAGTGGTTGATGTCATAAAGTCCTCTCAGAAAATAAGGTCTTACTCAAGTGAACTTGGCGATTTCTGGAAGAATTAAAATTTGTTGGAAGGGAAGTACTTCAGCAAATCATTTGCTACCAATTGCGAGTAATTTTCATTGTTCTATAAGAGATTAGTAGTTATGATAAAAATGTGCTTGTGGGATAATGGTGGTCAGTGATTCACACTATTGCAGCATGATTGCCATTCCTCAAGCAAAATAATTTATTAATCTGAATGAGTTTAAATGCTCACTAGTGCTATTTACAAATGTAGTAAGAATGAATTGACGGATGAAGAATACATCGAATGTCTCAAACACTTTAAAACCCTTTCTTGAACAACTTTCCAGTGCTGCTGCTCTTAGTCAACTTTGAAGGTCAATTATTGTATACAAAATATTTAACAATTATTTTAATTTTTAACAATTATTGTAAACAAAATAAATACTGCTTGAGGAACTAATATATTTATTTTGCTTCGCATTTCTTTAGTGACTCTATTACCCGCATGTGAGGGTAATAGGAGTCAAATGAAAAGTTTTGGAAATTCAACATTTGAGAGCGTTTTAGTGAATTTTGATTATTTTTTATGGTGAAAACACAATCTTAATAACTAATATGTGATATAAAAGCACATTCTTGTTCATAGGAACAACTCGTACTGTTTTAGACTGAAAAAAACAAAAAGTGACCCTCATTACTTCCACTTCCCCTAATATTCACAAAATAAGACGTCTTTTTTTAAAAAAAAAAATAAAAGTTGAAATTCATATTTTGAGAGCTGTGGGAATGAATAAACGTTAAAAAACACAAGTTTAGTTCTCCACACAAGTTTATTTCCAGCAGAGGCCAACGTAATTGTGGAGCAAAACGTGGGCAAACTTATGGCGTACGTACGGGTTATAAATTAAATGCGAGTGTGACAACACGCAGTTCACGAGATGGAGCGGCGAAAGAATGGGGAGCTGTTGGTGCGGGTGGGAGGTGGCGGGGGGGGGGGGGCAGCGGCCGCATCGGTGGCGGAGACGGAAAATTTAACTCGCGTTTCGAGCTTCCTTCTCGCCTAACGGGTTGAATTTTCCTGACGGCAGGTCTCAGTAATCGATGCTGGAGATGATGCTGAAAAGAATTCAGTCGATCTTGAACGCTCTGAGATTCTCGACCACTGAAGCTCCTTTATTTCTTGTTGTCATCTAAAATATGGTCTTTTAGTTAAGAATATGAGTTTCGATGGAAAAATAAGGGTCTTGTCTGTGCCAAGAGCGAGAATTCATTATTCTTCTTCATGCTTTGGAAAAAAGCAACAAAAAACAATGAAATGTTGATAAAGGCGATATATTAATACATGAATGTCAACGTCTCATCACCAGATAAACATGTTTTACTCTTGTCTTGACTAGTCTTGAATGAACATGATCATGATGTTAAAACTATTATTTGAGAATAATTGTTTCCCTTTATGTGATTTCTGATTTCACATCAATACAATTTCGCATGAACGAAGAGCAGTAATAAAGAACTAGTGATACTAGAGAATGGCACAGACTTTCTCGTAGTAAAGGTTTTTAATTCCCTTGGTGTGGACTGGCTTTAAGGTCTTGCCCCATCCTCTTGCTAACTACCATCTATCGTCGCCCAAAGTACAGTTTTTTTTACATTTTCTGAACTTTTTGCTTTCCTAATAGTACAACCGAAATATTACTTCAAGAATACTAAAAAAGAGTAAAAACTCGTCCTAAATAAAAATTTTCATTGAAAAACTTGCAGTCGTTTTTAAGAAAATGGCGGTTAAGCATTACTATAAATGCGTAATATGAAGCTCTTTTTTACAGGAATCAAATGAGTTTTAGAAAAACTTCATTTGAAGTCACTTCAAGCACTTCCACTCACAAATGCACTAATGTATACAAATTGATGGAAATGTGCATATTAACGCCGTGAGAAAATTAAAACAAAATTACATTAGTGTAATTTTTGAAAAAACGAAAGAATACGTCAAAATGAACTTTACGTCTATTAGACAGTACAATTAGCACTATCCATTGGAAAAGTCTGAAGAAAAAATTTCGAGTAATTTGTGAGAAAATAGAGTTTCAACGTATCTGAAAATGCGGCATTTGAAGCTCATTTAAACAGAAAACTGTTGAGTTTTCGAGAAACTGATTATGACCTTATTTAAATCACATGTACTCATAAATATAATAATGTGAACAAACTGCATCTAACCTAAATATCACCGACATGAGAAAGAAGTAAAAAAAATACATATTTATAATGTTAAAAAAAACAAAGAATGTTGAGCAATATAGCTATAGAGCAAAACGGCGTTTATTTCATCGTATAGGGTATAGGTATATTTGTCGCGACCCATAGCAAAAATTTAAAGAAAAAAATTGGAGTTTTTTTTTCAGAAAATCTTGTTTTTGTTGTTTCTTACAATTGCAAATATTGTACGCACTATTGCAAGAAAAGTAATAAAATTGAAAAAAAATCTACGTGACCATAAATGAAAGAACTATTTATGCATAACAAATATCATTTAAAGGAAAAATCTGTCTTCAATTTTATATTTGTAGGAAGACGGGGAATAAAATTCAAACTTTTGCAATTTTGTACTTTAAGAGTGAAAACCGAACCTATGCCAGCTTTATAAGTGTATTTTACTCCATTCTTTCAAGAAATTTAAAGAATAAATTTGGAGCGGTTTTTGATAAAATTTTGAAAATGTGGGAGGGGGGGCTTTATGTACCTCCAAATTTTTAAGAATTTTTTTAAGAATTTCAAAGCTTTAATTAAAGCCAGATGAACAGAGGTTTCCTCAATTTGGAAAAAAATTCTACGCATGGTTTAGGCGCTAGTAGTGTTCACGGACGGACGGACAGACAGACAGGCAGACAGACGGACGGACGTTTTGAAAAACACGACTTTTTCGGTATCAGGGGATCCCTAAAACGCGTATTTCCGTTGAAATCTCGAAATCGATTTTCCGCAGCATTATATAACTTTCTGTATACTACATATATTTCTCCGTATATTGTCGCTTTCCTTACTCCCCCCCCCCCTTTGATGCGAGGTATTTGAGCGAATGAATCGAGGAGAAGATTACAATTGCTCGATTAGTGGCATCCGAATTAACAATGGATGTCACTAGTGTAATTAAAGCTAAAATTCTGTTTGTAGTTGTCTTTCGATACTAATGAAAACAAAGATCAGGTACTTTTGAAAAATTAACAAAGAGAGTATATTATTTCTTAGAATTACAGAAATTTGAGAAGAATCGCAGTAATCGTTGAATTGGATTACATCACACACTAGCACTTGAGACAAACACAAATTGTGGGAATTCTGATTCGGTGTTGTTGACGTTCATCTGCGAACAAATAAAAGAGGTCATCTTTGTCAACATAGTATTTTTATTCAAATAGCCGGCTTTTAATGGCTTTGCCCTCATCATCAGTCTACAATGTACAGAAAAATATAAATAAATTACAAATAAAATACATAATAATAGCAAATTAAATTTCAATCAATAGATATATTTAAAATTTAATTACAAATAGCAGATAAAATTGTGAAAATTGAAATGCAACGGGAGGATTAATATAGATTATTGCAGTTCAAATTGAAAATTATAAAATATCAATAATGAAAGACACATTATGTGTTTGCAAAAGATACGAAACAAATAGCAGATACAATTTCAACGCAGTTGTATACAACGCAACGCATACTCTATTGGAATTGCAATTGCATTACAGTACGTAACATTTCTTATGTAAATTGAAATGAACTTCAACTTATTTACAATTGCATTAAATTCTATAACCTAGTTAAATAAAAAAATTCAGTTGTAACGTGAATCTAATAACCTTTTCAAAGAAATTTCACGAAGATTATGCCGGTGAACTAGAATGCATTCTTTCGATGAAATAAAAATGTAGTATCAAGTGAACACTTTCTTAGGCCTCGAAAGAATTCGTTAATTCCTATGAATTTTATAGCGTGAAATTTACAATAACTTTAAAATGTTAAATTATGTTTTCAGTTACGACAGTCATTGAAAGAATTTCACTTTCTATTGTAGTGACTTCAATCATGTACGCTACCTAAAGTTACTAGAATTCTGTTCACTTTGCTTGCAAATATAGCTTCTAGCTAAATTACGCCAGTTATGCAAATAAAGGAAAACGGCAATGCAGTTCACAGCAGAACGTTACAGCTCACGATACCACTGGTTGTTTGAAATCTGCACGCAGTCGTCTGAAATATAGACGTCCCACGCAACCAAGGTCACGAGGCCGAGTCTCCTGCCGAGGTATCGTTGCCACAGAAAAGAACTCTATCTTGCACTTCGTTGCCTTGCGTAGTAGTGTGGTCGCGTCGTATCCTTCGTTTCCCAAAACGAAAATTAGTCCTCTTGCATCAGCATCACGTAGGAAAGAAAAGTAGGAAAACAAAAAGAAGCTGTGGGGAAAAACGTTACTTGAATTCGCGACTGCGAATTCACCCAAAGTTACAAGTGCGTGCTAAGGTGCACTGTAATTCTTCATTTGAAATTTTAACTTAAATTAAACGGTATATTTCTCATGGACGTTCATGAATATTCTTGACACACTAATATAAAAAATCTTGTATTTCATTTACATTAAATATTTCCATTCAGTAAATTGTAAATTCATTACATCTAATGAGCTTTTCAGAAGACGTTATCCGTCGGTTTTCTCCTCAGTAGGCAATCTTCCAGTACAAGCTTTCTCCTCGCATGCCACAAGCAAAATGGACGAGAATTCATTTCTTTATTGTAATTTGTGAGAGCTTGTCGAAGAAATTTGTGATTGGTCGTTGTGTTGAAGCGAACAATTTCTTAAGTGGTGATAATTATCTGCGCCTTCTAGTGGTCAATGCAAGTACTCTTTTATCATAGGTACAGCTCTCCACAGTAAGAGGAGGTTAAGTTGCAAGTATTCTAGCTTGTAAACGTGAGATAGCGATTACATTACACGTATATGTATAAGGGAAAGTAAAAATAGGTTCTTTATACATTTTTATTACTTTGCCTTCGAATCATAGAACGGTCACCTCTTATTCATTTTACTCTTCTGAAAGGTGGTTGGTATCACTACTTTGTGCAACATTAATCTTTGTCAGTCTTTCGAAGAAAAATAGTGCTTCTATGATTTACAAAAATGTCTCTAAAAACAATCAGAAATGTTGGAAAAACCGAAAAAATATTGAATTTCTAATTAGTATTGAAAATGTATAGGAAAGTAGACTTGGTTATAGCATTCTGAGAACTTCTGTAAATCAAGCTCTAAAAGTATGCTGCTTTCCTACAAGCTTTTGGTAATCAATGCCACGAACAGAGTTTTCACTCTGCATACGCTTGATTTCTGCACGATCCCCATTTCTTCTTAGAAAACAATTTTGTTGCGAAAATACATCGTCTGAATCAAGTTTATCATTCTTCTGGTCCTAAAGCTCTGTACACTTAATATTCAATCACTTGTGGTAAACTTTTCTATATGGTAAGTAATTAATTTCATTGAACCAAGCAACTAAATATGCAGAATTTACGGAGTAGTATTTACTGAAAGCAATATGAAGGAGCATACCATTTTTGTTTTTTGATTGATTGATTGATTGATTTTGTCGTGCTTCCGAGCACGTCAACTGCTTTCGTCATTAGTCCCGTTAGTGTAGTGCATGTTTTTTCTCCGGAGATGGCGGTGATCTTCCCTCACTGGATGGCGAGATCCGGCGCCGTCCTACCGTCGGCTAGTGGGGTTTCCCCCTAACCAGGATTCTCCCACCAGCGGGGCACCGCCCAGCCGGGACAAGCTTTAAGCTCCCGACCGGTCTCCCGGAATGTGGAAGTGTAGTGCATGTTAGTGTGTGTGTAAGGGGAGAGGATAGGACAAGGAAGAGGAAGGACAGATCGCGCGCGGTCCCTGGCCCGTTTGGTAGGGTACTGCTCCGGTATTCGCCTAGTGTTGATCGGAGAAACCACGGAAAACTACCGATCAGAGCAGCTGGCCGTTAGAATTCTCCTCCAGACAGCGAATGAATTTGACCTAGCTGAAAAGCTAGACCATTTTTGTAATTCGTTAATTAGTAGCAATATTTTGGTCTTATTATTACTAGTGTTCTCTACTATTATACTATTCGTCAATGAAGCATATCATCGCGCGACTCCGTCCGGGTCACAAATTAAGAATTCGCGTGACAGGAATGCCAGAGTTTCGTTACACATCGTGCCTTGACATTATGCAAGTGGTAATTGTAGTCATATCCACAGCGAGTTCAGAAATAACAATTTTTTCTAAAAAAAATAAAAAATAAAAAAGACATCACAGGTCTAATGTCTCTTCATTTTCCTTGCAAGTATCTATCGAAACTTAATATAAAAATTATTTTGCCGATTTCCCACAATCCGTGGAGCCAGTATTTATTGCAAATACTAGAAAATTGGAATTATCATCGATCCACCGCGGTTTTTACAGTGTATCAGAGTATTTAATGAGTACTAAATGAAGTAGCCTGCGTGTTTTGGAATTTATCACAATAGTCTATTAAAAACGAAAATACATTTCTAATTTATTCTGTAGTGGAAGTAATCTTGGCTGTGCGGGTGACGCCGCGTCGAAGGCTGAGGCTGACGTTTCGATCATCTTGTCTTCATTAGGGCTGATCTGCGTTCTGGACTGACCAGCCTTTATTATTCAAAGACATTTCGACAATCTTGTGGTCTGTTGATCAAGACAAGATTGTCGAAATGTCGACTTCACAGCTTTCGAACCGCACAGCGTCACCTGCACAGCCAAGAGCACATGCAAGACTGGCCACGGAAACCTACTACTTCACTCAATGAACAGTGTATCATTGCTCTGGCTTGTGCAGCCAAGCTCGGCGTCGCACTGCGAAACTACGTTGCCACTCCTCTCCCTGCCTTGCCCCGCCTTGCCCTACCTCTCTCGCCCCGTCTCCTGCCCACCCTGTCTTCCCGTATTCTCTGAAATTACCACCGGGAGATGTGACTCAGTGCATCAACTGATGTCACTGCAGTGCCTCTGACCTGGAGGTCCTAGCTTCGAGTTCCGATGGCAGCAGGATTCGCGACACTAGCTAGTCAGCTAGGTCGAATACAGTTGCTGTCTGGAGGAGAATTCTAGCTACACTGATCGGTAGTTTCTCTGATCAATACCAGGCGAATACTGGAGCAGTCCGCTAAGAAAGGGGCCGCGGACCGCAAGCGATCTTCTCTTCCCTTTCCTTGTACTATCCTCACTCCTTACACACACACACACACACACACACACACACACACACACACACGCTAACATGAACTACACTACCATACATGTCGGAAGACCGGTCGGAGGCTTAGAGCTTGCCCGGCAGGGGCGGTGCTCTGCTGGTGGGAGATACCTGGTTGAGGGAAACCCCGCTAGTCGACGGTAGGTCGGCGTCGGATCTTCGCCATTCAGTGGGGGGAAAATCACTGCTACCTCCCGATGTAAACTATGCACTACACTTACGGGAATAATGATCTCAGTAGTTGATGCGCCCGTAATCACTAACAGTCAATCATCTAAAATTATCTTTGCCAATCACCATTGTAGCTATGGAAATACGTACACCGATTCTTCGTTACGTACTTCCGGCAAGTTCTCAGAACAATTTTGACCTTCATTTACTCGAAATGTAATGGGACTATAGGAATAAGTAAAGAAAAAAAGCATTTAAATGAAATTTGAATCAGCTTTCAAAAACATTTATTTAATTTAATTAGATTTCCTCACCGTTTTTGAGATCCACTGACCTGTTTTTTCCACTGAAAGAGTGCACACAAATTTCATGTAAGATGAAATGAAGGAACAAATGTTAGGGTAGTTTTCCTGGCGACGGAAATTTTGTCTTGTTTTGAGATTCTCGTGTACAGCATTTTATGAAAATCATAGCAATACTGCAAATTTGTGTAACAAAGCAACAACAACAAACATTTTTCCTTTTTATACTAAAAATTAATGATACATAGTAGACTACATGAATGATCATTGTATATTACAAAACCAGTTACACAGGTGATCACAGACACTACAATTTTATTTATGTAGATTATCTGGACCAAGAAGTGGTTTAAAAGCAATACTTAAAACATCACATCATCTGGGAGTTCAGAAAAAGGTCGTCAATCATCTGGAAACATTCCCAATTCCGGAGAGCATTCCCAATTCCTGGGTTGGGCCGCTGCGTTTGTTTCTAATGCTACCAGCTTACCTGGTTTTAATTGCGATTCCCAACCCTTAGGGCTAATAGCATGCGAGACGAATACCAATCCGGATCTCAAGTGAGGAGATAATTCCGTGGTGGTTCTAGATTACTGTCACAATTGCTTCTTAAGACGAAGTGCATCTACCTCCTCAGTGGAAGTGCGCAAAGGTCAACAGCCAAAAAAAGGGGACCACTAGCACTACGTTGGGAATGAGATCGGGAAAAGCGAGGACGGTGGGCGAGGGGGTGGGCGAGGGGGGTGGGCGAGGGAGTGGGCGAGGGGTTGGCGAGGGGGTTGGCGAGGGGGTGGACGAGGGGAATGGGCGAGGGAAGGGCGAGGGTGTGGTCGAGAGGGGTGGTCGAGAGGGGTGGGCGAGAGGGTGGTCGAGAGGAGTGGTCGAGAGGAGGGGCCAGGGGGGGGTGAGAGAGGTGGTCGAGAGGGGTAGAGAGGGGTGGTCGAGGGGTGGTCGAGAAGGGTGGGCGAGAGGGGGGGGGAGGGGGGTGGTCGAGAGGGGTGATCGAGAGGAATGATCGAGAGGGGTGGTCATGAGGGGTGGTCGAGAGGAGTGGTCAAGAGGAGTGGTCGAGAGGAGTGGACGAGAGGAGTGGGCGAAAGGGGTGGTCGAGAGGGGTGGTCGAGAGGGTTGGCGAGGGGAAGGTCGAGGGCGTGGTCGAAAGGGGTGGGCGAGGGGGGTGGGCGAGAGGGGTGGGCGTGGGCGAGGGGGGTGGCTCGAGAGGGTGGTCGAGAGGGTGGTCGAGAGGGGTGGTCGAGAGGGTGGCACCTGAGAGGGATGGGCGAGGGGAGTGGGCGAGGGGTTGTCGAGAGGATGGGCGGAGAGGGTGGTCGAGAGAGGAGGAGTGGGCGAGGGGGTGGGCGAGAGGGGGTGGGCGAGAGGGGTGGTCGAGAGGAAGGTCGAGGGCGTGGTCGAGAGGGGTGGCTGACGGTGGTAGAGAGAGGTGTGGGCGAGGTGGAAGTGGGCGAGGGGTGGTCGAGAGGGTGATTGAGAGTAGTGGCGAGGGGGTGGGGCGAGAGGGTGGGCGAGAGGTTGGCGAGGGGAAGGGCGAGGGGGTGGTCTAGAGGGGTGATCGAGAGGGGTGGGGCGAGAGAGGGGTGGTCGAGAGGAGGTCGAGAGGAGTGGGCGGAAAAAGGGGTGGTCGAGAGGGGTGGTCGAGAGCGGTGGGCGAGGGGAAGGTCGAGGGCGTGGTCGAAAGAGGGGTGGTCGAGACCGGCAGAGGAAAGGTGGCGAGGGGCGCGAGGGGGTGGTCTAGAGGGGTGTGTCTTAGAGGGTGGTCGAGAGGGGGTGGTCGAGAAGGGGGCGAGGTGGTCGAGACGGTGTATGAGGTTGGCCGAGGCGGGGTCTTAGAGTGGGTGTAATGGAGAGGTGGCAGAGAGAGGTGGGCGAGGGAAGGAAGAGGGGGTGGTCGAGAGGTGAGCTGAGGGGGTGGGCGAGGGGGTGGGCGAGAGGGGTGGTCGAGAGGGGATGGTCGAGAGGGGTGGTCAAGAGGGTGGCTGAGAGAGGCTGGCGAGGGAGTGGGCGAGAGGTGGTCATCGAGAGGGAGGGCGAGAGGGGTGTGGTCGAGAGGGTGATCGAGAGGGGTGGTCGAGAAGGAGTGGTCAAGAGGAGTTGGCGAGGGGGTGGGCGAGGTGGTCGAGAGGTGGGCGCGAGGGGGCTGGCGAGGGGTTGGTTGAGAGGGGGTGATCGAGAGGGGTGGTCGAGAGGAGTGGGCGACAGGTGTGGTCGAGAGGTGGCGAGAGGGGTGGTCGAGAGGAATGGGCGAGAGGGGTGGTCGAGAGAGGTGGTCGAGAGGGGGTGGGCGAGTGGAAGGGCGAGGGTGGTCGAGAGGGGTGGTCGAGAGGGGTGGCCGAGAGGGGTGTCGAGAGGGGTGGTCGAGAGGGTGGGCGAGGGGAAGGGCGACGGGTGGTCGAGAGGATTGGCTGAGAGGAGTGGTCGAGGGAAGGCGAGGGTGGTCGAGAGGGTTGGGCGAGAGGGGTGGGCGAGAGGGTCGTTGAGTGGAGGGGCGAGGAGGTGTGGGCGAGGGTGTGGGCGAAGGGTGGTCGAGGGTGGGCGAGGGGTGTGGGCGAGGGTAAAGGAGGGTGGGTGGTGGCGAGGGGTGTGAGCGAGAGGGTAATGAGAGGGTGGTCGAGAGGGGTGGGCGAGAGGTGGGCGGGGAGGGGTGGGCGAGAGAGGAGCACACGAGAGGTGTTGAGTGGAGTGGTCGAGGGGAAGGGCGAGAGGTGTTGGTCGAGGGTGGTGGCGAGAGGCGTGTGGTCGAGGTGGCTGAGGTGGGCGAGGGGGCGGGCGAGAGGCTGGGCGAGATGGGTGGGCGAGAGGGGGTGGGCGAGATGTGCGGGTTATGGAGTGGTCGAGAGGAGGGCAAAGAGGGGTGGTCGAGAGAGGTGGTCGAGAGGGGGTGGGCGAGGGAAGGGCGAGGGTGGTCGAGAGGATGGTTGGAGAAGAGTATCGAGGGGAAGGGGCGAGGGGGGTGGTCGAGAGGGCTTGGGGCGAGAGGGTGGTCGAGGGAAGGGCGAGGGGTTGGTCGAGAGGGGGTGGGCAGGAGGGGTGGTTGGAGAGTGGATGGTTAGAGGAGTGGGCGAGGGGAAGGAGGTTGTCGAGAGGGTGGGCGAGAGGGGTGGGCGCGAGGGAGGTGAGGGATGGTCAAGAGTGATGGGCGAGGAGATGGTGGTCGAGAGGGTGGTCGAGAGGGGTGATTGAGTGGTGGTCGAGAGGGGTGGTCGAGGGTGGTGGTCAGGAGAGAGGGGTGGTCGAGAGGGGTGATTCGAGAGGGTGGTCGAGGAGGGGTGGTCGAGGGTGGTGGTCGAGAGGGGTGGTCGAGAGGGGTGGTCGAGAGGGGGTGGGCGAGAGGGGGTGGTCGAGAGAAGTGGTCGAGAGGAGTGGGCGAGGGGGGGGCGAGCGGGTTGTCGAGGGGGTGGGCGAGAGGGTGGGCGAGAGGGTGGCGAGAGGGTGGGCGAGGGAGGTGGGTAGAGCAGAGGGGGTGGTCAAGAGGGATGGCGAGATGGGTGGTCGGAGAGGGGTGGTCGAGAGGGGTGATCTGGAGAGTGGTGGTCGAGAGGGTGGTCGAGAGCGGTGGTCAAGAGGGCAGTCGAGGGTGGTACGAGAGGTGGATGAGGTGGTCGAGAGGAGGGCGGAGAGGGGTCGAGAGAAGTGGTCGAGAGGAGGGCGAGGGGGTGGGCGAGTGGGGTTGTCGAGAGAGTGGGTGGGCGAGAGGGGTAGGCGAGAGGGTGGGGCGAGGGGAGGGTAAGAGGGGGTGGCCTAAGAGGGATGGGAAGCAGATGGGTGGTCGAGAGGGGTGGTCGAGGAGGGGGGCGACTGAGAGTGGTGGTCGAGGGGTGGTCGAGAGGGTGGTCGGAGATGTGGTGGTCGAGAGGCGGTCGAGGGTGGTGGTCAGAGAGGGTGGTCGAGAGGGGGTGGTCGAGAGGGGGAGGGCGAGAGGTCGAGAGAAGTGGTTTTAGGAGTGGGCGAGGGGGTGGTGAGTGGGGTTCGCTCAGAGAGGGGTGGCGAGAGGGTAAGAGGGAGTGGGTAAAAGGGGTGGTCAAGAGGGATGGGCGAGATGGGTGGTCGAGAGGGGTGGTCGAGAGGGGTGATCGATAGTGGTGGTCGAGAGGGGTGGTCGAGGGTGGTGGTCGAGAGGGGTGGTCGAGAGGGGTGATCGAGAGCGGTGGTCGAGAGGGGTGGTCGAGGGTGGTGGTCGAGAGGGGTGGTCGAGAGGGGTGGTCGAGAGGGGTGGGCGAGAGGGGTGGTCGAGAGAAGTGGTCGAGAGGAGTGGGCGAGGGGAATGGGCGAGAGGGGTGGTCGAGATGTGTGGTCGGAAGGGGTGGTCGCGAGGAGTGGGCGAGAGGAGTGGTCGTGAAGAGTGGGCGAGAGGTGTGGGCGAGAGGTGTGGGCGAAGGAGAGGGGAGACGGCGGTGGCGGCGGGCAGTGATGGTGGTCCAAGAGGCGTCTGGCATTCTTCGGCCGCCGTTCCAAGGCTGTATCAATGGCACCCGGGCATTGAGTGACCCAGCGGCTGCGGGCGATGGAGGGCGCGGCGGGCGAAGAGCGCGGGGGAGGGAGAGGCCATGCGGCGTCGGAGTCTGCTGCCTTCTGTTCTGGTGCTAGTGATGGGACTAACCTAAATATCATATCCGACGACTAAAATGATTTTCATTTAGTGCGGCTGTTTTTAGGTTGTTTGACCCTAATTCTAAATGTTTTTTTAAAGTACCGTGTCATGCTTTTAAAATTAAATTAAATTGACAACTTTTCGTTAAGTAATAGTTTATGCCCCCGACATTTCTGGTGTTTAGTTTTCTTTGTATTTTATTGTTCAGACTTACACCTACACGCCGTCAAAATCCGAAGCTTACAGCGTGAAAAGTTTTGTTTGTTTTGTATTGTACTAATATGTAAAAATAAAATAAATTAACTCCTTCGGTAACAATGTAAATAATAACACAAACTTTTTTAAAATGAATTTTTTTTGTTTTAACTTCTAAAATAAAGAAAACACTACAGTATAAGAAATCAGTAAGTTCTTATACTCAATTTTTTTCGGGATGAGCGTCCGATATACAATTCATTCCATAATGGAAGTGATGAAGTGTGTGTTGAGTGATTGTATTCAGTGATGAGAAATTAGTTTGTAACTGAAAAGAGAAAAGCATATATCTTAGTCTGAAAAGAGATTTACGCAGTATTGTTTGTGACATAAAGACATAAACATGTGACATAAAGATATTCCAATAAAAAACACATTACGGATTATGAAGAATGATCCCCCCAAAATATTGTCGATTCTTAGAAGTTGATTATTAAAAATACATTTACCGTTACATTAATAACAAATAAATCGTAATGAACAGTTTGGTAATTCCGTTCCTACTTTCAAGAAAATAGTATTTCAGTATAAGTATAGGACACTTAACCCTAGAAAAGATACATGAATGCTACACCGGTAGGCGGATACGTAGTGTAATCTGTCACCCCAAAGTATAGAATCAAATAACAAATAACGGTATTTCGTTTTAGAAAATTTAAAACTAATGACATGGGGTAACATATTACTCCCGTATCCATTTAAGGGTTAAAAAATAACAAGATCGTTCATCTCAGCTGCCACTTTCCTACACGGAATGCAATAAATATGTCTTGTATTCTCGAGAAAAGGATTCATCCATTCATAGAAGGAGTTTCTTAAGTGCGCCACACATCTCCTTCTGTCTCTCTCAACATAAAAAATGTAAACAAAATTCCTCCAGTGCTCCTAAGATGCTTGCTAGAAGCGTTAAATTGCACTTGTGATCTCGTGTTGTTGTGTTAATCAAAGACGGTCGCATTGTTTGACGACCTTGCGCGGCCTATCTAGTGGCGGGCTAGGCGCTCAGCTTAAGTAGCTATGACTTGCGTCTCGGATCAAGACACTTGGGCGAATGAAGTGTAAACTGCTCTTTTGAGGCGCTTAGGTCATCGCTGCGGAGACGCTGCTCCTTATTTGAAGATTTTCAGCACGTGTCAGACACAAGGACGAAGAAGCGGAGTGGCTGGTGAAGATGATGATGATGATGATGATGATAATAATAATAATAATAATAATAATAATAATAATAATAATAATAACAATAATAAGAATAGAATACATTAATATAATCTAATGTAATAAAATAATAATATAATATAACGTTTCAAGGAATCCTCTATTGACTTGCATTAGTTTGATTTCTCTACCTACAAAATTTGCATTAGTTTCATTTCTTTACCTACACAATTTGCATTAGTTTGATTTCTCTACCTACTTGCTGCATGGTGACTTCAATTACCAGATACGTGGAGTTTAAAAATTAGTAATACATTTGTTTCAGATGGATGATCTTAAATTGTATGCTAGAAATGAAATGATTCTCTCTCAAATGAATGTGGTAAATAAAATCACCAATGGCATCTGCAAGAAATTTGAGATTGCCAAATGCGCAAAAGTTAACTCGAGGAAACACAAAGTGCTACCGACAGAGTAATCACGTTGATACGCACACTGCGATACAAGATTTTGAATCAGGCAAAACCTTGAAATATATACACAATGAAAAATGTGAGATCATCTCGAGTGACTCAGTGAAGGAGGGAATAGGTAAGGAGTGTAAGGAATGACAAAAGTAAATTTTTCCCTGCAGTTAACTCTGAACGCCAGGAATACAAATTTCTGCAGCAGATACTTCGGATGCTTCTTTAACCGAATACACTTTCTGGCTCGACTGTACTGATCAAAGAATTCGAAGCATGGGCTACAAAAACTGACAACTGCGTTCAATGCATCATGTCGCCCTCTCTAGGACTGATGTACGTATACTAAATGTGTCACGCAAGGAAGGACGAAGAGGACTTAGAAACCTCCTGGCACAATACAGCAGTCGAAATAGGAAAGTATGTGGTCAATCATGAAGATGACCCACTCGTGACGCTGGTCATAAAATTTGTCCGAATGAGTTTATTGTAAGGATGCCAAGGCCTCCGTGAATGCTCTATTTGCTAAGGGCCTTGGTTGATCTAAGAAATTTGGTTTCTAATGTGGGAAGGTGACGGAGGTTGGGTGGGTTACCGTGGACCAAACTGGGAAAACGTATGTAAAAGTTCGCCAGATTTGATTTTGTGGAGAATGACGATGTAGGTTTAGTTTCAGTGGAGATGCTCGGTGGAGTGAAGAGTACAAATTAACTAATTTGCCTTATGTTTTTCATCGGACTCAACTTATGCGGGATTTCCTAGAAAATCAATACATGAGGATACTGAGATGGTTCTATTTTTTTCTTTAATAAATCAAATTCACTAATAAGAAAAAACAGAAATTTCCATTTATTTGTTTTAGGGTTATTTGTTTTATGATTCTACGGAATACACCGTAGGCTTAAATAAAGGTAGCTGACTGTTTGATTAAATTATAAAACAATTTCAAATTTCAAATTAGAACAAAAAATTAAAATATTAAACAATAAAATGAAAAAGTAAAGAAACTTTGTACAATTAACAACTAGAAATAAAAAAAACTAATCTTAACAGTTCCCTGAATATATTACTGTTTATTCACGTCACCGAACATACACCCTCTGCTCACTTCTATAAATCATTGAATCCTAAAATTTCTCTAACACATGCGTCCTCTGTTGATAACTTGAACGTTCAACTTCTCTCTACGCTTGAACATATACCACGCCTTACATGACACAAAGTTTTTTCAGTCATCTACCAAACCTCGAATCATTCTCCATTCAGTGAGACATCTACTTTCGATCTGTTTGCTGATTTTCTTTCTGGGCGTACCGTGTCCGTCAGAATGGTGTCCGACCTTGCCAACCTGTAGTTTCAGTCCAAGCATGCCATGCGTACGAACGTCTTCTTGATGTTCAAAATGTTTGACATCTTGACTCGTTAGAGATACTTGTGTTGTAATGGTCTCGCGGGGAAGCTGACAGAGGTATTGTTGTGTTTCAGAGGGTTAGAGGTGTTGTAGGATGTGATAATGAAATGCAAAGATTGGGCTTTTGGCGTTGAAGGAATGAAATCTAAAATTGATCAGTGAAAATCATGGGCACGGCGTATCAGATTAGTGGTCTAAAATTCTCATTCAGGCAGGAACAAGTCTCAACCCAACGACTTAGCTGATGACGAAAATCCAGCCTCAAAATGGACATGAACTCATGAGGGACACTGCTGAGGGACGGGAGATAACAGGGTGATGCCCCCTACAATTTATTGGTGTAATAATAATAATAATAATAATAATAATAATAATAATAATAATAATAATAAAATTGTCTTTATTTGTGGCGAGGCTCAGGCCTTAAGGCCTGCTCTTCCGCCTAACCACTTTAATTAATTTACAATTTTAAAAATTACAGTTGAGGCGTTCGGATGTAATTAATATTACCTGACGTGTCGCAGAAGAAGAAAAAAAAATCAATTTGTGATTAACCAACTACATTAATTTATCAGTATGAGCCAAATTAATTTATTGTCATTTTTTGTTTATTCTTGAAATTTTGCAAAATGGATAGACATGATGTAAGGAACATTCTTAAAAATGTATAATAAGATAGTTCCCTCTTATTCCACTTAGAATCAATAATTCAAAATTCACCAGAAATGTCAGTTGTCATTACCCGACAGCCTCAACTGTGAACAATAAACAAAAACAAAAAAGGGGGGTTATTTTACATTTACGTCTGGGATGCAATACTAGGGACCATCCCGGCATACGCCTTAAGCGATTGAGTAAACCCAGGTGTATGGGTATAGAAGAGCCGTCGATATATTTTGAATCGTCCTCCCAATTGATTGATTGATTTTTTCGTGTTTCTGGGCACGTCAACTGCTTTTGTCATTAGTTCCGTAAGTGTAGTGCATTTTTTCTCGGGAGAGGGCGGTGATCATCCCCCGCTGGTTGGCGAGATCCGGCGCCGACCTATCGTTGGCTAGTGGGGTTTCCCCCTAACCAGGACTCTCCCACCAGCGGGGCACCGCCCCAACCGGAACAAGCTCTAAGCTGCCGACCGGTCTCCCGGAATATATGGTAGTGTAGTGCATGTTAGTGTAAGTGTAAGGGGACAGGATAGGACAAGGAAGAGGAAGGAAGAAACCACGGAAAACTACCGATCAGAGCAGCCGGCCGCTATAATTCTCCTCCAGACTGCGACTGAATTCTACCTAGCTGAAAAGCTAATGTCGAAAATCTTGCCGCCGCCAGTACTCGAACCTAGGACCTCTCGGTCAGAGGCGCTGCAGTGAAATTAGTTGAAATTACTTGATGCACTGAGCTACCGCTCCCGGTAATCGTCCTCCCAATAATTTGATACTGGTAAAACTCATGATCAAACCTATTCGCAAACACTCAGCTACAAATACCAACGTTTCTGATAATTGGTAACTGAGATAAAAATCTTTACATTTAGATATTTAACCGTCATTCGATTCGATGACAAACGCTTTTGGATGAGGAGTACGAAAAGTAACAAAAAAGCCGTCCTTTTCATTTCTTACTTTTTACTCTCTTGATGGCGCGAGCGTTATCGTCAGGTTTCCTAAATACCATACGAATTCTACTGCAATTGATATTGAATATAGCATAATTCTCAAGCTTCTGCTTAAACCACATTTTGCAAAATTAGTGCGACCTTACAATTTAAAAATTTCTTTTGTAAGATTTATTTCAATGAAAGTTTTCAACCTGTTTTTCTAGATCATTTTAGCATTTTCCACGGTGTTGCAAGGAGAGTTTAGTGATTCGAGAAGCTGACTTTGAGAACAGCACATGTCACATGTTTTACGGATGCCTTATTACAAAGAGAGTGCACTGAGACGTCTGTATGTGTCTCTACAAGATCAATCCAGTTGGCTTCTTTTCAAAAAGAGGTAAATAAAGAGTAGTTTCGTAAGCGCCTACGTCATTCTTTGTAAGCAACCTAAGAATTGGTGATATTGCAGTACGTATGTTACAGCCTTCGGGTAAATACTTACATCAGTGATCCGAAATGAACCGTAACAACTGTTCGGAAATACTCTAGGTTTTCTTATTTGATGCAAACAAGGGGGCAGAACGTATCTTCTGATGCTTTCACTATTTTCTAATCTTGAACATTCTTCAATACAATTGTTTGGAAATTCCAATCCAATGTTTTCTTTTGATGTGAGGCACACATTTCTAGAATAGCTTATCACTAATTTTGATCACATGTTTTTTGGAGACCAGTTGGATCATGACGCAAAACTGCAACGTATGTTGTGGCCCCTCATTTCTCGTGCAACAATGACGCTTCAAAGGCCGAGAATAGCTATGTGTGTGTATACTGAATGAGAACGAGCGGGGTTGAGTGTTTACATGCGGACATAATCCATTTGGCCACATGGCGACCGCATAGCCACAACAAACCTCGGCTGGCTCTCTCGTCGCATCCGACCTGCTCTCTGTAGGAGAACCGCGATAAATGGGTTCGACGTGCTTTTTTCCTTTTTTCAATTTAAAATTCAATTGATTTGAGTGTTTCTATTTCTAACAATGTCCAAAGAATTTAAGACGATGATTTGTTTTACAGATAAACGGATCGTTCTATTTTGTGGATACTTTACATGTTTCACTGACATGTGGAACATTTTCTCAAAAATAGCTCTTATATTTGTTTATTTTTTCCTCGAAAAGAAGAGTGTACTTATATAAATATGACACAGGTTCTGTTGTTCTACAAAGTCCAGATTTTTCCCATGATGAGACGAACATGCCTTATAAAAAGCAGAGAGAAAATGTATTTTCTGTTCCAAATGTCGAAAAAAGAAAATCTGTGAATTTGATGGAATTAGAATGAGAATAACAGTAGTCGTATTGAACTCGTCATCCGACACAGAGGCAGTGCTATGTGCACATACAGACTGCAACAGAACATAAATTCATCTAAATGTATATTATGCAGTTTTAAGGATTTGTTTAACTTATTGAATTCCCAAGTGGTGGAAATGATGCAGAGAAGGGCTATAATTAAAATACACGACAGAACACTTATAGGAAGGATATCTGCAATACCAGATAAAAATCACAGAGGGATTTTATCCCTCAATAAGCCAGACACATGTGAAGACGAATGATCTTTGAAGGATCCGTCGTAGACAGGTAATGCGTCGTGGCAAAAGAGAGGAGGCGTCGTTGGGAAGAGAAGCAGCTAGTCGGGCATTCGTGCGGCGTCTCCTGCGCTCGAAGCGACGCTGCGTCAACAAGAAGCCACCTGCGGTGCAAAGTGTCGCCGTGACCAACATGCAATTGCGCAGAAGGGCCGGATGCTCTCGTGGAGGCGATGGTGGTGGCGGTGGCGGTGTCGGCAGCAACGACAGTGGTCGTGGCGTCGATGTTGGTGACGGTGACGGTAGTGACGATGGCTGTGGTGGCGTTGGCAATTGGGGCGGCAACGCGGGCGGCAGTGACTGTGGCGGTGACGACAGCGGCGACGGTGGGTTTTGCTAGGGTTTTGGTGGGGACTGTGACGATGACGGCGGCGATGATGGTAGTGACTATGAGGGAAGTGGTGGCGTTAGTAGAGCCTGTTGTGGGGATTGTGACAGTGACATTAGCAGTGGCAAACTTGGCGGTGATGATGGCGTGGGCAAACGTGGCTCGCTTTCTTGCTGAGAGGCTGTCGTTTAGAGAGGGATGGAGTGGCGAAGATAAGCGTCAGATCGGGACATCAAGACGCCACCTGTCGGAGCACCGCAAGATCATCCGGCCTCTTCGCACCCTGTTACTTACCATTCCGTATACAGGGCATTCGAATCTTCAAGGAATCGAAGGAACGAAGCTAAATGTCCCTCTCGAAGAGTAAATTAAAATAAGAAAGATAAAGTGAAAGCAGTGATTTTGCGATTAATGGTGTAAGCTACCTGGCCATTGTTTTCTCCCCAGAAGTTTTAGCGTTTTATAACTTCTAATTAACCAGCACTTCTAATAGCAATCCTTACGTCAAAATGGAAAACGAAAGCGAAAGATTGCGAGTTCTATTGAAGGCGGATGCAGGAAATGATGTATTTATTATCAAAGAGCTTGAGGCGCCTGGCGGGATCGAAGTTGTAGGACAATTGGTAATCCTTCTGTTCCCTCTCCCAATGGTTGTGACGAACAACCATGTCCTCTTATTGCCTCCTCCAGTTAACTAGGAAAATTTGTTCATTTAGGGAGAAGGAGAGGGTGGACGAGGAAAGGAGGAATGGAGGGGGAGTGGAGCGGAGGGGGAGCCTGGAGAATAAGGGGCGATGAGGAAAGAGAGGAGAGAATTGTGCACTGTAATTGATTGGTGAATTCATATTTTCCGGCTCGTCAACATTGTTACGATCACTAGTCCGGTTAGTGCTGTGAATTTTTATCGCGAGAGGTGGCAGTGTTTCCCTTCCGCCAGAATGTGATACGTGGTGCTGACCTACATGTCCAATTGCGGGGAATTTCGCACCGCACCAGCTGGGGCCAACTCTAGACTTACTAATGGTTTCCTGTCGCGTGCGATTGTGTAGTGCATGTAAGTGTAAGTGTGCGCGTATGGTGCGAGGAGAGGACAAGCAAGAGGACCGGGAGAGGTCGTTCAGTGCATCAACTGATGTCACTGCCAAGGTCGAATTCAGGCGCTGTATGGAGGAGAATTCTAGCGGCCGGCTGCTTTGATCGGTAGTTTCCCGTAGTCTATCCGATCAACACCATGCGAATGCCGGAGAAGTACCCAACAAACGGGCCACGGGCCGCGCGCGATCTTTCCTTCCTCTGCCTTGTCCTTTCCTCACCCCTTACTTACACACACACACTAACATGCATTACACTACATATGCCGGGAGACCGGTCAGAAACTTAGCGCTAGTCCCGGCTGGGGCGGTGCCCCTCTGATGGGAGACACCTGGTTGTGGGAACCCCTTTAGCCGGCGGTAGGTTGGCGCCAGATCTCTCCATCCAGCGCGGGAGGATCACCCCCACCTCCCGATGAAAAAACATGCACTACACCTACGGGCCTAATGACCTCAGTAGTGGAGGTGCCCATAATCACTAACAACCAACCAGCTAACAAGCATGAGGAACAACATCGCGCGCAGTCCACGGCCCGTTTGTTAGGGTACTGCTCGGACATTTTTCTACTATTGATCGGAGAAACCACGGAAAACGACCGATCAGCGCAGCTGACCACTAAAATTCTCCTCCAGCCAGTGGCTGAATCCAAACTAGCTTTGTATCTGGTATCGAAAATTCCGGAGTGTCGTGTTTCGATCCCTAGGAACGTCTGGTTACAGTCAGTGCAGTCAGCGGCATTGCTGGTCTAAACTCTGATCTAAACTCAGCCACTGGGTGCGCTGTGTTATAGGCGGGTGGTGAAGGGAAAGGGGATGGTTCGCAGTGGTAGGTGTACAAGGGGCAAGGGTGCAAGAGATAGGGGCAAGGGTGCGCAGGGGAGGGGTCACAGGATCTGTGCGCGCAAATGGTGCCATGAGCCGAGATGGCGCCCGCGGGGTGGCCCGCGGGGTGGCCCGCGGGGAGCGGTGGTTGCTCGCGGGGGTGGGGGCGGGGTGGGGGGTGGGGGCTGCTTGGAAGGCGCTGTGGCGGTGGCGTCGCGCGTTGCTGCAGCGGAGGCGTCCGACGCGCGTGGCGGGGAGTGGGCGGCTCCGTGAGCGACGCGCTGCGAATGCCTTTGGCCGCTTGGCCTCCAACGCAATGGACGGCGCGTGCGCCCGCAGCGCGCAGGCGGCTCATTAGCCAAGCCAAAGGCACACCTCCGACCCGCTGCTAAAAGTAGGCACCCACCTATTATACTCGCTTAAAATTCAATCGGCACATGTACCCAAAGCTTATTTAATTTATACAATACATCGTAGATTTTGCAGTGTGTGCTAGATCGTGTGCAAAGAATTGCAGAATATTATAGTAATATGTCACAGGTAGATTCATAAGCACTTCCTTTAAGACAGCGTTGATTCTTTCAAAAGTAATTGCTATTTAGCCGCCTCCTACACAGACAAAAGAAATACATTTTATAACTGCAACTGAAGAAAAAATATTATTTTATTGTGCCCATTACATTTCAGTGTAACTCCAATTCGGAATAGCCGGATTTTTCGGATCTCTCCGATTCTGTTTTTGAAGAAAATGCGGCAAATGTATCGGTGCCAGCTGCTTCTTAAAATGTATGTGTGGCAATTTCGCACTGAATTGATTTTTTTCTTCAAATGCACTCTTTTTGTCGGATTTCGAATAAGATAGGGTGTGCAGAGTCTTATTAACAAATGAGTGAGTTTATTCGAAATGATTTCTTTCGGTGAGAAAATGCCCTACAGACGTTGGACGGCATGCAACTGCACAGCAATAAAATCACCAAATTTTCTCTAAAAATATGTTGGGGTAATTATTATTAATAAACCACAAAAGTCTAATGCGGCATTCAATTTCGCCATCTAGAATTTCGCCAAAAAATATCACTCGTCACCACACTGCGTCACTTACGAGAAAGGGCGCGATGCATAATATCAGTTTCGTCTCTGATAATCTTGTTCGTAATCAAGATTTTCTTTTTCGGGGAAAGTATTAATAGAAAAATATTGATCATAACACTTAGTTACATTTTAAATGTCAGTTCCATCCGCACGTTCTCCAAAAATATTGCACTAATGGAGTTATTCTTGATTACCAAATAAATTTTATCCTACGTGCATATGTTTCACTGAAAGTTTGCTTTAAATGAAGGAAATATGTACATCTAAAAATAAAAGTAATGTACTTGTACACTGTTCCCTGGGAACTTCAACGTCTTTATTGTTCTGTGGAATTTTATCCAACAGAAATAATATTTTTCATCGTTTCTTGATATTACGACTTCTATATCTCAATTACTGCAGAAAAGTAAACAGAACTCGTCCAGCGCCGAGAAAAAGTTTTTAATGTGCATTCATTACATTAAGCAAATACTCCAGCATTAATTTTCGTTCTCTGGCCTCGCAGTACATGTAGTTTTGATTTTTGGAATTCTGTTTTTCATGTGCATGAAGACGTTTGTGTACTGCAAGCGGATGCGGTAGAATATGTTTTCTTATTTTTCATTTTCAGCGGTCTAACATACATTTTTTGAAGCCACTTCGATGATAGAGTTAAAATTGTTTCAACATATGTGTTCACGTGATTGCTTATCACTGAAATATATTAATGGTTGTCAATTCGTTTGTTTCTTCTTAATAGTTTTACTGGCGGTATCTTCTTATAAAAGCAAACGATAAAACAGAGTCAAAACGTATCTTAAGAAAAGATTTCATGAATCCATTCCTCCCATTTCGTGCATTAGCCTTTATCTACCGCAACTATCGCCTCCATCGGTGAACGAATAAAAGGTCTGAAAGCTCGTGTGGTTAGAGAAAGCAATAACGCTGTTTTTATAGCTGTTACCGCGACACATCGGTTTTGCACTATCATTGCGCGCTGTAACCTGCGCTGAAAAAGCGTCAGCTACTTTTATAAATGAAGAGGCTATGTGTCCTTGCTTCAGTGTTGTGTATGCAGTTGGTCATCAGCCGTTCGGAGATGCAAAGTGTCGTACAGAGGAGCGTACTCGAAAACGCATATGGTAGCGTCGCACCCAGTGTAATGGAGATATTGCGTGAGAGTTTTCATGACGTATCACCTCCGTTTTGTTTAATTTATCTTCAAGAGTTCTGGACACTTCATGAAACAGTTGTGAAATATTTACAAATTAAGAACAGCCCATATATACTATTCAACACGAATAATAGCTCGCATGGTTTGTTTCGTGTACACCCACTTGATGCTTATGAATGCAATGCCTTTATAACAATTTTGAACAAAGTGAATATGAATATTGTCAGTGATATTCGTTCAATCACAAAAATAAATTCGCTCTGGAATCCGTATGCACTATTTGTTGTAATTTTTTGTTGCACAAAAGTCTCCAAGTCAGACGAAGAATTCTGGGATCAGCTGAATGCGTTCTCCAAGAATAGCATAGACAATGTACTGGTCGTGACTATAGATGAGCCTAAACAGCGTATTCGATTGTTTTCACACAACCGCTACAACGGCGAAAGGTTAATTCGAAAGTTCGAGCAACTCCCTCACACGACTTTATTCCCTGACAAAACCCTTCACCTGGAGGGGTACCCGTTCGTCGTGTCGTTCTTCCCGTTCGGAGACACGGCCACCAAGAGCGTGTCACCAGGCAAAGTGGAGTACGGGGGAGTGGACGCCATCACCTTCCAGACCGTGCTCGGCCACATGCGGGTGAGGGCGGTGGTGGTGGCGCCGGAGCCGCCCCATTACGGGTTCATCGTGAACGCCTCCCACCTGACGGGCGCTATCGGAGACGTGGCCAGCGGGCGCGCCCTGTGGGCCGCCAACGCCCGCTTCCGCGCCAAGTACCCGCGCCTCGAGCAGGCCGAGTACACCTACCCGCACGCCTTCGACAACATCATCTTCATCGTCAGGAAGGCGGACCTCATCCCGCCGTACAAGAACGTCATCCTGCCTTTCTCCCCAACGGCCTGGCAGGCCATAGTAGGGGCCACCGCCCTAGCGATGGCTGGTTGGTGTTTTGTTATTAAACGGAGGCTTGCGATTCGAAGCGCGTTCCGTCTGATTATGGATGCGTTCATGGACATACTGGAAGGGACTCTTTTTTGTTCTGTTAACATCCGATCCAACAGATTCCCCGATAGATTGTTTGTGATTAGCTGGGTGTGGTTCGGCGTAATAATTACAAATTCTTTCCAAGGTTCTTTGACTAGTTTCCTGGCTATTCCAAAGTATCTTCCTGATATGGAGACAATAGAACAGTTGGCTGATTCTGGGCTACGCATTTGGGTGTTCAAGAATCTCAAGTCGATGTTTGAAGCTACTGAGGGTGACACACCTGCGCTACGATTGCAAGAACGATTTGAAGTAACAGACAAGATCATCACTAACTTTGACAAAGTGTTATCAGGAGATTACGCAATAATGACAAACTCCGATTCCGCATACGCATTTATAAACCGTAGGTGAGTAATATTTGAAGGGTGCTGGTGAATAACGGTTCAACCGCCGCGAAATTGTTGAACACCAAGATCTATTGGGTCCTACGATTTTGTGAAAAAAGTTACCGGTTAGCGTGAAATGTTAGATTTAGTTGAACGAGCCTTTCTCTAGTGGAACAACAGGACAACATTGCCATCATATTTTGTCCAACGTCGGAGTCCCTTCTGATTGTAGGTTACTGACGGGAGGAAGTAATTTTATTACCTTATGTTTCAGCGGAGCAAGATGTAGAAAGTGAGTCGAGTGCTTATTCGAGAATTGGCGGGTTGATCTAGACTTATGCTGAAATGGTATGCACCGGAAGCTCTGGGTATATTTTGAAAAATAAATTGTAACATATATGAGAACGGGTTCAATGGATAAATATTTGCAAAGATTCTTATTTCTTACATAGGAAGGAGCGTTTATTGCTATTGTAGGGACCATGTTTTAGAAGGACGATTTTTTTTCATAGACATTGAGGAGGCGTGACACCACACCGGATAAGCGTAAGTGAAAAAAGAGCGTAGAATGGATTTGTATATCAGAAGATAAGAATATTGTTTAATGGTGGAATGACTGGTCAATGGCTACTTACGCGTCTTCAGTCACCTTGACGGTAATGAGATTTTTCCATTGCAATACGGTATTCATTAAAATATTATCCTATATATCGGACGGGTTGGTGTCGGTGAACATCATGAAACGGACCAGTTGAAATGTAGTGGGAGTGACAAGGCTAGGCAACGGAGGGTAAACACATTGTATGACGACTTCTTTAGATTTATTGACCACTTTCTAACCATAATTTAATAGCCGTGAGCTGTCCCTATATTAAGTTCCTGGCAGGAGAGGGATATTGTTCTGACGTAATGATGATAGAATCGCCTGCCAAAAAGGCAGTGTGTGCAGAATAATGCGCTGCAAGATCTGAGAAGTAAATATTGAAAATAAATGATGACAGCAAAGGACAAGAGAGCCCTTCTGCTGAATTTTCTCGTGGCGGTGATTTGAAGGTTTGCGCATTGCGACGCAGGACAATGCAGGTCACAACAGATATAATTTATTCTTTTTCCTGTCAACAGACAATACGGACAATTATGATAAATATCCATGTAATACGGGTTACTTCAGTTAGTACCTAATACTTTTAATAAAATAATAAATTTTATTCGTTTTCTCACAAGTTAACAAATACAGCAGATGCACCCGAACGAGCAAAAGCATGTGGTCGGGTGCAGTTTAAGAAAGTTTAAAACGAAAAATCCCAAATGTGGTACAAAGACTACAAAACTAGCGCAAACAATGTTAAGATTATATAATAACCATAACACAATATTTGAAGAGCTCTTATCAAATAATTTAGGGCCCCGAGCGGAGGTTGTGTCAGTAACTTTTTTTTTAAATGTCAGCTCTATAAACGACTTTTCCTGTTTGATTGCGACGTCACACATTTATCCAATCACAGTGAGATAATCGTGGGGAGGTAGCGGTAAAAAAACAGGCGACCACCATTTTTTCGCACAGATATCAAATACCCGAGACGTCACAAGAAAGTTGTTTCTCGGAATTAAGTTTAAATCTCTTATAAATTTACAATGCTATAATACAAAAAATAACGTATGCAACTATTTTTTAATGTTGATTTATTGCATTCATATAAATTTGAAAACTCGCTCCTAACGTCGCTTGCTGTCAAAGCATGTACTCAAGTAATAATGATTAAAATAATTCACAAGATTCATAAACTACTATTACAAATTTCTAACCCGCAAGTTCACGTTCTCTTAGTGTTGTAGGGAGTACCAGCGCGAGGGTGCGAGTGTATCAGTAACGATTTTTACGAATTTGCTCTCGTTCTCTTGGTGTTGTAGCACGAGGGTGCGAGTGTCATTAACAACTTTTACGAATTCCTTCACGTTTTATTCGTTGTTATAGGGAGTACGAGCGCGATGGCGTGAATGTGTCAGTAACGATTTTTACGAATTCTTTCACATTCTATTTGTTGCTGTAGGGAGTACGAGCGCGAAGGGGCAAGTGTGTCAGCAACGATTTTTACGAATTCGTTAACATTTTCTTGTAGAGAGTACGAGCGGGAGGGCGCGAGTGTGTCAGTAACAATTTTTACAAATTCCTGCACATTGTATTCGTTGTTGTCGTGAGTACGAGCGCGCGGGTGTGTGTCAGCAACGAATTCCTTCACTTTCTATTCTTCTTATAGGGAGTACGAGCGCGAGGGCGCGAGTGTGTCAGCAAGGATTTTTACAAATCCGCTCACGTTCTGTTGGTGTTGCAGGGAGTACGAGCGCGAGGGTGCAAGCCCGTTCCACGTGCTGGCGCAGCGCGCGCTGTCGTCGGCGCAGACGGCCTTCGCGCTGCCGCGGCCCGCGCCGCTCAAGCGCCGCCTGGACGCGCTGCTGGGCCGCCTGCTGCAGGGCGGCCTGCGCCAAAAGTGGGTGCGCGACGCGCGCTTCGCCAACGTGCTGCGCGGCCGCGACTCGCCGCCTCAGGTGCGACGTTCGCCATCTGCGGAGGAATTTACGAATTATTACGCTAGAGATGTTGGATGAGACGAAATTGTAACCGAGATTGCATCAACTGATGTCACTGCAACGCCTCTGACCGGGAGGTCCTAAGTTCGAGACCTGACGGCGGCAAGATTTTCGACACTAGCTTCTCAGCTAGGTCGAATTCAGTCGCTGTCTGGAGGAGAATTCTAGCGGCCGGCTGCTCTGATCGGTAGTTTTCCGTGATTCCTCCGATCAACATCAGGCGAATGCGGGAGCAGTACCCTAACAAAGGGGCAACGGACCGCGCCCGATCTGTCCTTACTCTTCCTTGTCCTATCCTCTCCCCTTACACGCACACACACTTACACTAACATGCACTACACTACCACATATTCCGGGAGACCGGTCGGGAGCTTAGAGCTTGTCCCGGCTGGGGCGGTGCCCCGCTGGTGGGAGAGTCCTGGTTAGGGGGAAACCCCACTAGCCGATGGTAGGTCAGCGCCGGATTTCGCCATCCAGCGGGGAAAGATCACCGCCTTCTCCCGAGAAAAAAATATGCACTACACGTACGGGACTAATGACCAAAGCAGTTGACACGCCCGGAAACACGAAAAAATCAATCAATCAATCAACGAAATTGTATATGCGACCATAGATCTAGACCAGGGTTATCAAGTGATGGCCCGCGGTGCCAGTTCTTGCGGCCCGCGAAAGATTATTAATCAAAAGTGAAAGTGACTTGCATCCATGTCCGGAGAAAATCACGTGCTTAGCACACGCGCCCTGTCGGGGGCAACACTTCCTTGATGTAGAAATAGGTTGTTTAGATTTAAGAGTTTTTTTTTGTATTAAAATCAGAAATTCAAATTATTCCAAGAGGTTTCCCTGCGTTATGCATGTTACTGCTTGATATCCCGTATGGTTCCACCCCCCTGCTGTTTCAGAGCAGGCGAGCAAACTGCCGAAATCAACAGTACGGGGAAGTGAGGTGTGGATCACCCGAGTACTGTAAATATGTCCCGCAACCGTATTAAATGTTTTAGGCGTGGCTCTTGAGGCCTTGCAAGTTGGATATCCCTGATCTAGACAGTATACTGTGTGTACACGTTTCTGATGTTTTATAACGAAGCCTTTATTTGTAGTCAACATATTGGTCGTGAAACATGTTGAAAATCATTTTTTAATTCATTCATTTAATGCAGGGTACATTATTTTGCCAAAAGCGAGTGAGTTGTCTTTTACCTATAAAACGAACATTTTTCTGTGCAATTCATGTCGGGGCTATTTTTCAAATCATTGGAGCAAAGGATGGTGAATGTTTGAAAAAAATGATGCAACTTTCTTTTCTTATTGTGGCTTGGAGCGCAGTTATGCATTCATGTGCATGGATTCTTTCCTCACTTTTTTTAAGGAATTCAAGCACTCGCTTGTTTTAAGGAACCATTGGCTCTTTACGATCTCTAGGAATTGGTAGTGACTTATTATACCATTTACTATGTATACATTTCCAGTACCATGAAAAGACATCATTGATATATTTTTATCCATTACTTTTTTCTTCTGTTTCTTAGAACACATAATACATTAGATAAAGGAAAAAATATATAATTTAATAATTTGGCCGCTTGTGTGTATATTCTGTAAGCTCAGAAGAGAATCTACCCGAGCACGCATTCGCTAAATCTTCGAAATTGTTTGTGAAAATGAAGCATGGAAGTCTGATTTACGGGTTTTTAATTATAAAGAAGTTTCAGCTTTCTACTCTACCAATTTTTGCGATGGTTTCTTTAAATGAAGAGTAGGGAACTTACATGTGTTATCATTTGCTCTTATTAACAGGTCTTATCGTATAAACACTAAACTTTAATATCGTAAAATTAAGAGAATGTGATCGCGGCAGCGCAGTAGTTAGGACACACATTTCCAAACGTGAGGGATCGTGGTTCAAATTCCAGCGTTGTTGAGGATTTTTATGCGGTCATATCCTATTTAGAGCGTTATAAGGTCCACAAAGCTTTCTTTCCAAATAAGTACTAGTATTTACTGGATATTTTTACAATAAATATTGGGTAAAAATTTTCCGATTGAAGCATATATATCCATCACTTGAACTGTACAGGGGGACATCGAAGTGGTTAGAGAGATGAGGCTGAAAAGAAAGGATCCTTAACACCCTCTAACACTAAGCAGGTTAATCCTACAGTAATGAGAGTACAAGGGTAAACAAATTAATATAGTGAGCACTTAACTGCCGTCATTTGTTCATTACGTTGTTTTGTAGTGTCAATTATTTCAGCTAGTTAAGGCGCCTCGAGGCTTGTGGGGACTGGTTATCCCACGCGTAATACCCGTGGGAAAGAGGAGCTATGCCACCATCACCTTACGGTTGAACGCTAAAGTACTCAAAATCATTCCTTTGATATCTTAATCTTACATCTACGACTTGGTGAGATACTGTTTTCGTAAAATACAATGGGTCTCCTAGACCTACGCACACCTAACGAAGGGAATAGACAGTGCCCAGACCATGAAGTCCTTACAAAGGACATATTACTTAGAGAAAGATAAGATCTGGATGAGGTGGAATAATCAGAATAAGATGTACAAACCGAAATAAATAACTACAGGGCGTTTCAACAATATACAATTAGTATACCTTAAACCAGTTCACCAGATACAAACATATAAAACAATCCGAAGTATAGCGGTAGTATATGCAGCAATAGGCCTAATCCCAAGATAGCTTCCCGGCGCTCCAACAGCCTCAACGACAGCACTGTGTATGTGTGTGTAGGTACTCGCTCTCCCTTAAGTAGCAGCTTTCAGAGCGCAGTTATCAACTCTCTGAGCTGAGTTACCTACTGTGGCGCGCACAGCTCCTTCTATCACCTTGGAGACGTCGCGCCTCGACTCGCATCCAAGCCCACCATTACGGTGCGTGGCTGCCTTCTCAGGACAAGCATGGCCTGAAACTGCACGCTGCCCTGCACGCTGATCTTTTACTTAACACTAGACCGTTTTCCGGCGGGGATGAGCGTGGTCCGACTAATGATTTACGTGGTTTTGCGGGCAGTTGTAGACAATAACCTCCAAGATCACTGCATAGGTAGGGAACTTCAGTCTTCTCTTCAAACGTAGCGTATCTCGCATCTGAATACGGTGCTCCGTACCTAATCTTCGGAACATGCCAGAGCAACAGCCGCGCTGAAGTTCGCTTGGTGCATTATCTGAATCGCTGTCACCTCTCGCAACGCGTATGTTTGTCAACACGCGAAAGTGTGAAGAGATTTGTGTTAACGCGCCGAAGTGCAAAGTGATTTGTCGCTGTCCATAAACCGGACTGGCGCTTTATATTGTTTCTTTTATAGCAACGTGAAAGGGACAGGTGTGCGAAATGTCATCTGCGAGGCTGTTATATTTGTACTTGAGGCTGTGGCTTACATAAATATGTTTGTTGGAACTCACAGAATGTAGCATTTTGATCCAGCTCCGCAATTTTCTGGAGTTATTTTCAAAGTATGTATATAGAATTTGTGTTATATATAATACAGACTTGTTATTACATATGCAATGCTTGAATGTGGCATTGGCAACATGAATTACCGGTGAATTCCAACATCGCATGGCGCTGTCATTCTTTTCGCTAACAGCGGGGCAGTGGAGGATGAGTCAAGACCCGGTTTGTAACTGCGACCAGTGCTCACACACGAGGTTCTCCGGTCCAAATGAACTTGCCGGTTGGCCACTAGTATGCTTTTAACTTTAGAAAGCTCTTACGTTTTCGAACGTAGTAAGCCATAATGGGTGGCGGATACTATCTGCCATTTACACATTGCTTTTACAGAATGCTTTTGCGCAGAATTCTTACGTATGAGCAAATAAAAAAAGTGAAATTATGATTTAACATGTCCAATTTTACAATATTTTGTGACGTCGTCGTTCATGGTCATCACAGCCGTTATTACAACTTAATTGGAATAAGTCTATTGACCTGTATAAAAATGAATATATGTATTTTTGTTTGCTTCAGCCTTACTCTGGAACGCGTGAAGCAATTTCAGCCAAACTTTGTCTTAAAACTTAAAATCTTAAAAAAATACTCTGAAGAAAGCACTGAGGGAGGAATTGGAAAAATTAGAAGACGTAAAAATAAAATCTCAGCCACCTCTAATGTATATAATGCTTTTCTGCTATCCGTAGTATTCTCGATAATAGAAACAATGATACCAATAATCTTTCAATCTATGGAGAACAATAAATAATTGTTCTTCGTGTTCCCATCGTGTTGATTCCTACATATGTGATACGATAAGATATGAAAGCTAAAATCTGTAGCTAGTTTCCTGATGCAAATAGTTTCTATTAATAGATTTGGAAATTTTATGATAAAAATTTTAAGAAAATTAGTAGACATAGGTAGAAAATATTCATGATTGTCAAATATTGCCAAAAACGCTCCTGACTATTTTGAACGTAGTATTGTAAGAGAGGAAGAGTAGGATTCCGGCAGGGAAACGTGCACAGATAGTACTTCTCCTATAGAACGATATTCCTAAGGATGAGCCAAAGTGACAGTTCGCGAAAACAAGTGAACATCACATGTATTTCAGAGAAGTATCCCTCCGCCGCGACAGCTGTTCAGTCACGCCCCTTCGTAAAGTGCTAATGGCTCCTGTGAAAACATCCCAATGAAGAAGTCTAAGAGTTTCGCTGAGTTATACACACGTACGTGAGTCCGGGAAATATTTGAATTTAATTACGTATGTGTAAAATCTCTTAACATGCTCTCACAATCAATAAAAGAAAACTGCCACGAATGTAAATAGAAAGAAAGATGATGTTAAGTCACGTGCACCGGTACGCATCTCGCATTCAAGTCTCGTTTTTAAAATAAACATAATATTTATCACACAAAAAGTAAATTGAATGTAATACATAAAGAAAAAAAGAATTTTTACAGAAGAGCACATTACACTGCACTTCCTAATATCAATTATTTCTCGCAGCGCATTATATTTTTGTCGGACAAGGACACCACAAAAGGAAGTGTCGAAGCCATTTACAAGTTAGCCAACTGCAAACGAACGAATGCGGGAAGGGAGTCTAATAGGCTCATGGGCTCAACGACCACAGAACCTTCAGTTATGTTGCCAGCACTAGCTGTCACTTTGGCTCATCCTTAGGAAAATCGCTCTATACTTGCTGGTCGTCGTAGCGGTTGGACGTGCTTTAGCGGAGCTCCGGGTGAGACAATGGGATGCTACCTGCAGGAGTATCGGGCGCGCATCGGGGCGTGGGCCGCGCGCTTTTCCTCGTGCGCAGCGCCGGCACCCTCGGCATCGTTCCGCGGGGACGGTGCAGCTGCTGGAGCAGCATCGTTGTGTGCGACCACGATAGCGGTGCTATTATTAATTGGAGGTGTCGAACCTAATCCGGGACCTGCAGTTGAAGCAGATGTAATTCGCATCGTGTGCAGTGGGTGCAACAGCAACCTTAAATCGGGGAAACAGTGCGAGTTATGTGGACTGTGGTACCATGCGAGTTGTGGTAAAAACGGGGACATGGATAACGGCAAATGGTTTTGCAACAAGTGGAAAGAAAATCGAGTTCGTCTACTGGAAGAGAAACTGGAAGCTGCTCTTCTTCAAATCCAAGAGTTGCAGGAGTTAAACGCAGCTCTGGTGGAGAAACTCGGAGCTGTTCCAGTAGGAGACGCCGCGCAGCCAGTCGTAGAGGCTCCAACTGCGAGAAAACCCATTCTCGTAATTGGAGACTCAAGAGAAGTTCCCAAGTACCAAAGTATATATCAGTGGGATTCTCAGGCGTCGCGGCATTCCGTGGAGACGGGTTGATGTAGTCAACCGCTCGTACGAATGGGTGGCGCAAACAAGAAATGTGTTTTTTGTGGACCCAAATTCGTGGTTGCAGGACGGCGATTTCGGTCGTGACGGCTTGCATCTAAATCGCTCGGGGTCCAAAAAGCTGGGTGGACTCTTCTCGCGCGTAGGAGGCTCGAAACTTTCCGCGACAAGCTCATGAGACCGCATGGCGGTGGCGGCAAGGGATATCGAATCCCATGAAATGGTTTGTGTGGGAATTTTAGCGGTGGACTGCAGTGTGGCGACGGACGGCGACGCAGCGGCGACGGACGGCGACGGACGGCGACGCGGTGACGGTGGCGAGGGACGGCGACGCGGTGGCGGCGGCGTGGGACGGCGACGCAGCGGCGACAGACAGTGTCGCGGTGACGGCGGCGAGGGACGGCGACACGGTGGCAGCGACGACGAACGGCGACACAACGGCGGACAGCGACGCGGGAACGGTGGCGAGAGACGGACTTTCACTATGTAATCGCGCAGAAGGTGAGTCTCTGGTCTTTCTGCAGGTTAATTGTAGGAGTATTTATAATAAAACTGTTCATTTCTGGAACACTGTAGAATCTTATAATGTAGATGTCGTGATAGGTACGGAATCATGGCTCAATGCGGAAATATTAAATGCTGAAATCTTCAGACAAAATTTTTTAACATTCAGACGTGATAGAATAGATCGCATTGGCGGGGGTGTTTTTATATGCGTAAAAGAAAACTTGGAAGCAGTAGAGGCATGGGTGGATGACAAATTTGAAATAATAGGTGTACATATTCGAGATAGAAATTCAAAAAACCAATGGGAAATTATAGGCGCGTATAGGTCACAGAAAGATGGACATGAACCGTTGCAAAGACTTGTAGAGCGTACCCGCGTAATCAGGAAAAGTGGGAAAAACGTCATTATCGGAGGAGACTTAAATTTACCGCACGCTACCTGGGAGGGGGATGTGGGGGCTGAAGTCGCCACCCAACGCCTCGTTAACGAGTTGGTTTGGGACAACGGCTTAACGCAGGTAGTGACTAAACCGACACGCGATTATGCTTTACTGGACGTTTTCCTTATTAGACCGGTGGACAAACTTCTTTCCTGCGAAATAATTCCTGCCATTAGCGACCACAAAGGAGTCCTTCTAAAAATGTGCAGAGAGGGTAAGCGAAATGATCTCGTAAAAGAAAGAAAATTTTTTCAGTTTTATAGAACAGACGTTACAAACATGCAATTATATTTGAAAAGCAAATATTCAACTTGGGATTCTAGCGGATGTACAGTAGAACAGATATGGTCAAACTTTAAGAACATAATTTTAGAATGCTTAGCAAAATTCGTGCTTACCAAGAAACTACGGTGCCATTCGGTTCCGGTGTATTTCAACAAAGAAGTGAGGCGACTGAAAAGGAAGGTTAGAAAAGCGTATAGTAAACGTAATGTAAACAAGGGACAGAAAAATAATTTTCTACAATTATATAAAGACTTACTAGCATTAAAGTTACTTACCCAAGAAAATTACCTGAAATCAATTCTAAACGATCGATTGAACTGTTGGCAAAATTTCTTCAAGTATGTAAGACATAAGAAAGGGAACAAAGATAGTATTCCAGCGATCTGCGGAGCTGACGGTTCGTTAATTACAAATGACAGTGAAAAGGTGGCTTGTTTAAATAGGCATTACGCATCGGTTTTCAAGCCGAAGAATCAGATAACAGTAAATGAAACAACACCCGTAATAGAAACCTTTAGAGTCGATGCAGGAATTATTAGAAAAAGGATCGCAAAAATTAGGAGAAATAAATCTGTAGGTCCTGACGGAATACCAGGAGAAATATTGAAATTGGGAGGGGAAGCCATGATTCCTTACCTTGCTCGGTTAATGGACGTCACTATAAATAATAATACGATTCCTCAAAATTGGAAAGAGGCAATTGTAGTGCCGATTCTCAAGGGAGGGGACAAAAGGATTGTCAATAATTACAGGCCTATAAGTTTGACATCAGTTGTATGCAAGCAGATGGAACACATGATTGCGGAATATATTAGACGAGTTTGGAATAAAACTGACTGGCTTTTTCAAGATCAACACGGTTTTCGTCCTAGCTATTCGTGCGACAGCCAGACTATTTCTTTATGTCAGGATATAGCAGATTCATTAGACGAAGGGAGTAGGGTCGATGCAGTAATATTAGACTTTTCTAAAGCATTTGATCTGGTTCCACATGGCCTTTTAATTGAAAAACTGTCAAAAACTGGATTAGATCATCGAATAATCTTGTGGATAAAAGAATTTCTTACGGGCCGAACTCAAGCAGTCATAATAGGCGATAAACACTCATCGAAAGCCGATGTAACCTCTGGGGTCCCCCAGGGGAGTGTGTTAGGGCCATTGCTATTCTTAGCGTTTATTAATGATATTGCAACTGGAATAAAATCGAAAGTTAGAATTTTCGCCGATGATTACATAATTTATAGGAGTATTGGCGCGTCTTCGGATGAAAATATCTTACAGAACGATCTTAACTGTTTATGGAACTGGGCGTGCAGAAATAAGATGGAATTAAATCCGGAAAAGAGTAAATTCATTTGTTTTACCAAATCTCGCTCGAATTACAAGTTAGGAACTAACGATATACCGCGTGTAAAAAACTGTAAGTATTTGGGTTTGGTCCTGCGTAGCGACTTGGGTTGATCGGATCATATTAACAATACGGCGAAAAAATCGTGGAAGGCGCTGCACTTCGTAATGCGCATTCTAAAAAACAGTAGTTCGAATGCCCGATCCTTGGCATATTCTACACTTGTTCGTCCTATTTTAGAGTACGGAGCAGCCTGCTGGGACCCGTACAGAAAAGGGCAAATCGAGGCGTTAGATAAAATTCAAAAACGGGCCGGAAAGTTTGTAAATCATTGACGCGTTGATGGACGAGATGAATGGGAACCCTTATCTAAGAGACGGGAACGGGCGCGTTTATGCGTAATGTACAAGATATACAAAGGGGACTCAGCATGGGCAGACCTCAGTAAAAGATTACAGAAACCTGATTATAAAAGCAGAGGAGACCATCCCTGGAAAATACGATGTAGAAAGCAAAGAACTGATGTAGGCAAGTTCTCCTTTGTGAATCGCACTATTGTAGATTGGAACAAACTACCTGCAAAAGCACTAGAGACTCTTCCTTCTAATGTAGTGAAATTTAAAAATATTCTTAATTCTATGTAGGTCATCATACTGAGACTTTTATCATTATTATTACTATTGTTATTATTATTATTATTATTATTATTATTATTATTATTATTATTATTATTATTATTATTATTATTATTAATATGATCATGTCCGTTATTCAGTGAAGTGAAGTGTAGTGTAGTGTGGTGGGGGGCATGGGAGGGGAGGGGAGTGCAGTGTAGTGCAGCGCAGTGAAGTGAAGTGAAGTGAAGTGTTAGAAAAGCTTATAAATCAACTTACAGATGACTCAAAATCAATCTCTAATTCTAATTGTAATTATATTTGTAAATATTCGTAATAGTTTTGTAATTGTCATATATCTAGTTGTAATCATGTTTGCCACCGAGCATTAGCTCAAAGCGAACTTTAATTAATCTATCTAATACTTCCCAGACAGTTCTTAAAACTGTTTTTGGCGTAAGAGATATTATTATTATTATTATTATTATTATTATTATTATTATTATTATTATTATTATCATTATTATTATTATTACTATTATTATTCCTAATCCACGACTAAAGATTTTGTGAATCGATTGGTTATAAAGTCTAATCCGGATTGCAACCAGCTTCCTAAGGAGCAGATCTTGGGACTGTCGTTGCCTCTACAATACTTGTATACTTGCGCAAAATGTGGGTTGTTCTCATTAAAACAATGTTTTGCACTTCCCAGCCTTTTGAATGGCCTTGGATTGTAGCAAGTTCTTGAACACAAATTTTGTGGAATAAATCTCAGAGCTCCTATAACTGTTGGAATGAACTGGACTTTTACGCCCCACATTCGGCTGACCTCGATTTCCAAACTCGTGTATTTAAGATGGTCTGCTTGTATACGCCGTTTTGATCTCACGGCACAGCAACTTCTACAATTTAAAATAAATATTTTTTCTCCAAATTCCGGATACAAATATCTGCTGCGATCAGTTTTAAGTTTGTTACCCGTACAGTAATTGTACACAGTGCAACAGACGTGACAGGTTTTGATGAGTATTTGCACCCTTTGGAGCATGTCTTTGGAACTTTGGTAAATACACTCCCTGTCATGACAAAGTATTCGGTCTTTTCTAGAATTGGACAAGCCGAGACGATTTGATCAATGGTTTTTACTTGTTCCTGCCAAATATGGCATTTATCGTCTTGGGAAATTTTGAGAACCTCTTTACCGCAATGTCGTGTTCTCAACGCCTGATCTCGGGCAGCAATTATAATTGCCTCCAATTTTGGCTTTATTCTTCCCCTTTTAAGCCATATAAATGATTTATCTTTATTGATCTACATTTTGTCCATTCTTTTCAAATATTGTTCATGGAGTGGTTTGTCTCTCCACTTCTTTAACAGTTTTTCGTCTTCTTCACAATGTTACTTTATACCTTTACAATACCTCTTTTTTCCATTTTTCGGTCGGATTTAATGGCCAGCCTCATTCGTGAGTCATCTTGATTATTAACTACATACTTTCCCACGAAAACTATTGCATTGTGCCAGGCAGATTCAATTTTTCTGTGGCCTCTTCCTTCTTCCTTATGTGACCCGAGGGTGGGAAACATGATGCATTGTGAGCACTTTCTTTTTTTTTCTTTTTCGATCATTGATTTGAATTTATTGCTCAGACTAGTTCACTACACCAAAACTGTATTCGGTAACAGGCACTGCCAAACTACCTATTTCAGATATTTTATTCCTGGAGTTCAGAGCGGACTGCAGGGCAAGTCTCACTCTTCTGCCTGCAAATTGTCTCTTTTCTTATATCTTTAGAGATGTCACCTTTTTTAATGCCCAGATATTTATAAGTTTTACCTGGCTCTAGATCTTGAAGTAGAATATGCATATCGACTTCAATGTTTCCTGGCGTCACTTTGCCAATCTTTAAATAGATTTTTGCATTGTAGATACCAAAATTCATGCAGATATCATTGCTTAAGTCATCCGCGACAGATAGCATTTGGGAAATAATCGCTTCATTCTTAGCAAACACATTAAGATCATCCATGCAAAACAAATGTGTCTTTCATCACAATGGAGCTTTTAACTAAAGTCAGGGTGCGACAACTGCCTCGATAGTGGAATCGAACTAACGCAAAACAGTATAAGTGAAAGCGAATCTCCTTGAAACATTCCCCTGTTAATCCGAATACTTCTAGTTTCTATTACTTCCTTTCTGATATGTATTAGTAACCTGGTACTGCATTACTTCATACTAGCCTTGTAAAACTCAATAAGTCTAAGATGAAATCGACAGATCTCCAGGATTTTAAAAATCCAATCGTGAAGTGCACTGTAAAAGGCCTCCTTGTAGTCAATACCACCCATGCTTAAATTACAGTTTCTCTTCCTTATATCATTCAAGAAGACTTTATTTAGTGGCAAGATTTCCGTACAGCCATAGAAACCTTTGCGAATCCTTTCTGTTCAACTGACAATGGATGGTTCTTCTGTAGGTGACTGTTCATTTTGTTTGATACGGCTGCAGTTATAACTTTTTACATTACTGGCAGACAAGTGACTAGCCTGTAGTTCTAGATTCGCCAACGAACTCTCTCCCGCTTTGGATAGCAAATACGTGATGACGCGTGTAAGCCATTCCGAGAGTTCCTTTGGGTTTCCTAAAATTTTGTTAACAGCCTTTTCTATATGAAAATGTAATGCTGTTAATTTCTTAATCCAATGATTTTGAATCTTATCAATCCAGGGGGATTTCGTTTCCCATGTTCTTAATTGCTTGGAAGATAACCTATTCCCACAAATTGTGAACCTGTACCACCGTTTCCACAAATTCATCGGCAGCATCAACTTCGGATTGAAGCCAATGTGCATCTTTGTTGTAGGATCTACTCTCTTGCTAGATTCTCGTCCAAACTGTCTCGAGGTCAACTTTTGAGGGAGAAATAGCATTTCCATTAGATTTTTGAGTCAGATTGAGATAGAATCTCTTCGTGTCTGTTTCAAACAACCAACTGAATTTTCTCTTTTAGCTTCTCAGCTATCATTAGCCTACTTGGAATATTTTTCGTTGAACTTTAGAGGTATACGTTGATTTAGAAGATTCTTCGGCTATGAGTGATATTTCACGCCGAGTATCGGCTATTAGTTTCATTATTATTATTATTATTATTATTATTATTATTATTATTGTTATTATTATTATTATTATTATTATTATTATTATTATTATCATCACTATCACAATTTAACTTGTTTCCACACGTGCATCTCGGTTACCATGAACAAGAGATACACGTTCCAACTGTCATAATCAGCACTGGATCAACCATCAATGGGGGGTGAGGGTGAAGTACGGGAAAGACTATCAAAGCCAACTTACGTCGCGCGGAAGGATCATGATTTCAAAATTCGGCAAAGAAAACAGAGAAAACAGAAAAAACTCGGAAAGTCAAAAATTTTAAAATTATACTAATTAAATATGGTTAATATATTATTTTTGTAAAATTGTATTTGGTAACATGTAAATATTTTAATGTTGTTTGATGTTTGTTTTGGGTATTTTTAGTAATTCCTTAGAAAACGCTACCACCGGAAGTATTCTATGTAATCCTAAGTAGCTAAATAAATATTCTATTCTATTCTAATGTTCAGAAACTTCCTCAAACAACCTCATTATTATTATTATTATTATTATTATTATTATTATTATTATTATTATTATTATTATTATTATTATTTCCTTTATCACAATTTAACTTGTTTCCATACGTGTATCTCGGTTACCATGAACAAGAGATGCACGTTCCAACTGTCATAATCAGCACTGGATCAACCATCAATGTTCAGAAACTTCCTCACGATGTTACATGTGTCCAGTATTACAATCTTTTGCATCTGGATGTATAACCCCTTCTTCAGATGCAGTTCAGCTAGGGATTCATGTAGGAACTTAGGAATTTCACCAGTGGCGCCTAGAATTATTGGTACAATCGTCACCATTTCCACGTCGCTCCACATTTCCTTTATCTCGTTTGCCAGAGGTTGATATTTTAGAATTTTTTCACTTCTTTTCTTTGGGATGTTGTGAGCTAACGGGACTGCGACATCAATCAGATACACCTTTTTGTTTTTCTTGTCATGCCATACAATGTCCGGTTTATTAGATGATACAGACCTATCTGTTATTATGGACCTGTTCCAGTACATTTTGTGATTATTTGTGTCAATGACTGGTTCGGGTGTGTACTTATAGTATGGTGTTCGGTTACCCGTCAAAAGGTTATTATTGTGGCATAGTTGCTGATAAACCACTTTACAAACGTCGTCATGTCGTTTTGTATATTCTGAGGATGCTAGAGAGCTGCATCCACTGATAATGTGATCTATATTTTCCCTATGTTCTCCACATAGCCGACATTTGTCATCACGAACGTTAGTGTCTTTCAGGATAAATTTACGGTAGTTTTTAGTTGATACTACTTGGTCCTGAATAGCTACCATGAAACCCTCTGTTTCCGCAAAAAGTTCTCCCAAGCACAGCCATTTAATTGACGACTTACGGTCCATCAGTTCTCCCTCTATCTGGTATGGATAGCGTCCATGAAGTTGCTTCTCTTTCCAGTTGCTGATTTTCATCTCATTGGTCTGTATTTGCTTTTGTAGGTTCATTTTTTCATCAGACAGATTCAATGGTGTAATTTTCCGGTCAATGTATGTTACAATCCGATGTATCTTGCTTCCATTAGCTTTTTCGTGGAAGTACTGACGCAGTCTCTCCAGTTGTTGGTGATGGAGATTAACAATATCTATGACACCTCTTCCTCCTAAAGATCTAGGTAGGTGGAATCTCTCAACTGCGCTTTTAGGGTGGTGACATCTAAATCTGGTGCAAAGTACTCTGCAGTTTGTATTAAATGCATCTAGTTCAGTTTGTGTCCATTTGACAATACCAAAGCTGTAGGTCAGCACTGGAATTACATAGGTATTTATAGCCTTAATTTTCCTGCCAGCACTGAGTTTAGTTTTCAGAATTTTACTCAGACGTGTTTTAAATTCCTGGGTAATGTTAGATTTTGTAATTTTTTGGTCAACATTAGATCTTTGTAAATATCCAAGATATTTGTAATATTCCTCAGGATTCATGGCATGAATATGTTCGTGTTTAGCATTTCCTTCTCCAAGGGTGTAATCCATCTGATGTTGCCACTTTCCTTTCCGCAGTGCATTTAGTTTACATTTCTCAACGCCAAAATGCATTCCAATATCATTGCTAAATTTTGCAGTAGTGTCAAGCAAATGATTAAGCTTTTCTCTTGTGGTGCTGAATAATTTTAAGTCGTCCATGTACAGCAGGTGGGATAAGCGTACATGATCGATCTTGCTGTTGATTTTGTAGCCCATTTGATCTTTATTTAACAAAGTCGATAGGGGATTCATAGCAAGGCAGAACCATAGAGCGCTAAGAGAGTCTCCTTGGAAGATTCCCTGTTTAATATGTATGTCTCCTGCATTGACATGATTATTTTGCGTGCAAATGTGCAATCTGGTTGTCCACCTTTGCATCTGTGCCTTTAGAAACGATACAACCAATGGGTCTATTTTGTACATATCAAGCACATCAATTAGCCAGGAGTGAGGTAAGCTGTCGAAGGCTTTTTGATAATCAATATAAGCTGTATATAGCGTCCCTCCTGTTTTCTTCACATGTCCACAGACTGCCGCATCTATGATGAGCTGTTCCTTGCAGCCTTGTGACCCCCTCCTGCAGCCCTTTTGTTCTTCAGCCAGGATGTTATTGTCTTCAAGGTGCTGATAGATCTTATCTGTTATTATGGAAGTTAGTAGTTTGTATAAAGTTGGTAAGCATGTAATAGGCCTATATTTCCCGGGATCAGAGCTGGGTATTTTGGATTTTGGGATAAGATAAGTTAATCCATAAGTTAAAAATGATGGTAGGGCTTCTTGATTATTCAGGGCTTTTGTGAATAACCCTGCCATTGTTTCGTGAATGCTGGGAAAGTTCTTAAACCAGAAATTATGTATGTTATCTCTCCCGGTTCCCTTCCAATTCAAAGTTTTCTTTACAGCTCTTTTAACATCTTCAATGTGTATACTATGGTCATTCATCATGGGTATGTCTTCGCATTCATCTTTAACAGTTTGGATCCATTCAGCATTGAAATTGTGGTGCTTACTTTGTGTCCATATGTCTCCCCAATACCTATTCACTTCTTGCGCGTCTGGAATTTCACCTTGGTTCGGTTCTTGAGCATTATCCATCTGGATAGAGCGGTAGAACTGTTTTTCATTTATTTGGAAGAGTTTATTTTGTTTCTTACGAAGGTTGCTTTCGCGGTATCTTCTTAGCCTGTTACTTTTAACAGAAAGAGTTTGTTTGAGCTGATCTAGTACCGTGATGACTGTTTGGTTTCCTTCATTTTTATATTTGAACATAATTTTCTCTGCTTCTCTTTTAATCTTCGCACTACAGTTGTCTTTGAGTGTTTGAGAAAGTCTACCAATGCTCTTACGCAGTGTTTCAATTTGGCGTTGAAGTCGCCGTTCCCAAGGAGGCTGCACAGGCTGAACTTGCTTTCTATCATTGATTAAAATTAGCTTCTGGCCATTAGCTTTAAGTACTGTGACAGCACCAATGAACACAAAGTTATGCAGTAATTCTATATTGTGCATATTCTTTGTTTCATACTGGAGAATTCTATCGACTTCGCTCAAAATGAGATTTGTTTTAGCCCTTATCTGAAGTTTTGGCATTTTCGGTCTTTGGAAAGGGTCAGATCCATAGAATTCGGCATACGATTCCTCCCACTGTTGTTTTACTAAGTTCTCCAGTTCATTTTTGTTGTCAGATGGTGGGGTTTCGCTGAGGTTGATTCTAACGTTCCCATTACTAGAACAAGTTAAATCTGTTAGATTTTGATTTTCTTCCGTTCCTAATTGATGCAGTCCCAACTCTTGTTTTATTTCTTCCTTAATTTGGTATATTTGCGATTCTCGGAGTCGCTTGTTGACTAGTATAGGACGTTTTTGATCAACAATATTTTGGACTGTCTTTGTGGAAAGTTCTGGGTATTTGCCAATAACCATTTGGTACAATGGTTCTCTATATGCTGTTAAGTCGGATTCCAGTTTAGTTATTTTGAGATAGCAGTAAACGATGTATTCATTCATTTCTTCAGTCCATTTCGTTTTCTGCCTTAGCTTGCCAGCAAGAGTGGTCAGTGGCTGAGTTTCCACTGAAACATCAATTGCTGGTTCTGCTGGAGATGGTGAGTGTTGGGTTCTCCGTCGGAGGTAGGCTGTAGGTTCTTCGGGTTCCCCGGCAGATGCCCGCCCTGTCAGCATCCTGCCACCATCGGTTCGCATACTGTCACATCCAGCGATGGCTCCAGAGATGCCCTGGCGCTCCCCAGGCAGCGGCTCTTTTCCGAGGCTTCTCAAGTTTCTTTTCTCCATCACAGATGGGTGTGCCTTTTATACCTACGGCCAGGTATTATGTGCCATTGCCCTGTTCGTCGCTTTTAATCGACATAGCCCGACTCCCACGTGGCTTGAGATGACGTGCGCTCTGACGTACGGTTGGACTTTGGGAGACGAGGGGTAAGAAAGGAAAGGAAAACTAGGGTTTAGGAACCTTTCCAGATGGAAAATGCTTAAGGTTTAGGTAGCGGAAGAAAGTGAGCTACTCGATCCACCCACTTACTCCCGGTGGAGGAGGAGGGAGGAATATGAAAGGGAGGATGTCTAGGTTAGGACAGCGGTCAGCGCCTCTTTGTAGGTAGAGGAAACCGGGCTGACTGCGCAGTCCCTACCTTCCGGCTGGGCACTGCGGGCGATGAGGTCGCCACTACCCTACGCCTTTATTATTATTATTATTATTATTATTATTATTATTATTATTATTATTATTATTATTATTATTATTATTATTATTATTATTATTATTATTATTGCTCACGAATCGGCAGTCTTGGACCACGCATACATGCCCTTGCACGGGCTCAGTGTCATTTATCACGTTGCAAGTCTTGCATGAAATCAATCAGGGGGATCAGCATTAGGGTGAATTCGATTTTTATACCCCAGGGTTGTTAGTCCTGGGGGATGAAAGATGGAATGATGATGATGATGATAATGAAGGATGAATGAACGGCACACACAAAAAGACATATACAAACGCACCCATGCCCGAGGAGGGACGCGAACCCGTGATCCTTCCGTCCGAGATCGCCACGGTACTACTGCCTTAGCGATCTCGGCTATCCGGACTGGTTTTCAGTATTATTATTATTATTATTATTATTATTATTATTATTATTATTATTATTATTATTATTATTATTATTATTATTATTATTATTATTATTATTATAGTTTGTCAGTTTTTGTTGAAACGATTTCGTTATTGTTGAGGCTTACTTATCTTTGTTGTTGTTGTTGTTGTTGTTGTTGTTGTTGTTGTTGTTGTAGTTGCTTACAGCTCCTATAATTGTTTGGGGACTTTGAGACTCAACAACATGACACTGTAGAAGTTAGTGTAAGCAAGCTGTTTGTTGAGACATCAACGTGCACGTTCATTAAGTGTCTCCAAGTACTCCTCAGAGCTTCTCAATTGCAATCCTTCCGGGGATTCGACCGTTGACCAGCGCTCCCAACATTGAGGATCTCTTCGACTAGCGTCAACTTTGTGAGTGGAAAGCTGTTTATTTAAAATTATGAACCGTAAAGTGTTAAATGAGTGACGAAGTAAAATGAATGGCTTCAGAGCACTTATTCGTGACCACAGTTTTGTAAAAAAAAGCCTTCCGCAAAGGATTCGCCGGATCATCCAGAGCTATTCTTTTGTTTTCTCTTGAGTCATTGATTATTTCGTGTTTTCCCTGGTTTCGTGTTTCCACTGTTATGGTCATTAGTTTGGTAAGTATAGTGCACCTATAACCCTGGAGGTAGCGGTGTTCCTCCCGCGCTAGAGTTGCAGGAGTTTCCCCCATACAGTTATCTCCATTGGAGGGGTGCCGCCTCAGACGAGACAAGCACTAAGCTCCTGACAAGACAGACTTCCGTCAACTCTGATAGCGTAGTGCATGTATGTATGTGTACGTAAGGGAAGAGATTACAACAGGAAGGGGGAGCAAAGATCAAGCGAGGTCAGTTGCCTTTTTTAAAGGTTCTCCTGTGGCATTCACGCACCTTGAAAAACTACTTATCAGAGTAGCCAGCCGGTAGAATTCTCCACAGCCAGCGGCTGAATTCGACCTTACTATGTAGTTAGTGTCGAAAAACTGCCACCTTGGGGAGTCAAATCGCAGGGTACCCCTGACTGAAACACAGTTGAATGTTCTCCCTTTGGAGCTGTCACTTCTCTTCAGTACAGCAGATGTGGAGCTAACTTCCGCATTATCTCTTCACGCTCTGAACCCCTTTAGTGTTACCAGGAAACCAATTGTGGCACGTATTTTTGCTGAGTTAGCTTGTAATTTTGGTTGTGACGTTGCTTAACATGAAGTTAAGCAATATTGCGTTGCGCAATAACGTTGAGCAATATTGCTCAATATTAGCGACGGAATTAATTGGAGAGACAAAACGTGGTTTGAAAGGAAAGTAAATTTTGTGGTTCGTCATGGTCTGCTCAGTGTGTGCCAAGCTGAATCTGAATCAGCTACTGTGTGCCTGGCCTTCCTCAACATTTTAATGATTCCAGGCTGAATGTGAATGATCTGAATGATAGCCGAAGGAGCTCACGATGAGAAATATGATTATTTCTATTATATACTAATATGATAAAAATATAACTCTCATTAGTCACAAATGTTAACCTATCATTTAATTTAACCAATGGAAGTAAACTACATGTATTTATGAAGATTAATGGATCAGTCTCACCAATTCCTGTTTGTTTTCGTTCATATTTATTTGACGATTAATGTGGGAGAATTTTTAATAATAATAATAATAATAATTATAATAATAATAATAATGTCTTTATTTCTGGCGAGGCTCAGGCCGTAAGGCCTACTCTTCCGCCTAACCAGTTAAATATTTACATTTACAGAATTACAATTGAGGCATTCGGGTGGAAATAGTGATAACTGACATTTTACGTTACTTACGAAATTGCAATGATCGTAGTAGCTTACGGTGATGTGCTACGCATAACTAATGAAACTAGGTTTGAATGTATTTTCATAGTCAATTTTCATGATTCTAAAGCTTACATGATATTATAAAAAAAATCCATGATCCTATTTACAAGAGGGGCGTAGTAAATCTATAATATTACATTCGAAAAATGCCAGAAATTCTCCTATATCCCGAATGCCTCAACTGTGAACAAATTTAAAGAAGGAGGACAGATTTTACATTTATTTCTGGGATGCAAGACTAGGGGCCATCCCGGCATACGCCTTAAGCGATTGAGTAAACCCAGGAAAACCTCAATCAGGATGGTGGCTTAGGGCCGTAACTCAAGAGAAGAAAATACGAAGATTAAAAGAAAAGTGAAAAGGCAGAATGAAGAATAGAGGGAGTTAGAATGAATTAGGAAAACTGGGGAAAGTGGGGAGAGGGGAAAGATAATATAAATATAACATTATTCATGTACATAAATGCAGTTTTCGTAGGTTGGGTGTCGGCAGTGGGCTGTGGTCTATAAGATAATCTGTAACAGAAAAAAAAACAGGAACAGAAAGCAGACAAGTGAACAAGATAAACACAATGTAGCACGAAAATATTATACAATACAGTTTCAAAATGCATGAAAGTCTTATTATCTAATATGTAATATACTTGTTTTGAGGCATTTGATTAGACAGGAAGATAAGTTAGGGCTTTCAGCGATAGCGTAAAGAGAAAAATACAGGAGAAGAGCATGACGTCTTGAAATGTAATCGAATTTGATCAGTGATGATAGCGTACGTGGTGTTTAATTAGGGAGTGAAAATAGGAATAGGGGCTTGTGTTATTTCTAGTTAATCGTTTTGATCCAGTCACTGAGTTGAGTTTTAAATTTTCTGAAACCACAAATTTGTTTTAGATATGTGGGTAGAGAGTTCCATATTCTAATTACAGTGACAGTAAATGACTTACTATAGGATACCGTGTTGTGCCGAGGTAGGCATAGTAATCGCGAGGAGCGTGATCGTTCCAGCGTCAGCATTTTAAAGTTGTGCGATAAGTGCGTTTGACAGCTATTATTCAAAATTTTATGGAGTAGGAGGAGGCTATGTAAAGTTCTCCTTTTTTCGATTGAGAGAATTTTTCTTGGACCGTAAAATTCCGGTACATGATCGTATCTCCTAAGATCGAATATGAAACGGATGCATGCATTTTGTGCTATTTGTAATTTGCGTTGTTGTTTGACCTTTAAGTCCGTAAGTAAGAAATCCCAATAATCAAAATGAGGCATTATGAATGAATTTACTAGGCTTATGCGGGTGTTAATAGGTAGTAGTTCTCTGACACGTTTTAAAGAATGGAGGCCTGCGAAGACTTTTTGGCAAATCTTATCTACTTGCGTGGTCCAGCTAAGTGTGTTGTCTATATATATATTCCTAAGTTCTATACATCACTACACCAGGGGACAGGAGAGTTACCAATGCTAATTTCCGGTAGGGGAGATTTCTCCAACTTGTTCAAAGCGTTGCGAGAGCCTATCACTAAGCACTGCGACTTCATTGGATTTAATAAGAGACCAAGGGATTCTGCCCATTTATTGAGAGAATTTAAATCATGGTTTATTTTCTGGGCTAATGAGTTTAACTCCGATGGGTATCCACTTACATAGATCTGAAGGTCGTCAGCGTACATTTTGTGTTGACAGTAACTGAGGCATTGTCCTACGTCATTTACATAAATTAAAAATGCTAAGGGTCCTAGGACTGTTCCCTGCGCAATACCACGGGATGTTTTAACGGCAGAGGATTGCTTTTCATCAGATACAACAATTTGCTGTCGATTCGAAAGATATTGAGTAAACCATCTTATTGTGGGTTTAGCGAAACCCAATATTTTCATTTTTTCAAGCAGAATTTCGTGATCGACCGAATCAAACGCTTTACTATAAAATCTAGGAGAACAAGTATTGTTATTTTGCTTTTGTCAATGGAGGATCTAGCTTCCTCGATAATATTTAAGAGAGCAGTTCCTGTGTTTCTGCCTGATCGGAAGCCGTATTGTTGATCACATATCATATTTTTGCTTTCGAGGTAACTTATAATTTGGCGTCGCGCAACTTTTTTCAGAACTTTTGAGATTGTAGGTAGAATGCTTATTGGCCTGTATTCTGGAGGGTTTGTGGTAGTTTTAGGGAGAGGGTGAACAAGTGCGGTTTTCCATGAGTTTGGGTACGTTCCACTTACTAGAGAAAAGTTTATGTCAGTTACAATGGGATATATAACTTCGGCACTGAGTTTTAGTAATTTGGTATTGATGTTATCTGTGCCTGCGGCGTTTGATTTGAGGCTCTGAATGGTTTTAAAAATGTCATAATGATTTGTAGATGCGAAAAAGAATTCTTTCTGAGTGTGTTCCGAAACGTCTCGTAAGGTTGAGAGAGTTTTGTTTTTTGAGAAATAGTTGAAGTGAGGAGCCATATTAGCAAAATGCTGGTTAAGAGTGTCAAGAGATGCATCAATTTGCGTTGGGGTTCGTGATTTGCCTAAACCTAAGGTGCGCAGCGATTTCCATACTTGTTTTGAATCTCTGTTCGTGCCAAGAATACTATGATAATATTTAATTTTGCCGTTCCTAGATTTTTGCGTTACAAGATTTCTCAGTTTCTTGTATGCGTCTCTGTTATGTTCGCACTTTGTGTTACGAAATACATTAAAGGCGGCATCTCTTAGTTTCATTAACGCACGTATTTCATCCGTTAACCAGGGAGCGGGAGGTCGTGTCGCGCGAGTTTTTCTAATTGGTATGTGCCTATCAAGAAGTTCTGTCAGTAAGCACGTGAAGGTATTTACTTTTCTGTCTATACAATTTTCTTGGTTGATAAGGTGCCAAGGGACACATAAACCGTCGGAAGTAAATGCTTCCGAATTGAAGCTCTTATAGTCACGGTACTTAAAAATTTTGGGCGTATATTTCGGGCATTTCATTTGATATGATAATAAACATGTATATATATATATATATATATATATATATATATATATATATATCATATAACTAACATATATCAAAAGAAAATCTACTTTATTCAATACAGACGTCGAAAATGTAATTGTGAATTAATAGAATTGTGGTATGAATGAGACCAGCCCGTATCAGCGCTCTCGCGCATGGCTTCGTCATCCGTCACAGAGTCAGTGGGATTTCAACGAAATAATGGATGCGACATTATTCGAAAATTACCTCAACTGCATATTTCGACACATGCCTCACAGGACGAAATAAAAAAGGAATAATTGCTGATACTAACAGAATCATTGATGGTGTCTATTTTTTAATCGTGAAATGACTCACCATGAATATTACAGATTTGATTTCCTATTTCTCCGTAAGATATTGCTACACATCATGTGAGTTTGACAATGTCCCACAGAACAGATGACACGAAGATTATCTTTCGCGGCCTCACATCATGTCACTGGCTCAGTGACTCCAGATCCCAGTTGTTATACCACCTGAATAGGTTCACATCCACACATTGCCAGTTGTACCCTTTTCTTTTACCAATAACTAGTAAATGCTTTACGAAGGGAAACCATTTTAAATAAAAAATGGTGTTGCTTTTCTTTCCTTTAACGCCAGGAAAATATTTAGAATGAACAAGTTTCAATCTCATGAAAGCAATAAAAATAGTAGTAGTTTAAAAGACTTGCATACGCTCGGGATGCTTGTCGGTTTTTTTATTTTTTATTCTTTTTTACCGTTTCGTTTTCTCCGTTCGGGCAAACATAAGCATCTGTAGTCACAACCTAATGAGTTGAACTGCCATGAACGAAATCTACCGGCACATTTTAATTCTTTTTCGAGATAAATGATCGTGTTTGCTCATACAACGACGAAATGCGCATGACTCTGTGACTAGTAGGTTGCGACGCGTTGAGAGCGAAGATGGTCTAATAACGTTTCTGACAACGCGCCCCTGATTGATAGGCAACTCATCACGCACCGATGCTTTTCGGAAACACGAGCATATGAGGAAGACCTGCTCGCTGACCATGACAGAATTGAGTTTTTGTCTTTATTGCTTTGTTTTGATTAAATAAATTCTTGAAGGGAATGTCTTGAGATTTTGTGTTGCGGGTAGCGGTAATGCACGATCTGCCGTCATCAAAGCTGGACACCAAAGATAATCAAGAACCCTCAACACTGCCATTGCTAGTGGACAAATCGTCTCCTGGTTATTAATGTGACTGGTAAACAACAGTGCAAGATGTTTTGCTTAAAAAACAGAGTCGCGCTTGCAGAAGTTTTCTTTGTTGATATATGGCTATATGAGATTTCTCACTACAAATTTCTTAGCAAATGTTCATCATTTTCGTTCTCCCTACAAGTGTGGCGTCATTGCCTCAGCAATAATAAACAGACGTGAACAGTTGTAATATTAAACATTTATTCAAGATATTCTCCGACACCTGAATCCACTATTTACAATATATACAGAATGTTACTAAGAGGAACTTTCAACCGGTCACCACAACCGCTTGCCTGATAAAAATCTACTCCCGCGGTGTGATGCACCGTTATCTCTAAGTCTCGACGCATTCACGCCGGCTCCAGCCCCCTTGCCCCCGTAGCCCCCGTAGTACACGACGTGCCACGTGCCGCGCACACTCACACGACATCCCACGAAGAGCTCGAGAATCAGAAGACCGAGTTGTGTGAGGGGCGCGCATATATACCCTCCGGCCCGGCTGGCGGAACTGCGTCATCTCGCCACTTCTGCCTGCCGCGTTTACCAGACAGTCGAACTACGGAGTTCACAAGTCTGCCCCCGTGGCAACGCACGTCACGGCAACTCCCTGGGATTGCCGCCCTTTGCCCTACGTGAGATCCGGGTTTCCCGTCCCAATATAGCCTCCCTTTGTTCTGCGAGGCGTCCCTTTGCATGCTGCCCGCTGTCGCAGCCTACTTCCATGTGCATGAAATGCACGTGGCCAATATTTAGTTCATAATGCGACTGTTGTGACGCCACACAAGCTATAGACGTTTGTGACATTGATTCTGACCAACATGTGTAGAGATCAGTGGGCTAGCCCCTGCGGTGCGCCTACGTTGCAGGAGCCGTCGGCCGCCGCGGCGCCCAAGCAGCTGGAACTGCGCCACCTGCAGAGCGGCTTCTTGCTGCTAGCGCTGGGCAGCGCAGCTGGCGCCGTCGCCCTTGCCGCCGAGTTGGCGCACAGCCGCTTGGCGCTGCGATGGCGCTCGGCCTCCGCGCCAAACAAAGCACCGTGTTAACAGGGAATCGGATACACCTATGCCCATCCTCTCTCCAGAATCTACTGAAAGTCTTAGAATAAATGTTACAAACTTCTACGGTGTGTGGGGAGGTCGAAGAAGGTAATTTTTTGCCAATTACCACGAGGTGGGAAATTTCTTACAACGAAATTAGTACGTAACATGATTGGTTCCCATTATGTAATGTGACGGGTACGCGAAATACCTTTACGTCAGACCCGCCGAATGACACTGCATGAAGGATAGCTTGCCAACCAGGGGCAATTCTCGTGTGTAAATTCGTTTTATGAAATTTCTCAACGCAAAAGTGATTAATTTCGCCTCCGCTACATCTTGCAATTTGCAACATTTATTCTAAGATATCTATATAAAATTATTTTGATTACAATTTAAAATATGCTTAAAAATTACGTATTATTTTTAGATTTATTGTACTACTAATATCAATATTATGTAGTTTGAAAATAAACTGCGCCTCCGAGTGTAAATTCTAGAAGTAATAATTTCTAATAGAACACGCAGAAAGATGTTTTAAAATGCCAGTTAGGCGTTTTATTTTCTAAATGTTTATAAATTACAATATAAACACTAAATGCAATAAATTATTGAAGTTATTACCATAGATTAATTCAATTAAAATAAGTTTCTTAATTTTTTAATATCCGTCTAGCCTTAAATATTTTTCTCAAGCCGCCCTTTACTATAGCGCTTCGCGTCGAGGGAGAAGCTTATCACGGGATATCTAGCCAAAGTGTCCTGCACATATTTCACGTCTTCTCAGTACCCTATGTACCCTATGTAGGTATCCTATTATCAGTTATCTATTTGCTCCCACCCTAAAGGTGCTAAATTTCAAATCTTAAGATAACTGATAAAACGTGCATTTAAAAGAATAAGCCCCCTCAAAGTTTTTTTGAGTCTGTGTTTGCGTATTGTAATATTTTATAAAAATAGATATTAGCAGAGGAATAAACTTGTATTTTCAACTCTGTACCAAAACGCTTATAATTGTAAGCACCACAAAACCCTTCTTTAGTATAGTATTTTTACCTTTTTGAGACATTCTGAAACTTGATATGAACGAAATACTCAAGTACTTTGATTATTTAATTTTAATGATATTTTCATTGCCCTTTTTCATCAAATAAGACATGGAGACAAATTAGAAAGTAAAATTAGTACTGGTCAATAGCAGATGAATATTGGAATAAAAGAAGAAACTTGAAAAAGTCTATGGTCTGTTTTTCCAACACTTGAGTAAATAAATCGAATTCAAGCAACGTCTTTCCTTAATCAACATGAAGTTTTGTCTTATTCTCCTAATTTAGTGCAGCAGAGAACTAGGGAACAAAGCATCATTACACGATATATTATTTTACGAGGAGTGTTTCGTAAAGTTTATATTAAGGAAAAATGTGTTTCTTTTCTTTCTATTGATCGCTTTTAAGTACTTAACGTTCATTAAATGAATCAGAAAATTACTTAAAACATTTTTTGGAGATTCATAAAATCTGTGAATTACGAAAGTCAACAGAAATCAAGGGACAGGAGCTCTTCCAAGATAAAGGGCACTATCATAACTGTTTGCAAAAACTGAATATTTTAACACACTCTAATTTAGTTGCGTTTCTTGGGAAATTGAGAACTAAGTTCAAAAGACTTTTATAATGAAGTTGAAGCAGTCAGAACATAATGTTGACTTTCCGACAGCAAACCCATCTTCACACTGTTTTCCAGTAAATGTTCATAAATGTCACGAAGCGAACTTTACCTCAGAGGTACAGGTAATTACGCATTGCGCACAAACAACCGGTCCTCGACGAGCAGATACAATCCCCATATAAAAGAAACAAGCCCATGAGACGGCATTACTTACTTGAAATATGCAATTGGAATGGATTTACAGCATTGTCTTCTACAATAGAGTAGAAAATACCCTCCTTGCACTTAAATGATTTGTTGTGAGTACCTTCACTTGTGATCATTACTTTTCACAACCAAGTTATCAATTTTCATATCATCTCGAATATTGTTCTTCAATTTCTTCTAATGTTTAGGAATATTTACTTAAATTTTTCCACACAGACTGACCCGCAGATAAAACTCTTACGTGAATCGATAATTCGGCCATCGCAATGGCCACATTCCTTTGTTGGCAGTCATTACTGCTGTGAATATTTAATGTATTAGTGAGGTTGACTTGGATGAAATGTTGTGTCCAGTTGCATGGGAAGAGAACCGATGCGAAGTAGTATGCCTTTGTTTTCTTATGACCGTTTAACAATTTAATTTATTGAATGCGATTGAAAATATTTAACATTCTGGAAAAATAATTGTTGGCATTGGGAATCGTAAGTAAAATTCTAATCCCTTTCCTTTATAGTTAATGACAAGGTGTGTCCGGGAATATTTACTATGTTTTTTTTCTTTACTGTCTACCCCTTCGTTTTCAATCCCAATTATCATAATTCATATCTTAAAATGGAACGGGAAAATTTATTCATTCGTAGCATTTGCCCTGTAACGTGAGTCTCTTACATGATATATCTGTGTCTGGTACAGATTAAACCATTATTATATTTGAAATAGACTGGCAGGAAGAATTTTAGTTTACTATAATAACTATGAAATAATTTACTATATAATGAAATGTTTTATAAATAAATATAAATTCATAAATACAAATTTCATTAATTTGTTAGTAGCAACAATTTAACTTAATCAATTTTCTAGAATTTAAATGCCTTGGTTTTGGTTAATAGTGAGAATATTTTCTCCGTTTAGTTGCTGAAAACGCCTTCGAGATCTGTGCGATTTTAAGACCTGATAATTAACAAAAAATACAGGATGTTACAAACTTCTAAAGAAACTACAAATAAACTGGTGCAGAAAATGAAATACATATGTAATATTGAGTAATATTGTAGTAAAAATGTAAATAATTTCAAAATTATAGATGCATATAAAATGAATACTTACAATAAATTATAACTTGTAATTTATGCAGACGAATACAAATGGCTTAGATAATACTTAGGTAAAATAAGAAAATGTTACTAAAGAGTCAATTAATTCAAGAATAAATAAATAGATCATTAAACAGACAATTATGCAGGTACTATGAGAAAAATTAGTTATTGCAGTAAAATGTGCAGTGAACATCACCTTGTATAAACAAACTACACTTTACCTGGCAGCATTCACAATTTTACTTGAACATCTAATTTTTTGTGCATGAATCTGTTTCGTATTTAGATTTAAAGATGTCCAGATGTTTATATTTTGTAGCACGTGAATTTTGTATCCATTTTAATACGTATTTTACAAGCTTGTAGTCCTGAACATGTCCATGCGACAAAAAGTACGTAGGAAATTCAAAAATATACTTAGACAACAATAGCACCTGTTATTCACGTTAAAAAATTCTGCATTATACTTTCTGAATGGAATGTTTCAAGGTCAATGAAAATGCCATTTTGAGAGAGGTGCTATGTCAGGGAAAGGGTAAGAATATCGAGCGCCTCACCTTCAGCCTCACCATCCTTCGTTTTGTTTCTATTAGACTATAAACTCTGACAGTTATGTCTTCATGCACTTTGGGTTGATCACATATAATAGAAAGTAATCGTTATAAAGAATATCAATTTATTCCTTTTTATAGAAACAGTGCCTCTAACGTAAATAAAGTTACATTTAAAACTACCATTAAAAGTTAAAGTTTGCAATGTCTTTTATCACAACCAAATTCGTGGCGTTTAAATAACAGACGATACACTCATATTCACAAAACACGAGCAAATGTCTCCATGATACGGACTTGCAGAACAATAGTGAACACACACACACAAACGTCACTGGACGGAATAGAAATTGTTACTGTACAATTTCGCTCTTCATTCCTTCGAAGATTCCTTTGTACGCGACGTCTATTGTTTTGCTCCAAGCTTCTTCGCCTTCTTCATTTAGATGAATGTCCAATTTATCTTTCAGAAGGTTCATCAGCACCACTTTCAGATCCTGAAAACATTTATTAAAAACATTTATTAATGATTATCTACTTGTGGAACATTTTAGAAAATCATGTATTGATATTTAATGGTTTGTTCCAAATTAGGAATTCATGAAACAGGGTTGTCAAAAGAGTTACATACAAAAATATGCTTCAGAAAATTATTCATAGATGTGAAATGCAATTATTCAATAATAAATAATTTCTACAAATTCTAAAAGTAATTTTTTTAGGAAAATTCAGAAGCCAGAATTTTAATATAAAAATGATAATGATAATATTAAACGCACGAATGCATTAACTTTCTGAAAACACTAGGTGTGAATTAAATGTAAAAAACTAACAGAGATGTACTTTTTGTCGTTGAGATATTTTTACGAAAGGATTCTCCAAAACAAATATAACATCCATATAAATAAAAGTAGAGGGGGTGTGATTTCATAATAACTGCATTGTTATAATCTTATATGTTTATTTGGATGATGCAAAATCCATTAAATTGCTTTTTTTTAGTGATGGGTCGATACCTGAATTTCTCGATACTCGATACCGTTACCTTTCTGAGAGCTTCGATACTCGATACTCGATTCTCGATACCATACTACTTTAAAGGCTCTGCAGCAAAAGTGACTCAATCAGAATTGGAAAGACGTATTTTGTTCTTCACACATGCCTACATGTACTATTTTAATATTTAAAAACTAATGAGATGAACATACATTTTTTAAAGTTTTTAAAGGTTATTATTAAGGAAAACTAACATTATAACTCTTTCTGAGTCCATTCTATTTCTTTTTTTGTCACAAATCAATCCAGCTGTACTGGAAAGTATCTCCGAAAACACTGAAGCTGATGGAATGCACAGGTATCGAACAGCACTTTTTCTTAAATGGAGGAGAGTCATTTTGTTTTTCCAGTAAGATAGTACATTTGCATCAGGAGGAAGCATGTTCGCACATTTCATTCATGTTTGTGCTGTGGTTTCGTACACACACCATGATATTTCGTCGTCATTCTTCAGAATATTCCTATAAAGAGACCAAATGTCAATGCATTTTCGGGGGTTCTGTATTGAGGATGCATACAAAATAAATTAAATGAATTAAAATTCTGAACAGTAAATGCTTTTCTAATTTTAAATTTCTAATGTAGATAATGAAATGAGTTATTCGGAATCATATACAGTGATTTATTTTTTTAACTACTAAAATATCAAAGAATCGAAATCGTGATTAAAAGGTTTTTAATTTTCTTATGGGAACGGTGTATCTAGGTTCAAGATGTTTAATTAATTCTTTGAATCTATTATCCTCAATAATACTGATCGAATAATTATCTTTGCGTATGATGTAAGCAAATGTTCTTGTTATTGTTTTTGAACAGTTGTCTCCTGATTTATATGTTTGTGGCCATAAAATCAATGAGTGTTGCTTGATTTGTGTTGAAACTTGATGATCTTGACAGGACTGGTCATGAGTCAATAACTTCTACCGCTTCACTTGTACGATCTGCGACGATTCCAACGTCCAATGCAACATTATAAAAGTAGTCTTTCTGTCACTTTAAAATGCAGAACTGAACTCAAGAGCTCCGTCAGATGCCTCCGCGGTGGGCTGAGGAAGGGAGTATCCCGGGAAGAAACGCTGTCATCGAGCACTGCTTATCGTGCCCGTTGTCACTAGATTGCCAGGAGCTCACAAGGAAGAGCTTCCCAAAGCTGAATTGGTCGCGAATTGCAGACTATCTCAAGAGATGGTGACAGACGCGAGTGGGAAAAAGAGCGGGGCAGGGCGCTCGGACGTTGCAGCGTTGTGTAATTTCAACAACTGTAAGTGAATCCAAACAGACGGACACTTCCTTGTTGCTAACAGAAGAAAAATAGGAGAAAGGGGAATGAAAGGATGACAATTCTTCCGTAAAATCAGAAGAGATGAGGAATCGCATAAATAATTAAAAGTATCGAGTCATTTTCCGAAAGTATCGATCGCTATCGATACCACTCAAGTATCGAGGGTATCGAGGTATTAAGGGTATCGAGAACCCATCCCTACTTTTTTTCGATTTTGCGATTTCTACATGACTGTCTGTGAATCCTTCACTGGAACGACTAAACTCATTTCGATTTGTTTTCACTGAAATTTAAAATGTTTTCTTGGACATTATTTTTGTTAGGTTTGAGCCACTTTTGTCAAATTATTATTTTCTGTTATTTAAAGAATAATATTTTTTTATATATCTGTAAAAATCTATAGTATTATTACAATCGTAATGCTTTCAAAACAAGAGAAATTACTATCTGCATGAATATTTGTAAAAATCTCTTCCTTGATTCTTAAACATAATTTAAGTGCAAATACTTTTAAAAGTTTCAAAAAATATATAACGTTTTTCCGAAAACCTAGAAAATTTTCTTTTAGATGCGTTTTGACTCATTTCAGTAGTGCGATTAGGATTGAGGAATTGAATTGTTAGTGGAAATTTGCTGGAAGTATGCAACAATGTATCTGCATTAGGCTGCCCATAGCAACGAGTGTGATGGCAAGGGTGACCATAGTATACATGATAGGATAGGGCGGAAAGGGGCGGGGTCAGATGTGGCAGTTAAGGGCGAGGAGAGACGGGGTGGAGCTAGGCGGTGAGATTTGAGCGGGGAGCGTTTGGGTAGTGCATAGCGCGGCAAGACGAGGCGGGGACACGTTGTGGACAGAATTCATTTTTTTTTCTTGTGCAATAGATGATTGTGATAAATATGTTTCCAGCTATGCAAGGTACGTCAGCTAGAATGGTGTGAACATTATAGTTAAAGTAGTAGCAGGAGGATATGATTGGTATTCTAATTCATTGAGATGCTGCATGTAAAATTGAGGTTCCTAAGAGACTTTGTTTGCCTTTCTCTCTTTCCCTCTCTTCTCTCTCCTCTATCTCCGTGCCCCCCTCTCTCTCTCTTTCTCTCTCTCTCTCTTTCTCTCTCTCTCTTTCCGAATCGTCGTTTTTGTAAGTGTGGCTTCGTTCCAAGGTCGCACGTCCAGTTAAAATGTTTACGCAGTGTTTGGTTTCCGAATTCAACACGTTCTATGAATAACGGGCGAGGCAACAACTGAGTCTGTGCAGGAGGATCATCATTCGGAATAAGTTATAGTGCAGGTAAGTCAATACTTATTCATGATGTCACAATTTCTATTTTGATTTACTTAGTGACATTAAATATTTACATTATCGCAATCAAGAAATATAGCTTCCGTGGAAAGATGAATGTGCAAATAACCATGAATCTGCCTAAAACGTGAAAGTATAAAGCAGTGCTTTATATCTAATATTGCAAATAAGCAGGGTTCTCAGAATAAATATTAGACTAGCGTACCCGTGCGAAAACTTTCGCATGTTAAATCCGTCCGTTATTTTTCCGTCACCCTCTTCCTTATTTTTGTAATTGATGACAATAAAATACACCCCAGTCAATACAAACTATTATCATTTAACGTTATTACCGAACAGAGAGGTACACCCATAAAATTCAATCGCGTAGAATATCAATTAATTAGTTCAATTTCACATACAGTTGCATATTGTACAGGCTCTGAATTGGTGAGGTAGAATCGAGAAGCATGGAACCAGGAAAATTGTAATAGAATGTTCAAGAATGATCTCATTCTGTAGATTACGGCATAAGGAACGTTTCTTTGAGGCCTTTTGCTTCAAAACTTTAGTTTTTAAGGCCATAAAACGTTTCGTTTAGGAGTTATTTAACGATATAGACTCAAAAAATCGGTAGTGTTGTGAGTTGCATTTGACATTTAAATGCGTATTTTAAACAAACCCTTCATATTTTTAAAGTCAAAATGCAATTCGTCACGCCTCAGTGAAATTATCTTTCTTTGCAGATCTCATTTATAAAGATTGGTGGTGGGTAAGAGACGCACAAGGTATGTATATTACTGAAATAATATAGGAGACTATACTTCTAGGGCATGCAGAGAGGTAAAAAATGTTCACTTCTTGCCAATTAACATATAGTGGTAAATTGCATATAGAAATGTTACGTTCCGATAAAAATTGACATTTGCCCCTGATTGTTATAGAATGCCTTATGCACAAATGTTCGACAATTCCATTAAATCCACTTTGCCCATAAGGAGTTACTTAAAACTCAGGGGAAATGTCACATGTATGTTCTCTGATGTATGAAATTTCTCACTACACGTTCATTAGCAAAAAGTGATCGTTATCAACCCCTCTACGTTCCTTATAAGTTTGTAACATTTATTCTGAGACACCTGTATATTTTAGTTGTATCCATGTTGGGCAATATTAACCATTAAACTTTGTTGTTTGAGCAAATATATGCGTGTGCGTGCGTGTGCGTGTGTGTGTGTGTTATAAATATTGCAAGTCGCAAGCTTCACGTTGGCATTTATATTTTGTCCACTGTCAATCATGATTAGCTACCTCCGGGAATGTCAGTCGCGAAGAAGTGAATTATTAAATTGATAAAATCGCGAGAGACATAAAAGCTTTTGCAGTGTATTTCTATAGCTTACAACTGATGAACAGACGAGATAGGAATATATGAAATTCAACGGGAGTAAATGGAAGTATAATTTCCTTGCAGAGAGCCTCCGTAGCAGAAGCCACCTTTTGACAACGCACTGTTACTTTTGTGTTTGGTTGCCATATTATGTAGCAACATGAATAACTTTGTTTCACTACACAGTCGACTCCGGTTATAGTAAACTTCTGGAGACTAACGTTTTTTGTTCAATATATCAGAGGTTTACTATATCCGATGATGTCAAAATTAAATAGTGAAACTGAGTGTCGTAAGATCATCAGTAAGATTCCCATTCCGGGTCCGCTGCCTTTACCTCAAGAGAGTCTTCTTCGATTATGACCTTCGGCCGACGATATTTGAGGTAATATATTCTTTTCCAGGCGGGAAATATCTTTCAGAACGTTGCATTTCCTACGTTCACTATAGTCGAGGTTCAGGTTCAGTATAACCGGATCTTCTTATGCTTATTTGTAATATACGTGAAACGGGAGCAGTGACTTAAGTTTACTATACCCGAGGATTCACTATATCCGAGTTCACTATAACCAGAGTCGACTGTATATTTCAAACGGGATACGAGTAGTAAACTGTTGGGAGACGGTCTGACTAATTTTGACGGTCAGCGATAAACTGATCGAAATCTTTTGTTTTCTAAACACCTTAACGAATAAATATTTAAAATCGAAGAATACTAACATATCTTGCAACAAGGGCGCTCTAAGGATTCTTATGATCCGGATTCTACGGGCCTTGAGCCGGACGGCCTTTGGCCCGAGGACTTTTTGCCACCCAAGATCATTATAACTAGTTAGTCCCCATGGTACATTTTATTTTGTAACTAATTTTAGTTATTTTGGTTTACTTATTCACTAATAAACTAGATGTTAACTTGATTCGGTGTGTAATATCTGATTTGCATATGTCTTTTCATATCTCCCTCCTATAATTCCCTCTTGTAATTCCCTCCATAAGAGAACATGTTTTATTGAACAGTTTTCATATTTGCCTTGTAACCACGATCCTCTCGATCCTCATGTAAGTTATGCAGAATATATTGGCCTTTATAACAAGCATATTTTGAATTAAGTTTATTAAATTATTTTAGTCTGAGAATAGTACGAATTCAATGTTCTTCACTAATAAGAGTGAAGCAAACAATAAGTATTTTGTACGTAATTTTATATTTGTCACGACGCTCTGCGCATGTCACATGCGCGGTAGCCGATGGGGATTCCCAATCCTTTTCTTGTATTGACCCCCTTTTCGAGAATGGCTTACTTCACCTCTTAATTTTGTTATATAATATCTCATTCAACATAATATTAATATAAGTAATTGCACATAAATTTCTTAAATATAACAATTAGACAAATACAAACCAAAACTTAATTATTCTCAAATACTAATTGCACCCAACTTCGATTTTCATTCATATGAATGATGTTAAGTTGCCAAATATTACCTTTAGTGTAATGTATTATTAGATATTTTGAAGCTTTGTTTAATAAATTAACTAATAATACTTATTTTTAATAATAACTAAACCTTTACTCACAAATCATGGATTAATTACCAATTATTAGCTATTTTTACTAACTTATGGGATCTTATTGATTACTTTATTGGTCAGTGCATAATCAGCTGTCGATCAACTCTGATTCTTATTAACTCTCTTTAAAACTGCATCAACCCGTAGGGGCTTAATGCCAAATCTGTTGGGATCCCTTGGTTTACGGCAAGGGCTGCGTTAAGGGGCGGGATGGGAGTAGCGACCGCAGAGCAGAGACGAGCCGCTCGCCACCGCTTCCGTACAGTGCGGTTAACCATAGGGTTGGCAAAACGAAAAGTGAAACGTTGCGGCATTTGTGCGTTGTAGAATGATTAATTCCGGCCTATCGCGAATAATGTACTAATGATAACAGGCTTACGTGTTGAAAAATTAGAAAATAAATCATGTACGTTATATTAGGCAAGAATTTGTAACGTAATGATATATTTTCAGGTCCCTTTATGACATGCTTGCTTTACTGCAAACAATGTTGTCTATGTCTGAAGAAAACGTTTTTTGCATCCTTCAATCGCATACATTTGCGGAGGTTTACAACTCCCAAGAGTCCCTCGAAATTTACTTTTCAACAAATTATTGCACGAAACATGATTTTTCGGGCTTGTTTTCCGTGTGCGAAAGAGCTGTCATTTTCTTACACCCTCAACAAAACCATCTCTCTACCTCTCTTTACCCCACCCTTTCCTTGAAAAACCCCTTACCAACAACGACATGACCCGTGCACATCACCAGCAAACCCTGAACCTATCCAACCCCAGCTTCTCTGGGAACCGGGAGGCCACTGCTTACGTTTAACGGGATACTCAACTAACCAGAGTAGAAGAGAATCCAAGCCACCCGGTTATCTACTCCTAATACGACAACACAGCTGCTTTTTTATTCATTTTAGTAAGTGTGCGAAACACTACGAAGCAGGTATGAAAAATTGTGAAGCGAAACATCTTTTGCACACGGCAAATTAAAACAATAGTTGTACACACAACACGTGCACGACGGGATTCGCACACTTGCTATGTATTTTACAATTTCGTTTCATTCAGGCAAGAAAACATTCACAGATGTACGTCGACCCGAACAATGACATAACTTTTGCTGCTTGCTTTGCAAGAACGGTTATTGAGCAGTAGGCATCGGTTGTTAAGACACTAAAAACTTACTTTTAGGTGCCTAAAAAGGCACAACTTTTTTTATATAGGCTCCATAAAAACAAAAAAACTTCAAATTGGAGAAAAAAAGTATGAATATATTTCACTGCACTTGGACCTAAAATTAGTCTATCAAAAAACAATATAACATGAGAGAATATTAATAAGTCATTAGTGAGTGAATTTGGTATATTCACACGATCGAGCTCAGTTACTACACGGATCTAATGATCGGCCTACACTGCGCACCTACCAGAACATCGTCTGGCACGGAAAGATATCAATGTGGGGAGTCGAGATCATTGCCTTGCGCTCTGAGACGCGAGTGCTTTGATTACGTCGCGAATCTGTGCTCAGCGCTCACGTAAGCGCCCACCCCTCAACCAAGGGTCCAGAGCCCACCGCTTGTTTGTTTGTTTGCTTTTTTGTGCAAAGAAATGCAATCTGAGGCCACAATGCAGGCGCACAATGCTTTTCAGCTCCAAAAATTGAGTATGACGAGCAAACCCAAATGGGCTTCAGCCTAGACAAAAATGGAGATTCGTTACCAGTAGAAAATTAATGTGATTGTAGAACTGAAAATGATTGAAACGTGCATCTATAACCAAGACTAGAAATAAATATACATTAATTTTAAGAAAAAATCATTTAAAAAGAAAAATATGACCAAAAAGGCATTTACATGATAAAAGACAAAAAAAGGCAAAATAAAAATTTGGCAGAATGTTTCATTTTCCATAATTCATTAATTGCTTCTAAATATTTTCATTAAAATATAGGTTTTTTCCTAAACATCTCATGTCTAGTAATAAGCGAACTCAGCTGGTTGCTCGAACTGATAAGTGAACCGACAGACCGATTAGCAGATTCTCATACGCGGACGTTTTCCTGAGTCCCAGAAAAACAACCCCCACACATTTACTAACATTAGTTGAATTGAGAATAAATGTTGGCGATAAACACTGATGACCATGAAATCTATTTACCAGAAATGTTCGCTCCCGTATAAAAGAATTTATTTCGCATCAAAAACACGAGCTACAGGTTTTATATTATAGTCCTGTCGTCGAAATAACTAACTCTCCACTTCTTTCGCATCTCACGAAATAAGGGTTCAAGAAAACGTGCGAGGATATTATCTAAAGACGGTTCCACACATTCGGCATTCGCCTAACAGCGAGCTAGCGCTCGCCCAATCCCGAGCAGCTAACGTATCCGGCGAATGTTCGCTCCCTTTGATGTGCCCAAAAGACCGACACGCGGTGGGTAGGGTGAACCCCGAATGTTCGTCCCTCCGCAAATAGCGAGCAACTCATCCACACTGTTCGGTATTTGGCGAGCGGTTGTTCGGTGTTCGCCGAATAACGAATGTGTGTAGCCGCCTTAATACGCTTCTTGTGCCCACGCATTGTTGGTGCACTCCCGCGACCGAAGTACGGAACTCTCAAGCCTGGTGATATCTAATAATCTCTACCTCTAGCCGACCTAGATAGCCGAGGTCGAAGGCTAAAGGACCGTAGTTGCCTCGGTTCGAAGGGTCGCGTGTTTCGAATGCCGTCCCGGGCATGGATTTATGTGTGTTCGTGTTGTCCTTACGAGTTCTTCCTACAGTTCCCCAAAACAAGGACAGTGGTCGCTATATGACCAAGTTGTTAAAAGGCGAGTTGTTAAAAGGGCCCCCCAATAAAACGAATCTCTCTGCCTGCGGGGCCGGAGGGCACTCACGAGAAACTCCTGCTCGGTGACACGCCGCCGGCCGTGGTTCTCGCCCATCTTGAGCAGCATCTCGCGCAGGCACTCGGGGTCGTCGAGGCTGGCGACGACGCTGTCCAGCGCGTACATGACGCTGTTGGTGTGCGCCAGCAGCCGCTTCGAGTGGCGCAGCTCCTCCAGCGGCACGCCCACGAAGCTGCGGAAGCGCGGCACGGCGTCCGGCCGACGCTCGAAGAACCTGCGCACGCACACACACACAGTTACTCCTCGGTTGATTGATTGATTGATTGATTTTTTCGTGTTTCCGGGGGTGTCAACGGCTGTGATCATTAGTCCCGTAAGTGTAGTGCATGTTTTTTTCTGGAAATGGTTGTGATCTCCCCTCGCTGGATGTCGAGATCCGGCGCCGACCTACCGTCGGCTAGTGGGGTTTCCCCCTAACCAGGACTCTCCCACCAGAGAGGCACCGCCCCAGTCGGGACAAGCTCTAAGCTCCCGACTGGTCTCCCGGAAATGTGGTAGTGTAGTGCATGTTAGTGTAAGTGTGTGCGTGTAAAGGGAGAGGATAGGACAAGGAAGAGGAAGGAAAGATCGCGCGCGGTCCGTGGCCCCTTTGGTTGGGTACTGCTCCGGCTTTCGCCTGGTGTTGATTGGAAAACTACCGATCAGAGCAGCCGGCCTCTAGAATTCTCCTCCAGACAGAGACTGAATTCGTTACTCCTCGGCGTGGACGTCTCTCGCGTGGGGAATTTAGATGGGCGGTTCATTAAAATGGAAATGGTTTAAATCGGGCGTGACAAAATGTGCCTGCTCCAGTTACTTGCTGGGAAACCCGCTGCTCCTGCGGGCGCGGACTTCCCCTGACTACGCTCAAATTTCCCCTCCCAATCCAGAAACGGATGCGCACGCGCCAGCTGAAGCGGGCAATGTAAGCGCAAAAATGTACCAGAAATACCACGAAAAATGAGGCTTAGTACGAAAACATGTTTACCGAATGTTTTGTTACAAATATGAATAATATTGTTATACGTTACATATTACTTAATTTTATATTTCATTCAAGGATTAGGGGAATGGTGACTAGCCAAGGTACTAGAGAAACAGTGGCCTCGATAAAAACAATTGTTTGTGCTTAATATAAAATGTATTTTATTTTTATTTGTTGACTTATAAATAATCCCCCTATAAGCACCTTTTGGTTATTTTACATTATCGTAACGCGTTTACGAATACATGTAGTACGGTCAAGTGAATTAGACACCGTGAGTCAGGAGCTTGGGACAGGTGAGCTTAAATACGGGAAAATACTCAAAGTGTGGGTTCGAAACTCGCGTTAGGCACATATATTTGCAGTTGTTTGGTATGGGGGGGGGGAGAATTCCCAGTCAGTGTATCACATCATATTTGTCCTATAATACCTTGTTCTGAGCGATAACTGTGTGGGATTATATAGCATCGTAGGCTTTCACGGCCGGAGTCAATATGAGTGAAAGTTTCCGGGCTGATAGGCCGTGGTCCAGTTGGCATTGAAGAGCCAAACGTTTGCGGTGGACAGTGGCGGCAGCGTCGTGGGGGTAGTCTCCGGGTCGGTGGCTGGCTAGCGACTGACAAGTCAGTCAGTCAGCTGACTAGGGTGGCTAGCGACTGACAAGTCAGTCAGTCAGCTGACTAGGGTGGCTAGCGACTGACAAGTCAGTCAGTCAGCTAGCCGACCGCCGACCCGGAGACTACCCCCACGACGCTGGCGCCACTGAAGATGTCCACCGCAGACGTGGACGAAACGTTTGGCTCAATGCCAACTGGACCACGGCCTATCAGCCGGGAAACTTTCACTCATATGTGTCGGATTATGTTCAATCTCCGTGTGTGTGTTGAATCCCAACTAAAGTACATTTAGAAGGGGCTACGCTCTACCATGCGCGTGTATGTAATGATTCAAGAAGGAGATGGTCCTAGTCCAAGAGAATTGATTCCAGGACAGAGTGAGGAACGGTGAGAGTCCTAAACATTGTGTCACTTTTTAGCACTAGTTCTGTTTTTATGTTGCTAAAATATTGCATTATAAGATCAGAAAGACATTAGACTACCATTGTCGGCAATTCCACTTCCTTGCAGATTGTAATGTAGCATTGGTTAAGTAATGACCAGATCCTTCTTCACTTACAAAAACGCTTTTACTGATAAATGTGCCATTTATTTTGTTAAACTAGTGGTTAAAAGTGCACTTTAACGTACAAAAAGATTAATGCAAGTAACATAAACTACTGATGGTACCCTATAGTGAATAATGTTACTGTTTCGAAATCAAGTTACCATTAATATTTCAGCGAGCAAAGATCTTTACATCAAACTGCTGAAGCGCAGTAAACATTAATCAGCTCTTAAAATGTTAGACACACAGCGTCAAGAAAGATGAAGTTTACAATGCCCTAAGCCAATAATTCGTTTATCGAAGCTGAGGTAACAAGATCGTTCTATTAACAGGGTTGCCAACTAACAAATCTTGCACCAAAATCAAATGCACAGTATGATTGCATAATTATTATTCAGATTAATTATTTCCTTTCGTGTGATTTTCACCATTTACTAATTTATAAACGTTCAAAGAATTCGCAACTTTGTCCTTTGATGTTGCGGGAACAGTGTTTTTCCGTTCCTTTTCATGAGTCAACCAATTAAACAAAGTGCGTGGGAGTTAAGTCCATTTCGCCGTATTCTTTGTGATGGAAATTTAAATATATTTTTCTTAGTAAGGATTTCGTGTTACCTGTGGATTATAATCTAATTTGGGAGTCAATGTGTTTGTATGATTCATCTCATACGTAGGTTTGTTTCTCTTAAAAAAAGTATCATTTTGCAACACGCCCTAATCCAAAAGCTCGCATGGAAAAGGCTTTTTACAGGTAATTAGCGCGTGCATGTGGGTGCCGGGAATAGCACGGCGAGCACTCGCCTGATGAAGAGCTCGACGCCGTTGCCCTTGATGTCCTTCTTGACGAGCTCCCACGTGTCGGTGACAAATTTCTTCTGGCGCGCGGTGAGCCCTGTGATGGGGTCAGCGCGGTCCCAGTCGATGGCTTTGGCGACGGCGGCGTCCCCGTTCCACAAGTAACTTAGGTAGCTCAGGATCATCCCCATCCTGTGGGCGCGCATAAAAATGTACCATTTGCGGCTAGGGGAATCGGATGAGGATGTCTTCCCCATTGTAAAAATTGCGTTGTTTAAGGAACGCTTTTCAAATTCGATTGAAACTATTAAGACGTTACTTACCAACAATATGGATTAGAGTTTTTTTCATACACATTCTCATAAAATATTTATTATTCCGATTATACATTTTAAAATAAGCTTGCCACTTTTACACACTTTTTGTCATATTTTTCTTAATATTTCTTAAACTTTATTGGATATTGTCACTTTGAAGATGAAGGGCCCTAACCCGCAAAATTTAAATTTGGAGTTTTTCCCATTCACTGAATCTACAAACTCTACGTATTGTTATTTTGGAAAATATTTTAACAAAATATTTGAGCCAAAGCGATAAGAGGACTTTCTAGAATTAAAAACAGTGTTTTTACAAGTGCAAATCGCTGTTTCTCCAAAAACGCTCATTGAGGATTAGGCCCATTCACCTCCAAGGTGACGGTACATTAAAGAAAATTGTTTAGTATAAAATATAGTGTCACAAAGAGTTATCATAAGTTTCAGCATTCAATCTTTCTTAGTTTTTGGAAAAATGTGGCTTTATATGTTTTAACTGAAACCAACAACCGCCAGTTTTCTCAGAAGACAGCTCCTCTCCATTCAAACTTTAATTTTCATTGATCAACGTCAATTTAGAAAGTAAATGAGACAATAAAATTAATATTGTTTCAAACATAAAAGTTAATAAACTTTTTTAATGAAAAAATGAAAAACGCAACTTGCGAATCCGGATCTCCGGCATCCTCTTCTGGAAGACAAGTCCCCTCCATGCAATATTTTATTCTCACACAAACAAACTACTTAGAATCGACATAGGACAATCAAATAGAGCTTCTTTGAAAGATCTACGTACTCGTATACATGACATTAGAGTATAAAACAAAACAATCTAAGTTTGGAAGACTTAATCCCCTTCTGCTCCTCTCAAAACAAATTATTTTTCGGAGAGTATTAAGAAGAATTTTATTAAAATAAAAGAACACTGTGATTTGTCACGAGACTGAAAATAGAATAAACAAGAAACTAAGCAAAGTATTTGTGTTTTCACCGCGAAGGTAAATGTGGAGGAATTGATCAATGGGAAGGAACAATTGAGAAAAATGTCATGGGCCGGTGATCCATGGTGTTTTTGGCCTCTATGAATAAAAAAAAGAATTTTTTGAGTGATTATTTTCATGAGGGTTTGTACAAAGACTCTTGTTTATTCTATTTTCAGACTCGTGACAAATTACAGTGTCCTTTTATTTTAATTTTTTTTATACAAACCCTCTGACCAGCTGACCTTCTCACTAGTGGCTTTCAATCTTGCACTTGGAGAGCCCACTCCCATCGCCTCAAAACTGCAACTCACTTTCGCGAAAAAAAATGTCTCTGACAAATGAAATTATTGCTTGAATTTTCCTACTAAACTGGCAACAAACTAGTGAAACATCCACTGTCCACTTAGTTTTCTTGTAAAGTTTTCTTTAATAAAATCAGAGATCTGACGCCTAAAAACTGGAAACCTAAATGACTGTCAAAGAAAAATATATTAATATTGGTTAGTTCAAAACTGATTTTGACGAACTATTATGATTGTTAGATGTCCTAAAACATTACTTAAGTAGGAAAACATCACCGTAATAATATTTTCAACACATCAATGAATAATTGTTTTTTTCTCTGAGTAAGAGATCGGTTGAATCGTTCAAAGACAAGTTGATTGCTGTATACACAAAATGATTGTGTATTGTGATACTATCAACACAATAATGGAGCAGGTAGACATTGACAAATACAACAACAATCTTTGATCACAAAATATTTAGTTGGAGGGAAAGCTACTTCTCGTACTTTTATTTCCTCACCAAACTATTACAAAAATTCGATCACGTGTAAACTTGAACTTTCATTTGAACTTTTCACAACATTGTATTAGCAAGAGTTGAATAATTTCGTACACACAAGAGGAGGAAGTAATTATCTCATCTCTCCCTTGAATAGACCTCATAAATCCCTTCACGCACTGCAAGGACAAATATTAAAGATTAGTAAAATTATAGATTTTAAAAATTATGAATGTCTACAATTATTTTTGAACTCAAACCGTTGTTTCAGAAAAAATAATGTCATTTCCCCGGACAAATAAAATAAACCAATCCAAATGTGATTCCCCATTTCTATTTATTAGTAAACAATCTTACTAAATATGCGATATCAATGATGTCTGGCAAAGAAATATTTTTGAAATTTGGAATCGTTATTCCATGTAAATATATTCAAGGTAGTACGAGTTAACCAGGATGAGGCAGTCAATTGCGGCGTTCGCATCGCAATGAAACAAGGAATTGTGGATTCGAAATTCGCATGCGGTCTGGATTCTCTCACTTTTTGATAGTCTCATCGGAATAAACTATAAATTGACCTTATGTGAAACGTATCTACAAACACTCATTTATAAGTACTCAGGAATTCGCCGGTTAATAGGATCTGAAGAGCTTATTTCCAATGTGACGCTACTCCATTTCCATTTGTTTTGCATTTTACGTGTCAATATATGATGCTTATACATCATTCTACCAAAAAGCGTTAAAAACTGCATTTTTCTATGTTAAGCAATTTCCTGTAACAGTTTTTTTCTTTCTTCAACTATAAGGCTGAATGAATATACTTTCCATTCTTGAAAAATTTCATGGAAATACGTCACGTTGGAAATAAGTTATTCATTTGTTACTCTTTCACATCTCGGCCAGGAAATGACTGTAAAAATGGTATGTATGTATTTGGCGTTATTAGGTCAGTAGTCCGACTTTGCCAGCCAGCTACCAGTGTCCCCCATGTTTGGGCTTATTTAAATTCCCATGCTTGGGGGTAAGAGCGACATGAGGCGAACATGACGCAACCTCATCACCGTAAGTAGCAAGATCCACCTGCTTGAGATTTTCCTCGCCACATAGCTACAGAAACTGAGATGATTTTAAAGGAAAGCTACAACTTCACCTTTGACTCGACCGGGAATCGAACCAGGAACGGCACGGGAACCAGCACGGGAAGCTAGTACGCTGCCCATGAGCCATCCCAGAGGCATTTAAAAGTTAATTCATATAAAAAAGGGATGTAGCACGTCAGCAATCGATTCCTATTTACAAGATATTCCAATAAAATATCGTTTAAACACTATGGCCATCTTCTCACTCCGTCGCGGTAGTGCAGTCGTACCTGAATGGTCCCTTCCTCCAGCCTAGGTGGAGTGCCTCGACGTCAGTAGTCTTCCTGCATCCGCCGATGACTGACTCTTGGTCCCAGGTTACTCGACCCACGCGGCGCCAAGCAGAGATAAGATACCAATGATCCTAATCACCTATGATTAATTCAACGAACTACGCCTCCTTCATTGTTTCAAATTAATATACTTTTTCGTCTAAACTAACGTAATCGTCACCACTACTCTATAACCTGTTGTTCGCCGTAAAGATCAAGGATTTCATAAAACACACGTTTCGTAATGCAGTCTGTGACGTTGAGATTATAATAAAACATTTTTTTAATCCTTATCATTTGGCATCGCTGTGACATTGATACTTGACAAAAGTGATAAGAAATTCTCTTGAATGAAAGTGGTTATTTTAGCAACAACTCAAGATACAGACATGTAAAGAAAGATGTTGCCTATTCTACTGTATCTATTAAGCATAATTTATTTACATTGTTAGATTTTATATTTTTAAAATGAAGTTTTAAATCCCCAGTGGAATTATTTCTAGAAAAATCTCTCTATTTTTTTTGGAGTTTACATCATGAACTCATATTTACCTCTAAACGAGTCCTTAGTGATGCAACTCCGCGAATTATCTTTTCAATCTTGCTCGTTGTTGGAACTGTTTGCAATATCATGCAGTTCAGTGTACTTTGCCTTGAAATATCTTTCACTTCCTTTTGGCTCCCCTGGGATGACTTGCATCAGAGCTTCCATTTATGACATCCCATTGGACTGAGGGAGCGCTTTTCCTTATCAACGACAACTGTGAGTTATAAGGGCTTTGGGCGAAATACAATTTTATGGTCCCATTTTCCAGAACCATGAGAATTAAAATTATTAGTAGTAATAATAGTAATAATATTATATATTATAATGACAAGGTGGACAAATATATTATATGTCTCCATCTGGTCACAATTGTAGGATTTGACAATTAGGCTACATTCGAATCCAATTGCCAACCACCCCTTTTTCCAATTGCCAACTACCGTTACAACCCTATGGCAACTTTTAATAGTAAAACATCATTTCCAATACCTCAAATTTCTAAGACATTTAATCGTTAAATATTTCATTGAAGTTCTTGGGCCTGTAGGTTGGATACCATCTATATTAGGAATTTACATAAGCCTAGCAGAAATGGTCAACACCTGACTTCCACTTCCCGACGAAGACACGCTCGGGAGGTCTTTGTGCTCTCAGAGAAGGCAACGACAATCGACTATTTTCTTAGTTGCAGTCACGCGCTAAACGGATTTGCAAGCGATCGAAGTAATCAATGATACATCCAATTGCAAACACAGTTGTGAGAAAAGTAGTAAGATAAACATTTATCTTTGCTCGTTATGTTCAAACATCATCGTCATAAGACCTTCCCGAATGGCGAGGAGAATATGAGTGTATGTTTGAGCATTTCATTTTAGAATCTATACTGTAAATTACACTTATAATACTCCGAGTTTTACCTTTAACTCTAAGTATTCACCCTTTTTTTCCAAATGATTGCTGGATCATCACATCTTCTTACTTTCTCGCCCTTACGAAGGTACTTCGTAAAAAGAGAAAGAAATGCAATCGTGCGCCGGAAAACGACGCATTTTCGTCAGAAAAACTCTTATTGCAGGGCTTTGGTAACGAAAAATAGATAAATCTTGTTGCTAAATATATAAAAACAATTCCTCTAACCCTTGGTGTAGCCAGAATCGACGTTCTGTGGGTCCTTGATAACGAAAATCGATTGACGGTAAAACGTTTGTTCGTCTGTGGTCACCCCACGTCCGAGTACCAAATCCAAATACGTTAAAAGTTGACTGGAAAAAATTCCAAACGATAACTAGTTCAATAATACCTAAATTCAAAATTCTCTCCAACCCACTAGAAATAGAGCAATCAATCAATCAACTAACCACCATAATACATACCACAATTAAAGAGGTCGAATTAAAACCAAAGAGTACCAACAACGATAAACAATATAAACTTCCCTCAGAAATAGTGAAACTAATACAAAACAAAAACAAAAACAGACGATGGTCACAACTAAAAACACCAGGGTTAAAATTAGAACTTAACACACTAATAAACATTGTACGTAAATCAATCAAAAACTTCAACAATCAGCAATTATAAACACTACTTTAATCACTAAACACTAACAACAAATCCCTTTGGCAACACACAAACAAAATATTAAGGGAAAAGAATACCATTCCCCCATTACACTCTCCCTCAGGAAAAGTGTATGCGCCTGCTCAGAAAGCCGAAGAGCTAGTAAATTACTTTGCATCCACATTCACCCTAAAAAATACAATACTAAACCGCACCCTAGTCATCTCGCAATTAGTAAAACAGTAAATGAAAGGACATATGGCCCATACCATCAAATACACTTCACATAACCTAAAGAAAGAAATAAAATCATCAAATCACTACCTGTCAAGAAAGCCCCTGGATATGATAGAATTAAAAACTTAATACTAAAAAACCTCTCCCGAGCAGTCATTGCATATCTGACCAATATTTTCAACTCCTGCCTCAGACTAGGTTACTTTCCACAAGTATGGAAACATGCAATCATTCTTCCGGTACAAAAACCAAACAAGAACGCATCCCTAACTTACAGTTACCGACCAATCAGTCTGCTTACCACCCTATCCAAAATATTAGAAAAAATATATTAAAACGTTTCAAAACCCATCTCCATAACACAAAGGCCATACCCACGGAACAAATGGGATATACCGAAAAAGTATCCACGCATCACAACTACTCAGAATCACTGAAAACATCCATTCTGCATTTCAAAAACACTATCATACAATAGCAATATTTCTCGACATCTCACAGGCCTTCGATAGAACATGGCACCAAGTTTTAAACTATAAAAAAAAGAAATAGGCACTCCACATTATCGTACTCAAATCATATCCAGCTTCCTCAACAATAGAACTTTTGCAGTTACAGTCGATAACCATCACTCTAATCCAAAAGCGGTCAAGGCTGGCCTTCCCCAAGGCTCCCCGTTATCTCCCGTTCTTTATAACTTGTACGTAGCCGACCTTCTGAAAAGTAGTGATATAAAAACGCCAAATTTGCAGATTACAGGGCTATATATTCATCAGGTCCCGCCATAAACACAATAAAAATCAGACTTCAGTTATACCTAAACCAAATCGACAGCCGAACAGCCAAATAAAAATTAAACTCAACCCGTGAAAAACAGCAGCCAAAATATTTTCTCTAAGACCAGTCTTCCCCCCACCGCCTTACAACTGAATCAAGAATCTCTACAATGGCATCCGCATAACAAACCTATAAAATATCTAGGCCTTATCTGAGACACATGCCTCAATTGGAAAAATCACATCGACAATAAAGTTATACAAGCAAAAATTAAATTACACCAACTAAAACCAATAATAAATAGATCAGCTAAAATACCCTACAATACTGCCTTATTTCTATACAAAATTATCATAAGACCACTATTATTACGTGCATGCCCAGTTTGGATCAGCGCAGCTACATCAAACACCAAAAAACTGCAAGTAATCCAAAATCAATTCCTGCGCACCATCACGAATGCCCCATGGTACGTCTCCAATGCACAACTCCATGAAGGATTCCAGTTATAACCGATTACCAACCATATTATTTTTATCCTCCCACTTCTTCCAAAATATACCAAATATACCCAACTAACCCCGCTAAGACTCTCCAAAAACCCAACTCACAGAACCCGCATTAAAAATAATTTCCTTTCCGTACATTCCTAAATAAATTCTCAGATCTCGATCCAAACTAGAGATATTGTACAAAGATACCTCTACCACCCTAGTAGAAATGTAAGTTGTATTTTACGATTATTTGTAAGATTATTCTAAGTTAATTGTAAGTAGATATAAGCAACTATAACAAATGTAGAGTGTATTAACACTGATCTTTGTATTGTTCTATCCAAAAGAAAATAAATAAATAAATAAAAATAAAAATAATCGTCTGTGGTCAACGCTAGCCCCAGAACCGTTCAGCCGATTTTCTTAATTAATTGGTATCCTCCAATCGATCTTAATGAACTGGAGGTTTTGGGAGTTTCAAACATACATATATTGACTTTTGAGTGTATTTTACATGAAGTCTCCAAAAAAATCAAACTTTTCTCAAAAATGGGACCAAATTCGTTGATGAAACTTTGTCTTTGGATAGCGTAAAGGACGCTTAAAAGAATAATGCAGGTCTCATTTTCTTTGAAATTCCCAATTTTTTGAAAACTGCAAAGTTCATTTTTTGGGCGTCCTCCTACAACTGTATTATTGAAGAGAGGGATTTGTTCTTAATAATATCTGTTCCTTAAAAACAAGTTTTTAAATAAGTTCAAGTGCAATTTTCGAAAATATGAGTCGTTTTTGTGTAATTTGGTGCAAAATATAGGCAAAAATATTTCAAAGAAATTAACATTTATTTTCTCAAAAACCTCTCCAATTTTTTTCTTTAACTTTTTTTTCACGGATAGAAGAAGGAATGTTGAAAAGAATGGTTTGGGTCTCATTTTCGTTGAATTTTCTGAATTTTGGAAAATACAAATTTAGGGGGGAGAAATTCGAGGAAGTATGTGCTGCTGTAGCTCTACTAGGTTTTTTGGCAGCGGGAAAATACCCAAGGTGCCAATGAACGATGGCAGTAAAACGGTATCGAAGGTCCGTCGTTTTGAATTCTGCATCATATTTCTAAACTGAAAACGTTGGAATGCTGTAATTTGATAATGCATTGAACCCTACTACAGAACAACCATTTCATCAATGCTAATCTCATTTTTTACTGAAATTGAGTATCATATTCTTCTAAGAGGGAGTCCTTGAAGAACAATTTTCATTGTAATCGACTACAAGAGCAGGGATTGAATTTTTCTTAATTTTCAAAGAATGTTCTCTTTTTACTCTTGTACATATTTTTCCTAATTTTCATCTCATTTTTTACAATAAAAAATGGAGATAAACATGAGACTTTAGAAAACACACTATCTGTATAGCTGCAGCCCAGTTCACAAGTCCAAAAATACAAATACATCTCTAGAACGGTATATTTTATTTTAAAGCAAGAAGCACACAAGCAGTTTTCAAAACCCATTCTCTAGCTGCACCAAAGGAGTTAAACCTTAATATTCGTCAAATTCCCAATGTAATATTTTACAAAATGATACATTACATCCAATGCACTGCGTGAATGTAAGAGAAGGGAAACAGTATTCTACGAATATGTTTTTTGATGGAAAGATGCGATATGCATAAATAGAGCTGACCTAACCTAAGGAAGTGTGTAAATGATGTATATTAGTGTACATATCAAGAATTCACGTTCGAAGTAAATAACATTCTTGAAAAAAACTTTTGAAACCCCACACATGGAGAAAGGAAGGAAACATTATGTTTGCGAAAGGAAAGAGTTCCAGCCTGACTCTCAGAAGCGCGAGGCCAGCGTATAACAGTGGTGCAGAGGTTGCTTCTAAGAACACGCGAAGAACTGCAGACCGCAATGTGGTAACCGGAATTTTTTATTGAAGAGGGCATTCGGCTGCTCATCCGGAGAAGATACTCTTGTCTTGAATTCATTCATGAATGATACTAAAATACTACTGCAATGGAAAAACGGGTTCTTGAAGGGGGATTAAAGTACCTAAAATGCGTGTGTGGAAGGATTCTGGCACCCAAGGAGGTGGTCGATAGAAAGAAATCTAGAAAAAAAACTTATTTAGGGCAATTTCAAGGCGCTGAAACACTATAGTATGTTTCCGGCAACTCATGAATCGTTGCGAAGTTTTGATTGGCGATAATTAAACAGAATTTAGTAATGAAACAATTTTTTTAAAAAAATACAATCGATACTTTGTCATAAAACTTGCTATGTCTGTGGATGAACTTTATCCTGCGTGGGCTACCACCCCACACAATTCCTTGTTCCATTAGGGGCCATAAAATCCCTGGGGTGGGCACCTAAGCTATTCGCTTTTATTCTCACTTCCCACCAGCGCATAGATACGCCGACAGGCTGGTATCCGGATCCCGCCGGAAAGCAGTTTGCCCTTACGGCAACCATACAATGCCTGGGTCGGGCCGCCGTGCCGTGCAGAGCTCCTATCTATCCAGGCTAGTACCAAAGTCCAAACAATGCGCCATCGTCTTTGCCCAGAGTATCGGGCCTCTGCCACGACGAAGCCAAGAGCCCATCAGAGATCCACCCGAACTAAGTTCTGGGTGGCTTGGAGCTCCCATCCCGTCTCATGGCCTCCACTTTGACGCTATCGACGTATCGCCGGAACCTAGGCTACACGACGGGAGAGGGTGTCGTTTTCGCAGTCTGGTCTCCTATATGTGGGATCCAGAGCATTCATACGAACGTCCTTGGCCCAATCTGGCCAAAGGGTAGGCGGATTACTGGGCAAGCCTGGCAACACGGGGCTTAGGATATGCCTACTCACTGCCTCCACCTTGGTGCTAACGATGTGGGTTGCACCGTGAAACGTACGGTCCGGGTGGTCGGGGATGGACCCGCCAACAATTGTATTAATGTTTAAAAATTATTTGTATTAAGAACTTACTTTCCCCCCTCCGAGGCGCCAAGCCAAGTTAGTAAGAGAAATAACACAATAACATCATGTAGTTCGGTTTTCACTCGGGAGCCTCAAGTGATATGTCGATGCAACTCGTTTTTACTTTCTCACCCTTACGAAAAAACTTCGTTAGAAGAGTAATTTATGTAATCGTGTGCCGAGAACCGGCGAATTTTCGGCAGAAAAACTCTTATTACCGAGTCCTGGTAACGAAAATGTGGATAAAAGTTGCTAAATATAGAAAACAAATTCTCTAACAAGTGGTGTAGCCACAATTCATGTTTTGTGGGTCCCTGACACCGAAAAATCGATTGACAACAAAACGTCTGTCTGTCCGTCTGTGGCCAACCCTAACGCCTAAACCGTTCAGCTGATTTTCTTCAAAATTGATATTCCCGAATTTTTTTTTATAGTTTTTATTGCCTTGTTCGACATTATTATGCCTTTCAAGGGTTTTTATGATACATAGTATACAATTTTGTGTAATTACATTTCATCATGCATGAACAATGGTAGAAGACTAATATTTACAATATAAACAATAACAACTAAGGATACCCAGGAAGGGTCCTTCAGAAAAATACATACAATATTTGAATTAGAAACATAAATATTTAATTTAGAAATGTTGTAACCTGCTTTACAGCTAATTAAGGAGGATGTAGTAGGTCTTTAGAATATCTTGATTTTATTCGTGGAAAAAGATTGGCTGATTTACCTAGAGTGTACAAAGGAGTGGCTGGGCAAGATGAAAGAGAAGAGTAGAAATTAGAAGAAAGTTTTAGAATCCAAGTTTTCAGAGGTTCTATAGATAGTTCTTTTAAAATTTGATCATTTCTGATATACCATGGAGCTTTTAAAACATTTCTTAAAAATTTATTTTGCAGTACTTCCAGTTTTTGAAGGTTGTTTTTAGCGGCACCTCCCCAAATTGGGCAGGCGTAGGTCAGTGAAGGTCGTATAATGTATTTAAATATTATTAGTGCTGATTCTATTGATAATTTTGATTTTCTATTTATGAATGGATACAATTTTAGTATTTTTATATGTGTGTTATTAGCTATTGATGTTATGTGGTTTTTCCAGGTTAATTTGGTATCTATTTGAAGTCCAAGATATTTAACAGGGGTGTCATTTGGAAGCCATTTAACTGCATGGTTATTAATTATTAAGGGATATGTGGGATGAATCCGTTTTAAGGAGAAAATTTTTGCTTGAGATTTTTGGTGATTTATTTTTATTTGCCAATCATTGAACCAAGACATGAGGAGATTTAGGTCATCTTGGAGATTGTCTCTACCTAGAAGAAGATCACTATGAGTGGTAAATATTGCAGTGTCGTCCGCAAATAAGGCAATTTCTGAGTGTAAGAGGTAAGGCATATCAGAAATAAAAACATTAAAGAGCATAGGTGATAAAGGAGATCCTTGGGGAAGTCCAGCTTGTATATTGTGATCAGTTGAGAGAGTGTTATTTATTTGAACTTTGAATCTTCGATTAACTAAAAAGGATTTTATTATGTTTTGTATGTAATTTGGGAAACCAATATTTCTCAATTTAAAAAGTAATCCATAATGCCAGATTTTATCAAATGCTTTTTTTACATCTAGAAATATAGCAAGAGTATGACGTAATTTTTGGAAATTGGTGGCAATATAGTCTGTTAAACGTAACAATTGATGCGTAGTAGAATGGTTATGTCTGAAACCAAATTGACTACTAGGAAGAATATTATTTTGATTTAAAAATTTATTAATCCTCGTTAAAATTGCCCTTTCAAAGATTTTTGAAAAATTTGGCAGCAAACTAATTGGTCTGAAATTTTCAGGTTCAGTTTGATCTGTGTTGGGTTTAGGAATTGGCTGGATAAGTGCAGTTTTCCAGGAGTTTGGAAAGTAGTCGAGTCTAAAACATGCATTATATATAGCTGTTAGTGAACTGAGGATGGGATATGGTAAATGTTTAATGACAATATTAGGAATTAAATCTAAGCCTGGTGATTTCTTGTTTTTAAGTTTGGAAATTATGTATTTTTCAGATGGGGAAATAAATTTAATTCTTTCCGAAACTGTATGAAGTGGTTTGGCTAATGATTGGACTATGTTTTGGGTAAAGGAAATATTAGAAAGGAGGTTATTAGTAAAAGAGAGTTCAAAATGATTTGCCAATAGTTCTGCTTTTTCAGAATCAGTAGTTGCTAATGTGTTGTTATTATTATTTTTTAATGTGAGTAATTGTTTTTTCTCATTTGTTATATTTTTAATTGCAGACCAGAGGGAAGCAGAGTTAGGTTGAAGCTGGGATATATAGTTTCTAAATTTAGAAAACCTGTATTGTTCTAGTTTATTTTTAACTTCATGAGTAAGGCGATTTAAGGTAGTTTTAATATCAGAATCTCGAGTGATTTGCCACTTTCTACGAGTTACATGCTTGAGAGCAATTAAATTTAATATTTCTTTTGGTAGGACAGGTGTGACTGATTTGTTAGAATTATTACTTGTCTTTGTTAATAATTTAATAGCTTGTAATATATTTCTTTGCATTTTTAAAATTTCAGCATCTACATCAAATGGAGTATGGAGAGAAGTAGGATAATTATTTGTTTGAAGCATACATGACTGGAAAAGTTTCCAATTTACTTTACCTTTAATTAGGGAATTAGAATGTGTCTGCTGTGGAACAACATTATTAAAGTTAATTAATACAGAATTGTGATCCGAGTTTAATGCTGGTATGCAGTATTGTGTGAGTGGGAAGTTTAAATTTTGTGAGACTGCAATGTCCAGAATATCTGGAGAAATGGTATTATTATATGAATAATGGGTAGGTTGAGAAGGGGCATGAATTGTCCAGTTATTCATAGTTGCTAGATTAAATAATAATATACCTTGAGGGGTAGTCGTTTTACATCCCCATGCTTGATGTTTTGCATTGAGATCTCCAATTAGTAATACTTTATCATTATTATTGAAGAGTAGTTCCAGGGTGTTTTTAGGTATTTTTATTTGGGGGTTTGTAAGCTACTATTATTGTTAATTTTCCGACTGATAAATTTATTATTATTGCTGTTATTTCTAATTCCTTGGAGGTAGGTACAAATATTTGTGAATGTTTGATTTTTCTTTTGATTACTATTGCTACCCCACCCCCACCATGTAAAGAAGCTCTATCTTCTCTGTATGTGATATAATTTGGAATATTAACTTTTTTAGCATTGTTTAGATGTGTTTCCGTTATACACGCTATGTCAATTTTTTGGTCATTTAGGAAATGTTTGAATTCATTTATTTGACGAAATAGTCCGTTGGCATTCCAATTTAATAATTTTATTTTATGGTGATCCATTATTGATTATTCTTGGCAGTACTTCTATTATTAATTGCTGAATTTGTGGAATTAATATATTTAAAATCTGAGTTTTTAAACTTGGAATATATTTATTAAAATCTATTGTAGTAGGTGGGGATGGAACAAAGTTATTTTCTAGATACGTTTGTGAATTTCTTGAGAGTGATGGTAGACGAGGGAAATTCTGTAAATTATTAATCAAAGGAGAAGGAGAAGTAGGGGAGGGTGGAGTTTTGGAATTTCTAGTTGGTCTTTGGTAGTATTGATGTTGATTTTGAAGGGGGTTGAAAATTAAAGGATTTTGGACTGTACTTCCAATTGGATTTGAACTAGATTTTGAATTACTATTTTTGAAGAATCTACATCCTCTATAATTCGCTGTGTGATTTTCAAGACAGTTCACACATTGAGGTAGAGAATTTTTAGGTTTTTTACATTTAGTATAATGATGTTTTTCTATACATCTAACACATCTTGGTTCCAGTTTACAGTTTGCTTGTGTATGATTAAATAACTGACAATTTTTACACTGAATTGGTGAGATTTTGTTTCGAAATTTGACTTTTACAACACTATTGAATAATTTTCTTAATTTGATTATCTCCCTACTTTGATCACTGTCTAAGAGTTCTACTGCACACATTTCTAAGGCTTCTCTTTTTTTTCCAGAGTCTGTAAACAGTATTTACTGAGAATGTTTGACCTAATTCTAACTTAATTTCTTCGTTAGTATACGAAGTTGGTATGTCGTAAATAATAGCTGAAAGTACTCTTTTTGTTGGATCCCTATAAGTAAAATAATGAATGTTATTTTGGTCACAATGTTTTCTGTATTTTCTGTAGTCTTCTATTGTTTGGAAAAATATAGAAACATAGTCGCTTTTAATTTTAGTACTAAACTCATTATTTACTATTTGCTTAATTTCTAAGATAAATGAATTGAAATTTCTTAGGGTACCTGAAGTTTTACTAATATTTATTGGGGGTATTTTTGCTGGTTCTAAATTCGGAATAGTACTATCAGATTCATCTGTAAGTTCATGGAGTACTTGAAACGGGTTATCAGTGGGAATATTATATACGGGAGGTAAATCTTGCGAACTGGCACTTTCTTCACTGCTCATACCTCGTTTACGTTTTGAACTATTATAATCACTTTGATGAGAACTTTCACTTAGATGAGATGCACTAATTTGAGTAGGATTTTGTAACTCACTTGGGACGTCCATTGGATTGTGAGAAGTATTTTGCTGAAGTAGCCGTTGAAGTTCCTGCGACTGTTGTCTTAGAAATAGTATTTCATGTTCCAAGGCTTGAATTTTTGCTTCTGGAGATGTGATTGCGTCGGTATTGTAATTAGGATTTTGAACCATGTTTAAATTTAAGTCGTTGCAGTTTGGAATAGGAACGCACTGGTGAGCAGTTAAAAGCGCCGACGAGATGGCCTCGGGTAACGATGGAGGGGGCTCCATCTTGGGAGACCCAAGGTTCGCCCCTCCTATCAATACAAGGCGTTGGCGATTTACCTGATAATCCGGCAATTATTGATGGCTCACAGAAATAAGTTGGTCCACCTCCCGGCACGCACTCCCCACTTACAACTGACACGATTGTAGTTTAGCTTCCACTAGCTCGGAAACACAACACTTTATAAAACTGGCACTGGTAACGGTAGCAGAGCTCGACCTCAGAACGTCTACACTGCTCGGCGTCACAGACCGGACTGATATTCCCTAATCTATCTGAATGAGCTCGAGGAATATGACGTATTCTCTTCACCGTAACTAGCAAGATCCGCCTGCTTGGGCTTTTCTTTGTCACACAGCTGTATAGAAACTGGGACGATTTTCAAGGAAAACTACAACTATATTTTTACCTCGATCGGGAATCGTACCCAGCGACCACAGCACAAGAAGCTAATACTCTGCAGAGCTATTCCAGAGGCTTTAAGGTATAATTGAATTATATTTCTAATTACATTGTTGGATGCGAAGCAACTCGCGGCTATTTAACCACCGCCCCAAATCTGTTGTGCCACGACCTTGACCACAGTGCATGTTTTATGTGGGATCGAGATGTGCAGCTGATGCCACAACCCAACATGCCCGAACAATGGACTCAAGCGCTTGGTCGCGTTTTGGCAAGTCATCGCGCTTGGTCAGGAAATGTCGGAAGCATTAAATATAAACTGGAAGCGTTCCCACGCGCTGTTAGTGTAGGCAGAGGTGGACGAGGAACTTCTGCTCGTCGCGCTAGGGAGGGGCTGTGACAGCCCCGTCGACGCCTCTCGCAACTGCGATTCATTTAAACAAAACAGCCTTCTGCTTGCAGAAAGCTTTCTGATGAAATAAAAACGTTCGACAAAACAACGCCTCAAATCCATTTCTATGATGCGATTCATTTCTCGGCAGATGCCCTGCGCGCAAAAAGCAATTAAAGAACTCATTTCCAAAGTGACGTATCTCCATTTCCGCTGTTTTCTATTATTTTAAAATACTTCTCCATCAAGCTACCAAATATTGTGTTAAAAATTGCGTGTCTCTTTTGTTGAACCGATGAAACCAAACTTGTACTGGATGGCTGAATTTGAAACTTTTCCCTTTTTGAAAAATGCTTTTTTTAAAAATTATTTTTATTTTAAGCCGCATAAACTACATAGGTCATGAGCGCCTAGTACAGTAATACAATTACAATTCTGAGAAAATATCTATAGTTTCACAAAATTCTAACACTTTTTCTTGGAAATTTGGCGATAATAAGATTTCATTGAAATGTTTATTTCCAAGACATTTTTTTCTGTCTTCGATGTGTTCAGAACATTCCAGAAGGATGGCTCTATTTAAAGAATTCTATTGCAGATGGTACTAGTAGGTTGCAGAACTTTTTCAATTAAAAATTTATGAGATAATTTAGAATAATTTGATCGAATTGTTGACAAAGCAACTTGATCATGACGACTAATAGAGGGGTTTGTGACAAGTCCAAAGGAATTAGTTATGTTTTTATGAATTTTTCTGGATTTTTGAGCCATGATTCGTGCCATTGTATTTTTAATATACTTAATATATAAGGAAACCCCGAGTACAAGAATTCTGCGTAGCTGAATTGATTGATTTACTGACTGTAGTTACAGATCGCTACACCCGCTGCTTGTTTAAATGCTTAGGAGTTGTTTCTACATGTTTCCGAACTGACGAGTACGTGACAACAGAAAATAAATGGTTTTCTTTGCAGTTGTACTTAATACACTATTTGCTTACAGCTAAAATACTTTTATTATTCAAAATTTCGTTTTCTACACACTCCGATAGTTCACAAAAATATTTAATTCGTTATTTTAGTTCGTAAACACTTGATCACATTTTTACAATTACAATGTAGTTTCGTTTACACGCAGGGGAGAATTTATGGTTGTCTGTTATTTTGTAGTGGAATACTAGAACCCAAGTGGAATACTAAAATTAACTCTCAGGTAGGTTAATCAGGAATGATGATTATACAAGTAGTTTTAGAAGCTGACATCGGGTAAACAACCGAGGCCCCGAAAATAGGATACACGAAAAAGAATCTTGATATCACATAATGATTTGCTTCGTCATATCGACCAACAACAGCTAAATCGCTGGATCGAATTCTGTCAAGAGAAAAATTCTAGTTGATATGACCTGTAGTTTTCCGTAGTTTCTCCAATCAAAACCAGGCGAATGTCGAAGGAGTTCCTCAATAAACGAGACAAGAAGTACGTGCGGTCTTTCCTTCCTCGTTATATACTCCTCTCTCCTTGTACACAAACACACACACACACACTTAGATGACATGCACATCACTACCACGCACCACTCGCAAGACCAGTCGAAAGCTTAGAGCTGAGGTGGTACCCCTCCGGGGAAGACACCTGGAAGAGGCGACAGAAAGACGGCGTGTACGTCAACGCGGGATCTAACGTTCCACCTCTCCCTGTACATAACCTATACAGTAGACTTACGGGACTAATAACGTCCGTTGTTGACACGCTCGTAGTCAATACTCACACACTCATCTACTTAAAGACTACTTTCCGCAATGGATTTCGACGCAGGCGGTTTGCAATTTTGTTATTTTCAGTTATTCTTCAATCTCCATACCTCTTTAGCTTACCACTGCTCAAGTATAATCTTCTATTGTCCCTCTTGTACAGAGATCTATAATTCGCGAAGCCCCACTATCATTTACTTGACATCTGACTTTCAGTAAGGGCACCGGGTGCCATCAAACCTTGTTTCCAAACTCGATTTTCACATTAAAACCTGCTCGAATATCCAGACAACTCTAGATGATTAACTATTGGAAGCTGAACCTTGGACATAATGTGCTGTCTCCTCGTTTTCTGTTGAAGTTTGATGGTGTTTAATCTTATCAAATTAATCGGGTTCAATATATTTCCTTAATTCCCTATTCGATGTCTTAAATCTATTTGAGGAGATTGCTTTATCTTTCCTAACCTACATATGTAGTGGCTGGAATGCCAAAATTATGGAGCCCACTTTCAAAGATTTCTTTACTAGGAACGAGGTCACCTCGTCATTACTCTTCTATTACTTGCTGATGATCTTAATTTAATTCATTTGTAGCACACAACACACAAATTTAAAACAAAATCCGAGAGTACATGTATGTGTATGAGAGAGCGAGAGACAGTGAGTGAGAGAGCGAGCGAGAGAGAGAGAGAGAGAGAGAGAGAGCGAGAGAGCGAGAGAGCGAGAGAGGGAGGTAGAGAGAGAGGGGGAGGAGTTCAATTCCTGTTTCTCTCTAACGAGCGGAGCGCCAGCTATGATGCTCCCTTTGCCTTCCAGAAAACCGTTACAGAAAGGAAAACATGGCATGTGAAAAAATGTGGAACGCTTTTTTACTAATTTTCTTTCCAAATATTAAGTTTACTTCATTGTATTCGTCTCTTTGAGTACTTTAGAATGTTGATAGAAAACGTATATACTTTCATTTAAAAAATCAAAGTTGTGTTCATATTTCAAACATTAACAATGGTATATCAAGAAAACGAATTATGTTATTTCTCCAATCGTCTACAATAACTTGCTTTAAACACCATTACGACATCTCAAACTGTTTTGAAGATTTTGCTGCGGCCAAATTTCCAATGTTAGCTGCGGTCCATTCTGTTTTACAAGAAATAAGACACTCAATATGGGAGATAAATATAACACAATCTGAACAGGGAACATGAATAGTAGGACAAAAACATTAATCAAAAACTGCGATTTGTTTTATGTGAGAACGAACTTCTGCTGCACTTATTCATTATTTCGTTATTAAAGGTAGGACGGTATAAAGTCGATAAGAAAGATGCTGTTTGACGAAAAGTAATTTTTAGTTCAAATGACCGTGTAACGTTACATTCTCTCTTGCTCTTTAGAAATTGTATCAAACTATTTCAAAGAATGAAAATATTCGTCAAATTTGTTGAATACTTGAATACTAAATTCTTATAATACACGTATTTTCTATTTTAATACACTATGAAGGATGTATGAAAATCGTGTTGCAATATAAATCTTTTCGGAAGATTTTATGGACGTTTATAAAGCTACGTATTATTTAAGTTCTGTCCAATGATGTTAAGAGTTTTCAATGCATCCCGGATAGAAGAATGATGTGTTAGAAGTAGACAAAACGAGTATAAAAAAAGAAAATAATAGATATTTCAAAAAACATTATTCATTAATTTTTATTTATTAGTTACGGTATTATTACAGTTTTTACAATTTAAAAAGACTGAAAATGCCTATAAAAATTTTATATTGCAATCAGCTTCTAGATTTTTGACCGCCAACTCGTTCGAGTTTACTATCGACCAACTTTCTTTAACTTTCCAAATGCTGAGATGCTTACTCGGTTGCTTTTAGACAACTGAACCATTTCTCTCCTTCCAATATATGAACATTTTGACCAAACATAATTAATTAATTAAATAAACACTTGAAAAACGCACGTGCTCGAGTACGAACAAAGCTGTTAAAAGGTTTTCTGCGCATTCTGGGGGCGTTTTGTGAGTGAGAAGGCGAGGGCAGCCATTACTGTTTATCTCGCGTGCCATGACTGGCTGCCCGCGGCAGAAGCGCCGCGCGCGATGCGTGGGGAAGCGAGCGGTAAGTAGCTCCAAGTTTAAATTAAATCCCAAATGAGACGAAACGGAGCGACGCCGTCGCCGCTTCCGCCGCGGAGGACGAACTTCGCTTCTGCGCCTGTCGCTCGGCAGTCCTTGCGACGAAAGACTCCGCTCAGAAATAAAGGGAACGGCGCTGAAGGGCTTCCAGGCAATGGCCGAACGAGCGAACGAACGAATGGGATTTGTAGGTTTCCACATTGAACTAGCTTTCTTTCGGTTCTTGATATAAACGGCTTCTTTTAAAACTGGTGCAAGAGGTTGCTATTACAAAACTTCGTAAACTCATACGTAAAACCAATGCTATGTAATTGTTTATCGTAAAAACTATGTTAAACATAGTTATAGTATAGTGAAACACTATGCGACATACTATGGGAAGAAGTGCAATCTGTGCTCGTTTTCTTGAGCACTCGTTGCTATCGTTTACGAAGAAAGTTCAGTTTCATGAACTGAATGGGGTGGTTCAATCTAATGGTAACTCTAATTTCATATACCCAAAATATGTATCTGAGAACTTTCCCTAAAAACATCTTATGATGCAAACGCAGTACATACACGTCCGCAGAATAATATTTTGTGCACAGAGAACTTCAAGATATGTCAAAGACTTAAAAATATGTCAAAGACATAAAACTGAGAAATATCGGTTTTCCAAAAACTTTGTCATTCCTTTGGCTTTAGAAAATCACAGAAATGAGGATTTTTCTATGTGTCCCCTTCATGTTGTCAAGCTGTAAAAAGACAAATAATATGAATGAACAACCTGAATAGATTACTAGGCCAAACGAGAGAAATCTCTAAGTAGCAGAAACAAAACTTTGAATTACAGAAAGTAACTATGGAAAGAAGACACAAAGAGAAAATATAAGATAAGTTGGTAAAAGCGACAATCAGTCGCATGGCTAGGATTACACAGTAGTTAGGCGGTCACAGTAGTTAGGCGGCAACAGACTTCACCCAGAGATGCATTTTGAGAAATGTGCGAAGCGAAACGTGGAAAGAGCGCGGTTGGGCTGCATCCCCACACTAAAAATAGCTTATATGTCTCGAAATGCCTTTAGGTATGTTCCTCACACCCCACAAACCGAGGGCATTGACAGCAAAGTTGGCTATGAGATCAGTTGTGAGTCCAATATATTGTTTTATTGAATGCTTTTGTACAATTTCAACCCACGCAATCCTTATTTTGTCATTATGATAGTAAATCCTTTTTGTAACAAGTTCGCATTTTCTAAAGAGTAATAGACTAATGCATTGTATTTACATCGTTATTTATTTATTTAACGCAAACATACGGTTTAAAACGGTTAAAACTTTTAGAGAAGTACAAACGGTTCACATTTTCTTGAGCTCCGTTGTCTCTATTCTTGCTACTATTTGAATTATGAGTAAATGGTGAATGATGAAATAATTCCTAATAGATTTCACAATTAATAACTTCCTAAATAAGAAGCATGAATTACAAAAATAATGAAATGATTCAATTTTTTCAAAATACCCATTTCAGTTTCTTCCTTCAGATTTGTTTTATATTCATTATGCACTGGTTCCAAACAAGTAAGAATAATCTCCGACACAAATGTTTTTCCTAATTCATTTCTGTTTACAGAAATTATTAAGAAACTGGAAGGTTACCACACTTTTCACTGCTGTTTAGTGTTTACCTGCGGCAACGAACGCTTAAATGTCGGTTAACAAATGAAACAGTATAAATGAGTTTGAGGAAACTCCCTCGCCAACTGATTGAAACTCTTCCGTCTCCGAAGAGGGGAACAAGAAACTCTTTCGAATATTCAAATATGTGGGGATCGATATGTCTCCTTTCTTGATGCTCATTCCTCGTAACGCACATCTGGGTGCAGTCTGTTGCCGTCCTTACACGCGGCGCCAGCCACCTCAGCGAACCAGAAGGACTTGCTGGAAGCTGACAGAGCATCAGTGCTATTCGAAGGAGGTGGAGATGGAGCTGAAAAAACGGTGTGCCGCTCGGAAGTTAGTAATGTCCCCCCAGGCATGAAAATAAGTGGACGGCTCACCGTTCTTCAGTAAAAAATACTTAGCTCCTTTTTTCAGCAGCACCGTTATAATCCCGAACTAATGTGAGGATCGGACGGAATGTGATACGAGGGTTTTGCGTGTGTGTGTGTAAGAGAAAAAGAGAGTGAGAGAGAGAGAGAGAGAGAGAGAGAGGGAGAGAGGGAGAGAGCTTTGTAATTAATAAGATACAAGTTTTAAATTAGTTAAATAGTTAATTAGTTAAATTAGTTAAATTGGTTGGTTGGTTAGTTAGTTAAATTAGTTAGTTTTTATTAAGATACAAGTTGATTTTTCACATTATAATTGATTTTTTTTTCATATCTTTCAGTCCGTTTTTCAATTTAGGACAACCACAATAAATACATCCAAATTTTTTATATAACAATATTATTCTGTGAAATCCGACGACTCGGAGACTGTTCTGTCTTCCTCATCAGTTATAATGTAATATACGGAATATAAACGTATCATCAGTTATGTGGAATATAAACGTATACAAAATTCATACAAAATATACACAAAAAAAGAGAGAGGGTTATAGTTCAGCTAGAACTAGCTTATAGAACCCAGCATATTCCCTTGTTGTAACTCGTAATATTTCTGACTTTTTCTGTTGCTGACTTGTGCTTCGACTTTGGGCTCTTTCTCGTGGACTACGAACATCGATCCTGCTTCATCTCACCTCTGCGGATGCGGCCTCCGCCGCGTCCTTGCGTGCCCTAGCTTCTCTCTGAGTCTGTCTCCATCACCAGTCCGCCATCGGCAAGCCACCTTTGTGCATGAGCTGCAATAGTGGCGCAACTCAAAATATTAAGCGTGGAGATAATATATTTAATAGCATATTTATTCCAAGAAATGAACATAACATATTCTACGCGAAAGTCGGAATGTCTGTATGCATGGAATGATGTGTTACGCATTACTCTGTTGGATTAGGAGCTTTTACGCTGAAACTTGTTAAATACGTCAGAAATGAGATCTAATTGCGTTAGTTAATCTAGTTTGGAGGATCATTAAGATATTTTAATTGGGGGGGGGTTCTTGAAGCTTATGTGACATTTTCAACGTTTTTGAAGAAAAAACGAAATGTTTTCCTTTATTTTTCTTGAAAATATAGTATAATAACTTTTACAGTTTATCTTCATATAAATATAATATAATTTCATTTTCATTAAAACCTATACAATTTTGTAAATTTCAAATGTTCAATTTTTTCCTTTTTTAATTTTGTATTGTTTTATTGAAACATCAGTTATTGTGGCACTAATGTAATGTAAATTAACAAATTTCTTAACAGCCCTTGCTTACGAGCAGGCAGTTCCTTTGAGAATCTTTCCCAAACGTCCTAATTTGAATGTAGGAAGTTAAAGCAATTATGGCACTCTTAAATAAATAGATTACCAAGTCAAAAAACTTTCGATTCAAAATTTTTAATTTTACTCTCAAGTGATGATTTGAAATCTGATTGATGTATTATTTCATAATAATGAATAATTCCTTTGCCTTAGTGGAGTAAACGGAAATTAATTTAGCTAAATTTGAGGAAATAAGTGTGAAATGAATACTCCAAAAGACAGTCATGGGCCCGGTGTCCAGTGACGTACGCCCACTCGGGAGCATTTCCTTCAATCCTTAATTTTAAATCTCGCGCCAGTTGCTCTGATCGCTTTGCCCGCGAAATCTGGTATGCTAATTACCATGTCCGCGACCTATACATTCTTCATCACCACTTTGATTGCCAGAACAAAGTCATCGTCTGTGAAGATTAAAGAGTTTAAGGTTGAAATGAATGAAAAATTACGGTAGACTGGAACAAGAAATTCCTTCATCAATTGCCGCAACACTGTTTTTCCTTCGGCAGTAAGAACCGGGACAATACGAGCCAGCTCTAATACCCTTTTCAATAAGCTCTTCACGCGCATTTAACCCCTCCCGTTCACGCGTATTTTCTTTTGATGTAAGAAAATGTAATTACAACAAACTTTGTAACTCACATAACTCAGACGAAAGGTGACAGTGTAAACTTTAGCTTAATAAAGGATTTGTCAAGTTCTTAATTCCCCTGAATGATTCATTATTTAGCAAAATTTAAAAAAAAATCAGCCATATTAAAACGTGTTTGCTAAAACCAATCACTTTACTTGTTTGGACGAACATTATAGGACGGGTGAATGTCGTCAATCGCAAGTAGTGAGGAGAAATGTTGCCAATTTTCTCACAAAATCGTAGCTTTGCAACTCGCGACAATCATCAAAATTTTAAAAGGCTCTTATCACCTCAAATCTCTTACTACATCATCAAACGTTCGAAATGAAACACAAGTAAGGAACCTTAATTTTAAGAATAGACGATTCCACTTCTGAACGAGTATTCATTTAGGATCAAGCACAAATTCTTTGAAAAAAACATCTTAAATTGTAAAGGTTCGAATATGTAATAGAAACTTGTGGGAATGCGTGACAAACGGAATATTTTCCTCTTCTTAGCGTCACTAGTTATTACGCAACAACTATTCACTTTTTAAAAAAGTACATGATATTTAAAGATCTAAAATTGAGGGACGAATTGCTTTGAGAAAGAAATCTCTGGTTTTAATCTAGTACAGGTTTGAAAATAAATTTAAACTTTGCAAGTTTCAAAATGTCATAGGTTTTAATGAAAATCGGAAAACAAAACTACTTTACAAATTCACTTTTTTCTATTCCAGCGGTAACAAAAAAGAAAAAAATTGCCGATATTTTCCGGAAATTTTTGAAAATGTCACAGTTTTCATTTAAAGTACTTCCAAATATTAAAAAATCTTAATGATCTCCAAAATGCATAACTAGATCCTTCTCCTGACTTATTGATGAAGTTTCAGCTCAAATGGTACTAATCTGGTGGAGTACGTGTCGCGTACTTACATCCATTCACACATCCCGATTTTTGGGTACAAAATTGGATGCCACAAAAATCTCCTCGCCACCTGTATTCATCTTAACAATCTTTGAAAAAATACTAATAGACCTTAATGCTGGCGTGTGTGCGAAGGTACAACTTAAATGAACATTAAACACGAATTTTTGGAACCGAAATTCGAGATAGTATTGTTTAGGTGATTCTAATACGTACTTTTCCTCCTGAATCTATAGTATAGGGAGGCAAAGTAAAAATGACAACAAAATAATGTTCAGTTAGGAAATGTATTCATACGAGTTTGAGAATATCAGCTAATTTTGCATTATCTGAAAAAAGATAAAATAATTATTGTTTGTCCTAGGCCAAAAACAATTGTTTTCCCCTTGATTTTGCTTGTAAATATAATGTGAAATTCAATAAATAAATATGTTGTACTGCAAAATTTATTCGTTATATAAATAACATGTGCATATAAATATATTGATTTTCTTGGAAATCCTTGTATATGCTGATTTCTTGCAAAAAATCTGTCTATTAACCCAATATAATCTGTATTCATCCCGACTTCTTCCATGCCGTTTCTTATTTCCTTATTGTATTTTAGTAGTCTAAATTTTAATAATACAAATTAATTTTTATCAATCTGCTCTCTCTCATTTCAACAATGTACTCAGAAAAATTAAACTTGCTTTTGCATATTGGGTGTTTAACCTTTTACATTCTTGTACCGCCGATCCCAATTTGAAAACCTATTAATGATAATAAAGGCAATTTTGATATTTATATAACACTCAAATTTAGCATTACAGAAATTAAATTTGGTTCTACTAATCATTACAATAAATGATTGATATGGGAATTTAATTTTGTCCCTTCATTTTTAATGGGTTACCCCTAGTAACACATAAAATTATTAATTAAATCTTAAAATGTGAGTTGAAATATTATTGTAACATGAAGATCAGATATTCTGTAATTTACATTCTTTTTTTAAACTACTTTATTTTGTGTCGCATCAACTGCAAAAGGTTATTAGCGACATCTACACAATAACATTATTATTTATTTACATGGAATTACATTCGTTGTTTTTAAAACAAATAAAAATATCCTCAAACTTCAAACAAGGGCTTCTTCTGGATCCTACTTCTTAGTAGGCCGCGCGGCCCAGAATGTTCAGGATTCCGACATCGCGTCGCGTCCACTTTCCCCGTTATCCCGAGAAGCGAAGCGGCAGGCGTGAGGAGTGTCGAAAGAGCGCGGCGCTGATGCAACAGCGCGCGGAGTCCGGTCACCCCAAAGGACACGCCCACCCGGTGTAGTAGTATTACGCGCGGATGCCATTGTGCATGCGGTGCCGACTGCGCATGCGCCAGCCCGGCGCGGCCCGGTGCGCCTGGCGCACGCCGACGAGGAAGCGACCGCGAGAGCAGCGCCCCGATGATGATGCATTCCCATGCGCGGATCTCGTAACCCCGAGAAAAGAATGAAATGCCTCGCCTTGAAGAGGAAGCGGGGACGGATGAGCCTGAGCAGCTGCTTAGGGGCACCGATTCATGGGGAGGCCCGCGCCTCGGTTATAAATTTCATCAAATGTTTATTACGTAATGGATATTATAAAAAATAAACTATATGATTGAAGCGATAAGAATTAAAACATGTACTATTTGTAGACAAACAATTAGTAATGCAACAAAAGCAAAAGCTTTCTCACATTATTTGTAACTTTTGGAATCTTTGAAAATTCAGAGAGTTCAACAAAAAACGGACTTGTACCAATTCTAATTCCGAACTTCTCACTACCCAGAAAAAGAATAAAGAAAAACTTGGTGCAGTTTCTGTGAAAATATTGATTTTAAAATTGCTTTTATTGTATTCAAAACTAAGCACAAACTACTCATATTTTGAAAAAAGTACAAAATCTTATTTAAAGATCTATTTTTGAAGAACAGATTTTCTTTCGAAAAAATCTCTATATTCAGTATTGTAATTGTAGGATGATTACCCGAACAAATTTTAACTTTTGCAATTTTAAAAAATTCAGAGAAATCAACGAAAAATAGATCTGCTCCATTTTTATAAACATACATAAATATTCGAGAAAAAACGCAAAGAAAATTTTCGGGGTCATTTTTGAAAAAATTTTGAAATTGTCTTTTGGGCTTCATTTAAAGTGACCTCAAAATCAAAATATCCATTTTAAATCCAATGGCTTGCTAGTCGCAACATCAGCCACATCGAAAGGTAATCATCAGCCACAGCTTTAAGGAATATCTGCCTACGGTTTAGCAGCTAGGGTTGTTCGCAGGCAGACAAAGAGACAGTTGGTCGGACAGACTGACTGACAGACGGAGAAACTCACTGTCGTAAACCAACTTTACCATATCACGGGACCACAGATCGTGAACTCTTACTACACAACGTATGAGAGGAAGTTATTTACTACATTTAGGAACAACAATTATCCAGTTTTTCGGAACCCAAAATAACAGTTTTTTTCTCAAATAATCGCCGTTTTCCGCTGCATCATTACAATACTTTCTCTACACTACGCAAGTAGCATGCGAGAAAATAAAATGTTCTTAAAAAATATGTGTTCCATGTATAAGCAAATGGTTAATTTACATTTATATATGTGTGAAAAGTTACTCTATTATTTTGATGATTGTTTTTTAAGTAAACCTGGAGAAATTGTAACTGTAAAAAACTGTAAAAAGAAATAAAATCAAATCAAAAGGGTTGTTCCTTCTTTACGATAAAATTGGGAGAATCTGAAGAGAAGTTAATGAACAGAGAGTTGTATGAAATAACTATTCTGCTGCTCTTCCACTCACTGCCAATAATTAATTAATATAATAATGTCTTCTGTAATATAATATATCTTAATAAAATATAATATATCTTAGTAAAATATAATGTATCTTAATAAAATATAATAATATAATGTTAATTTAATTCATAAAATGATGAATTAATAGTATGTGCAAATCAAACCGTAGGACCTCTCCAGATTCTGACCAAGCTTAGGAAAGACATGTGCACGAAAACAGAAATTGAATTTCACCAACAGCTCCAATTGTAGACAAGACAGCAAATATCCCTGGCAGGAAAGAAAGAGTGGGAGGCTTTAATCGAATTGCTGCCTAAAGAATCTATTTCCCTGGTTTCCAATGTGTGCAGAAAATGAAAGAAAAGATTTAGCCTCCAGCCATGTGAGAGGCAACTATGGTTTCGTTAGATACACACAAAAAAGTTTGCATTTTAACTTAAAGATGCAAATATTTGATTGATTATTCGACGTATTTTCAAACTGCCCGTATCGACTGAATTCATATTGTCAGTGCGTCACTGCTTACGACACAATTGACGGAATGCTACAGCAAAGTTCCAAAGAAGAGACCGGCCGCCGTTAATTATTGCCATTCACGTGCGTATTATGGAACAAAAAGTTTTTTGAGAATATGTAATGGTATGTAAAAAACTGGTTTTACTGTATAAGTACATAATGTGCTGTTATTGCAGTATTCGTGTCGACGTTTATTGTTAAAATATTAACTAATTGCTGTGTTAAACACAGCTGGGAATGCGAGTGTTAAATGAGAGTATTTATTTGTTGTTCTTGAGCAGTATACGTGTTACTTTTTTGAAAACCATTTTGTGTGGTTTCTTCTGCAGATATTTCAACGCTGTAGGTTACTAGTAAAAATCCTGGTGGTGAACAAATAATTCACTATCTATTCATTTAAAATGTGAATTAATTTTAGAATCTGTGGAAGGAATAAAAGTTGTTCATCTGAATAAAACCCATTACTGAGTTGACTTTTTCCGTCAATGGCTGTTGTTGATTCAAAATTGCAATGAACAGAATCTTTATTTTATCTTGCAACTCACGACTGAGAGCATCTGCTCTTGTTGTGGTATTATGGCAACCACGTGATATGCCTTTGGCATCCCTTTCACTTTTAACAACCCTCCAACAGTCGTGTACCCTCAGGTACGGTAGCAGTAGTCTCAAAGCCCAAAACCAAGGATTCATAAATGTTATGGAAGAGTAAACAAGGGGGAAATATGTTGGTGAATAACAAAATAATGAGTGAAGCGAAAGTATCAGAGATCAATTAATAAAAATGCAGATATGGTGGTAATCTGCACGTGAATGTTTAAATTAAAACAGTTTTCACGACAACCGGGAATGATTCGAGATCGTTACAAGCATGTTTGGGACATAAAATCTGAAATAAAATATATAGTGAAAGAGATAGAGGAATGACGACAAAACAATGAGTTTAGTTTAGAGAAGATAATGCTGAATCAGAAAATAATTAAAATTGGACTGCGCATGTAAACATTTAAAACTCTATATGAACGTTCAGAAGGAAGTTTAACAAAGGTTTGTGAAGTTGAGGACAATGTAATAGAATAGTTGGAGGTAGCGCCTAGAGCATTGACCAATGAATGCTTGATTGTGACATCACAGATCTTTGTGTTATGGAGAATCCACAAGAAACTTTGAGAATGTGAATGATGTGTGTTGCGAGGGAAGTGGTAGCAGCGAGCTCATACTCGTAATCTAGCGTCTATGAAATTTTGAAATTTTAAAACTTTTCGAAACCTAATACTAAAAACTGTGAATTTCACCCGAGTACATACGTAGAACTTTTATTATGAAAGAGAAGTGTTCTAATCAATTAGTTTATAATGTTTAAGTGTATTTTTAGTAGCTAAGGTGCGTGCGTGGTATTTGGTGGATTATTTACCACTGGTCTTATGGTATAGTCGTGATTCAAGAATGGTGGTAGTCCGTTATCTAAGTATTTGGGATTCAAAATACGTTAAAATTACGGGTTGAGCAGATTCAAGGTTGTTTTGTGTAAGTCGGGAAGGTCGCCTGCTGGAGCATCGTGGCCATCTCGGTACTGCGGAACCTGTAAAAGCTGCCATCTCGGTACCTGTAAAAGCGCACGCTTTTACAGGTATGAAAAGGTAGTACATCGTAGCCACCAGTAGGACCTGGTGGCTTGGGTGGCACAATGACATCTTCACTCCTAGCAGTTTAACACCTCAGTACAGAAGGGTTCTGAGCAATGTGGCTCTGACAAATACTCGTGAGATACGACGACTCCTAGATGATGCGGAGATTTCAAAAATCAGTGCGTTAGTTATCGTGCAATATTTTCTATATAATTTCAGTTTTTCGCGTCACCGCATCTGTAGAATTAAAGTAACGCATATCTTTGGGCGAATACGCTGTTACAGATTTGATGAACTCAAAGGTTATACGAAAACACAGTTCTCTTCACGACACCATTTGTGATGATAAGCTCGTTATACCGTGGCAAAGTTGCACGAAGCATGCAACTCTAAGCAGCTAATTTGGATATTCCAGGAACCGATTATCTCTCGTAGAGTACGGTAAAGGATAGGAACCGACTCGCCTTACGTGGGGAGGGCCGTGGGTAAGGCCTCATTCACAATGCAAACTTAAACGTAACCGTAACGTAGCCGCAAAACCTAGAAATGGGTTATAAAGCGAGATCATTCACAATGCCTTGACGTAAACGTAGACGTAAGACGTAAACTTAAGAGCTCGCAAGCTCCAAGCTTCTACGTTTAAGTTTACGTCGAAATTCTACCGAAGACCAATCAGAGAGCAACATGAAAAAAACAAATGCACAACGAAATCCGCGAGAAGGAAGGTCGACTCCAGATCGATTCTTGTTTATGCGTGTGTATTGGTGTGTATAGTCGAAAGGTAGAGCAGAGAAGTTTGTGGAGTTTTGGGACGAGTTGCGAAGTGTTGGTTCGAATTGGCAAACAAAATTGTGACCTTCGATAATGCAAATGCAAAAGGCGAAATCGATAGGAGAGTCGAAAAAAATGCTAGAATCGAATCGATCAATATGTTGAATTCTGATTGGTTCAGGCAAAACCTACGTTCCAGCTTACGTTTGCCATTGTGAATGATCGTTTCTACGTGAAAAGTTTACTGCATAAGTTTACGGCTTACGTTACGTTTAAGTTTGCATTGTGAATGAGGCCTAAGGTCAGGGCCGCACGCGCGCGCGCCGTCGCGTTCTTTTGTAAAAAGCGTCCAGCGGCGGCAGCTCCCGCCGAGGGTCCTTCTACGCCTCCGCAGCCGCCGCCGGTAATCACCCACCTCCGCCTGCGTCTCCGCCCCCGCCCCGCCCCGCCCCGCCCCGCACCCGCCCCCGCACCCGCCCCCGCACCCGCACCCGCTCCACCGCTCACCTGGCGTCGCTAGAGACCTTGGCAAACGCTGCCTCATCTTCTCTCGAACGCGGGTCCACACGCCACATTCTTCGCTATTAATTTGATCTTCACGTTTATGAAGAAAATATGTTCCACTCAGCACTCGGTTTCCTTTCGCCGGGGAGTGGATGAACACAATATTCATTTGCAAAGCGAGTTTTACGCGCTTCAGTCTCCATCTAATTTCATTTTCAAGAAAACACGACTGAGTGAGAAATGCTACTGCATTCGTACTACAGCTCTCTTGTTGGTAACTTGCAATCAGTAGTTCTTGGTGCCGCGTCGCCATGGTGTGTTCTTTTAGATGTTTCAGGATAGTTTGATTAGAGTATATATTACCGGTGGATGTGTAAAAAATGTATCTAATCAATTAAAACAAGATATTAGAGGTCCCTGTAAGGGTATCCCTCAGTATTTATGTAGTACATAAGTTAAATTGTATCCTTTAGTCCATGTACATATCAATTTGTTATTATTTGAATTAATTATATTAATGTAATCAATACCTTGAAAGATTATGTCTGTAATCGAATAAAGATAAAACATTTTTTTAAAGGGATACTTTGATTAGAGTATATATTACCGGTGGATGTGTTTTACAACTGGTAAATGACGCATGTCATATTACCAGCACCGTCACGGAATGTAGCAACCACACATTTTAATTGTATTGAAAAAACACGGTGCAAAGCTCGCTTTTAAATAATACGGTTTTTAATTTATAGCAAGTTTTCCTTGTTCTTTGAAATAAATGATTGTAACATCGTGGAAGGGCAAGATTTTATTGCTTCTGTACTTGGCTGCAGTTCCTACTTCTGACACCTTTCGCTGCAGGATGACCCTGAGATGGGGATGAGGTCCTCAATTGACTGCGCAGGCATCGTGCATCCTAACGTGGGCGTCACGAAATGATTGCACTTACTCTTAGGCGTTAGATAACAACTTCTCTCGACCTTGGTTACTTTAAAGCACATGTTTGTCATCGTGGTTCGCGAAATCAAAACGCTACACGAATCCTGCGACGTAATATAAACAAGTCCGTGTGGTGCAGAATGCGTGAGGGACTCGACAGTAAAATAGAAATGACGCGAAGCTATTTAAATGACTTCACCAAGAACTTTCGAATAAATAGAAAGGACATGTGTTTAGATGTTACGCAGCACATTGGTCAATTGTTGCAATATTCTTTGATGACAAAGCATTTTCCCTTTCACAGATCAATTTTCTCCACTACAAATTACACCATTTTGCTTTAACCACGCCACACACCACAATGCTTTAACAGTTTCTTAATCCAGTTGAATAATTTCCTCTCTTTTTTTGAAATTTCTACAACAGTTAAACTGCACATTAACTTTATATTAAATACAGGAAATTTATAATGTTTTTAAAGTGATATATTTTATGCACTATTTATTAATTGCAAAGAACGTTCAATGCATTAAGCATGAAATAGAAAATTATTCTAGCTAGGGAGAAAGGGGAACTCCCGAACCGATCATTATGCTTTATCCAACTTTGGAAACTTTTTCATGATGATGAGAAAATACGAAATGTGACGAAAGCCCAGTGGTGGAGCCAGGGGCCGCCAATCATTCCGCGGCTCGACGTGCCTTCTGAGGGCGCGTAGCCTACAAGGGCCATATTCATAGTCGTCACTTACAGGATAAGAAAATACTTAAGCTATAAGAAGTTACTTTTGATGAGGAAATGCTTATGCACATTTGGTATTCATAGAGGATAATAATAATAAGTACAATGCTTGCAGCATTTCGTGTGGCAACAGCGTATTGGCGTTTCACAGCCACTGAAACCTGCCAGAAGCGCTCCATCAAACTGGCCGTGAATCAAATGACGCTAACATTAAAACAGATTCTACGGAAATTCATATTAGCCTTTCATGTGTGTAACAATAAGTGATTTTATTAAATACTAAGTAAACAAATTTTTGGCGTTTTAAGATCACCGTGAACATTCTATTATTTTACCACTAAATATTAATCTTTCATGTACTTAAAACTAATTATTTAAAGTATATTTCCAAAACCTTTTTCTAGTTTAAAAGTTTTTTTAATTTGTTGAAATAAAATAACTCATAGTTTATTGACACAACTTTCACACTTTAAATTTTTCGGGGGTGTGGGGCCATTTTCAATATTGCCTCGGGCCCAAAACTTTCTAGCTTCGGCACTGGCCTGTTCTTTCGAGGGGCAACGCCGGCGCCGGTGCCGCATCACCTGCAAACAGGGCTGCCAACAACGTGCATGTAAAAGGGAGGACACTCGATAAACAAACAAAAAAAACCGTATCAACATACTATTTGTTTTTTTAAATATCTAATGTATACTAACATCAGATTTTTCATATTTAACATCATATTTCATTCTTCTCTCCGTTTGCGATTTAAGTGAAAAGATTCGTTCACCAAATGCTGATCAAGATGGTCTGAGCGTCTCTTTTTTATTTTAGTCACTAGACAGAGACACCATCATGCAAGCATGTGTCAGCGCTCAGAAAAAGGATATTCATGTTTTCTATTCTAAATTAAATAAATGATACATCGTAGCAGATGTTAGTCACGTCATAAAATAAATGACAACAAATGTTTAAAAATTACTAAATAGAGGACATTTCAAATACAATGGAGGACGAGATGACAATTGACGTCATTGGAGGACTGTCCTCCCAAATAGAGGACGGTTGGCAACCCTACCGGCAAACGTCTATCGCCTGTTCCACGGGCGAGAGCTCATCCCATTGCGCCCACCACACCACCCCCTATCCACGCCCACGCACGTTGCCCGACTTGCATCTACTTGCTGGGACACAGAGAAAGGGAGCGAAGTAAAGCGAGATGTGTGACAGAGCGGTTTTCACTGATTTTTGATTTCGGACTCGTCAAATTCTAAGGTTATTAGTCCCGTAAGTGTAGTGCTTTTGTTCTTTGGGAGATGGCGGTGATCTTCCTCCAATGGAGATCCGGCGCCGACCTTCACGTCGGCTAACAGGGTTTTCCCCAACCGGGCATCTCCAGGCAGCGGGGCACCGCCCCAGCCGGGACAAGCTCTAAGCTCCCGACCGGTTGTAGTATGTTTTGATATGGATTGCGGGTAGTGACAAGGTAAGACATGGACGAACAAGAGAGGCGAGTAGCGAGAAGGGTGGATGGGCGAGTTGGATAGTCAGCCTATGCCAAGAAGCCAGCGAGTGAGGGGGACGGACAGAAACAAGTGTAGGCGCACGACGTGGGTGGGCATATAGTGTTCAAATGGTGAGCAGTGGGTGGGCGGGCAACGTCAAAAGAGGAGTGGAGTGGGTGGGGGCAGTGGCAGGTATGGGTGGACGCGATGGGTGAGTGAATGATGACATGTGTGGGTGATGTGAGGTGGCGGGTTGGGACGAATGTGTGGCAGAGACGAAGGGTGGAGCGAATAGTGAGAGGCAGGCTAGTTGGATGGGCGGACAGCGCCAATGAGCCTAAGGGACAGGATGGCGTATGAGGAGGAAGGGGCGCCTAGTTACATGTGTCCATCCATGAACCATATTTACAAAAAATATTATAATTGCATTTAAGATAACCATAAATTGAACATATTTTACCCCAAAGTGACTGAGAAAGAAAAATTAATTATATTCATTTTCGTCTGTAAATGTAGACTATTATTTTTCAATTATCCCATCAGAAAATTAAAGTTTTGTTAATTTTGTTCTGAATATTCCTCACTGCTTTATCAGGAGCGACGTGGGTGGGCGAGTAGTTGTTTGGCGGACGAGCAGGACGAGAGAGGACGAGAAGAGTGGGCGGGCAGTGTCAGGTGCGGGTGATTGACGTGGGTGGGCGGGTGGTGCGTGTGGAGGGGTGTGTTGCGCCCAGCCCCGAGAGAGCGGTGCTGGTGCGTAGGCGGTGGGCGAGTGGTGCTGAGTGCGGGGGCGGGGCGACGCGTGTCGCACGCGCCCTCGTGCTCGTCACGTGACGCCCTCTGCATGCCAAGCGCGCGCGCCAATACGCCTGCTGAGGACCTGCTCCGGCAAGTGGAACGCGCCAAGTTGCAAGGTTCTAGAGACGCAACATCGAAATCGATGTTTTCAGAACATCGATGATTTGAAGAAAACATAAAAGTATTGTCATCTTTCCTGTCCCCTTAGGGTCAACCCATCCTGGTCGGGGCAACCAATTCTTTGAACAAATTTAATTATTAAAACATGAATGTATTTAACATCGGTTTTTGAAGCCGATGCTTTATATTCCACGTTTTTGATGGTCCACGTTTTTATTTTTGAAACAGAGTGTACCATAATTACACAAATTATAATAATTTATAACCATAATAATAATAACCGTCTATAGACGAAATGTAAACTATTATTTTTTTATTATCCCATTAGAAAATTAAAATTTTGTTAATATTGTTCTGACTATTTTTTCTGTTTTTCGGGAGCACCGTGAAAAGTGCCCCCGCGCAAATATTAATTTTAGGATTTATTAAACCAATTTTTAAAACATCCTTTCTGGACGAGGTATTATTGACGTCGATGAATTCATTTTTAACATTTGAATAACCTACGAATATTTTAAACATCGATGTTTTATTGACTTTGTAAAATATCTACTAGGGAGTAGAATACTTGTGGAGATTCAGCGTCACCCGCAATGGAGGACTAGAGTCATGCGATTACCCAACCTCGCGCATTTACATTCACTACCTTACAACTTTATTAAGGGAAATATATGACAGGCACTTTCAAAAGAAGAGTTAATGCTGCGCTCAATGATACATTGAATTAAACCACGATTTTAGGGATATATATATATATATATATATATATATATATATATATATATATATATATCCCTAAAATCGTGGTTTAATTATATATATATATATATATATATATATATATCGGAATACGTGAATTTTATCCCTCCATGTTTGCGCATCTAATGTTAAGCTTAATCTGGAAACTAGTTGAACCTCTACGATTATATGGCGTAAAAGGAAGAACTGTAAAAAAGTTACAACAGAAAGGTATAACATATGCACTATAAGGAAAATAGAAAACCTTAAAATATTGTTTCATATCCTTCAGGACATATTATCCAAGATCGACGAAATGAGGAAGGTTTCCAAATGCTGAAACAATTCAATCTCTATTCATTGTAAACATAAAGTTAAATATGTTTCTAAAAATGTAATTGAAATGTTTTAAACAGCTGTAACTTATGTTGCAGAGGGCTGTAACAGGAATTCCTGCTAGCATTTTGATTTGAAAGACTTAATGCATCACTTATAATTATAATAATTGAACTGAATTTTGTGTGTAAACAGACATGTTTTCAGTGATTTCTGGAGATTGTTTTTACATAAACTCACTAGTCTCTATTTAAAATCCTTCGAACTCAAGATCCTCTCTTATCTTTGTTTTGCTAACTTTAACTTCACGAAATGTCGACTGCTTTTCGTTGGTCAATTGTAACACACAGAAACGGCCAAAGCCAGCTATATTCCCAGTGGGCAGTACAATTGATGTTGAAAACGACATAATGACAAACGACGTCAGATTAGCGTTGATTACATTAATTTTAATATATTATTCAAATTCAGTTCTTATACTACAAAATCAGTTTATAAGAGCCAAAAATGACACATCTAAGACGCACCACCTTTCATTTGAAGGAAAAATATGGTTGAGTAAAAATCTCCAATTTGTTTCTAAACGAAAACCCATAGTCTTTAAAAAATATACAGATGCCACATGCACCCCGTCCGATTTCACCGTGTCTCGTTTTAGATCAGTAGAGAGAGGATTTTTAGGCCCTAAAAAATCTTGAAATATACTTTTAAAAATATGAATTTATGACTAAAAATTCTGAAATATGCACTTAAATATGCAATTAAAATTAGCAATACTTCATTTGCTATATAAACCTTTCCCGATAAAATTCAGGAGAAGCATGCTTGATATAAAAAATATATTTTGGTCGTTTTGTCATAAAATTCATAATCATAAATCATAAAATCAAAATCAAAATCATAAAATTCCGCTCCCTTTAGATCAGCAACGGACTATATGCTCTCCCGTCTCCTCCGCCAACGCATTGCTGTCTACTTAGGGCGAGGGTCGCTTTTGTCCGGAAGAGGTCACGTCGCTACCTGTTCTCAGGAAAACCGTCGGCCTACTTGGAATATGATTAGGCGTACAGAGTGTCAGGTTTCCAAGAATGACGAACATGTAACCTGAAGAAAAGCAGGAGCCAACGACTTTCCTTCGAGACAGTTGCACCCTGCGTGTTGCGTCCACAGACGCTCGTTTTGGGACAGAACTATAAAACAGGACAGGTGAAACTCGTAGAATGTTTAAACTAAATAAAGGTCCTAAGAGGTTTTGTAATTAGTTTTAGAATAGTATATAAGTTAGTTTTAATTAGTATATTTGAGATTCTTGTCCGCTCATCGCGTCTAAAGCTCATCTGCTGAAACATTTGTTGTAAGCTATTATAATTGAATGAATTCCCGCCTCTCCCGTGCTAGTGGAGAGGGGGAAGTGAAAAAAAGTCGAAGAATGAAAAACGTGTTGTGAGCACTTTCATAAGTGTCGATAGTATACGGAATTTAAATTTACCGTAGCCAAAATATTGTAGAGGGCGACGCCAGCTTGTTCATTCTTTTATTTCAGTTTATTAAAATTACACCACGTGTATCGCATAATAGTTTTTTATGGCACGAGTGATAAAAATGGCATTTTATTTTGCGAGTGGGTATGGAGACCGACAGGCCTCGTACCTCAGGGCGGCGTGCGACACTGCTAGGCAGAATAGCGCAATCCCACGCTTACTGCTCGAGCGTATTGGGGATTGGGAGGTCGCAGATTCAATTCCCGCCTGATGCCGGAATTGTGAGTGAGCTTGCGGCATCTGCAGGAGGCGAATTTGTAAGCTGCTTTGAACAGTGGTTTCCGTGATTTCCCTGCTCATTTTCAGGTGAATAATGCAAGAACAGTGTCCTAAAATAATGACCAAGGGCCGAGCGTGATCTTTCCTTTCCTATCCTACTCCCATTCCCCTTCCTTAGGGTCGAGGGATGGGCTGATCACTCTTCCTCGAATCCCCTACTGCTCTGGAAAAATCTCCGTCTAGTTGTGCTGTAGAGCCAGAGAAGAAGAAGATACAAATAACCAGCTTTTTTTGTAAAAAGTTATGTAATATCTCGCCACATTTAACATGCTGTTATTCGAATATATTTTTATTAGGTTTTTATTGTTAATTTTTATTAATTGCCATCCACCTAAATTATTTTTATTGTTCAGAATCGTGCAAATGTTAGATATCCAAGGCATCTCGAAAATTGCAGTCGTTGAAATTTCTATCCATATTCTTCGCGTTTACAACCAGAAGTGCTGGTAATCCAGTAATCAATTTGATCTTTCAGTTCAAATGACAGGTAGTTCATTACCAGTTATTTTCTACTAAGAGAAAGTAATAAATGTCTGTCTCAGAAATGGAAACAATGGATTCTAAACGAACAAAAACAGCTAAAGCAATACATTGAAAATGAAAAGGTAATAAATTATAGCTTTTGTTTATTATTATGCAATTCGGCTTCAATATTTATTTACTACGTGATAATCTGACGTGTTGTAAATCAAGAAAACGAGCCGTAACATTGCAGCATGAGAGATAATTATTAAAAATATCATCGTAACGCATTAGTAGCAACATGTTCCAAAACATTGTTTTTTATTCAATTTCCCTTTAATCATCCAGCAAATCCTGAAATCCTGAAAGTTAAATGAAAGTAACAGTAGCATTATTATTAGACTATATAAGTGAAACAATCGTACTCCTTATCGTGATGAACTATTTAAGAACTTCCAGAAATGTATGGCATAATTTGGTAAATTTTGATTCGAAAATATTAAATACATAAGTTAACCAAATAAGATGTTTCCAACGCCTTTGAACTCTGTGATAAAACTGTCCTTATCAATTTATTTTTACATTATTGTTTTTATTTGTTTATTTTAACAGCTTAAAAATTAAGACAAACTTTCAAAAAGAACAAGTTTGGCCAAGATCTTACAAGTAGAATCTATCTCGATATTTACCCTGTCTGGATGAATTGACTTTGAAAGGACTTACAATTAAAATAGAAATCTACAGCTAATCTTTATTCTCAGTCCAAAATTACTTTTTGAGTCCGTACAAAAGAAGGTATTCAGATGGAGACCTAGAGGAATCATGAGAATAAGCAAGAGAATTTTAAATAAATATGTATACAATTTTAAGACTATTATTTAATTAGGTGTGATAAACTTCAAAACAACGCTTGCATCTTCTACAGTATTTTAAGCGTCGTAAACAACAGGCCACCAAGGAAGATAGCATGACGTCAGAAAACAGTTGAGGAGTACACAATAGCTCATTGCACGAATACGATTCGCAAAACACAAGCGTTCTTTCTCCCAGATTTATCGACTTTGATTTGAAGAACCATGTACGAACCATCTTACGAATAATTTTATCCACAAAGCTTGCTTTCAATAAAATGAATACATATTTATGGTTAACTCTAGAAATAAATGAAAGGAACAAAGTCGTTTAAGAATGAGTAAGTTTTTTTTTTAATTTCGTTAATGTAACTGAATTTTATTTAAAAAATTATTTTCAACAAATAAAAAACAATAAAACAAAAGCTATAAAACAGTGATATGCAATTACCCACTGAATCGTTATCGTTGATTATATAATATGCTAATGCGTCAACATTATTAATAAAGTAACACTCCATAATGTTTACGCGAAAGTTTACAAAATAAGTTTAAATTTAGATTTTTCTTTTTCTGTTTTATGATCATTTTAAAGTGAGTAAAAATTTAAAATTATTTAGAAATATGTATGCTTCCAAATATGAACTGAAATACTGATAAACAAAATTGGAAAAGAGACCTTAAAAAGGGCGGAACTTCTCACGTTAAACCAGGTTGTGAATTGATGGGGAGCATCGGGGATCGTTAAAGAGTTTGATGTCCCCAACTGGAAGAGTATTAATTTCTCCTTGCAAGGAATACAATTAATCAAAAATATGTTTTAAATTTTGATTCCACGTTTAGAAATGTTCAAATCAAGAAAATTGGATAAGAAAAAAATCTAAGAGCATTCTTAGATTTCTTAAATTTCTTAATTAATTCAGACTATTGCATAAGCGAAGGGCTTCTTCTTGGAGTTTTGAATGCCCCTTGGAGGAAATTTCCAAAGCCTATCCTGGTTTAATATTTTGCCTTATTCGATGAATTCATGAAAAGTTGATTTCTTCAAACGAAATATAGGATGTGGCTCCAAAATTCAAAATATAATTATAACTATCCAGGAAAGCAGGGAAAGTTGAAGAATTAAAAGTGATTCAACAAGCAGAAAGAATGTAAATATTCTCTGCAGTCTTACGATATCACACATCGCGTAAAGGATGACAGGAATTCAGGAATAGGGATTCAGACATTCCAGAAAGTTCACAAAAAGAAAGACTTAATGAAATACACTGTACAGAAAAGCAATATTTAAAAATATACATTACGTATCACTGAAATTGAATCTCAAAATACGGAATGTGTTGAAGACGAGGAGGTGAAACCACGGCCAGAAAACGCAAGGAAAAGCGTCTCAAGACAACAAAACGTTACCTAAGGCACAGAGTAAAGAACCTCTTTAGTCTATGCCTAAGGTACAAATGGGACGTGAGGAAGGTAATAGTACAGATGATGGAGAGAGAAATCGATAATGATGATGAGAAAGAAGCGAGAAGCTTATGATGATTGGGAAAGAAAGTGAAGGAAAATAACAAACAGAAAGGGAATGTGTATAAGAAGAACGTAAGACAAGAACTAGAAGGAGAATGAAAAAAAAGAAGCACGAATGGAAACAAAGAAGAAGCAAAAGTGGAAGAAGATGGGGTTGAAGGAAGAGGAGAAACTGACAGTACAATGGAAGGAGATGAAGAAGCACGGATACCGTCGCGCGGTCAAACCACTCCCAGCGTGCCCTTCGCGCCCTGCCATTGCGGCGTGGCGCCTACTCACGTGTCGTCCGGAGGCGGCGTCCGAAAGAGGCAGCGTGGGCCACGGCGGAGCGGGGCGGGGCGGGATGGAGCGAGCGGAGCGGAGCGCGTGGCCGGGAGATCGACTGGCGACGGCGCGTCCGAGCGCCCACTTTAACGAGGCCTTCCTCTGCAGCGCTGCCGGCGGCGGCGGCGGCGGAGGACGCCCGCGCGGGGGAGACGGGCTCCGCACCACGTGGGGGCCCGGCGGCGGTGGCGGCGGTGGTGGCGGCGGTGGCGGCGGTGGCGGTGGCGGTGGTGGCGGCTGTGGCGGCTATGCCGGCGGCAGCAGCGGCGGTAGCGGCAGTGGCGGCGGTGGCGGCGGCGGCAGTGGCGGCGGTGGCGGCGGCGGCGGCGGCGGCGGCGGCTGCGGCGGCGGCGGCGGCGACGGCGGCGGCGGCGGCGGTGGCGGCGGTGGCGGCGGTGGCGGCGGTGGCGGCGGGGCGGCGGTAGCGGCGGCGGTGGCGACGGGGGCGGCGGGGCGGTGGCGGCGGGGGTGGCGGTGGCGCCGGGGGCGGTGGTGGCGGCGGCGGTAGCGAGCCCGCTGGGCAACCGCTGCCGGGCAAAGGAGACGCGACATTCCTAACAAACGTTGCTTTCAAACATCGATGTTCAAAATGAACACATCAGTTTTAATAATACATCGCCCAAAAAACATTGTTGCTTTTAAACATCGATGTTTTTAAAACTGTATTATTACCTTACAAAATTAATGTTCGCACGGGGAAATATGATTTGATTTGATGATGGTCGTGATTACTAATATATAAATGAGTGTTGACTGATAAAGTAAAGTAAAAAAATCAGAACAGTTAACAAAACTTTAATTATCTGATGAAATAAAATAAACTTTCATCTTCGACATGGGAATTTGTGTCGATGTATGCTCTGAAACAAAAGTTTCTGTTTAAACAAGTGGAAATTGTTTAATCCACCTTCTCCAAATTATATTGGATGATTATAAAATATTTTCGGGCATGTTTAGCCCTTCTGTGGGTAAAGCTCAGAGCTAATCGAAAATATATGAAAAATATATATAACAATCATGTACTACTTGTATTAGAAAAACTTTATATTCGCAGGTCAAATATTGAAACCAATCATTGAAGTTTCAGTTTTTCATTTGAATTATTCGACTGATGATAAATGTGCAGGACGGAAAACTGTCATATAAGTCACCTTTTCGTTACCTCAAATAATCTTATTCGCCCAACCTTTCCCAAGAGAAGTCGACTAATGATGCAATACTGACGAAACATACCGCTCGCATTTCATTCTCGAGTTTTGGTGGATTTGCTTGTGTGCTTGTGTTCTATTGAATCAATTCAACTTGAAGCCATGAATTTTGAAATGTACCGGAATAAAAAATGCATGACTCATAAAACGTGAAATAATTTACGCGAATAGTGTTGGTTTCTAAGGGAAAAGGTTCGTTCAAATACGCTAGCCAAGCAAGCATTACCTCTGTTTACAAACTTAATCATGTTTACATGAATCCAAACAAGTCCAAAAAATATTCTGGCAAACGTCATAGTTTCAAAATAAATTGGCTATTGTGAAAGACAAACTATTGGCCACTGCAGTTTTGCAATTGTTGTATTGAATATTTAAAATAATTTTAGAGGATTGGTCATTTCCTGCGACTGGTCATTTCCTCTCAGAATGTGCAGTTCACAATATAATACGGAAATTTTCTATTACTTTATTTCTTGTGCAATTGAATCAGTTGAAGACAGTGAAGAAACTAAACCAAAAAATGCTTGGAAAATGAAGATTAAATTCAAAAGGAGTTCTTTCGCATTTCGTACTTTTGGCATGAAGTGTGGATGCAAAAGAATAAATGCAAATCCGATGTCTTGATCGGCGCAAATTTTCTTTTTTCGAGGTAGAGTTTACTTTCACCATTGGTCTTAAAGAGGAAAATATTCGTACCTAGCATTCAACCAAAAGATTGGAGATATCTTTCCCGCATGAACGGACGTTGTTTACTTTTTATCCGATTCAACATGGACTGCCAATTCAGCACAAAGTAAGATCGATATTGGAGCCTGACATTTTCTTGAGTTATGTAAATTATACACCTCTCCTCTCAGGAGTGAAATCAGTTATTTCTTTGGACAACGCCAGTATTTTCTACGGAAAATAGAGTCAACAGTTTCATTTGATATTTTGTATGTTCTGTAAATGATTTTAATAGTAAATTAAAAGCGCATCAACGACTTTTCTCTATCACATATCATAAACAATTTTTAAATAGTTTCAAAATAATAACAGAGAAATTATAAGGGTTAAAAATAACTTTTTATGACTTTTAATTAATTTGAAGCAGAATACGCTTTTTCAAACAACGCATTTGAAGAAATATCCGGCATCTCTGGGTATATTCACTCTAAGCATCCCGATTTCTGTAGTCTGAACCTGCTGTTGCATCAAATACGGTTCGTCTAGAAAGTAATCTCGTCACCAGATTGTGGTGTATCGGCCCAACTTCATATTGCTGAACAATGTTAATGCACTTAGTGGCAGCAGCATCCTCTTTGAATTTCACCTTTTTTGTTTTTTTTGTTTGTTTTTTTTGTTTATTTTTAGGTCGCATCAACATTTAGGTCATTAGCGACCATTTCATTGTTGTGTGTGATTTCACGCCTTTGGTAAATGGATAAACAAAAAAGTCTTCTTAATTGATTAACGTTTTGAATAAAAGGAGCTACAGTCATTCGCGCGAAAGATATGAGTATATCAGGAGGAAAGTATAATCTATATAAATAAAAATGAATCGCCCAAATGTAGTATGTACGCGCATAACTTCCGAACGAGTGCATCAAATTGGATAATTCCTTGTATGTGTGTTTGTTATTGTCATGACAAGGTTTGTAGACAGGATGTTTTTTTATCGAACAGAAAGTTTTTAAAAATCAAATTGCGATTTTAAAGATAAGAATGGATGTTGGGATGTACCAGAGCAGTGAACTCCGACACTGTGTGACCGAGTTCATGAACGTTGGCACAAGTACGTGTTTTTTCACCCAGAAGATGTTAGTTTTGTTATAACTCCACTAGATGGCGCTGCAGCAGAAGTTTGCGCTTCATTTTAATTCATTGTCAATTGAAACTGAGCTCCAACTGGGCTTGATTGTTGTTGATCGTTGCCGTGCGACGCAGGGCGAAGACGAGAAGGTCAGTTCAGCGGTGGGCGTAAGTAAGAGAGAGAAACACACACACACAGAGCGAGAAAGAGAGAGGGAGAGAGAAAAACAAACAGAGATGGACAGAGAGACAGAGACAGAAATAAACAGAGAGGGAGCCAAACAGAGAGAGGCAGAAAGGGACATAGAGACAGAGACAGACTGAGATATAGGCAGACTGCAGCAGACAGCGACAAACAGAGACAGACAGAAACAGACAGAAACAGACAGACAGAGAGAGAAACAGAGAGAAAGAGAGAGAGAGAGAGAGAAAGAAATGGACAGAGACAAACAGAAAGAGGGAGACAGAGAGGGACAGAGAGATTCAAACAGAGAGAGACAGGGAGACAGATTCAAGCAGAGACAGACAGAGAGACACGAACAGAGAGACAGAGAAAGACAAAGACAGATACAGACAGAGAGGGAGAGAATGAGACAGATACTTAGTGAGATAGAGAGAGACAGAAACAGACTGAGACAGAGGCGAACAGAGACCGACAGAGGCAGACAGAGATAGTAACAGGCAGACAGATACAGATATAGAGACAGAGAAAGAGAGTCAGGCAGAGACAGAGGGAGGCAGAGAGGGAGAGAGAGAGAGAGAGAAAGAGAGAGAGACTTAGACACGGAGACACACGGAGAGACATGAGAATCACAGAGAGACAGAGACACGGAATGACACGGAGAGACACGCAGAGTCACAGAGAGACATGAGACACGGAAAGACACGAAGAGATACGGAGAGTCGGAGACAGAGGGACAAGGAGAGACAGATAGAGACAGAGTGAGACAAATTGTGATAGAGACAGACAGATAGAGACAAAGACAGACGGATAGAGTCAGAGTCATACGGAGAGAGAGACAGGGACAGGGAGACAGGGGCAGAGACGGGGAGGGAGACGGAGAGAAAGAGAGAGACGGAGAGAAAGAGAGAGACGGTGAGAGAGACGGTGAGACAGACGATGAGAGAGACGGTGAGAGGGACGGTGAGAGAGACGGTGACAGAGACGGAGAGAGACGGAGAGAGACGGAGAGAGACGGAGAGAGACGGAGAGAGAGACGGATAGAGAAACGGAGAGAGAGACGGAGAGAAAGAGGGAGAGAAAGACGGAGAGAGGCGGAGAGAGAGACTGAGAGAGGAGGGAGAGGAAAGGAGAAAGAGGGAGATGGAGCGCAGGACAACGTCTGCCAGGTTTCACTAGTATAATATAACATAATACAATGTAAAGTAATAAAATCAGGAAAGTTATGTTCGTGCAGCAAAATTTCCTCAAGGAAGAGTGTATACTAGGTTTGAGCGAAAGGAAATGATGCAAACATTCTTCGTTAATCCACAACAGACTCTCGAGAGTTATTGAAGAGTTTCCGAGAAAAAAAGTGATCATTTCAGACCCCTACATAGAATGAGCCATTTTTTGAAAAAATTGAAAATGTCCTGGGGGCTTCGTATAAAGTATCTCCCCAAAATTGAAATATCAGTTTCATATTCAATGGGCCGCACTATCGATTGGGGAATATCAATTTTGGAGAAAATCGGCTGAACGGTGCAGTCACTGTATGTTCACGGACTGACGAACAAACAGACATTTTGCCGTCTTTCGATTTTTCGGTATCAAGGACCCACTAAATATGATTTCTAGCTGCAGTAAGTGTAAGAGGATATTTTTTCTAAATTTAGCAACTGGATTTATCCACTGTTTCGTTACCAGGGTCTTGTAATAAGAGTTTTTCTGCCAAAAATTTGCCGTTTTTTTCACGTAGCATTACATAACTCTCTCTACTCCGTAGGAAGAAAGTAAAAATGGAAACAAGACCAGAAAATGTCAACTGTTTCACTATATTTAAAACCTAATTTAAATAATGATGTTTGTCGATTTTTCATCGACATCAAAAACCTTTTTGTGATGTATCGAATTATTGATTCATCGATGTTTTCCTACAATTTACCATCACTAGCTACAACAACGCGTACTTTCTCAGTGTAACGTAGCGGATTACCATTGTCAGTAATCTTCTAGCAACGGAGTATTAAGATATAAACACTTATATAAACAAACAGAATGCTTTGCGAGGTCCTGGAGACATTCGAAATGTACTCAGATCCATGGAAATGTGGGTTTATGCAAATGTATACATGTTCTCTTAGGAATATTAAACTTCTAAGTGGTTAATAACTTTTAACTTGTGAACTGTATGACATGTCTTGAATTTAAATTGTTATTTTCTTGTTATTGAGAAAGATCTTTATTTCTCAAAGAAGAAGCGATCGACGGAAGTCTATAATGCCCTGACGATGAAGACGTTACATCAATAATGGTTTCGCACTTGAAATACCGCAATTTCTGCCCATAATAACACATCTCGGTTACCTCTTGTAAAAATCATTACAAGCAATGGTGGATTAACCAATAGGCAGATTAACCCGACGGACAATGGCCTAAACGACAATAATTTTTTAACACGTTTTCTAAATAATTAAACGAGTCAGACACTTAATTTTTGTAATAATGTATTAAATTTCTAAACATTTTAAGGTCATAAATGGAGCTATCAAATTCAATATAACGAAAGTGAAATGTGAGTACTTTTCAAATCGTGAATACTAATTTTTTTCTTTTCTTTTCTTTTTCTTTTCTTTCTGTATACGTACGCATATACGGAGTCTATACGCAATATAGAGAAAGTTATGTAATGCTGCGGAAAATCGATTTCGAGAATTCATTGGAAATACGCGTTTTGGGGTCCCCTAATACCGAAAAAGTGTTTTTTTCAAAACTTCCGTTCGTCCGTCTGCCTGTTCGTCTGTCTGTTCGTCTGTCTGTCTGTCCGTCTGTCTGTCTGTCTGTCTGTCTGTCCGTCTGTCTGTCTGTCTGTCTGTCTGTCCGTCTATCTGTCCGTCCGTCTGTGGGTCCGTCTATCCGTCTGTTAACACCACTAGCACCTAAACCTTATGTAGGATTTTTTCCAAAATTGATGTTCCCCAGTCGATCTGGCTCGACTCAAGGCTCTGCGATTTTGAAAACCTTTCTTCAAAATTTGGAGGTACTTCACATGTAGCCGTTGGGACATTTTCAAAATTTTGCTCAACAATGGCTCCAAATTTTTCCTTTAAACTTCTTTTAAGAATAGAGTAAAATACCCTTACAAAGATGGCATAAGTCCGATTTTTACTGTTGACTGCATTTTCGATAATTGCAAAAGGTTTTTTTTGTTTTAACTAAAAAATTGAAGATAAATATTTTTTCTTCAAATGAAATTCGTTGTCCATTATCATCTTTCATGTACATTTTTTTGAAAATTTTAGTAGTTTTCGCACAATATTGCGAGCAATATGTGCAATTTTAAAAAAATAATAAAAACAACCTTTTTTCAAAAAGGCTCCAAATTTTTTTTAACTTTTGATAGGGATAGTGATAAATGTACTCTTTAAGATGACATAAAACGCCATAATCGTCTATACTTTTGTAATTTTTTGACTTGTTTCTTACCTCTTTAATATTTACATTAGAGGCGATTTGTTCACATTATTGTATCTATGAGTACATGTGCATTAAATAATGTCATATAAAGTTTCACAAAAACTCAACAGTTTTCTTTTACATTTTCGGAAACGCTCAAACGTGATTTTCTCAAAAATGACTCCAATTTTTTTCAATATTTTCTTATGGGTAGTGCTAATTGCACTGTTAAAAATGAAATAAAGTTAATTTTGGTGTATTCTTTTGTTTTTAAAGTATTACACAAATGTATTTTTTTAAATATCTCTCACGTCGGTAATATGCACATTCCTGGCAATTTGTGAACACCATTGCATTTGCGAGTTAAATTGTTTCAAATGACTTCAAATGAAGGTTTTTGAAAACTCAAAAATGTTCTGTGAAGAAGAGCTTCAAATTTCGAATTTACAGTAAAATTTAACGCCATTTTCTTAAAAACAGCTCCAAATTTTTCAATGAAAATTGCCATTTATGACGATGTTTTACTCTTCTTTAATATTCTCAAAGTAATATTTCGGTTCTACTATTAGGAAAAACGAAAAATTGAGAAAATGTTTAAAAAAATGTACTTTGGGTGGCGGTAGATGGCAGCTGGCAAGAGGATATGGTAAGAGGCAAGAGGATATCGTAAAAACCAGTCCACACCAAGAAAATTAGGAAATTTTACTACGAGAAAGTCATTGTTTCACACTGTGTCACACATTATGTAGCACCACTAGTTATTATTGAACACGAAGTCGTTCTTCTTTCTTCGTTTACTCACTTTCCAAAACTTGAAAACTGTAATAAAATAAAATCCTGCATCAAAAATATTTCAAGATACGTTAAGGTTTAAATCCAGAATGCATACCCTAACAACACATTACATCGTGAGATATCGATAATATCTTAAAATATTCTGTTAATATTATGAAAATGTTTTAAATTATATCGCAAGGAACAATTCTACGATATTGTGACCATCTACGATACACGATATACCATGTACGATAACCATCTACGATATTTTGACATATATTATAGGTTTATTTTAATGTCCAGGATAGAAAATATACTCAGTTTATATGAAATAATATCCTGCGAAAAATATCTAATGATATTTTTCGACAGTTAATAAAATAAAATAAAAATTACGAACGCTCTCCGAAAGAGAAGGACGGTTAATGAAAACTGGGTGGGGAGAGACTCTCATTTGCCAACCGCTAGAGCCCCATTTAATCCGCCACTGATTACAAATTGTTGAACATTAAGTGCAAAAAATCATTCTTTTAGAGCTAATATATCAACACAAACCCGAATTTAAAACTGTGTTTCATGAAGTTATAACATCCCCCGACTATGAGAAGGAGTTCTCAAAATATCAAATTGTCATCTCGCGGCAGGAGTGCCCTTGTTGATGGACAATTGATATATTCTGAAAGAATAGCAAATGGAATGCGGGAAATTCCATTTTGAAAAATTACGCTAAACAAGTAAATATATTTTTAATGTAAATGACTTTTTTTCTAAAGAAACTTTTTATAATATTCCGTTGAACACGAAAACTCTATCATCAAAATTGTACATTTCCGATGTTAATTTTTTGTTGTTGTTTGCAGTTTTATCAAATTCAGAGAGTTCGCTGAAAATGGAACCAGCAGAATTTCTTTCCCGTTCGTTGCTACATACTAACAAAAAAGTTAACGAAAAAAATTGAAGCTACTTTTGAGAACACAATTCTTTAAAATTATTTCAAAATTACCTTTATTTCAGGAAAAATTACACAAAAGCTACTCATATTTTTGAAAACTTTTACACGCCATTATTTCAAGATTTTTTTCTCATTAAATGTCGCGTATTTCCGCTACAGCATAACAATTCCCAGAAGATCTGCTGTAACTGTTTCCAAACGCTTTCCTGACGTAATTTTTTCTGTTTTTCGGGCACTAAGTCGCTTATTTTCAAATTTATTTCTGCCCGGGAAGTTTGTCCGAAATGTTTGATATTGCTTTAAAACCTATATTATATGTCTGATTTCAAAGATAAATGCAATGTATGCATTGACAGAGTAAATGTTTTTCACTATGAAAGAAAAACAGATGCACGTAGAACGGAATTAACTGAAAGGGAAAGGGTACCCCCGGATAAGACCGGAACAGGCTCGATTTTGTGTTTTAAGAAGGACATTCGAGATTTTTTGAGACTGTTCCTTGGTTCTAAGACACAATACAATTCTTTTTTGTTTTTTAATTCAAAAATATTTTTTTGTGTTTGAGTTTGGGTCTGAGAAATATCAAAAAATATTTTCTGATAGTATAAATTTTCTTATCATATTTTTCAGTCAGATAAAATAGTGTTAAGTTGCCGAAAAAATTGAAATAAAAAATACGTTTTTGACTGTAGAGGGGTGTGGGTAGTGGGACGGGGGCTAAGAAACCTTTCAAAAATATTATTTTTATGTTAGAATTATAATGTAACCACTCATACGTCATTTGGTTCAGGGAAAATTTTTACCATCTTATCCTTAGATATTTTTTATAGGATTGCTTCCTGTTTGAACCGATTATTTCTTTCCACTAACATTCTAATTCCAGAGTGAAATGGTTTAAAAATATTTTCCGTTTTACGATTCGACAAGTTCGCATGATAGTCTCTCTGTACGGCCCCTGATACCGAAGGATAGGCAGCCGCTGCAACACGCAAGAACAAAGGGTTGCTTGCAACAAGCAAGCACCTCTTACAAAATGTAAGGAAGCGATTGTACTATCTATAACCGTTATCCAGTAGACGTTTACAGTAATGTTAGCTCATAATAAGGCACATGGTTGTATAGTCAAGACTATGCTATATACCCAATTCCGTCTTTTTTTTAAATTTAAATGATGCGTCCTTAGGGTTTGTTCTCTTATGCCCCAATGAGCGACTAAACATGGAGGAACCCTCAGTCTCTGTGGTTTCATTTCTCTACCCATCCTCACTATCGCATACCCGAAGCATATGACCGGGAGATGTGGTTCAGTGCATCAACAAGATTTTCCACACTAGCTTGTCAGTTCGATCGAATTCAGTCGCAATCTGGAGGAGAATTCTAGAGGCCGGCTGCTCTGATCGGTAGTTTTTCGTGTTTTCTCCGATCAACACCATGCGAATACTGGAGCAGTACCCTAACAAACGGTCCGCGCGCAATCTTTCCTTCCTCTTCCTTGTCCTAGCCTCACCCCTTACACACACTTACACCAACATGCACTACACTACCACTCATGCCGGGAGACCGGTTGAGAGCAGCAGCTCTCAACCGGCTCTAAGCATAGAGCTTGCCGCGGCTGGAGCGGTGGTCGCTTGTGGGAGAGTCCTGGTTATGAGCAATCCGCAAAAATGTTTGCCCACGCTGAGATTCGAGTACCGCTTTCGCAAGCTATGGACATATCACTACAACGAACGCGTGTCTTAGCATAACAACCTTCCCAACGCATTAAAAGAAAGCTAATCACATGTATTTTCCAAAAATTCAGAGTTATAATGGAAATTGAACGAGTTTGAATAAAACTTCGGAAAAATTGTGTAGATTTGAGAAAAAAATTCTTTACTTAATTTTTGAAAATAGTCTCTATTTCTCTCAAAACTACGCGAAATCTTATCATATTTTGAAAACCTTGCACTCGACCTTATTTAAAGATCTAACTTTGAAGTACATATTTCATTGAAAAAATAATATCTTCAATTCTGAATTTGTAGGAAGACGCCTAACAAATTTTAAACTTGTAGTTTTCGAAAATTAGAGAGTTCAACGAAAATCAGTTCTGCGCCACTTTTATAAGCGTACGTTGCTTTTTCCGAGAAAAAATAAGGGTTATGTTTGAGATAATTTTGAAAATATCCTTGAGGCGTAATGTACTTCAAAAACTCAAAATATCCGTTTCAAATTCAAAAGCCGCGTCATCAACCATATCGATAAAGAAATATATTTAGTGAAAATGACTGTTTAGGCCTCGAGTTCTCCAGACAGACGTTTTGCCATATACCAATTTTTGGTATTAGAGACCTAGAATACATGGATTCTGACTACACAACGTATTAGAGGAAGCATTTCCTACAAGAGCAAGAATTAACCACTTTTTCGGTATCGTGGACCAAGATCGACTCATACCAGACCCATAATACGAGTTTTTCCGTCGAAAAATCGCCATATTTCGCTGTAGCAATATGACTTTCTTTTTACTACGTAGGCATGTAGGAGGTGAGAAAGTAAAGAGAGGACAGGGCTTTCTAATAGTTCTCAACAGAAAAAATACCTTATTTAATTCATTTATTCATTTAGTAAGTACATTGAATGAATGTGCTTATTAACATTGAACGAGAAAAGTGAAGATTTAAAATCCTAATTTGTATTTAAATTGTTCCCGGTTCTATGATATTAAAGGGTAACTTTGATATCACCAAAATATAAATATTTTTTCTTGAAGAAAATGTGGCATTCACTCAACTAGTATCAGTTAAAAAAGTAGCGGGAACGACCTCTTCTACAACGCAACCTTTTCATAGTGTTAAGCAATCGCGAATACATTTCAACTGTGTCACACTTATGGGGCAGCATCGAACAATTCCACTGCGTCAGACTAAACAATCTCATACACAGTATTGACTATAAGGCAGCAAGCTCACGCCCGTGTAGTTCTACGGGCGTGCGTTAGAGATCAGCACTTGCAAATGTCAATTCGTGAAATTCCTCCCAATAACATCAGGTAGATGGCACGTTTATGGACATAGTATGTTTTGGGTTTTGCAAATAGACGTATTATGAGAAAACTGTCGAAAATTGTTATAAATACTATTTTCAGATGACTTTTTTGTCAATAATTAATGGATAAGAACGTTAACAAGAAATCCAGTCACTAATTCCCATTCAATTTTATTTCGTATTAAGTGAAATACACGTACTTTAGTATTCATGTAACTTCAGTCAACTTTGAAACGTTATAAGTCATTAATTTTCTATTATTTCTTTATGAAATTTTGTGCAAAAATATTTGTTTTGTTTGGAAAATCTGATTGAGGGAATTTGCGGTTCGAGGAGCATGTTTCGCTTTTGTAGCTCAATTTCCACCCCTTCGAGCCATTCCACCCCTCCCTCGAGCCATTTTGGATTCGTCTCGTAGTACGTTGGCCCGACCCAGCCGACCCAGACCCAGCCCGCCTACGTGCAAGCGTGGTTCCCTCCCCTTTCCTTTTTTATTAACCGATCCCCTCTTATAGTTTGTATCCCTTATTGTTAATGGTATATCTAGGTAAGTTGAGCAAAGACCTACAGGTAATTATGTTAATAGTAGTTATGTGTGTATTTTATTGGTGTGTGTACAAGGGTTATGATTCTTACATGTCAAAGTTTGAATCAATACGAGGTGAATGAATGAAAGATGTGATACGCTGATCTCTCTCGGTATGCGACGATTTATTCACTGAAATATAAAAATGCAACTTAATTGAGGTTACAGGGAATACAATTTATTTGGTATATGATTGAAAAAGTACGGTAATACAATCGCGGCGATTGAAATTGTTACCGTGCCAAAAAGTGTTTTTGTATTGTAAAAAATGTGTTTGTAAATGTCCTTTTTATTTTATGGCTTACGAGCATATTCAGTGTTCAGAGCTTGTGTACTACTCTCATAGCTTGCAGTTCTGTTATTAAATATCTTTTAAAGATATTTATATTGCTTTTAAACTGTAAATTGAAAATATAAGAAATTTTTACTTTTGACAGTAAATATTTATGTATATAATTAATCAATTTTCAGATTTTATGCTTTATCAGATCTGCAAGCATATGGGGTGAGAAATGTGTGTTGTGAATTCAAGCTTTGTGTTCTGCTGAATGTTTGTGCTGGCCAAAGTGTGATCCAAAACCTATTGCATGTAGTATGGGTGTGGTCGAGTGATGTTGATGGTTGGTGAGTGAATGTGTGTGTGAATGGTGGGGCTTGTGGCAGCCACCTCCTCGTGGTAAGCCCTGGGCAACTGTGCGACAAATCATGCCTTTCTTGGGACATTTCCTTGGCTTTGGACACCTAGCTAACACCTGGTCTGTTATATGCTTTATCTTCTTTCCACTGTGATGGGGCACATTTGTCGAACAGGCTGAGAGCTGCTTGCGGAACAGTGCAGTATGTTCAGCCGCATTGTGCATGATTTGCTTAAAGTATGTTTCCTTGCTTTTTTAAACCATAATGGCCATATGTATCAGCTTTTTACTTTGTGAAGCATTGTATAATTGTTAAGAAAATCCTGTATTACTAACATAAAATAATTCATTTGTTGAAATGTTTGATTAGTCTAAGGCAATTTTGTGTTGTAAAATAAAAGTTAATCACAAACGGAATGTATTCTCAATCATCTTTTGATGACCCTGTGTGATAGTTATATTCTGCTTACAGATTCATTAGAGATTTGATGGGGAGTACAGTTTGTAACATTTACCACTAAACTGTGAAACTGTTTATCTGGAGTTAATTGTGGAAGTAGTTTGTGTATTCTGTAGTCAAATATAGAGAACCTGGTAATGGATACGTATTGTGGGCATAGCCAGGTTGGACACACCAGGCATGCATTACCCTTCTTGTCTTTGTCCTTGCTGCTTTTATCCTCAATTTTCAGATTAAAGGACTACTAAAGGATTTACTTTTAGTGTAATATTGTAAACTCCTGAAGCCTCTAGACTTGGTACTTACTTCCCTTTCCTCTCTGTATACAAACAAATTGTTGTTGCAGTCATGGGACTAACACTGCAAAATGGTTTTCTTTCTATTTCCAAGATCCTTTCCAAAATTCCTCTGAAGTAATGATTTGATGCACTTCAGTGAAGTTTTTAATTGAGTAAATTACTAAAAGGGAAGGATGTTATTGGTACTTTTACGTAATGAGAAACATTAATCCTGTTTAAATTTGACAGTTGGGAGTTCTATTTGGAAATTAATTTTTGGGGTGTTATAATGTTGTTTATTTGCAGTGAACACACACAGTACAGAGGCATTGCTAGACATGGTGTGTGCTGAGTAGCAACTCCTCTTCCTCTGGACTTAATTTCATAACAAATATAGCTTGATGGAATTTTTGGAAGTAATTTCCCTTAAGTTTTGTCGCTGTATACTAGGTTGTGGACCCAATTTATTGTATCTATTTCATCTGTCTGAAGAAAATATAATCAGCCAACTGATTGTATGTTTTTTGATGTCGCATGGGGAAGTCTCGCCCCCCAGCTATCCTTGATAGGATTGCCACTGGAAAGCATCTGCATCTCTTTGTGTGGGTGCATGAATATTTCTTGCATGAGCAAATGGGTGGTACTTTGTATTTTCGTAACAATCATGATTGTTGTGCTATACTTTACATACCATGGGAGAAAACATGAAATCTTTGTGTGGGGAATCGTGTTGAATGAAAATAGACTTTCTTACTAGTTTTTGGTTCCCATGGACATAGTAAAACCAAAGTAGAGGTAGGTAATCTCGGTAATTTGTCGTCAAGCTTTTTACATAGGTTAGGTGCCCCATTTGCCCATGGAAAGATAGAAAAAGGTGTCTTTCCATTCATTTCCTACAAGCTATAAAATAGCATAGAAAAAATATTCTCGGTAGTAACAAAACTCATTTCAAAGGAGGGTTTAAAATCATTTCAAATTTATAGGACCATCTTTCACACAAATATGTACTTGGTAATAAATGATTAAGAAGTTACTCTGCTTGCTTTTTCAAATTTCTTGACAAATTATTTGACAATCAAATAAACATTTTAGCTCTAAAAACACACATGCTTAAAGATAAATGCAAACTTTCTTTTTGACTTCATACTGCTGTAAGTTTTGAAAGAAAATTTTAGGAATTTAAAGTTTTCTGAATATTCATTATTATGGATTGTTGATAGATCAGGTATGTTCTTTGTTTGTAAAAGTATACTTTCATGTATTATTTACCTTTGTTGTTGGGTTTTGGTAAAATTTGAATGAAATTTAAGTTCAACATTAATTTAATGTGAACTGTTCTAAATCGTAAGAAAGAAAATAGATGATTAAACTTAAGTGTTTTCGGCCTCTGTGGTAGACGATGAGCAGTTAGTGGAAACCTGCTTCCTTCTTTAGAAGAAGGTCGATAGAAACATTTGACCCTTGTGGTGTCAGATTCTTCACTAACATGCAGGGATGTGTAGTAACAAGTAATATTGTAACTAAGTTACTAACAAAAAATGGAAATGGGGAAAAGATTTGGTTTAAGATGAGCAAACATTGAGCTTGAATAGCACACTTCTTATTCATGGAGCAACAGATCAAAATGTAAAAACTCCATTATTCATTTACATTTAGTGTGAAGGGATTTGTGATCATTAAACTTCCTGAACATGTACCAAAAAGACTTGTCAAAGAATACTAAATTAACTAAAAAATGATAAATTAATCAGAATGTTCATTCCAGTGACAAAATCGCTTAGAAACGTAATTTTTGTGATAATTCATTATGCTGTTTTGCTTCTTATGTAATTCAATATTAGAACATCACAACTATTCTGAGTGTGTTCATACGCATTAACTAGATCTAGTAATTTCTTTCTTCATTGAAACAAGTTCTGAATTTTGTACCCCAGTGTATACAACAAATATTTTCCAGATTGCTCTTGCAATTGGAAAACTTGTATCAAACACCTTGAAAATAGACTTCATATTGGGAAATTAACTGGTCAGTTAATTTTTGTAAAAGGCAGAATTACATTTATTTGGTTGCCAAGTACATGTTAATGTTTTGCAATACAATACTAAAGCTTAAATTTGCTCCATTTCTTCCAAATTTGCTGTATGTCTTATGTAAACAAATTTACGCCAATGAACTTGTAATGAATGTATCCCTAAAAGTTAGGAATACTGCTTGTAAAATATTTATGATGGGGTCTAGTCAAAGAGGTCTAATAAAATTTGAACACTAGTGTTGAGGACTTTATTTACATTGAATAAGATTGTTTATAATATCAGTAAGTTGCCATAGAATAATACAAGTAAAAAAAATTGCATTATAATTTTTAAAATAATGCAATGGTAACAAAAAGGACTTTCAACATTTTCTAAAGATTCATTTAGTTTTAAATTTATATGACCATCTTTGGTGCAAATATGTGCTTCATAAAAAAAGTTTTAAGAAGTTACTTCGCTTCCTTTTTAAATTTCTTACTCAACAATGTTGACATGAATGAATGAAAATGGGAACAACCCAGAGGAGCACATTTGGGTAGAATTGTGTTGGTACACTAAAGTAATAAATTACAGCTATATAAAAAAACAAGACTCTCAACGTTATGACTATAGAAACTTGAAAAAGGGGTTGCTAAACAATTCTGACTTGTGTACTCTTAACGATAATTGTTTTCAGCTTGTGTTGCTTCTGAAGTCTATACATTTGTAAATGACCCCTACAAGATGTTAGAGAAACAGAAAACTGCCTCTTTTGTTATTATCGCACAATCTCTTTTGAATTATATAATGTAGAATACTTTCTTATTTCAGAATCTGATCTGTTCATTGCCATTCATAAGCATGTGTACAAACCAACCCAGTTCACAAAATCAAAATCCAGATAAAGGAGGGATAAAGTTTCCCTGTGGCTACATTCTAGTTAACAAAAGGTGGACAAGTGATCCTGTAGGCAGAGATCTCTCAAGTAAGTCTTCAACGTGACATCTGTTTGTAAAGAAATAGATGTATTCTCGTTTTATTATTGCCTCTTCATAACATGTTCCAACTCAGGAGCCAGAATTTAGCCTTGTCAGTCTCATAATACCTCTTCACGATTGATTTATTTAACATTTTATGTGACTGATTTTGAATATCAACTTTTAGTAAAGTCAAGGTCTTCTTTCTTTTGTATTCAAGTAATTCACTTTGATTTTCACCTTTTCAATTTGTAAAAATTGTTAAATTAGGGCTTCACACATGAAAATATCAGCATATTTCACCTTTTTCTTCAATCAAACATGATCATAATGGAAATTTACAACGAAGAAAACTGATGTTGATTTTTAGGGGGTGAGGATATTGTTACATTGGTAAATTAGCATGTATGAGTTAAGTTCTAAAAAATTTCATTGAACTTTTTCTAGTTTCTCTTGATTTTTATTTTTTACACTTCATTTGGTACCTTTTACTGAAAGGAATTATGTAAAGTTTTTTTTTTCTTATATATCCAAACCTTTCTGTCTTCTGAGGACTATAATATTAATGTTTTTGTGAACAGTATTTTCTGTAATGCAAGTGAATGTTTTATATTTTGTCAAGTGGGAAGGTTCTGGTTTTGCTGGTTTCATCTTTATGATAGTGGGTCCAAATCTCAGTAAAAAATTGGAATGCAACTTTATCCTGGTTTATTAAATTGACAGACAATTTTTTGTCAATTTAAATACTAATTACTTCAGGCCTATTTATAAAAACAGCCAAAATATTTACTTAGTTGCATTCATTTTATTAGTTATATTCAAATAATTTGCATTCATTATTTGAATCGCATTGGCTGAAAAATAAAACTATTATTTTGTGTTGGCAAAGAGTGGCTTTTACATTTTAAAAAATGATTCACTTAGTTTTTACTTTTTGCCTGCTGCTAACTGATTGATCAATGTAAATAGCGAGTGTGTATTGCATTTCTAAATAAAAATTAATATCGATCTTACTTTTGGTCTAGAACGAACAAAAACTTCATACAGTGATGCAATGGGCTTTGTTGATTTCTACATAACACAGGAATGCCCTGTTATCTACTTCTCTGAATCAGATTTGAAAACGAAAAAGAAAGAATGTCAAGAAAAAGTTTCTAAATTGAATTCTGTGAGTATTTCTGAAAAAAAAAAAAAAAAAAAATTATTTTTCCCCCCCCTCAAGTAAAGACATACAAATGGATTTCAACATAAAGCTGTGAGCATTAATTCCCTAAAAACAAACAGGATCTTAATTTTCTCAGGTTTCCAGTGGTAAAGGTTTGGTAATTGCCGCTTGGAATTCAAATGTTCTCTCTGAGTTTAGTGATATCCAAGAATACGCAACTTTAGACATTGGATTATTGGTTATTCCTGTAACGTGTCGCTCACAGTTACCAGCTATTCTTCACAAATTGGTCAGTAAAGCTGTAAACCATGATGAAGTATTGTAAACTTGAAAGTTCTTTCCTTCAACTGCATTGCTTTTACTTAGGCAATGGAAGAGACTAAGTCACCTGCAAAGGCAAGAAAGGGGAGTGGTCAGGGAGGAACGTTTCTAGGTGAACAAGTTTCATTGTTGATCAACGTACCTGGAATTGGGGAAAAAGAAGCCAAAAGTCTTCTTCAGAGGTTTGGAAGTATAGTTTCTGTGTGTGAAGCCTCCAAAGCTGTATTGGAAAATGCTCTAGGAGAGAACTTAGGAACAAAAGTGTTTAATTTTTTTAATCAACCTGTCACTTGAAGTTTTAAAGATTATCATAACATGAATTAATACACGACCATAAAGGTTGTAAATTAAAAATATTTATTTTAATATCGCATTGAAAATATGTTTACTTGCAAAGTGACACAAATACAATTTGAAATTCTGAGTATACAAATGTGTTATTAAAAACTCTCACTTTTTTATCAATTTGTAATGCAATATGAAGTCATTGGAGGTCAGGGTAATTGTAGAAAATTGTTAGAATTTAAATGAAAAACTTGGAATGAGAAAGTGTTGTTGAATTGTTCTGTTAACATGTTGCAAATTATTGCTGTAACAAAATGACAGTAAACTCTTGATAAATGACAATTTGGATTATTATTTTCGCTAGTGTTGGAAGTTTATTTGTTCAGTAAATACTTCATATTTTCTTTGTGCATTAAAAAAAGATTGAACATGTTTTGTTTTTATTTATGAACACGGGTTTGAGAAAATAGATCTATAAACAAAAAAGAGTGTCAAGTATTAATATCTAATACAGTGGCTGTAACATTTAGAGGCTCATTTGTTAATTTTCTATCAAGTTCACAGAATTTTTTTTTTCAGTGATTATTTTCACTCAAGTTTCAATTTATTATATTTTGTAATTAGTGTTAGGATTAAATGCCATCTCCTAAGTCAAAGTAACATTATGTCCAAAAACACAAAAATTAATTGTTGCATTGTACACTAACATAACAGGGGTATTGTTTGGAAAAGATATATTAAAACACATCTGTGAAAAATAGTCATTCAATATTTTAATTTTAAAACATTTCAAAGTAGTATATTTATATTTACTTACATCAAAAAATATTCATAAAAAGCAATGCTGCAAACACAATCATAAAATTATCACAGCTATGACTTGAGTGGAACAAATTTTTTGAAGAGTACATTGCAATTAGCTGCAGTTACATTTGTGATATACAAACATATTTATATTTTTTTGTACATTTTCATTTTATAAATAAAATAATGCACCGTTCTACATACTTTTTCTGACAAATAAGCCAGTGTTCAAGGAAAACTGTACCCTATTCCTTTCCTCCAAATTCTATCTAAGTGCTTGCTGATTCTTCTATAAAACTTCAACATGTTAGGCCTCCACATGATATGAATATTTTCTATAAATCTCTCACTAATGAATATACTGACTCACTAATGTATATTTGGCATTGCCTTATTTCAAAACAGTCTATAAATTGGAGTTGTGATAATTTTTGTCCATTAAAATCTAGTTTCAACTATGTGAGATAAAAGGCTGACTCAATTATTTTATTGTCTAGGAAGTAATTACTTACTCAATACTGAATATTTTCTTCACTCTTCAAACTCTCATAAAATCTATCTATAAAATACTTAATAATAGTAATGTAGAAGATAATTTTTATGATTTACTATTAATTTGAAATATTTAATTCATTTAAGGCCTGAGTAATTAGAAATGTGAATCAGTTAATAAGTTTTATTTTAGATTATTGCTTTATATATTCTCTTTTATGAGATAGTATAAGAAAAAGCTTATGAGCTCTCATGACCTACTGCATTTAATTTTAACTAGTGGGATGTGAAGATTTTGAGAGTCATAATGAGGTGCCTTGGGCTAATGCATTGTGCTTACCATCATGCTGTAACTAGTATTACTGAGCAAGTAATTCAAATACAAAAGTCACCTTGATAATGATCTACATTTTACATTAACAGCTTCGGACTCTATCCATTTACTGACACAACCGGCTACATCACGTCCGGCTTCTAAAACAAAAGCATGTTTGTAACTGCTTGTCAGTGCATGCACTTGAGGATGTAACTTCTTCAAATATTCATATAAACTAAGAGGAGCCCATCCATCTGTAATGCTAAAATAGAATAGTAATTTGTCAGACAATTCATCTATGAGTTCATGATCTAACTCTTTAACAGTATCCAAATTGTCCTGTGCAATGAAAAAGACATTCTGAAGTGCACGAGGATTGAGTAATTTCACAGTAGGCCGTATCATTTCCTTCTTGGCAGGAAAAATTAAAAAATAAATATATATAAGAATTTTCCTTATAAAAATCGGCAAGTATATAAAAATCCATGCAAGGAAGAGCAGGAAAGATTTAATGCGCAGCAAAAAGTTTCCCCACAGCTTTCCATTCGGAGTGTCTTTCAGTTTGTGAATTGCTGGAAATAACATGTATGATTTCTTTACCCTTGCATTTATTTCTGGACATTGCTTCAGAACTTGCAATATCATGTAAGTACCGATGGAATGCCCGACGAAATAAATGTTAACATGAGGCGGCACATACTTATTGAGGAATTGTATTTTATGAGTAATCTGGCCTTCCAGCGAGTAGAGTTGGCGGTTGCCCCTTAGAGGTGGGATGGTGACGTCGCGACCCACCTCGTGTCCGGCGTGCGACACGATCCACACGGGGATGTTGAGGCTGCGATACAGCGTCTCCAGGAACTCCTCGTAATAGCCCGTCACTCCCGGGTTACCTGGTATGCACACGATGAGGTCCCGGTGGTTGCTCAGGTCGTCTTCTATCCACGCTCCCCAAGTGGCAACGTACGTCGCCACGCCATTCACTTCCACAATGCTCTTTTGCATGATTGACAGCGTGATCACTCGACCGTCCCGCCGATTGTCTTGAGTTGTCAATGATTTCTCGGCGGTGTCATTTGCCTAGCTCGGCTCAACCGGCACGGAACCGCACTGCGGCAAATTCGAGTCTCGCGGCGCGGCAGGATCGCGAGCACGCAGTCCGAACTCCAAAGAGCATCGCGAGCGGCGAGACGCGGCACCGGCTGACAGGGGCTGCCGAGGTCAAGTGCGCCGCCCGCCCGCCTGCCTTACATCCGCGAAGGGTGAGGGTCCCGGATGATCAATGATACGACGTCTATTGGCACCATGATTGACTTCCAACGGGGGGCGATACTTACGTAACGAAGCCAGAGCCGGCCGGGGTTGGGTGGCGCCCGTCCCGTCCTGCCGTAGCTTGCCGGCCTAACCTACCCGAACCGATCGGCAGCTAAGCGAATTTTATGAGCCATTATTGGTCTATTGCGTGTTTATAGCGTAGTTGATGGGAAGCAATGCTACGTGCAGCGTATGCCTTGATGTAAAATTTTATTCAGCTCTAGAAAAAAAGTTTTGTGCAATGCACGCGCAGGCTGCCACTAATTCAATCCAGCTTTGATTTAAATTTTAGTAATTCAGTCTTTTGCGTATGTTTTATAGAATATTTAACCAAACCCCTCATTGCTGTTTTTAGTAACTATACTAAAACCAGCACTGAGGGGTATGAGAGAGTTGGGGGAGGGGTAAGTACTCATGAACTTTCAATATTTCAAATAAAACGAGCAATTTATTATTTGAAATTTCTCAGATAACTTCATTTATTTTATGCAATTAATAAAAATCATTCGTAAAGCCATTTTCATATTATGTTAAAACTTAGAATGACAAAAAATTGTAGAAATTGTCTTCCTGCTCATTTTCTCTTTTGTGCGGTAGTTGTAGTTCTAAGTTGAAAGGAAATCCAACAGCCATTGAAAAGAAAACTCATGGTACTGTATACGTATCAATTTCACAATCCTTAAAAGAGGCCTTACTTTCCTGCAATGAATGGTACTTTCTTACTATCATACTGAGTTTTTAGGAAGATCTATTAATGATACGTAAAACCTTTCTAGTGGCTATAGTATGATATCTGAGAAGAAAACTATCGATGCTGCAACTACAGCCAGATTAATTATATTCAACAGACTTACCAACACTAAAAATTGACAAGTATTGATTTCCATGAAAAAAAAATTGATGTTAATATTTTGCTCTACTGTAATTTACCAAGTAAATTAACAATATTACATATAAAATGTATTTTCAATGTTTCTGAAAAGTTTGCAAATCTTAAGGCCTGGAATGTTGATATATCTGCATTGAACAAATTATTGAGGATACAATCTTACCAGTGATTTTATTCTTTAGATTAGAATCCTTCAATGCCATGACTATGTCATTATCGCATAAGCCATGATGAAGTCCAGAGAGCTGAAATTTTGATTTGTTGGTGAATCTTGCCCACAGGAAATTGGTGATGATAATGGTCAAATCAAAAGCTACCAATTCATACATTGGAAAACATGATTGTGAACTCAAGCTAGCCAATTTATCTACAGGCTAATACTGAAAGGAGTAAAATAAATTTATTTTAAAAAGGAACTAATTATTTAAGCAATTACATAAAACATTAGGTGCTACCACAGCATAACTAAAACAGTGAAAATAAAGGATCAGAAATAATTTTACAACTGTAAATGTAAAGGTACTTACGTTTTAACCAAAATGTGGGCAATTTATTTAGAATTCCTTTGGTTTAATTTTCCTAAAAATGTAAAGAACATTGATGCTCATCTGCTAATATATGGCATTATCTGCATACTACTTTTATTTAAACAATGGTTAGTGAGAACAAGGAATGGTGCTGGAATGTTTTAATGCAATATCTCGAATCTTGGGTAAAATGCAATAATACTTAATCTTAAATTATATAACTTTAATAAATGTACTTTATAGCATATAATATCACAAAAAGCTATAAAACTATAATTTCCTTGCCAAAAACGTAAAATAGATTGTTTCACATCGACTAAAAAAAGTTAACAAATGACAGTTCAAAGTAGCATAATATCTTCATCTTTCTTGTTTCACAATAGTAATACATCACATAATGAATAAATAATTCCTAGAAAGATAAAAATAAAACATTTCTTGTCGTTATGTCATTGAAACAGGTTTTCATTCTGTTAGGTAGAATTCCTTTGTTTTGCTAACAAGATGAAAATAACAAAACTGTTAATGACAAGTTTTCTGTCCATGACAAAGACTGGAAGCAAGCGTGCAATCTATGGGAAATAACACGTGTTGAAATACTATGGAATGACTTGAAACAACACTTTCAAAGTTTTTCGCATTTTTAATTTGGTCTGCCTTAAATTCTATGGTGGTAGCCGAGATCTTAATTCCTGCTTCAATAAAAATACATTATTTGCAATTTTGTTGGCTTTTTAAAATTGAACTAGAAAAATCTGAATCCAATGTAGTTATCCACATGACATTCCCAACGAATAACTTATTTGCCTTCATATTGTGTAATAAAATAAAATTCATATAAGTAATTTGTAGAATATAACAAACTATATAAAGAATAAATATAAAAACAGCAGTTTCATACAAATTGTCAACAACATATACAGCATGGGTGGCCAACCTTTTCAGCAGTTTGGTGAGATTTTAAAAATGAGAATTCCTGTTGGATAGCACAGTCATTTTTTATTATTATTAAAGCAAACTGTATAGAAGAAAAAACAAAACAAAATTGAAAAATAAATATTAATTCAATTTCTTCTGCAGGTGGCATATGCAGTCTGCAGGTTGACCACCCCAGATACACAACATGGATTAGGCCTTAAGGCATGCTTCATTGCCAGGAGAACAATACAAATGTTAAAGTATTAATAACCTATGAGCAGAGATATGAAAATGCCAAGATCTATTTTTCTTCTCTTGAATTGCTACTTCTAGTCATTTTCTTATATTGCAACCTCAGTCAATGTATTAAACATCCTTTAGTTCAATATTTTAATAGTAAATTGACAGTGAATTTATTACAGGTTTGACAGGTTTTGAGGTCAGATACGTGCTTTTAAATTTATGATCTCATAAGGTTGAATACTTTTTACAAATAACACATTTGCTGCTACAACTCTCTTCCCTTATTTACCTTTCTGAGGTATATTGCCTACGACTAGTCTAAAAGTTGTTTGCTCTATATCAAAGAAAATAATACCACCACATTTTCATCACCAGTTAATGAACCATAAGAGTCTCCAGGAAATAACATTTTACCACAATAAAATGCATGTTTAACTCTGTCTTCCCAGAATAAAATCAACTTTTAAAAACAGTAGGTTTTAGAGCGCTATTCTCTGACTTTATCCATTTGCTAACACAATATCCTACTTCTCTTCCAGAATCTAAAACAAAAGCATGCCTGTAATTGGTTGTCAGTGCATGCAGCTGAGGATAAGATTTCTTTAAATCTTCATAGTAACTAAGAGGAACCCAGCCATCCCCTGTACCAAAATAAAAAAGTAGCTTATCTACAACATTATTAATGAGATCAGGGTCCAGTTCTGTAACAAGATCCATTTCTTCCTTGGCAAGGAAAAAAACATTTCGTAAGGCACGTGGATTGATTAATTTCATAGCAGGCCGTATCATTTCTTTTTTTGTGGATTGAAGAGTGAAGTAACCATATAAAAGAGTCTTTCTTACAACCAAAGGAAGAAGTGTAAAAATCCAAGAAAGGAACACAATGATAGGAATTACATATTGTACCACTCCAGTAAAAAACTTTCCATTTGGAGAGTCTCTCATTTTTTGTATAGTAGGAAATAGCATATAAGCTTTAATCACTCTTCCTTTGATTTCTGGAAATTGTTTCAAAACTCTGAGAATCATGTAACTACCAATTGAATGTCCAATGAAGTATATATTAATATGAGGTGGTACATACTTTTTTAAAAATTCAATCTTATGTTTTATCTGCCCCTCCAAATTATAAAGTTCACGATTTTGGGATAACGAAGGAATTGTCACGTCTTGGCCAACTTCATGCCCTGCGTGTGAAAGTATCCACACCGGCATGTCCAATGTTCCATACAAGGTTTCCAAGAATTCATTATAGAAACTTGTTACTCCAGGGTTACCTGATATGCATACGATAAGGTTTTGGTGTTTTTTCAAATCGTCTTCAATCCACGCTCCCCAGGTCGCCACGTAGGTCGGCACTCCGTTCACTTTTACAACACCTTTCTGCATAGTAGCGGTCTGCTTCGGCGGCCGGTCAGTTCAAGATTTCTAAGCGTTGATCCACGTCACGCACTCGCCTGGCACTGACAGTCAGCCGGTTCAAGCGGCGCGGCGGCGGCGTCCCTGGACGTTGAACGTCGGACAGCGATCATTGCACCTGACACCCATTCCCAAGGTACAAGGTAGCGCTGTTTGTTTATTTCTGTGGGTCAAGTTCAGCGTTGCCAACAGGAGTCGTAGACACCGCACAGAAAATCTTGCGTACGATCAGAAACTTCTGTTGGCAGTTCTGGCGAGTGAACTTTAAAACGTTAAAAACCCGCTAGTTATCTTAACGAACAAGTTCTTTTTTGCTGACTTCTGTGGAAAGATAAAGCTTAAAAAGAAGGTGAAGACTTGCAATATTCAGAAAGAGTCTGACAGATTGCCTATTAAATACGTAAATACTCAAGATTTAAAATTATTTATCCCAACATTATAAATACACTTAACATTAAGCACAACTGGCAATGAAAGTTGTATTAACGATACTAAGTTGCAGCAAACTCGTAATGCCTAGATTATTACGAATTATTGTTTTAATACTCTCACAATCTGAATATGTATAAATGCTTGGCAGTTTGAAATACTGCAATATACATGTGTAAATGGAATTACACAAAGAATATTGTATTCTTAGAATATATGTAGTACTAGTTTCGAATTAACATCACGAATTGCAATTATTTAATTCAACGAATCCCTCGCAGCTTCATAATTCATTCAAAAATTAATGCAATTGATGTCGCGTTGTGGCCGAATGCAATATGAATGTTGTGGGAACTAAGCAATAGAAGAGTTGAAAAAGTTCAAAATCATTCGTTTGGCCAGGCAGACAAAACTCGATTGCAGTAGTGTCTAAGCAATTTTAATGCAACATTCTGTATGTAATATTGACGTATGGCCAAAAACTTCCAGCAAGTTCGTAAAATGACTGAAAGGTAGCAGCACTGCGCACGGCTGTACGCTCTGCCCGTAGTAGTTCGCGATTGATCTGCAAGATAGCGTAGTGGAATGTATGTACACTGCAATGTGTTCGAAATACGGAAGTAATAAGAATAATAGTAATATACTAAAATGTATCGTGAAGAAAATAAGAAACTATGGGAATTGGGGAAAATAAAGGTTCTCACAGGCCGGTGCGGAAAGTTCCGTGCCAGACACGGCGGCGGAATTCACGGGTCCGTTCACACAGGAGCTACAATTATGACTCGGCATTTGGTGACAGTTTTCTTCCCGTAAAGAGGCGCTCGCTTTTATTTATGCAGGGGATAGAAATGCCAATAGTATGTTTTCTGAGCACATGCCGTATGGTCCTTTTTCCTTCATGGTTAATATCTGTAAGTAGAAAACGTAGTTGGGGTCCATGATTTTGACCTAGAAAACTTACTAGTGTTGCTGCAGAATGGCACTGACTTTCTCGTAGTAAAGTTTTCTAATTTCCTTCGTGTGGATTGGCTTTACGGTTATGTCCCATCCTCTTGCCAGCTACATTCTATCGCCCCCAAAAATACATATCTTGACATTTTCTCAATTTTTCGCTTTCCTAATTGGAGAACCGAAATATTACTTTGAGAAAATTAAAGAAGAGTAAGATCTCGTCAAATGGCAATTTTCATTGAAAAACTTTGAGCCGTTTTTAGGAGAATGGCATTTAAGCGTTACTGTAAATGCAAAATTGGAAGCTCTTTTTACATGAATCTATTGAGTTTTCGAAAAACTTCATTTGAAGTCATTTGAATTACATCCACTCACAAATAAGAACATATATACAAATTGCTGGAAATGTGCATATTAACAGGTGAGGGATATTTAAAAAATTACATTTGCGTAATTTTTCAAAAAAATACACCAAAATTTTACGTCATATTAAACAGTGTAATTAGCACTATCTGTTGGAAAAGTTTCAAGAAAACAATTGGAACAGTTTTTGAGAAGATGGCATTTAAGCATTTCTGAAAATGCGGAATGTTGAGTTCATTTTCACAAAAAAATTTAGTTTTCCAGAAATTTCATATGGCATTATTTAAAGCATATGTACACTAAATACAACAATGTGAACAAATTGCCGCTAATGTGAATACGAGCGACGTGAGAGACAAGACAAATTTTTTTTGTAAATTTAAAAAATAACAACAAAAAAATTGAGCAATTGGCGTTTATGTCATGTTATAGAGTGAATTTATCACTATCCCTACTAAAAAATTAAAGACAAAATTTTGAGCAGTTTTTGAGAAAATCTTGTTTTTGTATTTTTTAAAAATTACAAATATTGCACGCCATATTGCGAGAAAACTGCTAAAATTTTCAATAGAATGTACCCTATCTTAATGAAACAACTACTTATGTACAACAAATTTCATTTGAAGGAAAAATCTCTATCTTCAATTTTGTAGTTGTGGGAAGACGCCGAAGAAAATTAAAACTTTTGCGATTTTCGAAAATTCAGAGTTAACCGTGAAAAAAGGACCTCGGCCACCTTTATAAGTGTGTTTTACTTTTATCTTACAAGAAATTTAAAGAAAAAAAATGTAGCCGTTTTTGAGAAAATGTTTAAAATGACCGGGCGGCTTCATGTAAAGTACTCACAAAATTTTAAAGAATGTTTTTCAAAATTTCAAAGCTTCAACTAAAGCCAGATGGACAGGTTTTTCTTCTATTTGGAAAAATCCTACGCATGGTTAAGGCGCTAATTGTGTTCACAGACAGACGGAAGGGCGTTTTGCTTTCAATTGGTGGCATCAAGGACCCACACAGGGATTCTCTACACCGCGTGTTAGAGGATTTTTTTTCTTTTAAGGTAGCAACTGGTTTATGCACTTTTTCATTACCAGAGCCTGGCAATGAACTTTGTTCCACCGAAAATCCGCCGTTTGTTCGCGCAGCATTACATAACTTTCTCCAAACTACGTATATTACTCCGTATATACGTACGTATACGAGAAAGTAAAAAGTGTACGGAGAATTTCTCACTTTCATATCACGAAAGATGAGAAACGCTTTTAATTTACTAGAATGACCAGTGTCTGCTTTGATGAAATTTTTAATCTGATCGCAGGAGACATACGAAAATCTGACACTTAACAATCATGACGCTATCTCACCTGAAGAACAACTTATTGCACTTATATATACTCACAATAGAATTATAAATATATTGAAACTTTTCATTAGTAAAATGTACAAAATTTTGGGGACAAAAAATTAAAAAATCGAAGTTTATGTTATTTAAAATTAATTAAATTACTGAGCACGATTAGAAGTATTTTTTCTGACCGTTCTGTCATGCCAGATTCACTGAGGAGCTGAAAATATTCGAGATCTGACGAGTATTTGCCTTGGTTTCCATATCCATGCTTGCCTGCCGCACAGGTCTGAACGTGCTCATAAGCCAACAGTGTCGTGAAACTTCCGCTGCGGACATTCCGTGTTAGCAGCGGTTGTTCCGCCCCGGTCTGTGGAAGCTTTAATTTGCCCAAGCATTTTTGAGTTCCAAAATCTCCAGGCCTGTCTCTCTTTTACCACACATAGTACAGCTTGGTTGAAAAATTTGAATAGTAGATATTTTCACTCTCGAGTAGGCTTAACAGAAAACGTAATTTTCATTGACAAAAGTGCTAAAGATTTGATTTAATAGTTTTGCTCACAAAATAACACCCACCCTGCTCTACTCCTCCCACAAATAAAAACAAAAAGCTCAAGAAAACTCGTGCAAATCATTTAGTTCAGAAGAAAAACAAGGGGGCCTTTAGTATTTGCTCAATGGATCAAGGGAAACTGGACACTAACTGGTCGAAATGGAAGTCATTAACCCAGAATCTAAAGTACAACACTTGCTACAGGAACATATTTTGGAATTATACATTAGAGTATAGTACCGTACAGTATCAATAGTGTCTAACAACAGTGTCTAATGCATTTTTATCTTCATTAAAATAAATATGTTCGTTTTTTATGGTCAGCAAAGCATTAATTTGTTTTGAAACAGGCAACAGAAAAGACTTTGCTTGTCATTTCTTCACCTCATGGATCGAGTTGAATTATTTTGTAGGTCATCTGTCTTTGTGCTGCTAAATATCGTACAAGTATAATATGTGGATTTTTTGTAGTGAGCTGTTGATACTGACTTATGAATAAGATGCGTACGTGTGTAATAATAATAATAATAATAATAATAATAATAATAATAATAATAATTTTCCCAAGATGATAAATACCCAATTTGCGAGGAACAAGTAGTAACCATCAATCATATCGTCTCAGCTTGTCCAATTCTAGCAAAGACCGAATACTGGAAAAGACACGATTGGGTGTGTAAGATCTATAACTACCTCAAAATTCCTAACAAGAGCTCCAAGTGGTACGAACACACAAAAAGCGGTGGCGTTTGTTGGACTACGTGCAATATTGTACGATCAACAAATTCAAACTGATCGAACGATAACGGCAAACAAACCTGATATATTTATTCGCAATTGGGAGAAAAAAAAACTTATCTATATGTTGCTGTGCCGTGCGATCAAGACGGCGTCGTAACTAAGGAGGCAAAGAAACTTCTTAAAAAGGGTGAACGGTAGAGTGATTGGCCACTTAAGAGTTGTGACAGCATTACCAATATTAATTAATGTTTTAGTAAAAACATGTCATTTTGTACAGTGATTGGCCAACATGATGACAGTGATTGGCCACTCAATTATTTCTAACAGAAACAACTAGTAAAACGATATATTTAATTAATGGTGATATTACCCATGAAAAACATTTTGTAAGATATTGATTAAATATAACTTTAATATTTTATATAAGTGCTATTGGAGAAAATTAAAATACACTTGATTTTCAAATCTGAGTACATTCGATTTAATTCAAAAGAGTCTTGTGGCTGCCTATGAATAGAATTACAGGAAGTGTGATGGCTTTTTTTAAAAATAGAAATGGATGGAATACGTTTCAAATATATTCGTAGAATCTTGTCATCCATCCGTTCTCCAATAGACCCTTGAAGGATAACTTATTTCGTCATCCAAGTTGCTTCCCTCGATGCACTCTATAACTTCTTCACATCAAATTCTGATTTCTTGTTCGCTGACACACGAACAAGCGGCTGTAACTGCTTCACTTGTCCATGTAGTGATTATAGGATGTCTTCTTAAAAAGGGCTTGACCCAGCCTTCTCCTAGACGATTGTGTTGAACGGATTGGGCCTTAGTGTAGCAACTAAAAATTGTTGAACGCTACTCTATTTATCTTCCTTCTTCCTTGGAAAACCTTTTGCTGGCTAGTTCAAGTATCCACGTAACTAGGCTGGCTTCTTCTTCTTTAAATAAAACAATATCAGGACCTAGAGGTGTTCAGTGATCTGGATTATTTATAGGACCTTCAAACATGTTTTGGGATTACTAAATGATTTTGCAGCAGAACACACAGATTAATCGTTATTTTTAACACATTTGATGATATTTGCCATGAGTCTTGCATCATACTCTTGCTTTGGCTTCTCTGGCATTGTAAGATAACTTATTTCAGGCCCTCGCAGGAATAACCTAAGTGCAATAATACTAAAATACGATTAAAAACAGTGTGTCAACAATTCTTAGCAGAGTGGCCAATAACACAATCAACACGCTATCGAAGGTACAGTCATTGGCCACCCCCTATGCCACTAAATACGCAAAGCTAGGCTTCTCATTTTGAGCTGAAATCATTGTCACTCAATAAGATTTGTGCTTTCTGACATATCATTGTAATTTAGTTACCTCCGTAATCAACAAACAACACTTTTGAATATCAGGTTTCTAAAGAAAATCTTAAGAAATCTGTACGTACAATGAACACACACCGCACTGTTAACAAGCATCCGTCATATTGGCAACAGTTGCACTCTTGCGGTCGAAGAAAATATTACATAATACTCAGAAAGCGTCCCTTCGCGCCATTTAAAAGCAAAATATTAGAAAACGGTGTTAGAAAAGCGAGAATTCCAATTATAGTTGGAGTGACCAATCACTGTACCTACAACAGTTTGGAAATCGAGATCAGTTAAATGTGGGGCTAGTCCCGTAGGCTAGTCCGCGCAGGTAGTCCCGTCAGTTATCAGAGCTCTGAGATTTGTTCCGCAAAATTTGTGTAAGAACTTGGCTAAATTTCCCAGTCATTCAAAAGACTGGGAAGTGCAAGACATTGCTTTGTTTGGAACAGCCCATATTTTGTGCAAAGTATTGTAGAGGCACCCATAGTCCCTAGATCTGTTTCTTAGAAAGTTGGTTGCAACCCGGAGTTGATTGTACATTCAAGCTACTCACAACATCTTTAGTAGAATTAGAATGACAATATAATAATAATAATAATAATAATAATAATAATAATAATAATAATAATAATAATAATAATAATAATAATAATAGTATAGTAAAACAATGTTTCCACTCTTAAGTCACTCTTAAATTATAGTTGGAGTGACCAATCACTGTACCTACAACAGTTTGGAAATCGAGATCAGTTAAATGTGGGGCTAGTCCCGTAGGCTAGTCCGCGCAGGTAGTCCCGTCAGTTATCAGAGCTCTGAGATTTGTTCCGCAAAATTTGTGTAAGAACTTGGCTAAATTTCCCGGTCATTCAAAAGACTGGGAAGTGCAAGACATTGCTTTGTTTGGAACAGCCCATATTTTGTGCAAAGTATTGTTGAGGCATCCATAGTCCCTAGATCTGTTTCTTAGAAAGCTGGTTGCAACCCGGAGTTGATTGTATATTCAAGCTACTCACAACATCTTTAGTAGAATTAGAATGACAATATAATAATAATAATAATAATAATAATAATAATAATAATAATAGTATAGTAAAACAATGTTTCCACTCTTAAGTCATTTTGACAAAAACGACTGATTCGTACATGATGGCAATGGATGATGATGCATGATGGATCGTACTGATTCATACATCAGGCAATGGAATATTCCAAGCTCAATGAAGAGAGACTTGCAGGAATTACTTGGATGGCATAGCTTATTATTTATACACATTTTCTGCAAGGTAAAAGTCCGGATACTGTTGGGATTACAATGTAGTTTACTTTTGAAAGGAGTTATGACAGAAATTTATTATTTGCTTACCGTGTAAACGACACGCTTGTCTACTGAATTTAAAATACTAAATGTAATAATTTATTGCAACTTAAATTCATTTCAGCTTTCGAATGTAATTTCCAGATGACGGAGGATCCCTCAAGTTCTTAGTTTTACAAAACAACAATACAATGCCAGTGCTTTTCTGCAGCAAAAGTTCAACTTTCATTTTGCATACTCATTGAGCTGGTCGCGTCTCCTCAGTCAAAACGCAACATTCCGTCCCATTTGGTCCATTTTCGGGGAAATTATCGTCTCTTGCACGGAGCGGATCGAAATGCACGCACGCGATCATCCGGGGGAGTAATTTGGTGACAAGCGGTTGTCAGATGTTAATGTGGACGCTGGTTGATTCAGTGCGCTCTGGCGAAACGGCGCGAGGCGATGCGTGCGCTTGGCAACTGCACGTGCACGTGCTCGGGCTCATTTCGATGTGCAGCGCTTGCGTCGCGGGGCGGGGACACGACCCTTGCAGCGATGCTCACTTTTTTGCTCCTTACGCGCTGGCAGCAGAAGTAACGTTCCGAATGAAACGGAATTCTTTACAATGTCCAGTCCTGGCGCGGCTCGTCATTAAAGGCTGTACGACGGAGTGTCTTCCAAAGAAATAATCCTCAAAATAAATTTAAAAATATATTTATAAATGTATTTATTTATTAATAATGGATTTATGAGTTATATTATGTAACAATCATATCAACATTTTTCTTTGTTCGGTAACAGTCGTTCGAAACGCATTTGAAGGCTCTCACTTCATTCCGCCATAAGACCCGTGTAAAACAAGGAAGCGTGATGTCGTGTATTCACTGCACAGTCTTACCGACGAACGAAGGCTGCTGCCATGTAACATTCAAGGGTGGGCCTAAGACCATCTTCAATCCTTCAATTGAAGATGGCCTTGATGGGGTCTAGGGTCGGGAGAAGGGCATGCCCACCAGATAGCATAACTATGCATCTCAGAGAGAAGCATTGAGCATGAAGTTTTCCCAATATGTGGTAGGAGCGCTACTCCCTTATGCCTTTACGGAAGAGATTATATATAGAAATATGATGCATGCAATGCAATGTAATACAATACATTTGGAGCCTTCCCCATTTAGAAAACCACGACCCGAGACTAATCGAATTAATTTAATTCTTTAAAGTATCGCAGAGAAGGAGGAGAAAAAACTGTAGGAGAGAAAATAAGAACTTTAAGAAATAAAAATAATTAAAAAAATAAGGTAACCTTGTTCTTTTTTTCAAAATATCGAAAACTCATATTGCATGATTTATAGAAGGCTAGAAAGGATAGAAAGGGGGAGACGGCACACAAAGACAGAAATATACACTGAAAGGAATACAGAAAAAAATAGTGTTTTAAAAAAAATCAAAAGAAAGGCAGAAGAAAGAAGCAGCCAGCTGAAACAATGAAGAGAAACAGGTACGTCACAAAAGAAATAAAAATATACTGATTCACGTTCTCCTTGAACAAAATCAAGTAAAAATAAAATAATTTCAAAACTAGTTATTCTACAGAATGTCAAAGACTTTCTTTGCTAGTTACCATATTTCTTGAATCTGGGCTATCTTTTTGGTTTTGCCTCCGCCCTCTTCCCACATCTTATCTTCAGGGGCCTACCAGTGCCATTCGCGGTTCTTACAGCTCCACTGGGGACATTCACAGTAAAGAATGTCCCCAGTGGAGTTGTAGTTCCCCTTCCCGAACGCCACACAGACCTCTCTGAGCCTTGTAATTATATGTTGCCCATGGTAACCCTTGTCTTGTGTCGGTCCATCCCAGAACTGGGTGTAGAGGTCCATCCACTTCCTCAAGTTCACTCATATCTCACTCACTGCTGTCTGGTCAGACCTAGAAAGTATGAGAGATTTAGGGTACAAATGTAATAAAGGAGGAACTTGGAATACCACACACGCCGGGTACACATCTTAAAACATTCATGCTTAACGGGTTTCGAACCCACGAATTTAGAGTCCACGTTATGGAGCTCACATACCCGAACTCCCGTCTCACGAAGCCGAATCACATGACTACTATTTGTAAACGTGTTACGGTTATGTAATATAATAAATTGATCAAACTTATAAGTCATCTAAAACACCTTTTTATGCATACGTGGCTTTTACTATGGTTTGTTGAACTGAATCTATGTATTTCAATGACTTTGACACCATTCGTTTCCATAGCAACGACGAAGACAATTACTTTATCATTAAAATTATCGATATTATCCTCTCTAATGAATAATTTTCTCACGATTAATTTACGTTGCTCGAAATGACGAAGGAAACGTATCAATTAAGAGAATGGTTTAGGTTACTTCCGTGTAATATTTACATAATCTGTCCGAGTTCTAGTGCGAATGATGTTTTTAAAATTTGTACTGCTGCTCTGTGTGTTTACGGATATCGTTATTAAGGTTGTAGTTTCTACTATTGGCGCTGATAATTTCACAGCGCCATCTGCATTAAGTTGTTCGTCACGACGAAAAAGGATCAGTACTGTCGGCTATGGTACTGTTGGCTACAGGCTCACACATCAGTACTGTTGGCTACAGGCTCGTCGGAAAATGGCGGTCGAGCAGTGAGTCAACATGAAGTTCTGTTTCCGATTGGTTAAGGTGGCCTCCGAAACGTACGATTTTATGAAAAGTGTGTACGATAGTAATTGAATGGATCGTTCAAATGTGTTTTAAAGGTAATCTCGCTTCGGAGATGGCATGGATGACATTGCAGGAACTCCACGTCCACTGCGTCCGAGGAGAAGTCGTTCATCAAAAAATGTGGAGAAGGATGCGAAATTCTTGCATCAGAACGATGTCTCTGCAAGGCTGATTGAGACTTATTGGAATACCAAAAGGGCTTAGTGCATACAATTCCGGCCGAAGAGTTGGGCAAAAGGAGAGTTGTGCACGATTTGTTCCACACACGCTCACAGGCGACCACAAATTCGCCAGAGTTGAGCATTGCAAAGACATGATTGAAACTGCGGAAAATGTCCCAAGTTTTACAAGAAACTATGACTGATGACGAGACATGGTGCTTCCAATACGAATCACTAACGAAGCGTCAAATTATGGAATGGTTGAGCCCGAAACAGAAGAAACTTGCGAAAGTGCGTATGCAGAAAAGTCGTGTGAAGTCATTGCTGTGTGTTTTTGTTTCTCGTAGTGAAATTTCGAAATTCGTAGTGAGCTTGTGCGGAAATGTCAAACAGTTAATTCAGAATATTATTTAAGTGTTTTAAACCGTTTTGGGCAAGGGTTAGTCGAGAATATTAAGAACAAGGGTCTTGGTCGCTTCTGCACGACAATCCCGCGGACCGCATGTAAAAGTCTATAATTTTTTGGCTAAGAAATGCGTCTCTGTGCTCGAAAATCCTGTTTATGAGCTAGATCTAGCACACTGTGTGTATTGGCTGTTTCTCAAATTGAAGATGGCGATGAAAGAAAAAGCATCACAATACCATACAAGATATTCAAGGAAGTTCGACCGCGATCTTAAAAACAATTTCAAAGAGAAAGACTACAATAAATGCTCTAAACAATTTTTAAATCGTTGTAACCGGTGAATTGATTAAAATGGGGAGTACTTGGAATAAAAATACAAGAATCACGTCATTGCCGTTTCTCTATTTTTTATTGAAGTAGTCGCATCCGAATTCGGACAGACTGAACATACAGAGAAAATAGTGTTTTCAAAATAGTAGTGACAAAATAACCTACATTTGTTCACAGGCTTCTCAATTTGTCAACCGTTTTTTAATTAAAAAATATGTTAAGGCTTAAGGTAAAGTATCCTTCTTAAACCGAGTATCAGTTTTAAAGTTGCTGGGCCTCGAGTTCGTGGATTAAAATTTTTGGAGAAAATCGTCTGAACGGCTGCATTGACTACTGACGGACGGAGACGGACATACACGAAACGAAACGGCCTATCTCGGTCTGAAACAGAAACGACAGACACGGACAGACAGACTCGACTAATCACGGTTAGATAGACACGATCTGACACAGAAACGGACAGACACTCACACATACATATTGACGGACACACATACTGACAGACACATGGATTGGCAGACTGGCAGACGCATTCACGGACTGGCAAACGGACACACGGAATGGAACACAGACACACGGACTGGCAGACAGATACACGGACTGACACCAGACTATTCTGTGCGAGGAGCAATTGATTATTTTGTGGTGTTTCCGGACCCGCCAACTGCTAAGAGCATTAGCCCTGCAAGTGTAGTGAGGTTTTTCCGTGGGAGATGGCGGTGATCTTCCCCGCTTGTGAGACCAGCGCAGACCTACGCCACGGTTAGTGGGGTTTTCCTCAACCAGGTATCTCCCACTAACGGGGCACTGCTCCAGCCGAGACAAGCTCTAAGCTCCGACTGGTCCCCCGGCAGTTGTGTATTGAATGTGTGTGTAAGTAAGGGGTGAGAATAGGACAAGGCGGAAGAAGGAAAAATCGCGCACGGTCCATTACACGCTTGTTGGGGGTACTGCTCCGGCATTCGCCTGTTGTGATTCGGAGAAACCACAGAAAACTACCCATCAGAGCAGTTTGGCAGCTAGAATTCTCCTCCAGACGGCGCGGCTGAATTCGACGTAGCTTTGTAGCTAGTGCTGAAAATCCTGCCACCATCGGGACTTGAACCTTAGGATCTGCCGGTCAGAAGCTCTGCAGTGACAACAGTTGATGCACTGACCCACCTAAGCCCCGGTAAAGGAGGGAAATGTTGAGCCGGGATGTAAGAGAATGTCTGCCAGACCGTTTGATGAGAAAGTATTCCACCTTTTCTACCGTCAGGGATGGCAAAGACAAAGATTTACCAAATTATGAATTGGGTAACCAGAGCTTATGATGCAGCTATGCCCGGAAGAGGAACCAACCGCCGACGTGTGCCTGTTGACCGATGGAACGAAGACGTAGCTCAACATCGTAGACTCTGCCTTTAAGCTAGCAAACCTAAGGCATGGAGCTTCAGTTTGAGAAGACGCTTTGTAAACTCAAAAGAACATAAGCTTCACGGAAGTTAGAGACTGATTATTATGAATATTTCCAAAACTTACAGGACTCATACGAAGCTTCTTGAATTATAACTGAATTTCAACCAATTAATGTAACTATTTCCGCAAAAATAAAGCTGTACAAAGCAACATATGGAAGAAGAGAGTATGATATGCCATTGGAAAACACTGGAGACATACTGCAGAAAAAAAATGTATTAAAAACGAAATAGATTACTTACGGACTAACAAATATATGCAGATGAAAGCAAAGCATGAGAATTGGTGGGAACAGCATCAGCCGTGTATCAAGGAATCAATCAATCAATCAATCAATCAATCAATCAAGGAATTAAAGTACAAATTATGCGTAAATTACTCATATAATCAGGCTGAGGAAATTACTACTCTAAAGTTACTTCGGATGCTTAGAAAAGTTCAGAATCGGACGACAACACCATAAGTCTCAACAAAATAAGGATACCTACCGGAAAATAACAGAAGTCTCGGTGTTGACACAAGGGTTGCAGACAGCAGCCATTGTTGAATAATAATCCTAAGACACAGTAGCCATTGTTGAATAATAATCCTAAGACAACGCAATTAGAGACAACGAACTAGCAGGCGTGCTTGCTCATTGCCTCTAATTAAAACGAGCTTCCGAAGACAAAAAATACCCATTGCATACAACAAAAGTTCGAAAACCACATAGGCAACAAAACTTAATGGCGGGACACTTCAAATTTGACAGAACAGACTGCCCGTTAATTCTACAAGATAGTAGAAAACATGTACAGAGGATTCAAATTAAGGCAGGATCATGATCAGCAACACCTGAGAAATTAGTGTTGCGTTATTTGTGTGAATTTAATCAATTCATTCAGGATATTAAACATTAATACCTGAAAACACTTTTGCCGGTTTATGTAGTAGTGAATGAATTGATATATAGTTTGAATTTGAATAATATACTCTACCAGTAGTAGAGTACTTTATTACACTATTAGTACAGTATTTTATGTAAAATCTTTTAAATTTACTTGAACCTTGTAATATAATGTTAGATATGTCATTTAAATCGTCTAGTGATACTTGTAACGATGCATGCTGCGAAATAAAGTTTATTGGAAATAAAATTAGTGGTGCTATAATCGCGCATACTTTCTCGAATTATTTCTAATTGCTCCGCTACATTACACTACTTCATAAACCGGCAAAAGTGTTTTCAACCAGCAAACTAACTCAGGCCCTCCGAGTTACTCACCGTGAGCCTTACCTCTACGCCAAGAAAACGGTGTTTCGAGCTCGGGCCGACGCACATTGGGGAAAAAGCCCGAAAAGCTGGCCAAAAGTCCAAAACATGAATTTCTACATATGTACTTGTGTCATATATCATTTAAAAGAGGACAAAATTCTGCATTGAATACTGTTAATTTCGAAAACGTAAGTTTACTGACTGTTTTTTGACATCGTTTCAAAGTTACATAAAATATACATCTCTTGGGTGTGATCGGGAAGGTTGTTTGCAAGCGCGCGCTCTATCACGCATAACTTCGCTCAGTGATCATATAATGACATTTGGGAAAGTTTGTTATTCTTGTAGGTGTTATCTGTATGGTGAGTAATTGCCATTTGCTTTGTTTGATTTGGTCATGAGAAATTTATATTCAAAAATTGCAATTTCTCGTTGAATTTTTATAATATTTTTTTTATTTCACAGGATAAAAGTTAGGACTTTCACGTACTAGCACCGTTGTGGGGCAATAAAAAACATTTCAAAGCAGATGTGCGGTGGAAGTTACATTGGCGTATCAATACGCGGCGCCCGTCTTAACTTTGTTCCAAGAGTCTATAATTATATTTGGAAATATTATATTGTTCTTAAAGATATGATCTATATTATTAGTAATTATTACTGAATTTGTTTACATTTATAATATGTTAATTGGTATTCAAATTGCTCTCATTTTATTTACATTCCAATTTGATGTTCTAAGAGGATACAAATTAAGACTAGAGCCTTCTACCGCAGTTTTTCGGTGTTTAAAATATTATTTTTTAATAGAATCCGTACCAATTACTTGATAATATCTGCTAATACAGCTGTAGAACTATAAATAATGTCACAAATAAGATGTTCATCGGAAAATGAGCGTATCGAAACTTCGCAAAAAGTGCAAAGCATTAATATGATTAGTAAAAATTTGTTATAATAATTTATTAAATTAATTTATTGTTCCGAGTATTGTGGTTTTTTAAAAGTAACTCAAAATTTCATCATTTTACTAGCATAAAACCAAAGTTTTTACGTCCGTCAGTGCCACTGTCTGCCACAGCCGCATTCAACATTGAATGAAATTGATGATGAATATTCTGAATGCTAACGAATGGTATGGCAAATAATATAAACAAAGGTATCTTAAATATTATGTTTTTCAAACCATTAGATTTTCTGCAATAACTACCCACAAAAGGATATTCTTTTCAAGTGTATTTGCAATAAAAGTGTAGGTGTAACAATTTCAAACGTCCTCAGTTTCCTGGTACGAGGAATATAAACAAATTAAAACACTAGTCAAAACAAAAAACATTAGGATTAAGAGATTACTAATAGCATATGGCTATAAAATATATAATTTTAGAAATAGAATTAACATTTTAAAAAACGAAAGAAAGAAAAGGGGGGTTAAATCATTAAATACTGTGGTAATTTTGTGAATCTATGCAAGAAATTGAATGAAATGGAATTTAACAATTTTTTAACAGAAAACATGGAATGTAAGTTGAACCGTTTCTGTCTTGCAGTTTGGAATCCACGAAACGACTACGTGGGTTCAGGCGGCCCAAAGGGCTTAAGTACCGGGCTGCGGGGTGGAGGATGAGGGTTAATGGCCTGGGTGTGGTGCCCTGTCTATTGCGCCGCCCTGAAAGAGTATTTGCTAGCTGCCAGTACTGTCTCCCGCACTGAAGTGAAGTCGTTGTTTGTGTCTACAGTTTAAGAGAGTGCGTTTTACTGCCGTGTGTTGTGGTTTTGTTAAAAATGTAATATAGCTCTTCTGTTATTCATCTACATACACTTCGTGTTTAACTGGGATATGAATCGTCATCGTTCATTAAATAAAGTGGAAGCTGTTCCTGGTGGTGCGTAAAATACTGATACAGATAAAATAAGAATATAAAAAAAATTTAGAATTACATTCTTCAGGCGTGTCAAAAAAAGTGTTAGCTTGTTAATTGAAATTAAATAAAAAGAAATGAGTTATCAGCACGGCTTAGTACGGTATTGTTGTGAAGTGCACTGATCGTTGTTTCAGGATCTCACGATGAAGTAATATTACATACGCAGAAGGAAATATTTCTGTTGCTACGGAGATGTTTAAATTCCGATTTCAATGAACAAGTGAATTTTCTCGAAACTGAATTGTCGAAAAAGATTGGTTGTTGCGTCAGAATTAGCAATGTTTCAAAACAGACATTACCATGTGTGAATTTGAGGTGTGAGAAAAGGTGGCAAGCAGCATCAAGATATACGATTTTGTTCTCTTAAAAACACGAGACTGATTTATAAATCAATTTTCTGATGTATTATTGTCTCTATTTATTCCAATTTTTAAATAATTGCAAATGTAACTTCAGATTCGGATTCAGCGACCCCAAAAACCCCTAGATAAAATGTTTTATACGCGATTGGCACCTTATTTGACTTTTGGCCAGCTTTTCGGGTTTTTTTCCCAATGTGCGACGATTAGAAATGTGATTGTCTTAACAAAATATTTCCAACACCAATTTTCTAAAATTCAGAGAGATCATCAAAAATGAGATGTACATCATTCTTTTAAGCGTCCTTTGTTAAATACACGGAAAAATTAAAGAATGCTAGTTTTATTGCAACAGAACATGCTTTCTGGAATTATTGAAAACAATTACGTTATATTAAAATACTATTGCAATTTCTTCGCTACTAACATATCAGCTTTTACATGAAAACGTCCAATTTAACCAATCCAAACAAAGTGCCTATGGTGCATATCAGCATTCATTTCGATAGTCAGGATCAGTCATCACATCTTACTGTTACAAATGAAACAAACAGGAATAAATGTAACTGTTACAGTATTTGTAGCACATTATACAAAAAATGAAGAATAATTTCATGCGTTTACCTTGATTACTTCCAGCCTTGATTACAGCCAGCGCGGTTTTGTTAAAATAACAATGAGGTCTTCGTTTGGCATATATACTTGGCGAATATTTTATGAATTTTTACCAAAACGCCTATTTTCACCTATATTCAGAATTTAACTTGTTTATGGGTTAGGGTAGTGATTCTAGAATTTAAGAGATGTGCCCAGAATATACTCCTCTTCATAGTACGTCAAACATAGTTTCAAATGTTAACTGAAAAAATATCCAAACGTCATACATAGTTTTAACTGTTTTTTCAAAAAAAATTCCAAACAATCATTACGCAGTAATTTTTGAAAAAACACGCAAACATGCAAGAAAAAAGTAAGCTTCTTTAAAATGAGCTTGCCAAGAAAGATATAATTACAAAGTTTGGAAGCTATACGAAGCTTAAATAAAAATATGCATTGGCATGGAAATCCTGTCTCATACTCATAATCCTGTCTCTACTCACTCTACTCCTGTCTCTACCATGTTAGAATAGTTGTGTCGCAGCTTGATTGGCAACACTGCGTGAAAGATTATTTTAAAGCGCGGCTGATAAATAACTAGCTCAAATAGTAATAAACTAATTAAATTACTTATTGGCAATATTAGGATAAACAACGTGAATGGATTCTCAGAAAATCCAACTGTCTCCAAGCACTTCTCAAATTACTTTGAGACTGTCGCCGCCTCAAACGAAGCGCGGGAAATTCGAATTTTCCATTTCGATTTTGTTTTCAAATTTCCAAAATACAGAGAGTGCGAAGAAAATAGGACAAGAACAATTTTCTTTAACGTTCTTTGCCATGTACGTGACAAAATAAAGAAAAAAATTGGAACCATTTCTGAGAAAGGAATGGTTTAAAATTTAAAAATTATCTGTTTAAAGCAAAATTACTAAAAAATACTCATATATTCGAAAAATTGAACATGACCGCATTTAAAGATCTGTTTCTGATGAATACAATTCATTAAAAACAATTAATCTTCGTAGTTGTAGGAAGACCCCGAACATTTTTTGAATACTTACAGTATTTGAAAAATCAGAATTTTAACGAAAATGAGACCTCCACCACTCTTTTAAACGTCTTTTACGCTATCCAAGGTCCAAATTTAATCAAACAATTTGGTGCGGTTTTTGGGAAAAACATGTTCAAAAAATTGAATATTGCCTGTATGTCTCGCACAATTACACGAAAAATACTCACATTTTCGAAAAATTGTACATGAACGTATTTCAAGGTGTCTTTAAAGAACAAACTTCATTCAGAAAAAATCTCTATTTTCAATATTTTAGTTGTAGGAAGACTCTGAAAACAAAATTACACTTTAACAAATTTCGAAAAATCCAGGTTTTCAACGAACGTGAAATAGCACCATTCTCTTAAGGCTAAATGCACCGAAAAATACTTATAGGAAAAATCAATAGATCGCAGCACTATCACACAGAATTTACTAGATCGATAACGTCCGAACAAATTGTCCGAATTTCGATCTGTAAACGGCATTGGACTCCTTTTAAAATAGAATTCACGCTACGATGCCGTTTTTAAAAAAAAATATTTCCAAAAAAAAAATGTTTGTTACAGTGTTGGATTCAGGATGCATCTCGCCTGCGCGCTATTTTACCACTTCTTCAATTTTGCCCGAAAGTACGAAAACAGTTTTAAAATTTTACTTGCGAAAACAGATTCATCAGGTGAAGTCTATCAAGGAGACAAACGTCGTTTTGAGGTCAAAAATCGAGTCGCAGTATAAAAGAGCTCGTGCGTAATTTCGGCTCATTCTTTCTGGTAGTGGAATGATAACGGAAGATCTTAGAAGTAAAATGTATGTAAAATAAGATGTTAGGACATGGAATATTGGTGATATCTACACAATTAGTTCAATTTTCTTTTTGAAATCAGTTTCCAAATCGGAATTGATATTTTGAGTAGTGCCTCAAATAACTTTTTGATGGTATGAAGACGGAAATATGTGAACAAGATATACAGTTTTATACGACTATTACAGATGATATGAGTCCGTTTGGTTGTGTTACAGCATCACTAGTTTGAAAAGTGGAGAAAAATATATTGAGATTGAAAGGGACGAAAAAGGACGAACCGACTGCCCGGCTTGCCTGTCTGAGAGCACGGCCTCCTCTCGCGCCGCTGGCCGCCGGGTTTGGCCGTTCGGCCGCGTCGAGGGAGCCCCCACAAGGTTCGGGCGACGCAACTGGGGGGATCAGGTATTTTTTCCGAAATTTCACTTTACGCCGCTCCTATTCATCCGATTTGCATGATTGACACGGCGTTGGATTCAGGAAGCACGTTGTCATCGCGCTATAGGCCCATATTTTTTAATTTCTTCCCGGAACTATGAGAAATCATTAAATTTTTTTGGAAATATTTTTTGAAATAACGGCATCGTAGCGTGAATTCTATTTTAAAAAGGAGTCCAATGCCGTTTACAGATCGAAAATCGGACAATTTGTTCAGACGTTATCGGTCTAGTAAATTTTGCTTATTTTGGTGCTGCCACGTGGTGGCGACAAATGGAACTAGTGTCGGTACATTTAGCCTTAAACGTCTTTTAGCTATCCGAGAACAAAGTTTATTAAAAGACATTGGTGACATTTTTTCAGAAAATTGTGAAAATGTTTTTGAGGCTTCATGTAAAGTACCCTCAAAAATCAAAATATCCGTTTGTAACTCCCAAATATTTGTTCAGGTTGATGCGGGAATACCAGTTTCGAAGAAAACAAGCTGAATCGGCCACAGACGGACCGCGTTGATCACGGTCGGTCGGACTGTCGGACGGTCGGTCGGACGGTTGGTCGGACGGTCGGACGGTCGGACGGACGGACGGACGGACGGACGGACGGACGGACGGACGGACGGACGGACGGACGGACGGACGGACGGACGGACGGTCGGACGGACGGACGGACGGACGGACGGACGGACGGACGGACGGACGGACGGACGGACGGACGGACGGACGGACGGACGGACGGACGGACGGACGGACGGACGGACGGACGGACGGACGGACGGACGGACGGACGGATTTTTTTTGGTATCAAGGTCCCACAAAACATGGGTTCTGGCTCGTGTGTGTTGAGTCAGCAAAAATTATTTTCAGCACCGATATTCGAGTTCAGGTCCGAGTATATTTGCTGACAGAGATACCACTACGCTACAGAACAACGGTACGGCTTTTACTCGGACTGACGCTCAAAAATGTAATTGTCTCAACCCAATACATTTCCTTCATACAATTTTAGCAATTTTCGAAAATACTGAGTTCGCCGAAAATGCGACTAGCACTATGTATTTTACTGTCCCTCGATACATACGAGGAGAAAATTAAAAGCAAAATTTGGGGCAGTTAAAGAGAAAAAATGTTTCAATAAATGTAAAATTTGCCTATATTTCGCGCAAAATTACGCGAAAACTACTTGTATTTTCGAAAAATTGTACATGACCTCATTTCAAGATGTGCGTTAAAAGAACAGATTTCAGTGGGGAAAAAACTCTATCTTCATTAGTTTAGTTGTAGGACTTTGTATTATAGTTGTAAGATGCCCCAAAATTTGCACCTCTTCAATTTTCGAAAAATATGGGATTTCACCGAACATGTAATCGGCACCATTCTCTTAAGCGTCCTTTATTATATCCGATGACAATGTTTAATCAAAAAATTTGATGCCAGTTGTGAGAAAGTTTTTAAAATGTTTTTGAGGTTTTACCTCAAAATCTTTTAGCCTCAAAAATAAAATTATCGCATTGTAACTCCTAAAGCCTCGAGTTCGTTTAAATCATTCGGGGAATATCAGTTTGGGAGAAAATCGGCTGAACGGTTTAGCCGCTAGCGTTTACCCTTGACAGACGATATGTCGTCAATCGATTTTTCTGTATCAAGAACCGACTAAACTTCGATTCTGGTTATTGGGGACCTACTGTCCTTGGATTCTGGGTATTGGTGACCTACTGTTCGTTTTAATAAAGATAACATTATTTTAATATGTTGTAGCCGTCAAAAATAACGGCGTCAGTCATGGGCGTAGCCAGGTTTTTCACTAGGGAGGGGCAAATCATAATTTGTAATTATTAAATACTATTAGGTTAATATAAGTGAAGTGAAATTATAAATAATATAATATTACAACTAATAATAAATAAAAAATATATTTAAACAATAATATTAATAAATAATCAATGAAGTTTTATAAAAATAAAATTATATAATTCCACTAGTTTATTATAATGTTATAAACAATATACACATTTTGTAATACAATGAAAGACTTACAAATCTTACCAAACTAACAAATTGTTAAACTAAAATTAGTTTTCGTGGATTTTCTGCAAATCTCTTAAATATTTCTTTTTTATATATTTCCTCGTTTCCTAATACAAGTGCTCTGTGAACACTCATTAAACATAAACCATTTAATCGTTCTCCTGTCATTGTTGATCTTAACCAGGATTTTACTCTCTGTAAAGTGCTGAATGATCGCTCTACAGTAAAAGTGGTGCATGGCAGAACAAGTGAAATGAGTAATGTTTCAGGGTAAAAAATTCGGCTTCAACTAAATCCGTCATTTGGATATCTTTTAATTGCTGTTTACTCATTTTTTCTCCCTCCACATGGAATACCATAATTCGATTTCAGAATCGAATCCTTGCAAATCATAAAATCTTGAAAACTGTTGGGACTTCAGGAAAAAAACATTTTTTCCGACAATTCTTGGTAGCAACAATTCAACATCACATTTTTCAGCTATTGTATTTGCATGCTACGTGAGTTCTGCTGCAATTTACTCAGGATTGTTACGATGAGCTTTTGTCACACCGAGAATTCGCTTAATGTGCTCTAAACATTGTATTAGATCCAAAGATTTTGATTGCAGAGCATTTACCACTGGTTCTAGAAGAGCAGAATATTTTGCAATTAAAGCTACAGCAAAAATAAATTGGGCTGTAGTTAAAGCTGCATGTAACTGAAATGCAGTTTTTCTGGTGTGCTTATTACCAGTCAATGACAGTTTTTTCAGCGCTGCAATTATATATACAAAATGTTCGTTGAAAACAGAAATACATTTGTATTTTTTAGACCAACGTGTTTAACAGAACATTGGAATATTCGGGACATACTTCCGTCTTAACACATATTCTCTGAAAAACGCAATAATGTATTTCACTGTAGAAATTGTGTTACGTATTTCTGGTACACTATTCGAGTCATTGACTACGAGATTTAATTTATGCGATACGCAATGAAAAAACTGGGCTTTTTTATATTTTCTTCGTAATAAACTTTGAACTTCGTTCTCATTACCAGCCATAGCTGCACATCCATCATAATCTTGGCCTACACATTTCTCTGGATCAAGTCCTTCCTGCTCCAAAAAATGGTCTATGGCGCCTCCAATTGTATGAGCATCGAAAGCTGGTAATTCAACGAAACCTACAAATTCTTCCCGAATTTTCTTTTTTGACTACCTTTAAACGTACAAAATTATGTATTCTAAAAACATGTACACGAATGCAAAATACCTCTTTTTAAATGCTCTTAGTAACTATTCATTTTATTTATTTATTTATTAAAACTGAAAATGAAATCATAATATTTTAATGTAATTTAATTAATTTTAATGAATAATATGCAATACCTAAATTGGTGATTTATTTATTAAAACTGAAAATGAAATCATAATATTTTAATGTAATTTAATTAATTTTAATGAATAATATGCAATACCTAAATTGGTGATCTATGCAATTGTAAAAAGTTATACATAATTATTTACAAAATTAACTTTTAACAAAATGTTAAAATGTCATTTATTTTAACGTGTTTTAGATTTAAAAATATGTGAAACTGTCTTTTATCTGGACACTCCTGACAGTGCGTGTTCCTCTTTTGACGATGAGGGTTGCGATAACGGTCAGTGCGATCGCTGCGTGTCGCCTACGCGCTTCCTTATCGCCGAGACAGGAAATCTCTCCTGCCGCAGGGTGCGGGAAGCCTCCCGAAGCTACGTCCGCCATGATGTTTGTTTTACAGCTATAGTTGAAAAATCGAATATGAAAACTTGAACGCTTTATTTTTACTTAATGACTTAATAATATTAACTAAGTTTAAGTAAAAGGATTACATTTTTATTTAGATGTTTTCTGTTTATTTTATACATTAAAATTGTATCATTCAAACTTTTTTCTTCTTTTTTCTTAGAATGTTTTAAAACCACAACACTTCGATTTGTTTTTTATTATAATATCAAAATTATAAATGTCCTAAGATTTAGGGGGGGAGCAACTGCCCTCCCCTGCCTCCCCCTGGCTACGCCCATGACGTCAGTCATTCTAGTGTTACGTTAATATATTATCGCATTTTTATATATTGACACCGCCCGAAACGAAGCGCAGGAAAATGAATCTTTAAGGCAGTATGTTAAATCGACCACGGTGAAATATCCCCAAATAATACTTTAAATGAAAGTAAAAATCTCTGTTCTTCAAAACAATAAGAAACAATTTGGCACTTACGGGCCTATCTTTTGATTAAAAGAAGTTTAAATTAGTACAGGTTCTAATGGAAAACTTTTGCGGGCATAGTTTTCTTTAAGTTATTGAAGAAATTTACCTTGAAGACCTTTTCTTTTATTCAATACCAGTAATCTTTTTAGGGGTCAGATGGTATTAAATATAACTGACTTTACTGAGATTCTGAGGAGTAATTCATAAAAAATTGCTGCAAAATTAATCGCATACGGAAGAATCGTCTCTCGGTCTAGGAGTTATCCTAACACCAGCTGGACTAAATAAAACAGCTGTATCTTGTCATCGCCACCATCTCCACGTTCCACAACACTAATATCGATGCGGCATTGTTGCGAAATTCCTATTAAGCTTTGCGGGTGGCTTAAAAAGAAATATATCAATTCATTGAGAATACAATTTGAGTAAAAAGTACAAATTTAGAAAGTAAAAAATAGGGCCTTTAGAAGAAATATGTAATGCTTTTGGAATGTTATGAATTTGTATGTGCTAAAATGCTTTGGAACCAGTACTATAATTTTAAATACCTTAATAAATATGAAAAACACAAATTTTGGCGTGTCGTTAAATTCCCATGCAATGGTTTACACCTCCATCTTTTATGTGTATATGTCACATTTTCTACTTGTGCTCGTATTCTCACAAAAAAATAGTTGCCATTACTTATGCCCCAAACCTCGTATATTCAAAATTATTTAAGAAAATTTAAGAATATTCAAAAATTGCAAAATTTCAACTTTCCGGCACAATGGGAAATAGGCTTCGCTCTCATGCCTGTCGTGTGCGTGTGTATGTGTGAGGGGGAGGCACTGCTGGTCTTCGCACGCTTCCGAGTTGTGAAGCGTCCCGAAAGTTTGGCGATAAAGAAACCGTCACGAACAAAACTCGTAAAAGTGATTTACGACTAGGGTTAGACGTAGTGCTCGCTCTGCAAAACAGTGAACGATTCTTTTCGGGGAAACTTACAAGAAAGAGAACTAACGTAGCAAGAAACAAGGTTGTCAACTTCCACAAATCCTTTCTCAGTTGTTAATGTTTTTTTATGTTTGTTTTTTCATGTTGTATCTTTTACATTTCGAGCCTGCCAAAGTCGAATAGCTTTTTAAGCGTGAAAGTAATAGAGAAGTGCTTGAAGGTTCAAAGGAATAATGCTGGAAATTTCAAAAAGAAAACGTTCCAGAGAACTTTAGAGACGGTTGCGTCGATTATGAAAAATTTATTCCAATATGAATATTCCCCGATCAATTTGGCCCGTCTGGAGGCCCTGCATATTTGAAACTAATCTTTTAGATTTTAGAAGTACTTCATACGAAGCCCATGAGACATTTTTAAAATTTTCTAATTAATGACTCGAAACTTTTATTGATTTTGTACTATAAGAGAGTAAAAATAGTATATTTTAAAAATGTGATCTTTAAATAAGGTCAGGTACAATATTTTCAAAAGCCGAGTAGTTTACGCGTAATTTTCCATGGAATATAAGCACTTTTATAAACAAATCTCAAAAAACATTTTCCCAAATTTTCCCTTTTTTATCGAATAGAGTAAGGTACGCTTTTAAAAATGGCGCAGGGACCGTTTTTGGTGAACTCTTTGTATGTTCAAAAATTGCACAAATGAGCATTGCAAAAATACAATTTCGAAGAGAGAAATTTTTACTTTCTCGTATACTAATTATGTAGTATAGATAAAGTCTTGTAATGCTGCGCAAAACAGGTGATTTTTCGACAGAAATATTCGTAGTGGGTGGGTGGGTGGGTGAGTGGGGGGACTGATCCAGAGAAAAAGGATAAAACCTCTTCTTGTAGGAAATTATTTCTTCTAACGCGTTGTATAGTCAGAATCCACGTTTCGTGGGGCTTTAATACCGAAAATTGGTTTACGGCAAAACGTTTGTCTTTGAACAACGCTACCAGGTAAACCGTAAGCAGAATTTTCACCAAGATTGGTATGCCCCCATCGATAGGGTTGATATCGCGGGCCCTTCAATTTAAAACAGATATTTTGATTTTGGGGTACTTTACATGAAGCCTTACATTTTCAAAAGTTTCTCAAAAATGTCTTCAAATGATTGTATGCATTTTTCTCATATAGAACAAACACTGCTTATAAAAACGACATCTCACTATCGTTGAATTTTCTGAAGTGTTGTAAATTGAAAAGATTGAAAGGTTTTTTGGCGTCTTCCTATAACTACAATATTAAAGATAGAAACGTTTCCTTTAATAAAATCTGTTCTTCAGAATTGGATTTTTAATAAAGCAATCTACAGTTTTTAAAAACCTAGTTAGATTTTGCGAAATTTGAGTCGAAATATAAGCAATTTCAAAAAGAAAATTGTTTCCAATTTGTTCTTTAGTTGTTTTCTGGATTAGAGCAAAATACGGTTATAAAATGGCGGAGGTACCAATTGCAGTGAATCTTCCGTAGTTTTGAAATTTCTAAAAACTTGAAAATCGAAAAATTACAGTACTAATTATAGAGATTTTTACTTAATGAAATTTGTTCTTCAAAATTATGACTTTAAGTTCCTCCTGTATATTAAAAATTATTAGGGGTTTCATATAAATTTTCTAAATTGCAAATTCAAATTTCGGGCGCTTTATTTCCAGTCTTTACGAGATATAAGCTTTAGTAGCTTTTACGAGTATTAGCTTTAAAAGAATTAGTTTTCGCGCCTAATACTTTACGATTTGTATTGAGTTTTATAAGTGATTGTTGAGATGGATAGAAATTGCGATATTATAATATTACGTACCGATACAAATGCGAGAAAGTAGTTTTACTATACGCTCATACTTATTTTATTCTAAAGTATAGGGAGACACAATATTACAATTACCGTATTACAAACAATACGATCTTGTATTTTCTATCCTAAAATCCGTGCTTTAAGATTCTTTTAAGCTGTAACATACGACAGGTTTAAGATATATTAGTGCAATTCCAAAGATAGGTACGATTGCTGAAGGTGGAGGAAAGATAAATGCAATTTTACATCCGAAAATCGGGATGTATGTATGTATGTATGTATGTATGTATGTATGTATGTATGTATGTATGTATGCATGTAATGTTTGTGTATGTATGTTTGTACGAAATGATGACGGGTGTATGTGTTACAGAGGCCAACAGATAAGAATCTTTTGAACTGAAACTTTGTAAATAAGGACTAAGATGTAGTTGTGCCGTTTCCGAGATCATTAAGGTATTTTAATGTTTGTGATTACTGTACATGAAGACTCAATGTTATTTTGAAAATATTTTGGAAACGGTTGCAAATGTTTTTCTTAAGTATTTTAATAAAAGAAAGTGCCCTGATAAAAATAAAATATCCCCGATTTTCATTAAAACCGCTGAAGTTTCGAAAATTGCAAAAGTTCAAATTTATTTTCTAATATTTACTACACCTCCATTATTGAAGCCAGAGACATCTTTCTCAATATATTAACACTACGAGTATGAAACAATTGGGTAGGCCGCGCATTCAAGTTCTAAATTAATTTCTTCTTCTTCTTCTTCTCATCATCAAGTAGTTAGGCTTTCGCCTGTTACACCTTCTTGGTTCCATATTTGTATCCACCTTGTCTTCGGGCCCCCAGGGTTTCTTGTTCCTTTCTGATTGTACGATAGGATTCGCCTGGGCAGCCCGTCTTCATCCATTCTCAAGATTCGTTGATAACAGGAATTCATATATTCTTCCATTCTATTGGATATGCTAAGTACCTTTCGGATATCAGTTATTTCTTTTCGTATCTATCAATGTATATCACGTACAAGAAAGCATAAATAACTATGTAGAATGGACTCAGAACTGGAGAGTTAGAATTAATCCACATAAGAGTATCTGTAAAATCTTTACTCTCCGCCGTCCCCAAAATCCTCCAGAAATCATAATACAAGGAACAAAATTCCAATGGTCAACCTCCCCTATAAAATACCTCAGGGTACTTTTCGATAAAAGACTCACCTGGAAACCCCATGTTAATGCAGTCATTGACAAAACAAAAAGTAAAATATCCAATTTATCACCAATATAAATCGCCGTACACCTCTGAGATTAAAATGCAGACATAATCTTTAAGTCAGTTATATTACCAACAATGACTTACGCATGCCCAATATGGGGTGATGCTGCATCAAGCACTATCAACAGACATAGTGTTCTCTGAAACAAGTATCTGAGAGTAACTCTCAACTCTAATGGTTCATCCCCAACCATCAAATCCGACGGGAATTAAAAATACCAGAATTCAAGGAGACAAGACACAAAACTCTTTAAAATTTAAACCTTCTTAACTTGACTTCTCCCTCGTACCTTTCCAGCAGTATACCACGTTCTAATCACAGAACAAAAGTCAAAACCCTTCAGTATAGTTCAGGAACTAACCGAGACTTAAGGATGGCCACATCATATGAAACCGTATAAGATTATGAAACCGTATAAGATACCTCAAAACCCTCCAAAAACATAATTGTCGAACGAGAAGTAATAAATTTTAAAAAAAGTATATCTGGCAATTGATCGTAAGAATCGAATTTCAGCACTCTCCAATCTCATTTTATCTTTTTTGTCCAATTTTCGCTTTCATATAAGCAAGTTCGTATACTATAACTTTATAAAATTTAATAAATATTTCTTTCCACCCTATATTACCTAATGTTCTTTTATGATTACATTCATTAAATTAAATTTTTCAACTTTTCTCTTGATATCGATTTCTCCATGGTATGAAATATTGCTTCCCACAAAAATTAAACTAGTTATTTACATAAATTTATTATATATTCCCCCCCAAATTAAAACTAGTTATTTATATAAATTTATTATATAATGTCAATTTTGATCTTATGGGATTTTTTACCTCAAATGCCATAACTTTTTTTGAAACGGAATGCATAAATTATACGTTTCCATAACTTTTTGGATTCAAAGAGAGGTCGTTGTAGTCCATTTTCATTATCTGCTGTGATTGTTTAGTCATCTGCGAATGGTACTGTTAATATGTTGTTTTTGCGACTCCAATCATGGCTATACAATTTTAACTTAAATATACACTCTTAGGGCTTCTTCTACATACAAACGAAATAAAATTGAGGTCAGACTACAGCCTTGTCTTAATCCTTGGCCTCCTCTTAAATCTTTACCTTCTATCTTCATTCTTCGTCTTTTTTAATAGAGATCTCTGAATTGTCAAACATACTCTCTATCACCGCAATTAGATGTTTAGGAATGAACTTTCGTTCCAAAACATAGAACATGGTATATCTATCAATTGTGTCAAAAGATTTTTCTTTTTACAAATTTAAATATGTCTCTCTTTTTTGAATTCCCTGCGTTTTTCAATTATTTGCTTTACTATAAATATATGATCACTACCGGACCTCCCTTTTCTAAACCCACTCTGCTCTTCTAGTTGCATTACCTCTGCAATTGGTCGTCATCTATCTGTTATCATTTTAATCTATTTTATATGCAACAATTAATATGCTTATTCCTCTATAATTCCCACAAGATGCACGGTCCCTTTCTTGAATATGGGGCATATCACCGAAACCTCCCTGTCTTTGGGAATCGTTGCTCTATTTCAGTACAAATTTAAGGAAGTGAAGGAATTGCCTTCTTACATTCTCTGCAGCAAATTTCATCAATTGGGATTTTATATTATCCGTTCCAGTGGCTTTTATATTTTTTTTATTTTCTTTACTGCGTCTCTCAGATCCCTATATTCTATATGCTATCTGTTAGTGGTGTAAATCGTTCTATTTGTATTTTTATGTTTTTATCTCCGATATTTGTCCATAAGTTCTTGTAATAGAAATTGACCTGCTTTAATAACTTGGATTCTGGCTACATCTTTTATGTCTCTATTCAAATGTTTCAGTATTTTATAGCCTTTTTCTTGGTGTCCATTTGCGTCGTTCTGTTTCTGTGATATATCTGTCCCAGCTCTCTTGATGTGCTTTCGTAATCAATTTCCTTACATGATTTGTTTTCTTATAATATTCTTGTTTATTTATTAAATTTCTGCTTTCTATGTATTGTAAATATGTCTGTTCTTCTCTTCTACTGCTTCTTTAATTTCGTTATTCCAAATTCGTATTTTTTTAGTTCTAGTATTTTTAATCGAAACACCAATTGCTTCTCTTGCAGCATTTTATATTGCAGATCGTATGTTAATCCATTTTTCTTCTATATCTTCGCATATCGAATGTTTTGTATTTTGTTCATCTAGACGTTTAGAGTAAAGTAGTTTTATAGGTTCATCCTGCAGGAGATAAGCTTTCCATTGTTCCTTTTTGGATTTTGAGTAATTATTCTTGTTTCTAAACCACCTTTTATACATACAATGTAGGCTTTCACGGCCGGTTTCTACATTATTTGACATTTCCTGGTTTGTAAATACGGGGCCCAGAGCCGCGGGAGCGTCAGTCAACGCGGTACTGCCAGGTAGAACACTTCGCCCCCGCCAGCAACGCCACTGAGGATACCTGCCGCAGTTGCAGGCGAAACGTATGGACAAGTCTCCGTTAGACCATGGCCTATAAACCCGGAAATATCAAATAATGCACCTTTTATACAGTTTTAATTTTGCTAGAAGAGCGAAATGGTCACTGCTTACATCTTATCCTCTATTCACTCTTACATAAGTAAATAGTCTGTCTTATTAGACATGATAAGTCGATGTCCACGATGTCCATTATTTTGTCCACGAGCTGACCAAGTATATTTGTGTATGCGTTTGTGGGGGAAGAAAGAGTTCATAATCTTTAAGTTGTTAAAGCAAGCAAAGTCTCCGAGCATTCTACCATTCTGATTGATATTAGCTTCATTATGAATACTTATTATTCCTTGTATTGGATTTCCTCCTACTCTGGCATTCACATCTCCTACCAGTAAGTAGTCATTCTTATATAATCATGTGTGGCTTTCTGGAGAGAACTATAGAGCTCCCCCGTTTCTAGATTTCTTCCTTCCTCCGGTACATACACAAATGAAATGAATATAGCCTCTATCTATTCTGCAGCGTTCTCTTATTTTTCTATATGAAATACACTTATATGAATGGATTCCATTGAACAATTTCTTATTCAGAATTATTGCGACTCATGTGGATGCATGGTTTTTTTTTGGTTTTCTCCACTGTAAATTATTGTGTATTCCCCTATGTTAGGAGATCCTTTGCATTTATTTTTTGTATCCGAAACTGATGCTAAATCCACATTCTTTTCTTTTAAGAAATTTACAAACTCTTCTTTCCTATTTAATGATCTAACAATCTAGCCGCAAATTTGTAGTCTCCGCTATTCCATAATCTTTTCCATTTTTTCGCTTAGTCGTCTTCATTCAAATAGTCCGTACCATCTTTGGAGGTTGAAAGTATGTTATTTTTCCCTGATAGGGTTACTAACCCGTATACAGGTAAGACCGTTGATAGGGCTGCTATCTTGAAATCTCCGGTCAGACTTTAGGAAAAGAAGAGAGGGCAAATTGAAAGAAGAGGAAAAGAAGTCAGAAGATCCGTAGAATTTAGACAAAGGAGCGTGACTTAGAAGTGAAAATATCCCTAGAAGAGATCTGATAGAAAGATGGTAGAAGTGTGGCATGAGTAAGTGAAACTAGTGCTACATTGGTATGTGGAATTTTTGGTTTTAACCAGGAGACACCACGAGGAGGCGGTTCACAAGAGTAAGTCATTAATATTAACCCAGAAAAACATGACTGTCGCCCCGATTTATTCTTCAAAGTTAAATATTTATCATGAACATTTTTAATTTGTAGTTTTCTCGCAGTTTGGAGTGAGAAAGAGGAAATTAAAAGAAACGCGCGTTGGAGTTTTAGAACAGTTTCATAAACTTATCAAACCTTAGAATGGGCTTTCCAAAGATGAAATAGTTTTATCATGGCTGCATATTTAAAGGTGAAGTTGTGTATGCTCGTTGATGAGAAGTAAGATGAACATTGATAACGCATGAGAACGTGGCATTAATTATGTCACCTTGGAGCAAAATAATTGCTTTTCGACTTATTTTCAAAGAAAGTAGAGAGAATCCAGTGAACCACTTTGTTTTTGACTTTTCAATATTAACCAAATCCATCCACTGTCATTCCTCCTGAGTGAATAAATATTTTTTCTTACTATTATACTATAGCAGGAATAACGTATGCCGATAACTACCAGCTACCTAGTGATAATTAAAGGATTCGTTTCTTATTGTAAAACACGGAACCTGGAGGAGGAATTAAGTTTAATTTTTGGTTCCAGAACCAACTACACACAAATTGGCGTTAAAAATTCTTAATCTCAGGATAGTATTGCTAATGTCAGTGAGACGTGATCAATGACATGAAAGTGTAAACTAAAATCGTACTACGGAGTTAACCGATACAATTAAACATCATGGACAATTATACGGTACGAATTATGCAGTATGGATAATGATTCACATTGTATGCTGAAGCTGAAATGTTGCAGAAGCACCGTACAGAACGGACACACAGCATCCCAGGCCTAATTTACCCATCGAGCTCTGAAATCAATACCAGCCAGGTACCATCACCTCCAGCCACTAACACCTCGCCTAGGTGCGTTGATCAAACCTCGTTAAATAGAATGTGAAGTTGTATTGGATAATGCATTTGAATCATACTTTTATTTTTTTTATAAGGGGAGAAACATTTCCCAGTAATAAAGAGTTTTCTTTGTAACACTACGCCACTATCTACCGTCTGTACAATACTTGAGACGTTCGGGGGCGTACTAGTAATAATGCAAGTAAGATTCAGTTTATTGAGCATATTCTTTGTCGCCCATAGCATCAAATGTTTTGATTTGTAGTTGGGGAGTGATCGAGTATTGATTTCGGCGTGACAACTATTAAAATTAAGTGCTATTTGTGCTAGATGGGTGTAGTGTTAGTTGTATCCTGAGAGGAGACGGCGATGCTGGAATGTAAGATCCAGCGCCGACCTACAAGTCGGCAAGCAGATTTTTTTCCCCCTCGGAGGTACTTCCCCAACGGCCATAGTCGGGAGAAGTCCTGTACTCCCAACATGTGTGAGGACAGGAGTGATGGTGATACGGTACTGTATGGACACTCGTCTGGTACTAATCGGAGAAACCACAGTAGTAGTGTAGTGCATGTAAGTGGAGAGGATAGGGTAAGTAAGAGGAAGGAAAGATCGCGCGCGGTCCGTGGACCGTTTATTAGGATACTGCTCGGGCATTTGCCAGGTATTGATTGGAGAAACCACAGAAAACTACTGATCACAGCGGTCGGCCGCTAGAAATTTTCCCCCAGACTGGTTGTACCTGTAGTTGCTGCTGTCATTTATTCGCAATGCTCCTTTTTCGCTGCTTCGGAGTCAGGTTCGCCGGAGCGAATTCTCCTCGTGACGGGGACACGTGAGTGTGGCCACGTGCACGAGGCGACGCCTCGGCGAAAGCGATAAAACTTTTCGTTCGAATCGTGCGCATGCGCGGGAATTTTTCCAATCCCCCGCCGCGCTCTCTTTTTCCGCGTGGGGCGGCGCGTTTTTATGAATGCGTCTCGGTGCTCGACTTGCGGCAACTTGCGTGGTAGGAAGGGCGGTTTTTCTCTTACGTTGATTTTGGTGGCTCGGAAATACTAGTTGTAGACTTTTTACTTTCTCGTTACGGTGAAAAGAGAGTTATGTAATGCTGGGCAAAAAACGGCGAATTTTTGGAAGAAAAGCTATTACAGGGCTCTGGTAACGAAAAAGTGGATAAAATAGTAAATAAATTTAGACAAGAAATCCTCCAACACGGGATGTAGCCAGAATCCATGTTTTGTGAGTTACTGATTGTGAAAAATCGAATGACGGCAAAACGTCTGTCCGTCCATTTCTGAACAAGTTAGCGGCTAAACCGTTCAGCCGATTTTCTCCAAAATGTATGTTTCCCAATCGATCTGGCTGATGTGGCGACCCCTTCAATTTGAAATCGATATTTTAATTTTGGGGGTTTTTTACTTGAATCTCCTGGACATTTTCAAAACGTTAAAAGAAATGGCTCCATTTTTAATTAATTTTTGTTGTTGGATAGTTTGAAGGACGTTTAATGTTTAATAATGGCATAAATCTCATGTTCGCAGAAAATCCCGATTTTTCGAAAATTGCAAAAGTTTAAAATTCCGTCGGTGTCTTCCTTCAACTAAAATACTAAAGATATAGATTTTTTCTTTAATGAAATCCGTTCCTTAAAAATAGATTTTGAAATAAGGTCATTTACAATTTTTGGAAATTGCGAGTACTTTTTGCATAATTTTGCGTGAAAATATGGGCGAAAAAGTACGTACTGTTTTAACATCACTAGTTTCTCGTATGTAACGTATTTAGTAAAGAATCCGAATACCCCAAAAGTATGTTAATTATAAAAATATTCAAATAAAAAAAATGATTTGATTTATTTTTTCAAAGAACAGTGGAAACTGTATGTGACGTATGGGAGAGAAACATATTTTGCCTCCGTTTTCTGAGCTCCAGAATTGATACAGTGATTATTTATAATCGATGACTAGCTTAGCGGAGCGTCTCTTACATTTTCTTTGTTAAAAAAATTTATTTGTGTTTCGCAAGTTCATAGTAAAAATAAATTTTAAAAATGTTACCGTTATCTGGCGCATTCATTTTCTGGCACACAAATTAACATGGGAAAATATCGATTACTTGTTTACATTTTTTGTTTCAATGCAAAATTAAGTTTAATTATTATCAACCTGATTAATAAAGCAGTAACAATTCATTGAAACGATCAAGAACACGTTTTCTTAGAATTCCTCCAAAATATCCTGGAAGGAACTGGCTAAGAATTGCGCCAATCCATTTGACTTGTCGAGAGGAATCAAAGAAGCTACTAATGACTTCTATAAGTGGCGTAAGTAATCCAAAAACGTTTTATTTACTTTTAGTATTTAATATTTGTTTAGTCAAAAAACAGTAAAAACTATGTGACGTATGGGGGAGAAGATCCTCTGCACTCGCTTTCTTGAGGGTCAGAATCCCTTCCGAACATTTCAACTATGAATAGTTGAAATGTGAATTTTTTTAAAAATAAATTAATAATATAATAATAATAATAATAATAATAATAATAATAATAATAATAAATAATAATAAGAATTTAAAAAAACGCGAGATTAACATTTGAAAAAGTAATTTTCGTTCCCGATTTATATACCACTTATTTGCAATGGTAAACGAACTGCAGATTTGATTTTTGTGCATTGCTAACAAAATAATAACTCACTCTAAGCTTTACTACCACTATAAGCAAAAGGAAAGCTCAACAAAACGTGCGCATAGTGAAGCTACATTTACGTCCAGAAGCAAATCAATGGGCCATCTCAGCATTTGTTCAATGGTTCAGGAAAACTGGACAAAAACCTGATCGAGGTGGGGGTCACTGACCCGGAAGCTGAAGTACATTACTTGTTACAGGTATATTAAGTCGTTTTAAAAAATTATACAATACAAATGTACGCTGATTCATGATACTATATCATTGTTACTTAAAAATATGTAAGATATGTCAATGAAGGCAAATGTCTTAGAATCTTGTAGACTGACCCGAAAAGAATTAACAATTCCCTGCCAGGAGACTGAGATGCGTCGAATGGCACAGCGTTTGTCTCGATTGGTGGGCCGGAAGTGATATAACTAGGAGTGACGGACGAACGGGCGCAGGGTACTACATAAGGATTATAAAGTAATGGAGATGTAAAACTATAGAAATAAATGTTTTGTTATTTGTTATGAATTGCATGGTATTTGTTGAAAAATGTACTCACACATTTACGATTTGGTCTCTGATGTAGACACTTTTTGAACTCTTGATATGGTGACCGAAAGTATTTCACTCGAAATATTGTTCATGATATGGAAATGAATGTTTACAGTTATTCTCATCTGAGAGGTTCTCATGTTACCGTCATTTGGAATTTCCTCCGAAAAAGAATTTCATATCAAGTAGTTTACATGAAGTACCGTATATTTTCATAATTGAAATTAGTTTTTATACTTCCGTTAATTATTATTGTAAGTTTGCCTTTGTGCATGGCCTTGGTGGAAAGTTTGCGGTTACTTAGCAGAAAGGATCACCCTCCTCCCTTCTTTTCCATGCCCCCAACTTGTTCTATTCTAATTACAAATTAAATAATGAAAAAATTATTCATCTTTTCTTCTCATTTCAAATCATTTGATTCGCTTTATTTTATAATCTCTGTATCACCAGTTTCGTCTAATTTCTAATATGTTCTACTATCGGTTAGGTACTACCAAAACGCATAAACTATCACACCCTGTTTCTGTAAACAATTTTCACGATACATTGTATGTGCTTATTAGATTTCATAACAGGTTTATTATGCGTTTAAGACAAATATTTTGAAATCAGTAGAAATTTAATTTTCAACGATTAAATACTATAATGAATGAACACTACAATAAATACTATAAAGAATGAACAACAAAGAATATCGAATCAGAAAATAGAGAATAACAAGAATTATAGGAATATATAAGGAACTACATTTACGCAAATGTGTAATTTGATTGCTAGCAAACCGCCTCTGCTGAATTATTTCCTTTTACGTTGCTTTACTGTCAACTTCATAGCTTAGCTTGTCACATCCTGCAGATATTTTCATGTTAGTTTTTATGTGATACGCAAATTCATAATAAAAAGAAATTTTCAACATTGTAACCACGGGCGTAGAAAGGCATGAAAAATAATTTGATTGAACAACTTTATAAAACATTTTCGAATTTCATTACCAAATTAGATTTAATTGTCGCCTATCTGATGAATCAAGTCGTAACACGTCATGTTGTGTCCGCAGTATACTAATTAATACCGTTTCACCATTGTAAGTGGCTTGAAATTCCCTTCAAAACCTTTTCTCGAATACTTTCAGATTATTCTTGAAGGTTTCTGTGAAAATAGTGCTAATCTTCTTGAACTGAGGAATGAGCAATTGATATCATCAGCAAATCAGGCAGGAAGTGTTTAGCTCACGGTCCAGTTTTAGGAAGTGTTAAAACCTACCGGAAGAAAATCAGACGATGCCAGACAAGATTCTTGGATTCTTTTCTTGATGATGACTTAGGTCCCCAGGAATTCCATTCCACTCGTGAGTATGGTGTCCGACCCCTTCCAATGGTTGTCAGTGAGTCCGGGCGCGCCAACTAAGGATGTCATTTGTCCCGTAAGTGTAGTGCATGTTTTACCTCGGGAGGTGGCGATTATTTTCTCCGCTGGATGGCGAGATCCGGCGCCGACCTACCATCGGCTAGCGGGGTTTCCCTCAACCAGGTATTTCTCACCACCTACGTACCGCCCCAGCCCGGGACAAACCCTACGCTCCCGACCGGTCTCCCGGCTTATGTGGTAGTGTAGTGCATGTAAGCGTGTGCAAGTAAGGGGTGAGGATAGAACAAGGAAGATGAAGGAAAGAGCGCGGTCCGTGGCCAGTTTGTTAGGGTACTGCTTCAGCATTCGCCGATCAGAGAAGCCAGACAGCGACCGAACTCGACCTATCTGACAAGCTAGTAACGAAAATCTTACCACTGCTGGGACTCGACCCTAGAACCTTCCGGTCAGAGGCACTGCAGTGACATCAGTTGATGGACTAAGCCATCTTTTCCGGTCTACCCCTTTCGAGGGGAAGATTTCTCTGTACATGATATACGATATGTCTGCCTCAGGGCTGGATTACAAGAAGAAAGAAATCGTAAATATCGATGTTTTTAAAACATCGATATTTACGATATTATAAAATCGATGTTTTGCTTTCAATGTTTTCTTTAGATCGATATATTTGTGCAGAAACATTGACGTTTGGAAACAAATTCTCAGGATAAAAATAAAATTTCAAGTACATATTTTATTTGTGGATTGCTCGCTGTTCACAAATAAAAACCATTTGCTATTCGCAAACTTTCTCCATGGTCGTCACCTTCTCTTGATTATTTTATACGTAGTAATACTACAATTTGAACCTTGACTACATAGAACATTGATTACAAAATTAAGTTCACAGTCAAATTTAAGGCTTATGTTCTTTAAACTAATGTTGACGTGTAACGTATCACATTAGAACCAGGGCATTTTACTTCGGAAAGTTTCATATATGAAACATTGATTTTTAAACATCGATGTTTTTTGTCGACGTTTTCATCTTTTGGTGATATATCATTATATCGTTGTTTTGTTAAACTTTGCCATCAGTATTTGTAGTCCATTTAGTGTACCATTAAGATTGATTTCAATAGTGAACAATTATTTATTTCTGAAATACCTTCAAGTTTGCAGAACATTTTATGAAATATCCAATAGTTTTGTGCAATCAATATTACAAAGAAGAGCAAGTTTCCATGTTTTGCTGATATAAATTTCAGTATTCGAGAAAAAATCTGAATCGTTTGAATTATGAAATTAATTCGACCGCATATTTTTTAACACGCATATGTCATATTTTACATGTTTTTTTTCCTTATTTTAGTAAGAATAAATGCCTATTTGCCATCCTTTTTTAACCAAAATAATGAACTCGCGGGCTCGAATTGTTAATTATTAACGAAACCATCGTGGAGGGTTTTTGAAAATTCGCAATTTTGAGCTCGTTTTTACAGAAAACTTTGGAATTTTACGAGGGAATTAGTATGTGGATATTCAAAATAATTTCAAACCTTTGGAATTATCGAAAATTCAGAGCTTACAGTTGAAATCCGACCTATGCCATCTTTAAAAGTGTACTTCACTATATTCGTATAAGAAAAAACGAGTATTTTTTAGGAAAAAATTGGAAATGTTTCAGAGGCTTCATGTGAAGTACCTTCAAAATTTCAAGATTCCTTTTCAAAATTGCAGGGCATTGAGTCGAGTCAGCTCGAACGGGAAATACTCATTTTGGAAAAAACTTCTACGAATAGTTTAGACGCATGTGTTTTTCTCAGATGGACAGACGGACGGACAAATGAATTGTCATACAGACGGATGGACGGAGGTTTTAAAAGAAAGAAACACTTTCCAAGTAACTGCAAAACGCCCACATCTGTTGGAATCTTGAAATCGATTTTTCGTAGCGGTACATCACCTTTTCTATACTACGTATTGTATATTACTTCAAATATCATGTACGTATGCGAGGAAGTAAAAGGGACAGCAAGCATTAATGATGATATAAGTGATTAAGTATGGATGTATGGGAAAGGGAAAGTAGGTTGGGACACTTCGGAAAAGTTTAGCTTTGAATTAAGTAGATAGTGAGGGAGGATTGCCAGAAAACTGGGGGAGGATTGTTCTAGGAGGGAAACTGTGAAAAATAGGAGGAAATTGTTCTGTGGATTTTGAAGTCGTGGAAGTAGGAAGTTACAAAGTCATAACACCCATGTCATCGATATATAAAATCAACGGGCCAATCCGGTGGCCGAGATCGCTAAGGCAGTGTCGTAGTGATCTCAGCCCGAAGTGTCACGGGTTCGAGTCCTGCCTCGAGCATGGTTGTATTCGTATTCGTCCTTTCACCCCTTATCATCACCATATCGTTTCATCTTCATAGTTACCATGCCGGTAACTCCAATAGTTTTTGCTAATGACCTAGATGTTGATGCAACCTTAAATAACAAAAAAAAAATCTACGTAAACAATTTGAAATCAGGTTAGAAAGAGAAATAAAGGTTTTAGGAGTGTTAAAACATTAGAGTTTTAGGGAGACTAGCGGATAATGTATATGCATTAAATGTTATTATAAGAAGGGCTTTGAAAGGAAAGGGAAATGAATATCGGGTTTCATTGATCTTAAAGCAGCCTTTGCGAAGGTGTACAGAACAGAGTTGTGGAAGAAATGAAAAAGATAATTAGTGATAAGATATTTTAACGAATAAAACAACGCAGAGACCAGATGTAGAGTGAGAGAGGGGATGGATGATGGTATAGTTTTTTGAAACACTAAAGGGATGAGGCATGGATGCATCCTCGGCTCTTCTCCGTTTAACATTTATGAAGCTGGATTAAATGACTTGAATAACTTAAATAACTCAAAAGATCCAAGAGAAGGGTGTGGTGATAGTAAGAAAAAAAACTGAACCCTCGCATATGCAGATGTTACTATGGGATGAGAGAGATTTAGATATATCTTTAAAAGTTTAGAATAATGGAAATATAGAATAATGAAAAACAGAATGGGAGGTTAAGAAAGAAATAAGAAAGAGTAGCGTGTTTATGAGAAGTTGGGATTTTTAAGAAGCGGATCAGGAATAATTGGGTGAGAGTAATGACAATGTCGTCAATGGGGTTCGAAGGTAGATAGAAAGTAGCCAGGAGCAATTCTTGGAATTGGTGTATATAGTTGCACACACGTTCAAATAGTAAGAGTAGGAAAATGAGAAAGTGGAAAGAAAAAGTGGAAAATGAGAGAGATCGCGCGAAATAATGCTTTAAAAGAGAATTATTTGCTAGAAAATGATGAGGCATAGGCATAGAGTAAAGAATTATACCTCTTTATAGAAGAATTAAGAATTAAAGAATATTACCTCTTTAGTCTATGGCAGAGGTATTATAAAGACCTGTTGGAAAGAAGGGACAAGAGAAAAGAGATTTCTGTATGGGAAGAAGAAAGAAAAAAGCACTGAAGAGAAAGAGGCTATGTAGAATAAGTAATAAACTTGACGTGGAAAGAAGTCGCAGAAGTGGGGATCGTAACTCTAGAAAGGTGGAGGGACTTAAAATGGCAGAAATACTATACAAAAATAGACAATTCAGTTCAAGGAGTTAGGCAGGAATGAGGTGGTATTGAAAGAAATGGTAAATGGTATGAAAGAGTAAATACAGGGATATATTTTTTATGAGAGATTGTTTTGTTTTATGATTGATAAAGTTGTAGTGACCTAAGTGAGTGTACTGATATGTGGAAGGAAGGCCCAAATTCTCTACGTAACTGAAAGGATGTATTGCGATAAATAAACAATTGATATTAATGTCACCGAAATACCATCACTACTCACAAACACTACTTTTATTGATTGTTTTTGAAGGAAAGAGAAGAAAGAGAAGTTACGGCTACTTGAAGTTATTATTTCACCGACCGAAAAGAAATTTAAATTAATGAGTAGTGTTGATGTGTTTCGCTCACTTCCTTTTACTCTTTTCACCAATGGCGGTATTTCCTTATGTTTGCTTTCTTTCACCCTTTGATTATCACTCATTTGGATTATGTACCAAATGATCGAGAACAAGCTCAAAAACACCACAGTAATATTGGTAGAAATTGCCATTATAAAACCCGATCTCACGCAATTAATGGGTTTTGTATACCTGCCGGCAGTTAATGTTTCCGCTATATGAAGACATCAATCAGCAACTATTATGGCGCTTGAACGTTCCAAAAATTTCTAGGTAAAACTCGACAATATCAGTTTCTTTTTTAATAAAAATGTAACGTCAGTATCTGTGCCCTTTTCCTTTATCCCTACACTTACTAGGCACGAGAGAGAAAACTGTAGCTCGCTTTCTGATAAAAAATAGTTTCTGTTACACGACAGAGAATCAACTTTTTGTTAAGTTAAGGTTAAAATGCTTTCCTTTATTAATAATTCAACTAAGTATAGTAAAAAGGAGAGCAGGGTTTCTGAATCCCAAGAAAACATGCGCATGTTGTATTTTACTCCACCTGCATACGTAACAATCTGTTTTGATAATAAATAACTTAACAAGTACATTGTGTAGATTTATATTATTTCTCATTTTTAAACGGAATTTTGTTATTAACTAAATAACGATAACAATTGATTGCTTGTTAGTAATTCCGGGCGCGTCAACTGCTGGGGTAATTATTCCCGTAAGTGTAGTGTGTGTTTTTTCGGGAGATGGCGGTGATCTTCCCCCACTGGATGGCGAGAACCGGGGCCGACCTTTCGTCGTATAGCGGAATTTTCCCCAACCAAGTATCTCCCACCAGCGGGGCGCCGCCTCAGCCGGGACAAGTTCTAAGTCCCCGACCGGTCTCTCGGCATGTGTAGTAATATAGTGCATGTTAGTATAAGTGTGTGCGTAAGGGGTGAGAATATAGCAAGGAAGAGGTAGGAAAGATCGCGGACGGTCCGTGGCCTGTTTGTTCGTATACTGCTCCGGCATTCGCCCGGTGTTGATCGGAGAAACCGCGGAACACTACCGATCAGAGCAGCCGGCCGCTAGAATTCTCCTCCAGACAGCGACTGAATTCGACCTAGCTGAAAAGCTAGTGTGGAATTTTCTGCCACCGTCGGGACTCGAACCTAGGCCCTCCTGGTTCCGATCACACTGCAGTGAAATCAGTTGATGCACTGAGCCATCGCTCCCGGTACTATAACAAGAGGCATCTCCTTAGTTTTCAGTTGCTTGCCAAAGGGGGAGGTGTGTGGCAGTGTCCGCTGCCCCGCGGTGTCTGAGATTTCAAGTTATGAATTACCAATTTCAAATATTGTGTTTTGGCTAGTGCACTGTGTTTTCGAGTACTTATAGTGTTTTAAGAAAAAAGCCTCCATAAAGAACAAATAGTCAACATGGCTACGGAAAACAACCTTCAGCTAGGATCTAAATTCATAATGAATTCGTCGACTGCAACTCAAGCTGAACTACAAGTTCAACTGCTTCTTGAACGTCAATATTACAGCAACAATTCCTCATCCTACATCAACGACTCATCCTGCCCTTCATCAGATGTGACGAGGTACAATGTTGTCAATGCCAATGTAAATCCTTGCTCTCCAAGTACATCCGCCAGTAACTAACGAATTCAGAGCTCAACGAAATAACCAACCGAATTAACAACAGTAAATACGGCAATACTTACAAATAGCAAGATGTTATCAACAGGCGCAAGAGACTCAAATAAAATAACCTTGAAAGACAAAATCAGAACGAGAAATTAAAAACTAAGTTCTATTCCCACACATTGTAGATTCTCAAATCGCGAACTACTTAACGGCGATGCATACACAGAGGACAGAAAGAAATTCAACAACATTCAAGAGATGCAAAAGCCGCCATCAATATTTCTCCTGGGGGTAATTGGCAAAGGTACAAGACAAATCTACAGAAAGACGTGAAAATAATGAATACTGCTGCAAGCTGGTAGGTCAAGATAAATTAAAAATTTTACCAATAACTCCAGAATCTTATCAATCACGAAATAAATTATTAAATAGAAAATTTTATTCCATAGTTTGATAGCAATCAGCTAAAAGGAGAAAGGACTTTCAGCGTAGTCTTAAAAAATTGGCATTCTACAATAAATATTGAAGAACTTAAAGAAGAAATTGAAAGAAAAGGATATGCTGTAAGAATCATGTATAAATATAAACACTGAGTATGAAAAGTTCCTCTACCTGTATTCTTTATTGATCGGGAAAAAAAGATTATAATGAAGATATTTACAAATTACAATCCATATCTTCAAAATATCAAAATAATGTATGAAGCTTCGAGAGTGAAGAGAGGACTTGTGAAATGCCACCGCTACCAAAGCATAGTGGTTCATAAAGGATGTGCTGTGAAAATAATGTGACAAAGAAAATATGAACACATTGAGCTGTGAGGCTTTTAAAATAACGCATCATAAGAAGAAGAATTAAACTAATGGTAATACAATAGCATATATAATCTCGCATTGTTTGTAACATAAACCTGCAAAAGTGTTTTAAATCAGCAATTTTTTTCACGCTGAAATTCGCACTGCAATTCTTAGGTTTATCACGGCATTCACATTACCCCCACTAAACTCGACCATCCTGACGGTTTAAAAAGCAAAGTTGAACATTAGAGTTAGCGATGTTCATAATTTCAGAGATTTTCACTGACAGTATTTCAAGATATTTTTAACAAGATTGCAGTAAGAACTGCAGAATGGCAAAGACTTTCTCGTACTAAAGATAGTTCCCTAATGTCTTTAGTCTGGGCTAGTTTTGTGGTTTCTCTCCACCCTCAGCTGATATGTAACAGCGCCTAAAATAAATTTTTCCCACCTTTTCTCAATTTTTCTTTTATAATAGTTGAAATGAAATGCGGTTCACGAATGTCATAGAAAAATGAAACCTATTTTATATGTACATTTTCTTTGAAATATTTGGTATAGTTTTTGAAGAAAGGGCGTTTAAGCTGTTCTGAAAATACGCATATTTGAGTTAAATAAATAAAGTTTTGAGTTTTCGAGAAACTTCACGAGAAATAATTTAAATCACTGGTACACACTAATGCAGTAATGTGATAAAAACGCCCATAATATAAATAATATTAACTATGCGAGAGACAAAAAATATTGCAACTGTGTGTTTTCTAAAAAAACAACAAAAGAATATGGAAAAATGATCTTTATGTCATGCTGAGTAGTGAATTTATTACTAAAGAAATTTGGAGCAGTTTTTGAGAAATTCTTGTTTTTAATATTTTTCAATATTACTCATATTTCACTCAAAATTGTGCGAAAACTACTTATATATTCAAAAATACTTACATGAAATTTATTAAAGAACTGATTGAGAAGAACTGATTCATTACAAGAAAAATTCTTCAATGTTGTACAGTAAACCCTCGTTAGTATGAATTCGCTTAACACGTATTTCGCCGTAACACTAACAAAACTTCGGTCCCGGCAAGGGGCATTCGTATTACGGTAATACGAATATTTATAATACTCGGTTAACAGGAATTTTTATTGCACGAGCTCCGATTATGTCGGTACCTTGGAATTCATGTTAATGATGGTTTACGGTAGTTGTAGGGAAGACACAAAAACATTTCAATCTTTGACAATTTTCAAAAATTCAGAGGTAACTTTAAAAATAGAACCTATGCCATATTTGTAAGTTAATTTCTCTGTATTGTTACAAAAATTCAAAGGAAAAAACTTGAAGTCATTTTTGAGAAAATTATGAAAGTCTCCCCATGACTTTATGGGAAGTACCCCCAATATATAATATTTTTTCTTTCAATATCGCAGATATTCAAATCAGTTCAGATTGATCGGGTGTATTCATTTTCGCAAAATTATGAACTAAAAGTTTAGGCGCTAATATTGTTCACAGACGGACTGACGTATTGAAGAAAACAGCATTGTTTTTCTTATAAGGAGACCCCATAACATGTTTTTGCGTTAAAATATCGAAATCGATTTTTCCTAACCGCATTACATAACCTTCTCTATGCTACGTATATTACTCTTTAAATAGTTCTACGTATGTACATTAGAAATTTAAAAAAAAATCCATATCCAATATATTAGAAAGTTGTAATAGTCGCCGAAAAAATGTAAATTTCTTCAATTTTCGAAAATAGTTTAATGAAAATGGGACTGCGATATTTTTGTGAGTATACTTTGCTATATTGGAGAAAAATAAGTGACAATTTTGAGAAAATCTTGTTTTTTTTTTGCGTGCATTTCACACAAAATTACGAGAAAACTAGTTACATTTTCGAAAAAATGTACATATCCTTACAAAAAGGTTTAACTTTGAAGAGCAGATTATTATGAAGAAAAATCTCTATTTTGGATGTTGTAGTTGTATCAAAATGCCAGAAAATTTTTAAATTTGCGAATATGCCATCGATCATTGAGACAGTTCAACGAAAATGAGATCTGCAACATTTCTTTAAGCGTACTTTAGTTGTATCCACAAAAATGAATCCAAACATTTGGAACTATTTTTGAGAAAAAATTGAAAAGTTGAGGCTTCAAGTAAAGTATTCCCCAAAATAATCACAATATCCGTTTCAATTTCTGATAGACGTTTTGACGTAAACCGATTTTTTTAATCAACGACCCATAAAATGTGGAATCATGAATACGCAGATTATTAGACGAAATAAATTTAGACGTATAGGTACAAGATTTATCTACTTTTTCTACATCTGTTAATCCCAATACGAGTTTTTCTGTAAAAAAAAAACGCGCGGTAGCTTTAGAATGTTTTATCTTTTCTACGTAAGTACATTGAAGGCGAGAGAGTAAGATGTTATATGAACAGGGAAATGTGGCCTTATTTACTTTCGGAGAATAATTCAGAATGGCGAGAAATTGAAGACAAAAGTTCATCCATAATTTTTTAATCACAGACGAAAGTCTCTCTTTATTACCTCTGTATACTACGTATGTAGAGAGAGATAAAGTATTGGAATCACCTCAACAAAATGAATTGAAAGACTCAGTGGAACAAGGGACTATCCCACCATTTTTTAAAAAATTGAGTTATTTAGCATTACACAAAACTTCAAATATTATTCTCTTAGTACCTAAGAGTACCTTAGTACCTATCTTAACCTATGTTAATTAAATCCAGTATGAATTTGTGTACATGTGTTTAAATGTTTAAAACTGAGTCGTATGAGAAAAGTTTAGGTAAATTCTCTACCCATACGTCAGAATTAAGCCGTGTTTAGGATGAGTGTTTAGGTTTGTGGAGGTGGAGAGGATATACATGAAATTTTGTACCCGAAAATCTTGATATCATTATGGATGTGTGTCATGCACAACTCAGTCAGATTAGAAGATTTTGAGTTGAAACTTGGTAAAAAGGAAGATCAGAAGATCTAGTTGTGCTACTCCCGGGAGTAATATAGTTTAACTGTTAGGGGTACTTAGCATGAAGTTACTGTAACACTTTCAAAATTTTCTGTAAAATGGCTTAATTTTTTTCGTTAATTTTTTTCTGAGTAGAAGGAAGTGCATTTGTAAAAACGATAGTTCTGATTTTCATCAAAACCTATGAAATTTTGAAATTTGCAAAATTTAAAGTTTATTTTCGAATGTGACCTAATTCTCCAAGTTGATGTCAAGATTTCTTTCCCAATGTAATTTATTCCTCAATTTTAGACCTTTAATTAAAGTAATGCTATTTTTTACATTAGTATTTGTTGAACTATTGCTAGTAGAGTAGGAAAGTTTTGGTCTGCCGCACTTTCCCACTTGTTTTTCATGGAAATGCTGAAACTTTTTTCTTTTCTTTTTGTTATTTAAGGTCGCATCAACATCTAGGTCATTAGCGAACACTATAGGAGTTAACGTTATGGTAACTATGAAGATGAAACGATATGGTGATGATAAGGGGTGAAATAACGAACACAAATACAACCATGCCCGAGGCGGGACTCGAACCCGTGACCCTTCGGTTCGAGATCGCTACGACACCATACACTGCCTTAGCGATCTCGGCCTTCGGATCGGCACTGAAACTTCTTGTTCGCATAGAAACGTCATTAAGTACTGTAGTGGTATACACTGTAGCTTCCAAGCATTTGAAATCATAACGTAGACGGATTTGCTTTGCTCCTACAACTTGGATGCTCTGCAATAAACGTTCATTTGGGTGTGCTCATGAAGCAAGATGTGTCACGCGCCAAGAATGTTGAAGAAACACAGCCTAACGCGCGCAGCCAGTCATTTCACTGCTCTCATGCCATAACTTTGCGGCATTCTGCTTCGCACCTGCTTCTGTAGATTCGCGCCCAATCGTGTTATCGCAGCTTGGAACCTGTTTTGGAAGGCAGAAATCTGTCGAGGAGACGCTAATACCTAGATACCTCCCGGGACTGTCAATCAAGGAGCACAAGCAATTAAGCCGCGCCCAGATAATCAACGTATAATAACACGCTGCTCTCCCGCGCGGGGTGCGGCACAGTTCGGAGTAGGCTCCTCCGTCCTGAGAATTGGATTTCAATTTCCTTCGCAGGGGAACTTTGAAAAAGTTTAAATCTATTAACCCAAATCCCCCGCACCTAAAATAACACAGGATATTTTTATTCTATATATCTCAAATGTTTTATATTGCGAATTTATTTCCTCAATGGACATATGGATCTTATACGAAACACGCTTATGACCGGTATTCATGGCTTGCATCTGGTTGAATCTTCTTCTAAAACCAACTATACGCTGCTGTAGCCTTATGGTAAAGGCAGAGGCCGTTGTAAAGCAAATGGTCGTTGGTCCGCACCGAGTTGTTGGAACATAGGCAGCTGTCTGTAGCGTTTGCTCCTTGTTCTCGAACCTAGAAGTGCTACCACAGCATGTACTTTCTCGCATTATTGGGAATTGTTACCTAATATTATTATATTGCAATTTCTGTCTTACTAGCATTTCAACCGTCACTTGAAAAAGTTCAAACGAAATGACTACTGTGCGTATCTGCAGTTATTTTGATAGCAGGAACAATAGTAATTTCTGACTTTTACAAAAGGAAAAAACATGAATAAATAAATAAGTAAATTTTAAAAAATGTGAATAAATCTCAACAGTTGCATTATTTGTAGCACATTATAAGGCACGTACGGATAATTTCATGCAAGCTTGCCTAGATTTCATCGACGTGTGCTTCCAATTTTTGAATACCATAATAAACGATCAATCCAACATCCGGAACTGAAAGACACCCAATATGTCGCATTATGACAGCATAAAAATAAGGATACTAATTTATCGCTTTTTATCATTTAAGATTATACTCTTGCATTTTTGAGAAATTTTTCAAAATATTGGGACTTCACGTAAAATAGATCCAAAAATTAAAATATGTAGTAAATTCAAATGGCCGTGACATCAGTCAGATCTATCGGGAATGCCAGCTTTGGTGAAGACTCCGCTTACGGTTTCACCGCTAGCGTTGTTCACATACTGACAAACACGCTAACAGACAGACAGACAAACAGATAGGCTGGTAGACAGGCAGACGGGTGGACAGACGTTTGGCCGTAATACAATTTTTCCGTGTCAAGTACCCACCAAACGTGGATTCTGACTACACATGTTAGATTAAGTAATTTATTATATTGTGACATACCAATATGTCACTGAATATTGTGCAATATTTATTTTAAATGGCGTAAATTAAAGAGGATAAATTATGTGAATATGCTAGCATAGCAACGGTACGCGAGCCGTCGTCAAGGTCAACATATTCATGGAGTGACAATCGCGGAGACGGCTAGTTAATTCTATATAGAATTCTGGGATTGGCCGAAAAAGCAGTGACAGTCGTGAAGACGGCTAGTTCGTTTTGCAAGAAATTTAGAGATTGGCTAGGTACGAAAGTACATCAAATGTTATCTGCAAATAAACAATCGAATTTATGAACCGAGTTTTGCAGGGCTGAAAGAATACGAGAGACATTCATTCTGACTGATGCCGTGCTCATGAACGGATCGTGCTCCAATTAATGTTAGGAGTTTTTTTTCTTTGGGGACTTGTAAGCATCTACTAGGGAATGGATGTTGAAAAAACATCAAAATTGGAACTCTAAGTGTGACAGTGGAACTTAAAATATTTCATGTGAACGAGTTGGAGGGACATTGAGGGCTTGGGCGAAGTTGTCAGTGATTGGACTGGAATATTAGCAGCAAATAGTTTATTGATTTGATGAACGGTGATTGAAGTGAGCTTCCGAGAAAAGAAGAGAGAAGATGGTGTCTGGACCTGAGGACGGCGGCGTCCATCTCGGATGAAGATGGCCGAAAAAAGCGCGCGAAGACATAAGGTTGGAACGGTCATGACAAACATTTAATTTTTATTTTGGGTTAAGTTATACAATATAAATAATTGTTTTAAATTGTTTAATAAATTTCCATGTTTTTGTGAAATGAATATATGATTTTTCATTGAGCCAATTCTAGCAATAAAGTAGCAAGATAGATAGATATTTCCTTTTCAGATTCCTCGAGTTATTTTGTTTGAGTATATAAATTGCAGTTTATTTTAATATGTACGAACAAAATTTAATAACTTTTTCTTTACCAGTGCTCGGCAATAAGAATTTTTCAGTCGAATAATAGCTGTTTTTTATCTGCAGAATGATAATACTTTGTCCTCAGTCAGAAGACCCAAGGTGCAGGATTCACTGACGTTGAAATGCCTATTTTTCGCAAATTGCGAAATAATTGTTTTTGGCGTTTTCCTACATCTCCAATATTGGAGATTGAGATTTTCTTCTGGATGAAATGTGTTCATCAAAAGTTGATCTTCAAATTAGGTCATATTCAATTTTTCGAAAATATGAGTAGTTTTGGCGTAATTTTGCGTGAAACAGTATAGTATTATACTTTTAATTTTTTTTTCATTTTCGAAAAAAGAGATTTCATCGGAAATGAGATCTGTGCCACTTTTAAAACGTAGTTTACTCTATTCGAGAAGAAAATTAATGAAAAAAATTGGAGTGATTTTTGAGAAAATTTCTCCATCCAGAAATATCAAAATATTTGTTTCAAATTTAGAAGGCTTCGAGTTCGCCCACATCGACGGAGAAAAATCAATTTTGCTCTCTCTTTGTTCATCTATTGTTCATTTTGCATTCCATCTAAACATTTCATACTCATTTTGCCATACATGTAATGTATAAGACTAGTCCGAAACTTTTTGAAATTCCAACGTTCTCCTTTCACTACTAGTCCCTTTATTATTGCTCTTAAAACTGTGTATTATTGCAGGTATCTATAATTTTTACATTGCCTTGAACATTTTTTTGTGCTTGATGGAAGTCACGTGTTCTTACTTTTGTCTAGGGTAGATAGGTGCAAGTGTGAGAATTTTCTAATTTGTAATGTGCAAAAGCACACCTGGAATGTCAAATCTCATTTATGATCTTTTTATTCTTTAAAATCACATTTTCATTGTAATGCACAATTCAAATTTATGACATTGGGAATCATTTCGTTGCACATGTTCAAGGTTTTTACAAGCAAGGTATACTAGTGTGTATTAGATATTAATTATTTCCGCAGGTATATTTATGCAACCAGCTAGCAGAACACTACAATTTACAAACATTACAGTTAGGAATATTAATATAATGTAACTTTAAATTACTTTGAAATAATAATAATAATAATAATAATAATAATAATAATAATAATAAATAAAAAAATTATGTTCAAGAACTATGAGTCATATTTTATTACAAAAAATACAAAAATACATGTATGCTGATACATAGCTGATACACATTACGCCCACTGCTTCTTTAATATCATCAACTTTACTAATCATTTATGTAGCTTTAGATTACATTCCCGTAGCAAAGTCCGTATTTCAAAGCAATTTCATTATCTGGATTTAATAACAATGTGGATATTATTTCTCGTGATCGTTAATTCAGCCGAGAACATGGCCAGTGGGAATCAGGCAATTCAGCGTAATACACTGATTTAAAAGACCATTGTATCAAAAAAGTTAAAATGTTACAATCCGCATATAAACATTTGTATCTACGTTTCTATATTTTGATGAAAATGTTTCCAAAATAATTTCTGAAGCGTAGTGACTTGACAATGGAATGCAATCAGAAGATATTAACCCATTAGAGCCCATTATTCTAAAAATGGAAAGTCAATTTTAAGATTTTCTTTTCTCAAATATTTTATTACGAATTTTATTTCTCCAATAAACAGAGACTTCCTAAATGATACATAAAAATAAGTTTTGGCATTCGCTATTGAGAGATGTCGATTTAGCCGAGATCGCTAAAGCAATGTTTGCTGATCAGGGTCAATTCATGACTCGCGTGTCATGAGACTTATATTAGCCTCGGCGGCCGGACTGGGTCTTCGAACTAAATTGCGGTCACGCATCTATATCAGTGCTGAATTTCATTATACTCTTAGAATTGTCAAGCTTAGTACAACTTGAGCGAAATAGCAATGATCTTCAATAATAGGCATGATTCAACAAATTGTCTTAATGTGTAATTTATTTTTAAAAAATGTTAGCATTTAAAATAATATTCTACATATCAATAACAACTTATAACATAATTAATTCGTACAAACGTTTAAAAATATTTAATAATATAACTTTTCAGTGTAACTCAAGATTTTCTTGTCTTCGAATTTCCTACAAAATTTAAATTTTATAATGGAAAGTAAATTAATTACTTAATCTCTGTGCGTTTCCTTCGGGGTTTTAAGTTTTCCATTACATGTGATACAATACAATATTCTTTCTATATACATATTCATCTTAAGATATATTAATACGTCTATTTTTAAAAAATTAGCAAATCTTCTTTAGAAGCTCACCAGTCGTCTTTTGATTTTAGATGTTCGAGAAGACCGGTTAGATGCTCGAGATGAAAAACATAAAATAATTGTAGGCACCATCTGAAACAACAAAATTCTATCATCAGAGGAATTAGACAATACTATTTTATAAAAAAATGTAAGTTTTTTAGATTTCGCAACGTCCCATACGCAACTTTTTAAATTTTACCACCATGAATGGTTATGCTGACACTGTCATCAAGTAACACAACAAACTCAAGTAGTATCGCATATTCAAGTCTGTCACCTATTCAGGCACTAATTTGCGACTAGAACCCTCCTCAATAACCAACAATATCGATTTAGAAAGTTTTCAAATAACTGTCTCTAATGAAGTTCTTCTATATTTTGTACAATCCTCCTGCGTAAAGATAATTATAGTGATTAACGAAACATAGAGATAAGGAGGGGTATAATTGCATGAGTGGTATGTTCAAGAAAACAAGCGACGATAGCGAGTTTTCTTATTTTCCACGAGTGCAATTTATATCCCTTTACCCACAAGTTTCGTTCAATATTTTTTCGTTTGCATTTAAGTATAATTTAAATTTGAGAAGTTCAAGCACATCTTTACCATTCGAGGCATACATTCGATGACGTCTTATTGCATCTGAAAATGGCCGATTTTAGTGCGCCATGCATTGTGAATGTATGATTACTATAGTGACTTTCAGGATAAAGAAATGTAAGAAATTGAAGACAAATGAACTTATTCCGGATGAAATATAATAAGAAGCAGACAAAGCCATTCAAAAATTACATCCCAGGAAAAGTTAGACAGGTATGAGAGAGAATACAACATGTATAAACATCGGAAAGTAAAAAAAGTCACTTCTGTCCCAGTTTTGCTGGCGTACATTTTAGAACAGGTAAACACAACTGATGTTTAAGTTTGCCTTACGAATACCTCGTAAGAAGAGAAAGTTATGTAATCGTGTGCCAGAAAACAGCGATTTTTTTACATTTGTAATGCTAAGACCAAATATTTTTTATGTAACATATTTAATTTATTCAAGTTAAATATTTTGTTGTTCCATTGGTCAGCTAGCTTAACGTATACCCCACCAAGTTATGTATATTCATTCATTGTTTACATGTAGTTGATGTAGGTAGGTAGTACGTAATCTGTATATATTTTTGTTCATGTTTCATGACCGACTGGAAATACCTTGGCCAAGTCTGTTTTTTGGTGTGGTAATTAAACGATGTTGATTCTTTTCTGAATTATGATTGGTAGTTGTGAAGTTTTAATTGCACGGTGGAATTTCAATTGCACACATAGTATTAACGTAGATAATCAACAATTTTTCATGGAATTAATGAGCATACTTAGTTAACTAAACGAAAAAATGTTAATGTCATATTTAATGATTTACTGAATAATTTCTGCCAGATGAACAAAAAAATGTGCACAGTGAAGAACGCGAAACGTCTTGAGAGAGCTGCTGAGAGTGTTCTGAACTCTAGGGTACCGCAATGATGTGAACAAATACATGATTTACATTTTGCACAAACCTTTCACTCTGCACATTTTCATTACACCTTTCAGATAGTAAGGAACTAGTGTTAATAGTAGCGTATTAGTAGGTGCAAAATGCTGTTATCAAGTAGAATGATTGTAAAGATATAAACAATGACATAACAATATGTTTTCCCAAACGACCCACCCCATGGACCGATATGAAAGAATGTTCACTTCCAAAGGCCAACACAAGAATGTGTTTAGCTTATTTATTTAGGAATTCTTTGGATTTATGATGATTAATTTGAGAGACACTTCGTTAGGTCTCTCGACTCTCGAAATGTCCCTTACACAACATACTTTGTGCATTCATTATTCCTTTGTTTATTCGAAATTAATCCAAATCCAGCATGTTTAAATCTTCGGGATTGCATTTTTAGTCGAGCATTTTGCATTTTCCTAGCGAAACATAATGATTATCTCGATGCTCATGTATTCTACCTGCACAGTTCTTGCACTTTTATTGCCTACTGACAAATGTTCCTGTTGACATGCAAGACAATCAGTCCTCTTGCAACGTGATTATCCGTGAACTCTAGCACTTGGCAACCGAATCTTCGAAGATCAATAACCAGGAGTACGCGATTTTCTGAGCTTGAGCAGTGACGAATTTAGATTCCAAAAATTGTTATTTAAATTAGTGGTGCTACAAAAGCACATAATTTCTCGTATTACTTGAAAGTTTACACATAATTTGAAGTAACACAAATAGTTGAACCGGCAAAAGCGAGTCCAACCCCAAAAATATTTTCCCAAACTGGCCTGTTTTCCGTTATCAGAGCTCTTATCCGTTACACTACCAGTGAAGGAATATGAACGTTTAATAGGAACGTTGAACATTTTAAATTAAAAAAAGCAAGGTTGTAAATTTAAAGAAAAAATGGGAGCCGTATTTGCAAAAAAAATGTTATTGTAATAATTAGAATTATTATAATGATAGGAAATAGTATTCGGTTCATTAGAGTATATTATTATTGCATTTTTAGTTCTTTGTTACAGAAACTGCCTGCCCTAAAACGTCGACAACCTATTGTTCGTATTTGAGGAGTAATTCTCACGTAATATTAATCTGAAACGAGGAAGTTCATTAAATCCTAGTTTTTAATGAAATCATACGAAATTTGGAAAATGAAATCATTAACGTACATCACTTACCTGTGGTTTTATTTCCCAACATTTTTTGTAAGATAATATAAAAAATTAAATTTTCTTTCCCAAGTTGTTTAGCATGCTATAATTTTTAATAGCTTCATTATTAAAACAGACGTCTTGATAAAAATCCGCAATATTAATAATAATAATAATAATAATAATAATAATAGTGGTAATAATATCCCAAGATGATAAATGCCGCATTTGCCAAGAACAATACTTGTGCAGTTACCGTCACTGGCAGATCCGCCCTCGAAGTTCCGAACACATGCTCCAAGTGGTACGAACACTCACCAAAACCGGTGCTGTCTGTTCGACTGTGTACAATACTCTACGACCAATGAATTCAAGCTGATCGCACGATAGCCGCAAACAAACCGGGATTTGTAGAAAAATGCTGGTCTACTTGTTGATGTTGCTGTGCCGTGCGATCAAAACGTCGTAACCAAAGAGGCAGAGAAACGCCTTAAATACTAAAGTTTGGAAATCGAGATGGTCGAGTGTGGGGCGAAGAAGTGCACATCATCCCGATAGTTATCGGAGCTCTGGGAATTTGTTCCGCAAAATTTGTGTAAGAACTTGGCTAAACTTCCAGGTCATTGAAAAGACTGGGAAGTGCAAGACATTGCTTTATTGGGAAACAGCGCATATTGATAGATTATTGTAGAGGCTCCGGCAGTCCCTAGATCAGCTCCTCAGGAAACTGGTTGCAACCTGAAGTAGAGTTTGTAATCAACCGACACATTACATTGGTTTAGTCGTAAATTAGAGAATTAATAATAATAATAATAATAATAATAATAATAATAATAATAATAATAATAATAATTTTAGGACACAGAATCTGATCCCTGAACAGACTGATTGAAATCGCCATACTAGTTTGTTTAACAAACTTATTTAAACAATTGTTATTTGCTTGTGTTTGATTGAGTCAAAGCTATACATTCTGCTTTGTAAATTGATGCATTATAGTACATAGTATGTATGTAGCTTCATTATATGTGATATCATTTCATATAGTAAATAACAGTGCGTTATTTACATTTTCAGTTAGTTTTGTGCCACACGTGTTAAGTGATCTTTTGTCTCATTTAAAATATATACTTGTAATTCTTCATTATCTATTTGATATTTCAACATTTATCTGATTTTGAAGTCGACTTCTGGTAAAATACGATTTCTCACCTACAAATATTTGTAATGAACGAGAGAATAATTGAGCGTATCAAATACCAAGTATTGTTGTAGCAATGTGAAAGCGCTGTTTTCAGATGGATAAGCTAAAGCTTGGTGACGCTTGAATATTCAATAAATTAAATTATGTTTGGATTATTGAACCTAAGTAACAATTATTATCTTTAGACAAAAACAACCACTATTTTCTGGAAGACAAAACATTTAATTTTGAAGAAACAACTAAATAATATTACTCATTTCTTTAAGTTTCACTTTGAAATAATCGAAGAGTATATCGATGTAAAAGAAATGCCGATGTTTCTATGGAAATTGATTCACCAAAGTTTAAAACTCTGGATTATTTGTCCTGTCTCATATTTTAGGTTACCAGGAGATTTATTTTATAAATTGCAAATAATTATACAGAATTGTGTGCCAATGTTTAAACAATTATGACATCTAATAAATATTTCTACAGAGACAGAACTTATTTTAAATAACATAAATATTTCCAGCCACAAATTTATCCAACAATTTGCAAAATCAAAACCATCATTACAATATTCTACTAATTCACTGCATTACAGTAGATGCGAGATAAAATGTAAACTATCCATGGAACAATAAAATTATTGCCTGTATAAAATAAATGTCATTATTTGTTAAAATGTGTCTAAGTTAGTAATGAGTACTTTTGTGCATTGAATACTGATTTCATATTCGCGTTATATACTATTGTATTATGGTAGTTTACTCAAGAATTTTATTACTATTAAATTTAATTATATCTCTAGAAAAACTGAAACCATCAACTTGAATAAATGCAAAAAAATAGTGCATACTGTGACATACCGATATGTCACATGAAAATAAACAAACATTTATTTGCAGACTATATGATGGAACATGCATTAGAATATATCACGAGAGCAAAGGCTTAGCAACGACCGGGAAAAAACAATGTAGTTTTTGTTTTTTGAAAATGCATTAGGAGGTGGCTGCATGCCGAAAGTAGAAAATTTGGGATTGGGCGAAGAAGTTTAGACGATCGAAAGGTCAGCTACACCAAAATATAACGAACGAATGGATTGGCTGGGTGAGAGAAGGACGGTCAAATGTTATGAAAAAAGAGAAGGTAGGGATACGAGGTCTTCGAGGGTGAATCAAGCAGGAAGATTTCATTCTGACCGGCATCGCGTGTCTGAACTGATCGTAGGTTCGTGAGAGGGAGCGAGTGTAGTGCAGATAGTCAGAGTCGGGTTATCAGATCGTGAAATTTTAAGGACAGTAAATGATATTGCAGATATTGCATGTGGAAGTAATATTGACGCATAAATTGGGACTTTGTCGGGAGTGGTAATCGAATTATAGATTTCGGGACTATGTCATAGGACGTAATCGGGACTGAAAATTTTGATAGTTTGAGACCAGTTTGGATAGGAGCAGAAGAGGATTTCTTGGGACTTTGGACTACGGCAAGCTCGCAAGATATTTCGACTGAGAAGTCTACGAGGGACATCAACGAAGAATAGATAAGTTAACCGCGGTATAAAACTGTAAAATTCAAAGATATCTTGATAAAAGGCCTAACATCAAAATAATTTATTAAATTCACTAAATTGTTTACTAAAAGGTAACAATAAACTTTATTAAATTTTGTTCTTTAAAAAAGAAAGTGATCTTTCATTTAGTCAATCCAAACAGTAATGAACTAGGAATTAGAATCATTCTATTTCAGATTCCCAGCAGCGCTGTATAGTCTGCGGATCCTATAATCCATTATAAAGGTAATAAGGATTATAATATATCGTGACCCATTAACCCAGCAAGCTGAACGCTAAGATCTTTGCAAGATATTAATGTGGAGAAAATTTGTATATCTCAATACCTTTTTACTTTCTCGCTATGGAGTAGAGAGAAAGCTATGTAATGCGTGGAAAAACGGTGAATTTGCGGCAGATAAATTCTTATTACAGGGTCCTGTTAACGAAGAAGTGGAAAATCCAGAAAATTAGAAAAAAAATCCTTTAACAGGTGGTGTAGCTAGAATACATATTTTGTGCGTCCTTGATACCGAAAAATTGAATGACGGCAAAACGTCTGTATGTCCGTCTGTGAACAAGGCTAGCGGCTAAACCGTTCAGCCGATTTTCTCCAAAACTGATATTCCGCAATTCATCTGGCTGATGCTGCGGCCGCACGAATTTGAGACCGATATTTAAATCACGGGGAATAGTTTATATGAATCCCGTGGGACACTTTCCAAATATTTAAAAAAAGGCTACATCGTTTTGTATTACATTTTGTTGTTGGATATTGTGAAGAACGTTTATGAGAATGGCGCAGGTCTCAGGTTCGTTAAAATGCCTGATTTTTCGAAAATTGCAAAAGTTCAAAATTTTTTCGGAGTCTTCCTTCAACTAAAGTAATAAAGATAGAGATTTTTCCCTTAATGAAATATGTTCCTTAATGAGAGCTTTTGAAGGAAGGTCATGTATAAATTTTCGAACATTTGAGTACTTTTTGTACAATTTTGCGTAAAAATACGGGCGAGAAAGTAGTGCTGTTTCAGTACCACTAGTTAGTATAAGCTATTCATAAATTTTCCATTAAATTTGGCGATAAAGTACCTGCCAATAACGAGCAATAAGTTCAGGTACCCGTCGGGTCGCTGACAAACTGGATGCGTTCATTAAATGTAATGATACATTTAATAATAATAAAATTTAATTTCACGATTGTGAACCAAGAACTACTCTGTGACAATTTTGGAACTATTTGAATTTAAAGAAGGAAGGAATTCCCACTAAAACGTGTAATTACTGCTATTTCAATGAGTAATAATATATGCTTTCGTTCACACCCTCAAGTCACAGGACCAAATCTTACGACAATGTGTGTCTAGAGGAACCGTTTTGTTCCAAGGTCAACTTAATGTAACCCTCACCCAATGAGGAAAAAAATAATTATACTGTTACTAAACGATAAATGAAGAAAAAATATAATAAAGTAAATTTTAAAATGAAAAAAAAAATCAACTTATGTCAAATTTTGATTCTCCTTTATGAGAGTTATTAACATGAGAATTTGATTTTGCTCCGTTATTTTTGACGGATTACTTCTATGTACGATTACGTACAATTACTTCTATGTATTTCTATTACTTCTATGTCCGTATAATATGTATTAAGTTAAACATTTTAAATTCGGGGGACAATTATAGGTGTCAATAGGTATATTTTATTAGTGTGTGTTTCCTTTCTCGAATTTTAAAAGTATATGTATACAAACTGTGCATAGAGGCAATGAAACCCAAGGAATGGAGTCTTCCCACGGTTTTGTTAGATTTTACTTCATCCGCACTACTTGATGCAACTTTGCGCATACACTTTGGTAATGGATCGCACCATGAAAAAGTCCACTCTTTGATAAAAGGTAATACATACTAAGCAACTTTTAAACCCTGTTGTTCATTGCTGATACAGCTAGTAACATACTTACCAGAAAGCAAGGTGTCCTTTAGAAATTGCAACGTGTCCCATGACAATGCTCATTTGAGAGTTATAAAATGAGTGAGCATAGATTACACGAAAACACTAACTCTAGTCGATTTGCGCCGACACCGAAATTGTAAATCTTTCCGTTTCCGCTGCCGCTGTTTGTTGATGGCGCTGTGACTCGCGCGCGCCGTGTAGCCATCTACGCAGCCAACAGGACGTTAACAGCTGGCCCTCCTAGCATCAATAACTTGCTTTGTCAGTTATTGCAAAATAAACACATTAAAATTATAAGCGTAGAAAGTTCAACTGTTCGATTTAATTATAAAAATTGAGAGGAAAACACAATCGCATTTACTTAATTATCATAAAAAACAATAAAAAATATTAAAAGAAAAAAACACTAACAAATAGAAATGGAAATTTAAAAAATGAAAAAGGTAATTTGCTGGATGTACACAGAATAAGATTATCAGAAGAAAACAGCGGCCTTTTTAGATATAACATTATGTAAATTTTAATAGTGTGTTTAAGCCGCATTGAAATAGATGCGTAATGACAATTACATTTGTTCAACAAATTGGACGCCCCGACTGGGATTCGAACCCGGGCCTGCTGGTTTACGCCCAGCTGCTCTGACCACTAAGCTACGATTTCTTTGAACAGTTTTTACGAGCTCCTTGCTCCTTGTGTGTATATAATTGCCACCTTTCCCGTCACCTTGTTGGACGATCGAAGAATATGTATGAACGTAAAGAAATTTTAATTATTAAAATTCATTGTTACTCAGTAACATGGTCACAATTTGGACTGAGAAACATATTCTCCGATCGTAATCGCGGCCAACAAGATGACGGGAAAGGTGACAATTATATGCGTAATAACGTTCACAGTTTTAGGCGTTTTTACTTTCTCGCGCTTAAGAAGGATTATGTTGCACGAAAATACGGCGAATTTTCGGAAGGAAAATTCTTGTTACAGGTAACGAAAAAGTGTATAAATCCAGTTGTTAAATTAAAAACAAAAATCCTGTAACACATGGTGTAACCAGAATCCATATTTTATGGGTCCTTGATACCGAAAAATCGATTGACGGTAAAACGTCTGTCCGACTGTGAACAACGCTAACAGCTAAACCGTTCAGTTGATTTTCTCCAAAATTGATATTCTCCAATCAATCTGGCTGGTGTCGTGCTCCCTTGAATTTGAAACCGATATTTAAATTTTGGGGAATATTTTACACGAAGTCCCTGGGACATAATTTTCAAAAACATGGCGTCATCGATTTTGATTAAATTTTGTTGTTGGATAGTCTGAAGGACGTTTACGAGAATGGTGCAGATCTCATGTTGGTTGAAAACTCTGACTTTTCGAAAATTGCAAAGTTTCAATTTTTTTTTCGGCATCTTCCTACAACTGAAATATTAAAGATAGATATTTTTTCCCTTAATAAATCTGTTCCTTAAAGATAGATTTTGAAATAAGGTCATGAACAATATTTCGAAAATTTGACTATTTTTCGCGTAATCTTGCATGAAATATAGGCAGTTTTTAATTTTTTTAAACAACTTGTTTATCAAAAACGCTTCCATCGTTTTTGATGAAATTTTGTTGGTGGTTAGTCTGAAGGACGTGTCAAAGGACGCTTAAGAGAAACGTAAGAGGTTTTTTAAGGAGATGAAACGAGCATTAATTTGCAAAGAGGGATTGGAAACGAAATATATAACTACATAGATTACGCAATTTGCATTTTTCGCCCATTCCTCAATTTTTGAATTTGATAAGAATGAAGGAATTCGTAATACTGCCGGAATAAATATTTAGTTTACAATAGTATTACTCATTTTTGCATAAAACAACAGTTGGGTGTCTTAAAATGAGTTCTTTATGAAAATGTGGAAAACTGAAAGACTTTGGACCCAAGGCTATTTCTTACGATTGTTGTACGTTAGGAAAGAAAGCACTGTTTGAGGAAATCATGTGCAATAGTTGCATGACTGATTTAATTAATTTGTTAAATAATGTTTTGTGTACTATTATCTGTAAAATATTTGCGTTATTAGTCTGAAGAGGCAACGATAATTTTAGCGTCTGTTCAAATGCTCGTCTGGTAGTAACTAATAATTCACAGTATGTAATGATTAATTAAGGTATAAGTAGAACTAATTGTAGTAACGCTGCTCTGGCATGATTTACGGCTTTCTCAACTCGAGAGGAACTAATCATCTTAACCATCAGTTACTATCATCACCCAACACACGTTGAACTCAGGTAATCGTTCCGACTTGATAGTAACGAAGAACATTTCACTCGTCTCTCGTCTTTTCTGGAATATGCGTCAATTTCGACCACTGTCAGATGGACAGCGCCGCTCCACAGAACTGCTGGTGAAATTCTAGTCGTATTCTCGCCAATATACAGTCATACCAATGTTGCTGGTTGTGCTGAATCAATTTCTCTTGTAAATTTTTTTGCATTTACTTTTGACTTTGTTTACTCGTACAAAGTATGAAGGTTTCTGCATTACTGAGGAACGTCATCTCGGCAGACTCTTTTGTTCGTCTCCTAGATTTCGCAATGATAAATTATTTTTTAATAATTTTTACATGAATGCTGAAATATCCCTATTGAGTAATGTATTTTTTGTGACTGTATGTACGTGTCTCAGGAAGTAAACAATCGTAAATGTTCTACATAAAATGTTCAACATTGTTTTATTTCAAAAGATTACAAACTTTACCTTAGAATGTTTTAGTGTTAAATATAAAATAAAAACTCTTGGCGTTAAAAACAATATCTACGAAATCTGTAATTCAATAAATGGAAGTAAATTATTGAAAGTGGTTTATATTTAAGATTTTTATTTATCTCTCTCAATGGTCACAGTAATATATATAGACCATTCTCATACTTTTTGATTAAATGATACTTGTGATGTGTAAAACGGAGAATATAAGACAAATTCACATAATCTCAGGAGCAGGTTGGCTTCTGGGCAGGGAGACAATGCATTGACGGTATATTTACGAGTAATTAAAACATTAATGGAGACATATGCTGAGAGAGGTAAAGCTATCCTTGGGGTATTTGTGGACTTAACACAAGGCATACAATACAGTAATATAAGTTAATGGGCAGTCATGAAGAAAAATAGTATCTCTAAAACCTGTACTGGTCCTGTTAAATCATTACATTCTAGAAATTTCGTAAAATCAGTCGGAATCGCGAAAAGACTGCCTTGTGCGAGTCAAGTGTATTTCATTGTATATCAAATCTTCATAAGAGAAATCAAATACTTGTATGAAATAAACAAAATAAAAGAATATTGTTTTTGAAGTGATCTGCTAGATTGCAAAAATTAAAACAGTAAGTGAACCATCTAACTTAAAATCCAGAAGATTTTCACACAATAGACTTCCACAGTTCCTGTTACCTCCCCACTATGTTAACGTAAAATCTTTAAAAACATTCTATAGAATACAGTTTATCCGTAATTGGTGCACACATTTCTGCTACCCCTATTACTCGGTTTGAAAACCGTCGTAGTTCAGTAATATATATATATATATATATATATATATATATATATATATATATATATATATATATATTCAGCCGACACAATAACAATCCCATACTAGTTTTCATACGGAGACATTTGTTTTCAACTTGTATGTCTATACGAAGAAGATCCTTTGAGTTTAAATTCCATTAATTAGATTCAACTGAATGTTCCGTCCATTTATTTTGATTCAATGATGATTGCAGTTGTTTCATTTTCGATTGTCGGCCTTACGTCCTTTTTCTTTTTCAGAAGTATAGTTGCTTATCCTTTCTTGATATTGAAAATAAGTCTCTTTCGTCTTAATTCTGTTATGTGATCAGGAAAGTTAATGTAAATATGACTGATTTTTAGAATGTGGATAAACCTAAAACTAAGTAAAGGAAAATTATACTCCTCTGTAGGCAAAAACATCAACTTCACCAGATGAGAGCTTAGTAACTGATGGACAATAAACTGTTCTATATTTTTATAGAAGTAATACAGTATGATTATATGTTTTATTAACCATAACTTGTTTAATGCTTTGACATGCGCAATTGGCGGCACCCACGTTTTAGATCAGCACTTAATATTAAATAGGTTTGTACTAAAAACAAAAATTTAATTAAATCACTTATACAGTATAGTTCACAAAAATTCAAAATTTGAATATTTGTGAACTAAAATACAGATATTTACAACCTAATAAAATAGTATATTTAATGCAGTATTTGTCTTCGGTTGTAAATACATGTATTTTATAAATACAATAATGTTATAAATATAATAAATAAATAAATATTGTCTTAGGTTGTAAATGCAGTACAATTATCCTGTAAAATTTTGATTTGGCTCTTAGAATAATTCAGAAAAGCGTGATTCATAATTTAAGTTGCCTGAAATGAGACTACCAGGCAGAAGTTTTAATCTAAGAGCTCATTATCGGGAATGTTAATACTCAAATGGGAAGTTACATATTGGATGCGAAGAAAATGAATTTAATTTTTGAAATTATATCTTTCTTTTACTCTCAAGATCACGTCAATATTACTCTGTTTCATTTGGTCTCTAAAAATTTGAACTGTTCATGCATCTGCGTAGCTCAGGCACGAGTTAACTTAGCCTTCACGTGCGAGTGATAGTCGGATAAGTTCACATTTTGACCCACACCTCTCATCATCATCATTATCTTCAAGGTATAGGTCGATTGGTGAGTTCTCTTACCAAGATCATCTCTCCATATTATTCTAAGTCTAACTGCATCTCGAGTTCCTTCCGATACGTAGCGAAAAAGCTTCTTCCGTAGTCATTAATTGAATATGATGAAACCATTTCTCTCTTCGGTCTCGAATTCTCATATTTAAGTAAGACATTTTCAATTAATTTCTGATTATTTGGTTCTTATGTGGTCTAGAAGTGCGTATCCTCTAAGAGAGCTCAGAAATTTCATATCAGCAGCCTCAATCTTTTCTTCTATCCAAGCAATTCGTGCTTCAATTTTCGCCACCATATTCAAGCACGGAACCGGCATCACCTTGTACAATTTCATTTATAGGTCCTCTGTCAATTTTTTTGATTGCAATAAGAGATGCTCTATCCAAGGTAGTTAAATTCTTGTGTTATAGTATTGTTGATACGTTATTTGAAGCAACTATTTTTCCCTCATATGTTGCTTGCCCACAAAAACCAATACTTTAGATTTCTGGGTCAATAATCTTAACTAATAATTCAGCAACATTGTTTGGAATTAATAGATGCCTTTCTGAAATCCATCCTCCGAGTTTTGCAAAATAATCTAGTCGTCAGCAAATAAAAATGTTCTTATGCCTAAACTACTAACTTTAATACTTTCTTTTATGGGAATTTTGATGTGGTGTTGTTGATGTTATTATATGAAGAAATGAAAGAGGTTATCTCCATCAACTTAGTATGTTTATTGAGATAGCCCACTTTCGACGGCTTTGCCGTCATCATCAGTCTACAAATGTAAAGGAAACAAAATATAAACAAAATACCAAAAAGATATTTATCTTATTTTGTATTTTATTGGTCTTTTATTTATATTTTCTTTTCTTTACATTTGTAGACTGATGACGGCAAAGCCGTCGACAGCCGGCTACCTCAATAAATATACTAAGTTGACGGAGATGCCCTCTTTTATTTCTTCACATGCTTTCGTTTGATAAATATCTCAACTTTTCCTTTACGACATTGCCAGATATAAACTAAAAATAGTAGGAGACAGTGGACATCCTATTTTTATTTTTCTATTATCGATTGTTTTCTGCCAGTTCTTGTTCCTATATCAAAACATATTTGATTAGTACTATAAAAGCTTTTTATAAGTTTTAGCAGATGGTTTGGAACTCTTTCTCCCTCAAGAATTTCCCACAGGTTTTCCGTAGATGCTAAATCGAAAGCGTTTACGATTTCTACGAAGCGAATTTGGGTTGGGAAATTGTATTCCCTAAGCTTCTGTGTCAGTTGTTCCTTTACGAAGATGTATTCTCATATGAATGTATATTTTGCAGCAGATTAGTCAATTGTGATTTTTCTGACTATCTCGCTATTTAGGCATCGAGATTGAATGGTGATAGTGTAAATGCCATTTCTGATCCAAACAGTTGAAGACGAAAGTTTCTGACTACACATTTTGATCTCGGAAAACAATAAAGATATTCCTTTGGCAGACAATCCACCCCATTCCAAATTCTCAAAGATTCTTGTTGCAATAGTAGTATCATATCTTTCTAGATCAAAAGGTGAAGCTCACAAAAAAGAATTATTTATCACTATTTTCATTGGTAATTACGAATGAAATGACAGATAAAATCGAGCGCTACACCAGCTAACAAATAGAAAAGTGAAAGTAATATTTGAAAGCGATTCTTGATACACATGTCCTACTTATAATATAGAGAGGACATCATTAATAGCATTATTGTATAATATATGTAGTGTTTTAAAAAATAATGATCTAAAATAACATTGGACAACGACACATGTCGTTGTCCAATGTTAGAGGAAGATAGAGGAAAATAGAGGAAAACATTTTCCTCTATTTTCGGCCATCTCGATATTGTGTTTCTCCTGATGAACATGAAATGTAATGTCAGAGAAACGAGAGCACTCAGAAAATATTAAGTCAAATATTCTAACAGACCCTTACTCAAAAGACATAAAATACTTTTTTCAAATCAGTGACAAATATAGCGTTTCCAAACAATGTCCTTATTGATGAATCTCTTCTTTCATTACGAGGAAGATTGTTCATTCCAAGTGCCATACATTCTATTGAAAACCGATATTTTCTGCCTGACGTTTAGGGAGTCCAGATCATTCTGTTATGAAGAAGGTTATGAAAAAAAGAATGGCGTCTAACTTTTAACAATCAACATGAGCTTCAGCAGTGTGGAAGAACCGTATTATTATATTTATGACGAATGAAATATCAAAAACTATTTCGGTATTCGACTAAATTGGTTTACTTGTGCCGTCAATCCCTACACTCAAACTAGGACATCGAGAACAGAAATAAAGGGGCGTTCGTATCAATGGAAAAATATTACGCTGCGGATGAAAACGAGAGCACAGGGTGGAGTACGCGCTTCGATTTTGCTGAATGTGGAGTGCGCGTATTTTAAAGGGAAAAGTGCCATCCGCATTTACTTCGTAACCCCACGGCGTTCGCTCTGAAGCCGACGCGCGCCATTTCTAGGCAGAGTGACGGGGGCGGTAGCTGAATCAATTGATGTCATTGCAGCGCCTCTAACCGGGAGGTCCTAGGTTCGAGTCCTGACGGCGGTAGGATTTTCGACACAGCTAGGTCGAATTCAGTCGCTCTCTGGATGAGAATTCTAGCGGCCGGCTGTTCTGATCGGTAGTTTTCCGTGCTTTCTCCGATCAACACCAGGCGAATGCCGGAGCAGTACCCTAACGAACGGGCCACGGACCGCGCGCGATCGTCCTTCCTTGTCCTATCCTCTCCCCTTACACACACTTATACTAACATGCACTACAATACCACATAATCCGGGAGACCGATCAGGAGCTTAGAGTTTGTCCCGGCTGGGGCGGTGCCCCGCTGATGGGAAAGTTCTGGTCAGAGGGAAACAGCTCTAGTCGACCGTAAGTCGGCACCGGATCTCGCCATCCAGCGGGGGAAGATCACCGTCATCTCCCGAGGAAAAAACATGCTTTACACTTACGGGAATAATGACCTAAGCTGTTGACGTGCCTGGAAGCACTAACCAACCAATCTAGTCAGACTGTGCAATGTAACGAAACATTGGTGGAATATAGCAATGTCCAGAGAAGTATCATGGGGTGAACTGTAATGTACATTTTGAAGTTACTATGAAGAAATACCAAACTTCCTTCTTGCACGACTGTGTTTATCACTAAATACGATTATTTGCTTAAATTTGATCGTATCACTAACATTCCCGAAAATAATTTTTTCAGTTGGCCCAGTTTCCTTATTCTGCACCATAATTAATAATTATAATTATATATTAATTAATTATATATAATTATTAATTATAACAAAAACAATATTAAAAATTGACATTGAATGCTAATACACATTAATTATTCTTACGCGAGGAAACAGAAGCGTTATGTTTAATTCAAAATTAATGATTGAAGCATGTTTAATTTACATCCATGTATTATTTAAGAAATTTCATTAAGAAAAAATATTAATAGTACTATATAATATTAATTAATTTTAATAAATATTTTAAAACATTAATACTAATTAAATTTTAAATGTTTGCATTAAATTTGTGTAAATTAATTTATTATTTTGTTTGTTAGTTTATAAATTTATTTAAATTAAATGTTAATTTTAATTAAAAAGTAAAAATGTTAATATTAATAAACTCTTTTTTATTAATTAATAATGTTAGTATATATTTCTTATTATTAAGGAAGAAACACTCTTCTCGAAGTGGGCTCCTCCAGATGCATTTTACAATGTAAGCTACCCGCGTAGAAGGGAACCCTTGCCCACATGCAATGTTAATAGCTAATAATAATAGTAATAGTAATAATAATAATAATAATAATAATAATAATAATAATAATAACATAATAATTTACTTTTATTACAAATTTTCTCAATATATGCAGTTAGTGTCAAAATATATTAAACCCTTAATATAAACTAGGAAAATAACATTTTATTTTAGCCCTATTTATTAATGTATAATTGTGTAATGATTTAATTGTGAAATGAAGTAAAAGGAAATCATTTTGTAACAATAACAAAACTGGGCCTGAAAGCGTGAGCGTTCGTGATTATCTCAAGGTGTCAACACTTCCTCAGTTCGCCGAAGGAGGGGTCGGGGAAGGAAGAACGCATACGGCACGGCGCATACGTTGACAGCCTCTCCATGTGCGAAATACAAAGACAGGCTTAGGTCATCTCTCAGGTCAGATGGGAGATAGCTCGATAAAGGACACTAAGAAAAGGTTCTCTTCAATGGAATCAATTATTATTATTTCATATTTCAACTTTCCCGAAGTTTAAATTAAGGGAGGTTTTCAATACATACAACGTATGCAAAACGTAAACGCCCGAACACAAAACATTTACAATAATAAGAATAGAATTTAATATTTGATTAATAAACATTTTGTGAGATATTATTAACTAAAGTAACCTATTTTTTCAACATGTATAGATGGTAAGCTATATTTCTTCATTGAAAATACCGGTATAATACCGGTATAACCTTTATGGACGTCCATACCGGTATAGACGTCCTATAGAGGTATTTTACCGGTATAAAAGAATAAAGATATTTGAAAAAGGTATGCAAAAATACCGGTATTATACCGGTATTTTTTACCGGTATTCAATACCTTTTCGGTCCCTGGTGCCAGCACATCTGAAAATGTACGTACTTCGATGTCTTAATACGCTAATAACACCCTGGATGTACTTAAATGTTGTAAAAAGCGCTTTTCATTCAAATACCGGAAAATCCGGCGGTGCTGCTGTGGAAAGAATAGTGGCAGGTTGGTCCTGAATGTTGCTCTACCTACAGGAACCGGTTTGGCAGTCGTCTCTGTATGGGAGATGTTGCTGTCCACTACTGGCCATTCGGATACTCTGGCAACTGGCGCCAACATTTCACATTTCCTAAATACCAACAGAAACAAAGAAACCCTTTCTGCGTGCGATCTATGTCGAACACTGGAGAGTTAAATTGTCTATACGGAATGTGTGGTGTGAAATGTCATTCAGGAACTGTTTTGAAAGATCGGAGATTTTCGCGTTTGGTTCCGGTCACATACCTATCGTCTGAGATGACGTGGTAAATATTTAATGTAAATTTATAATTCAGTATACCTCCACAACGCATTATGTGGCCATTATTTCCGATATCAAATACAATTAAGTTGAATTGGCTCCGAAGAAGCATCGCGTGAGCTTATTTCCATTCAAATGCTGGTTCTGGGCTTGCCTGGTCCTCATCATATTGTTGCCTTAGGCCTAACTGCTCCTAGTATGACCCTCCGCAGTACTGGCCGTCCTCTAGCGTATTGATCTGTTATCAAATGGCAGAACATAAAATGATTCGTGACAATTTCCAATATTTTGTTTTCTCACTTATTGATTAATAAATTTATAAATTCTGTCTTATTGACAGCCATTACCTATGGTAGATGCTTACGCAATAGACCGTGTTTTAAGGGGGAAAAACAACTATATTTATCTATTTATTAAATATGAATGTGTAACAGGAACAAACATCTGATCAGCTTCAAAACACTGCATACGTCGTAAATACAATGAAATATTTTTGAAAGTACTATTACTCATATAGCGTAGTTTGTAATTTACATTTTCAAACTGATTAAAATGAAGAAACTACACTACAGTTACAGATCTCAGAAATGCCAATTTCCTCCTTGAATTTCAAATGCACTCATCGGCTGAAAGGAAGAATGTTTATAACGAATTCCAAAAATCCCAGAAGAATAGATAAGAAAGTGACCCACATAGGTGTGCGTTCTCGCGACAACACAATGCAGAAATAGTGAGCGAGACACTCTACCATTGCAGGTGGAAATGGATGGTTTCTACAAAGATACATTGCAAGCTCGACAAAAAAAATTAAGGTCATTGATCCTAATAGAATAATATTAACGGCAATAAATCTAATTAGAATAGGTTACGTAAAATATATTTCGAATGTTACCCAAGAGTAGACATTATGTTAATTGGCCGTCATATCTTAGAATTTCTACCATTGAATGTACATAAAATTGTCGAATTTTTACGTTAATTAGACAAACACAGTGAGTGCTATACTAATAGAATAGTTTTAATAAATTAATTAAAATTAATGGAATTTAAACATTATTGTATGACATACTTGCATGTAGATTAAAATTTTGTGACGTGTCCTTCAAGAGGCAAAAGTATAATATGTTCCACCGCTTCCTTATTACGCTGGTCAACAAGGTTTTGGTTCTCACAAACAGAGCCTCGAGACATTTTTAATACTGAATACAGAACTGTAATCACCTTTGGATAATAACGTAGGCTTCGGCAGAAATATTTGAAATTCATTGTTGAGTGTAAGAAACTTTGCAAAACAAGACTAGTTCTTTCGTCCGTTCATAAATAGTGTTTCCTTCTAGAAATATTTATTTATTTATTTTACGTCAAAAAACACTTCAAACTATTTATGACGTGCTATGGGGAAAAGTGAATTGTGTGCACATTTTCAAAATTCTGTGATCCCTACACTGTCATATACTACTTAAATTTTTAAAAAAACACCCTCCCATGTAGTAAAATCTATTTTCAAGGATAAATAAGCAATAAATTTTGGCTCTTATCCATGTTGTCCTTCGGAATAATACTTCCTGCCGCGACAACATGGAAACGATAATTTGAATAATTGTATTTCCCACTGAATTCTAGAAGACGTGCACACAAAATGAAGTTACATTTATGTCCAGAAGCAAAACAAGGGGCCATCTCAGCATTTGCTCAATGGATCACGGAAACTGGACGAAAAACCTGATCGAGATGGGGGTCATTGACCCGGAGGCTGTAGTACAATAGTTGTTACAGGTTGTTTATACACATTTATACAGTCCAAATGGTAAATAATGAATTATGTATCATTGTGAAAATTAATGTTACTTTTCTTGTGATGCTCAGTATAGTCTCTAATTGTATAGAAACAGTTATGCAGCAGAAACGATTTCACTTTGGATTTAAATTTTTCTATTGAATTTAATCGTTTAATGTCGTCTGGCAAAGTGTAAAATAATGTACATGTATTGTATGTGAATTTTTTGTATTGAGCTGTTGATACTGTCACCTGATGAATATGATTTCTACGTCGAGTTAATAAATAAGTTATCATTTAACACGTCTTACCACTGGAAAACAACTCTGCAACCTCTTTATTGGAAAGTACTATTCTTTTCTTCTTGGAATGTGAATTGCGTATGTGTGCTTTTCAGCACGTGTCTTTTAGTTGTGTTCATTGTGCACATTTCACTCGAGATTATTGAAGTTGCATGAATTCCTTGAGTAGAGAGGTCTATAAAAATGTCACGTAAATGTTCGAATGTAGCAGATAATTTCTGTTACATATATGGAAAGTTCCCTGCAAAGCATCAGAGAAGATGCATTACATCTCTTACAAAAACAGCATATTTCTCCTGTATTTCGGATGTAGTGTTTTCAACCAGGGCAAGAAATGGGCACTAAATATTTGCATCTGATATCTTGTGAAAATTAAAGGCTCTCGATCATGTATGCTTTTTGTTGTACCAATGATTTGGAGGGATCAACAGGATCACTTAAATGATTTTTGTGCTACCAAAACAGCGGGGTTTCTCTGCAAAGAGCAAGAAAGCAATTGTGTATCTCAATTTATCTGCGACCAGTGCACATGGTTCACATTTTCTTATCCTGTTGGCTCAAAGTCATATGCTTTGGAGCATAAAGAAGGAGAAGAAATATATTTAGAAGATGATTATTTCCATGTTTCTAACATCAACGAACACCATATGGAATCTCAAGAGGAAATAAATGACTTGGATAGAGATCTAAGCCTATCAAAAACGCAAGCTATGCTCCTTGGATTACGATTACTGTAATGGAAGTTACTGACCAAGGATAAAATAGTTAACATATTTTGATATCGTGAAGACAAGTACATCCAGTATGTTTCAACCAAAGAAAGTCTCATAACGTAAATGGCTTAATGCAAACTCTGGGATTAATGCACCATGCGAACGAATTGTTCTTTATAGATGCGTCAAAAGTATGTTTGAAAGCTGCTGTACTACTTAATGGTCAAAGACTCCCTTCAATTCCAATTACTCATTCTGTGCACTTGAAAGAGTTATGAAACCACAGAATACCTATTAAATAGTATCAATTACAAACCTTTCATGTGGAAGGTATGTAGAGACCTAAAAGTAATCATTCTTTTGGGAATGCAGCTGGGTTATGCAAAATACTACTGCTTTTGTGTGAATGGAACAGTCAAGGTAGATTCAAACTTATACCCTCCGTGATTGCCCTGTAAGACGTCTGGAAGCGAGTCACAAAAATGTGTGGCTTAAATCTTGCAATATTTACCATTCACCTTTGCACAAAAAAATTGAACTAATGAAGAACTTTGGCAATGGCGTGAACATAAATTGCGGAACGTTCCAATACCTAAAATATAAGTTTCCAAATCTTAGTGAGGCAAAAATAAATAATTTTTTGTGGGTCCTGAGATACGGCTATAAGAGATACTGAATTAGATGCGCTCTTATAAGGAAAAGAAAAATATGGATAAAAACGCTTTAAAGGTGTCACAAATCATTTATTAGGGAACACGAAATTCGAAGACTTTATAAACTTTGTGGAAAACTGTCATTAGTCTACCATGAGATGCCTTGTAATGTGTCTTTAAACCTGCATTTCGTGCACTCTCAATTGATTTTTTTTTCGGATAATTTGGGAGAGGTCAGGGACGAAGATGTAGAGCGGTTCCATCAAAACATTTTAGCTACTGAAAAATGTTATCAGGGAAGGTCAAACGTTATAACCGAGGCATGTTAACTGATAACTGTTGGTTAGCAGTGTGAGGAACATCATCCTCATCATCTAAAAGGAAGAGGACCAAAAGATCCTTGCAGTTAGGTAAGTATTGTGAATTATGTTTTTTAATGTTACCAAGAATCACCAAAATGTATAAATCATACAGTTGTCAATTTGCCCAAACCTATATCTGATATAAAATATATGAAGACGAATGAAGGTTCAGCATTACATTCTCTGAAGAATCATCTACCTTCATTCACGAACCAAAAAAAAAAAAAAAAAGATGAAATGTGTTGTCCAGTGATATCACACAAATTTACAACAGATTTACATAAATAGTAAGTCGTTAATTTAAATGTGTAATAATAATATTTATAATTAGGGTCATAAATATGGTAAAATGTAACCGCTATTTTCCCCGCATTCTGAACTATTACAAAACAAATTATTAACTCACTGATTAAAATATCATTTCAGAACATCAAAGCGAAATAGGTTGATTTGAGTGAGATTTTAATAACCCTGATCTATTGAATATTTATTATGTGGTTTCTAGGGGTTCTATTGTGGCATAATGTTTCTAGGCTGTTATTAACAATTTGAGGGTTAGATTCTTTAATTTCAATTTGACTTCTTATGTGTAACTTAATCTCTCGAGACATTGTGTCCATTTAAAAAACATGAAGTTAAAATAAACTACGCAGCAATTATCATGATACTTCACAAATTTTTATTAAATATCATGGATTCTTGATTGCCCCAACTGAAATGTGAATTGAATTGAATGTGCCTTATTTTACGTGGCGAGACTCAGGCCATGAGGCCTGCTCTTCCGCCTGATCACGTAAATTCCGAAATGTATATTCGTACTGGAAATAGCATTGTGTTATAAATTAGTCAGTTTGCTTTCTACGGACATTTCTGAACGACGGTACATGTTTCCAGTAGTCTTGTTTGTAGTTGCGAGCTACCCTTTATGGGCATCTTGCACGTGAGACTCCCAAGAGTTTCCTAATATGTTTTTCTAAATATTTATCGTTTTCATTTAGGAGACGTGGTTAATTGTTTACTTTAAACTGTTAGCCTGAAGAACCAAAAATGCCACTATCGAGTGTGTGGAAAATGGGCTTCTGGAGCTACAAAAATTGGCTCTGCTGAAACGATGTACAGCTGTGTGGAAAGCAGTGACGCGCTGAGAGCGAGAATTTATACTTGTGTTTTTCTATCGAGGCAGCTGAGAGTATTATCTTCAAAATGGAATATGGCACGACGTTTCGCATCTTTCTCTGTCGTATCGCTAGAGTCGCTTGATCTGCAGTACTGCTTGATACGGTCGTGAACATGCGATATATTGCGCCAGGACACAGAAAGACGCAAAAAGTCGTGCCATATTCTATCTTGAAGATAATACCCTCAGCTACCATGTTAGAAAAAGCCAACTATAGTCCCAGAATAAGATATGAGTGGATTAACGCAAGAAAATATTTTCATTTTCAGTCAAAATAGAAACTTTTATTCTATTTTTCTTTTTAATCTATTTATCTTTTACGGTGTTCCTGGGATCTAAGGAAACTACTGATACCTGTCGTATGACAAAAAGCTGCTTAGTTTTCCGTCAATTTATCCGTATACTTTCAAATATTAATGCAGATCGGACTACACACATTCCTTTCGTGACTAAAATAATTCAAGGCGATTCATTTTCAGGTAATTATATTTTTCATTTTTTCAAACTTGTTCTTTACTTGTTTTTCAATTATATTCAAGTACAACTTGTTAATTACGGGAAATCTTCCCTGGATGGTTATCAGACGCAAATATGTTATTATAAGCAAACGTAGCGATAACCGAACTGTCACAAACCTAAATATCAAGTTCAGCATTCGGTGAAGCACATAATGTTGCAGCAATTATGTGCTGCATATATAATATATTGCAGCACTTGTGTACTGTGTGCCCTTATTACTCACTTCAAATATTTGTACTCGCTTACCTTAGAATTCCTGAACTTTCGACACAATGCACAGTTCTAATGTCTTAGCAAATTAAGTTGTATTAAGAAAATTCCATTTCCTTATTACAACTTTTAGACTTATTACACTTTTATCACGTGTTTGGTTGCTGCGAAGTGCCGTTTATTTTTATTGTATCTCCAACTTTTAAAAATTATCAAAATTTGAATTTTCAATGCCTTGTGATCTGTTGAGTGAAAGGAATCGATAAGTTTCTTAATCATGTATTTCTTGTCTGATTTTTTAATTGATGGCGAAGAATCGTTAGAGTGAAAAAATTATCTGTGGTAGCACTTTGTACTCCTGAAATTTCTCATGGGAATACCGTTTTTGTTGCAATTTTCTTTTCTGCAGGGGGGTACCTCCTAATGCAATTAAACTATTGTTTATCTTCTCTACATTCATTTCGCAGAAACTATCTGAAGAGCTTAAATTGTCATTTTCCTGATTTCCTCTGTTTTCACTCTATTCACGGAACTTTCCGTTACTTTCATTAATACCTCGGGAGCCACTGATCTCAACGTTCTCTTCACTAACAAGAAGCATTTTTGGAAGTCAACTCCCTTTTATCCTATATGAATCACAAATTCGCCAATCTAATGAGCCCTCTAAATCAAGTTTCACTAGCGAATCGTGGTTTACGCGACTTCGAGATTTTCTTTTCTTAAAATCGTGATCAAAAATATTAGATTGATTGAAACATGTCGTATCTCATACGGTGATCGCCGCTCATATTTGCACAGTGTACGCACGATTCACAGAACGAACTCTAACACCCTTCTCTTTGTAAGATGCGTATTGCGACTGATACTCAGAAAATTTTACTAAAGTCCCTTGACATGTGGTCTGTTGTATTTCACGAGGAAGGTCAGGAGGGCACCCCATTCCTAGGACGCAAAGGGACACAGCAATAAAATTCGTTTCGCTGCTAGGACGAAAATTAGTAGTAAAATTCGTTTCCCTGTCACCCAGCTCTTTTGGGAACAGAGTGAGCATATATTGAGTTAATAATATTTCTTGAAACCCTAATCAGGCAGAGGTCATTCTTTTCGGTACTTGTATCAAAGACTGATAAAACACAATTTGTTAGTGCAGAGGCAAGAAGCGCGCGCCCGCATACTTACAATATCATTTTTTAATTTGTTCGTGTTCAGTGCTCCCTTTTTTCTTGTGAAATAAAAATAAATATGAAACGCGTATTTTTTTTTCAATTTTTTATCTGAGCGAGTTCATACCGAAATTTTCATTTTTTTAAAAAATTGTTCATAATTTTTTACAACTATTAATGAAACATTTACTTTTTGAGAAAGTAAAAGTACGCATTTCAAAGTATTAACTGAAACAAACCAGGAATTTTTATGTTTAGTAAATTCGGAGCATCAATCAATCATATTTTGCGGAGTACGCGTATATTCCAAAATTCAATACAGGCATAACTATAAAAATAATCAATTTCGAGGTAAATAAATAAATATGTGTCTTATTTTTGATGTCCAGATTTAATAAAAAATATCATACATTTTAAAAATTATCCGTGTCAGTTCTTGTGCAATTTAACGTGCAATGGCTCGCATTTGAATTCCTTCCGCCCTCACCCATCCATTCTGGGGGCAAAGTAAACATCTGAAGTACTATTAACTCTTGAAACCATAGTCACGCAGACGGTCATTTTTTGTATTGTTCTTCAGCACTTGGATCAAAGACTGCCCGAACTCAATTCACTAGTGCATGGGTACACAGGGCGCGCCTTCTCACTTAAAATTTAGTTTTTAGAACTGTATATGTGGAGTTCACACTTTTTCTAGGTGTATTTTATGGAAAATTGAACGCCTATTGAAAATACGCCTATATTTTCTTTAAATTTTTATCTCATCGAGTTTATACAGAAATTTTCATTTTTTTGACAAAAATACATTTTTTAAATGAAATATTTATTTGTTGAAAAATGTATTTACAGGAGAATGAAATATACGTTTCGAAGTATTAAATGAAACAAATCATGAATTTGTATATTAAGTACTTTCGGAGCAACAATTGATCATATTTTGTGAAGTTCGCGTAAATTCCAAAATTTAATATATTCATAACTACACAAATAATCAATTTGCAGGCAAATAAAAAAACACGTGTCTATTTTTGTGATGTCCAGATTTAAGAAAAGAATTATCGTACATTTTAAAAAAAGTCGTGTCAACTCTTGTGCGATTTGACGTGCAATGGCTCAATACTGTGATTTGTACTCGGGAAAAAGTCTGAGAGTTTCTTGTGATGAAATATCCCAAGAGTGTGCTTAATGAAAAACGAATCTTCTGGCTGTTTTACCTAATAATAACCATCATATATTAAGATAATTCATTTAGGGCTCTGTTTCTTTACGGCTTACCTGACTATTTTTATGGTCATCTTTCAGAACAATACTGTTTTACCATAGCTAACCCCTCATATTCCTTAGATATTTAAAAAGTGTTTCTAGGATATGAGCAAATTGTATTACAGAATGTGGTAGACGGTCTCCCTAGCTCTAATTTGTGCATCTTCCTGCAGTCCTAATTTGTGAATCTTCTCATACTACTAAAACTAGTGGTGCTACATCAGCATATATTTTCTCTTGGTAACGGTAACCTGACGTCATTATTTTTTGAAAATTCAAGAGTTTTAATAATAAATTTGATAATTGAATTCATTGTATGGTCTCTACTCTTACAAAACGTTTAAAGAATAAACGTTTGCTCAGGCTGAGGTTTGAAGTCGAGTGCTTATGTTCCCAATGCGATAATCTTTCCCTTACTCGGTGGCGGTTAAGTGTTAAGAGTTGCTACCATTAATTCTTAATGTCGCGATAATTCTAAATAATGAGATACACAATTATTACGATATCACTAAATGTTACAAAAAAACTACTAATATTTCGAAAACATTAACTTGAAATTATTTCAGTGTCTAATCTGTTTTATGAATCTAAGAGAGGAACAGATTACATTAGAGTAGCACTGAGATGGAACGAGGGAGAAAAATCTATTTTTCATAATTTAGTTGTAGATGGGTTAGAAAACAATTTTAAAATTTTGCAATGTTCGCAGGTTTTACTGAAAATTGCACCTGCGCCGTTTTTACAGGCGTTCTCTTCTGAAGCAAAAAAAAAACAACAACATAAAATATCTCTCAAAATTATTTTTGTGTTACTCAGTTCCGTTTCAATTCGGGCATCGCGCGGAAAGACCCACTTTTTTTTAAGGAAACACTTATTCGGTATCAGAAACACTCAAAACATATTTTGCGATAAATCTTGAAACCGAATTTTTGCATTATTATGTTGTATTTATAAAACTATATATTTTTCCTTCCCTGCGAACTTTAAACTTGGTAGATAATATCTCATACGTATGAAAACCAAATCTGAAGAGATCAATAAGTGAAGTTTTCACGAAGTCATAGCTGCACATATATGAACAGTCGATAATTAAAACTAGACCATACCAACGAATGATTTACTTCGCGTTCATGTGCGGAAATGAGAATCCTTATAAAAGTTAAAGGTTGAACAACTCGAGGATAGACACAAATTAAAAAAAAAAAAATCATGAAAAAAAGTTAAGAAACGACAACTTGAGAAATTATTTTGACATTCCAGATTTTCCGAAACAAATACAAAAAATAAACCATTTGAAAAAGAGTAGTCATGCATTTTGATAATATACACGAAAAAATTATTCTCAAAGATAGGATTTGAAGACATCAATATAAGAAAGTGACAGAAATAATTTTAATGCGAAGAAAAAGCATAGTAATAGTTTTGCTATTGGAAGATATTTTCTTCAAGTCATACTTATTTATTATTAAACTTATATATTTCTTCAAAACCCTATTTATTTATTTAGAGGAGTACTAACAGAATTCAAATTAACTGCCAGAAATGAGTTTGGAATTTGTTTCTTCAGAAAGTGGATTTAACAGAAAGAGGTTTCAGAATATTTGATGTCTTGACATCAAATGTTAGGCCAGAATGGATGTGAGGGTGAGAAGAGGATTAAAGAGATTTGCTGGTTTTAATAACAAAAAATGTGTGTCATCTTTCACTGTTCAAGGTGTATTCCACTTAAATGTTAAAAGGTAGGCTAAAATCTTAAAATACGATCGGGATATTTTGAACTCAAAAAATAAAACAAAAGTAGGACACAAATACTGGATGAAATGCAGTGAAAAAAGCGGGACTACATGAACTAGAAACCTCGTGGAGGAATTTTATTTAAAAGATAATGATAGAGAAGTGATCGATTCGGCATTCGTGGCTAGTCTCTTCTACCAATATGTTTCGCGAATTGCGCTTGATCTCACTGTGGGTCTCAAGCTCCAAAAATCAACATCAGACGTTTCCATAAAATTTTTGACATTGTTTGAAAGTTTGTTTTCGAAACATCTTCTTATGAAATTCTCAAAGTAATCGGTAAACTAAAAAAATAATTATTCGACCCGAATAATTTAATGAATTTACAATTGTCTGTTAAACATGTGAGCTCCTATCATTATATACCTGTTAACTCACATATTTAATGCATCCTTTTATACCGGAACATTTCCAGATATTTTCAAAACTGATAAGGTTAAACCAAACTTCATCAAAGGTAACAAAAATCATATCCAAAATAATCGTCCAATTTCCCTTTTGTCAGGTTTCGAAAAAATAATAGAGTTTTTTTTCTGTACGAATGGAAACCATTCTCAGAAAATACGAAGCGCTTTCAAATTGCCTGCATGGATTTAGAAAATCAAAATCGACTGAAACAGTCATATATTTTTTCTTAAAGGTGTTGCTTCGTCTATGCATCAAACTGTACCACCTAATGGAATATATTTAGATCCGTGAACAGTTTTTGACGTCTTTGATAATCACATTTTATTTTGAAAATTACCTTCGAATGTCATTTTTTGGTATTCCTGTAGATTAGTTACATTAGTACATTAAACAAAGATCTCAATAGAAATACAGTACTGGAATGATGAGACATCATTTACTCGCCATTCCAATTCATTTCCAATTGCACATGGTGTTCCGTAGGGTTAGAGTTTAGGCCATGCTATATTCCTACTCTACGTAAAAGATATCACCTCGTCGATTCGAAATGGAAAAGGAAGTTCTCTTCAAAGATGACACAAATACCAGATGCAATACCAGTGCAATACCGATACTTATACAAGAATGTCAAATGGGTTCCATAATAACAAATTAATAGCAAACGAAGGGAAGTCGGCTTCAATGAAGTTTATCATTTCAAATAAACAATACCATTGAAAATGAACGATTATTCATTCACTTATGTTAAGGTAACAAAAGTTTTGAGTCTTTCGATGTATGTTCTACGTTATTTTACAAGACATTTCCCGATAATATTTAACAGTTAAAAGCGAAACACAAGTTTAAGAGCCAAGTAAAATATTTCCTGGTGCGTAACTGTTCCTGTACAATTAGGGACTATACCAAGCATTAAAAAGGAAAGTAATATTGATTTTATCAATGATGTGTAATGTATTAGTTACCATTCGTATAGTATAATTCAGAGACACTAAATATGCCTGTAACGAGTACAGTACCTCAGCTGCTGGATCAATGACTTCCATCTCCATCAGGTTTTTCGTTCCGTTTCACTGATCCATTAAACGAATTCCGAGATGTCACCTTGTTTTACTTCTAAATATAAATATAATTTCACTATCTGCGCACGTTTTCTAGAGCTTAGAGGATAATATAATTATTCAAATTAACATTCATGTTCTCGCGCAGTAATTCAGTTCCTTGACGAAGGAAGGATGGGGGTTAATAGCCAAAAATATAGCTAATTTACCTGTGCAAATAGTTCTTATTAAACGGCAGCTAATATTTACTAATCAATTCTTAGCAAAATGCCCTTTTACACTTGTATTCATAATGCTTCTCATATTTTGGTAAGAGGATAGAGATCCCAGGACTCAAGAAAACGTGCAAAGAATACATTTCTCCCCATAGTAAGCCTTACGTCACACAGTTTTTAACTCTTTTGACGTTAAATAAATAAATATTCAATTGTAAGTCACTTTATTGAATTTTTAGTAAATTCATGTGACGGACATGTACATTGAGATACTATAAATTACATTCATGTAAATCACAACCTCTAATTTATTTTAAAAACATTTTTGTTATAATATTATTTGCACTGTACTGATTGTTACCTGAATAAAGTTCCTAAGTGTTTTTTAGCTTCTTGTCAATCACAATATTTCGAGGTGTAATGGGCCTCATCTTCAGGCTTGATGTTTATCTCTAAGATTCCACATGTACTCAGTACTGTGAGATTAGAAAATTCCGATTGATCATTCAGTTTCGGAATTAATGAAGTAGTTCCTACTTTGTTTCATTCGAGATATCACCGAAATTGAATTTCAAAATAAACTAGTGGTGTCTCAGATAGGCATAGACTTTCTCGCGTTAGTTTTCTAACCTCTTTAGTGAAGGCTAGCTTTTCGGTATTGCTCCACCTTCGTTCCAACTTCCACTTATCGGCGCCCAAACGACAATTTTCCATATTTTCTCCATTTTTAGGTCCCTAATATTAGAATTGAGACATGAAGTGCAGAATACTTTAGAAGGTTAGAACCTGGTTCGGTTAAAACTTGGAGCCGTTCTCAAGAAAATGTTTGAGCAATTTTGAAAATGCGCAATTTTTATACTCATTTCTATGAAAAACTTTTGAGATGTAGAAGTTCTTGAAAAATTGTATATGAAAGAACTGTCTTGAAGAATAGATTTTATTAAGAAAAAATCTATAACTTCAGTATTGTAGTTGTAGGAAGGCGTTGAAAAAATGTAAATTTGAAAATTTTGAAAATTCAGGTAATTCAACAGGAATATACGTCATTTTTACATTCGTTGTTGCATAAAGTTACATAATAACTTACAGAAAAACTTGGAGCTATACTTGAGAAACTTTTTAAAACTTTGGAATTTTAAGCAACCTTAACAATCGAGCGATACGACCTCCAGCAACGCGTGTGGTTGGCTAGCGCCATGCGCCATGCTTTTGTATTGTCCTGCTGCTGTGCAAGCGGAGATATCTTTTCTCTTGTTTAAAAATATTAAAAACGTGTTAATAGTTTATGTATGACCGATGTTCATTTTCGTTAATTATTTAACTCAGCCAACAGGGTTTATTTAAAGTACCTCATAATCAAAATATTCGTTTTAAATTGAAAGAACCGCGTTATCAGTCAGATCGATGGCGATATACCGATTTTGTGGAAAATCCTGTGTACAATTTAGCCACCAGTGTTGTTCACAGACAGACAGGCGGACGGAGGAAGGGACGCACACACGTTTTGCCGTAAATCAATTTTTCGGTATCCAGGACTCACAAAACGTGGATTTGGACTGTACGTGTTAGAGGGAGTAATTTACAATATGAACACGAATTATCCACTTTTTCGGTATTAGGATCTGCAATACTAATTTTTCTGCGAGAAAATCTTCATTTTTGCAGCAGCATTTCATATCTTTCTCTATTCTAGAATGTAGAACGCGAGAAATTAGAAGGATAAGAAAAGAAATGACCATATCCATTGTGCTCTAATAAACTGAGTCAGAAGGGCAAATGTAAAACCGTAGCTTCCTGCGAGTGGGCCCGCCAAGATGCGTAGTGATTGGTAACGAAATAGGTTCCGTTGTTGAATTTTCAAATATAATTCGTAAACGAAGAAACATGTAAGTTTCGGAGAACTCGGGGATTGCACAACCTCCGTTTGCGCTGTGGCTTCTTCAATCTATTCATTGAAAAACACATAGACTGAAAAAAATTCCAAAAAGACTTCAAGATAAACGGTCATCGAACCCATTGCATCATGTTTACAAATTAGTAACAAGTTTGGCAGACTCACTAATTAAATTACATCTAATGTTTAGGAGAGGTGGAAACAGAAAGTAGTTTAGGGATAGGGGTATTTTCAGTTAGGACACTTCATTAACATCTTTGCATTTTTTGCTGAATTTTTAACTTGAAAAATGTACGAGCACATTCATAATGGGATTGATTGATTACTGTTTCCTGGCGCGTGAACTACTAAGGTCATTAGTCCCATACGTGAGCATGTGATTTCCTCGGGTGTAGGCGAAGTTCATCCCCCGCTGGATGGAGAAGATCCGGCGCTGACATACCCGTCAGTTTGTGGGTTTTCCACAACTAGGTATCTTCTACCAGCGAGGAACTGTCCCTGCCAGGACAAGCTACAAGGTCTCCCGACGTATGTGTGGTAGTGTAGTACATGTTAGTGTAAGTGTGGGTGTGTAAGGGGTGAGGATAGGACAAGGAAAAGGAAGGAAACATAGCGTGCGGTCTGTGGCCCATTTGTTAGGGTACTGCTCCGGCATTCGCCTGGTGTTGATCGAAGAAGCCACGGAAAACTACCGATCAGAGCTGTCGACCGTCAGAATTCTCCTCCAGTCCGGGGCTCAAACCGACCTAGCTATGTAGTGCCGAAAATCCTGCCACCGCGGAACCTCAATTCGTAGAACCTCCCGATCATAGGCACTGTAGTGACATCAGTTGATGCCCTGAGCCACCTAATCCAATATATTCATAATTTGGGTGTTATGTTTTGCTTGCATGCTAATTATTTTGAATAAATTAAGTAAAATTACAAAACATTGTTGGCTAGGAGGAGCATGTCTCTCGAGCTGCCCCCTAGGTCCGCCACTGTGTATAGTAACAAAACAAAGTTGGACGTAGCAGTTTATTTCAATGCAGTTTTCCATTTTAAATAAAAAATAATGCTAAACTCCTTTAAAAATGAACGATGTGCTATTGACTGATGTTAAGGCAAAAAATTGGATCTCTCAAGTAAGTCAAACATCAAACAAAATGTCCATTTAAATTACTTTACCACAAAATTAGGTTAATTATTTTAGGCGTTCAGAATTCTTTCCAACTCAGTCAGCCTTCATACTGCTCGTTGTGTATATTTTGCGAATGTTCATTCCCGCCTAAGATGTGATATAATATTCTGGGAAAAAACAAACTATAGTTTCCAGGCTTTCACATTACCCACAATACTCCTGTTAACCTTTCTTTGTTAAACTGGAATTCTACCATGGCCTTGCCTCTTGATGTGGTTAGTGGTTTTTGTCAAAAATTGCTTACTCAAGGGTGGGAACATATTTTCAGCGAAAACAGACGTATGAAACTACAACCGTCAATGTAGTAATCATATTCATCAATTGTCCTGATCAACAGCCCATTAAAAAAGAATTCGCGTACAATATAATATATGTACATTATTTCACAACACATTGCCAGATGATATTAAAAAGTAAAAAGCTATACACAACTTTAAGAGCCAAGTAAAATCTTCCCTGGTACGTAACTGTTCCTTTACTATTAGAGACTATACCGAGCATCAAAAAGGAAAGTAATATTGATTTTAACTATAATATTTAATCTATTAGTTACCATGTGGATTGTGTGATAATAAAAGATTAAAAATGCCTGTAACGAGTATTGTACCTGAACGTCTGGTTCAATTACCCTAATCTTGATCAGGATTTTCGTGCAGTTTCCCTGATCCTTTGAGCGAATTCTGAGATGTCGCCTTCATTTACTTCTGGATATAAATAGAACATCAACTGCGCACGTTTTCTAGAGAAAACACTTACCAAAAATTACGGCCACTTGTATGGGCACAAAGTTAAACCTTAATAAGAAAACATCCATGTCGAACGAACGGAAAATTATCTTATTACCTCGCGTGGTTAACCTGTGTCTCACAAATGAAAATAAATGTGCTTGTTTCAAGATTATTTGTGGTCTTGCAGCTATGAGAAACCTACTTCACAGGGAAAAATCTAAATATCGCAACCTGCCTTCAGGCTGCGATATGAATTGGGCAGCTCCGAAAGAAAATCATACGATCACCAACTTTCGATTTATGGGCTTGGTGGAAAACATATACTATTTGCTTAAAAAATCACTAATAACGCGCCTTTTGAAAGTACTGATGGAAGAGATTGTGTATGTGTACATATTCTGGAAAAGAAAATATTAATTTTTTATGACACAATAAGTTGCGTAGTAATGTTCGATACAGCACAATACGTTCTTGGGAAGCATATATAAATGTGAAATTCTGGGCGAAAAGGAAACAGAAAGGGTAAGATAATAGAAAATGTTGGAAAAAGTTTAAAAAAATAATAATTTTAAAATAAACGAAGTGAATGCTTCATTTTATGAAGAAATTAAGGAATATAGAGCTTGAATATATTTATGACTCTGGAATGTGGAAATAGACATGAGATAGTCGGAAATATGAAGGAGTGCTGAACGAAGGAACTGAGACAGAATATTGTCTTATTATGAACAAGAAACCCTACTACTATTTTCCGTGAAAAGTTCAAAGCATCAAAAGTATCTGGTTTTTGATGAAAAATAAATATTGTGTAGTAAAATTAGTGAAAGGAAAACTGAAAGTACTGTTTTACGACAGCAATTTAACATTTCCATGTCCGTTGATTTAACATCTGTGTCAGTACTATTTTCTGCACCAAAGATAGCACAGCCACAACCCACTGAAATAATTGAAAAAATCTGTGGAAATAATTATAGTAATTGGATTTTACGTTCGATATATACATAGGCACCCTACAATCTTGGACTGTTCTTTAAAATCGTCTCAGTTTCTGAAGCTGTGAGACGAAGAAAGGCTCAATCAGGAGGAATTTGCTAGTTACGGTGTAGGTAATACGTGTTGCTTGCCACGTATCTCTCTTCCTCCCCCCCCCCAAGTGTGGGAATTAAACTAGACCCAGACATGGGGCACACCATTAGCTAGTCGGCAAAGTCGGACTGTCGGCCCTAAATGCCAATTACATACACATAAGCTTGGTGGGACTACTGAAAAACGTTTTGGTAATACCAGAGACAAATGTCTTACGAATGCTCACACATTCTTGAATTTACTTACTTGAATTACAGTAAATTCACTAAAAGAGAACGTCGGAAATTTATTGAGCAACTTTCAGCTTCATGGATGTTTTATCTGTAGCATCCATTAACCAAAATGATCATTGCATTCTGTGACTGGAATCACTAATGCTAATCGGTACGATCGGTCTAAACCTTTCGAACTCGACAAAGCCCGGTCAATTGACTGGCTCACTGGTTACGCAGGAATAAACATGGACAATTATCACGTTCCTACCTACTTCAGTTAGAATCGATATATTGCAACATTCTCCCTCAAGGTTTTGAAATTAAATGAAATAATTACTATAAATTTCACAAGCAATTCATAGATGAAAACAATTAATATTAGCTAACATGTCGAGTCGGTCAAAAGTCGTACGGATGCACTTCATAGAAGTCATCATTCGTTGAACAAGTATAGCGTGCCTGGAAAGTCTCTCCGCAGTGGCATATTGCTGGTGAGAGTGCTTGCAACAGGAATTATGTCGAAAGCACGAAGTGCAGCTTGTAGCAATAGAAAACGTAAATTGTGTATTCACCTCAATCATAACAGATGCTGGAAGTGTTACCTCCTTCACTTATTTCCCAGTAATCTGGTTGCTACGAACATAAAAGCAATTTTTAACAGGAGGCCTTGATTCGGCTTGATGCGACTTTCCTGGTGCACTGTATATTAACACGGATCTCATTTGGCTATATGGCGAATATTGTCCATTGAGTGCTGTCTGCGCATTTATTGGTTAGGAAGGAGTGTTTTTGAGTTAAATTGCTTACGATTAGTAGCAACTTCCCGAGAACTATGTTATATGCTGTTGAAGTTCAAATCCACCGAAATTTGGAAGAAATGTCTTCTTCTAATATTATAAAGATAAATAGATGTCTGTTGGTTCTGCAAAGGCTTTTCAACCGATAATTCGATTTTCTGCTTACTATACTACATTAAATATTTATGTTAATTTTTATACATATTACCTTGCCATAATTCAAAATAATACCTCAAAATAAACATTTTCTCTCAACATTTTGTTTAATGCAATCCGCAATGCATATAGGAGTTGCTGGTAGACAGGGCTGGGTATGGAGGAGTCCTGGCTGGGGCAGCGTGAAGAACGGCGAAATAGGGGGGGGGTGTTTGGGTCGCAATTTTTATCTCGATTAAACGATGAAAATGTAACTACGAACAAACTGCGAACAACTACGAACGAACTACCCAATTAATAATATGAAAATATGACTTCTAATTTTAATTTACATTTGAAGAAAAAATGTTAGAAATGGCAGTATTAACAGTATAAACATTTCCATTTACATACAATTGTTTATAGGTTAAAAATAAACAGCAATAATTCTAGAGTAACTGTTCGAAAAAACTTCAAAAGATTAATCAAACGTTTATTGACTTTTAATACAATAATTTTCTTGAAGATACCATTATTGTAACATCATTTCATGTGGTAGGCACGTCATTGTGTAATCATTTTGAGAACGTTCCCCATTTGAAACAATTTTAGAACGTAGGCAATGAGTTGTCTACTTGACTTACCTGCAATGGTAGTTATAACCGTATCTTTCGAGAATCAATAGAGCTGCGTGAAAGAATTCGTTTCATTCATCGCAGATAACTGATTGTCATAAAAATCGTTATTTCACGTATCCAACACTTCTAGGTATTTTCGAATCCTGCGACTCATTATTCAGAGCAGGATGTGCACCAGGTCATCCAACACAATCGAAGGGTAATTGAACGGAGTAGCACCAGAAATCGTTCTTTTTAACTGCTACCTGTAAACAATACAAATAAAGATAGATTCAAGCAATGTGCGCAATTCATTACACTAATGTTCTTAAGTTAATTATAACATTTATTTTATTCTACAATAATTATTAAAATATCCTATGACATGTGGTTCCAATATTGTTCCATATTCCAATGTTGTCGTCAATTTAATGTTGTGCTGATTACACTTTCGATCAAAAAATGATGTAATTGCTTTAGTTGACAGACTACGAAAAAGCCTCTACAGCCCTTCACTGGCCCACGTAAGTTAGATTCATATGCGTCAATTTTTACAAAAATTTAAATTAGATAATGTACTACTTTTTCTTCGGTATACTATGTTCAAATTCGAATTCTACATCGTTATGCAGAATTAACTCTAAATTAAAAAAAACTAGATCACTTATTAGCTTACTCTTATCCCAGAGTTGACGTGCATTCCAAATTTCAATTAGAATGGCCCCCTAAACAAAGGCCTCTGTCTCTTATGAGTTATTTTTATACCTATTCAAATTATCTCGTATTTAATCGTATTCACGTCAATATCAAGAAACGACCTCGTTGGTTGTTACTGGTTGAAAGATACAACCATAGAATATATTAGATGTAATATTGAAGATTGGGCATAGCGTTTACTGTATCATACTACACTTTTCTAAATACTTGGTAAAAGATTAGATTCGGAATTAGGATAATTTTTCTTATCACAGCCGGTGTTCTTTTTCAACAAAATATTCAATAAATCATAATTTCTATTTGTACTAAAGATAATGAACAATTTCGTTTGCCTGCTTCAACACGCAGTTGATTTACAACTAGTCTTACGAACTTAATATTAAGACTTGCTAATTGCAAATATGTCTAATCCTTCAAAATTGGAAGGTGGTGGATACATGCTATCAAGAGTAAAAGTATTTTGCCCTTGACATCAATGATTTTAATATAATCTCATCTAACATTTTTGTGGCCTTCATTCTTAATTACATTCAAATTTCAACAGTCGTTTGGGAGATATGTCCTGAAAACACACATGTCTTGAGAACTCTACTTTTTGTTTGGATAATTCACATCTTAAGTCATGTTTTCAGTAGGCCTCATTTTAAAGACTTATTTATGTTCTAAATATCCTAATCCGAACACATGTTAGGTAGATATTGCACAAAAACAGATGGGAGTTGAATTTACTCCCTCCTCACTGGAATGTTGCTAGCTTTTGTTAATTGAGATAGATGACACAGGTGTTTCTCATTTAAACATTTTACAGAAATTGTTTTGTTGTTATTTATGTACAAATCTGAGAAGTAAATACGGAAATACTTTCTAGAACGAGCACGGCACGGCAACTTTCTGATTATAACAAATCGTTTGCTTCGTTTCATGTAGAGAACATCACAAATATATTTTCAATGCATTCTCTCTCTCTCTCTCTCTCTCTCTCTCTCTCTCTCTCTCTCTCTCTCTCTCTCTCTCTCTCTCTCTCATAATACAAGTATGTTTTTTAAGAATGATCGCCATCATACAAGTATGTTTTTTAAGAATGATTGAAATGTTAGTTAGTTAAGTTAGTTAATGCCTTATTTTACGTGGCGAGACTCGGGCCATCAGGCCCGCTCTCCCGTCTGACCACGCAAATTTCGCTACGCTCCTTTCACCACCTAGCGGAAAAAGGAGGGGCGACGAAACAGGCGGACCTCAATTTTGTCCAGAGGCTTCTTTTAGGCTTTAGAATATTTTACATGCAGTAAATCTACTACATGGGACAGTCGGCTTTACTTCCCCTCCGAAGGAAGGCGTACGAAGGATTTTTCACCCTTACAAATCCACGGTTTCGGTCGGGTTTGAACCCATAAACTCGGATACAACACCGCTGACCGTTGTACCACCGAATCCGTAATATGTTGAACCTACTAGAAGTGAATCACTGTCAAACACTGAATCACTGTCACAATAGTTACACTTTCTCATTTACTTACGAACATACGGAGTAATGTACCTAGTATAAAAGAAATTATATAAGGCTGTGGAAAATCGATTTCGAAATTCAAAGGAAATATTGGTTTTAGTGTCAAAATGTTCGGCCGGCCTTCTGTCCGTCCGTGTGTTTCAGACCAACACTAGTGACTAAACTGTTCAAAGGATTTTTACCTAAAATGAATATACTCCAATCAGTCAGACCCCACTCGAAGCCCTGCGAATTAAAAACAAATTCTTTGATTTTGTGGGGGCATTAAGCCTCAGGGTCATTTCCAAACTTTTTCCAAAGATCGTTCCAAAATTTTTAAATTTTGTGGCTTGAAAGTTGCTTGAACATTTATAAAAATGTTCTAATTTCACGGTTAACTCTAATTTTAAAAAATTGCAAATGTTTTTAATATTTTACCCCTTTATACAATTACAATATTGAAGATAGTGATTTTTTCTTCATATTATTTTTTCTTCACAAATAGTTTATCAATTAACGTTAAGTAATTATCCGAAAACATAAGTAGCTTTGACGGAATTTTGAGTGAAATAACGGCAATTTTAAAAACAAGATTTAATAGAAAACCGCTTCAACGTTTTCTTTAAACTTTGTGTTCGGGTAGAGCAAAATGCACTGAATAACATGCAATAAAACCACATTTTGATGTAAGTTTTAATTTTTCAAACATTACTCAGGTGTAATTTTTAAATATGTATCAACTCATTAATATTTACATTTTAGGAGTATTTAAGCGATTCATTTAATTTGTGAGTTGAAGTAATTCAAATAATTTCTTACAAAGTTTCTCATTTTCTATGAAAATGTGCTCAAAATCATGCATTTTCGGAAAAGCTCAAACGACATATTGTCAAAAGGGGGCAATTTTTTGAATAAAAAAAGTGTTTAGAATAATGTTTTATTTTTCTTAAAAATTCTTAAATTATTTACATTCTAATAGCAGACCGAAAAATTGAGAAATTGTGAAAAAAGTTTTTTGATAAATAGTTTCCTCCATATACTTGAAATAAACTAAACGATTGTGTTAACTGACATGCTGTAAGTATTATGTCGTGCAATATTTTCTGTAGACTTTGCACTCATTAATGAAGAATTTTCTGAATATTAACAATGTTGATCGATTTTAAAAATAAATCTATTTGAATTGTTGCTATGGAAACGAAAAGTGAGAAAGTAATTAAAATACATAGATTAAATGCTACAAAGACAATGAAATGTCGCATATGCATAAAAAACTCAGTTTTAGTTGTATTAGTTATATATTAGTTTTAGTCATATTATTAGTTTTATCAAATTATTGTGATACATAGATACACAACCGTAGCAAGTTTATAAATAGTCCTATCCAGAAAATTGACCTCATGAAACAGGGATGATGGATGGTTGGTTTTTTGTAATTCCGGGCGCGTCAACTAACGAGGTTATTAGTCCCGTAAGTGTAGTTCATGTTTTCCTCTCGAGATGTGGCGATCTTCCCCCGCTGAATGGCGAGATCCAGCATCGACCTACCGTCAGCTAGCGGGGTTTCCCCCAAACAGTTCTCTCATAGCAGCGGGCCAACAGCCCAGCCAGGGCAAGCTCTAAGCTCTCGACCGGTGTCCCGACATGAATGGTAGTGTTGTGCATGTTAGTGCGAGTGTAAGGGGAGAGGATAGGACAAGGAAGAGGAAGGAAAGATCGCGCGCGGTCTGTGGCCCGTTTGTTAGGATACTGCTCCGGCCTTCGCCTGGTGTTGATCGGAGAAACCTAGGAAAACTACCGATCAGAGCAGCCGGCCTCCAGATTTCTCCTCCAGACAAGGGACTGAATTCGACTTAGCTGACAAGCTAGTGTGGGATGGTGGAAGGTGAACCTAATTAAGTAGATACTAAGGGGGTTTGAAACTCTTCAAAGTCATGAATGTTTTAATTTGAGTTTGAGGGGTGGAGGGCATTTCGAATCGCTCGTATATTTCAACAATATCCTGAAACTTCCAAAATCTGTTGACCTGGCATTATGTGGGTGTATTTTAGGAACTGGATTCTTGCACCAAAATAACGTTAGAAGCCACATTCATTACCAAAACATTCCCTATATGAATGAGGATACTGACCATAGCAATTGATTCGTCTGAAAACGCGATATAATCAATCGTTTTAATCTTCGTTCCAATTAATTTGTCTTTCCAATTTTAATTTTAATCTTTCCATTGGAACCTTTATATTATTTTTCTCAATTCGGCTATCTATGAGCAACTTAGATGACTAATGTGTATCTCGTAATCGTATGCTACCCACCTATTTATTAAATTTATATTATTAGGCTCTTCAATTGCACTGGTCATTCAGGTCATTAAATGATTAAATAAGTAGATGATAGCAGAAGTGATGGTAAGATGAATGAAAGATGGAGAAAAGGATGAAGATGTAGAGATGGTGGCAGGAGAATTGGGAGAAACATAACAAACCTAAGAATTTGCTTTGTATTTAATCGATAAAATTCATGGGAGGGACGGTTTTATCAATTTTGGATTGATAAACTGGAATTGTAAATGTTGCGCATTGTAAATTACAAACATATGTTTAATCTTTATATAAATGTATTTTTTATTATTTATAATGACATATTACTTCATGTAAACAACTTATAGATTTTTTGGGGGACACACACATTTTCACTTTTCCTCTCCCTAGTTACGTTTCGTCGCTACACTATGGAATAGAATTGGAATCATTTCAACAATACAATCTCGAATTTTTGGTCATTCGTGTTCAAGGTTCTTTTGAGCCGTAACTCTATAGATTAAATACACACATTAGGATTAAAGTTTATTAAGAGCTTCTTCAAAGATCGTTAAGATTATTGAAGGTGAACAGAAGATACACACAATTTTGTACCTGCAAATCAGCATATCTGTTTGAATGTCTGGCTGTATTTATGTGAGGCATCTCTTCTTCTTCTTCTGCACTTCATGGATTAGGCTTGAGCCTGTTCCGTCTTCACAAGTTTTCCTTCCATCGTTTTTTGGGTCTGCCCACGTCTCTTCGTCCATGCGGTTGATACAGTAATGCTAATTTAGGTAGTCTTGTATTATCCATCCTTTGTGTATGTTCATACCAGTTGTTTCGGTATTTGGTTATTTTACTTCCAATTTCTTCGGCATGTAGTTTTTCCCTAATCTTCTCGTTACGAATATGATCTTCTTTCGTGCAGCCTAGCGTTCTTCTTAGAAACTTCATTTCAGTGGCCTGTATTCTACTTAAAATTCTTTTTGTTGGTACCCAACTTTCGCTGCCATACAGAAGAGTTGGAAGAGCCATAGTCTTATAAAACTTTATTCTTGTATCTTGCCTTGTCTTATTTTTTAATGTATTATGTATAGTACCACAAACTCTTTGGAACCTTGCCAATTTAATGTTGATGTCTTTACTGGTATCTGGATCGACTTGACAACCTAAGTAGCTGAAACTGGAGACTTGCTCTAAAATTGTTTTATCCAAAATAATTTTGGATCGTATCAGATGTTTTCCCCAAAAACATGTGAGGCATCTATCTGTCAAATTAGAAATTCTTGAGCTGAAACTTCGTAAATATGTTAGAATCAAGGTTTAGATGAGCCGTTTTGGAGATAATTAAGATATTTCAAATTTTGTAAGTACTTTATATTAAGAAACTGATATTTTATAAATTTTCTGGAAAGTGGAGTCTATTTTTTCGAAATAGAAGAGCATTTATAAGAATAATATATCGCAGAGTTTCATTTATACACATGGCATTTAGAAAATAACAAAACTTATTAAATTTAAATCATGAAGGAAATTCGTTCTGAAAAAAGTTGAAGCTTTGTACTCAACGAAAGTTTCATATTTTTGCTTTTAATTAAAGGTAGGAGCCTCAAATGTCTTATCACCTACAATTAAAAACTAGGTTTATGTACAAGTACTAAATTTCAATAATTTAGTAAAATGAATATAATAAACACTTATCTGCCGTTATTTGTTCGTATGGTCGGATCAAGAACTTTAAGGAGGTTATTGCAAGCAATCAGCTAAAACAAGTGTACTTTCACAAAAATATTTTAGTGTTAATAATGTTATGCGGTGCAGTACTTTTCTAAGTTAAGTAATAAATATTTTTATGGTTTTCTATTTGGAATTTATGGAATATACTGAACTTTTCTACCGCGGATATTTATTTTTTGGCGTGCATCATCGCTGCTCGAAATTTTAAAATGTGTCCCAACTCTCCAAGTATTTTTCCAACGCTATTTATTCTTGTACTTTGGATGTTATCTGAATAACTTCATTCATTTGCAGATTGTATATCATGTACATTTTAAAAACTCCAAGTAATTGTTGAGTGACAACACTACAAGGAGGAAAACTTTAGAGATGCAGTGCATACCCACTACTTTTCTCATAACGATTTCTGACTACATTAACCTCGCCCTACTCCTGCGGCGATTTCCCATTCCTTGAGACATCGCGGTTTCTTCAACGAAACAGATTTTTGGTAATGATCGCCTCAAGATTGTTCCGTCAAAACATTCGTACTTCGACAGTTCGTATTATATTATCAATCGATCTCTCGACATCTTCAATCCTGCCTCACCTCCATTTATTACATTTGTTTGCCTAGAGATGTGAAATTTCTCCGATTTTAGGTTCTCGTTCAATGGTGATTCATTCTTCACGACGTTGATCCTTGGAGCCAAGTATTTCTTGAAAATAATAAAATACTGATTTCATGATAGCGTCCTGATTAGAATTTCCAAAACTTTACACATTTGACTCTTCTCTTACTCAAATTCATGGATCATCCATCTAATTTATTCATCCGTAAAAGCTAATTTATCCATTCCTACCAATATTGAATCTATCCGTTTCCTTGATAACATGTGTAATCTGTTTTGTTGCTAGAGATTTTTCCAGCCGGTAATCGGGCACTCATTACGTCCCGATGGGACCCACATTCGTCCATACACTAACATACTTGCGGACTTCTTTTATCTGGAGTCAGCAGAAAGCATGGTCCTCCGCGGCAACACATACGTAAGAGACGAGGGGTAAACAACCATGCCCACTGCGGGACTCGAACGCGCGCCCCTTCAGACCGAGGCGCTGAGTTGGTACACGTTTTTGGCCACCTCGACCATTCAGGTTGGCCGTGTAATCTGCTTTGCTGACTGAAAATATAATATTGATATTCCAATCTGCATTTTTTATGTATTACTGTATTATCCAAACCAGGGAAATTCTTAGCTTCCTCACGACGACGCGGAATAAAATCGGCCTTATTAAGGTACAGTTTTGTTGTATCCTTTCTTTTGTTCAGAATGCAGCCAAATTTTGCCTCGGATGAAATGTAGGAACTCGTTTGGAAAAAGTTCATCAATCTCTTTCCGCATACTGCATGCTCAAGAAATCTTCTGTCCTACTTTTTACCGTTCTTGGTACTAAAGTTGAAAACATAAAACACTCAATCAGATTCTAGCAAGTGAGAAAAATGTCACTGTCATTCCAAATGCACGACAAGATAATCTCATGTCGGCTGATAAGTTCTCGGTCAGGGGAATTCTCAACCTCATGTTTCTGTATTTCATGAAGCTAAGACGTCGGGGCAGCGAAACCTTTATTTCTATAATTTTTGAAACCCCAAGAAAACAGTGTTTTTGAAATACAGAACCATCTCAGTTGATGAATATTTTACGGGTAATTTAAGGAATCTAGCTAATTCACGAATTAGTAAGTGTACACATTACCTAAAATGGGAGAATAAAACCCGAAGTGAGAAGAGCTTCGAAGGGTACTTAGGACTTCCGGGGCTGAAGTTTACATTTGCCAAGTAGAGGCGCCGAAGATATGTAAAGTACGTTATGGTGACCGTATGCTTTTTGTAACGTTTACTCAAGATAACTCCTAACAGATTACTCTTAAAGATTTTTTTTCCTGGGGCTTTTATCCAGCCAACAGCCGGTTACCCTTCACGTCCCGATGGGACGCATATTCGACCTACACTAGACAAACACATTTGCGGGCTCCTCTGATCTGGGGTCAGCAGAACGAGAGGCCCTCCGCGAAAACAAATACAAAGTCAAGGGACAAACAACCATGCCCAAGGCGGGACTCGAACCCGCGACCCTTCGGACCGAAGCGCTGAGTCGGTACTCGCTCTTAGCCCCCTCGGCCATCCAGGTCGGCTTTAAAGATTATTTAATGCGAAAAAAGCAGATGACAGAAATGTTTTGGGGTTAGTACAACGAAATTAATTCTGCACTTCGGAGTTAATCGAGAAATTGAGTTAGCTCAGGGGCAACATAATCGTTGTGTCTGCAGCAATTCCGACAAGATGGTCCTAGATATCGAGTCCAGCGGCGGAATTTCGACTAGCTAGACGCCAGGACGCATTCATCCGCTGTCTGGAGGAGAATTTAGCGGTCGACTGTTCCATTTGGTAGTTTTTCATTGTTACTATCACGAATACCAGGCGAAAGCCGAAGCAATACCCTAATAAACTGACCACAAATTGAGGGCGATCTTTACTTCCTCTTCCTTGTCTGAGTACACACACATGCGTCAGATAACCAGTAGGATCTTAGTTTGTCACGGCTGAGGCAGTGCCCTGCTGGCTGGAGATACCTGGAGAGAGAAATTCCGCGCAAGCGGACGTGAAGGTCGGCGATGGATCTCATCAGCCAGAGGAGGAGGAGGAGGATCCTAGCTGCCTCACGGAAAAACATTCACTACATTAACGGAAATACTGACTATAACAGTTGACATTCCCCGAAATATCAATCAATCAATCAATCAATCAATCAAAGGTAAAAGGCACTTTGTTTACATTTACCTAGTTATTCACGAGCGCAATTTAAATAATATTGCTGCTTCCAAATTCGTTATAGTATCTTTTGCAAACAGTTCTCAACATCTCCAAAAAGAAGTATGAAATTAGAAGAAGTTTAAATATCCTATTTTAGCAAAAATTTGCACCGTATTCTTTACACCCGTTGTGCTGAGTTATTTAGGTCGTAATAATTGAAAATTAATCACAAAATTAATTAAAATTTTATTAAAATTGCATTTAAAAACTGATGCAAAAACAAAAATATTGGAGAGATAAAAGATAAAAAACAGTTACTAGAGAGATAGTAATAGATATAGGTATGTGAAATAAGAAGTAGTATATACGAAGGAATTATTATACATATTGGAAGCGAACATTTTTGTGTTAAGGGTATGGACATTTCCATTCACTTTAAATAAGTGTGTGGGAAGAGTTGGAGAGGAAATAAAGGGAAAAGAAGTGCGGGCGATTCAGAAAATGTGGAAGGCCATGGGGGAGGGGAAGTTGTGGGCGTTCAGCAGGCGTTTAGCGCTAGGCTGGAACCACGCCCTGGAACAGACCGGAGCGGAGCAGGCTGGGCAGGGGCTGGGCGGGCGCTGGACGGGCGTCGGGCATTGAGCGGCCGCTGGGCGGAAGGACACGCCTAGGCCCTACCCCCAGCCCTACGCCCTTCCCCCCTTCGATCGGCCTCACTACACGGGATAGGGCGACCGGGGGTGGAGCGGTCACACTGCTCGCCTTCCGACGCGGGAGGGGGGACTGGGGTCGATCACCGTCCGATCCGACTGGAGTTGGTGGTGGAGAAAGCCTCCTCCGGGTTCCCTTGTTTCTTCTTCCTCTCGTTCCACCTCCTTCTCCAACTTCATGCTCATTACTCGCAGTATCATCATCATCAACATTATATCTCCTCTCCAACGCCTTTCTGGGCACGACATATTGAGATTTCTGGCCTTACAACTACGGTCGTTGGAACGTTCCTCGAATTTCACGTCGTATGTTCAATAAAAATACTGTAAGGGATCGATTCTTTTAATCTTGCTTCACATCTTACAGAGAAAAGTAGTCAGTGCAAATAACAAAATTGAGTACATTAACAATTACACAGAATTTAGGATTCTGCTGTTATAATATTGGCATTCGGATACAAATGCTATTTTCTTTAATGTTCATATTCGTCATAATATTCATAATTTTCATAAAATCATACTTGTCATTTTCATAGATAATTTCGTGTACATGTACTTTCGTGAAGATGACTTTTCCTAATAAAAAGTACTTGAGTAAAAGTTTGATTAATATATATTGAAAAATGTTTGGAAAATATGTGTAGAAATGCACGTTGTTATGTGGATAATGCTTATGCAAACATTCTGCTACGGGATAAAACTTAACATCTAATACTCACTTAATTTCAATAATTCTCACTTCTTTCAGGGAAGTTTCACTTTCAAATTATTCTTTTAAATTATAAAGATTTGACAAAGAAGTAACTAATGTATGCGCTCACCAATCACTGCACATAATTATTATAGAATAATCTTGTAACCCTGAGCACTGATAAAACAGGACACGGAACATGGAATTTCTCATCATCATGCAAGTATCCAACTGGTAATACTTCGGAAAATATTCATACCTTATGAATACATTTCATAGTTTCTCCCGTTCTTCGGTACAGAAGAATTTTGATCACGTATTTACCCAACTTCTTTTCCCCTTTGCGTTTACGAAAGCAGTTGCTGATGAAGGGAAGTTCACGTTCGAAATGCATGTGTAAACTTCCAGACTAGTTAAATGACAAGTCCAATTTAGTTTTTATAAATTTTGCATCCAATTCAAATTGTTTAAGAAGTAGGCTTATTTGAGAAACAAGTCAATGAATATCGCACATATCTTCTACATCATTTATGAATCACTATTATTCATTCAAGACTAAACTTCGTGTTTCGTCTGCAAGAGCTTTCGTGCCTTTTCCACGATAACCTCGCTTCTTCAATTCAGGCCACTGATGTGAATTTGGGTTTAATTTGTTCCTTACTGCCAGTAATTTGTATACAAAACATCTAAGTTTTCCCATGCTACAAAATTTGGTATTTTAAATGGAAATGAAAATCCACAAAGAAATTGAAACTAAACTCAAAGCATTTTGACAAAAAATCATGTTTACAATTTTATTGTATTGTTTTCCTGCACCATATTAAATCCCGCTAATTTTTGTATATTATCCCTATTAAATTTAATGTTTTAATGTACTTTATTTAAATTTTAATCATTTCTGAAATTTTGAGACCACTATTATTATTTAGGTAATACATTAGTAATATATGATTTAGTTCTAATCAAATAATTTGTTTTATGGGCATTTTTTTAATCTTACTGTACCATACTGTTATTAATAGTGTGTATATAATATAATTTCAGAACTCAGCTGGAATAAGGCTCAACATAGAGCATTATTCTTTATCTTATAGCTTCGATTTGCTTCTGACAATTCAATATTCATAAATAGGATATGAAATTCCTTTGAAAAAAGCTATACGATACCATCTCCACTTTCAAAATTGTACATTGTCATGCCATCTCCAAATCGCCTGCTGTGGTTATGTGCTCTCCTACTTTTGGACGTATTCCGATTGCATCCCACTGTCAACTTTTTGTAAGCCTTTTAAAAACTTCCCCCAAAATGCGTTATTCGATTGTATCCTGTGCAAATGCAAGCATAGAAGAAAGATACGATACTGTCTTTTCTCTATACTTCTTTAAATTTGTCAATTTTGTTAACAAATATTTAAAAAATGTTAACATATGCTCCTTTAACATTGTTCATTTTGTATTACTATTGTACTGTGATAGAGTAAGGAAGGCTTGTTATTTTGGAATTAAACTGTGTTGAATATTCTTAATTTATTGAAACTAATTTCTAGGTACTTCGTGGGCTGCTCCAAGAAGGAGGAGGGACAAGGGGCCATAGACTTCTTTTAATATACGAAGAATTAAAACATATTTTAGTTAGATACACAGTTCCAAAGATTCTAACAGGTTTACCTATGTTCCATTTTTTCTATCGACTAGTGCAAAAACATTTGCGTCTCCCATGAATGGAAAGTTAACCAAACTGTTGTCCCCTCCTCCTCGCAAAGCAACGGCTGGGTAACAACCGGACTACACCTTCTGAGGTGGCCGAAAGTGAAAGAGGATTGTCTAGGAAGCGAGCGTAGCGTTTGCGGGTTTGGTGCTATAACGGTTAGTGTATCAGATTGTTATTGGCAAGTTGGCGTTTTTAAATCCAACTGAAGCCGTGGATTTTTAAGGGTGTAAAAATCTTTCGGAAAGGAAGCAAAGCCGGCTGTCCCATGATGGAGATTCACTGCTTGTAAAAGATCAAGTCTAAAAGAAACCTTGAGTTAAATTCAAGACCAAAACCATAGCCCTATCCTATTCGACTCCCTCTCCCCCTCCTTATTACATTCTGTCTCATCTTGTTTTTTTCGTCCCATCTCGCCCAGACCCATTTCGTCTCGTGTTCCGTCCTGTCTCTCACAGAAACATCCTATCCCGTCCCTCCCCGTCTCGTCCTTCTATCCGTCCCAGCCGGACCCGTCTTGCCCAGTCCTGTGTTGTTTTGTCGTGCATCTGCCTATTCCGTCCCGTAGGCTGCTTCTCCGTCCCGTCTCACCCACCTTGGCCCGCCCCGCCCGCTCGGCCGCATGCACTCGCCTCCACCTCCACCGCCGCGTGTCCCGCCGGCAACGCGTGGCGATGGAGAGGTCCACTTTTCGGTCCATTAAGAGAGCCAGCGGCCGACGTAGTAACTCGGGCCGGCGGCGTACACTCGTTAATCACAGCGCGCGTCGCCGCGCCTGCCCCCGCCCCGCCCGACGCCACGCGCCGCCCCCACCCTCCCCACGGCCGCCGCCGCCGCCGCCGCCGCCGCCGTTTTTACGTGACTGAGAATGGGAGGCGGCGGTGGAGGGGAGGGGGTGGCGCCGTGATTCTGTAAAGCCTCGCGTTCGCGCGTCCGCCTCTCCCCGCGCGAAAACAAAAATGGTTTCACTGGGTCAAGCGCACCCGCCCACGCCGCCACCGCCGCCGCCGCCCCGCCCGCCCACTCAGGGAGGCCAAAGCCCGGGCGACGCACTCTCATCATATGAGCTTTAAAGGTAGCGCGTTAAAGAATATTTAAACGCGGAGCTGTTTTCAACCCTTTGGTGATGTCTGCGGTGCGCCCTTTGCGCATGTGGCGGCCGCTTTCCTCTCGGCTGAAAATCGCCAAATATGAAGGAGATATCGTTGGTGTTCAAGATATGTGGCAAATCTCAAAAATGTGTGTTCTTGAGTTAAGCGAAGAAATGTACGTAGAAGGTAATACATTTTTATTTCTAGACAACCTAATGAATATACAAGTGCGTAGTTCATAAAATAACCGAATCTAAAGTTTTAAAAAGTAGGCGGTCCCTGGGATCGCCTTTGTTCCAATTAACGCCGTTCTCCTGCAAAATTAGAATGTTTAAGGTGTATCTCGTTTCTCGTGCAGCGACCGATATATCACAACCATTTTAGCCTTGAATGGTAACAGAAATATTAAGCCTGAGTTGAAAAACAAACTCTGTATGAAAATCGAATAAAAGTGTGTATAATACTGAGAGTTCTAAATCTCAGTTTTAAGGTTGAATAAACAATTAACTCTTGTAAATTACTTAATATTGTAAAGGAATACGTTTCTTCGCATTGATGAAGTGTGTAATTGATCGCTTACAACGTAGTGTTGTTAGTAGCATTACATTAAAACTTACAAACTTGTTTAAATTGAAGTTTTAGAGCGTCTTAATTGGCACAAAAATAACAGAAAATAAGAGCAGGTATATTAGAAAAAAACCTTATTTAAAAGAAAAATTTGTATAATGTTTGCCAATCATGATAATGCAATGATTCTAATAGCAATGTCTAATAAAATATTGTACTTAAATTGTCTTAAGAATGTGCGTGTTTGATATATGAAATTGACCAACTATTTGCAATCAGTTTCCAGAAAATATCTAAACATCTCAAAAATAGTTTTTCAATGATAATTTTTAATCGCAAATACGCTAACGTACGTTTTAGAATTAACTGTGGAAAGAGTTGTTCAATAATATATTTAACATAATGATGATTAACTATACTGGATGTCCTAGGAGGAAACGTCGAAATTGGAGAATAAGCCTTTAAGACAATTTTAATCATATTTTGTCCAATAAACTACTTGGATATTCTGAGTGGCTGAGCCGCAATAAGCACCCAAAAGTTGGTTTGAAAAAATGCTTTCTAGGCAAAAATTTGCGTTGCAGAAGCATAGAAACACTCCACAAAAATATAAATTGTTTACTATTTTCAAAATAAATGATAATATTTGTTCAGAAAGAAAAATTAACACAAACAAAAAAGCACCCAAATTGCACAGATCGAATGCTTTTTATTTCTTGGTTAATTTTTCTTCCTGAACAAAAGTATTCATTTCTTTTGGAAACAATAAATAATTTACATGTTTCTGTAGTGTTTCTATGCTTCTGCTATGCAATTCTTTGGTTGAAAAGCTATTTTTCAAACCAACTTTTGAGTGCTTATTGCGGCTCAGCCATTCAGAATATCCAAGTAGTTTATTAGACAAAATATGATTGAAATTGCCTTAAGAGCTTATTTTCGAATTTTCTAGTTTCCTCCCCGAACACTCTATGAATGTCTTTGCAGTTCAGATGTAATTTTAAATTACAACATCTCTTTTTATTTAAAAAATCGCAGAAAGCCGAAGAAATTTGCGTGGTGCGTTCTCGGTGTTCGGTTCTCAAACTGATAAGCGCATTTCCTTGATTACAAAATTCAAAACGTATCTACATTTCCACATTGTCAGGTAAATAGAAATTTGCTGATACACGAAAGCCTTCGTGTTTATTAGTCGCAATTCTCGTATTTACCGATGAGAATCCGATGTACACATCGAAGAAAACGAACTATTGGTACATGGATTTCATTGGCAGCGTTTGCATTTATTGATTAAATTACTTTCGCATCACAGATAACCAGTTCAATAATGTATGAAGCCAGACTGGATTCATTACTAAGAGTACGGTAAGTCATGAGCTATTGCGGTGAATGAGTGTTCATAATAGTTTCAATTTAGAATCATTCCTTCTTGGTTTCAAATATCTGCATTGCGTTCACTGCAAATATAGACGACCTTGCAAATCGTGTATTTAACTATTTTCTGATCGTCCCTTCGAGATATGTAAGCTAAATGCAAAGTAGTAGATGAATCTAATTTTAATTCAGAAATTAATATTATTTCCATTAGTACATTTGATGTTTCAAAACCAAAAAAAGCTGCATGAAATGAGATTTTGTTTTGTTGAAGTACTTTTAGATAAGCTTTCACTTTGTCTCAAACGTTGGTCATGCACTCTCTTCATCAAAACCTTCTTGTATCTAATGTGAACCTTCATAAGTATGGTTCTATTCCTAGTTCCATGTCCTGCTACTAGGAAGCTCTGAACGAGGTCCTCCATCTGGCACAAGGGTGCTGGGCCTGAGAGACTTATGAAGTGTATATATGTGAGTGTGTGTATGTGTGTGTAGGGAGGGCACCAGACACGCAGAGAAAGAGCAAAAGCGATCTTCAGGGGGAGACGACTAAACAGGAGCAGTTCAGCAGCGCGCAAGATCCTGTTCGTGATGGAATGATGGAGAATTTCGATCATTAGGGATCTCAAAATGATCTTCAGAGCTTAGCCCGTTTAACATAGTAACAAATAGAGACGGAAATGAGACAATATTTGCGGAAGAATTCAAAATAAACATAAACGAAACGAGGTTTGGAAGGATGTATTGATTATAACATTATGTACTTGAGAGCGAAATGCTCTGGAAATTTGGTGTTGGCTGGTATGAATAAGGTTTCATTTTCGTTCGTACCCCACGAAGTTATGCCGGCTTTGGCTTACGCCTTTGCTTTGTCTTTAACAATAAGGTTTCATGTTATTTGCAGACGCCGAAGGCCGGAGCTTTGTCTTTGTCTTGGAAATGCGCGTGAGAGGAAAAGTCAAATTTGTTGTATCAACTTGGAATATTTTTAACAAGCTTACTTCAGACAACTACTTTAACACATTTAACTGACTTAAATTAAAGCTGTAGATGTTCATTATGAAGAATGGGAAGATACAGTTTTCAAGTGGATAGTGTGTGTATATTTAATTCTAATTTCTTTGCGTCTAACTTTTCTAACTCATAACATTTTTACCTTCTCGCTCACACTTGCACAGGATTTTGTTAAGATAACTGCATATATTTCTTTCTGGACTACGGCATAACCATGTAGAATAGAATAAGTTATGTAATGATGTAGGAAAACGACGATTTTTAGACAAAAAGGCCTATGGTAGTTCCCTGGTAGTGAAAAAATGAATTATTCGTGATCCTATAAGTATTACATTATTTTCTCTAACACGCTGTGTTGTCAGAAGCAACGTTTTGTGGGTACTTGTTACCGAAAAAATGGTTTAAGGCAAAACGCATGCCCGCCCGTCTGTTCGTCGGTGAATAAGCTTGCGGTTAAACCTCCGGCAAAAGTTTCACAAAAAATTTATATTTCTCAGTCAATTTGAATGATGACATGACCATTGAATTTACAACTGAGAATTTTATCTGAAGGAGTACATAATATGTCGCCTAAACGATATTTTCAAAATTTAATCAAAAATTGATCCAAATGTTTTAAAAAGTTTTCTATGATAGAGCAAAGTACGATTCTATGAAGTTACCTTTTTAATTCTTCGAATGTTCGAAAATTAGAAAAGTTCAAAATGTTTTTGTCGTCTTTCTACAACTACAATAATGAAGATAAAGAGTTATCTCTTAACAAAATGTGTTTAAATAAAATCAACAACAATGTTTTGCAAATATCAGTAGTTTTAGAATAATTTGGCATGAAATGTAGGCATTTTAAAAATTCTTTTTTCAAAAAGTCTCCAAATTTGTACTCATAGATAAAAGTATTGGAATCATCTCAACAATATGATCTCAAATTTTTGGCCTAAAATCCATGTTTTAAGGTTCTTTCTTGCTGTAACTTTGCACACACGTCATTTCAGCATGTATTTGGATAGATGAATGTCTGGATGACTCGATGGAAAGATTCTCATGCATAACTGTCAGATTAAAAGCTTTTTAGCTGAGGAGTAAGATGTAGTTGTGATATTCCAGAGATCATTAAAATATATTAATTCTTGGGGGTATTTTACATCAAATCCCTATGACATTTTCAATTTTTACTGAAAAATTCATGAAAATTGTTCTTTACATTTTTTGCTCAAATTCAAGAAAATATATTTATAAGTATGGTGTAGTCAAGATTTTCATTACAACTTCTGACGCTCTAAAAATTGGAAATATCTTCATATTGAAAACAATAATAGTTTTCGTTTAGAAAGGAATTTCAGCCTTCTGCTGAACCGTATTTCGTAATTCTTGTTTAAATAATGGATAAAGGGCCCCAAATATTTTATCGTGGGCCGGCTATAAACCTTAATAAATTTGTAGACATTAAATCTTAATAAAATTGTAAAATTAATAGAATGAACACTTATTTTCCGTCATTTATTCATTACGTTACCTCGTTCTTTGGTTCTGTCAAGACCTTCTTCATGAAGGTCGTGCTCTAGCCAATCAAGCGTTTAGTTATTGTTACTAAAGCGAAGATAGCGAGTTCAAAAAATTGCTTTTCATGGTATCGATTAGTGAGTGTACATAAACGATGCGTCCAGCAATCATTGGGAACATGCGTCCCTTCTAAAATAAGTTCATTTATTTCAGAGATTATAAGTGAAGCATTGTTTTTAAATTAAGGTGCATAGTAGGATTTTCTTCTCTCTAAAATGCATGTTCAGATCTTAGTGGATATAAAATGTTTCTATTACATTTACAGAAACATGTTCACAGTAACAAGGGATCATGTTCCAGAATTTTTAAACTGCTCTTATTTCATTAGTCTTAGAACTAAATGACGGGGGAGTATCGATATTCCTTATAGTGTACATGCTGTACCTTTCTATTAAAGCGTTTCTACAGTTATTCCTTTTGTGAGACATAATTGCAAGGATTCAGCTAGTTCAAAATAATTTTTAATCTGATATTAAAGCAGGTGGTTTTTTCTCAATGCACTTTATCACCTAGGGAATTGGGGTTATGCAGAACGCGATCATCCCACAAAAGCGTAAAACTTAAGCAATGGCGCGCTTTAGAAATATTGCATTTAAATTTTCCACAACACTATTCAACCATATTGATTCTTGAGGCTTGGATGTTTTCTGCATAACTTCATTCAATTGTAAATATTTAAGTGATGCTATGCTGTTGTTTTTTTAATGTGAGTAATGGTTTTGAGACGGAACATTTTCGATGTTAAATCCTTTGTCAATAACACATTTTAATAAGGTCATGAACACTTTTTTCTTTTTGAAAAAACGAGATTTTTTACGTAAGTTTTGGCTGAGTTAGGAGCTTTTTTTTCTAAAAAACGACTTCAAATTTTCTTTTAATTTTTTCTCATATATCTTATGTCTTATGAAAATGGCACAAGTCGTATTTCAGGTGAACACATTAATATTTTTAAAAATTGTAAAAGTTGCCATTAATGCGACAAAGTAGTGATGTTGAAGCATAATTAGTTCTTAATTTTTTCTAGAATAATGAAAATTTGCATGTAAAATTGGCCTAGGACCGATGTTCGTTGAACTCCTTGAATTTTCGGAAGTTGTGAAACTTACAAATAATGCGAGAAAGATTTGTGTTCAAGACTAGTGTCTCTTCTGTTCCATCGTTTTCGAGCTCTTGGGCTGACATTTAATGAAATTCGGGCTGTGCCGAACCAGATGCCCCCGAGACCAAACTATCACTCCTTGAACAATATAGCAGTACGCGTACTGTACATACCAATGTTTCTTAAAGTTATATGTTTTATCATTGTGTTCTATGTACAGAATTTGACAAAGTTTTGAACTTTACAGAGTTAATTAGTAATAAATGATACGCCGTAGGCTAGGTGGAGTTTTATTCAATGGTGAAATATATAAAATATTTGTCAAGTTAAAACTGAGGGGGATTTTTACTTTATATGCTTTGCGTTGTAGCTTCAATTTTGTATGTAATTAGATATAACTGAAGTGGTTGTGGTTTTTCTTCTTAAAATCTTAATTTTCTTTTAATATTATTTGCAATACAACTCAGTTTGAAATTATTTGAACATTCAACTTCTTTTAATCTTCGTAAACAATTTCGAATGTTGTTAAGTAATAATTTCAGTTTTCTATTTGTAACTCTTTTCTGATTGGCTTTTTAAATATAAAACGCATTTTTTGGACAGTTTAAAAATGTGTTTTGCACAGTGTGAAAAAATTGTGGATGTATGTTTTCTATTCCTACATTTAGTGCCACATTTTCATTATTTAATTGCTTTGAAAGAATGCTACGAAACCCTTCAGATTTTGAAAGGCTGAAGCTATCTCCATTAAGAGGATGACTCTATCAGGACATTCGAGAAGCAAACTTTCATAATACCTGTATTGTTTCTAAAGATATTTAGAAGGCGTTCATGAAAGTTAGGCGAGTCTTTTCAACAGTGAAGTAATTCTAAGAACACTATTTATCGCACGTATATGTTTGTAAGAATCTTACAGAGATCCAAAAATGATTTTTTAAATTATTTATTTATTAAATGATCATATTTTTTAATAGTGAATATTTAGTTATGAAACCATTGTTTAGACAAATGAGGGCCTAATACATAGAAAGTACAAAAGGTCACGGATCTCGTTATATTCACTTACATACCTACTACTTCTTCAGACATTAGGCTTTTGGCTCCTTTGCGATCCTTTTTTTTTTATTTTATATATGTTAATATGTGTATATTGTGTGGAATGTTTTACAAATCGGAATATAATAAGCTTCTATCTTGTGACCTACAAGATTCTTTGATTTTGACCTAGACTATGCAATGCTAGATCATTGTATTATTTGTGATAGTTTGCTATTTTCAGAAATCATTAGCTTTCGATAATGATTCAAAAATATTATCTACAAAGAATGTTACAATGCAAGAAGCATTTCTCAGTAAGTATTTTGATGTTTTCTCAAATCATCCCTGATCTTGGAACCCAGACTGATATTGACAAATTGAAATTTCTGCTGAGAAAAATTACTGCGTTATGTTAACTCGCAGTTTAACTTGATCACAAAATATTCAGTGTTGAAACAGAAAAGTGATGGAATCCAAATCAGAGATTTCCTCTGTGTAAATATTTTCATTTATGAGAAAGAAGCAAGAATTGAGCTAAGAAATATCTGTTCAATTTATATTCTGTGAAAAATTACAAATATTTTAAATAACAGTAAACAGAAGAAAAAACACAAAATTAGATGAGGAGCAAACACCTACATAAAGAAATTTTAGTTCCAGTTTCGCCAGCACTGATCATCGACAGGTGAAAATAAAATGATTGAAAAAGTGCAGGAATTAAAGTTACAGTCATACGACTTCTACTTTTCCAGAAGTTATATTCACTTTTGTTGATAATGCTACTCTGAATCATCTTAAATACCTGAATGATGTTTAAAGTTTCAAGGTACTGAAAATGCAAGAAATTCGAAGCAATTATCTCTTTATATTGCTAAATATGTTCTGTAAGCTCTACAAAAGTGAAAATAGAACGTAAAACAAGACAAGAACAACGTAAGGCAAGGTAATCTAATTCCACCGAATATGTTTACATGCCTAAAATATTTGTTTATGATACGAGTGGTAAAAGTGACATTTTATTTTGCGAGTAGGAAAGTTTGAGACACGAGGCCTACAGGCCGAATGGTACAATCCTACGAACTGTTTCTAGTCAGCCTTAATGATTTTCATTTTATTTCAATTCAAGTATAAGTAGACGAGGCGGTGAGACGAAACGATTCTGTTTTCTTTGTTGCTTTCACTGATTTACCCGAAGAATTGAGCATTGTCTTACTTGTAGAACAAGCGCTAAAATTGAACTTTTAGCATTAGCGATAATGATATGCACTTCCTGAATGAACCGCTTTTACTAGTGTGTATCTAAAAAATATTTATTTCGTTATAGTGAAAGGAAAATATAGGAATTTCACATCTAAAAGTACTTGACTAACTTGCCTTTTGCAAGCAATATCGTTTTGTCGGCTACTTTTGCAAATAATTAGAAAGTATGCTACGGGCGTTAAGAAGCTGTAGCAATTTCCAATCATATTATTAATTTTTGTGGGGGCATGAGTTCAGAGAGAGATCGATCGTGGTACATCAGTTTTGATGAAAACCTTTTTTGTGTCATGGATCCCCAAAGCTCACATTTCCATCGAAATTTCGAGATCAATTTTTTCGAGCATTACAAAATGTTGTGAGTACTACGTTGTATGAGAACACAAAAATGAACTTGGGACACTTGGCTGCTAGAAGTAAGAGAAAGAACCAAGTGAAACAAAGTTTGTGATCGTGCATTGCAGAAAGTGCTCATGAACAAGAACACACAGTATTGAAAATTTTGTAGTTTAAGTTGTCTGATTTTTTCTTCAATTTGGTTTCTTTTGTAAAATTTTGAACAGTGAATGTAAGAGAGTTTGAAACAATATTTTAAAATATTTTACACTCGAATGACGCTACGATGTTGATTCACAGGAAAATACAGAAATGCCATTCCATTACATAAATGAGATAAATAATAATAAAAAAGTTTCTGTCACGTAAAAACATAATTAAATTACTTTGAAATACCATTTACAGCATAATTTCCGGTTTAGAACGGATAGAACTATGGGAATCGCTATGCTTATTGGGTTACAGGATCAAATGAATATACGGATGTAGTATTAATCTACCATGCATGTAATAACATGAAAAATAAAAAGTCTCTGAGGAAATGATTTTAAATAGCGAAATTTAAGTGTCAATTTTTTTATAGAGAAGAACCACGTAAGACATTTTGCATTCATCACAAAATTAACTCTATTTTTCGTTGCCGAGACTCCGAGCTTCCTTCTTTTCTTGATTTCTCTGCCATTATAACGGTTGAATGAAGCTTCTTCGTGATAGATTTGTGCATTATAACGTTACCTTACGTTAGCTGCTTCGGTCGATCAGATTGTAAGCCTTGGCGATCCGAACGTTCGCAGTGTGGTGGGCGGGGTACGCGTTCTGTTGATTTAGTGTGTGCCGCATAAGAGACTCAAAATCTAAGAAAGGAGGCCTTTTCTTCATTGTTAGGAATACATAATGTCTTTTGGGGCTATTTATAGTAAAATATTTATTATTTTGTCGGGAATCACTATGTATGTTATACTTTCAATGAGTTGCAACACAGTAGCCAGCCGCTAGGTGAGGGGTTGTGATCCTTGCTTATCTCTCTGAGGCCGTCGTTCGATTCCCGCTATTCCTCGAGAATTTTTCTGAAACTTCACAAATAAAACGAGAAAGTGTATGCCTTTCTAGAACCACTAGTCAAATCAAGAATATTTTCTACGAACCGTAATGAATAAGCATAAATAAACTGAATACTTTTATTGAGATTAAACCTAAAGAAATTCTTTTTTGAATTTGAAAATCCTCAAAAGACGAAAATGGAAAATTTTAAAAGGAAGTTCGCTAACGTTTTCCCGTTAGCTACACATTCGTTATATTTTTACTTATTGTGAAATAATCCAAAATCTTTTGGTGTCTGAAGTGTAAATGTAAACTTCCTTACAAATGTACACTGGGCTTCTTCCACTTTAAAAGTGACAAAAAAACTCCGAAGTTCAAAATATTGTTTTAGTTTTATGAAGATTTTAACTTGATATTGCTTTTATGCGCGTTAAAAATCAAACATCCTAAAAAATACATTTGTGTAATTTTTGAAAAAACAAAAGAATACTCCAAAATGAACTTTATGTCTTATTAAACAATGCAATTAGCACTATCCATTGAAAAAAATTTAAGAAAAAATTTGGAGCCATTTTTGAGAATATGGCGTTTGAGCGTTTCTGAATCTGCGGAATTTTGAGCACATTTTTACAGAAAACTGTTTAGTATTCGAGAAACTTTATTTGACATTATTTCAAGCGCATGTACTCATAAATCTAATAACGAGAAGAAATAGCTTCTAATGTAAATATTACCGATTTGAGAGACAAGTAAAAAAATTACATTTTTATAATTTAAAAAACAAAAGAATAGAGCAATATGGTGTTTACGTCATCGGATAGAGTGCATTTGCTACTAACCTTACCAAAAATGTAAAGAAGAAATGTGGAACCATTTTTGAGAAAATCTTGTTTTTTTTTATTTTTAAAATTGCAAATATGTCTCGCTCTATTGCACGAAAACTACTAAAATTTTCAAAAATGTCTACACGACCTTAATGAAAGAACTATTTACGGTCAACAAATTTCATTTGAAGGAAACATCTGTCTCTTCAACTTTGTAGTTGTAGGAAGACATCGAAAAAAATCAAAATTTTGCAGTTTTCCAAAATTCAGAGCTAATCGTGAAAATAACACCTTTGCCACATTTATAAGTGTATTTTACTCTATTCTTACAAGAAATTTAAAGAAAACATTTGAGCTGTTTTTGAGAAAATTTTGAAAATGTCCGGAAGGCTTCATGTATAGTACCCCAAAATTTAAAGAATGTTTTTTTTTTATTACAAAGCTTCAACTAGAGCCAGATCGACAGGGGATTCTTTAATTTAGAAAAGATTGTACGACTGGTTTAGGCGCTAGTAGTGTTCACACACGGACGGACAGACTATTTACTAATAATTATTTAAGAATCGTTCACTATTAAAAGCAGCTATTCTTAATCTGTACATGTAATAAATGGTCGAGTGTTTGACTAGCAACTGGGAGACTACCTTAAGTACTACCTTAAGCTGGAACTGAACTGTGCAGTATAGACATGGACTCAAAGTTGGGTATGGCAGATGTCTCTCTAGGCTTCTTCGGAAGGCCAAGATTGCGTTTATTCAGAAGATGTGCCGAGTGTCGCGAAAAATGACATGTAAGCCGAGAATGAACAGACAAACGGCGCTGCTAAATTAGGCGTCCATAAAACAGATTGGATCAAAATGTACATTATGCAATCGTTCAAGGTCGAACTGAGGGGGCGAGAGCTTAAATCGCTACGAGAACTAGCTCGCGAGATCGATGTGGCAAACGAATGCTATCTGGAAAAAAGGTATGCTCTTGTTCCGAGCTGGAATCACAAAACGAAGGCAGAGTTTGGTTGATTGATTGTTAGAGATTCCGGGCTCGTCAACTACTGAGATCATTAGTTCCGTAAGTGTAGTATATGTTTTTTCAACGGGAGGTGGCGGTGATCTTCCCCACTGGATGGCGAGATCGGGCGCCGTCCTACCGTCGACTAGCGGGGTATTCCTCAACCAGTATCTCCCACCAGCGGGGCACCGCCCCAGCCGGGCCACGTTCTAGGTCCCCGACCGGTCTCCCGGCATGTGTGGTAGTGTAGTGCATGATAGTGTAAGTGTGTGTATGTGTGTGTGTGTAAGGGGTGAGGATAGGACAAGGAAGAGGAAGGAAAGATTGCGCGCAGTCTGTGGCCCGTTTGTGACGGTACTGCTCCGGCATTCGCCTGGTGTTGATCGGAGAAACCACGTAAAACATTCCGATCAGAGCAGCCGGCCGCTGGAATTCTCCTCCAAACAGCGACTGAATTCGACGTAGCTGACAAGCTAGTGTCGAAAATCCTGTCGTCGTCGTCGGGTCTCGAACCTAGGACCTCCCGATCAAAGGGACTACAGTGTCATCAGTTGATGCACGGAGCCACCGCTTCCAGCGAGAGTTACGAGATGATCCTAATTTCTCATGTGTAAAGTCCTACTATTCTAAAGTAGGGATTTCCAACCTTCTTTCAACCACCCCTTTTTAACGAATTGTTCACTTTATCAACCCCCGTATGATTCTGTACAATATACAGTATCCACAATCATGAAAAAGGAATTGCACACAAATTCCTTAAAGATTACAATTTTCTCCACCAATATTCTTGTAAATATTTCGTTTCGTCAGTATTTTAAGACGCTTCCACATTTGAGTAGCTGAGTTTCTAATATTGATTGAAATGCAACGGTTAAAAAATTTTCAGTGCTTCTTTAAGAACTGACCATTACATTTCTACCGTACATATTGCAGAGAGTACTTTCTTATGAGATACGATATTGTTGTTAAAGTAGTTACAATTTCTTGAATTTTCTAAACATCCTAATTCCTAAGAATCAACTACGGGTACGGAAGGGGGAGACGAATTTGTAATTTATTGTAATACGTTTTGTTGCTTTATATCAGAGAAAAGTAGTTATATTTTCGGTAATAAATGAGATTTTAATTATCCTGGCCAGGCGCCGGTTCTTATTCAACTATTGACTCCCAATCGATCTCTTAATCATCATTGCCCCCCTTCAAACTTTCATCAACCCTCAGGGGGTCTCTACAGACTCCTTTGAGAATCCCAGTTCTACAGGTATGTGTCAAAATGGTAAAAGGACCATCCGGGAATTACTAAAAGCAAAGGTTCTAGTGCAAAATATACCTTTTGGCCAAATTACTTTAAAGATATGGGGCGTGTGTACTACGTAGGACGATCGTACAACGCGTTTGTAACAAGTCTCGAGACTTCCAGACCGTTTTGCTTTCCTTGCGGATTAGGAATGGATCTTACACATGCCGTGAAATGATGGAATCACTACTGTGGGCGTGCCATGATTTTGCAACCGCGCTCTTAGACGGCATCACAATAGTATTGAGGGACACGTGGCAAATTCACAATTGACACCAGGAGCATTCATTTAAAATTTTGGAAAAGGCAATTTACAGTCAGGAAAATGTAAAGCAGTTGTGATAGGGATCTGGAAATTACGGCTGGCAGAGGATTATTAAAAGCAATTCAATATTTTCCTGTTCCGAAAACAAAAACAAAAAAAAAGTATAGTTATTATCGAAAGTTCATTCCATGGAGTGCAGAAACAGTGGTGCCTCTGATCAACTCGTTGCGTGGGCGTTGATTGATCCATTGATCTACAAGATACCTCAAGAGCTAAGGTCATTTGTGAATGTGTTTTGGCACGTAGTGGTGGTGAAGGTGACAGTCTCCATCCCCCGCTACATGGTGAGTCCGGCGCCGACCTACACCTCGACTTGCGGGGGTTTCTCTCTTCACGTACCTCCCCCAAAGGGTAAACTACCGACTGGTCTCCAAACGCGTGTGGTAGTGTAGAGTTTGTAAGTGAACGTATGTAAGGTCTGAGGATAGGATAAGGAGGAAGGAAAGATTGTGCGCGGCTCGTGGCCCATTTGTTTGGGTAGCGCTCCAAAATTCGTCAGGTATTGATCTGAGAAACCGCCGATGAGAGCAGCCGGTCGCTAGGATTCTTCTCCAGACACGCGCTGTTTTGTGGCCTAGATAGGACGCTAATGACTAGAAGGCGAATTTTGGTGTCTTAAAGCATCGCCGAAAATGATCAATAAAATGCTCTTAAAATGCTTTAAAAATGCCCTTAAACCAAAGAAAAATGACGTAAAAAATCTCATCAAAACCAATTCGGATGAACAATTCAAGCAGTTGGATACGTTACTGATGTAAGCGAAGCTTCTTCCATTCGTTCCAGTGAACTCAACTCGCAAAATTTTGGTTTTGACTGTTCTTTGCCAGGAAATCTCTGTCTTTAATTATCCCGGAATCGGTCGAACCGGCAATGACACTGATATTCATTACAAGAATTACATACTCACAACGGCTGTCAAAACAATTTCTGAGCGAACAAATAAATTAGGTTATTGAGTAATTCTGTGAAGAATATTTGTTGCATCTCGCAAATATTATTTGAAGCAAGTACCATTAAAAATATTAAAGTCGATGAAATCAGAAAAAAACTGACGGAAAAGTAAAAAATGACTTATTAGTCGAAATCGACAGAAATGCAAAATAATGACCTATAAAAATGGGTAGTTTTCTTTTATCATAACACGAAATGAATTTCTATACTAAACGGCGTTGTTCTAAAGTGAAAAGAAAAAAGTGGCATTTCATTAAAATCCGCCCCCTACTAATCAATCAATCAATCAATCAATCGAATGTTATGTCAGTAAGTAGCTAGTGAGTATTAGAATGTAGATACGTTTAGTAGTTTGTTCTAGTCTGAATTTGTTACTTGATAGGAACAAATGGTCATGACGGGTGTCGTGACAGCTCATTGTAAAAAATTTAGAAAGGATTGTCATTTCAGGGTTTGGACAAATGATAATGTACAATGTGTAAAAGTAGAGTACACTGATACAACTAATAGCATAATGGTTATAGTTTCACATTTCTCTGAAAAGATGTACTTCATATAAAGATAAATTTTACTGTTAAATCTTATCTTTCCTCAGACCACGTAAATGAATATTTCATATTGTGTTTCTAATATTCAAATCGTCATTTTGGAGGTGAAGGGCGATAACCCAAAAAAATTGAATGTTGGGTTATTCCCAATTTACTGAATCTAAAAACTCTAAATATTATTTTTTTTAAATAGATTTAAACGAAAAATTTGAAGCAAACCGAAAAGAGGACTTTCCAGAATTAAAAATTTTGTTTTTATAAGTGCAAATCACTGTTTCTCAAAATATGCTTATTGTGAATTAGGCCCATTCACCTCCAAGACGACAAAATGTACAACCATATTTTCAATTTTTTATATTCATATTATCGGTTATGGTTTCCCCTTACCCATTTCTGTTTTGTTCTTTGGTTGAAAGGAGTTTACAAATCCTTCCATCACGAGCGGATTTAGTTTCATATTATGCTGGCAATGGAACCTAGAAGAAAAGTAACATCAGTATCATTTCTGCCCCAAAAACACACACTCCGTACTACTATGTATTATTTTATTTTTAAACATGAGTGAAGTGCGACACTATTCCTATCGGGACTGCAGCCGGGATAAACAAAGTTTGGAACAATGTGAGCAAAACGAAAACTTTATTAATAGGTATTAAAATCACATAATTGTTTATTAGCATGTATATCTGCTTTGCTGTTACGTTAGATTGTTGAAATTAATTCCTGGAATATGAATTGCATTTCCCAAATTCATTTGTACTCTCGCCAAATTACGGTACTCGATGCAATTGCTTTCTCATTCAAACATCTAACATTTAATATATTTTATAAAACTGAAATTTTATTTAAAACAGATTTATTGAAGTATCCTTCGGCAAACATCACTCATGCTTCAGTTTTCGTGAATATTTTAGATTTTTGAGCTTGTAGTATATCTTCATTTTATACACTTAAATCAAATGGCAATGCCTGCAAAAATAAATATTAATTCAACAGGCATCTAAGTTTTGTAGATAGATATTGTACGTACTTATTTGGAGATATTAACATTTTTTAGTATTAAGATTGCGTTTAACACTTTGTAGTAATTTCAAACTGACAAATACCACACGGTTTTCATTGCAATATGCAATAAGAAACTCAAAAACGCCTCTGGTTTCTCCTCATTTAAATAAATGTTCGTATTCTTTACAAAGCGTGTCGCAAAAAACAAAACAAAAACAACACAATAAAATACTGTTAATTCTTCTTTCGCACAGTGAATTCTTCTTTCAAAATACATGAAGAAACAGAAATACAATCCTCAAACCTGCGATGACTCCCGTGTATGTCATGCAAGGAGGAGGTAGGATGGTTTTGTTAGCGGATTGATTGGTTAGTGATTCCGGGCGCGTCAACTGATGTCTTTTTAGTTCTGTAATTATTGTGTATGTTTTTCTCGAGAGGTGGCGGGTGATCTTTCCCTGCTGGATGATGAGATCCGGCGCCGACCTACCGTCGGTTTACGAAGTTTCCCCACTAGCAGGGCACCACCCTAGCTGGGACAAGCTCTAAGTTCTCGCCTGGTCTCCCGGCGTGTGTGGTAGTGTAGTGCTTGTAAGTGTGTATGAAAGTAAGGGGTGAGGATGGGACAAAGAAGAGTAAAGAAAGATTGCGCGCGGTCCATGGTCCGTTTGTTAGGATACTGCCCCGGCATTCGTCTGGTATTGACGGTCTGGTGTACCACGGTAAACTACCGATAAAAGCAGCCAACCGCTAGAATTCTCCTCCAGATAGTGACTGAACTCGACCCAGCTATCTAGCTTTCGTACTAAAAGGTAAAGCTTACATAAAGTATAAACTTCACTTCAGAAAATAATAGGCGAAACAGAACCAGATGGACAATGTAGAAAAATTTGCGTCAGTTTAAGAGATAATGTTGAAGTTCTCGGAACGATTCCAGAGCTTTTTTGTACCAATGGCACTAGAGAGAAAAATACATAAAAGATTAACTTAACTGCTAACATATAACGCACAAATTACATATGACCTATGCGAACTAAAGAAAAAGATATTTTATCAAAGATTTAAAAAATACTGGAAATAACATTTTCTGTTTATAAATAAGTGTAAGAGTCGAACCATCAACTCAGAGAACATAGGCGTGACAGTCACGAAGAGTGCATAAGTTTTATCAAATTGACAGAGACAAGAAAATGGCATTCACGAAATTCAATATCCAAGAATGACAGGTAGTATATCACAGTTTTATTGGAGAATACCGACAATACCTTGAAAATATTCTGACAGGAAACAATTAGAAAGTAAAATAATTAGCTGGGCAAGAAAATCTGCCACAACTAGAAGTGACTGGAATAGATAGAAAAGTTTATAAAGCATAATTCTCTTTTACTAATAGACGCATTTAATGCCATTAAAAAAACATTTCAAACAACAAATATATCGAAATGACTAGCTTTTGTAAAGTTAGTTAATAGTGGGAATGCTGATGAGGTGTTGTGGACATTGTTCAAGGATCAAATAATGGAAGTTATCTTTGTCTACTTAGAACTTAGAATCAACAACTTAAAACAAAGATGACTTCCATTATTGCACACCTAAATACGGTTACCAAAAAATTTAAAAGTAATATTGAGTAAAAGTACTATGTAATTTCCATAACTACAGGAGGTTACATGGGAAGACCGCAAGTATAAACGCGAAAAATATTTGGGGTATTCCACGTCAAATCGTCGCAGAGTAGAGGCATTATCAACCCTCACCCCACTCTGATTTTAATGAAAGTTGATGCACACCTTCTTTATGAAACAATTTATCTCTGTACATTTTCAGAACGGTACTGTTGTTGGTTTGTATTTTACGTGTTTTGGAATATCGAAAAATTGCGGAAAACTCTGTGCGCTAGTACTCATTTGAATCACAATATCTTCCGTTCTATCAACTGTACAGCTAAACTGTTTATCTCATTGGAAAGCTGATATGTTGTTCCGTTTAAAAATATATGATTTAATAATTTATTTTCTTCAAGTGTTAACTACTGTGCTGATGAATTATTCTGTGATAGTTTACAAAAAATGAGTTTTTAAATTTAAAAAATGTTGAAGTTCAATGTGTATTGACTTATTGGAGAACTTTTGAATTTGGGATGACAACGCGGCAAGAAGTTACAGTCGGAAAGTCTTTCACAAGCGCCCGCGAAGGCACCTACTTGCTACCATTACCACTGTTTCCGGGCGCCCAAGTGGGGCGGGACCCGCGGTGTCCCGGGGACGCAAATGTTGATGTTTTGACCTCTCCGGGAACAAAAAAAACTGCGTTGGCAACTACTGAAACCTTACAAACATCAGCCTGAGATCAGTTTCACGTAGATAGGCTCTAAAAACCTTTTAAGTGTGTGCAGACAGTGATTTCGGGAAGAAAATGTCAAGAACAGAAGAGACTCTCTCTTACAAATTTAAATGAAATACCGATTTTAAATATTCACATCCTGATCCGAAAAATGGGTTTTCAAAGATTGCATCTCTTTGGCCAAGAAACTGTATTTTAACTGTTGCAAGTTGAACAGACATTGTTTGTGTTTCTGTTTTTCATCAAGACGTAAATATATGTTTGATGTTCTCAAGATACCAAAATTATTACATTCTTACTTAAATGTGCCTTCTTAAAAAAGCATGCTCGCATGCATAATATGCAACCCACCACAATTTGTTTTGCTTTTTTGATAAGTGCTCTGAATGTCCCGAAATTTTGTCTATTAAAATGTTTTGGAAGAAAACTTTATCAAAAACATTTCGTTCAAACAGTGGGTGAGAATGACAGATCAGATTTAGAGACAATCTGAAGTATAAAGAACATTTCATTGATTGTTTAATAGCAAAACTTAGTAAATTGTTGACCCTACTATGCCTAAATAACTACCTACGAGGTCGTAAACTATCGCTTCAACCAGGAGAATGCATAGCTTTGTGCAATTTTTCTGAAACTTTTTCCTTAGCTATTCAAGAAGTGCCAGGATTTCATTGAAATAATGCTCAGACCACACTGCATCCTTTTGTTGTCTACTTAAAATTACCTTGATTCAAATAAATTGTTAAGTGACAATCGTTAATGTTAAGTGACAATTGTTAAGTGACACATCGTAGATCTTACATTTCATCAGGAGAACTTAGGAATAAATGCGAAATGGCACTTTTTTGCATCATCTCATAAAAAAAATGTTTGTGATGGATTGGGCGGGACTCTTAAAACTCTTGTTGCTCGTGCAAACCTGCAGATGCCCAGTACAGATCCATGTATTCTTGAGCAAAAGGAAACGAAAAATGTAAATGTTGCTTACACAACTGATAAACAGTATGAACGGGAAGCTAGGGAATTACAAGGAAGATTTTCAAGATAGCTGCCCGTATTAGGCACACGTAAATGCCATTGTTTCCTCCCTGGAAAAAGGTGTCGTTCTTGCAATGAGATTATCAAGTAGCACTATATCTTGAGATCTGAACTTTGGAAATAGAGATTTCAAGTGGTGAGTACAAATACTTTAATTAAATTTCCTTTCTGAAAATGCTTGCTTTTATTTTTCGTTTCTTAAGACAACTATACTTTATACCTCTCTTTTGAGTAAAAAGTAGCTTACGTGTGTTGAGGAACAGTTGAGTCATATTTATGTGATTTCAATGTCCATTAGACGTTGGTCATAGGAAGTAGCAACTAGCAGGGGCCAAAGATTTCCATTACGTTCGTGAGAAAAAGTAGCAATCTGAAGAAGAATTGACACTTCGAGACTTTATAAAGCTAAGTACGACTGGCATTAAAAGACAAAAATTGTGACTTGCAATTTTTAGAAAAAAATCATATTTCGAAATCAAATTACACGTTACATTCTTAATGGTCACGAAAAATGCTTGGTATAAAATCATTTAACTTCATTTTCTCCATAACCACTTTGATTTTTCTCCTGTAATCTAGTGTGTTTCAGCGATCAGGAAAAGTGGTTTTAACGAGATGTGAAAGACATAGAACATTGTTCTAGAAAGGACGAAGACATAATGACACTCGTATGTTTATCAATAAGGGGGAAAGAGTGGTGATTCATGCACGACAGTGTTAAAAACAACGGTTTAGAAAAAGAAAGCTTTTCTATGGATATTTTCATTGACAATGCAAATATGATTACTAAATGTAAATTTATTTCCTTTTCATAATTTTTTGTGCATAATACTTATCACCTGGTTTTCGACACACCGATAGACCTAGAAGTGATCTTGCATTGACCTACTATGCATTTTATTTCGTTTAATCTCCGTATATTTCTTAAGGCACAGCATTTTTGTTATCAGATTTTAGATACTATGTTTCGGCTAAAGCCTTTTCGTGGTGTCTCCTGGATATCAAAAATTCACCACGCTAGCGTAAATGGCCTCCCCTTTCTTTTCCTAGACGTCTCTTATCTTTCGTATTAGATCTCTCTCGGTTACTTGCTGCATTTTCGATCCTGATGCTGTTAGATTACGAGAGTTAATGTGCCATTAGTCTCTTTCTCTTTCCTTTTACTTACTTCTTCCTCATTCGATCCCTCAAATCTTTATATTTTACTATTAGCACTTTCAACTTTGTTGTCATTGATGGGCGTTGTCAAGGATGAATGTAAGTATTTCTCTCCCTAGGGAATGCGATTATCAAAGATGAGTCAAATCCGACCAGAGGCTTTGAGGTAGTAGCTCTACAAGTGGTCAAACCTGCTTATGGTCAGTAGCGCTCTCCGATAAATCTCTCCCTATATTCCTCCAGGCCCATAGTGGAACTCATTGTGCAGTTATAAACAGTCGAGAAAATAGTAAAGAAAATGAACAACTACAAATATTTGGGTGGAATGCAAGATTAATGGCAAGTAGTAATAATTAGTAACCTTATTCAAATAGAAAAACATCGTTTATTATTGATATTACAAAGAACAGGCTGTACGGAACAGATAATGATATGCAATCATTTATAGTAAAGTCTCAAAAGGAGAATATAGAACACTTTAGGAATACCTACACTTTTAAATCAAATGCGGTAATAAAAAAATATTCATACAATAGCAACGGTGCGATCCGATATGGTTTGATAAATGAAATTATGAACAAGTGTTGTCAAGATATCTTAGATTTTAGGAACTTAACCTTTCACTGGGCTGATGGGATCCGTGTTGACCCCAGGCAATCGTAAACTCAAGGTAATAACTAAAAACACCGATATATTGCGCTTGCTCCTTGCATTCCTCGTTCAAGATCCCCAGCAGATGATCATGTGTGCTCCTTGTCTAAAATAACAACGTAATTATATTTTTTTTGTTCATTATGTCTAAGTGGACCCCACCAGACAAGGAGAGACAGTAAATTTCAATATTATAATTTTTAATTCTGTATCGTATTTATGTGTTTTCTGTAGATTTGTTTTTATGTTAATCGGTCTGTTGTTCTCTTATCGACAATGCGTCACGACCAAAAAGTTGACCCACAAAACAAACGGCCCAATACGGATGATTACAACACCAAAGCATAGATGCACTTGACTGACTTCGTGCCAACTACTCTGTGGCTCTGCAAATTCGGTGGCGATGGCAGTGGCTGTCTGTGTTTAATAGTGATATTTTATGCCATTGTTAACATAGCACGTGTAAACACTAGCATTCTCAAGAACTGCAATAAAAATTCGGAAAAAGAATCGAGTAGAAAGCAGGTGATGGAACTTGGAAGTTCACTTGTACCACCACATATTTCACATTCTTTGTCCGTCCTTTGCCAAGTGAAATGCAAGACATTACACTGATATTTGTAAGAAAAACAACTGAGAAGAACCTTCAGGAACACACTCAAGCACGAAAAGTCAGATGTGAGGTGTGTCCGAGAATAGGAAACGGGAAAACGAAATGCATCAACTGCACCAAACATATTTGCACAAGTCATGTAAAATGTACTAGTGAAAATAGTATTTAAATGTAACACATATTACCCATTACAATGTAAATGATCATACACGTCATATTTAATAATAATAGTAAATAGAATTTCAAGTTCTTATAAAATTTCATTTTATTAATAAGAAAGAGCCTACATGGACCTCACCAGTCAAGGAGAGTAATTCTTTTTCACCAGACAGGTAAGGGATAAGAGCTTTTCAATCTCTACACTATTTAGATTTTTAAGCTCAAAATATAGGGTATTTGTATTTAGTTAGTAAAAAAACTGTATGTGACGTAAGAGAGAGATCATCTGCGCACATTTTCTTTAGTTCTAGAATCTCTTCCCAACATTTTAACTATAAGTAGTTGAAAAAAATGAAAAAAGGTTTATAAAATAAATAATAATAATAATAATAATAATAATAATAATAATAATATAAATAATATTAATAATATTAAAAAAATTTAAAAAGCGCGAGATTCGCAACATTTGAAAAACTACACATTTTCGTTTCCGATTTATAGAAAATTTATTTGCAACGGTAAACGAACTGCAGATTTGATTTTTCTGCATTGCTAACAAAATAGTAACTCACCCTCAGATTTACTACTCCTACAAGCAAAAGGAGAGCTCAACAAAACGTGCGCATAGTGAAGCTACATTTATGTTCACAAGCAAATCAAGGGCAATCAAGCATGCTCAACGAAAAGAGGCTTTCAGGGATCACGTGGATGGCATTTTTTCATTATTCGGATAATTTTCTTTTGCAATCTAAATGGTTGGGTACTAAAGGATGAGCTTCCCCAGAATATTATGCCATATCTCAGGCGGGATTGAACATTTGCAAAATACACGCAACGAGCAGCATGAAGGCTGACAAAATTTGAAAGAATTGTTCTAGAAGAATTCTACTATTCTACTAACCATCATTTGTTCATTAATGTCTGCGAATATGTCAACGTCACGAACAATATATTAATATATAAAATGTTATAAAATTAGTAAAACTAGTAGTGCGACAACAGCACATACTGTATCGCATTATTTCTAAAGGCTACACAATATTATAATACTACATGAACTTGCAAAAGTGTTTCCAATCAACCGAATTTTTGCTCTGTGCCGAAAGTCGAACATAGGTCCTCCGAGTTAACACAAGAAGCACGTTCCAGTATACCACGCAGTCGCTCGGGGATGCTCGCTTTTCCAGTCCATTACAGTGCACTTATTATAGTATTACAGTTTTGCTTAACATTTTGATGCTGAAATTACTGATTCCATCTATCCCTGAGGATTTTTTGCTGTTAAGGTGTTTTATTAATGACAATATAAAGTAACGTAACATTTGAATGCAGGTGTGAAATGCGTATATACGATTTGTGAAAAACATAAACTATTTCTCATAAATTATAAGTATTTACGAAGAGATCCTGGGTATGTAAATAAGAATAACTCTTAAAACAACGTCAAGTCGGTCGGTCAACGTCAAGTCGTCAACGTCAGTCGGCTTGCCACTACAATAGTCCCCCCCCTTCGCGAAAAATCTTGGGTGCACCTCTGGTTCGGATTATAGAATTTTTTTTAGGAATGTCTTAAAAGAAGCTCAAAAATAATCGCAACCAGAATATGTATTATTGCTTAGACAAGAACAAGAGCAGAGTCAAGTTTGTGTTGTTTCGATAATATTTTTATTGTCAAATTGGGAATATAATTAAAAACTGTAGAAGTATATTCTTTACCGTAATATCTTAACGATTTACCATAGCATCTGGTTTCTGTCATTAAGAACAGATGTAATATTTGGGAAATCTATATAGGGGACAAGAGAATGAAAATGATATATTATAATCCAAGTAGTAGGTCAAAGATGTAAGTCTACCCCATTACTTTTTTATTTATATTTATAAGAATTATTAAGTAGTGGATAATTGTGGAAAATGAAGTATCTTTTAGCCATGGCGTGGGACAAAGAAGGAACATAAAGACCATATTATTTATGGAAGACCAAGTTATAAAGGCACAGGAATCCCACAAATCAGAGATTCTGGCTACACTACGTGTTAGAGGATGTTTTTCTTTTAATTTAGCTACTTGTTTTTTGCACTTTTTTCGTTACCAGAGCCCAGCAATGAATTTTTTCCGCCGAAAATCCGCCGTTTTTTTCGCGCAGCATTACTTAACTTTCACTATACTACGTATGTTATTACTCCGTATATACGTAAGTATACGAGAAAGTAAAAACTAATCGAAACTCAGCTATTGAGTTCCCGATCAGACGTTTGTTCCAACAAATATATCGCTCAGGGACATGTAACCCACGGTGAGCCAAATAGGTGCTATGTGGTCCAAGGTACCTTACCCCATGTTGATATATGTGGCAGTGTTTTTGATTTGATTTCATTTATTTGGTCAAAAAAGAGTAAAATCTGTGTATGACGTATGGGGGATATGATTATCTGCGCACGATTTCTTGAGTACCAGAATCCCATCCCTACATTTTAACGATAATTAGTTGAAAGATTAATGAAAGTTAATAATATTTTTGCACTTTTTTCAATTTTCAATGTTTGAAGTTGAGTTATGCGTGAGTCATGAACATCACAATCTTTAAGGAAACTTGTGACGCCACCCTGGTATTATATTACAAACATTAATTGTATCCAATTCATCTGCAAAATAAGATCCAAGTTTTCATTTCCTACGATAGAAAGGAGAAGTTAGATAGGGAGCAATAATTCTGTTCTACATTCTTAGTGTTGCATATCTCAAAATGTCGACATGTTAATGAAAATTATGTAATTTTCGTGAATGATAGCACAGCATAGCACAAGACTACAATGCTGAAACGAGATTTCTGATATCATTAGCTGGTTCGAGACTTAAGGACAGAACAGGGAATGTAAAATTCCTCAAAGAACTTGATATATATAGTAGAAAATTCATGACTACTGACTTCTGAATCCAACTGATTGGAAAGATACAGGACCGAAGATAATTTCAGAGTACTTCTTACGATAATGAAGAAATTCCGGTTCACGGGAAAACGATGAGAAAAGATAGGATCGAACGCATTCCAGGCAGTGCCAATACACCTGAAGGAGAAGAAAATATTTTGTAAAATGTACTCAAATTAGTATCTATTGTGTACATAGCTTTTATAACTAGAAAGTTTTTTTTAGAAAAATCATCTTTTTTTTTAAATTATTTATTTAAGGTCGCCTTATAAACGGCTAGGTCATTGGCGACCACAGTTACAATAATACAGTAGTTACAAATATACAAATATACATTAGTTGCACAATTTCATGGGATACACACATAGAGCCTTAATATTAATATTGTACATGGGACAATGAATAGTCATTAGCTAAATACTATTTATGAGGTTAAATTTGGTGAGGAGTTCTATAATTTTCATGTGGCCGGAATCAGAATTGAATATACAGTGGAGATTGTCATTGATGTTGAGGTATGTTCTGACAGCCGACATTACCTGGCAATCAACTATAATGTGTTTAGTTGAAACTGGGAGGCCGCAATTTGGGCAAGGGTCAGGAGTAGCCTTTTTTAGCAGGTAGCTGTGACTAAGTTTAAAATGTCCTATACGGAGTCTTGTAATAACCACTTGATGTCTTCTGCTAAGTCTTACGGATGTGACGGGAGATTCCTCAATACTCTTCCTAACTGCATGTAATTTGGAAGGCAACATTTTCCAGTTCCGGTCCCAAAGTTTCTTAACCGCATGTAAAAGGTAGTTTTTGAGGTCAGGAAGTAAGCCGCCAGCTTCAGTTTCAATTTCGGGGAGAGAGATTGCTGCTTTCGCTGCTGCATCAGCTTCTTCATTGCCTTGGATGCCTATATGAGAAGAAGCCAAGCTATTGTAATGCGGTAACCTTTAAGGAAGGAGTGATAAAGCTTTTCTTGGATTTCTTGAACCAGGGGATTTAAGGAATGACTGTTGCGAACAGAGGATAGAACAGATAGTGAGTCAGAAAAAATAACAATATCTGAGCTAGATGGTCTTTGGATGCTAATATCAATAGCTTTGATAATAGCCCAAGATTCACATGAGAATATGGAATAGAAGTCCGGGAGGCGGTAAAGATACTTAAGGGGTGGGGTAATGGAAATAACAGCTCCGCTGGATCTTGATTGTTGCTTGGATCCATCCGTGAAAAACTGGCTATGATTTGCAAATTTATGCTGAAACTCCAGGATCATCTTTAGATCTGTGAAATATCACAGACTGACACTCTTGAGTTCTTTTAATAAAAATTAACTGAAGAAACTACTGTCTTCAACTAGTATAATGTAATATTAGAGGCTTGGGTGAGCTTTATGCGGAACATCAAAGAAAGTTTATGCGTAGAGCTTCTGAATAAACCAATTCGTACCTACAAAATGCAATGCTCCGAGGTTATAGATTATTTGAGAATTTCATCAAACAAACATCAAAAGAGACAGATCGGTGATCAAATCGACTCTGAAGTATTCGGGAATTGTATACTTTCGGTCATTGCTGCGGTGAACCCGACGCGGCCCCACTCGACTCTGTTCAATAGCGGGAGGGAGGCGTACGCGTCGGTGCTAACTGGACGTGTCGTCTGGGCCCTGTCGACGCATCTAGACCGCCGGAGGCCATTGCAACCGCCGGTGGTCAATCAGTGCTTTAAAATCGATATCCTACAAAGTCGTTGGTGAAAAAAATTCACCCCACCAGTCATTTGTAAACGGCCTGACCTATGTGAACATGTCATGGAGGTGTGCGTGACGTGATGCAACGCTCGAGCAGATTCGAACGGCCAGAAATCTTTCTTCTGAACTGAACCACATGGCTGAACGGACGGCTCATGCACGTTAAGTATTTTTGCCCTGTTAATCGCGATGTTGCCGGACGAATTGTTTAATCAAATCCCTGCTTCTAAGGGCCGCGGTCTTTCGTGAAGGATACGTATTTGTACCTTTCAGGGCGGATTAACCATTAGACACGTTAGGCACAGTGCCTAGGGCCCACGAACATGAGGAATCCACGATAGGACCTCTCGATAAAAAAATTTAAAAATTTATTTCAGGATGTAAAATAAATAAATCACATATATATATATATATATATATATATATATATATATATATATGTACAAAATTATCGACTTTTTAATCTTAAAAAACAACTTCAATAATTTATTCATTACATTATGATGTTTAGATCTAATTAGAATTTTATAATACAATGATTTTAGGTAAGCTGACAAACAACTTTTTCCAATTTTTGGATTAGATATAATCTTTTATTGTGGTGTCAAATTTACTGTTTGTGAAGATTTCCCTTTCTATACACATTACTAGGAGAGAAAAGTTTAATAATTACAGATTAATTCAGTCATATTTTTTCGTCTACTCTACAAACAAATTGTGCTTATGACCTACGTCACCATTCCGCGCTCGACTGTCGAACCGAACGGATTGTTCTTGTCGGTGTGACCAGTGATAACCGTGCGACTTAGTAAAAATTGTGAACCAGCGCAAATCTTGTGGTCTGTGGAAACAGTCCACTAGTGAGTGCTACGCATTATGTACAATGGATACTGCCCGACAACCGGGCAGCTCATCAATAATGCGTTAATAACGCTCAACAGTGATTATTCCATCCCAGACTTAAACACATCGATGCTGTACGAACAAACAACGGCAACCGTCAGTGACGAAGTTACATCAATGGAATCTCAACCAAGTCAAACGACAATGGAACGTCAACCAAATCAACAGACATCGATGGAGCAGCAAAACCCGGATACTCTACAAGGTAACGCTTTAGGCCAACATGCCGCAGGGCAAAATTTAAAGCGTCCTTCAGATGGTGATACCTCGTCTAACGACACCAAAAGGTCTAACCTGCATTCAAAACAAGACAACATAGACAGTTCAACCCAGTATAGTTATTCGGTCCGAACTTACAATAGATTTGAAGAACTGAACAAAATACCAGATCCCAACAATCAAAATAGGTTTAGTTACGTTAATGAAACCTCGCCAAGTGTGTCAGAATCAGTTAAAATCCCACCAATTTATGTAGCAAATATAACTAACATCACGAATTTCAGCAAGGAAATCAATACAAAAGTAACAAACAGTTTCACACTTCAATTCATAAATAATAAAGTAAAAATACAAACTGAAAAAGTCAGTGAATTCAGAGACATAACCAAATATCTAATCAACACAGGAAGACGGTTTCATACCTACAAGGACCCAGCAAATAAGAAATTCTCAGTTGTATTTAAAAATCTACACACATCCATCACAGAAGAGGAAATCTACACTGAATTAAAAGAAAAACATCCATCACTCGTTAAAGTTACTAGACTCCGAAAAGACAGTAATCAATTCCAGTAATAGCAGCTGAATTCAACGGGGAAGAAAACATAGAAAATATTTTAGAAGTAAGACAAATTTGTAATCTAATAGTAAAAGCTGAAAGGAGAAAAAGACCTAAAGGCCCCATTCAATGCATGAGATGTCTAGATTTTGGCCATACAAAAAAATAATTGTAATCATAAAATAGCATGCATTTATTGTTCCAAAAATCACTATTCTGCAACTTGTCCCCAAAAAAATGAACCATTTAAATGTTATAACTGTCAAGGAAACCACAGAGCAGACCTCAGAACAGTAGAATGCCCCTATTATAAAAAAATAAGCCAAAAACCTAACCTCAAAGATCCTCCAATTAGATCTAGAATCAATGGGTCATCAACAGCACCACCCCAAAATAACCAATTTCCCCAGACTGTCTAACACTCAAAATATCCCAAACTTTACACACACTAACCACACAAACACAGAACAACATAATAATCAATTCTATAACTCCCAAAATCGAAATCGTCAAACACACTCGAGCGAGAATAACTTTCTCAACTCCCTGATCAATACAATAGCCACTCACATAATCAATATAATCAACTCAATTATTCCAACCATAATAAATAATATCCATTCATCTATCTCAGCATACATTAATAACAATTACACAACAAACACAAATTAATAAGATAACCATACTCAATTGGAATGCAAATGGTATAATCAACAAAGTTAACGAACTAAAATATTTCATGCAAGATAAGAAAATCGACTTTGCATGTATAACTGAAACACACTTAAACAATAGTACAAAATTCAGCATACCAGATTATAAAGTAATCAGAGCAGACAGACCAAACTCTAATGGAGGAGGAGTAATGATACTAATAAAGAGCACAATACCATTTTATGCAATAATACTACCGCCAACCCCAGGTATCGAAACAGCAGCAATTAAGTTTATTAACAACAACTATCTGGAAACTACACTTATAGTAGCATATAAACCCCCCAATGTGAAAATTCAGCATACCAATTTCATTGGTATTATTGATCAACACACCCTAACAATAGTCCTAGGTGATCTTAATGCAAAACATACAGAGTGGGGGTGTAAAAACAATAACTCAGCTGGGACACAACTACTACGGCTAGTAAACAACAACAAATTAAGATTCATAACCCCTAATGAACCAACCTACTACCCATTTGATCACTATAGGAACCCTGACCTGTTAGACATAGGCATAACAAATATGCAACAAAAGTTTTTCTCCACAGTACACCATGAAATGGACTCCGACCATCTACCAGTAATAATCACTACACAACAGTCACTCCCCACACACTCACCCACTCCACAACTCAATACTCACAAAATTAATTGGCAAATATTTAAAAATAATGTTAAAACAAACATCCCAAAGTTCAAAATATTAAGTACCCCTCTAGAAATAGATCAAGCAATCACAATACTCAATAACATAATATTAAGAGAACTAGAGAATAGTAAACCAAATAAATCACCTACAAAAACACAGAATAAAAACAATGAACTACCCAATAGCATAAGAAATCTAATTCACATAAAGAATAAAACAAGAAGATTATGGAATTACACTAGACGCCCTGAAATTAAAAAGGAACTTAATCTATTAATATATATTACCAAAAAAACACTTTTCACACACAAACAGCAACAATACAACACCATGATTCAAACATTAAGCTCAAGTAACAATACACTGTGGCAATTTAAAAATAAAATACTAAAGAAAAAAATACCATTCCTCCACTTAATACCAACACAGGGAAAAAATTCTCACCCTTTGAAAAAGCTGAAACACTAGCAAATCATTTTGCAGATACATTCAAACCAAACGACTCACTCCCACACATTCAACACCAAACAATCACACAGATAGCAACAGCTCCTAATTATAATGTACCCTCCAGAATTAGATTCGTATCTCCTCAGGAAATAACAAACATAATAAAAACACTCCCTAATAAGAAGGCTCCAGGACATGACAGAATAAACAACAAAATCTTAAAAAATCTGCCACATCAAGCCATAGCATTCTTAAATAATATTTATAACTCTTCATTAAGAATAGGTTACTTCCCACTATTATGGAAACACTCAATAGTAATACCCATTCCAAAACCTAACAAACATCCATCTAATGTAGAAAATTATCGACCAATCAGCCTGTTACCCTCCTTATCAAAAATTCTTGAGAAACTTATTCAGAAAAGACTTAGTAATTACCTCAATAAAAATGACATCATTCCCAGACACCAATTTGGATTCACAGAAAAGTTATCAACCACACATCAATTATTAAGAATCACAGAACATATCCATACAGCATTCCAAAGAAAACTACATACTATATCAACCTTTCTAGATATTTCCCAAGCATACGAGAGTATGGCATCAAGGTCTCATGTACAAACTAAGAATCAATGGCACACCCAAATACCTAACCAACATCATCAATAGCTTCATAAGCAATAGAACCTTTTCAGTGTCAGTAGATAATCATCTCTCAAACCCCAAACCAATATATGCTGGACTTCCTCAGGGCTCCCCTTTATCACCGGTGCTATTTAATCTTTACACAGCTGATATCCCTACATCCAACACAGTCAAAACAGCACAATTTGCAGATGATACAGCATTGTATTGCTCAAACATATCACTAGACACAATAAGAAACACATTACAGCAACATCTAAATCTAATAGATTCATGGTCACACAAATGGAAAATTAAACTAAACCCATCTAAGTCAACTGCAAAAATATTTTCACTAAAAACAATATCAACACCACCACCTCTCACACTGGGCAATAACATCATTCCTTGGACTCCACAAAACAAAACAGTGAAATATCTAGGTCTGCATCTAGACACTAAATTTAACTGGAAAGAACATATAAACATTAAAACACAACAAACAAAAGTCAAATTATTTCAATTAAAACCATTAATAAACAACCATAGTAAAATAACAATAGAAAATGCCAAACTCATATATACATCCATAATTAGACCCTTAATGCTCTATGCTTGCCCTGTCTGGATCAATGCAGCAAAAACTAATATACATAAAATACAGGTCATACAGAACAAATTCCTACGAACAATAACCAAAGCACCCCGGTTCATTTCAAACAAACAACTACATAAAGAAATTCAAATAAAACCTATCATACACCACATCACAAAGTTATCCCATAATTTTTACAATAATATGTCAACAATTACACAAATATCCCAATACAATCTAGGCAAAGCACCCATAAACCCCACCAGAATAAAAAATAGATTTCCCAAACACGTTTTTTACATCCAATTTGCAGATTTAGATGATCCTTTGTGAGGTGCCCAGTGGGTTTCCTCTCCCTATGTAATAGCTGTAAAGTAATAATAGTTTAGTTTTTTAAAATAGATCATAAGCATCAAAAACATGTGAAAAAGTTTGTATTGTAAAACTGAACCATGTATACCATTCAAAATAATAAAATGATTGAAAAAAAATGACCTACGTCAAGCTTAATTCGGCCCTGACACCTCTCCATTTGATAATTGGGCTGAGGTGGCTCAGGGTATCAACCAATATCACTGCAGTGCCTCTGACCGGGAGCTCGTAGAGTTGGTGTCAACTGTAGCAGGATTTTAGACACTAGCGGGATAGTTGGATTGAATTGAGCCGGGTCTGGAGAACTCTAGCGGGCGGCTGCTCAGATCGGTAGATTTCCTTGGTTTCTTCGAGAAATACCGGACAAATGCCGGAGCAGTACCATAACAAACGACCATGAACTTTCCTTTCTCTACCATGTCCTATTTTCACCCTTTACTTACACCTACATGAACTCCACTACCACACATGTTTGGAGACGGGAGTTTATAGCTTGTCACGTCTCGGCGATGCCCCGCTGGGGGAGATAACCGGATGGGAAAACTCGCAAGCAGAGGTGTATTGGCGCCGGATATCACCATTCAGTGAGAAAACAAAGCCGCTACTTCCAGTGATAAAACAAGCATTTACTGAACTATTGTCCATAGCAGTTGGGGTGCCCGCAAATAAGCAATAATCAATTGATCCAGTGGCTAAAAGTTTAATTCTCAAGTGAGCTTGGTTAGATATCTACACTGGATCCAGAATATTTTCCGGCGATCACCGGACACGATGACAGTGAGGAGAACGGATACCATTGCAAATGATGCATCTCAAGAGGTGCAGAGGATCCTGATTACTCGAGGCTCCGAAAGGGCTACTCTGAAAGGCACTTACGCGAGGTGAATGAACTTCAACCCCCACTTCCATCGCACCGGGGACGCCAACAGCCGCCATTTCAGCAACTCCCTCCCCTTCCCAACAACCCCTCCTCCTTGAGGGAACTGGCTGAGTCCGCATTGCAAAGGGGAGGTAATACTCTCTTGAACAACGCAGCGCTCCAACACAGAAAGACTATCCACCGATCACGTTATGACGGGCTTCGCTAGTCGAAGAATGGTATGAGTTAGGCTCAGAAATAGTTTTTAGGCAAGTGAAACTCATCCTAATTGTAGAAGTTTCCTTTGGATAAAGTTTTGAAATAAATTTGTTTTTAAATTCAACACACACGTCTCGATATATCTTTCATATTACTTGAAGTACTCAAAATCCCCCCACATTTCACATACAGCGGTCAGTCACCTATGGATAACAAGAGATGTAGGTAAGTCAGGTGGTAATGGATTGCAGTACCTTGAGGTAATAGAAAGTACTTTATTTGGGTAAAATGTGCCTTGCTGTTATTCTCGCAAGTATGAAGTCGCGGAATGAGTTTTCAGTAAAAACTAGTAGTGCTAAAACAGCACATACTTTCTCGTACATAGTATTGGATATGTGACATTATATACTGCAACTATACTACATCTGTATAATAATACTGTCCTATATAATATTGCAACTGCTGCCCATTTTAATACATCTCAATCACCACTTGTAAAACTCATTACAAATTGTATAACAAAAGGTTCGAAAACTAATTCTTTTAAAGCTAATATATCAACACAAATTCGACAATTGAATACGACTTTCTTTCTTTCTTTTAAAAATTGGAGCTTAATAACGTGATCCGGTTGTAGCAGTCGCTGCTGTCTACAATACGTTGCGGCCAGAGCGGTGTTGTCATAGCATCATTTAATTGCAACTAATTTAACTTTTTAATTGTAAATTAAAAAGTAACTTATTATTCTAGAAATTTAATATACTCTAATTAGTTAACTACGACTAAATCATAAACAAGATCATAAAACTAAACAAAAATATATTAACACTAGAAATGTAAAATTTAAATCCACTATTTACATCCCCCTTGTTGATACCACCTTCTTTCACAAGGAACACTCATCTACAAACACCGCCCGACAATTAGAGAGTTTCTGTAAACTTCACACATCACTTCGATGTTCCCATCGCTGAATTGCAACTTGATAACCAGTATTGTCAGATAGCTGAAAAGTGAATCTCAAATACTCGAACATAAAATGAAAGTTCATACAAAATTGTTATACTCAATATTTTCAACTTTTCTTTCATATTTCTTTTAAATCATATTTTTAAGAGAAAATCTTATTGGGCTAATTTAAATTAACGATTCGTTGAAAGAAAATACATGAATACATTGAGAATACAAATTGTGGAAGAGTTGTTGTTGTTGTTATTATTATTATTATTATTATTATTATTATTATTATTATTATTATTAATATTAATATTATTAGCTCATTACAATCCTAATTCAGGACAAGGGCTTCCTAGCTCCCCAGGGTGGGGCTGCGTGTGATGTTGGTTGGTTTATGTTACAATAATTTTACACATTTGTTCCATACTTAGATTAAGTAAATAATTACTTGAATTGCAATTAATAGCAAAATAAAAAATGAAATAAAAACTATTACTGATGTTACTGATTACTAGATTGCTGAAATAAGAAATATCTGAAATAGCTTAAATACTAAGATTACAAAATCATTTGTTGAACTATAAATACAAACAAAACAAAAATTACTGAAATTTTGTGTCATGAAACTTTTCATGATTTAACTAAAAAGTTTCTAAATTCAACTTAGTAATGAACACTTCTTTGTTTTTTCTTAGTAGTCTTTGGGTTCAGCTAGTGAAATGTGACCTCCACGATGACCCGCACGTGGCTAGCCTTGTTTCTCTTCTGTTTTCTCTGGCACCTGAATAGATGCAACTTTTGTGTTCTCGTTAGCGACCAAGTTTGGCACCCGTATACATAAAAGTTGATTGTATGCAGGAGTCTAATACATCTCTTTTTGCTTTAAAACCTATTTTTTTTGTCAAGTAAAGTGAAAGATAGGCCCCAGAATTTTTGCCAAGCCAGAGTGATTCTTCTGTTAATTTCACCGTAAAGTCTGTTACCTAAAGATATCAATTTGCCTAGATAAATGTATTCTGATACATACTTCATCTATTCACTTTTATTGTTTTTTTTCCTTGAGGTGCGTCATGATTTTTGTTTTCTTTAGGGGTAATTAAGGTCCTACCTTTTGATTTTCATAGTTCAGCTCTGTAGAAGAGAATAAAAAAGTAATATTAACTAATATAAATTCAATAGTAAATTATAATTAAACCTATAATTATAATGAAATAAATTATAACCAAAATTTAATAAAAGTCAGCAACACCGACGGCATATCCATCAAGATAATTCTTAGAAATCTTAGAAATTAGAATGGTTTGTAAGCTCTGAATGAAACGTTCAAAGCAATAAATATTCCAAATTAATCACCTCGATATTACTTTGTTCTTCGAGCAAATAAATGCAAGAATGCATTTTCGCCCTCGTAATATTTGTAACGCATACGTAATATGAATTTACGTTGCCACTTAATATACATATACTAGCTTTTGGATATGAGATAATGAGTATAATGAGACATAAGTTTCCTTTTTACGATTATAATATGAAGTTAATTAATATTACGTTCAACAATGAGAAGGAATTTTCAAAATAACCAACTGTCTCCATGCGCGTCGCAAATTACTTCCACAGATTGACATTGCTACGAACGAAGTGCGGGAAATTCGAATTTACCATTTCGAATTTTTTCAAATTTCCGCAAAAAATATTCATATTTCCAAAAAAATGAACACGACCTTGTTTAAAGATCTGTTTTCAATAAGCACATTTTATTAATAAAATTATCTTCATAACTGTTAGTAGTTGTAACTGTAGGTAGTTGCAGAAAATTATAGTATTTTGAAATTTTCGAAAAATTAGGGATTTCAACGAACATGAGACCTGCACCATTGTCTTAAGCGTCTCTATGGTATACGAGGTCAAAATTGAATAAAAAATAATGACGTTTTTAAGAAAAAAAGGTTTAAAGAAAATAAAAATTGCCTTGACACAAAATTAGTGCAAAAAACCTCATATTCTTGAAAGATTGAACGTGAAATTATTTCAAGATCTGTTTTTTGATTAACACATTTCATTATGAAAAATATTATTCATAATTATAGTTGTAGGAAGACGAAAAAGTTTGAAATTTTTCAATTTTCGAGAAATCAGGATTGTTAACGAAATTGTGACCTGCACCATCTCTTAAACGTCCGTCACACTATTCAACAACAAGATTTAATCAAAATCGATGAAGCCATTTTTTTTAAATGTTGAAAATGTCCATGTCCCAGGGGCTTCAATGTACCTTCCAAAATTACAATATCGATATTAAATTCAACGCGCCGCGATATCAGCCAGATCGACAGGGGAATATCAATTTTGGAGAAAATCAGCTGAACAGATTAGCCGCTAGCGTTGTTCATAGACGGACAGAGACAGACAGACGCTTTGCTGTCAAGCGGCTTTTCGGTACCAAGTACCCACAAATGATGAATTCTGGCTACAACACGTGTTCGAGGATTTTTTTTTCTAAATTTAGCAACTAGATTTATTCACTTTTTGGTTATCAGAGCCCAGCAATAAGAGTTTTTCCGCCAAAAATTCGCAGCTTTTCCCGCAGCATTACATAACTTTCTCTTTTTAGGAAGTACCTTCTTAAGACAAGGGCGAGAACGTAAAAATGAAATCGAAGGATTTGTTCAAGAGCGTGAAAGTGAAACTCTGCGCGAGTCACAGATTTTAATGTTAGTGGAACGTAAAGGACAGTATTTTGTGCACAGTGTGGGGAAATAGTTGTTTTCCGCAGCTTCCGAAGAATAAGAAAAAAATTGCATGTGGGTGGTTCGAGCAGATGGACTAGTATTCCTTTGCAAGAAGGGGACACAATCAAAGTAGCAGGGAATAACAGGGCAAAGAATGCACTGTGTGTCAACGAAACGTTTGTAGTTGTGCCGATCTGAACAAAAGCATATCAAGAGGAGTGATAGGTAAACCCAAGAACTCGCATAACGTTTTACCACCCAGGTAAATGGAAGAGTTGCCTTTAAATGCGTCTTATAAATTGTTTTGCAATAGTTACAAATAGGTGGATATTTTTCTATGCAATCGTTAGAAGTTTGTGGAAATGAAAGAAACAATAATTGTATATTGAATAACAATTTGAAAGACGTTCCCTTCCCATTTCACGAATAATGTCTTCCAACTTCACAGAAGCGCTACAACAGAACTGCGACGAGGGAACACGGGCAGTAGTTGACAGAGCACCTCCAAACTTCGGCCCCAGTATTACTGTTGCTAGACGTACGATAATTATCGTATATTTTTGATAATTCGTTATGATGTACGATTTATGATTATCGTATTAAGGAGGTACGATAAACGTACGATAATGTAACCAATTTGGTCTCTAATATTTTTATATGATTTCAATAAATTTTAATAACTCTCAAGAAATTTGATTAAAAATCAGAAAATCTGCTAAAGATAGGACCTTTCAGACTTTTCGAGACAAAGTCGGAAAATTTTTGTAATAACCTTGTGAAACAACTTTCTGAAAATCTCGGAAAAGATTTTAGGCGTGTTTATAAAGGATAGGTTCCTTGTCTCTGCCAATGAGAAACGAATGCGCAATTTCTTACAAACATGTAAGTATTGAGATTTTTGAGAATGTTCTGAAAAGTCTAAACTTTTATTAATGTCATTATTTTTCAGTATTTTCAAAAAAATAAGTTTTGATATTGTGACATACCAGACTGTCACACATATTTTGATGGGAATTGGGGACAAAAATTTATTAAATTCATCGTAAAAAGTGTAAATGTTGAGGGCATAGGCATGCAGGCAGGACGTCCCTTAGCAACCAGGGAAGCGGAAGTAAATAAAACATAGCACGGCAAGTAACGGACAGAAGATTGTGATATAAGGGCATGTAGGATTGGTGGTAAACTGGTAATGGGGTATGACGTAGAAGGAAACTCGAGATTGTTTTGTAAAACAAGAGACAAGAATGTATGAAAGTTATCGAGGGTTGAACTTTTTGTAATATTGGAGAATGGAGCTTTAGACCGCGTACCGTGCACATCGTACTGCAGAGGTCATGGTAAATGATGGATGCGGGACTTGGTGGAATTTTGCGGGAAATAATTGAGCAGTGAGGACATATTTTGTGTGCGTAATTCTATTTGGAACTTTGAATAATTCTGGCACCGGGAGCAGTAAGTGAAACAATTAATAAGTTGAGGAGGACATTGATCCGGCAGCGGACAGAGAACAAGATACAAGAGAGAAGATTGGTCGGAGAGGTGGATTCTTCCTAGCCTCATCGTCTAAGAGCGCATGGATATATAAATAGTACGAATAATAGCGCTATAGAAAATTTTTACAATCGGTCATGACCAGGGTGACATTGCATGTTAAATGAATTAATCGAGAAATAAACTTATAACGTTCTCATTCTGAAAAAGAAAAGCTGGTTATCATTTCTTTAGCATCTTGTGCAATCCGCAGTTTAATCATTTCTTTCCAGAAACAAATTTCAGATTCCTCGCTTCTTCCGTATGGAGAGCGGATCGAATGATCGTTTGCTAGGAAGAAACTAAGTACCGGCGACGATTATTTTCGTAAGAACCCAACCGGCAGAGCTAGTGGGATAATTATTTCCCTTTAGATGTGCTTGCGGGAAATTTTAAATCGCAACCCTTTCCTGGTGCCCAAAAATGATATAAATTCGGAAACTGGTTGCAGAAATAATTTGAAAGAAACGGAGAGCGTTTCAATAAATTCAGAAAGTTATTTTCAGAAGGTTAGAGTAAACAATTTTTCAATCATTCTGCAAAAGTCTGAAAAGTTCCGTTTTCAATGTACGACAATTGTATACGATGTTTTTATTAATGTACGATAAATGGTACAATATTTTGATATTACAGCCGTACAATAATAATAGATGACGCAGTACGATATTCACTTTTAAAGTACCTGGCAATACTGCCTAAGATGCAATGTTCGTAAGTCTTTTGGATAATCGGCAAAATTTGGATAAAAAGACAGTGGAGTATATCAAAATTAAAACTTTTATAACATTGTTTATTACAACACGCAATGTCTAGCCCTAGCGTCTTTAAAAATAGAACAAACAAATCATGCTGGCCAAAAATATTCTTATATCCTCTTCTATTTTTATTTATTATTATTGTTTTTACTTTCTCATCTTATTGGTACATTTGAATGAATTGCACAGATATACATAATCAGAGCACAATACATCTATTTTTTAAAAAGAATTTATAATACATTGTTTCCCATGAATTTCCGTACTATCCTTGTTGTTGAAATAACAACAGCCTTCTGCATGGGTTTGTACAGGTCTACATTCAAACCCAGTTGCTTAAGGCCCCCAATCAGACTCCTAGGGATGACTCCGGTGCTGGAAACAATTATCGGGATAATGCTGACTCATTTCATATTCCACTGTTTCTCAACGGGTTCAACAAGATTTGCATATTTACTGATTTTTTCAGTGTATTTGCTTTGAGTGTTGCCAGTATTTGGGACAGAAACATCAATAAGCATGACATGTTTCTCACACTTGTTAATCACAACCAAATCCAGTCTGTTGTGAATCACTGTCTGGTCCGTTAAGATAGTTCTATCCCAATACAAGCGCCACTCTTCGTTCTCCAGTACACTCGTAGGTTGGTACTTAAAGTACGGTACCTTATCTTCAGTCAGAAGACTACATTTTTGAGCCAACGCTTGATGTAAAATTTTGGCCACCGAATCATGTCGCTGTTTATATTCGGTGCCTACCAAATATGTACAACCCGAGGTAACATGTTGAATTGATTCCACTGTTGGACAACCATAACGACATAACTCATTCTGCACATTGTTATCTCTAACAATTCGCTTCAAATAGTTACGCGTTGGAATAACTTGATCCTGAATAGCCAACATAAACCCTTCAGTTTCTGGAAAGATCTGTCCTGATATAAGCCAGTAGTTCGATGCTTTCAAATCGACATGTTCTTGGCTCATCTCATGTGGATGTCTTCCATGAAGAGCTTTGGCCATCCATAAATCTCTCTTTTGGCCGTCATTGCATGAGAAGTCCGCAACATCCTGTCTCGACAGCTCTATCGGAGTATAGACATCTGCTTCACAAATTGCTTTATGCAGTTTTGATGTATTTGCCGCAGAGTGGAAATACATTCTCATGCTCTTCACTTGCAGACAAAGTTGGTTTCCAATGTCTGTGAGTCCTCTTCCACCCATATTTCTCGGAAGTGTTATACGTTCGACTGCAGATTTTGGATGGTGCATGCGTGCTTTCGTCATTAAAACTCTCATTTTCCGTTGTAAGTTCTCAATGTCAGTTTTGCTCCACTTAATAATGCCAAATGAGTAGTTTAAGACTGGGTCAGCATAGGTGTTAATAGCTTTTATGATATTTCTTCCATTCAACTTTGTTTTCAGGAGCTTTCGGGTTCTTCGGAAGAATTCCTCTGCAAATTCATCTTTCATTTTACATTGGTCAATGTGCCTCGCCTGTCTCACTCCCAGGTATCTGTACGTTTCCTCAGCAGACATCGCTTGTATCAATTGTTTATTTTCAAGTTCAAAGGCTCCCTCTTGGAGCTTTCCTTTTACAATATTCAATGTACGACATTTTTCCAGGCCAAACTCCATTTTAATACTTTTTGAAAATGATTCCACAATACTCAATAGTTGTTCAAGTTGAGATTTTGTCGAAGCATATATCTTCAAATCATCCATATATGAAAGGTGATTGATGCGATACATCATTCTTGCTCCCAATTTAATTCCAAATCCACATTTAGTGGAATTCAAGAGATTAGATAGCGGATTCATACAGATGACAAACCAGAGGGGACTTAGTGAGTCTCCCTGAAAAATACCTCTTCGCACATTGATTGTATCAGTTTGGATGTTGTCAACAGGAGTACTTAAGATAATTTTTGTTCGCCATTTCGACATAACGTGTTCCAAGGAGACAACTTTTGTATCAACCTCATAGATCTTAAGTATTTATATCAGCCAGGTATGTGGTACAGAATCAAAGGCTTTTTTGTAATCAATATACGCCATGAACAAGTTGCGATGTTTTGCATATGCTTGCCCACACACTACTGAATCTATGATTAATTGTTCTTTGCAACCCATGGAGCCTTTGCTACAGCCTTTCTGTTGAACTGCAATAATATCGTTGTCTCTACAGTGGGTGTATATCCGTTGTGAAAGGCACGATGTAATGATTTTATACATCGTTGGCAAGCAAGAAATAGGGCGATATTTTGTTGGATCTTCTTGTTTTTGCGGGTCTTTGGATATCAGATATGTAATTCCCTGGGTAAGAAATTCTGGCATCTTATCTGGTTGTTGTATGACATCATTGATCAATTCAGCCAGCCTTTGGTGAGTGCACCATAATCTTTTATATCAAAAATTATGAATTTTATCTGGTCCTGGAGCTTTCCAATTCAATAGGTTCTTGATTACTTCACTGACTTCTTCAGTTGTAAATTCTTGGTAATGCATCTTGGTAAGATATTCACAGCGTTTCTTCTCTTCTCCAATCCAGCTCGCTCTCACATCACATTCCACTGGATCAGAAAGTTGCTTACCCCAAAAATCATTCACCTGCTCTCGTGTTGGATATAATCCTTTGTAATTGCCTTCTTCCTTTCCTCCCAGGTTTCTGTAAAAATTCTTTTCAGATTTTTCAAACAAAATGTTATCTTTCCTCCTACTTCTGCTGGTTCTATATCTGGACAATCGATTTGTTAATACAGATAGTCTCTGTTTCAGCGTGTCAATGCGCTGTTGTACTGTCGTATTAGGTTCATCTCTTCGAGTATGCGTTTTACTTCTATTCAAAATACGATCTGCCAGCTTCACAAGTTTTGGTGATCGAATACCATTGGCATAACTCATCATACGGGCAATATCACCTCTCAGTATTTCGATGTTCCTGACGAGACGCCTCTCCCAAGGTGGCATCATCCGGCCTCTCTGCTTTTTTCCTGACAGATTTTCACAGTCTATTCCCAGGGATTTTATTACTACAACTGCAGCACAATATAAAACAAGGTGGAGATATTGCAAGTTGTGCGCCATTTTAATTTCCTCTGGTAGTACCTCGCAATTCATATATCTATAATACGTGCCATTCGTCTCGATGTATTGATCTTAGGTAACACTGGTCTCATAGTTGGGTTGGTCCCTTCAAATTGGAACATAGCTTCTCTCATTCCCATCTTCAGCGATTCCACCAGTCTTTCGTCTTCAGCTGTAGTTATATTATCTGTTGTAGGGATATTTTTGTGGGACTCCGGGTGAATTTCTGATTCACTAGGTTGTAAGTTCTCAACCTCATCCAGTTCTAGCTCACGACCTACTTCCATTTTAATGGTCTGGAGCCGTGTCTCAGGAATCAGTTTATTAAGTAAAATCGCTCGATACTGATCAGACACTCTTTGTTCAGTTACGGAATATTCAGGGAAACTCTGTTGAAATTCTCTAAATAATTTCTGCCTGTATCCAGTCACATCTGTGTCAATTTTTGTGATCCGGTAATAGATGCGCATTATTTCTTCATTAACAGCCGTTGGCCATTTTCGGCGCTGTGTTGGCAGCCTTGCTTGGGTGGGCGCTGGTTGTATCACCTGCGCAGCACCTTCAGCAGGGGAGGCATTAGATATGGGATCGCTCCTTTCAGGCTATCGCATTTCGGGTATCCCGACCAGGGCCCGCCTGCTCAACTCCTGGTCACCATCGGTTCGCATACTGTCACCCCCAGCGATGGCTCCAGGGGCGCCCCGACGCTCCTCGGGTAGCGGCATTTTTTCCGAGGCTTTCTTTCTAGCACGTGTCTCCATACTTATGGGCGCATTTTATTCCTACTGCCAGGACAACTGTAGCCACTCAGGCTTTGAGAACCGCTGTTGACCATTTAATTGGTTCCTCCACCGACTCTCTAGGTACAAGTCCAGTTGGCCGCCTTGCACCATCCTGATAGGCCTTTTCCCAGAATTACCTTCTAGTAGCCCTACCAGGACCTCCTCCTCTCATTAGTTGGTCGACTGTCTCGCCGAAGGGGCTGGATACCACAACCTTGAGACAAGTACGACTGAACAGGGCTCCCCGCGTGAAGGGTGAGAGTGGAGTTGGGTGTGAGAGGTTATAGCTTTCATTGATATTCACATCACACCCCTTGAGCCCCTTATTATTATTATTATTATTATTATTATTATTATTATTATTATTATTATTATTATTATTATTATTATTTTGCATTCGAAAATACATGTTCCGTGAGGTTTTTACCATCGCTTTTGTTACGAAAAAGTAACTTGTTGAAATTAATTGTATCATGGTAAAACATGTTTTACAAACAGACAAGTGCATTCAAATTAAATCAGACAATGTTCCACCAAATCTCAAATACGTTTCATTCCCAAACACATTCTTAATCACAAGACATTAAACTGGAACAACCACACTTTTCTGACCTTCGCATAATTCAGATTAAGTTTACTCCCTTTAAGATCTGAATTAAATTCCATTTAGAGGAAATGCAACCTGAGTAAGGATTTAATCCCGGATTAAGTTTTGAATTAATCATTTCCTACTCATGTTCATATTGCCAAAATATCAATGTAGTTTATATTTTTATTTACAGCAAACAAAATATTAATTCGGCATGTCTAAAAAAGACGTGTATTGTCCGTTACAAAGTAAATGGTACGTTGTAAAATTCAATATGAGTGCTTATTATCTTCTATATTACTAATTTTAATGGATGCAGAAATAGAAAGAAAGCCAGACTACTATTCAGCTTCCAGCGAGAGGCTACTCTTCCTCATGTTAGAGGTGTACATGGTACCGGTAGATACCCACTAACTCTGAGAAAATCCAAAAACAATAAAAAATTTCGTTTTTGACTGAGAAATACAAATACTTGATTGCGTTATTCCGCCTATTTTTATACTGTACGTATAGAATGATTACCTTTCTCAGTTCCTCGCTGCTTACGACACAGCTGATGTCATGAGACAGCAAGACTTCAAAGAAGACGCCTCTCGCGATTAAATATTTGCTATTCACGTGATGACAAAGTACATTTTGTACAACAATTGGTAATGTCAGATCGTATCAATCAACGATTGGAAGCTATTAACGAGGCTTGTAATGTTAAGGAAATGACATGGCATAACTTACTGACGCGTGATGTAGAGCATAGTTTCTTTGCGCTCTGATTATAATAAAATACATTAAAATGAATGAAAACTCCTGAAAATCTATTACATTGTTTACACGAATGTAAAAAGCACCGACAAATTGTTTCATTACAATAAAGCCATTTGGTGCAGCTAGTGACCTAGATTGCATGTTTTAATTTTTTTGTGACAACGTTCAATGAACATTTTAAAAAATCTACAATATCTAAATTCAAGGATTGAAAAAGAATAATTTTCTGTACTGTAACCTAAAAGTTGGGGGTTTTGTAATGAGTACCTCCGAAATAGAGTGAGGTGATTTCGCACATCGACTACGTAGCGTCCTTAAGCTATAGTTTTGCGTTATGTGTCCTTGACAACATAAGAAACAGCCCACAGAAGTTTCAGTATGATCACTGCAACGATGGAGGAACCGAGATCTAAAACGTACTAAAGAGCTTTGAGAGTAATCTTTTCGTAGTTCTTTGATTTTCTTCTGAAATATTAGGAAGAAAAGATTTAGCTTCTCTCTCTTTTTTAGCTGAAATCTTCAATCAAGCTTTTGATTTTTGTAATAAGTTTTTTTTAATTTTGAATTCTCTGGCCATCTCTACGGTCATCTTTAATCAAAAATCTCTTTTGGGGCTGGTTGGCATTTTTCAATTGAAATTGGATACTCAGTGGCCACCAGTTCATTCCTTTAGTCTGCCAACAACCTCCACAAAATAAAACTATTTTTTTAATATTTTTCTTCATGCCTAGATTAAAATCAGCAGTGGAAACCAACAATTCAGAACATTTTCGAAGTTTTCTACAAATTATTGAGTTACAGTTCTAAATTAGATTTTTGAAACACAATGGAAAGTTATCATCTTTCTGAATTGATGATCTCTTGCTTATAATTACCAATTTTTAACTCGTTTATTTTTGTTAATATTTTAAACCCCCAATTTTGCGCTAATGGAGGCTACTTAAACCTGGAAAATTTTGGTAGTGGACAGATACTCGACTCAGTAATGAACAATCGATATTCTATCCCGTAAACGTGTCTGAGATCAAAAATGTCCAAAAAAGAATCCTATATATTATTGCAATGCCAATATTAATAATATGTCTTCAGATTATATTTTAAATGAAAAATGAGGGAAATAAACAAATAATCTTCTATATAATTCTCACCACTTAGAGTTCATACGGGCCAAGTTTTAGATCATTGGGATCTTTCAATTCTTATTTTGCAAATTTTATGCTTGAAATGGCCACTACTGAGGCAGTGGAGTAACTTTTCCTAGCTCGTCTATTGTAAGTTCATGTCCTCTATAGGGAGAAAATTTAACCAAATAAATTATTTACTCAATCTTCCAAAAAACATAAGAGTAATTTTTATTAAAAATTAAAAGACTGGTGAAATCAAATTAAAGACAAGGTTTTTAAATACTTTATTTTAAAACCACCAACAACGCTGCAATTGCCAACGTGAGGATGTTGTGGAAGAGAAAATTGTGATAAGCCTGTTAGCTTTTATTTATTTAATTAAAAAATTGAAAAATAATGCGTTTTGATAGTGATTTATTACTCCACACTCTCACGGAAGTAGTTAGTGTGCCATTTTTCTCATGCTAGTGCCAATCTACCTAAAGCCTGTGCCAACCAACTCCACAAATGGAATGATTCTGAACGTTCGACAGGCAAAGGTTTACGAATACAAAAATACAATAACGTGGCCTAATAAATGTAACTTTCATTTATGCATTCAAACGTGTCTAAACTAAGATGGATAGGCGTAAAACAAAAAAATATTAACTGGTGCCAACTAGTCCCGGTCTCCTTCACAGACATTAAGAGTGACGGAAAAAGGAGTCGTAATTCATAAGAGTAGAGAAAATAATATTCCCAATTTTTTGGATAATTTGAAAGCAAGAAAATGTAGTTTTCTTTTATCGAATATTATTTATAACATCTGAGATACTTGTTTGTTAAATAACAAAGGAGATAATCAGCACTGAAATTAATATTAAAATTTTTAGTTTTGTATTTTTTTAAAATTATTGTAACAAAGTTTTTGGTTTATACTTTGCGCATTATAATACGTCTGCGCTCTATATGAAACATAAATTCAAATTCATTGTGAAATGGGTACACAACATTACCGCACACGTTTGTCAGCATTTCATTAATTGTTTCTACTATTTTTTTCTATTTGTGAAATAAACTACTATTCTAATCCCTTTTGACTACAGAAAACACACAAATAATAATTCCTTGAAAACCATTTAACTGTTAACATAACCATTTTTTTAGTGGCATTTCATAGTTTTAAAGATACTTGCACACTAATAACTGTCAGAGAAATGAACAATTTTCAAAATAATGCCCGTCTTCAACGTGTCTCAATTTTTTTTAAATGTATTCTTGCTTGGCCTGCGGCCAAAACCAGCTTTATATATTGGTAAATGTACAATTAGTGTAAGTTTACACGAAGTTTAAAATAAGATTATGCATTTCAAGAGCACCGTTTGGTATTGGTAAAGGCGAATAAAGTGGTTCCTGAGGAGATTTGTACGGTTTTCGCCTTATACGTTTCCGATGAGGACTTTCTTTTTCGATGTTTGATGTGCATAGTTGAAATATTTGAGATAATTTGCGGTAGAATTTTATGAATAAAGGGAGAAGTAGACTGTAATAGGGCTGATACTGGGTTCTTGGAAAAGCTGATAATTTGGAATAAATGACAGTGCTTTAGTAATTGTTCATTCGAATTTGATTTGGGAGATTTGCAATTTTATTGGTTTTGTTACCTCTGCCCCCATTCAGAGGCCTATATCAAGTAGAAATCTGAGCGTGAAACCCCCTGGAAAACTGGGAAGAATTCACGAATTCCGCGAAGCTGTCCCCGACGTGAGCAACGCATTGTACTTTTGACGTGGTACGTTTTGACGCTGGTGCGAAATGTTTTGAAATGGCCTGCCAATGACACAATATATTTGTAATTTCTCGCATATACATTCTCAGTATAGGGAACGTTATGTAATACGGCAGTGGAAAAAGGTGATTTTTAGGCAGAAATGTTAATAATGTAGGTTCCTGATACCGAAAATTTGAAATCTTGTTACTGTATTTACAAATTTACTTCTCTAACTGTAAGATGTAATTTGATTGAAAAGGTAGAATTTACATTTTATGAGTCATTGACACTGAAAAATTTGTTTATGTCCGTTCGTCCGTTCGTCCGTCCGTCCGTCTGTATGTCTGTCTGTCTGTCTGTCTGTCTGTCTGTTTGTCTCTCTGTCTGTGTCTCTGTCTGTCTCTCTGTCTGTCTCTCTGTTTGTCTGCCTGTCTCTCTGCCTGTCTCTCTCTCTCTCTGTGTGTGAACAACATTACACGCTCAACCGTAATTTTTCACCAAAATTGATATTCCTTGATGGATCTGAGTGCTTGAATCTTGATTTTAAAACGAATATTTCAATTTTGGGGGCAATTTACATGAGGTGTCAAGAACATTTTTAATTTTTGCAATTTTTTGTCAAAATTGGCTCCACATATTTCGATTAAGCTTTTTATGAGAAAGAGCAAAGGACGCTTGAAAAATTGCACAGATCTCATTTTCGTTGAACTCTGAATTTTCGAAAAGTATAAAAGTTACAAATAATGCGAAAAACGATGTTCCGTTGTATCTCCGTTAGTTTTAATAGGTCATTGCTTTCACTACTACTTATTGGGGGGAGGGTAAAACAATGAATGAATAATAACACATGTTGAAAGAGATTTTTAACAAAAATACTGAAAATGGTAAACATTTTTAAGAAAGCGTGAAAAATTATTCTTAGTATTGTATTGTATCGGATTGTATTAGTATAGTAATCGGATTGTATTAGTTAGTAGTATTGTATCTTAGTATCAAAATAATATCTTCCCACAAAACATTTCGTTCTTGAAACAACACAGCGAAACCATTCCACTACAATGGCTCAGGAAAATATCTGTGGCCATATCAGCGACTCTAACCAAGCGGTTCTAGAGTTCGAATCCCGACGGTGGAGAATTTTTATCACTAGCTAGAACGATAGGTCGAATTTAGCTCCTATCTGGAGGACGATTTTAGCGGCCGGCTGCTCGCAGTTTTTCGTGGTTTATAAGGTCAATTCAAGACAAATATTGTACTTAACATACGGACCGCACGCGATCTTTCCTTCATTATCCTTGTCCCCTCCTCTCGCCTTACATGCACACTCACTTACATGCACTACACAATCACACATGTCAGAAGACTATACTAGGGTTTTCGTAACGTTGCCGATGACATTAGGTCATTTTTACACCTCCTTCCTTATAAAATGAATCTTTTTAATTAATTCGCGAACGTCCTTCTCAACGGGACTCATGGCTCAAACATGTACTTATCACTGTTATAAAGATTCGGTTTATAAGTCAGGTGTAAAAATTACCAAATATCATCGGCCACGTTACGAAAACACAAGTATAGTCGGGAGGTAAGAGCTTGTCCCTAGAGGGGGCGGTGTACCGCTGGCACAAATACTCGGAGGAAGAATTCCCCGCCAGCCGATGTGCAAGTCAGCGTCGGATCTCACATTGTAGCGGGAGAGGAACACAGGCTCCGTCGATTTAATATGCACTACACTTACGGGACTAATAACCATAGAAATTGACGTGCAAGACAACACAAAATAATCCGTCAATTAACGGATTACAATTAAAACCCAACTACAACAGTTGTAATTTATAGGAAGAAATCCGGAGACAACTCGACTTTAATAGGAGAAACTCTTTCCCGCTAATTTTTAGCCGGAAAATCGACAGTTTGTCTTCATTTAAAAAGCGAGCAATGGCTGGTTACGAATTTAAAAGTAAGGCACAATATTCGTCGAGTTGGATTTAAGTGGCGAAAATATATCAACAAAAATCTTATTTAGGTTTTTGTTGTGGGCGCATAACAGAATTCAGAGTTGTTGGGGACGCAGTGCAGAAAAACCAGCCATCGGAACCTGAGGCCCGTGACGTCGCCTCCTGAATATAAGGAACCACGAGCGCCGAAGTGGACAGACTTAGTTTTGGGAGAGCCCGAGTAGAGTTATTGGATATAAGTATTTATGTTCTACGTCGACTGTGCCTGTTAAGCAATTATCTAGTTGGGACTTTGTGATTTTGGCTTGGTATATCTTATTGTGACGGCGACCGTGCTTCGACTCTGGTACTTCTTCAGAATATATTGTAAACGGCATTGTACCTGATACGAGTTGGAACTTGGAAATTGTAAACGTGCACAATAAATAATTGTTACTGTTTTGCCTTCAGAGTATTTTTTTTTTGACACAACACTTTGGTCTAAAGCAACATTAGCCTCTATTATCGTGCTGAACTTTGCTAACTCTATGCGAAACCACAAAATATTTCTTCTTTTGATAGGCAAATCATAAAACCCCTGGATTTAAAAAAATGGGAAAAAATTTCCCCTTACTTACAAATTAAGCAGAGACCTGGGTGAATACTGCAAAACTTATATATGTGTGTGATGTGATGATGTAGAAAAGATGCAAAATTCTAAATATTCATTATACGGAAAATATAAAACTCTACAATCATTTCTTGCAGTTTAGTATTAAGTTTCGAAGTCTTCCGACATTACACATTCCTGAACAATACAATCACTATTCACAGTGAACACACATTTGAACATATTTCTGAAAACGTAATGGGAATGTGTTATATTTACCAAGATCAGTTGAAAGGAGATATCTCAAAGAAATTCTGCTCGATCTTACCTTAAAAACGTAATGCACCACATATAATTATAATAATTTTTTTTGTCAAAGGACACATGTTGTAGACGATTGCTAGACAGTGCCTTTACACTCACAAACGCAAATCTTGATACTTAAAAACGCTATTTGAAGTTATGAAAACTCCCTATATTAGCTTCTGTAACAACTTTACTCACATATTTTCTTGAAGTGGAAATGTCGAATACTTTCAATAGATGGATGACAATTCTCACAATGAAATAATGAACAAATGACGGCCGATAAGCGTTAATTCGGTTTATTTGATGATTTAATTAACATTTAGTTTTTGTACTATAAAACGTGTTAATAACAAATAATAAAACATTTGGAGCCCAATACCTATCATTTTAAGCATAAATCACGAAATTTGGTTGAATGAAAACCTGAAAGTTCTTTCTAAACGAAAACCTCTAGTGATTTAAATAGAAATATTTTTGCATATTTATAAATACCAGGAGTTTAAATGAAAAAGGTCTTCAAGTAAAGCGCACTCAAAAAACTTTAATCTTAATGATTTCCCAAACGATACGACTAAGTCTTATTCCTGACGTAACCCATATATTTGATTATCCGGATAGTGTTCGGTTCCAATTTATCCAGACAATAGGAGTCTACTATACGTGTGAAAGAAAACTATTTGACAGTAAATGCAACTATATTTCAGGCGTTCAAGTCTTTCTGTGAACGTTTATCAATGCTTAAAATGTGTAGCCACACCCATCACCGGGCCTAAAATACTGTAACGCACAGGCTGGCCATTGGAAGTTGCATTTGAGTTTGAACCTACTTTCACTTCGGAATCGATGATGTACAAAAGGCGGAATATTCGCACGGGTCTAACTAGTCTTCTTCTTCTTCTTCTTCCTTTCAGGGATTAGGCATGAATGCCTGTTCCGTCTTCACTTGCACCTCAGCTCCATCTCTTCCTGGGCCTCCCGACATCTCTCCTACCCTCCGGTCGGTATTGCATCACTAAGCGTGGAATTCTTTCTTCACCCATTCTTCCAGTGTGATGTCTCCATGATTCTCTGTATTCCTCTATCTTTTCATTTATATTATATATATATATATATATATATATATATATATATATATATATATACAGTTCTTTACGGATGCAGCCTCTAACTTTCCTGAGAAATCTCATTTCCGCTGCTTGGATTTTACTTTTCTCTCTCTCTTTTGCTATCCACGATTCACTTCCATACATGAGAACTGGAGCAGCCATTGTTTTATAAAATTTTATTTTGGTGTCTTTCCTTGTTTTGTTCTGAAGTGTTCGGTTTATTATGCCACATAGTGATTGAAATTTATTGGTCTTATTCTCTATGTCTTTATCTCTGTCATAACTGATCTCGCAACCAAGATAATTGAAATTAGAAATCTGTTCGATTACTGTATCGTCAATTACTATTTTTGAGCGAACGGGGTGTTTACCATAATGTGCCATAACCTTTGTTTTCTTTTTTGATATCCGAAGATTATATTCGAGCCCTCCCAGTAGATGTAGTTTGTATACGGCTTTTTGTAATTCGTCTTCACTTTCTTGCAGTATTGTTATGTCATCTGCATAAAGAATAACATTTAGATGTTTGTTCTTTTTTAACTGGATTCCAGGACCCACTATACATTTCCATTTTTTAATAAGATCATCTACATATATATTAAATAGCGTTGGAGATAAACTACATCCTTGTTTGAGTCCTCCATTTATCAAAATTTCTTCAGTTTTCTTCGTACCAGTGTTTATTATAATTTTTGTGTCCGTATATAAACTTTTTATGGTATTTATTAGGTGTTCAGGATATCCACTTTCACTCATTACATTCCACAATTTGACTCGATCCACACTGTTGAAGGCTTTCTCGAAGTCAATAAAGGCTAAATGGGTCTCCATATTGACTTCTCGTCGTTTTTCTAAAATCCTTTTGATACTAAAAATGTTGTCACTGCATGAGCGTCCTTTCCGAAATCCCGATTCTTCTTCTTGTAATTTAACTTCTGTAATAATTTTTAATCGAGCATTAATTATTTTTGCAAATATTTTATATGCGACATTCATGAGACTAATACCTCTATAGTTCCCGCACTCATTTCTTTGACCCTTTTTAAAGATACATATAACCTCTGTCGTTTTCCAGCTATTAGGTGTTTTATAGCTTTTCCAACATTTATTGTACAGATGAAGCAACCTAAAATCACAGATAGGTCCTGCGTATTTTAAAAGTTCCATGTTAATACCATCAGGGTCACATGCCTTCCTATTAGGTATTAGTAATTTTCAGCTGATTAAAAGTCGCAAATTGACGAAGTTCTTCTCCGTTTCTATTCAAATGTTGTTCTCCAAATGCTCCCACAAATCCCGGGATTGGAATGTTACCAACTCTTGCGTTGAGATCGCCGCAGATGAGAACATGATTGTTCTTGTTGGTTTTGCTTAACTGTTTTTGAAGTTCGTCATAAAATGTCTTTGTGTCCTCTTTCCTTCCTTCTTCAGGAGCATAGACACCTATCAGTATTAACTAACCTCTATCTATTTTAAATTTGCACGTGACAATTCTTTCATTTATAAAGGAATATTCCACTATTCTATGTTTCCACCTCCTATTAACCGTAACTGCTACCCCACAGCTTGCCCGTCTGTTTTGGGTTACTCCACAGTATATCATTGTGTAATGGCTAAGATCTTTCGTGCCTTTCAGTTTCTTTTTCGTTTCATTTATGACAGCTATATCAATCCCTTTATCATTTAATTTGATATCTAGTTCATCTTCTTTATTACATAGTCCTCTGACATTCCATGTGGCTAGTTTTAATCGTCCCGTAATACCGAATCGTTTATCCTTGACTCGCTTAAGTTGTATCCGTAATCCATCCGATTGTCCAACTAGTAATACTGTAATGTAGCGGGTTATTTTCGTTTGTCTCCACCTAGCAATGAATCACCTAGCTGTATCATCTTACAAGACCCTGGATAAACACGCAGAAGGCTTCGTTAAATCGACGAAACCAGATCGAGAGTTTCTCGGTTCCATGGAATGTGGATTTTATGCATGATTCGCTTAAGATATTACCACTGATAACTTCTTACTGTTTGGAGAAGTTGATGTAAGGTGTGAACCTATATAACGTAGATCTTGTTTTTAAATTGTCATTTCGGTTGTTGAGAAATACTATCGTTTCTCGTAAAAAGAAGCGATCGACGGGAAGTCGATGACATATCTGTGACTCTGACGATTGAAATATTACCATATGTACAGAGATAAGGACCTAATGTTTGGCTCCGATTATGACGTCTGCATTCCACATACAGAGGTGATTTAGGACTCATTTAAAAGCTCGGAGACACAATGAAAATACTTCCATGAATCTTACAACGTGGCTTACTTGTAGAAGATTGTCAAGCGATATTATAGTCTTGCTTTCCGAACGTGCTTATAGAACAGTGTCTCATGTTTACCGTGTGGCGTCATGGAGAAAACACACAGACATTTACAAGTATGTACAAGTTTATTTACACGTATGTACAATAACTAAATTCTGCTCCGAAACTACACACTTTTGAGTATTTCCCTGTGGATACCCCACATAGCTAGGGAGGCCCCGCCTCCACTGACGCTTCTCCCGCGCCACTACCGTGACCTCGTCACCCGTGCAAGAGGCACGACACGCTCCAGCCTGGGCGTAAAGTTTTGCGCATCGCGCGAGGTTTCCAAAACAAAAACCCCCGTGTGAGCTCGTCGGCTTGATTTTAAAACCTCGAGTGTAACCCTCACGTGACCGTCATTGGTGTAGGAGGGAGGCTCGCGTCTACCACGTGACCTTCCAGGTGAAGCTGGCGTCCACTTGGTCTAAATATATCCCAACGCCGTGGCGCCAAGGCTATTTAGCCCGCATGTATGCGATACTTCCGCTCCTCCTCCCACACACGGCCGCCAACGTGACTCTACAACCGATATACATTTTATATGATAACGAATACGAAACCTGTGACGAGTGAATAATTTAACAGCAAACTACCTTAACTAGTCCTAGCATCTCCAAATTATTTCCGATAGTTTCAAGTCACTATTTTTTGTGCTGTTTCATGTTTTAGTGGTTTTCAGTCTTTTGTTAAAAGGTTTGTAAGATTTGTTTTGCGATTTTAATTTTGCCGTAATATATGTCAATAAAGATCTTGCATTATTGTTACGTGTATGGTTTGGCTGATGACAATCCCTTGCAAGCGCGTCGATTGTATTAAGAATTATACCTCTCACACACATTGTCGGGTTGAATTGATAAAATCCATTTGCTTCCTATGTCCACCAAACCGGAGAACACTTGGTGCATGTGACCGCTGTGCAGGCTCAATAAGTTCTTCGTGCATGCATTATGGAAGCCTATCAGGCAGCACTTCACAGCCAGACATTTTACATTCTTGCATACTACTTTGTAGTGTTGAGAAAATATTGTAATGCTGTTGAGGAAACAGGCGATTTTTTGACAGAAACTCTCTCCGCCCGTCCCTCCGTCCGTTCGCCGCGTCGGCCCGTCCGTCGGCCCATCCGTCTGTCCGTCCGTTCGTTCGTCCCTTCGTCTATCAGTTCGTCCGTCAGCCCATCCGTTTGACTATCAAGTGCATTTACATCACGCAAAATAAAGACATGTTGAAATGGTTCAACAGAAAAAATACTGCAGATGCCCGACAAGGAAAATCAGTGTAGTGAATATTGTGGTTCAGGTGTTGAAAGAATAATATGCTAATGCATATTTGTTCTCGTAGTTTAATAATTACGTAATGGCTGTATTTCAAGTGAATTGAAATCATTTTAGAAATGTGAAATAGGTTGTTTGTGTTGTGATCCGCTCTCCAATGCATCACAAACTTCTGCAATGCATCACAAATATCAGCTTTTGCATTTTCTAAAGAGAAATCGTTAAGAAGAAAGTGATTGAGAAATTTAAATTGTGATAGCTTCACCATGAATGATAATCTACATACGGCTTTTATTTTTAACCGTAGTTAAAAGTTTATGATTATCGAATGTGTTTCCCATGTTTTAAATGAAACGATAGGTATATGTGTCTCAAAATAGCAAAACTTGTGAACGATGACTACTTCATGGCTGCTTCACACCAGACAAGTTGTCGTTCATGAAAATTCAATAATTTATTAAAAATATGCTGAAGAATTTCATAGAAAATTTTACAAAGTGGGGTGGACAACTCAGTTAAGTCGTATGAAGAACATATCGCCAATTTTGAATATTTTGCGTAAAACACATTTGCAAACTTTTGTGAGTTTTTGCTAATTATGAAATAAAGGGACTATGTTAAATGTGACAGTTGAAGTAAACTGAACAATATGGCAAGTCCCATTGTTTCCTGAATGCAATATATTCTAAAAAAATCGAACCTTTAGTAAGGTCATGTACAATGTTTGCGCCAATATTTTTAGCGTTATTTTTACTTTGAGTAATGGCAATTTAATTTGTTTTCTCTCACAAAGACTTCCAAATTTTTTTAATGTTTTTCCTTCGATAAGGCAAAAATGCTTAAAAATGACTTATTTTTTTAACTTTCTTACTTTTGAAAAATTACAAAAGTTATAAATAATGCGAGAAAGTATATGCAGTCTCCTACCACCACATGTTTCGCATTGAATGCAAACACGAGCAGAGGCTTGTAATATGGCAGGTGGAGGTCGCTGAATGTTTCTTGAACGCTCAAATTTCAACTGTGATAATTCTGTAAGCATTTGCGGATCCGTACTCTAATGAACGTTCGACGTTTTGCGTTGAGTTTTGTTACACTCTTCTTGTGGGATAAGAACTTTCGGGGATCAAAAACACACCTCCAAGATGTTCACAATGAGATGAAAAAATGTTACTTGCGTAGGTCAATTTGCTGACAAAAGATTTGTTACTGCTTGTCATAAGGGAAGGCATTTCGATTTGTCTTTGCGGAATGGCCTTCCCTTACAACATCCACAAGTTTGTGCTTTTGCTGATCTGAGTCTGTTGACATACTGCTAGAAACCATTTTTGTTCGGACAAAAACCGCAAAAAAGTGTGAACTGGGGGTAGGAATAATGACAGCACTGGATCGAATAGGAACATAATAAACCTTTGTGAAAGTCTCCAGAGATCTAAGATCTGCAGCGCGTTTTTCCTGGTGCGTAAATGTTTATCCAAAACTAACCATCAAGGTTCACTGAAAAGTAGAGTTTTTGGAAGTGAAGAAGGAATAAACTTTTAAATATTTAGGGGTCTTTTTATCATCTAATGGTCAAAGCAGTGATGACATTAATAATAAAATTGGACAAGGTAAACGAGAGATACGGCAACTAAACCCCATTCCGTGTAACGATAAAATAACAAAAAGAACAAAGCATGTTATTTACTCCTCAGTGGTTGAAAGTATTACTACCTACGGTGCAGAAATGTGGGAACTGAATAAAAGAGAACGAGACAGACTTCTTGACTTAAAATGGATTTTTTTGAGAAGAGGCAGTGGCACTTCCACACTGGAACACGTACGGAATGAGAAAAGAAGGGATTATGGGCTTTAAAAGAAATATTATTGACAAAATTGAAACCATACGCCTCCTCTGGTATGGTCATCTAGAAAGAATGGAGGAGTTTAGATGGTGTAAATTAATATGGAAATGAATTCCTCCCGAGAGAAGAAAACGGGGTCGACCACCTCGAAGCTGGGCCCAAGATGTACAAGATGCGATGGCTGCCAGAGGACTACAGGAGGGAGATTGGAAGGATAGAGAAAAATGGAGATCGGGAAGCGAGATGCGGCGTCAACCGTAGGAGTAAATCATCAGAATAGCAAGAGGAATATGATTTTTTTGTACATTTGAATTATTTCAGCGTCATGCATTTTTGTTAAATCATGCTAGAAGTTCCAGAGAACCAGACAATGAACTGTAATTGATAAGGAAATGAAATGCAAATTTTAGTATGTCACAATTAAGTGAAAACGCAATTATCTAAAAACCTGAACCAAAATTTAGGAACTTTGGATATCAAATTGTTTTATAAGCGCAAATATTATTTTTCAGGGAAGACGAATAACGAAAAGAAATGCAATAATCTAACTGAAAGACTTCCAAACCTATTTTACCCACCGCTTCCTCTTCAAGAAGCAAATGATTTCCAATTAAGAAACATCTTTAGGCAAGATGTAGTGTCAAGGTATAATTAATATTTTACCTACTATATTGTAATTCAAAACACATTACAATTGGAATTATATGACTTAACGAAAGTTATAAGTACAATATACTTTTTTCGTTCGGATATCATCTGTTTTAAATTATTGAATTCATTCTGGCTTAAAAATGTTGATAGTATGCACAGTTGTGAGATAATAAGAAATTAGCTGAGTACCGCGCACGTAACCAACACATTTCGCGAGAAGAATTTCACTGAACGGCGTAGACATAATCCGCAAAACTGTGTACAAGTAGGTACTAGCTACAGGTACACAAGTTGATATTTACAACATCTCAGCAAGTATATTATGTTAGGGGGAGAGTCAAATTGCTATTTTTTGTACTATGCTTGATGTAACTGTCTCTGCAAATGAAATAATTACAAACATTTTGAATCTAGGTTATATTACAAGAGAAACACGCAACCCAGTGTCTCCAATTTTGTTACGTTCTACGTTGTCCCATTTTAATTTCAGAGATCCCAACTTCTCTGTGTGCTTTTAAGGTATAGTAATCACTCAATGAGTTATAAAAACTGACTTTTCATTGTAAATGACAACTGCAATAATTAACAATTAAAAATCAGCTTTTTGATCACGATGACATTCACATTTAATGATTTGGTCATTACAGAGGACTCTTGAGGTGACCATCAACGGATTTTTGTAGAAGAAAAGATTGATGTTTGATGAAAATGGCAGGAAGGCAACTCGAATATCGTAAGAATAGTGTCCTGCAGCGAGCTGCTGCACAAACAGTGTCTTCTACATGTTAGGGGCTGCTGTATATAGTATAAAGAACACAAATAGAGAGGGAAGAGTCATGGACCCTTGGTCTTCTGGGTTTTGGCGCAAAGAGGAGAGAAATTAGGGTGGCACACCGGGCCTGTGATTATAGTAGAGGCGCAAAACTTTCTTTAGACTGAAAGGAGGTTGCCTTCAACAATTAAAGAATACCGCGTAGAGTTTAGTAAAGCCTCGGTATTGGAGGGAGTGTTGATGGACACCGTGGCGCATTACCGAATGTTAGAAAATAACCTTTGGGATACGTCTAATAGGCAAACACGAACATGTCTGCGAAACTTTACTGGAAACCAATGATCAGCAAGAACAGAACAAGGAATAGAATAATCTTTACGTGCCTTTTCTACCATCGTCCAATACTTGCTCAGGAATCGAGCTAATGTCACCTGGACGGCACCTAGGCATCTCACAGATGACTCTGCAAGGCTTCTAGAGCCGGTAGAAGCTTGAATCTACCGTCAGAGATGAACAGGGGAGGAAGTAAAAGAAGGTGATGTAGTGCTGTTACCATAGAAAAATGAAAAGTGGGTGCTCAAAAATATGCGTTTTCAGAACATGAGAAGAGAGGAACCCAAACAGGAGGAGACATATCCTTAATTCAGAGAAGCTGGCCAACTACATACTCAGTAGTAGATAATTCACAATAGAACATGTTGCTGACATTCAAGGGGATTCAAAGGGTGGTATTCGATAGAATTACTAACGTTTATAATAATCTCACAACGATGGAGACAAAGTAAATTCGTCAGAAGTCAAAATTTGGCTGCTAATGAAATACACGGAAGAGAACTGATTTAAAATACGACATACGGATTTATCTTCTTCCATTCGAATCTCATGCATCATTGAGGCGAATATACGAAACTTTCAAGGCTAATAATGTGATAGAGACTGCGAATGTTGTCTTAAATGACGGGCTAGAAAGCCCAGGTTGATGTCTTATCACTGCAATACACATTGTGTACCATACCGCATATCTGGTAACGCAGATGGTGTAGGGACCAGCAGAGAATTCTGATGGTCGACAGCCAAACAGAGTTAACAACTCGGTACCCCAAGGACAAAAGGTATAGTGATGAAGTTATGAGGCGTATAGTCGACTTTCGGTGCCGAATATCACTCTTAATTCACAGTTTTCCTTAACATTTCCAAAACACGTATCTGAATTTCAACGAATGATATTTCATATTGAACAAAAATACGAATGAAACACGAAATGAAGTAGAAAATCCAAGCATTGGGTCTACTAACAAGACGTTACAAACGCAGAATATATTTTCGTGAACAGAATAGGCTATTTGAATCCGACGCTAAGAGATCCTACCGCAATTTGACTCAAAAACAAAGGACACCACTGTTCCCTTAGCAAGGGAAGAGATCCAGACATTTTGGACAGAAATCAGACAAAGTCAGATTCTATTGAGATGCATTTTGGTTACAATCTCATATTGATGCCGCAATGTACTTGCGAAAACATTCAACCATGTTAAGAAATTCTCGAAGGAGACCTCATCCATAACATTAACAACTTTGGCATCTGGAAATTTCCATAGATGAAAAATTATTGGATCTAGAAATTGGCAGCATTACATCTGCCAAACGCCGTTAATGGAATTTTAGAAGAAGAAGAAGAAGAAGAAGAAGAAGAAGAAGAGAACCTCCAGGAGTGGTTCATACACGTCATCACTTATCTGCAACTCAAAGGGGAGAAAGTAGTTTGGCAAAAAGTAGGAAAATCAGTGGTTCTCAAGTAATGTAAAGAGTTATAACTGCAGAAATAGATAACAAAATGTACAGAATTTCAAAGTAGAACCATCTGATGCTAAATGAACACAAAGTGTATCTCAAAGGTTCACATGGCTGCAGGGAAATCCTGCTACTCAACGAAATCTAAAGCTATGTAAGGTAATTAAACCGTTATTTGAGTATGGCTAAGATTCAATACCAGATCTTTGACAGACATATTTTGGTTACGCCTGGTTCAAAGTCTTGAATCATAATGCATACAGAACCTTGAAGTATCTCTGACGTTATCACTTTAACGCTTAAATTAGAGTCTCTTCATGCTAATTTTTACTCATTTGTCACGACCAAATTTCATGCACATGTCATCGATCAATTCATTTAGCACAGAAAGTATTGAAGAGAGAATTGCTTATAGATAGCATACAATTTTAGACATTCCTTGTAAAGAAAAAGTGTTACTTATATTTTATCACCATGAATATTGTAACTAAAAGCAGCTAGCGAAAACGTTCGTTTAGCTGCAGGGAAATCGTGCAACTCAACAATGTCTAAAATTATGAAAGGAAAATAAACCGTAATTTGAGTATGGATTGCGTTCACTACCACGAGACCTTTGACGGTCCATTAGACACCGATGATCCTGGAGATCTACCTATGCAGTTTTGTAAGGTTAGCATGAAGGCATACCGAATTTCTTATAAACAGAGGAAAGCAAGTAGTTCAAAGTGCATGCAAGGGATGTATGAGCCTATAATGTTTTTCGGACTATAACGTATATCAATCGCTAATGACCTCAGTACTCGAAGTAACTTAATATAAATTTAAAAAAAACATGTATTCAGATTAATAGAATAATGTTTTAGAAGATTCACTATCCCTTCTGTTATTTTGCACAAGTTGAAACGCACAAGTAAGACAACTTTTGCTAGCTGCCTTCGGTTAAAATCTCCATGGTGATGAAAGTCCAGTGACAAACTTGTTTTACATGTAGTGTCTGTAATTGTATGCCACGTATAAGCAATTCTCACTCTAATACTATCTGTGGTAAATGGATTTATGTGCATGAATTTGGTTGTAACAAATGTTTAAAAGTCAACTTGAGGAGAGGAAAAGTGGTATCGACAGAGAGAATTCAAGTTGATTTACACACTGAGACTCAAGACTTTGAACCAGTCATAAATAAAAATGTCTAGGCAACAAAAACGGGACAAAATCTGGAACAGCCTGCTGAAGGAGATAATTTGAAATGAGTCGTAGAGAAGAGGAAGATGTTCTGCAGTCTGCCCTGAACTCGAGGTATAGCATTTCAGCAATAAGTTGTTTGATTGTGCTGAGTACGCTTCGGTTTGGTAGAATGGACCGAACGAGAAGTTCCGATACCGAAATAGAAAACTAATTTTTATGTATACAAGTAAAATTTCCTCAAGCGCAAGTAACTCAACCTACAAAATATATTTACTAATAATTTTTTAATAAATATAGAAAAAATACGATTTTTTCTAAACCACAATCGCATATCGGAAACCCTTGATATTCCTTCTCTGAATATCCATCCTCATCGACCACTCCGCCCTCCATGTCTTGATCCATTACTGAAAATAGATACAAGCCTCAATTCTTTCATCCAAGAGGACACCACCGATATTGTATATCAGTCCCTATTCAACGAAAATCAAAATCAATATAACTACTACATACAAATGTATGCAGATGGTTCATTCTCCAAGTTTGAATCCGGCATCGCAGTCAAAATTAACGAAAACATTCGCACTCGGTTACATAATTTCTACTCATTATTTTTACTGTGAAGCTTATGCTATCTTTGTTGCATTCAAATATATTGAAGAAAAACAAGACGATAAATATATTATATTTACTAATTCATTGAGGGTCCTATATTGTCTAAGTAATTTAAATAACAATGAAGCAACTATAAATGACTTCATCAATATGTACAGTGATTTGTCGTATAATAATATAGACATAATTCTTTCATTGCTGCCTCCCCATAAAGGAATCCAAGATAATATCCTGGTAGACTATGCTGCTAAGGAATCTACTAATCTCCCTCTTCAAGATAAAAACAGTTTCCCATAGCAACATAAAAAAAGAACTCCATAGACGTCTTAAGCTCTGCTGGAACACTACGTGGTATAATTTTCCTAGTCCCCTCGACCAAATTAGAAGTATTTTTGATAATGACGCTCCTTCACTTCAAACAAGAAAAGAGGAAATTACTCTCGCAAGACTCCGCATAAGACATAGCCGTCTATCCCATTCACATCTGTTTCAAAAAGAATCTCCATCACTTAGTATATTTTGTAACATCTCTATAACTATCCAATATACCTTAATTGATTGCCCAGTATTACCCAGATTGCCCAGATTACTTAGACTTACGTATTACACATTCACTTTCAAATTGTCTTCCCTAATTCTTTACTGAAACATCTCACATATATAATATCTTCAAATTTCTAAAGTATATAAAATTATTTGATACATTGTAAAGAATTATATATATGTGGTCGCTAATTACCTTGTAGTTGTCAACCAAAAAAATAAAGCTTATTAAAAAAATACGTTCGAACCGTGGGTAAAAAATTATAAATTTGTTTACAATGCATCATGTCGCCCATATTCGAGTTGATGTACATAGATGTGTCACGTAAAGGAGGTAGAGAACTAACACAAACTGAAGCATCCTAATACAATGCAAGAGTCTGAATTGAAAAGTGGGTAAACAGTCATAAAGATGACCCATGTGAAATGTTTGTTATTAAATCTGATATAAAACCTGAGAGTATGGTGAGGGCACCGATAAGCATTGCAAATAAACATATGCACGACGCGAAGAATATTACAGAGAATAACCAGGTGATGCTACTTGGCCTTAAATGAAATGTAGAGTCTAAGTATCCGAGTGCGAGAGTGAGCGAGGAAGAAGGAGAGAAAGCGCGAGAGCGCCGTGCTACCTGTGGGAGTAAGATACTAAAAAAATGTTAAAGAAATGATGGGGAAAGGAACCACTCCATGAATAGTTTAGTAATTACGATTGAGTTCAAGAAATACCTATTTATGTGTCTTAAAGGGGGAAGAGCCGAAGATTAAATCCATACTCCAACGTAGCTGTAATAACTTCCCAACATCAGGCACTGAAAACACGCCACAATACACTGAGGTGACAAAAGTGATGGGATACCTTCTAACGTGTCGGACTTCCTTTTGTCCGGCGAAGTGCAGCAACTCGACGTGGCATGGATTCAACAAGTCGTTGGAAGTCCCCTGCAGAACTACTGAGCCATGATGCCCCTATAGTCGTCCGTGATTGCGAAAGAGTTACCGGAGTAAGATTTTGTGCACGAACTGACCTCTCAATTATGTCACATAAATGTTCCATGGGATTCATGTCAGGTGATCTGGGAGGCCAAATAACTAGCTGGAATTGTTCAGAATGTACTTGAAATCAATCATGAACAATTGTGGGCCGGTAACATAGCGCATTGTCATCCATAAAAATTCCACTGTTGTAATTCCACTGTTGCAGCATGAAGCCCACGAATGGATGAAAATGGACTCCTAGTTGCTGAAAATAACTAGTTCAACATGTACAGTCAATGATCAGTTTCACTTGGACCTGAGAGCTCACACCATTAAGGACCACCACTACTTTGCAAAATGCTTTGTTGACAACTTGGGTCCATAGCTTCGTGGGGTCTTGTTCACCATCAGCTCTTACCAATTGAAATTGTGACACATGCCAAGGAATTCCAGGCATGAGGGGTCCAATTGATATGGTCACGAGTTGGCCCTCGAGTCGGTCTTCTACTGCTATCGCCCATTAAGGTCAAATTTCCCCGCACTGTCCTTACGAATATGTTTGTCGAACGTCCCACATTAATTTCTGCGCTTATTTCACACATGTGAGTCATGATTAGTCATGATTTTCAGCAGAAAAAATGCTTTTGAACCAAATCACACAAGGTCTTTGAAAAGAAGAACTGCTCAAGAACCACAAATAAAATAATCTCGTAAAATACTGCATAAAATGAGATAAAACTATCTTCACAAATTGCTGCAATAACATAATATTATCACAGAACAATAGTTCTTTACATACCAAGAATACTAAAAACGGTGCCGATTCATAACGCAACATGTGAATTCCAAATATGTAATGACCTGAAGCCTCTTCCTTAGAACTCTACTGTCTCATGACGTCAGCTGTGACATAAAAAGCTTTTGTAAAAACTGCTTTTGAGAGTTCAATAGGTACAGGCAGTGTGAGAATAGATGGAAGAGCATAATCAATATTTGCCCTTTTCTGTCAAGTTCGAATCTATTTCATTGTAATGTAGATTTGTTTTGTATTTTTCCCGTGTTTCTGGATATCAAACAAAACCATGTTTTTCTATAAATTTCTACTATGTAAATTAATACTATTTTTAAAAGTTAAGATGCAATAGCTTATATAAAATAGACTGAAAAAATAATCCAGCCCAATATCTGTTCAAATTTGAATTTTCCAAAACAGTTTCCCTTCTTAATAATACGGTATCACTTACGTGACTAAATATAAATATCAGTTATTGCAATAAGGCTTGTTTCTGTGGCTGTAACGAAAGATCAAACGCAAACGTTTGGAAATGTGAGTAGAAGAGATAGAGCCTGTTTGTTGTACGTATAATTTATATATTTTATATGTATGTTTTATAAAACATACTGAATGAATGCACAAATATGTAGTAAATGAAATTGTTAGAGAAAATCACTAGATATTTTTTCTGAGAAGTCGCAGGAGTGGGTGAAAAAGTACTTCTAACTACTGTTTATTTCTTAATTTTGAGAATTGTCGGGACGCACAGTGATACCGCATTATGATCTAGCTATTTACATACGCTTACTTTCCAAACTCCTGGATGGAGAAACCACAGTTCCTAGACTGTTCGGTCTTCCTACATTATTTTTCTATTTGTTATATTGTTATGAATTTCTTGCATCAAGACTTTGAAATAGATAATTATTTACGTTAAAAAATATAATTGCTTTTCAAATGTCAGCGATTATTGATGTAGCAGTGGCTGCTATTTACTGAGAAATATTTCCAAGACGGAGAATCAGAATTAACCTATAATTTGGTAAGCATCTATTAACTAAAGGAAAAAATATTGATAAACTATTTTATTATTGTAGTTATAGGATGCGAAAATAATAATACAATTTTTGTTTCGCTGTTGTAGTTTCCAGTATATATTTCACAAGATGCGAGGCCAAGTTCTCCTAAATAACGAGTACCTTGAGAAAAACATTGCCCATAATAACATGTTTTGTCATAAACAATTTTTGTGAAAAAGTAATGATGTATCACTAAAATATAGCAAGAGTTCTTTTTTAGCATATTTTGTATTGTGTTGATAAAAAAGTATTAAATAACACATCACAGTTTCACATCACAAAAGTTTATTTTTATACATTATTACATTTCATATTGTCTGTGTATGTGTATATTATACATCACATGTTTATTTTTGTTATTAAAATTATTGTTATTATAAACTGTATAATAATTATCATACATTATTGTATCTTACATTACACATTACATTACAAAATTATTTTATAGCATATAATATGCGATATTATAAATGTCTAAAAAATATAACAGAAGTAAACAACAATTAATGTTGTGTACATTTTACGATTTCCTATTCCCAACTATTACCAATTACACTGCCGTTTACAATTTATCCTGAAGATGTACCAGAGTCGAGTCACGGTCGCCGCCACAGAAGGTGTACGACAGGTGACTAGCCAAGATCTCCAAATACCCAACAGGGAACTAACGTAGCGGGCACAATCGGCGTAGCCAGAACTACTACTAAGACACAGTCACTATACACAGTCTCGCTCTCCAAAAGTAACTCAGCCCACCCCGGCGCTCATAATTCCTTGTATCCCGCAGGCGGCGTCACCGGCAGTGACTCGCTTGGGGCTCGCGTTCCGGTTGTTGCCTTCTCTTCACGTGCGAGCACCAACAGTGAGCGCTGCCTATCTGCTTGCGCGCCAACTTCAAATGCTCAATGCTTCCATAATTATATTTTATACTATTATAATAATTATTAGGCCTATTAGTACAAGTGTATACACTCACTAGTCATTAGAAAATTTCAGAGTACGCCATGCTCTGATATGAAAGAGAATATTGTTTCACACCACTTTATTACGTCTGCCAGTGTGTCTCCTGATATACTAAATTTTCTATCGGATCCACAATTAATATAATTGACTTTCTCAAATAAATGATGCGTGCACAATACTCATCCAATATACTATAAGCGAGTAACTTCATAAACAATAGTTAACAAAAATGGTAAAGAAAAATAATAGTAAACCAAAAAATACTAAACAAAAACAATAGTTAACAAAACTATATCATGGAAAGATAACTAAATTTAGGGTTTGAAATGCAAGAGTTCTTCTCAAGGAAATGTTACACTACAGTGTGTTATTTTTAAGCTCTTGCTATTAAAAGCAGCAGTCAACAGAGTGAATCACTGCATTATGCTCGTCAGAGATACATTCTGCAAGACACTAACTGACAATAAAAACTATTTTCTCATTACAGTGAGACACAATTGAGAACTTATTTGTCTCTTTTTGAAAACTGGTAACTTTTGCTAATTCACAGGCGCTGATTTCAGATATTAAGACAGAAATAATGTATTACGTACCATTTTTTGTGAAAATATCATTTAAAAATATTAAAATAATAATCACCTTAAATATGCCTTTTTCGTATGTTATGCTTAATTTTTGTTTAATGTGACTGTAATATTAATGTAATATTAACGTTTAATGTAACCACTTATATGTACTATAAAGAGTCTTTAACGCATTGCATAAGAATTTAGAGTGCTATTTAGTACTTACAAGCAGAGGAAAAACACATTTTTATGTAATTAATTCTACAAAAAAAAAAATTAAAAAATTATACATAACTTCAAAAAATTTTCTGAAAGATCTCCGCTTGAAGCTCAGTTCATTTTTCGAGTGTTCGAACAGTAATCAGTTAAAAAACTGAATGACAATCTCCCTTTATAACTTTCCCAACACAACCAATCTGTCGGTGAAACCGTTCTCCTTGTTCATGATTAACGGATCCAAGATTAGAGGGAAATAAATCTAAATATCAGTGTAAAAAGTGTATTCCACAGCACGTTATAATCATGCGATTTAAGAGGCTAGTAAAATGTGAAGCTTTATAGTTAGAAATTAGGTAAAAACATCCTTAAACGCACCTGAACTTATTTTTTCACAATCGCTCAACAATTCGAAAATGGGATCTTTCATTACCTCATGAATCTGAGGGCCAACGGACATTACTCCTTTTACTTCTGTACCATTCATTGCATGACATTTGAATCGTAAGTATTGGAAGCCTTCATCTTCTTTGACCATTGTCTTCTCGAATTTTTTTTGTTAATCCTAATTTGATGGACAGTGGAGGTAGTAAAATACTTTACTGCCAATCATGTGTTTGGATGGGGAGAAACGCTTTTTTCTCGTGAAGTATAACATTCTCGCTAGAACCAGTGTTTGGTTCCGTAATGCCTTTGTCGAAGTTTCCACGAAACAGCAGAATTTTGTGAAACCCTGAATTAAACAGGGCTTTGAAAGTAGCAAATCAATAGTTTCATAGTTTCCTGCATTTCTGCTGCATGGGCAAATGATAAAGATGGTTTTACATTTCCATTGTGTAATATCACTACCTTCAAGCGTGCGCAAAAAAGTGAATGAACAGCCACCAATCTTGTGAAATGTATTCTAACTCTGACTATTGTAGGGGTGTCATAGGAAATGGCATTGAATCATTTTGTACTACTAACCAAATTGCGGGAGGTGCGTTTGGATATTTGACAGTAAGTTTCGACTTCATGAAGAACTCCGTTATCTTCGTTCAACAAAGGTAACAGTCTGTTAAATGATCTTTGGGTTCTCGTTACAACGAATGACAGGGAAGTTCCCTGCATATATTCAATGTAACAGTCCGCATAAATAACTCAATCATCTACTGCTACACAAATGGGGGCGAGCACGATTTGTTCTGATCTCCAACTGCACAATTACAAAGCATTTTTGTGAGTTCACTTCTTTGTGATATCATAGTGTACACTCCACAAATGTAACAAAAGAAATGTGGCGAATTTACACACTTATGAGGCTATTGGAAGCTTCTCACTTTCACGAATGATATCAACAAACAAACACGTAACGGAAGAATCTCATAATTGTGAGGCGTATTAATCTTAAAGAAAAGACTCCTACTATGAATGTGACATGAGCACCACTCTCGACCCGAAAGTTGCAGTGAAGTCGGCCCACAGCCTGAGTGGTACAATCCCTACCATTTCACGCCTCTCGAACACTTCAATGAGAAATATAAACAAAAGGGTAAATATCCTGTTCATTATACAGTAGTTTTGGTTATGAGTTATGGCATCGCAGCAATACCAAGCGCCCAGTTAACGCACGAGGAAGACAACCGCAATTCCCGTCTCACACTTAACCTTCAAACATGAAATTTCAGAAAAAAAGGAAAGCTTTATGTGATGGTTTTAATTGAAGTTATTTTCCGTTTTCAAGGCATTGAAATCTATTATTACAGTTTATTTTTAAGTTGCAGCAAATGTCATTGTTCCTCAGTGTTATAATGGGAGACATTGTGTCACAAAAATTCCCACAAATACGTAGCGCAGAGTCCTCCTTAGACCTCTTTCATTAGTGTAACAACAGATGAAAATAACAACCGAGCAGGTCCATCTTGCATGCCTCCAAGCAAAAAGATAAATGACACTCCAAATACGTCGGTCAAACACAATCGGCCGTGTACTCGATGGAGCAGACAGCAAGTAGTTTTTTGACGGACACACCAGAAGAAATCTTTATTAGAGAAAAAGAGGAAAGAAGTGAAAGAAGAGTCGCAAGAGAAAATCATTAGTAAGCAGACGTGTTTTTAAATACGATAGGGTGGCATGGGGTATGATCGATCATTCACTGGAAACAAGTTAGTTTTGTTTACATTTTCCTCCACAATTAATAATTTATTTCCTTTAACCATACAATTGTAAAATATGCATGTGGCTTTAATAATAGAAAATAATAAATAGATCATCAACAAAAAAATTTTTTTTGAATGTTACAATCGTTGTGGCTAATGGTGCCACAGTGTCCTATATATATTACCAAAAAATGTGCAAAATTTAAATATGGCTGTGATTGCAATGACATTAAGTACAAAAAGCTATATTTTAAGAATATTTCACTCATTTTAACTATCACTCAACAATTAAGGTTATTTTCCTATGACATGTAGCTATTTTTATTTAAATAACATAATAATTTTTAAGTGCCATCATTTACACAGTGTCACTTGCTAACTAAAAATTAATTTGACGACAACACACATCTGTCGATTAGCACAAGTAGATTGGAATAAAGACTTCCACTTTGACAGAAAGAGTCCAATTCCATTGCATAGTACTTTGGTGCGTTCAGTAATTACTTTTGCAGAACGATGTTTGTCTCCTTGATTTAATAATATGAAACAAGTTGTAAAAACATTCTTTTTTATTTAATTTCATCTGAATTGAACGCCAAAGGTCGTTAGCGTCAACCACTAAAACTAATACAAAGTAACAATTTACAATAATATTTTTTATATTATCATTGCTCCAAAATATGAAATTAAATAATAATTCAAGATGTCAATAAGTTTATAGAATTACATGCAACAATATTGAAAAGTTAAAGCCATTTTTGAACTTTTGCTCTGTAATCCAATATTTTGTAGATGTAATTGAAGGAGTCAAAAAAGTAATATAAATCGACTAATGTTGCAAAAAACACGTAGGGGTTGTGAGATTCTATTAGAAGAACTATTTAGATGAATGCTGATTGTGGTTCTAATTAAGGAGTTAACAGCCCGTTGTTTTACTGCAGAACTTTTTAATTTCGCACAAGCCTGAAAAATGTATGTAAAGACAAAAGAGAAATCGAAAGGAAAAACCAAACCAGAGTGCTACCCTGGATTATCTGTATTAAAAGATAATTATTTCCCAATTGCATAATAAATGCTAACTAGAATTATTGGAATAATTAATTACATTTTCCTAGAAGGGATCGAAAAGCGATCACACTTCCGCATAAGGGGTGCACTCAGCCGCAGTGACCGCATCATGTCAAACTAAGACCTAAAGAAAGACGGGAAAAAGGTGAAAACGGAAATGATAGCTGTCGGAACGGTGAGTAATTTAGGAATACATCGGCTTCCATAATTTCCAGCCACAACCATCAGTAAAATCTATGCCGTTATTCATAAAGAATGACAATTGCCGCCAGCGCGCGGGGATGAAGTTTAAATATCAAATAGAAGAATACCTTTAAAAATTTATTTGATTTATTCAATGTCATCTCAATTGAAAACTAGTGGTGCTACAACAGCCTATCCTTTCCCGTATTATGTGTAACAGATGTGTAATATAATACTAGTTGAACCCGCAAAAGTGTTTCCAACCCACGTAAATATTTGCCCGGGCTGGGATTTCAATTTGAGCACATAGGCCCCGCGATCAATGCTCTCATCCCCTAACAAACCATTACTGGTTAAGTACACCAACGCTGCTGACGAAAAAAACAGAACTTCTGCAATTTTTGTAATTTCAGAGATTTTATGAAAATCTTATCTATGCGTAATGATTAGATAACATTTGCTATATTTGAGAAAAAATATTTAATTTTTGGTAAAAAAAATGGAAAGAAAACATTTGAAGCATTTTTTGAAATGTGTTGATATACTATTTTCAAGTTGTCGCGGTTTCACGTAAAATTACATGCAAATACTTTTTTTTGACAAGAAGGCTTTTTGAATTCTGCTTATGAACTTCTTTATAGTCGTCACGGTTTCACCCAAAATACACGAAAAATACTCTAATTTTCAGAAACTTGTATTTGACAGTACTTAAAGATTTAAATGGGTGGAGCAGATTTCGTTAAGACAAAAAATTCTGACTTCAGTAATATAGTGATAGAAGGGCGGTGTGAAAATTACTGATGATTTACGGAAAATGGGACTTACTCTATATTTATAATGTATTCTGGCAAAAAATAAAAAAAATGCAACTATTTTTTAGATAAATATTGTAGGGGCTTGATATCCCTAAAAAGAAAAAAAACAGTTTTCAAATTTGGAAGGTTCCCATTCCCGTCAGTCAGAGCGAAGGGAGAATATCCTTTGTTGAAAACACTGGGCTCCGATTAGGCGCTAGTGATGTTCACAGAGAGATCTAATGGCGGATTGACGAACTGGCAAACAGTAAGGCTTTAAAAATGTTTTTTTCATGGACCCCCAAAATATGTACAAAGTATAGTAAACTGCATGTATTAGTATTACAAATAAAAAATATTAAACTACATATATAAGAAACAAAAAACAATAATTTTATCTAGTTTCTCAATGAGACGTTAATGGTAAGATAACAAACATCAATACGGTTATTGGATTGTATTTTTCACAATGAATCATGCAGCATTGATGATAACTGAGAAATTTACTGACACATTTACTCCTAAAAAGTATTTTATAACTTTATTGGAGCGAGTCACAAATATAGAAAATGTCTGTGTTCTTGAATGCAACTCTCATTGTATTATTAATAAAGCAATTATATTTTGTTAATTTATTTTCTAAAGTGAGTGTTTTCAATGGTTTTTATAACTCTCAAAAGCAAAATCAAAAGCAGGTTATCGGTTTATACATTTCAGTTCTAGATCGGTTTATAAATTTCGTAGAATATTCTAGACATTTTCCGACTCGACATGTTACGGTAGATGTTTTTTGTACAAAACCGTTAATATGACATTTTTCCAACCGTTGTTTTAAACATTAGTAATAAATTTGAATGTGCGGTCTTTTATCTACCAAAGGACATTTTTTTAAATGTCTTGTTCTAATGTTAATCACTGTAAAATACTTAAACAAATGATGTAACTCTTACTTAAGGAGATAAAAACTGGATATGTGGACACTGGATTAATTGTGAAATCTGACCCACAACTCTAATGACGATTGAATTCATATTCCGAACGTTTCTATCCATAAAAATCATCAACGTTCTATAATTAAATTTTATCCCAATATTTCAGGTAATACATTAAGCGGTACAAAACGGTAGTACGTTTTTCGAGGAAATTTCTGGAATATTAACATAACATTCATTCAAGGAAATTCGATGAGATTGAATATTCAAACTCGTCCGCATTTCTACGAAGTCAATTACTAACTGTAAATCATATCGTTCTGACAAAGACTGAATTATGCGTTTAGTTACATTATTATTTACATTTAAATTCTCGCGGAGGGAAGAAATTAAATTAAGATAATGCTAGAATAACATTATTATTATTCTGGCCAGAAGAATACTCTTACTACTATAAGGAGTAATAAAATCGTATATTTGGTGAGGTATGGTTCCTCTTTTAAGAGTGTTTAGAACACGTTTTAACCCAGATCGATCCGCATTAGTCATATTTAATTGGAGGTTTCAATTAGACATGAGCATGAAGTGCGCTAGTTTACAGATGCCATTGTTTGAGAGTATTAATTTAAAAGGGTTCCTTGTTAACTTGCAAGTTTACATTGACACTTGTTCTATAAAATTACAACTCGATGGCGGGCGAAATGGCGGGCGTTGTTACTCTCTGATGCAAAATATTTGCAAATCGCTGTGATCCACTTTGCGTCGGGTGTTATGTATGCAGTTTTCGATGAAATTAATGCAAATCAGTTTTTAGGGCATTTACTACGGAATTGATAACTGTTTGATTTGTATGGAAAACTACGCGCAATACAAAAATTGACAGTTCTCTGAAGAGTCCAATGGCTAACGGTTTTTCATTTTTCATGTCGTCTGCAACGACGGGGAGTTTGCGCATCGTCACTCTGTCCCATCAATTTAGAAGCTCTGCGTTCATTGTGGTGGCTAGAGGTTGCCAAACATCAGTGTGCGAGGCCCAACATATGAATATTTTTTGTAAATCTCCGGCCGATACGAGGATGATAATTTTACTGTCGAAATAATAACAGTAGTATCAAAAACATTTCTAATAAGTTAATTTTATAACCACCAACAGTTCTCGAGTTGACACTTTAGCCGGTATCACCAACCAAAAAAGATGTTACTTTATAGAGATGACGACAATATGCGAATGGATAAAATCCTTCTGGAAACTAGGAAGTAGTAAAACAACGTGCATGGCAAATTATTGTAATACCAGAATAACTGAGACAATTTTGAAAATCATTCAAAATGAAAATTCACCAATGAGTCGTAAAAGACTGTTCTCCAAGTAATAAATAAAATGTAAATTTACTTTTAGAGTGTAAATCGAATCAGAAGGTATCAAATGATTCTGTCAACTAATTGTGTGGTAAAAATTGGTATAGTCCTACCAGTAATAGTAAGGAATTGAGAATTCATGAAATCCTGAATGCAGCCAATCTATAAAACATGGCAAGTATGATTCAACCCAAGACTAACCCTACACCTTGCACAATTGCATTGTTAATTTAGCAGACATCCAATCAACAATATTTTTTTAATGTCCTAGAAGAATAATGTAATATTCTTTCTCTATCTCTTTAAATGTGATTTATTCCCTAACAAGATGTTCTAAACATTCTCTGTTATCAATTTATTACAAGAATTCTGAGGACTAGAATGAAGATATTTGGAGCTAAAGAAAGTTCAGTAGAAAAATAACAAAATATCTGAAGGAAACGGAAGTGGTGTTTTCAATATAACACTTTTATAAGACTAAACATGTAGTTTGTAATAACAAATTTGATGATATGCAATTAACTGAATTAACATTGGTTAAGACCGAGCAATGAGCTTGTAGTCTTCTCTATAAAAAATGCATAATGAGGGACACAAATGCGAATGAATACCTGCTTAATATACTTGCTAGAAACGCTTGGTTGTCACTGGACATGCTACACTCACATCCATAGAACACAATGCCCCTCTTAGCATCAAATGATTTTCACTTTACCAAAACAAAAGCTGAAACACTTTATTTGAATGGAGGTTCAAGGGGGCAACACATGTGTACGTAAGCGGAGGTCTTGTCAGCAGAGTTTGAAGATAGAGAGCTTGAAGACTCGGCCGCTAAAATGTTTTTTAAATATATGTTCGTCGTTCAGAGAAATTCCCTCATCATACATAAGAATAAACTTTTTGTTGCATCGGTGTTCTTCATTTTCTATAGTTAATGTTAAGATACTCTCTTTTTAGAAATAAATACTTGAATTCCCAATGACTACACATTTAAGTATCAAAAAGTAATACTCAACTGACAACGTATTGCAGTAATATGCTGGAGGTATGGGTCTTTATTACCACATACAACATACTATACTAATTGCTTTATATAAAAATTCTAAAACTTTATCCCGTAATCAATAAATTTCCAAAATTATCTCAGAAACTTTTCTCATAATATTTAACTATATCATCCGTTCTTCATAAACTTAAGCGTGACCTACTGAAGATGCTGTTACAGTCACATACGAAATTAGAGGTAATGGTTCATCCCAAACAAGCAATTTAAAAAAACAGTAGACACTTCAAAAATCTAGTTAAAAAAAACTTTCCACCTGTTTCCACGATTTACGTTCAGCATGTCCAGAACAACAAACTTCTCTTTAGGTATACCAGCTCAAAAAAATCCTACAATTAAAACTTGATTCTCCAAAGGCCTATTTATACCTCCATAATTTGTTAGCTCAATTTATTAAAACTAGCTACTTCTTTCTAACAGTGTTCCGTAAGTTATCATTAAAAAATACTTAGAGGTACCTTCCTGGAATTACCTTGTCAATTGTTGTAGATATTGCAGTTAATGACACTAATTTGTGAAATGTTTATATTACTAAAACCTTGTATTACATGAAAACCTTTGAAAGATCTTTTGTCGAGAAAAGATAAATATTTTTTAAAATACTTATTTCCAAATAATTCGTTATCTAATACATTGTATTTCTGTTCTGGTCCACTAAATACCACATTAAATAAATTTGTTATTTCAATAGTTACATCTTCATAAGAATCCAATATAGTTGGCCGGGATAGCCGAGGTCGCTAAGGCTGAAGGGAGGTGGCTGCCTCGTCTCGAAGGATCGCGGGCTCGAATCCCGCCTCGGGCATGGATCTTTGTGTGTGTGTGTGTGTGTGTGTGTTTTCATGTTGTCCTTACGTGTTCCCCTTACAGTTACCCCTATGTTAAAAATCACAGTGACCGCTATGTGACCAAGTAGTTAAAAAATGACCTTAAAAAAGGAACAATAGAGGGAGAACGAAGGGAGGAATATACGCATAGTTTGAAGGAACTGGCAAGGAAAAGCTGTTCAGCAAGGAATTTTAGTGTTGCAAGGGCTTCGATATTTAAAAAAATCTATAATAAAAAAATTGCGTAAAGAGGAGTATGTAGTGGAATTTTAAAGAAAAATTGAAGAAATGTTTTTATTTCAATTTTTGTATCTTGAAAGTGTGATGCATATAGTAGTCACCATTTAGCTATATCTCAATTTTAAATGTCCTTTTCTCGGGTATTTAAATTTGTCACGACCCCTTTCATGGCGTACGTTAACGCGCATCTGTTTGTAAAGATACTCTTATAATTCTAATTTCAAAGTTAGATTTTGAGCGGAAAAAGTTGATACAGCAGTGGAAGATCTTAGCAAACAGGCAAGAAAGAAGAAGAGTAACATCAAAAAGAAAAGGAAAGAGGAGGACACGGATAACATCAATCTTCCAGTCTATCGTAGTGGTTGGTGGGTGTCAGTGTTTACTTTGAAGGCTATTTGCCGCCAATTTATTTACAGTGAACATAGGTGCCATTATCTAAAAAAAAAAACAAAAAAAAACTTAAGATAACGTTTCTAAAAATTGTTTCGTTCACAACTCAATCTGCTCTTGATGTTAGACTTTTTTATGTAAAATAATCTTTCCAAAGAACTAAAAAAATTAGAAATTTCTTTTTTAGTAAAAAATATACTTTGAAATGGAAAGCGTTAATACAAAAAACCATTGTCTACCGTATTGAAAAATCATCAGACAAAACTTCTGAAAAATTTCAAAGATATAACTTCCATTGTTCTTAAGAAAAGTACACCGGAAGTTTGAAGATTTAACATTATCAGAATACATACTACATACTCTCCTCACGGACCATCTTCTGCATTCTTACATTAAATTTTAGCACAGCAAACAGATTTAGAATAAGGAAACCATTTTCACTTGAAATAAATTTTTCATTTCTCCAAATCGTTTGTTTTACATTCCATGTGTTAATTTTTTTAATCGGTAAACATAAACATCAAATTTTTCAGAAATGTCGGGGACAAATGCCACATCAACATTGCCTCTGAAGATGCCTTACTTCCTCAAATGTATTATAAGTTATTTACCTCCCGCTCCCTGAAAAATTATAAAATTACCTTAGAATATTGTAGAAGGATCCAAAAAAACGTGTCCTCACCAGAACGAGATTCATTGAATGGCAAGTCACTTCCAACAAACGCTGAACTGGAAGAAATCTAAGTGGCAATAAATGACGGACGGACAGACGCAGGTTACCCAATTATATGAAATAAATTGAGACAGAGCAATAAAAAAATGACAATATATTGATATTTAACAAAATAAATATACATTTGGATGAGAATTGTCTCATTAAAGTATTTTACAACACGGATTATCTGTAACACTTTTGAGAATTGAGACGGATTCCCCCGTATTCGTGATTGACAATGACCTATCAGATTTTTCTAATATACAGACGGCTAACACGGAAAGATTATCAAAATCTGTTTATTGAAACTGATGATTGATTGACATTTTTAACTAGAACCCACTGAAGTTTGTGTACATTAATACAATACTTACATCAACTTTTGAGATAATGCCAAAACCCTCATTGTATCTACACAGACGTGCAACAATCTTAGCAACGTACAACATTTATCAAAATATTTTGAAGAAATACAAAAAGGAATAATAGCTTCAATTCGTAAAAATACGGAAAACTTGTTTTTTTAAGTTTAGTTAAGAAATAGTTTATTTTCTAGAACAGGCCTTTAATATTCAAGTGTCAATAATTATAATGACTTAATGGTACATTCTACTTCACCCAATATTATCTGCGCATCCTAATAACATTTTTTTCGTATCCTCACTTCAAAACCCCTATTTGGCAGAGCATTTATATGCCACAAAGTTGAGCTTCGGCAGCCTAGGTAAAGAATGAATTTTTGAGGACGATAACCAATGCAAAGTCAGGTAAACAAGACAATGTACAAATGACTGTTGACACATTGATAAAGAATATTTTTAATTTTTTGAATACAGAATGTATTTAACTTATTTATTGTTAATATTTATATTAAAACCACTATTGGATATATTCTGAAATTTACACCTGGAACTGTTACGTCTTCCGGACTTTGAGCACTCGTGCTAGGAGTTTCAACAGGAATTGAAGTAGTCTCAACGCTAATCTTTTAATTGAAATAAGCCAGCGTAGGTGTTTCATTTACCACGGTTACATATTTCTCTCTTTTCCATTTTAAAAAAGAGTTCATACCCTCTTTCGTATGAATCCTTCGATTTTTGTGCACGTAAACTCTCAGAAGCAGCTTCAGCTTCCTCAGTTATAATCTCTGGATTATCGCACTCCATACTTACGAAACAAATCGTCAAAACCAGCCGCAAATTCTGCACGCTTCAACAATTGTGACAATACTGACAACTTCAGGGGCGATAATGTAGAAGAACATCTGCATCTATATGACAAAACCGCATGGTATAAATGAGATCTCTCTAAAAATTCAAACCTAAAATTGGGAAGGGAGTATACGAAAAATAGTTGTACGCACCTCGGTCAAAATTGAATGATTTTGGACTCAGGTAGTTTACCAACCTCATGCAAAATCATTCATTTTTCGGCCTTGATACGTAAATAACTATTATTGTCATGTTTTAACCCTTCGTTAATAAATACTTTATAATTACTAATTCACTTCACAATACATATACCAACAGAACTACACTAACGTTGTGAGATTTCTGTTTTTTAGTAATCGTACTAACAACAGCAAAACCATTTTTACATAATGGACTCCTTTAAATTCAGTTAAATCTAAATTTACAAACGATGATTGTAAATTTTCCCTTTCGTTGCTTAATTCACTACTAACGTAAGCAATTACATGTTACATACAACACTTATACACTACAAAACGCATTACAAAAATTCAAAAATGTATTTTAAAAAATAAACTAAATATTAAAAAAGGAGTAAACACAAGACAATAGCTGAACTTTTAATGTGCCAATAGTAAAGAATGGCACATTCTTAGTTGTCCAAAATTTGTCATCACACTTTAACGTCCGTCCGACGATCAACTACACGAAGAATTAGGTATATCTTTAGTAGTTTTAACCGATATCACTTTATAATTTACATATGAACTGATGTCTTCAACTACAGCTATATTTTTTATATAACTGAATAATATATGACACAATTTCATTCATTTTTAATTCAGCATTCATCATTTAAAATTTTAAATACTAAATTATTCAAAATCTTCACGTCAGTGTCACGTCATGAAGTGATACAGGTCTGTATTTAGGTCATCATGTTCTTTGCCAATTGAAAACAATAATCCGTTGGTAAATGTGTATACTCTCCAGTAAAGTTACATAAAATGTTTGTAGCAGGCAAAACAAAGTGCTGCAAAACTCTTTTGTAGCTTTCTTCTTAAATACATTGTGATACGATCACATCTCGAACTCTATGTCACAATTCGGAGTGTACCTTTTTTCGGAATTTTATACTCAGATATAATATTTTGCCGTATCCATTTTTTGCTGTTGTTTGAATTGAAATTAAGAGATTGCTTATTTTTTTTAATATTTTGTGTATTGAGATATAAATATTTTCAATTTAAATTAAATAATCTGATGAAATTAAATTAATTAGTCTGATTGAATTGACAAAACATTGTAAATTATAAAGAATATACTAAAATCAATTCATATAAATTTCAGAAAATCCGAGAAAACATTCATCAAATTCAGACATGAAATTATTATGTCCCCTCTTTAGATGTTTCAGTAGATATGATCTAAAATACACGTCAATCCCTTTTCCTATTCAGATCTCTTGTTTCCTAAGCCGATCGTATCAAAGCAGGTAACTTTTCATAACATTGCGAAAGAATGGTCTTTTCCGTTTACCTCTCAACTCGGCATTCTCGAGCTCCCGCCACAACATCCCCCAGACAAGTAGAAAACGCAAGGAATTTTAGTAGTGTAGTTAGCAAGGCGTAATGGGGTTCAATCACGACATAACAAGCTAATTGGTAACTTAATGGATAGGTACATTGTTATAACAGAAGGTATCCACTTTGTAATACCAAAGGTACCCCTTTGTCTTCCTGTAGTTGTTAGCAAACTTCAGAATTAGCTGAGAAATTAGTCATTTAGTAATTAGTTTGTTCTCGCTTTGAGTAGGGATGCAGAAATTGTAGTGCATCACCTCAGGTCTGCAGGCCTCGCTGAAGATCTGACGCACAAGGTTACCTTCCTCACTGACCGCGGCACGTCAATGAGGATATGAAACATGGAAGCAAGTCATACCTCAACTTGTCTACGCCCACCCCTGAGAAAGTTCGTGTTCGCCGCTGCGGTTTTAGGAAACGCGTTTTCTCGCTGAAAGGAAACAGGTGGTTGGGGATCAGTTCTTGTGAGGGTGTCAGGCAGGTAACGAAATGTAAACGGTTTATTATGTGAGCGGTGGTCGTGGGATTCATTACGTTAATCTGTAGTAGCGCCGGGGGCGAGGCGGGCGGCCGAGGGCGCCGGGGGTTGGGGGCGGGAGCTCAAAGGCAAGGAAATGGGCCTCCGTGAGCCCGTGCGTGGGCGGGCGTGGCGGCTCTGCCGGGCTGTTTACCTGGCTGATGGCCGTTGCAGGCAGTTGCAGCAGCGCTTGGGCCGCTGCCCGCAGCCCCCCCCCCCCGCGCCAGCCGCGCGCGTCCCCTGTGTGCTGCGCCCCCTGTCCGCGCCGCGAGGGTGCGGCCGCCCGCGGCGCGGGGCGCGTGGAGCGGGGGGCGGGGGGCGGGGCGGAGGTGCGGGGCGCCGCGGGGCGGGAGGCCGACTGCAGTGCCGGGCGCGAGCGGCGGGGTGCGGGAGCGGGGCGGGGAGATGTAGAGGCTGGGCGCGGTGGCCCCGAGGCCGTGGCGTGGAGCGGCGGCGCGGGGTGGGGCGTTGCGACGAGGGGTGTGACGAGGGATGGCTGCCAACGCGAGGGGCAGTCGCGAGGCGAGGGGGTTGCGGCGCTGGGGTGGCTGCAGCGCAGGGGTTGCGGCTCTCGCGGGCGGGCCGAGGGTGAGGGGAGGCGAGTGCGTCAGTTGCCGGCCGTTGCGCCGCCCTCCCCTCCGCTCGACCCCGCCGTCCCGCTCCGCCCCGCCCCGCACCGCGCTGCTCTGCGCCGCGCCGCCCGCGTCTCGCGCGCTAGCCTACGCAAAATGCGCGTATTCCGATTTGTTTTGGTCATTGATCCCGGCCGCCGCCATCTTGGGCGCCGCTGACCCACTTTTGCGCGCTGCCCTTGATTTTCTTAACGAGCGCCCGCCCGCCCGCCCGCCCGCCCGCGCCGCGCCGCCCACGCGCCGGCGCGCGCCCATTCATTACTCACCACTTTCGGACTTTTCCTCCGCCCGTGGCGCGGCACGACGCGGCGTGCGGCTCGTGACGCCGCGCCGGCTCCGCCCGTTGGCTTTACTGCCTTTATTTACGCGGCAACCACCTGTTCGCCATGGGGTTTAAAGTGGGTTTTTCAACGATAGTTCAGGTCTTAAAGGTTCTGTAAACCTTGACATTTTATGGCGGGAATAAGCCATAATAAATTCCATTTTTCTACGTGGAATTATTATTATTATTATTATTATTATTATTATTATTATTATTATTATTATTATTATTATTATTATTATTATTATTGGCCATTTCTGACCACGCAACACGATTAACGTGTGTGACTTTTAGTATCAGCTTTTGAGCTGTATCCCTCGATGTGACAAAGTTATTTCATCTTGAAATATGAATTATGAAATGATAGGATGATGATGAGATGTGAAGAAACACTCACAATTACAACCATGCCTACGAAGGACTCGAACCTGCAGCCTCCTCCACGCAGACGACGGCTGCAGCAACCGCCTGCGCCACAGACTTGGCATTGTTGTTGTTGTTATTATTACAATTATAATTGTTGTTATTATTATGAATGACCATACAGCGTACTTGGTTTGTGTGAGGCGGTCCGGAGACCGATTCTCCATTTGGGCAAAAATGAAGCTGAAGCTACCTAGTACAAATTGTCTTAGTTTCTATAGATGTGTGGCGAAAGAAAGCTCGTGTAGGCCATGTAAGCTAGATACAGTAGTGGGGATGTCATGCTTCCCAGTTGTCTTCCTTACCTCCACGTGTAGAGAATGCATAAAGAAACAGGGCCCAGGCGTGGGAAAACCGCTACCTTTCACAAGTCGAATTCATTCGACCATAAATGACAAATGCATACTTAAATTATTATGTGAATGAGAAGAGAATGCAGCGAGAACCCTAAGATGTTTTGACTTCATAAAATATTAAAATACCATTCACCAACGACGTGTTTGATCAGAAGAAACAAACATTCACCATGATTGGAAATAGGTATTGGGGGGGTCCCCATGCACCAACATTTTTGAACCTTCTCCGGAAAATATTCTCGAGATTTACTAAAACAATCCTAATTACAATAGAATAACTTTTTAGTTCCTTTGATTAAGAAATGTTCAACATATAAAAATATATTATGACTTTTTCCGAATATTTTATGTATTGTTCCAGGGAACGGGAACCCGGGAAGATGAGGCCTCCAAACAACTACTTATTTTGCTAGTGGGCTCTGCATGATCCTGATCCCAAGAAGACTGGGTATGCCACCATCGTGGGTGCTTTTACTTTGCGAGTGGGTCGTGGGAAGTGAGGCAAAACATTACCCAATAGTGTTGTCATAGATCCCCTTCATCCATAATCGTCCACGTCCGATAAAAAGTTCTAAACCTCCATATTCGTCCCTTGAAGCCCTGCTAAGTACTTTGCATAAACAATATGCAAAGAACTAATAAATTACATTACCCTTTAAGAATTTATTTCGTAGGTGTGTTATCACTAAGTACGGACGTTTATTTTGAAAACGGCTCACATAAAAAATATGGTTAAAAGTGTGAGGTAATATTATAGGTATTTTACTATATATATATATATATATATATATATATATATATATATATATATATATATATATATATATATATATTACTACAATGTGGTTCAAGAATTGTATTCCGAGACTAACGAAGTAATGGTAATGAGGACTGTCATCATGTTTTACCACAGACAATAACATCGACGATGTGTGGTATTACCGCAAGTAACGCAAATGTAACAGTGAATTGGGACGGAGAGGTACGGACAAATTGAATAATTACTGAAAATGGCCAGACATTACCACGCATCATAACAAATATAAAGTAATTTTAGTTTATGTTGCCAGAGACGTTAGCTAATAACGTTCCCCTAGTATATATACCAAACAAAGGTTGCAATGTACAGCGAGTTTGGGATAACTTTAGATGAGAAAAGAAATAAAAAACCGCAATTATCTCCAGTAAACAACCGAAGGAACAATATGAGAATACCGGCTTAGGTATTCCGGTTTATATATCAATTACCGGCTTATGTATCCATTTATGCGAATATTTTTGAGAATACCGGCTTATGTATCAATTTATATGATTGATATGTCAGTGCCTTGGATCTGGAAGTCCTAGGATTCGAATCCCGACGGTAGTAGAATTTTCGACTAGCTTGTCAGCTAGGCCGAATTTAGTCGCTGTCTGGAGGAGAATTATAGAGGTCTTCTGCTCTGTTTGGTAGTTTTTCGTGGTTTCTCCGATGAACACCAGGCGAATGCCGGAGCAGTACCCTAAAAAGCCGGCCATGGACCGCTCGCGATCTTTCCTTCCCCTTTTTTGGCCTATCCTCACCCTTTATTTATACACTCGTACAAGCTCTACACTACCACACATGTCAAAAGATCAGTCAGAAGCTTAAAGCTTGTCCCGTTTGTGGCGACAAGTGAATATCAAACCTTAAATAGGCGTTCGGGGAATGTAGAACATTTCCAGTTTCTAATAACTGACACAATTGACCAGTTCATTTGCGGTTCTCCGAATCTTTCAACCAAATGTTAAGCTTTAATCCAAATAAATAAAATAGGTTGTACCCGTTACAGTTCTTGAAATAATATACATTATTATTTCTGACTAGAGATTGTAACACAATGCTACATTGAACCATAAGTTTAAAAATAAGTTCCCAAAACCTGTGTTCTAGTTTATAGGAGGCATGTGAAAATAATTGTTATTTAGTTATTTATTATTGGACTTTTTTATATTCCATATTTTTCTGTTCGGCATATTTGCATTTCAAATTTTCTGTCATTTTTATAAAACAAATAACAATAGAATAAGTTACTAAGTTACTGAATAAGTTACCTAAAACCAATTGTTTCAAACCCTTATCTTTACTTATTAATTAATTTATGTTTTAAAGGTCGCATAAACATGAAGACCATTAGTAACCAGTATAAAATTAAACAATTTCAATTTAACATAAAATCTAAGATACATACAAAATCGTTGAAAAAAATGTATGGCAAACTTTTGACTTAGTGTCCCTTTTTCTAACTTTTATATCTTCATGCGATTTATTTTCACTTCAGTGTGTCAAGTACATGCTAGAAGGCTCTGGTATTCTCATAGAAGCATGTTAGAAAGCCTTCCAAACATATTTTAATTTTTCGGCACTCAAAAGTAGTATCATGTTGTGTTGGTATTTTTTTTGTGTGGTGAAACTGAACTTATCTGACACAGCATGGTGACTGTATAATTTTTTGAGTATTTATATGAATTTATTTTTATTTTTAACATCATTACAGTAGCTTTTTTTAAACTATATATCGTCTTGTATTTATGAACAGTTTTTCATAATTCCCCTGTGAACACCTTGAGGTACGCAACGGTTCTTCAAAGTTAAGAAGATATTTTAGAAGTTATGATTCTGAAAGAGAACAGCAACGAAGGTTGTGATAAAATGTGATCTGAACTGATGAAATGAATATGATAACACATTTTGAAATAACACTGATGAAACAAGAACACATTTTGAAAGATTTCGATAAAATTGTGAGGAAACATGAACGTAATAAATGATATCGCAGGCTTCCGCGGCCCGAGTCATGGTCCGGGCTGTCCGCGTGTCGCCGCGTCGAAGGCTGAGGTGCCGACGTTGCGACCGACATATCGCGGTCCTCTTCAGGGCAGTACTGCCATGCCCATTTGTACAGCCCTGAAGAGGATCGTGATACGTCGGTCGAAACGTCGGCACCTCAGCCTTCGACGCGGCGTCACTCGGACAGCCCAGACCATGAAGGTAATCATTTTGAAGATGGCGACTTCGTATTGGCTCAATTTTAAAGAAGGAAACTGATTACATAGGAGAAATAATAGATCTTGGTCATGTAGATTTGGATTATCAAGTGGAGTATTTGAAACCACTTTCAAATTTCAAAATAGTTGTGCCACAAAATGTCACAAACATCCTCGTAATTTCCTAATACTTTGAGTCAAGACTAGCTTGTACGTTTTGTCCCACTTCTTCCCAGTTGTTATCTCTCGACGCCCAAAAGTACCACCAGGGTCTCTCGCGGTACCAAAGACTTCTCTGGGGACATCCCAGTGAACTTCCCGCTCCCCGAACGTCGCCTAGGCCTTTCTTAGCCATGTACCTAAACATATTTGCCCTTGCTGGCATCTTGATGCTTGTACCGTTGTTCTGGGGGTAGATATCCAGTTCCTCAATTACCCATAGGTTGCACGTACAGTTAGTTGCATAGCAGGCCGAGAGAAAGAAGGATTAGGGTATGATACAGATGTAATACAGAACGGTCTAGGAATGCACACAAACACAAATTAAAACATTCATGCCGTACGCGAGTTTCGAACTTACCGGCTTAGTGTTCACGTAACACTTACCTGCCACATCCCCTGCCTCAAGAAGCCGATTCAATTTTTAGTATTGTATGTAAATACGTTACGGTTACGTAAATAATAATACTGTGATAAAACTGAGATAACTTAACTGACCTTTTTATATATATATATATATATATATATATATATATATATATATATATATATATATATATATATATATATATATATATATACTCAGCGTTTAATGTGCTTTGTAGCATTGCATCTAAGAATTTTACTTTCTTTGACACCATTCCTTCCCGTAGCAATAACGCATCAATGTTGCTAAAGTAACAAAGTGAAGTACCAGAGACTGTAAAAACATATTTCTTTATGCCCCGAGGAAATATTTGGTGTTCATGAATCTGAAACTTGGTAGTTAGGAATCTACCTAAACGTGATAATAAGCAGCTTGCTCATGGAGTTAATTTCTGCAATAATTTGAATGATGCGTAATAAAGTTTTGATGTTACAACTAAATGTGTATATTTTTCATTTTTAAAACTTTAGTTCAACTGATGGTTAATAATTACAACAGCAATACGGAAACTTTATTTTGACAAGTCTTAAAAATATTTTGGGGGAGTTTTCTTTAAATTCTCTTAAAAAGTTGTTCACAAGTACACGATGTTTCAATCGTTCAAGACCGTGATGTCGTACCTCTGAACGTTGGTTCTAGTTTCCAAATGTTGGTTCTTCTATCAATGTGTAGCATGTTTTTTATATTAAGGAAATGTTCCGATACTGAATACGCTTCTTAATCCATAATTATACTTCACAACATTAACAAATTCAAGTAATTTGCATTTAAAACAAAGTAATATATTTAAAGGCACAACAGTCCTCCCTACTAACAAAGACATCCCTTATACATACATATACATCACTTAAATGTCGGTCTGTCCACAGCAATTGGTCCGTTATTATTACACTGAGATATGGTAAAACGTTATAGGAAGACATGTATTCGATTGTCTCGTAAATTGTATTAATTTTGTTTGAAAGCTGCCTGATTTAAAAATTTCCTTGCTGTAAAAATCTTCAAGATACAAATTTCCATGATTGTTCTATTTCTCGCACTGTTGTGATAAAATAGATTGTAATGGAGATTTGATATATATCGCAAATAGGAGAGGAGATGATTCTATTAAATATTGGTGAGTAAAAGTGAAGTGATCAGTTCTGTTTCTGGTATCGACAATTTGATTTCTTCTGTTAAGTTTTTTATTAGTATTCAAATTCGAAACATTCTTGACCATCCCGTGAGTATTGATAATTTTGTCCTTGCTTAAAACACTGTTTCATAAATATTCAACTTTTCATTATTTTCTTGAAAGTAAACTTTTTTCTCATAAATTCATGAACTATATTTTTGTTCCAAGTATTAATAGTGTTAATGTATTTATTTTTTCGTAGGTATTAATAGTCGTCTAGCATAGTTAATAAAATACTTTATGTCGTTTAGCACGTTTTCTTTCCGGATAATTTACAAATTATCGCACTTGACCGTCCTCAAGCAGAATTCACTATGTTGATTTTCAGCTTATCGAGCCTTCTCCATTTCCTTCTAGCCATTACTTCATTCTTGAGTCCTTTGTAGCTCATAGTTATTATCTCAATCTGTGTTTCTATTATCGTCCTATTCTATTCTAGGATGACATGATTGACTAAAACTTTGGGTATCTTTATTTATATATTTCTATAAAACGTAATTGCGTTTTAAGGTTAAATCTGTACTCAAGGGCAAAAGAGAAAAATGATCACAATGTATGAAAAATATTGCGAATAAAATCCAAAATATGCGGCCTTTAAGTGAAACGGAAATCCGAGTTAATTTATACTTTTCACTACATTCAGCACCCACTTAGGATGATATTTTTACTTTTCCTCCCTACAGTATAGGGAGGAAAAACATTAAAATCATCTTAACAATACTATCTCAAATTTTTAGTCGTAAAATCATTGTTTATGGTTCTTTGAATATGTAACCGCACACACATCACGATTAAATTCTATTTGCTCTGTTCTAAAGATGGTTTAGATTGATGCTGGTCGAGAGGCGATACACGTGATTTCGTACACGAAAATCGACATTTCTGATCTGATTCAGCGAATACAATTATATGTGGGGCATGCTTTTTTGTGTGAGGGATTTCATTGCCATTGATCTCTACAACATACATATTTAAATCTTTTTAAATATAAATAATTTCTATATAATTGTCACCTTGCCCGTCGGGGCGACCAATTCTTTGAACTAATTTAATTATAAATAATTTCAATTACATTTTCAGAAACATCTCCCATCTCCATCAGCTTGTTGTCCAGTTTCCCTGATCCATTGAGCAAATGATGAGATGGCTCCTTGTTTTACTTCTCGACGCAAATGTAGCTTCACCTTGCGCACGTTTTATTGAGCTCTCCTTTTGCTCATAGGGGTAGAAGAGCTGAGGGTGAATTACTATATTGTTAGCAATGCAGAAAAATCAAATCTGCAGTTGCAAATAGTTTTCCTGTGTCTCGGGAACGAAAATGTCTACCTTTTCAATTGTTACTTATCTCGCTATTTTTAAAATTTTATTATTATTGTTATTATTATTATCATTATTATTATTGTTGTTGTTTTAACTTTCATTTATCTTTCAACTATTGTTTAAAAATGTTGATATGTGATTCTGGTACTCAAGAAACGTGCGCAGATAATCTTTTCCCCGCATACCTCATACACAGTTTTTACTGTTTTTGACCAAATAAATCAAATAAACATGTTCAATTCTGTGTTCGCTGTGAATAGTGATTTTATTGTTTCAGAATTTGTAAACCTTCCCCAGTTTATTAGTTTTCGAGACATAATACTGAACGACATGTAATAATATTTTTAGAGTTTTCTATTTTCCAGATAGTAAATTTTTAAAACTTTTCTAACTTTTCAACAGAGATATTCCACACATATCTAATTTCGACATTTATCCTTGGAACTTGAAATTTCAACTGTTTCATCTTTCCAAACCATTTTTCAGCCGTGTGGATTCTCGTGGTTTGAATGTTTTTGCATAATTTCAATCAATTGTAGATCTTTAAATGATGTCATGAACTTTCTTTAAAAATCTGCGTAATTATTGAGTAATAACACCAGAGGAGTAAAGTTTAGTTATTCCAAGCATTCCCTGCAGTTTTACTAGAACTTATTACTAGACATTACAATGATGTACGAAGACCAGGCACATCAAGGTCGCGGGCAAGGTAACAAGCTTACTAGAGCTCGTGGGCACTGCGTCCAGAGAAATTGGCGCGAGATTTACGAGTAAAAGTAAGAGTTGTACAAATGCTGCGGAATGGCACGTACGACACTGGATACCTGTCTCATGACATACTTTGGGAGAAGTTACTTGACAAATATCGTCACAAATTTGTCTATATTAAAGTCCATTTTCACTTTAATACAAATAAATGAACCATTAAAATGAAATAATACATCTGTTCGATTTCAAATTCTGAATTGAGAGTAAAAAATTTAAAAATTGTATCAAAAATATCTTGATTTTGTAATTCTATTTAACAGACAAATATTCTTGACTGTTAAAAGCGCTGTCCGTCCGCAAGCGAGAATTGTTAACTTATAGAGCTTCTTTAATTTTTAATTATTACTAAATACAATAAATAACTGAATGGTTTAATAATAACACAACGAAAACAAAGAAAGAATTCTCCATTCGAACATATTCCTGTCACTCAGCAAAGATGTTTGTATAAGGGAGAATTTAGTAAGAAAATAAACGTGAAATAATAGTAAGTAGTAAAGAATATAAACATAATGCGATTCTCGGTTATTTGATAGAAAAAAATCTGACAAACATATTTTGGAAGAAGCCACTATTAACCGCCTCGCGCCACTCCAGCTAGCGCCTGTACATCCCTTTCTGGTTTTTAAGGGGAAATAAGTGCCGAGTCAGGAGAAGTCCGCGCCCGTAGGAGCGCCGGGCTCCCCAGGCGGGCAAGTAGCTCGTGTGGGCGCGTTTTAACGTGCCCTGACCGACCCCTTTTCACCTTCATATTTCGTTAGGTTTTACATAGTTAATAAGTGTATTCAAGATAAATAAAATCTATTGATATTAAAATCTTTGCAATATGTTTAGAAAGATGAGTAATCAGAAATACTGAAGAAAGCAAAATAAAAATGAGCATTTTAGTAACATTTCGATTACCATTGCTTTCTTATTTTCTATTCATAAATGTATCCTATATTCATTTTCTATGCCGACCTGAATGGTCGGGGTGGCTAAACGTGTAGAGAAACTAGACTAAAACTAAACTCAGCGCCTCGGTCTGAAGGGGCGCGGGTTCGGGTCCCGCCGTGGGCATGATTGTTCGTCCCTTGTCTTTCATAAACGTGTGTAGTCGCGGATGGCCTTGTGAGTCTGCTGGTGTTAGACCGAGGAGCCCGCAAGTGTGTATAGAGTAAAAAAATGTGTCCCGATTACCGGGTACTCGCTACGGATAGTCGAAATCGACATCCCCTAAAGCTGAAAAAAACAAAACAAGGAAGAAAAATGTCCTATATTAATTTTCTTTAGTGTGATTGAAAAGTGACTCAATTTCGAATTAGATTACAAGTTATCCGTATGATATGAATAAATTATGGATCGTTGAATAACAACAAGGAATTCATAAATGACGGAAAATAAAGATTTTTTTGTAACATTTGAATGTAACAGAGTAGAGAAATACGAAACAATAGAAATCGTTAGGTGAAGATACACCGAAAGGGATTGCAGGTACTTCGAGCAAGAAACATAGCAGCATTTGTGACCCCGTTCAATATGTACACAACAAATACCTCTCAGCTCTTTGTATTCTGAAATGAGAAAAGCAATGAGAGATCTGCGGTTAAATAGTAAGAGCTCTCACGGATGAAAAATATTTACATGTATTTCTCAGATTCAATTAATTTTTACAAAGTAAAATTGTTGACAATATATGATTTAGGGGTGTAGATTGCGGGATTTTACTCAAATTATTTTGTTGGGAAATGCAAGTAGAATCTGGAAACGATTTCTATTCCTGTAGAATTTTCTAATAAAGCTTTCTAATAAAATTTTCCAATAAGTTTCTAATAAAGTAATTTTTCATCGTCTACCAACTATAAAATGAGGAACTTGTTTCTAAAAGGCACGGAATCCATAATTTTCAAACCTCCAACTACATTCGGCATTTTATATTCCGTGAGTATCAGAATTTAAAATCTAATATTATTTTTCTCAAAAACTTCGAAATAACTTTCATGGAGGTCGTCAAAAGTTCTCGTTTCACGACAAAACTTATGATATGGCAGATATTCCACTATGACGTGAACATATCCAGACAATAGAATGACTCAAAATGGCCATGTGGCTACACTGCAATTTTGTTACTCCTTTGAAATCAGCGTTGTGTACTCCTGTGCAACTTGTATGACATTCTCGTATTATGCGTAAGTGTGTATGTTAACTGGCGAACTGTTTAAAACTGATTTTAGTATATTCTGATATAACAGACGAATACGACGATGTGCCAGAATATACAGATAAGCCGAGAAAACGTAAAATATCAGAGAATTCTTGGAAGAGAAATGTTGTGAAACACGAAAAACATAAACATACAACGTAAACATAAGTTGATAATATGATTATAAACAGGGACTTGATATCCGTTCTGCTACGAATATGAATTAAATCAGAAACCATTTTATATAGCTGTGAAAGAAAATATAGTTTATAAAGATGAAGGTTCTGCAAACATTGATGTATATTGCGATTATCAAAATAATACCTGATTAATGTTAAGATTTATTATTTTTTGAATTTTTAAATATTTTGAACTTGTTTCAGTGAAGAAGTTAATTACAAATATTACCTGAAACATCAACTTGATAGTTATTTGGTTATTATTAAAACCAACTAACATGATATCCCACATTTTCTACATTTTATGATAAAACGTATCGAACCCAAAATGAAATCATTATAATTTGTAATAAAATATTGAATAATAAATAATTTGCTGTGAAATATCACAGTGACTCCCAAAAGACCTCAAAGTGAAGTATTGCTTTAAAACAGAAAATATTTTGGGTACATTCGGTTGTTGTTGTTTTTTTGGCTCTACTGTAAAAGTTGTCCAGTTTGGTGCTATTTGAAAACAAGTTCCTAAAATTAATTGTTTATAAAAATAGCTCCTGGGTTTGAAAGAAGCTTAGTTACAGAATTATTTTACTTGAGAGTTATCGAGACGTCTAGCTTCTTGCAAATTGATGCAAGAAGGATGTTATAAGGATAACATTGGTTATCCTTATAACCTGAAACATTCTTCTGAAACGTATGCTTTTAGAAATTGGATTAGAGCATTGTATTTTGTTATTGCTTTTTTTCGTCGTAACATATTGAGAGAAACTCTGTTTGTATTTCTTTCGATAGTGTAATGTGCTTTAGGAAGCCTGTGATAATTGTTTTCTGCTTTTTTAGGGAACAGAAGCTTAACTTAAACAGGAGTACGGAAAAAAAATTTTCTCCATGTGCCTACACTTTTAATTTCTCGTATCGTAGAAAAAGAAACTTATGTAATACCGCAAGGAAAAGTGTCGATTTTTCGTCAGTAAAGCACGTTTTGTGAGTCCATGATACCAAAGAAGTGAATTTTCTTGCTCCTGTTTGAATTTGATCTAGAAAATACTTTCTAGAATAGTGTGGTCAGAATTTACGGTTTTTGTGTCGACGAAAGTGTTGTTTTCTTTTCAGAACTCTGCCTGTCCGCCTCTCCGTCCGTCCGTACAGGATTTTCACCAAAATTTATATTCTTCGATCGACCTGACTGTTGTCGTGGCCATATAAATTTTAAAAGAATTTGAATTTTTTTTTGAAACCCCTATGACATATTCAAAAATATCTCAAAACGTCTCCAATTTTTTAATTTTTTTCGTGATAGAGAAGAGATTCCTTACAGAACTCGTTCTAGTTTCAGTAAAACTCCTAATTTTTCGAAAATTACCAAAATTAAAAAGTTATTCGTCATACAACAACCACATTATTGCCGATAGACATTTTTCCTAATGAAATGCGTTCTTCAACATTACATATTTAAATACTACATGTTCTTTAACATTTTTTTTAAATATACGTTGTGAGCATAGACAGAAGTTGAGTAATGGGCATAGACAGAATGTTGAGTAATATTGGTTCGATTTTCAGCAAAACTTCTGATATTTCTTTAATTCCAAAAACTCGATTTCTTTTTTGATTCCTTGAGAGAGTCTTTTGAATGCCAGCAGCCAGGTGTTCTCATAGATAAGGCAGTTTCTCTCAATACCTGTTCGCCTAGATTCGAATTTCAATCTGACAAAAAGTTTTTGCTGCTTGGAAACACTTTTGCAATTTCAACATAATATTACGTAACCGTTACGAATAACACGAGGAAGTATGGTTTTCTTATTCTTCCTTAAATGTACTTCAGAGGAAAAGTATTGGATTCCATAAAAAATGCAAGGTCCAGATTTAGATGATAAAATCCGTTTCGAGAGGTCTGGAAACAAAAATATGTTTTCGTGGCTAACTGGATGTATAGTTGGGAGAATGGATGAATTGATGGATGGAAGGATGAATGAGTTCAGGCATAACTCGAGCAGATGAAAAGTTTCTTATCTCTAAATTTGTGCAGTGTCAGGAGTAAGATATTTGAAGTGACATTCCAAACACCGTATCTTTATAAATGGCTCAGGTTGCGATGAGTTTCACGCAATTTTGTACCAAAAACAATGCAATAATCGTAAAAACTGCCACTTGACAATAATGGTGCTGAGACAATGGGGTAAATCGTCCCTCTACTCCTTTCTGCGATTCTTCCCCCCTCCCCCCACACATTTTCTGTTCTATGAGTACGTTAAATGGGGAAGCAGATTCTAATTTTTAAAAGAAAAGTGCCAAAAACTGTAAAATTTTTGATTTAACCTAGTCTACTGTAGCTGCTACAAAGTTTTTGATCGTCGCAAAGCCCGCGTTTCCCTACATAGCAATCACAAAACACGATGAACTTGAATGCAATTGATGGGGAAATAGTGTTACTTTTTAAATTAATAGTGCCACATTCAGGACAATACTTGGCTTTTCATAACCTATGGTAGCAGGTACAATGTGATCGGTCTCTAAATTGTGTGCATTGTGACTTGCTATTTCATAAACGCTCCATTATCTTAATAGAAATACCTTACTGAAATGATGGAACATTATGTACGCATCTTTCCGACTCTTTGCCAATTGCACGTGCATAAGGATCTATTTTAGGCCCTATTCTCTTCCTACTACACGCAAACGATAGGCCCTCAACGATTCGAAACGGAAGGACAATTCTCTTTGCGAATGATACGAATATTCTTTGCAATAAAGAAACCGTAAAAAGTACAATATCAGATGTTTCAAATTGGTTCCGTAATAACACATTAATAGTAAATGAAAAGAAAACGGTTTCTATGCAGTCTTCTATTTCAAATAAACAATTCTGTACTCCACTGAATATGAACGGTATTGATTGAAATATTGACTGAGTTAAGATTACAAACTTTTTAGGTCTCTCAATTCAGTCAAACCTCAAATGGAACATACATTTAAATGAATTTAACACAAAATTAAGTTCATTATGTTACGAGTTCAGAATTCTTTCAAATTCAGTCAGCCTTCATACTGTTCGTTATTTAGCGAATGTTCATTCGCGCCTGAGATATGACACAGTATTGTGGGGAAATACATCTTACAGCTCCCAGATTTTTAGATTACAATAAAGAATTGTACGAATAATAAGCAAATCCCATCCACTTGATTCCTGTAAGCCTCTATTTATTAATATAGGAATTTTACCATTATCTTATCTCTTGATTTACGAATGGTTTTTGCCAAAAATGACTTACTTAAGGGCGGGAATATATATTCAGCAAGTAACACCCTCGTAGTAATCATATTCATCATGTGACAGTATCAACAGCTCACTACAAAAATGCACATACAATACATCTACATTATTTTACAACACTTTCCCAGATGACATTAAACAATTAAATTCGATAGAAAAGTTTAAATACTAAGTAAAATCGTTTCTGCTGCATTAGTGTTTCTAAACAATTAGAGACTATACTGAGCATCAATAGGAAATAACATTAATTTTAACAGTGATATTTAATGTATTATTTACCATTACCGTTTGGATTGTATAATTCTAAATAACCTGTAACAAGTATTGTACCGCAGCTTTTGGGTCAATGACCTCCATTTCAATCAGGTTTATCGTCCAGTTTCCCTAATCCTTTGAAAAAATACTGAAATGGCCACTTGTTTTGCTTCTGGACAAAAATATTACTTAAATATTTGTGCACGTCTTTTAAAATTCAGTGGGAAATATAGTCATTCAAATTATCTTTCTTCATGTTGTCGCGGAAGGAAGTATTATTCCTTGTCGAAGGACATGATGACGGATAAGGGCCCAAATTTATAGTTGATTTACCCTTGAAAATAGCTTTTATTACATCCGAGCGAATATTTTGTTAACAATACTTGCCAAAAACGCGCATTTTCTTTCTGTATTCAAAATTCAAGTAGTATATGGCTTAGGGTAGGGATCACATAATTATGAAAACGCGCACAGAATTCACTTCTTCCCGTAGCACGTCTCGCACAGTTTTTAACTTTTTTGGTGTCAAATAAATAAAATAAAAATATTACTGATTTTCGTGAAATGTTTGTAATAATTAATATTTAAATTGTTATAATTCCTTCAGTTATAATACACTCCGCAAAATACAATGACTAAGAAGGCGAAAAGTTGATGTATGTCACGCATATTTTTGTTTCACTTCATATTCACCATCTTACTATCTTTATTGTATCTTCCTATCGTTTGAGAAATATAGTGGAACAATAATTTTAACACATTCATACATTTAAAATAAACAGATATTTTAGTTCAAAAATTCCATGCATTATGAATTATAGACATTGTCCAAATGTTGTTGCTTAAGAAAGGAAAACGTGAGTTCTTCAGAAGTATCTTTAACTAGATATGAATTCCATTTACTTCTGTAACGTTTTTATTTTTATTTTTTCTTGAAATTTAGTGTACTTTGCTTTTAGGTATTCTATTAACGGTACGTAAACTCTTTCATTCGTGAATTAAATATTATTTCGGGTATTAACTAATATAAATATATTAACAACATGTATTCTAGCAACCCATAAAATACGTACTATAGAGAACAGTTTCGAGCTTGTGACAAACTCTGCATTCAGTAGTAAATAAGAGAGGTATCTCGAGAATTAGAACAAATCACGCTCCATTCTTCTACAGATACCTTTTAGATAAACCTCACAGCTGCTGTGTGCTTTTTGTAACACAAGTGTATCATATACTTTATTTTGCCTGTTCCAATTACATACCAGAAAGCCTATTACCTAGGAGAAGACAACTTCTACTCTATTCTAAAGTTATGATGGTTTTTAATTATAAAGTTATTGAATTTTTGCATTATGAGTTTAGAATTATAAATAAATATAACGACATATATTTGAAGCTTCAGTACAGATGTCTCAGACACATAATTAGGTGAATGATCCAAAAGTTGTTTTTTTTCGGCAAGCTCTTTTTGAATTTCTTTACGACTCCTACCCGGAAAGCTAAAACAGATAACGTTAGCAGCATTAATTCGACCAAAGTTAAAACGCAAACAAATTGAAGAAAGTATTTAAATGCTTGAAATTGACAAACTCGCTATCAATATCCACCGCAACGCAGCGGGTTGCTGGTGAGCCTCAGATGCCAGCGAATGAAAGTTTTGTTTTATTGCAGCGAGTCAATTACCGCAGCTTCTCCCTCCCCCTGTCCACACCCTCCCCCGCCACCATGGGCAGCGCCCTTTACCCCACCTCGCCCCACCCCCGCCATGCCACCTCCATCCCACCCCGCCACACCACGCCAACGCACGCGGGAATAAATAATGTAGGGACACTTCCCCACTGCTATCGCTCCTCACTAGAGGTGGATCCGAGGGGAGGGGGCCTTGGTGCCATGACCCCCTCAACTCCAAACTTTTTGGTGGTATTTAAAAATATCGTTTCTCACAAGAAGGTTAACATAGTCTAAAAAATTGTTGCATTCTTTTCGCAGATACGGACGATTATATTAAGCTACCAATTAGACAATTATTTTATATAAATTGTGGGAATCTAATGAATTATTTTGGTATAAATAAATTTTAAATCATCAGTGTTAATTTTAAATCATCAGTTTACATACATAGATTTAACATTAGCATTGAGGACATAATAACGAGCGTTTGTAATCACTACCAGGAGATTATTTGTTTTACTCCCGCAAGAACTTAATGAAAACTCTTAAAAATGAAAATAGTATATTTCAATGTGTAAAGCGTAGGATACGATTAATCGAATATAATGTTCGTTATCTGGATCCAAAGCTAGGTGAATTAATGATGAATAGAATCCACTATTACACAGGTTGTTCGGGGAGGAAACGTCTAAAAATAAGCTCTTAAGACAATTTTAAGCATTTTTGTCTAATTAACTACTTGGATATTCTGAATGGATGACCCTCAATAAGCTCTAAAAGGTTGATTTGAAAAAATGCTTTCTAGGCAGAAATTTGCAGAGCAGAAGCATAAACACACTCCAGAAATTTGTAAATTGTTTATTATTTACAAAAAATGAATATATTTGCTCAGAAAGAAATATTAACCCGGAAATAAAAAAGCAGTCGACTTGTGTAAATTGGATAATTTTTTAATTTTATTTTTTTATATTTCAAATTGAAGATACCATTGTTACCTTTACAATAATTCTGATTCCAATACCAATTCTTTGTTCTGAATTTTCAAAAATTTGTTTTGTTCACATCTCCTCCCAAAATAAAAAGAATTGTCTCGTTAGAATTTTTGTCATTAGAATCTGGTTTAATTGGAGGGATTTAGAAACGCATTGAGTTCAAAATGTATATTAAACACAAATAAACTACTATCACGTAGGATTTGATATGATATGAAAATTATTGAATTAAAGAAATACACTATTTTACTCAAAGAAACAGAATTAAATCTTCAAAGATGAACTTGTGGAAATTTCAATACTTATGTAAAGTAAATGGAGTAAAGAAAATAGAATATTTAATTCCTTCAGATTGATAATCTTTTAAGATAAATTAATAATTTCATTACATTATGTCTGAAAAATTAGTATTTAAATCAATATGTAGCAAGAAAAATAAATGAATAATGAACTGTACTTATTAGCCACATCAAGGAATTATTCAATATTAATGCTTAATTATCTCATAACACGCATTGATCTCAACATTGTCAGTTCCCTTCAGGTCCAATTTAGGCCTAAGCAAACTACGAAATAGTGATCGTGCAAGTTAAAATTAGAACAGATGACACCGAAACGATTTTAATACTTTTCCAGCATTCACTATTCAAAGGAAAGTTATTGAATTATTTTCTTCTTTTTATTAAATATAACTGACGAATCGGTATGAGTATGAAAACACCATCTTTCTTGTCACATCGTTCACAGTGCATTTCATTATTATTGTAACTTCATGTTTCTTCTAGAAGACATATCAGACATTAAAAAAAAAACTCATTCCCAACACATTATATTGAAATAAAAATGAAAATGATTTATCACTTTTTAAGCTATGTTTCACAATCTAAAATATCCAAAAAGTACTAGGAAATAATTTTCTTACACGCTTTTTTAAATATTACAATTTAGTGTTAATAATAATTTAAACACTATTCCGTTTTAATAGTTTCCTGAATGTATTTACATTTCCCTTACCTACAAATGGTTGAAAGCTGCCTCTCGGCAGGAAATTTCGTTGATCTGCAAGAAAATGAAAATCGTTTCAATTATCAAATTGCAAACTGGTTTTACTGTTTGAAAATAAGTTTTATTTTTAATTTATTATTTACAACATGTATGTATTAGTGGGGAGGAGGCCCATTTGAACTCGTTTTCTAAGAAGAAGCTTTCTTTCTCCTCAAGATAATTTATAATCTTTGTTCAAGAAGTTTCTCAACAATAATCGTCAATAAAATCATTTCAATTCCTCCAATTAATAACAACTTTAAAATATAATTTAACAGTTAATTTTGTAACAATTCCAAATATTAGGCTTCAAGTTTCCATGACAGAATAAAAAGTAGTTTGGCAATGTTGTTTTAGAACAGAAATGGAGAAAGCTCACTCTCAGTAAAAAGAAAACAAACTCGAAAAATATGTAGTAGCAATTTGATAGGTTTATTTTCAAACTAAATATTCAAAACCATATGTTCACTTTTATGATATATGATTAGTGTATTCAGTTCTGATACATAGCCTTAATTTAAACTTAAGTGTTAAAAATACTTTAAAACATAGGCTATCTAGACAAAATAAATTTAAGCGGTGAAATATAAATGTAATATTAGAGTTAAATTAGACACAAACTTTCAGCTATGACAGGCGAAGGATAATATACAAACCCTTTGTAAATTGAAAAGAGTGTCATGAAGCAAAAGTAATAGGCCCCACATCATGGTCAGGATATAAAAATGAAACGATAAACATGTAATAAACATTATTAAAGACAATGCCAAAGAAGGAAAACTTTGAAACGAAGTACATGAATTTACAAAATAGTAAACAATTTGTTTTTCCAGAAATTAAAAGGTATCACCGAATGGCTTTTTTCCACCGTTGAGCACATTATGAATGATTGAAAAGCTTATAACTTTATCTTTCTATTTATCAAATAAAAAAATTGTGATTGAAACGTTACCTGAAATTACATTCGCTGGTTTGTGTGATCGTGACAGAAGAAAAATGATTTCTACAAGTTTCTTTGTTCTTAAGTATACTTTAATACTCTCGGTGTCATGATACAAGAACGGAAAAATGTTTTTCAAGCATAGATCGAAAATTCAAAAAGAAAAGTACGTCACAGAAAAGATGATTTTATATTTTGTAAAACTGATTCATTCCATTCAGATGTGAAAGATGACAAAGTCATTCTAGAAAATCTGTGCGATGATCTTAGACGTCGCTGGTGTATAATATGGGATGACATAGCGAGGTCTTGTTTGTTGAGTAGACATTAGTCTTTTATAACCCGGTCATGATATTGCTGATGGTACTGTAATCCATATATTGCTCGTCTTGAAATTGTTAAGATAAACATCGCCCCCCTAAATAAACATAAAATATTAAATATAAATTTGACTACACATCCACAAGCATTACTTTAAATACATCTAATTACATATTGAATAAGAATAATAATACTAAAAATTCTGTATTTTAAGAGGCACGAAAGAGATCTCAATATGTTAGAGATGCCAAATCTATAAAAATTTTAGAAAAAAAGTGTCCAATGCCTTGAAAGGCTATATGGATGAAGAAAAAGAAAATGAAAAAAAAAAATAGAAATTGTTAGTCACTGTGGGCAACTGAAGAGTCATTCTCCGATTTAAATCAGACCGTAACTTGGAAAGAACGACTAATATCGCTTCTACGTGATCATTATGATTGGTGACTTTTATAGAAACAATAATTAACGCATGTAGTACAAAAAATACTTCTTTAAATTTGGTGATAGATGAGAAAGAAGAGAGAGAGAGAGTCAGAAGGAAAGAAAGAGAGAGAGAGAGAGAGAGAGAGAGAGAGAGAGAGAGAGAGGGTGAGAGATAAAGAGAGAGGTGGTGTTATGGTTTGAAGTTCTGTTTTTGCTTACATGATTCTGAATAGAGACTGACTTTAAGCAATGTTTAACAGTTTCTCCCGTGACATCACAACATTCAGTACATTTTTTATCATATTCTGACTTTGTCATATGTAAAAACATAACTACTGTGCCTCTCTCCTAATACTTTAAATACACGTAAGTGAGAATTGATAATGTACTTATTTCCTAGAAAATAATTTATTACTGAAGTAGCCAATGTTGTAACAAAGCTCCAGATGACTTTTAAGGTATGAAATACTCCTCAATGTGATGATTTTGAACCTCAGGAAGGGTTTAAAGAAGTAACTGACAAGTTCGGATAAAAAAAAAATTGCTTAAAGTTCTGTTCTTCTCCCCAACGAGATGACTCAACCCCGAATATTAACCGGGTTAAAAGAAAGCATCTCTTGCTCAAAAAGCAAACACATTTCACAAAGCACTTAACTTTTCATCAAGAGAGAATTTATTTTAAAGAAACATTAAGTAATTTTTCTAATTAAAAATGCTAATTAATAGTTCGTTGTAAAGGTTTTTATGCCGGCTCAGGCTTTTTCTGTATCTTAGTTCGAATTCCATTTTGGGCAAACATTTTTGCGATTTAGAAACACTTTTTCGGGTTCAAGTTGTATTATAATATTGCGTAACCGTAACAAATAATGCAATAATGTACGTGCTGTTATACGATTGATAGTTTTTATGGTCAATATTGAAAGTTCGTAGGTTAAGACCGACATTACCAATAACATTTTAAGCATGTTTTACTCTTGTATATGTAGTACCTCTATTTTGTTACGTAAGTCGACCCAAAAAAGAATTCTGTATACTGTGTAAGAAAAGATTTTGGGACCCAGAAAAGGATTTTGTATACCTCGCAGAAATGTTCGTATCGAAATTATTGACAATGTGTACGTCGCATTTTTTCTGCAGTTCTCTTTTATCCATATATATCACGATTTCCGGCATCGTTCCGCATTTTTAAAACCGCACAATTATTCGACTAGAAAGGTAAAGTACACAAATTAGCGTTCTTCTGTTAGACCAATTCCTTCTGGAGAAGGTTTACCTCAATTAAAAATTACTTCAATCTGCAAAAGCTTTTGCAAAATATTTTAATATTTCAATGTAATATTTTCAATAGGAATCTAATAGAATTCAAAGGGAACGAGAAATACATTGCGTGCACAATTCCAGTGTAGTTATTTAATAGTACATGCAGCAATTATTATTTAATAGTCTTATTAATATGTGTAACATTATTTGGTTGCCATTCAAAATTAAAGCTTATATGCAACAATAATGTATCCAGTAACTTGAATGCTGTCTGCGATTTACCATCAAGTGGTGAAATCTGGAAATCAGGTTGATTTTTTTAATAATTTAATTTACAATATCTTTATCGATGTTTTCACGTTTTCTGATGAAATTGAAATCTATGGAGTATTCTTGTGATAAACAAACACATTTTTTCGCAAAAGATTGCAGTAAACACCATAATTGTATTAAATACCTCTTCTTTTAATGGGAACTTTCATATTCGTAATACTTTTAGCTAACACCTTTTACCGATTACCACCACACGATTTAAAGTAGATTGTTTTTCACAACATAGAAATTATAAACGTTCAGTTATATTACTGTGTCACACGTCAAGTTCTTGGAAATGAAAGAAAAGAGTGAGAGCAAAATCCAGATTTTGTACGTATCCGCGTACCTGGTGTATCCCACAATGCATCCCGATTTGACAGCCAATAGCAAAACATCATGTATTATTTCATCGTGTCATTTAAAACCCCAAAAATCATGCCTCAATCTGCCTCCGGGCACACTAATTAATAATAGGCGTCAGATGATGCTCAATATTTGTGACGGGGTTTCGGCGATATTCTGCTGGTTTCGACGGTTATTTCACATAGCTGTCATTTAGATTCAGTATATTTACTGCGGCCAATGCGCCCGAACGTACATGGAATGCGTGGACCGTGCGGACCGCTTTTTTAGTGCCACATTCGAGATTTCGGCAATTGACAAATCATCCTCTTCAGCAATGAATCATCTAATTACAGCAATTCCTTTTACGAACTCAATTAACATACTAAATTGTTGTTATAGATGAAAAGTAGTGAAACATGTTTGTGACCTGCAGCTGGTGGAAATACAAAAAGTTACTGATGCGCATTTAATATACTGAATAATAACTACATAGTAGCGGTAAACAGTACTATTGCGCAAAAATAAATTCAACAGATTTTTCAGCTCTTTGAGTTTTTAACCGCATATGTCACTATTTCCGGCATCATTACACATTATGAAAACATAATTATCTGACTAAAATAGTAAAGTACACAAATTAGCATTCTTCCACGTGGCAAACTTTATAACAATAATGTGAAGTGTTATTCCTCACATAAGAAATTTACTTACATAAAATCAAAATAAAGTAATATATTTTTGTTTTCATGATGTACTACATCAATGAAATTACAGATCGTCCACATTGTGGAAATCACAAAGAGGACTACCACAATAAGTGGCGATAATAGAGTAAGTATGGACTCACTGCACCAAATATTTTAAATCACAATCCAATAAACTCTTGGACTAAAGGCTATTCCAAAAACTTCAGGCAAATTAGGTAAGAACGATGGTGGTTAAAAAAATTGAGGATGCAATTAAAGAATACAAGAAAAACACAGCAGAAAATAAAAGTAATGAGATAATAGTAGATAAGTAATAAATAAACAGAGCAAATGCAAGAACAATAATCAAGGAATCCAAAAGAAAGTGTTGGAGAGAATTCTTTTTTCCATAAACTCCAAGGTAAATAACAAAGAAGCATGGCATAAAATGAACACCGTAAATGAAAAACATAAAAATACGATAATAACAATATACTCCTCTAATGGCACTAACATGCAAGATCCATGGGATATAGCCAACAGCTTCGGGAAGATATTTGCATCAAATGCCAGCGATCAGAAATGTGAAAAAGGCTTTGTTAAATATAAAGAAGAAAATGAGAAAATTGTATTCGGTCTTGAAGAAGGAAGCACAGCTAACAGTGATATTAAGCACTTAAATCTAGTACCTATTATACTCAGATAATTAAATGAAGCTGTAAGCAAATTGAAAAACACCATTCCTGACGGAATTCCTATCATATTTATTGAGAAGATGCTGTCTTCTACTGTACAGTACTTGTTAACTATATATATTCTGATAAACACTAACAACGTGTTCCTTCATTAGTGGTCTGAAGCTATTATTATACCGATCCATAGACCAAGATAAACTTCTGATTAACAGCTCCAGGCCTATTAGAAAAACCCGTGTAAATGGAATTTTGCCAGTTACCACATTACGAACGGCGTACCGCAGGGATTGATGCTTAGTACTATCCTCTTTCTACTGATTATCAATGACCTCCAGAACAATATTAAACCACCAGTTACAATATTAATATATACACCAGTGATCCACAATATTAAACCATCATCAATATGTATGTCGATGACTGTAACATCAGCATAACCGGAAAAGATGGATTTAACATCTTTAGAAGAAAAAGCAAAAACAAAACTCTGTCATAGAACTATCAAAGAACATTGAGCTTGAGGTTTCTAAGACAAAATTCACATTCATAATTTTTCTTCGAGACGATCTGATAACAACGAAATTGAACTGAAATTATCTGAGCATAAGATAGAACAGAGCAAAGAAATTAAAGTCTTGGGAATATTTTTGGATGAGAAATTAGCGTGGATTCCACACATAAAGAACCTGAAAAATGAGTGAGCGAAAAGAATGAATCTTGTCAATGTTATGTCATACATCCTGGGGAACGGAATTTTAGATCATTAGATTTGTTGACGTTTGCGGACGTTAGATCCAAATATGACCATGGGTGCATATTATAAGATGCTGCCAACAAGGGCATGAAAAGAATATTAGATCCTGTCAATAATATGTGAGCCAGGTTGATATGCGGGGCCTTCAAGACCAGTTCATCAATTAGGACACTACGCGAAGCTGAGTTAGCATCATTAGAATAACGTAGAAAAAATTTAATCATCGGATATGAAATCAAAGTAGAATCGTAGAAAAAATTGAATTGTCGGATATAAAATCAAAGTAAAATCAAATAAATTGAATTAAATTGCCAAAGATGTCTATTATACATATACGTTTTACAGAACTTTAAATTACCAGAAGAAACTTTCCAGAACCTTGGCGGTCAGAGCAATTCAGATTCTAGAGAAGGTACAAGATAAAATCCCACTTCTGAAGAATGAAGTTCTACCCTAATATACACCTTGGATAATGCAAGATATTAAAACGGTTGAAATTCCAAACATTCCCAGCAGTGTGCAAATCTTCAAGAAATTCGTATTCTCATAAAAAATGAATTAGGAAAATGCCATAATTACTGTAAAACATATACTGACGGCTCAAAGAATCTAAACAAGGAGGGCTCTGTAGTAATTACCCAACCGAGGCACTATCCCCAACTACAAAATCATCGGATGATTTTTCAGTGATATACAGTGAATTGTAAGCTAGTCTTAGACACATAGAAAGGCACAGTGTAGAAAAAAATAATATAATAATTGGCCCTATAAATGCCATTCTTGCCTTGAGGAACGTAGACAGTGACAATGAAATTAACCACTTATAGTTATAAAAATTAACAAATTGAAGGATGATGACAAAGAAATATCTTTGTGTGGGATACTATTACATTTTGGCATAGCTGAAAATGAAATGGCTGAAAAGCAAAGGTGACTGCTCTAAGGGAAGAAAAAAGTGATATAGTTATTTACTACTAATTATATTAAGTTACCACAAATGGCACAAAATAATTAAAATCAAGGAAGAAAATTTAGACAGCAATGAATGAAATGGTTTAAGAAGCTGCAAATTAGTATGCAGTAGAGATTTTCACTATGTCAATCCAGCTGTCCCCTTTCCAAAGCTGATCAAGGATATTAATGAGATGCAGAATAAGTCCCACCACGTTCACCTATAAACATTACATCTCGAATAATGCTGCAACCATGTGCATCTTTTCTGTTGAGCACATTTTCACGTGTCCAGAATATGAGACAATATACTAAAATACAAGCTAAACTCATCAGTTGGAAGTGCTAAAAGACAGAGATTTGTGAAACAAATGTATTAAATTTCTGAACTTATTGAACCATGTTTTTCTGAAATAGTGTTTAGAGTAAAATTCTGCTGTTATTGTAATCAGGAACTAAGCTCAGCTTGTGATTGAAGTAATGCTCTACTTAAAACCATTAATATAATGTGTGGATAATGAATTTTTAAGGTGTTTGTAAATGTTTTGTAATGTATTATATTGTAGTTGTATTGAGAATGAGGTCACATATAACTCAAGTGGTTAATGCGACCTAAAATGAACATATTATCGATCCATTATCTATCTCGGACTAAACTAGTTCAAAATCAAGCACTTGATACGTATTTTCTAATGTTCACGGTGCCACAAAGTCAAAAATGATTTTTAAATTAATGCAGTATTTCAGGATTAGAAAACTATTTAAATTTTTAAATATTTTCAGTTGTTTTAATTTGAAATGTGCATGATATATTGATATCATATGATAATCTTCTTCTGAGGTATAAAGTGACTTATATTTAAAAATATTTAATACATATTACCAGATATTCTATAAGTTACAGTAGTTACTTACCTTCTCTCAATCCTAATTGTTGTTTTTTGTAAAAGTTATTACTACATTTAGCTAATTTTGAATGTTTTTATATGAATGTGTTTATGCATAAGTCTGCATTTCATTTGTTGTAGTTTTCTTTGTGAAAGCAGCCACTTTATTTCATGTTGTATCCAGAGTTACTAGGAATTACGTTCACTGTTGCCAGCACATTAATCTGATTTCTGTACGAGTTCATAAACCACAAGCATTGCTTTCCGCATACGATCAGAATCTTAGGAGTTTGATGGATCTCCTAGACTTCAGTAAAGCTTTGATTAAACTAAATCACTCCTGTTTATTAATCAAAATTCATGATTTAAGTATCTCTATATCAGATATTCAATGGTTTAAATCTTACTTAGCTGATCACCGTCAACAGCCTTCTTTATAGATGTGTCAAATATAAATCAGTACGACTTATTTCTAGACTAGGATTTAATATTAGGCCCACTTTTTACTTTCTCGCTACCGTTTACGCAGTAGAGAGAAAGTTATGTAATGCTGCGCAAAAAAAGGCGAATTTACGGCAAGAATTTTTACAGGGCCCTGGTAACGAAAAAGTGGAATAATACAATTGCTAAATTTAAAAAAAATCCTTTAATGCGTATTGTAACCAGAATCCATGTTTTGTGGGTCCTTGATGCCGAAAAATCGAATGACGGCAAATCCATCCGTCCGTCTGTGAACAACGCTAGGGGCTAAATCGTTCAGCCGACTTTCTCCAAAATTGCTATTGGAAAATTGATGTCTGATGTCGCGGCCCCCGGAATTTGAAACTGATATTTTAATTTTGGGGGAGTATTCTACATTAATCCCCTAGAACATTTTCCAATTTTTTTTAAAAAAGAGCTCCATCCTTTGTGATTAAATTTTGTTTACAGATAGTGTGAAAGACATTTAAGAGAATGGTGCAGATTTCATGTTCGTTCAAAATCCTGATTTTTCCAAAAGTGCAAAAGTTCAAATTTTTTGGAGTCTTCCTGCAACTAAAATATTAAAGATGGAGATATTTTCCCTAAATGAAATCTGTTCCTTAAAGGTAGATTTTTAAATAAGATCATGAACAATTTTTTAAAAAATAGAGTATTTCGGGTAATTTTGCTTGAAAATAGGGATGAGACGCTGTTTCAGTGTACTTACTGTTTTAGCACAACTAGTTAACATTTAGTTTACGTTCACTGGTATTTTTCTTAATTTTACACGTTTTCTCTCTTTTGCATTTTCTTCGAATCACAACAATATGCTTACAGTATTAAAGTACTTACGTTAGTTTTTTTAAATTTAGAAGGTTAAATGAGTGTTGAGCACTGAGGTTTGCCTATATACACGTATGTAATGTTTGTTAAGTATATGATAGTATTTGATATACTATAATAAATATAATGGTATTCAGTTACTATTTCATACTAATGCATAAATACTTTCAGAAATAAAGTGTTTTTAAAAAGATAAATGTAAAAAATACGTTGTTTTGCGAAACAATAACTTTTCAGCCATACAATACCAAGCAGTAAGTCTTCCTTGCCCTTCCAATATTACAGAATGTGTACTCGGTCTAGAATTATTGAGATTACCCATAAAAAACGATTCGACGAAGTAAATTTTCCTTCATATTCAGCATTAATTAAAAAACTATTTATTAACTCCTACATAATTTCAATAATCCGCAACAAATTCGGAACCATGTATTCTTGATTGGTTTTTATTTGTTTATTCCGTAACTGCCCATTTCTTTTCTCTTCGATTGAGAAATTTTGGTCAATAATGCATTAAAGGATCCAGAATGCAATTCCAAATTAATGGTATCTCTCGCTGTTTTTAAAACTATTTACAACATGAGTTTCACCTTTTTTTACTTTTCTTCTCGGTATTTTTTTATAGGGAGGGAAAGTATTGAAATTGCCTCAACAATACAATCTCGGTCTTAAAATTCGTACTTAAAGGGGATTTTCATTTAAAATCCGTATTTAAAGTTCATTTGAGCTGTAACTCCGCACACACGTCAATATTAGGATATGTTAGCGTTAGTTTAAAAATTGTGACATTTGGAGAGGAGATACAAGCAACTTTGTACCTTAAAAACTGTATTTCCCTCTATATGTATGAATGGTTGGAAGAATGGGTCACACATAACTCAGATTACAAAATTTTTGAGCTGAACTTGCAAAACGCCTCAGCAACACAGCCTTCGACGGGTAACACAGCCTTCGACACGGTGTCACCCGATGAAACAAGTGTTAATTTAATGAGGACGATAAATTTATTTAGGAAAATGTGATCGGATTAAAGATGAGGAAAATAGTTTTCACATAAAGTGAGGTTTTGGAAAATGGGAGAAGTCGACAATTTGTTTTCAACTTCTTGTGACATATATAGTATTATATTATTTGACATAAAATAGGGAGGATGTAAAATTTTGAGAGAAAAAATATTTTGAATTACTTGAAATGTTAGGATTGGTAGTAGACGCATTACAACAAATAGGTCAGGCATATGAAAGGAAAGGTCTAATTATAGTTGTATATAACAAGATTCCATAATTAATCCGTAACTTAGAAGTTTTCTCAATTGTAATTTGATTGTGAGATTTCCATGTAAGTCTTTGGTATAACTAAACGCCTGAATATTTACAGACCTATTATTCTCAAGCCAAGGAATCGTAGTAGTATTAATGATAAGAGAAGTGGATTTTGAAGGGCGACATGAAGTAAAGATTTTTGCTTGAGTTTTATTTGGATTAATATGTATTCTCCAGAAATTACTCCAATGTATGGATTTTGTATTAAATTGAGAATAATGATACGTGCAATTTTGATATTTGGATTGGAGGAGAATAAAGCAATATTATGTACACGAAGAGTCAACGTAACAAAAGGTAAACAGGTAATATTTGACATAAAAATATTAAATAGTAGAGGAGAAAGAGTTGAACCTGGAGGAATTCCGGAGACAACAGGACAGATTTCAGGGAGACAAACTAATTATTACAGCAAAAACGCGATCAAAGACAACTTTTTGAATATTTCAAATAAGTAGTGAGGAATACCAATACCATGTAATTTATGTATTAAACCGGTATGTCGTACTTTATCAGATGCTTGGACCTATGTCTCAGAGGAGGACAATTTTATATTCTTTACAGTGAAAACTGTTTCCTCTGATTTCTGCAGCACATAATAGTTGATGGAAGGTAGAGAAGTTACAACGAAATCCAAATTGATAATTAGGAATAGCGTGAAAGAGGAAATAAAATTGGAAAGACGGGTTAATACTACTGTTTCAAATACGTTTGAAAAAGAAGATAAACTGATAGGTTGATAATTCATCGGATTATGTGGCCAGGTTTACTCAATGGAAGAACGTGAAATTTTCCACATACGTGATAAGTAAGAAATTCTGAGCTTACAATTGAGTAGGTTAGCTAATTTTGCAATTCCAGATACATTTAATTCTTTTAGCATTTTATTAGATATTAAGTCATAACCTGAAACTTTAGAGTTTTTAATTTTTTTTTGTAACACTGAATACCTCACGTGAACGAACAAATTAAATGTTTAAATGAACAAAAGCAAATGTGGAAGACATCAAGTTTTCAACTTCGTTATTACACTCTTTATTTACAATCATGTTTAGAGTAAAAGAGATATAAAAATAGTCTGCAATTAAATTAGATTTTTGAAAATCAGATTAAGATATATCCATTTTTTAAAATAGGTATAAACCGTTTCTGAGATCATCAAATTTTGTTCATTTTGGGTGGTACCCTACAAGAACTCCTGTGGTATTATCAAAATTTTCTGGAAAATGGCAAAAAATTCATTATTGAAATGATTGAAGGCGTTGTCATTGTCAACAATGTCAACATTGTAAACAAAAACGACTACTAGGTAGTCGTTTTTGTGACTTCCAGACAGCAGAAAACTGATTATGGCTAAGCTATCGAAAGCTGCTCTTATTGAAATAAATAGTATTGTTGACAATGACAACGCCTTCAATCATTTCAATTATGTAAATGTCAACTGCAACTCACCACTAAACTAATAAAATTCATTACTTCATTTTTTTTTTCTTGTGTGAAAGTAAGTACATTTTTCAGTATGGTGTGGTTCCTATTTTCATTAAAACGTCTCACAGTTACAAAATTGCGAAAAAAATTATATGTAAAATGCCCCTCAGGTGGCTCATGGTCATCGTGCTAACTTATGGTACGATCCCGGGTTAGATTCCACATCGGAGCAAAAGAAACTGTACTGTGTCTCCATTACAATCGTCTCAGTTGCTGTAGATGTGTGACGAAAGAAAAAAACCCAGGCTGACGAAGTAAAATAGATAAAGTGATTACCTCATGCTCGTCATATGTCAACCTTACCCCCTGGCGTGTATAATAAATGAAAACAGTGACCAGGTCTGGGAACACTGTTACTTAGCAAAAGGCGAATTAATTCGTCCCTAAAATGCCGAATACCTCCATTCGTATTTAAAATATTTATTGGTTTTCTGGTTAGAAAGAAATTTGAGCTTTTTACTCAACCAAATTCAATTATTTTACTTCAATGCTTGGTAGCGTTGAGTAGGTACTTTGACTTGCTCGTATTAACCGATTGTATAGAAAAAATACTATATTTAAATAGTATTTTCAAATGAATAGAATGAACACTTATCGCTCGTCATTTGTTCAATATTTCATTGTGGGAATAGTTATCTAATGAAAGCATTCGACATTTTGTGTTCCATAAAATGAGTAGTGAGGGGTTACTATTAGAAGAGCGAAAATACGAATTTTGTTAAGTTCAAAAGGGAGTTTTTAAATGCAAATATTAGTGAGAATATATAAACACAATGTCCATCAAACGCCTGACACATATATCATTTCACAAGAGTCAGTTATTTATTATATGTGGTGTATTACGTTTTCAAGTTAAGGTAGGCAGTAGGAATATTTTGCCAGAGTTCTCTGCAGCTTTTAAATTAGAATATAACTTTCATATTAGTAGTGTATAAGTTTGGAGATATCAAATACAGAATCGAAGTCTATTAGTTATTTAGACTAAACTAAACATTTTTCACTTTAAGGAGGTTTAAACATATCTTTAGGGAAACGAAATTTAATTGTTTTTGGTTCATTATGATATTTTTTTAAATCTGAATATTTTTTATAATAGCTCTGAGAGGAGGTAAAGTTTCGGATTAGTGTAATGATATGGTGGGAAATAGGTTAAACATGACGCATTTCATCTAGAAATTTGAAACTTCATCAACTTTTTATCATTAAGATCTTGAGGTTTTTCTTTAAAATGCATTTGATATAAAATTTCGATCAAAATGTAGCAAGATCAAAATGTAGTGAAGGAATTGTATTAAAGCAAGAATATCCGTACATAATAGAACCACTATGGTCATTATACTGGAAATGTCTGTCATTGTAAGCTTGATGATAATATTGAATTTTGAACACTCTACTAAATTTGCTTCCCTTATCGCATCACAGGACATCAAACGATGATAATCCTGGGCTTTTAACTAGAATTGATCATTACGTCCCCACCTAGGAAGGGAAAAACTAAAATATTGTTCGTACCACAACAAAAGAGGAGAAAATTATGAGGCGATCGAAGTATTTATAGGTAACTGTCAATTATTTGGGACAATCATGGCAAATGAGGAAAGAACTCCTCAACTTCCTGTTTGCCAAAGGGAAGAGAACAGAGAGAAATAATCTGAAATAGCGATTTCCGTCCTTTGACGAGAAGTCGTAGGCGTCCATAGGCAGAGTAGCCATAGTAGCAGGAATTCAAGAACTTGTGGTGCAACACAATGACACAGACTTTCTCGTTTTAGTTTTCTAATTTCTTTGGTCTGAACTAGTTTTCGGTCTTGCCTCATCTCTTACCCGCTGCCATCTATCGCCACCCAAAGTACATTTTTTTTAACAATATTCTCAATTTTTCGGTTTCCTAATGATAGAAACGAAATATTACTTTAATAATAATAATAATAATAATAATAATAATAATAATAATAAAGAAGAGTAAAACTTCGTCCTATATAGACATTTTTGTACAAAAATTGTGAACCATTTTATAGAAAATGTCGTTTAAGCGTCACTGAAAATGCGAAATTTGGCGCTCTCTTTCACAGGAAACTTTTCAGTTGTGGAAAAACTTTAAAGGAAGTAATTTGAAGCACTACAACTCAGAATGGCAATGATATTGATAAATCGCTGGGAATGTATATTAACAGTGTGAAATTTTTCAAAAAAATATATGTGTAATAAAAAAAATAACAAAAAACGATTGCAGCAAAATGAATTTTATGTCATCTTTAACAGTGTATTTAGCACTCTCTGTAGAAGAAGTTTGAAGAAAATACTTTGAGCCGTTTTTTAGAAAATGACGTTAGAGCGTGTATGACAATGCGGAATTTTGTGTTCATTTTCACAGAAAAGTTGAGTCGTTCGAGACTTTATAAGAGATCATTTAAAGCACATTTACGCATCAGTGTAACAATGTATACTAATGTATACCAATAACTTAAACACTAACGACGTGAGAGGGATGTCAAAGAAATTGCATTTTTGTAATTAAAAACAACCTCAAAGAAAAGAGCAAAATGGCGTTTATCTTATCTGTTGCAGTACGTGCAACACTACTACAATCTCCAAACTATTGTGGGTAGAATATAAGAGCTCGTAGAATATTGTCGGACTTTTGCCGGGCACTTGTCAGTGTTGTTTTACATGCCACAAACGTCACTTTGACTACACCTAACGAGGACTGAATCCGCGAAATTTAGATTTGCAAGACAGTGCCTATGTTCTCATACCATAAGGGACCACGTTGTGACAATTGCAACTTAATGTTATTAAAGATTAAACATAAACAATGAAAATGTAACCACTTTTATGTACCATTGATGTTTAAGACCAGAGTTGGATGCAAAATTCAGCTCTGATATTATGTATCTCATCACTCTCTTATTGAGATGTCCTGATAAAATGTATATCTTCCTAAAATTTCCAGATCAATGTTCACACATAAAATAGTTCTTACTTTTAACCCGGCAGACGAAGGGGATTGTTTAGTCTTACATTATGTAACTGAACGCAATTGTTCAAAAAGAGAAGACTTAACATAATCATTTACTAAAGACTGTAGGTCAATTATATCATTTGCAGTCACTCGAATTATTATACAATAATATTTTTTGTTTAAATAAATTATGATCGGTTTTTGAAACCCAGACAAGTTAAAACTGATGATAACTAATTCAACTCCATAACTGTAAGTTCAAACTTACAAATGTACCCAAAAATGTGTGAACTTAACCAATGTGTCCTTTATTGAACTATTCGATAAATGCAGCCTAATGTTACAACGACACCATTTCGGGAGGCCATACAGACAGAGAGGGCTTGCAAAAGTGTCTTCCCACGGGAGCTCCTCGATTGAGCGGCGGGCGTCGCGTCGGCCAGCGGCGCGGCCGCCCTCCGCCGACTGTCAGCAGCACTTGCGGTCGCCGCGGACACCCATGCGTGTATTGATCGGCCACCGCCTCTGATCTTGCAAGACCCGGTGGCGGCGCGGCGCGGCGCGGGGTAATATCATCAATATGCCAACCGGCCGCGGGAGCCTCCCCCCCCCGGCACCCCCCCCCCCGCGGACCCAAATGCCTCATTGTAACAGTGGCGTAAACTGGTTTCATGAGCTGGGCTACGACTGAACCTAGAAATAATACCTAATATGTACTATGAATAATTTAGATTATTTAGAACCACCACACAGTTCCAGGGATCATAAATAGATGAGAAATCGCGTTTGCACGTTGTTTTTCTTTAAAATCCATAGACAAACTTATATGTGGTGCAGGTTTCTTCGTTTTTACAACTTTCAATTTCTCACTACACAAACGACGGTTCAAAAGCATATATGTATAATAAACAATATCCAATGCAGTCTCTATGAACAGACTTCCCGAAGTGTGCTGGGATATTGTTTTTCAAAATAATACCTGACCAAATTGACAATAGTATATTTTGGCACTAACAGATTCGTAATATGTTCCAATTTAACAGTTAAAACACCCTCTGATTCTCTACGAGTATAATATTTCTACAGCGCCACTAAACTTGTAAGTCTTGCACGGAAGCGCACATCCAACATGCTCCCCACGTTTACTGCACACTGCCTCCGTATGCGTCAAGAAACCGATTGGGGAATCGGCAACCTGAGCTCTTGGGTATCTTATTAGTATGAGGAAAAAGTGAGTCACGCAATGAACGCAGGCTGTCGACAGAGGATTGATAGACTGATTATTAGTGATTCCGGGCGCGCCAACTATTGGGGTCATTAGTCCCGTAAGTATAGTGTATGTTTTTCCATCGGGAGGTGACGGTGATCTTCCCCCACGGGATGGCGAGATCCGGCGCCGACCTGCCGTCGACTAGCGGGTTTATCTAACCAGGTATCTCCCACCAGCAGAACACCGCCCCAGCCGGGACAAGCTGTAAGCTACCTACCGGTCCCCCGGCATGTGTGGTAGTGTAGTGCATGTTAGTGTAAGTGTGTGTGTAAGGGGAGAGGATAGGACAAGGAAAGGAAAGGACAGATCGCGCGCGGTCCGTGGCCCGTTTGGTAGGGTACTGCTCCGGCATTCGCCTGGTGTTGATCGGAGAAACCACGGAAAACTACCGATCAGAGCAGCCGGCCAGTAGAATTCTCCTCCAGACAGCGACTGAATTCGACCTAGCTGAAAAGCTAGGGTCGAAAATCCTGTCGCCGTGGGACTCGAACCTAGGAGGCCTAGAGGCAGTGACATTAGTTCATGTACTGAACCACTGCTCGCGGTCCTATCCGATAGAGGAGTTCAACAGAACTTAACAGAACATATTTTTATTTAAACAGATTTTTGAAAAAGTAGTTGAACAATTATGTGGTCTGTAATTATTTTAAATATAATTAATCTTGAAAGATTTCTATTCTCGTAATTTTCTCGGGCTACCGCCTGTAGCCCCGGATAGCCCATAGTCAGCAACATCATAAAACCAAATCTGCAGTTTGTTTGCTGATATAAATACGTTTTCATTTACTCGAGAGCGAACAATTTTAGTTTTAAAATGTTCCTAACCACGTTCGTTGATATCTTTTTTATAGTCAAATATGTATAGTAAAAGACGGGTAGGGATTCTGTAGCTCAAGAGAACGTGAGCGAATTGGACTTCACGTCCATAGGTCATGTACAGTTTTTCAATGAATAAAATAATAAAACCAGTAGTTCTGGAACAGCACATACTTACTCTCTTTATTCGTAACGGTTATTAATATCACAATTGTATAATTTGTGTCCTACTTCAGCCATCCGCTTGAAAAAATATCTAACCTAACGAAGCGCTAGAGTATCGAACCTGTAAATACTTCTACAGCCAGGAACAGTTGCCAATTCTTATCTATCCACCAAAATCATTATTTAATTACAACTGTTAAAGAATTTCCAATACAAAGTGATACAAAGAAGTGAGAATAATTTTAGAGAAGTTTGTCTCAATTACTCTTAAAAAGGCTCCACACTTTTGAAAGATTATACACTAATCTACAATCAAACCATGAATTAACCCGTATATGCCTAGCGTGCCCGTACAAGCAAGCTGTATGAAGCTGTATTTAGTTCAAACTTTCGCCTTAAAAAATTGAAGAAATGCAATTACAACTTCATGTTATTTTCCAACATCCTAAAAGGTGTCATCATGTACATTTCAAAATTTTTAGAAAAACTAGTTTTTCATATTTTTTAAAAAAATATATAAAATCGGGTAATGAAAACCCTTTACAAAATAATTCAAGCAGATAACGGTTAAACGCTCAGAGCCACAAATTTATAGTGGTATCCAATACACTGCCTTATGAATGCTTAAAAATTAGGTTACAAACCTATTATCATTTAAATATTTTATATTGAACACGACAGAAAATTTTGTACAAGACTAATACAGTTAAGGCAAATATATTAATACAAATTCTATAATCAAAACCTGCGTATGACAAACATCCCGCATATATTTCTGAATCATGATACTTAAGAAATAGTATACAACAACGCTTCAAGCTTTGCCCCATCGAGGAACGCGCTGCAGCGTTTCCTTATAGGCATATTCCGGCCTAATGTGAATTCGGCCGTGGTCACGATTTAAAGTGAAAATTACTCTAAAACTCTAATATTTGATTTAAAGATATAATATTGAGAAATAGTATACATTTACAAAAAATCTCTAGATTCAATATTGATGGAGTAGGATAGGTTTAAAAAATTAAACATTTGCAACTTTTTATTTTCCAAATGTTTCAATGACTATACCACTCATGGACGTTAGACCAATAGCATTTCAGAATCAGTCAGACATCAACCAATCCGGACTGTTATTTACCATGAAGAACGATACCATGACTTTTGTTATTTACATCCTCCTTACTTGATAGTTACAGAAATCTGGTTGCAGTGAAGTATTTTGTGGTGTCTTGTATTATTTCGTGGGTTATGTTTAAATTCATTGAGTTTCTAACACAGACAAAATTGAAAACAATATTCTTCACGAACTACAGCTGTAACTCCTGGCTTCGCATATTCAGAAATTATCTCGAGAATTTCCAAAGCACTCGTGATATTTACCTACTAGCTGAATATGGGGTCGCCGATGCTATACACTGTTTAAAAAATGCATATGTTAAAATGTCCACTATTCAAATTATAAATAAAAATAAACTTTAAACATATAGTGTCCGGTTATTTCATCCTAGGGCGTAGAACGTAATAAATAACCTATTAAAAATGGAATAATTAAAAATAGGAAAACCCATGTGGTTGCAATTCTTGTTGTTGTATGTTCGTTGGCGCTACGGCGACTACCCACTCCACAATACCGTGTTGGAGAATCTAATGCGAACACTCTCAGAAGAGTTGTTGTGAAGAATACATTCTTTCAGTTAATTATCAGGTGGCTTATTAAAGAAAATGTGTACATTAGCAAGCTCTTATTTTACAACTTAGCGTCCCATTGTTACAAATTTATATCCCATCAGAGTATAATTGCGTAGTAGAAATTATCGTACAACAGGGTATTATCCCATTAGCACCGCTGTTTATTCTACGCTTAACAAAATCATCATATGAAACGATAATCATCCTACAGGGTGGCAACGGTGACGAACTTTTTCCTTCTGAATGATTCAACCGCATACTGCACTGCATACTGCTAAGAGCGGCGTCTGGGCGACGCAATATTAGGTGGTATCTGTCACTCATCGCCTGGGTGCCTCGGGCCGCCTCATAGGCGTCACATTGAGCTGTCATCACAGCTACTTGCGGTGTCAATGTAGGAGAAGGCGCTGGAGTATGCGGTTTGCGCGGTCATCGCTAGATTGCAGCGCAAAAAACTCAAACAGTATATTTGTGGAGAAATTCCTTTAAATCTTCTAAATGGATCCGAAAACAAATCATCAATTCCTCACTAGGAAATCAAGACGTGTTGAATGACACTTAATTTGTCTCGATTGGTGGACGGGAAGGGTTCTGAGAGTGACGGACAGTTTCACAGTCGGACGGACGGACGCATGGACGGACGGGCACACGGACGATCGAACGCAAGGCACTCGAATATTACTAAATGACGATGAAAATCTTAACAACGCCATATTATTGAGCAAAATTTGCTCTTTCGAGTGAGACTTGGAAAAGCACTGGGGACCTTTTCAGATAATTTTTTTTAACGAATTTTTTGCCATAAAACCACTCACAATTACTGGAAATCACTCGTTTTTCTGAAAAACTGTGCAGAATTTTATTTAAAAATCCACTGTTAAAGAACTTATTTTATTAATAAAAAATGTATTTATTCTTTAAAGAACTTGTAAGAGGGAATACAAAATAATGTATAAGTTTTTATGCAAATGGGACCCGACTCGGTGAGGCAGGGCCTTGGATCTAAGTTTTTCTAAGACATTTGTGTTGGTGGTGCGAAATGAGGTGCATGATCATGTTGCCCTTCAATCAGCATTCCCCGAGCCCCGTGCGGGTGCCTGGCGGCGCGCGTGGGAGGCGCTGGTCGGCGCTGGCCACGGTCGCGCAGCCCCCATCGCCCTCGGCACGTGGGGCGGCGGATGCCGCACGTGGAAAAAAGTTGAAAATTGGCGCGGCGCACGCGCCCTGGCGCCCGCGCATGAGCATGGACTCCGTTTACCGCCCCCTCCCCTCCCCTCCCTTCCCCTACCCGCCCGATGCACGCACTGGGCTCGGCGCGCTGGAGGGGGAGTTGCGTGCCTTTATTCCACGTTGTACAATGTGAATCCATTCCCATCGAAGTTGTGATATTCATGTACACGGTATATATTGTGACAATTTTCTTTTAAAGGTGACGATTTTGTCACGTTCATAAGAAACAATTCACGCAACACACCACTGCAAGTGTGCTGCTGTTAGAGAGGGAATTATTTCATAAATATTGAAGTTCACGTGTTATGAAACACGAAAAGCACTAGAGACGCTTGCTACCCACATGGCACTGCAACACACGTTACCATCATGGCTAAGGTGGCCATATTTTGAAACCATAAAAACGGGACATTCTAGTTTTTGTCACAAAGATAAAAGGGGCAAAAGAGGTTGTTAAGGACTATTTTATCACAAATAGTTAAGGGTCGAAATTAAAATTAAATAAATAAATAATTACACAAATACGAATAACTTTCATGATGTAGCAGCATTCAATTCATGTGAATCAAAGTATCCTTTGGAATGGAGCATTAGAAATAAAAAAAACACATATTTGTTTAATTTGCACTTTCATTCGTTACGAAGTAGGTCAATATTTCTCAATTAAGACTGCATACTAACTCGCACAGAAACTCTCGGAAGCAGAAGGATCGGATTATTGAATTTGTCCACAACAATATCGATAGCCATAAAGCCAACACACATATTGAAATGATGTCATAGCTGCAATTTTACTTCCTAGAAAGCACAACCGACTCTCAAAATACTCTTGTTACATGGCACATTTTTTAAAATCATACGAGTATATTATTTTGCAATTTGTTTCCAAACAAACATTTAGCAATATTGCATAAATTTGTGCATACTAATCCTTAAGAGGAGTAAAATCCATTGACCGTACTCCACTAATATTACATTATTAGTAGTTAACAAGCTCCTCAAAATATATTTGATTTTTATTACAATAATAATAAATATGTACAATAATAAATACATAGAACACAAAATTTCTGAAATGAACAATTTACAGTCGATGTGCAAAGTCTATATTATAATGTCGATGTCGTCTGGTGACGTCACTAATGTCTAGAAGTTGATGGCTAGAATATACGGATGGTTATGTCGTCGTTGTAGGTATTTTGCGCTGGTCTTGTTGATTTCTTCTTTTATTTTTGAGATTTGTAAGTCTTTGTGTATTGTTGCGTTCGTTACGTACCACAGCTGCTTTGTACACAATTACTGTGCGATGCTGAAAGATGATTTTCTTCCCAGTAGCCAGTTTAAGTTTTAGGCCTAATAGCCCAGTTATAACTTTTATGTTTAATTCTTTTCTTTTATTCTTAATATGTTTTTCCATGTGAGTCTTCTGTTCAGAGTAAGTCCAAGATATTTTGACAAGTGAGTCATTTTCAGCAATAGATTGCGATCCGATTTCCAAAGGAGGGCACGTTTCGTGCTTCAGACTGAAAGTGACTTGGGCAGACTTCTTGTCATTGATCTTGAGGAAACTTCGCACATAAGCACAATATCTTGTTGCACTTAATTTTTTACAAACCAATGCGAAGCAAACGGAATATATTATGATAAATTTAGTATTGTTGGCGGTATTTTATGCTGACCCGTCATTGTCACAAAAAGGGACATTTTAGCGTCTCATTTTCCTGTCAAACAAATACGGGACAGGGACTGAAAATACGGGACTGTCCTGGTTAATACGGAACGTCTGGATACCTTGATCATGGATGACTCGGAAACGATGCGCCCCAGGCCCCAAAAACAGGTTTTGCGTGTCACGAAAGTGTCACAAGTGCTTTCTTATGACATAACCTACGATATTGGACCTTTTTAGACGTTCTATTCAATTTGTGAAAGGTACACCCATTCCATATCTCTGTTTGGCAAAATCATTCTTTTTGGGGTTCCAATATAAAGCTGTGTTCACTTTGAAAACAAAGATTTATAGAGTGCGGAACTTTCGGATGTGAAAATATTCGAATATCCCGGTTCTTAAATATAAGCCTATTCTGTTTCTAAGTTCATACTTCAACTAAAAACGATTCTGGGTGTTGTTTTATGGAGAAACCTATAAAAGTGACTGTTGTTGTAACCCTCCTATCTCTGTACCAAATTATTCCAAGATTTCTAGTTCTGGGATATGAGACGGGTTTTTCGATGGAATTACTAGAATGTTTTGTCACTGTATAAACATTACTGTGATGAAAGGGTGCCTAGTTCTTTTGGAGTCCCGATGTCACGAAGCAAATTTTTACAATTCAACTTCGAATGCACGATGTGAATTACTTTGCAGAGAGATCTTACAATAAAACGTGACTTTTTGGGCGGTAATAACCACATTCTATTAATTGTAAACACACACTAATGAAGAGGGTGAATACCTGGGTAACTACAATATTTCCACTCATTTTCAATGTTTTCTCCAAATTATTTCCTTTTTTAAATGTTTGGTTATGTATAATTTGGCTTTCGTGCCAAATTTCAGCTACAATGCAACAATGTCGGCTGGGCAACGAAGTAAAGTCTGTAGGCCCCACACATACCGCATACAGCACCACCATACACGAGCTTCAGCCAATGAAACAAAACAATTTTTTCAAATATTTTCCGTCTTGGCCAGTTCTTCACTCTTAGAGAGTTCCCAAAATATCACTATGCAACCTAAATACAAATATATCGTTAGTATATAGTTTGTCAATTAAAGAATGAATATTTAGCATCATACCTTGAAAACATTGGAACGGAGGGAACCCTGAACACAGGAGCGAAAAAGACCACTGAACACAGGGAAGTCGTAGCAAACACAAAGCATTTATTTTGGGAGGCATGCTGCAATTTGTTCAATAGACATACAAACTGGTTTTGATATTTCAATTCTTATTCCATTCCCGTAATTGCATCAAAGTACGTTGACGATCTTTGTTCACAACATTAGCAATGACGTAGTATTTCACTTCCTGCTGTAATTGGATCATCACTGGATTGATCAGAACTTCATGAATTTCCGAATATAATTTATAAAATATATAATATTCTTAATCGTTATAATCACACGCAGTTCGCACAAAACTACTCCTTTTTCTCGGGAGCTAGATTTCCGGCATAAAGAAATTATTTTTGATTTCGTTCTGAGATTTTTTCGTCCGATGCGGATGATGACTTTCCCACAGAGGTTCCGATGGATTAAACCGCGCAAGACTCCCATTAAATGGCGCAATCACTTTTTCCCAATGTTCCTGGAGGTTACAATGCATTATGTACGGAGGCATGGAATACAACCAAAGACCGATAGATATTTTGCACGCTTTATTTCGTTTGATTTCTACACAAGGTGTTTTCTGTTCTCAAAGAACAACAAATGCTGAGGTAACCAATAATAAATTTGGGAAAAACCTGAAAGAGACTAAACGCCAGAAAAATCGTAAATTAGTGAATAGTAAGTTAATTGGAAATTTTAAAACAAGCTCCCAAAGTATTCTATTTTAAACAAGAAGAGTTAGATATTCCTGTAGAGGTGTGAAGGAACGCGTTTTGATTATGCATTACATGAGGTACCAACATGTACTATATAATGATGCCATCTGTACTGATAACATTTACGAAAATTAGCTATTCGCATTCCAAATATTCTTGTGTATACAAAATGATTTAAAAGAGTATTAATTCTGAAAACAACCATCCAGTGATGTAACAGTAAATTTCAGCTATCCGAGGTTTTTGGGAGTGTGTTATTGCAGGTATGTTAAAGCAAGTATATTATTTATTACAAACAAACAAATTTCTGGTAGTGCTGAATGAAATGTTTCTCTCCAAACCATTTCACTAAAGATTGCAAATGATTATTACCCTAGATTAAGGAAAGTTGATAATGGTACATTCGTGGGAAGCGTAAATATTCAAACTGTGGGACAAATTCATTAATATTAACATTTTATTACCCTCGTAATAAAAACAGGAGAAAGAGCTTACGCAAATGCTATTCACAACACATATTACTATCGTGCATGTATCAAATACGGTGCGTCCTTGAATTAGATCTCCCATAAGGGACCCGAGTTACGTTTCTTAAACTGCATTCTACAAAATTAGATATTTGGAGACCTATTATTTTTTGGACGGAGGCGGTAATTCGGCTCTTGTAGGCACTCAGCTATTCAGAATATCCTGTTTCATCTACCATGGGAGATACTGCGCTGTCTGCATAAGGTTTAGGAAAGTAATTCATAATAAACAGCGACTTTAAATGAATTTGTGAATTTCCAGTTTAATTTCAGTTAATTAATTGGTTAAAACGAGGAAGTACTTTGAGTGAACAAGCGAAGAAACATCTATAAAATACGGATATTCTATAAAATACGACTTTTTTGAATGTTCTATGACCTTCTTAAATGTTTATCTCTTCCCAGTACCCTCACAGGTGGTCGGAAACAAACATAATATCAAAATCTATGCCAAATTGCATTGTCTATTTGATATTCTGTGCAATATAAATTCATGGGACGCGGCTTTTCTCTTTGTTCGTGTACACTTATTTGAATGTTTACCCAGGCACAATATCAGTTCTGTAAAGAAGGCTCATATGCAGGGCTCGCCGTTTGAAGTTGGGTTCTATTAGGAAGCTATTTTCACTATTAAAGCAATGATTTACAAAGTGCGGAATGCTCCCATTGGTCCAACTAGTTTTCAACAATAATTGATAGACGATTTATCGAACAGAAATAATCATAAGCAGTTACACATTCACAAACGAAAATGTTAGGTTTTCCACTATCAGTTATTAAATAAAAATAGTAACAATGAAAAATTGTATTGATGTTATTCGTTCTTCACATATGTTAGGTATGGATTAAGTACTATCGTACTGCCTATTGTTGGGCAAGCATCATCTTATAAAAATTAATAAGTGCTTGAAATTAATTTAAGCTATTCTTTCTAAGCTTTTCTCATTATAAGAAGCAAAATTCTTTTGAACGAAACAGCAGGATATACCGAATAAAGTAGCTATTGTTAACAACTCGGAAATTCTAAGGTACTTTTCAAATAACCCATGTTTTGCGTTTAATAGTATTTGAAATGAAAGTTCCCATTTTGGGCAGAAGAAATCACTCAAGGAGCCAATACCTAAAACTAAGAAAATGAATAAACACACTCAATAAGAACAATATAAACGACAATTAAATAAATAATAGAAAATTGTGAATGATAAACTATCTTATATGTTAATGAAATCACTGACGCGTAAATCAATTGCAATGAAGTTCAGTCTCATTCAACACATTTATTAAACTTTCTTTCAACGCAGAGAAAGATAATTGTATGCTTTGGTTACTCTTAAAAACGTCATAAGAGAGATGTAAATTTCAAACATTTTACATTCATTATAGTGGTCACATGAACAACAGTTATATTTCCCCTGAGGACCGCCTTATAGTATATCACTTCAAATACACTCTCAGATTTACTGGACCGCTCAAGGTTTGACTGCTGTAGTCACTACAACTGAGAGAAGTAACAAGTTTATGACAATCGAAAGAACTAAGAAGTGCTGAAATGTTCTTTGTTCTAAGAACTGAATCGACGAAAAAGTGTCCAAAGTTTTTCTCAATGATGATAGTGCCGGACGTTTAAACCTTCCTATTAACAATCATAATGCCAGATTCTTTGGGGCTCCATGAATTTACTTGACTTCTTTAGCTTTCGTATTCTGTATTGTATCACTTACAGAAGCAATCATGTACGTAACCTAACATAAATACCAATTTTTTTCGTATATGTTTGCTTAAGGCAAGAACCCAAGTAAGGAAAAAATAAAAAAGATACCACTAGTCAACAACGATTCATTGATGATAAAACTTTATATATAACTTGAAAAACTTTTAGAAAACAAGTCAGGCAGAATTTGAAAGAGGGCAGCACAATGAAATAACTTTCCCAACACCAAATCAACCTTCTTCTTGGGCTATAGGTGATCTCAACTGTGTTGTTCGTGAAATTGTTGAAAAGAGACAAACTCTTGGACTCTAGATTAAAGGGCTAGACCCATATCAATTTTGTGTTTTAAGAACACCAAGAATAGTTTCTAATTTTCGATTTCTAAACAAAATAGTTTACCCTAATAACTCATTTTCGGAGATAGATGCCCATAACAAACATAAAATATAAGAGTAAAATTGTCTATCAAATGAACATAAACAAGTTTGTAAGCAAACTGGGAATTTGGAATAAATTTCCCTGTTCATGTACGATACTTCTCAATATGAAAATTAAACTACAAAATAATTCTCTATAATCGATGTGACTATATTTATAGCTTTACAAAAATGGATTTGTAAATTTGCTTCAACATTTGAAATAAAACCTTCCTATGTGAAAGCGAAGGTAAAATTGCAGAAGAAATGTTTATGTTTTCAAAGAAGAGTTTCCAATCGCGATGGTCTCTTCAAAAATCTATTGAAACGTGTTGAAAATATGTTGTGAATATTGTATGCAGTTTTAAACAAAATGTCTCTGGAAGTAAGGAAACTCCAATTGACAAAGAAAAACGTCATAAATTAAAGATATATATTTTTAAAAGTTGCAATTTCGATTTCCTTCGTGCCAATTTGAAGTCGTAATGAATATGAAAAGTATTCATTAATAAATCGTACACAAATTACTAAATACAAGAATAGTTGAAACTATTAAATGATCCGAAGAGAATTTCGATATACTTGCGTGAAAATTATGAAGGTGATCACACTTTTGAATGAACACTAAAATCCATTTTTTATTGCGAGAACCTTTTACGGTGATGTCACATAAAAACTAAACGAAATTAATAAATACTATTTACATATTAAAATTAACCACAGAAATTTGTTACTTTCATTTTGTTACATAATTTTGTGACCCAAAAAAAGTTTAATTGTGTTGAATAATATAACTTCATCCTCTGAACATATTAACTATATTTGTCCATTTATAAAATAATAATGAAAAGTTGTAAAATTCTTTTGATGTAATATACTATGTTTTTATTGTTTTTCCCAATTATATAAATTCTACTGAACTTTGCATAATTTATTCTAATTTTCTTTGAGAACTACATAGTTTGAGTAAAAAATTAATTTTCTACTTGAAGTGATCGTAAATCTTTTCAAAAAAGTAATTGTGCTTGAAAAGTATCTAAAATTGTGAATTTGTTTTCTTAAGTGGGATACTAGCTTCTCGTGATTACATAAAACATTAATTTTGTTTCATCGGTTTTTTCAGTTTTGAGAAAACAGGAAATTCTTTTGAGGAAATAATGACAATGATAATAAACCACTTTCTTGATCTAAATCATTTAAAGAGAAATACATATGGTTAATTTACTGATGCTTGCGTTTGGAACAGAACATATTGCATGCAATATGAAGAAACGCTACAAAAGTTATGCTACTCTCATTTAACAGCAGAGACTAATGTGCATGAATGCGGCATTTCAAAGAATCGTCACCCTCATTATGTGTACTGTTTTACACACTGTAACCAGCAAATGTTACATGAACTCGACTTCTGTAAATAGACCGCCGTTTGCATTCCCAATTTCCATATTTTTGTAGGTGTTGATTGCGCGTCGAATTGCGCAGCTTATGTGAAAGCAAATGCTTACAACAAGCAATTGCACTGCCATGAAAATATGTCCATTGTAAAACCGAATCATTCACTTTTTCAAAATTCTGTTCCGTATCATGAACATGGTATTCTGGTACAGGTCAAATGACTTTTCAATCTCCCTGCTCACCACAAACTTTTTCGTATCTCTAGCTCTGGTTGACAATGAATGTATGACAATACTGTTAATAAAGTACGCATAATCGATTGCAAAACAAAGAGGTTACTTAATGGGTATGTAATGTAAAGAATCGTATTGAAATTGTCGTGTAATAATGATAAAATTTATAAAAAATAAAGAACAAATAATTTTAAAAATGAATAAGAATAAATATCATTCGACACGATTTATTCATCTGTTTTATCAATTTTTAGCCCACTTTTCGCATAATACACAAATACTTTTTGTAATTATAAACATTTATGTTTTCGGATTCGTAGAATTATTTGCATTGTCAAACACAGTCCTTTACAGGTAAAAACATTAATGAAAATCTAACACATTTTTATATTTATTTTATTTAAATATTTATTTTATTTTTTATTTAATAAATATTTATTTTTTCAACATTAAATTTAACGCCAAGAAAAGTTCAAACTACATTGTAAGTTTCAAATGCAAAGTAATATAATTTAAGATAATCTGAACATTTTTCCAGACTACAAAAAAAGTCTTAAGTTGTTTCATGAACTAGTTTTGGAAATAATTACGAATTTAGAACAAATAGCGCGAGTGAGTACGTATCCTGTTTCCACATACGGGTGCTGGATGCTAGAGGAAATCTGGATTTTTACATGTGTTCAAATGTATACATTTTTGTCTTCAGAAGTATTTATAATGTAGGAATTTTTGGTAATAAAAAACTACATATTGGTATAAAATATTTTATACTGGATTTTAAATAGACAATAACGTAGTTTAGTATTAAATAAATATATTTCTTGCGATTAATACACTTAGGTATGTTCTCAAAAAATGTTTCTCACTTCAGGAAACATAACAGAACCTCGTACCAGATTTTCTAGACATGTACTCTTTTGATACTCTCATGCAAAACACACTGATACATTGTCAGTGATCCGGATTGTATGAAAAATTTAATCTCCAGATAATTAAAAAGTGCTCTCATGCTTCAGCCAATTTTTGTTCGACAGATACAAGTTCAGATTTTAATACGCGATAATACGATAGTGAACAAAGAGGAAGCATAAAATTGATTAAAATATTGATTCACACGTATCGGTGGGCCATTGCCGATACATTTTTACACACAATAAGGTCTTTAAAATGTTATGAATTCCTCTTCTGATTATAAATTTAATTTTGTAGTGAAGTCACTTTGTTAGTTTTAGGCCTTGTAAGAATTCTCTGAGAGAATATCCTAAAAATAACGCAAAACCTCTAAGTGAATTGTTCGTGATTTGAAAGAAATGTAACTTTGAAAAGTGACCGTGAATTAGGTATTTCTTCCAACATTGTGCTATGATTCTGGTCCAGGGATTTATAAATCAGCGAAAAGAAATCATGTGCACCAGTTTAGAAAGCAAAAAATCGACTTAGTAGTTGAATAAGATGTGATACTTGTTAGCTCACGTAAACTGTATTATTTTAAGACACGCATATAGACTTGCTAGTGTCGGTGATTTCAGATCATTCTATAATCATTATTCTTGAGAGCGCCATTCTAAACGATGCCACATATTGAAATAAAAAAGAAGCGAAATTTGTCATATATGTTACATATTTCTTTCTCATTTAACCTTATATAATCACTTAGAATTTTGAAGTATTTTGAATATGAGCCTAGTTAGAGATGAACCAGATTTCTATAAGCATGGACGAATTCATTAAGAGTCAATGATTACCCGAAGAATTCAATTTTCACTGCAATGTGATGTAATAGGTAAATTAATTAAACGTAACATGTATAGCTAAATAAACTATCAGAATAAACTAAAGATTATAAATTAAGAGTGGTAAAATCCCAATTGTTTATATTGTGGAAATTTCTTATTCTTCATTATTATCAAACTGTCTGAATCATATAACATTGAAATCAATACAGGTTTCAAACTTATGTGAAAATTATTTAGAACAATTTTGAAAATTTTGTTAATATTTCACAACAAATAAAATGACAATAAATCAAGTAAACATTAAAAGACTATGTACACTATTCTGCATTATAATAGATTATAAGATGTAAATAGATGTTAACGTCATTTAGCCGATGTAGAGCAAATTACTGGAGTGATTCAAGTTTGTCAACTTGAAAAGTCCTTACCCAGTGTTTATAACTAACCATTTTCAATATGTTTGGTGCTACCACCTACTTAATACACACACACACACACACACACGTACATATATATATATATATATATATATATATATATATATATATATATATATATAATAGGGTACTACTTATAGTTCACCTTTTAGCACTAGTCATTAAAGTGAGACGATGCTCAAGTGTTCAGATAAAGCTTTGAATGCAAGAAAGAAAAGAAAGTACTTTCGCCTGACCGCATCAGCTACTAAAGACATTAATGTTTTTACGGTCTGCGGACTGAAATTCTTTATGTAAATTCTATTGATGAAATTCCTCCTCGTAGATTTGGATTTATACCTAATATTTCAGCATCTTTTACAACTCATAGAGCATATTTCATCACACAAAAACATAGACGTTTTCAAGAGTGCAAGTGGCGTTTTTTATATTTTGAGTGCATGTGGCGTATAGATTTATTATACAGATTGCACCAACTGAATGTACCCGAATATCTTTTTTTAATTAATTCAGACTTTTCCTGGAAATATAACATTTACTGTCTATATCTCTTTTTGCAGATAATACAGTGATATTCACTTCCGACTGGGATATTATCTCCGTTTTTGAATTTACACAATTACTTAAAATTGCTTGCAAAGTGAGAATACCAAATAGATAATATTCCATTAGGAATTGCTAAAAATGCTACAAATATTTTTGTAAAGGTTACAAGAAGTCATGCTCCTATTTTCACACTTCTTAGACCAGCATTTCCAATGGAAATGCTTGTAAAGAATACACTCATACCTAGGCAATTTCCCACACAATTATTAAAGGACCTTCGTAAATATCTTCATCGTCACTTAACATCGAGGAGCCACATCAATTACGCAAAAGAAAGACCCGAAGGAAAACCCTTACGTCCTTCCCCTTTGCTTACACAAAGATTAAGGAAACAAAAAAAGTATCCTTTCCTTCAACACTTAAATGCATCAATCTTCTATTATCTATCATTCACTTCCATTCCTATCTTTCATTTCCAAATGTTAGAAATAAAAAACTTAAAAAATACTAATGTAGTATTGAACAGTTATTTATAATGCGAATGGTAAAAATGACATTTGGTCTTGCGAGTAGGAAAGGTTGTGACACGACGCCGATAGACCGTCTGGTGTAATCCTTCCAGCAAAATAAAATCACTTTTACCACGAGTGTTATACACTATTTTCTGACAGACTTATTGACTTTGGGATGACTTCTTGATAGATGATTTTTTTCTTTGTTGCATTCACAAATTTATGTACACTTGGTCTTCGTCTCACTTATAACTTATAACATTCACTTATAACACAGGTGCTAAAAATTGAACTTTCAGCACGCTTTGCATGTACTGCGAGAACCGCCTTTACTAGTGTCTCCCTAAAAAATAAATTACTACGGATTGCAGTGTCATAATACCAAACCTGCCTAATAATTCTCTAGCTCAATTAAAATTACATAAGTGTAAATAAATATATCAACTCTAACTCTAAAGGTAGTACATGCATGACCTGAAGACCGTTTACCTTCATTTCAAAAAAAAAAACTAAATAAATATATTTTACCCTGTAACATGCACTGTAAAGGCTGTATAGTTTTAAAGTTATTTAAAAAATTATTAATGGATGATGGCCAGCAAATATGGGTGATCGTTCCTCTGTTGTGTTAAGTCGATATAACAGAATTTTGGACTAGTTTTCATTTTCAGATTCGATTTTTCAGAAAATACGAGAAGATACCTCTTCCCTTACCTCCAGCTTCTAAGGGAAGAAAACTCAAACGACCTAATGGATATATGTCAATAGTAGATCTTTAGCATGTAGGAGGCGGTTTAAAGGCATTCAAAATATTTAAAATAGGTTTCTCTCTTATGAATATTAAGGCATAGATATGGAATGTAATATGTCGTATTCACAAAATACGAAGACCAGAAAGATGACACTTTTTTCATTTGTAATCAGTTTCCTCGAACTATCTCACCTTAGAAAATTGTATATACAGTGACTTGTTTGGAATATCTTAAGTTTAGCATTATTTATGTACACAATCTCTGGTTAACGTTTTATATGCATCAAAAATTAAACATTTTTCAGAATTCGAGCGTTACGGGAGATAGATCAATGTTTGGAATCATCAGTGGCCTTCATAATTTATAAAAAACTGAAGAGTGTCACAGGATTCTGAGATTGTCATCACTTAGGTTAACCACATTAATATGTCTCACATGTATTATGTATATTATCAATTATGAAAAATGTTCATTTCTAGTGTACTATAAGTAATAAACTGCGTAAAACATTTTCCGTTGTTGTCAAATGTTTCGTTTCTAATTTAAGAGAAAAGGATATCAAATTACTGTTGATGCTCAACTTTAAAGTATTACATGTATACAAAATACAAATAAAAATAATGTAAATCAAAGTGGTTGCTCAATAAAGAGAACGAAATAAATACACGAAAAATTGAACAGCTCTCTAGGGAATTATAAATATTTGCATTTGTCCGTATTTGGACTGAGAGTCAATAGTCATTCGCAAGAGTTGCCTTGTAGGCTACAAGAAATATTACGAGTACATTGTGTAAATCCCAGAATCATAGCTGCCAGATTTCTTGGTGTTTTTGCAGTAGGTGTCTGGAGAAAGTGATGTGTTTTGCTCACGTGACGCCACGATGCACATGCTGGCAAATTCATATACACTAACAAGGGAACTCGGATGTTGTCGAAAAAAACATATTTCTGAAGGATATACGATTAATGACTTCTTTAAGAAAACTTTTCATAAACTTGAGCAACATCTCAACGCTGTACGAATTTAGCAGAAGAATATGTTCGGCTGATACAGCCTCTACGATCTTTTCGGTCATCACGAGGTATGTTCTATTGAGAATTTTATTCTATTGAGAAGATTATGCCCCTTCACACCAATCCTTATTTAGTAATCTAGACCTGCGCATGTCTATCTTGCACATCTGATCGTTTCTCGCGGTCAGACATATTACGATCAACAATCTGGAGCAAGCGAGCATCCCTATTTATAGTAGTTTGAATTTGAAGTTCCGTCAAAATTTTGGTTCTACGACCACATTTTTACTGTCTCGTATACGGAGTAATATATGTTGTACAGACAAAGTTGTGTAATGTAGCGACAAAAAACGGAGATTTTTCGACAGAAAAACTATAATGTAAGTAAACTATATAAACCCTGATAAAGAAAAAGTGGATAAATCCTGTTCTAAAATGTAGTAAATGACTTCTTCTAACACTTACTTAGATTTAAGAAATGTTGGGTTCTTGATACCGAAAAAGTGTTTTTTTAACTTCCGCCCGTCCGTCTGTCTGTTCGTTTGTTCGTCCATCCGACTGTTCGTCCGTCCGTCCGTCCGTCCGTCCGTCCGTCCGTCCGTCCGTCTGTCCGTCTGTCCGTCTGTCCGTCCGTCCGTCCGTCCGTCCGTCCGTCCGTCCGTCCGTCAGTCTGTCCGTCCATCTGTTGTCTGTGAACAACACTAGCGCCTAAACTATGCGTAGATTTTTTTCCAAACTGAATAAACCCCTGTCGATGTGGTTCTCTCTCGCTTACTACATAAGTAGTATAGAGTAACAAAAATAATGCTGCAGCAAAAAACTGCAGAAAAATTCGTATGTCAGTCCCTGACGATAACGAAAAAGAGGACAATTATTAGTCCTGTACAGTAAATTACTTCCTCTAACACGTTGAGGAGTCAGAACCCACGAATCGTTCTTGATACCGAAAAATTGGTTTACAACAAAAACATCCGTTTCTCTTTCCGTTTGACCGTCTGTCTCTGAATATCGCTGGCGACAAATCCGTAAGCATGATTTTAAACAAAATTAAGACTCCTTGGTCAATTTAAAAGATGTTGCAGACCAGTGAATTAAAATTTACATTAATTTAATTAATTATTATATTAATTTCGGGGACACATTACATGAAGCCTCAAGGATATTTTCAATTTTTTCTCAGGCATGGCAACAAATTTTTGAATTTAAGTTTCTAATCAGATAGATCAACATTCACAGTATTTTTTCGTTGACCTTCCTGAATTTTCAAAAATTGCCAAAGTTCAAAATATGATCGGCGTTTTTCTTCAATAATAATATTGAAGATAAATATTTTTTCTTCAAAAGAAATTTGATCTTTACAATGAGCTCTCTAATTAATGTTCTGCACCTTTTTTTAATATTAGTCATTCGGGCAATTTTGAGTGACAATGGGCAATGTTAAAAACATGATTTCCTAAAAAACGGCTCCATTTTTTGTTTAAAACTTTTTTAAAGAGAATGCTGAATGTCTGAATAACAAGACATCAATGCCATTGTGATGTATTCTTTTGATTGTTCAAAATTACATAAATGTAATTTTTTGATGTATCTCTCTTCTTCTTAATATTTACACTAGGGGTGTTTTTATACATTATTACATCTGTACAAGTAAAACTTTTTAAAGAGAGTGTTGAATGTCTGAATAACAAGACATCAACGCCATTGTGAAATATCATATTTTGATTGTTCACAAACTACACAAATGTAATTTTTTGATGTATGTCTCTTGTCACTATTTACATTAGGCATGCTTTTATACATTATTGCATTTGTGGGTACAAATCCTTCAAACGATTTCTGGTTTCTCGAAAACTCATTTGTCTTCTGTGAAAATTAGCTCAACATTGTGAATTTTCAGAAACGGTCGAACGATATTTTCTTAAAACAGCTCCAATTTTTTCAATGAAATGTTGCATACTGGACCTTTTATAACTGTTACAGAATACACTTGGTCACATTTCAATTCTACTATTAGAAGAGGTAAAATGAGATAATGTAAAAAATGTGTATTTTAGGCACCGAGAGGTAGCAGTTGGGAAAAGGATGGAGCAACACCGAGAAGCTAGCCTAAAAATTGGAGAATGTATCATTGGGTTGCTCCACCAATTAGTTCCTCGCATATTACTTACGTAGAATAGAGAAAATTATGTAATGCTGCAGCAAAAAGTGGGGATTTTTCGCAAGAAAAATCCTATAGGAAGTCTTCAAAACCGAAAAAGAGAATAATTCTTGTTAGTATTATCTGTTCAGTCTTAATTTCTACAGGACTTTTTATTAAAACTAGTGGCAATGCGCGGCTTTCTGAAACCTTTCCTCCTCTACTAGTTATTACTCAACAATCACTCATATTTTTTTAAGTGTGACATCATTTACAGATCTACAATTTACGAGTTATTACTCGATAATCACTCAGATTTTAAAAAATGTGTTTGACATCATTTTAAGATCTAAAATGGAATGGAGAAAAAACATCCAAGCCACAAGAATAAATATGTTTGAAAAATGGCATGGAGAGTTGGGACGTATCTTAAAATTTGGATCAGCAAGAATTCATGCCCAAAATTTGTGTGTGAGATGTAGTATATTTATATACAATTCAAATTAAGATCTTCATAATTTAATCCGTAATGTTTATCAGTGATCATTTGCTTTAGGAACGTAAGAACAGTAATATATTATAGCTTTACTTTCTCCTTCCGAAGATCAACACAGCACAAACATTGATTGGATGCATTATGAAAATAAAATGAGTCACGCTCAGCTATAGAGAATGCCATTGCCTAATTTTTACATTTTTGTAGGTAGGTCGCGTTCTTTATAACGGTATTCTACTGAGAAATAAATTGCTCTGAGAATGAATCTCTGGCTTCAATATTAGAGATGTAGGGCAGATACAAAAATTAATTTTAACTACCTTTACCCTTGCGATCACATCGGACTAAAATAACAAATGAATAAAAGTCACGAAATTTCTACACAAGTTGCGTAAATCGAAAACCCCAAAAAGCATTCATTTGCATCATTGAATATTTATTTTCAAATACTGAAATGAGGTAGGTTTAAACATTCTTGAACAATACAATCACTCTTCACTGTGAACATAGATTTGAACATGGTTTCTGAAAATGTATTTGAAGTATTTTATATTTACTTCCATGCTTTGTACATGAATACTGTACGGAACTATGGCAAAGAAATACTGCTATCCATCTTAAGTTAAAAACATAATGAATCACACGAAATTATAATCTCGAACATTTTTTGAGAAAGAATAGCTTTATCAGACGATTACTGTACTTTGCATAAATATACATTCGCTATTATTTCATTTTAAAAACACTCTTTAAACTAAGAAAACCTCCTTATTTTTGATTCGTTAACAGAAATCTCAAACATGTTTTCTCGAAGAGGAAATGTCGAATGGTTTCAATACATCTATTACAATTCACACAGTGAAAAAATAAACAAACGATGGCAGATAAGGGTTCATTCTATTAATTTTACAATTTTTTAAAACCTGGTGTTTGGATTATAAAATAGCTTATTAATAGGAAGCGATACAACATCGAGGGCCACTACTTTTCGTATATAGCTACAATCACGAAACTGAGTAGAAAGTTCAAACTTCTTTCTAAATGGAAACTCTTAAAGTTTTAAATATAAAGAGATTTGCAATTTTGTAAATGACAAAGGTTTTAATGAAAATCGGAAGTATACCATTTTTATAACTGTAATTTCTTCTATTCTAGAATACATTTAAACAAAAAAATGTTTACACATTTCCCAAAAGAAAATTTGAATATGTCATAGGCACTTCATTATCTTAATGATTGCCGGAACGACAAAACCAAATATTGTCCCATACATATTTATTAAGCTTCAGCTCAGATGCTTCTCAATTGACGGTTTTCTGTGAGACATACGGTCATCTCCCCATCCAGACACCCCGATTTTCGGCTACAAAATTGGATGGATTTCCACTCCATCTGTACAAGCGTTAACCATTGTCGCGACTATAAACTTATGAAAAACTTATATGTACCTGAAGAATATAATTGATGAGAGAAAGGAGTAAGCTCGTATGCTATAAAGTACAGAACCAAGCTTAGGAATATTCTTAGTTACGAATACAAGTTTTGAACACCCAATTTAAATATAAACATTCGATTGATGTATCACTGAGTTTAGTAGAATTCGTATTCATTATATAGCATAAAATCAATATAGATGAGAAGAGGTGAGAACGTTTTTTAGATTATAAATTGTTAAAGTTTATGTTTGCAGTTTACATTTTAAATCAATGTGAAATATTTCCATTGGTTAAGATGTCGGAGTTTAAAAATGTGAGAAAAAAAAGGGATGACGATATCAGCAAATACAAGTATCTAATGCACGACCAATTGAAGACAATGAAAGAATTAATATTAAATCATTTCACGCAATCCAAATAACAGTCATGTGACCTTTTTTGTATTTTCTAAATATTATGGCTCTGTTTGAGAGGGGAGAGGGGCTGTGGTCCAAAATGCGTGTTGGTCACTCAACAGTTCTCAATATGGAATTTGATAATCTTTGAAATAATAAATCAAAAGGCATTGATCCAGGAACAACAAATAGCTTGTGACACCAGCGAAACCACCTAAAAATTAAACATTTTAAAAGCACTGACTTTTGTAACATGAAATGACTTTAACAAACCTAGCAGTTGCAGTCTTAATTAAGTAAAAAGGAATAAACGTTATAGATGTTTCGATAACGGGAGGATAGGCTATTTCCCACAGCATGTCACATTTCGTTTATATGAGAGTACACATGGATTCAACTATTTTCAATACGTATTATTCGGTTTCACATGTCGTTTCCTATTTCCTATGAATCAACACTAAAGTGATCCTTTAACAATATTTCTTTTATTTAAACGATGGTATAAAATTTAATTTAATTAGGATGATAATAATAATAATAAAATTTAAAAAAGATCATTAATTAAAATCATACTACGAAGACTGCTTATTTGATCTCGTAATGTTATCTCGTAAATATATTTACAATTGAAGTAAAAATCATCATTAAATTAATTTTCAAATTAATTTCTAAATTCAAGACTCTCTGTAGAGACCTCGACATAATTTCACCTGAATGACCTCATCACCAAGAGAAGGGAAATATATCAGAAGAGATTGTAGGAGCCCTCGAGTCACCTTTCAATTAAACTACTAGAAAACGTTCAACATGTATACAGACAAACGAAAAAAACAAAAACATTTTAGACTGATTGAATCTACAAGAAATATCATAGTAGTGATTTATTTCTGTCATTTTATACACTGTACACCATTTGCTAAATGTTGCTAAATGCTAAATGTCAGAAGAGAAAAAAAACTTAATTTTAACTGAACACTGCCGTGTACATAGTTCAAAATTCATGATATTCTTTCTCATTTATTTTTAGACTTTTCAGGCTAGGTAGGCTTATGTAAATCTTAATTATTTCTTTCGTTGCATATTTATCCATTTTCAATAAAATTGTCGATATTTTTGAGTACATATGTGTTTTCGATATGGAAATAATATGATTCAAAATGTACGGGAGAAGTACAAGTTAGCAAAATACAAATCGGTGTACGATTAGAGAATTGTGTAAAACGTTAATATCTTATAAAAAGAGTACAAATCATTTTGTGGCAGGTAACATATTAAAGTTAAATATTCTATACCATCGAAAAATGACTACGAATGGGATATTGAGAGACAATTAATCAAATGCGTTGCTTATTTATAATTTCTGAATACCCAATTTACTTCTTTCGACTTTCTCCAGCAATTTCATTGTTTTTCAATTTCACAAACTTGTTTACAAAAGAGAGATTGGGACTCTTATGAACTAAAATGAGGAAAATCTGAACCATAATTTTAAATTAATATCTAAGGATTGTGTTGTAAAACACATTTTTGTACTTTAGGATTAGTGCTGTAGTTTTAACCTTTCAAGAACTATATATTTTTCACCATCTCAAAGACAACCTAGGGTAATCTTTATTTTACCCATTCAAAACTTATAACAAATTCTCGACATTTTTTTATTTCTTCTAATTTAAAAATATAAGAATGAAATGTAATTTTACTCTGAAATTTCCATGGCAAGGAGATATACTGGAGATACACTGGCAAGATCTCAATTATAACTTTCTTGAGTCTTTTACTAAATCAAAAATAAAGAAACGTTCTTCAAAATTTAGATAAAAAACAATGAAAATTGAAGCTTTATTTTTTTTACCCAACAAATGGAATCTGGCATTTAAAAATGTATCAACATTTCATCAATGAACTAAATTTTCTAAAAACATGGGCTTGTGGAAAAAATGCCAAATTTGCCAAATTCTAAACGCTTCTTCTTGTCTATTTATACAGGATATATTCATAGAATCTATTTTTCTCCTAAAAGAAAGTTAGTAACAAGTCAACATACGGGTCATTAACTTCAATTGAATGAAGTGTACAAATGTTAATAGTAAATATTTGCAGGATATAGGCTTCATATATGTGTGTGTCTGTGACCATAAAGTGTAAAAGAATATAGATATTGCTGGAGGGCGTGATCCGGACAATGGTGGTTGGTCATACGATCGTCCACATATGTCTCAGCTCACACGAGATTGCCTGCAGCAATTCTGCTGGGAGCTGTTCGCCAATCCACCCGTACAGCCCGGATATCGCCCCTCTGAGATTTCTATCTTTTCCTACATTTCAAGAAATTTCTACCATGTTAGTATTACGAGCATCACAGTGATGCGACGCACAATTGCAGGTAGCTGTCGAAAACTGGTACCTTTCCCATGCTGCAGACATTCTGAACATGTGGAAGGGAATTTCCTATAACTCCGTTTTGTGTATATAAATAACGGAGCAACATGTTCATTGGCGTCAAAAGTGACCATTTTGGACCCCTATTCATACCATAGAGAAGATTTTGTAGGTACTCATCAATGCCCATACACAAATATTGGAAATATAAAATTGTGATTTTTTAAATATTATGTAGTTATTCCAATAATCAGGTAAATAATTCTTCAATGATCATATTTCAAAGAAGAGTAATACCTAGAAAGAAGGAAATGATCATCTCCGTGCTGCTCGGAATTACGTCAGCTATTCCAGTGTTATGCCTCACCTTATGACATGTTTCATACAATTCATAGTTTTTGCATCTAAACTATTTATCAAATTTTTTATACAAGACTCAAGTTGCCAATATATTGCATTCAATTGTGAGTTAGAAATTGCATTCAATTATTTACTGAAGATATACACTATAATTAACTGATTTTTTGATCAATAATCAATCAATACGGTTGCCTGGACTGACATAATCTTTAATGCCGTATGTGTAGTGCATATTTTATTGCAGGATGTGGCAGTGATCTTCCTCAGTTAAATGAAGAGATCCGGCGCCGACCTACACGTCGGCTTGCTGCTTTCCCCAATGAGGTACCTCCCACTTGCAGGGTACCGGTCGGACCGGGACAAGCTTTAATATTCTGACTTGTCTCCTGAGATGTGTGGTTGTGTAGGGCAGGTAAGTCTACGTGTGTGTAAGTAAGGGGTGAAAATAAGATAATGAAGAGGAAGGGACGATTACGAATGGTTCGTGGCCCGTTTGCTAGGTTTCGTCTCGGGCATTCGCGTGGTATTGGTCGGAGAAACCACGGAAAAGTACCAATCGAGCAGCCAGTCGCCCGACTTCTCCTCCTGAATTCGACCTACCTATCTAGCTATTGTTGAAATTCATGTCGCCATTAGGACTCGAACCCTAGGACCTCCCAGTTAGAGTAGCTACAGAGACAGCGCCAACTCCCAACTGATCTCCGCCGGTTCCGTGCTGGAGGTAAGAAACATATTTGAGAACAGGGCCTGAACCTAATAATAAATAGCTTTGAAATTCATTAAAAAGGCGATAATTATTGGTAAAATTGAGTAGACTTAATTTGTGGTAAGAGCAGAAATCTTGTGGTTCTTCATAATGAATATAAGTAAAGATATAATCAAACGTCCAAGAGAATACATTTTAACATTGAAACGAATTAGCAAGCTTTCGGCCAGATCTACATTTCCTACATTTACCCATCATCAGTTGAAAACCATTCTTAAGGGATACTAGTCGTCTCCGCACGACACCTAACGTCAGAAAATAGCACGCAACTTCGGAAGGCTAAGTGATACTCACTGTCTACTCTAGTGTTTCCTATACTTATTCTCACAGTAAAATCCTGATCATGAACTTCCAAGTGATTGAATTACAACATTACACTTTGATTCTTTGAATGGCGAGTAACAATACAATAAAAAGTAAAATGTTCATCATTTAAGTATTATACAAACCTCAAAATTATATAATGGTTACTTTTTCAGGTCATATGTTTAGGTATAAATTTATTACTATTTATTTTTAACTTTCATAATACGGGTCACAATTATGTGTGTTTTGGCAAAACTTTCGCGAACCTCCTGACGTTATCCACATAAACTCTAATTTTAATTTGCCACGGGCCTCGTCAGAGGCTCTAGGGTCATCAGGACTCCTAGTGCCAGAGAAACCATTGCAAACATTGAGCAAAGTACTCAGTTTCTCAATTAGATTTTCTGAAGGACGATAGTTTTAATTACAGTTACAGGAAGTTTGAGGAAGAAAACATTAAAAACCTACATGAGAACATAAATTATTCGAAGTATTTGAGCCCCCTGTTACCACAAAATTCTTGTTATATCCTTAGTTAAGAGAGAAATACAAATAAGAGAATCCTTTTTTCTTTTAAGTTCTTCCTAATTTGTTTGCTTTTTTTATTAAAATATATTACTGCTTTATCGTGGGCGAACAGAAACATTTACGATCCCGGATGTGGCCCGCAATCCGCCTATTAACAAGTCTAGGTCTAGGATGTAGAAGCGCCTGCGGCAGCGTTGGCTTAAATCTTAGCGGCGCGCGGCGGGTTGCGGATCCGACGGGGCGGGAGCGGCGGCGGCGGCGGCGGCGGCGGCGACGAGCGCGCGCACCTGCTGTCATCTGATGACGAAGGCAGCAACTACGACGCGCCAGAAAAGTGCGCGGTTTTCGCGCGCGAGCGCTGCGAGCGCCTCGCGAAGCGCGGGCGGGGCGGGCGGGTTGTTGTGGAGGCGGCGCGGGGAGACGGGGGTAGATGCCGCGGCGCCGGCCGCGATGCGCGCAGTCGCCGGGCGCCCGTTTTTGGCCTAGCCGCCACCGCCGCCGCGCCCGACGTCGGACAGCGAGGGAACTCCCACGCGCGGCAGCCGTAAGCGTGCGCAGAAGGGAGTCAGGGAGCCCGTGACACACCCTCAACATTTTCATAGAGGTCCCAATCCTGAACGCGAAAACACATTTTTCTATCTGTAAATGTTTTGAATCACTGACTTTACCATTTTTTACCTGACAATTAGGGTTTTTTACAATTGTATTTAATTTAGGCCACCTTAGATACAGCTGAGATCATATCGTCCGCTATGTCCAAGTAAAACAACATTTTGCAAATTATAACAAACACATAATTATTGAACGCAATAATTTGTTTTCAATAATTTAAATTATTTTGCCACAGTCAGTGAATTAGGGAATTTGTTTTATGACATTTGGAGAAGAGACTCTCCAGGACAAACAACCCTGAAAATTGTTCAACATAAAATCATTTGTTAGTATGTAACGTAGGGTAAGATCCAAATGAAGAAGGAGGTGATTGTCAGGAATATTCTTTTGACCATACCCTATATTAAATACTAATACTAAATAATGAAAATGTATACCTTACACAATTTATAATAATAAAAAATAATTTTTACACTTATAATTTAATTCTCTTTACTTCGTTATTTATTCATTTACTAGTAATATGTTGTATGAAATTGGGGGCCGTTCAATGAAAAAGGGGGGCCAGAAATGTACTTGTGTCCCCCTGCCTGTTTTAGGCAGCGCACTTCTACCTGTATGCCGGCGACTATTGGAACAAAGGTGGCTGAAAAAGTCTGCTCTTCAAACGTCAATAGGTGGCTAGGGAGATAATCTCCTCGGTTGAAGGTTGTGAAGACAACAGCCAAGATTTATTTGTTGGGGCGGAATTTGATGAACTAAAACATAACCAAAAATGGTCAATAAAGTGCTCTTAAAATGTTTTTAAAGTGTCCTAAAAACAAAACAAAAAAAAATAATGAAAAAATTATCAAAGCCAGTTCAGATAAATAACTCTAGATGTCACTGCTATAATAGAGGTTTCTTCCTTTCGTTCGTGAATTCAGGTTCGTTCCCTTCTTCGTTTCGTGAGCTCAGGTAGCAAACATTTGGTTCGTACTGTTCTTTACCAAAAAATCTCTGTCTTAGTTATCCCGAATTCGGCCGAACCGCCAATGCTGCTGATAGGCGTCGCAGGAACTTTAGATTACATACTCACAACTGCTGACATCACAATTTCTGAGTGAAGAAATCGAATAGGCTACTCAGGAATTCTGCGGAGAACATTTGTTGCATTTCCAAAATATATTTTTGAAGCAAGTACCATTAAATCGAAGATAAAATCGATGAAATCAGCAAACAACATGCTTTAAAAATGATGGGAAAAGGTAAAAAAGAAAATTTTCGGCGAAATCGACGAAAAATGCAAGAAAATGCCATATAAAAATGAGCCATTTGCTTTTATCATAACATAAAATTAATAGATATACTAAAAGGCATTGTGTTAAAATGAAAATAATGACATTTCATTAAAATCCGCCCCAATTCTTAAGCGACCAAGTCCGTTATTTGTGATATAAGCCATGTGCAGTTCAATACTATTTTTCGTATTACCATCGTCTTATAGGAAAAATATCATTAATAAGACATACACTATTTTTGAGTAGGAGTAGTCATATATCTTGAGCGGTTGTTTCGATTGTTCTTAACAACCCGCGAACTGTTAAAATCCTTAATGGTTGCCAGATTTTCAGTCCTCTGTTTGGTTTTGTATAGTCGAAATATCAGTAAGATATTGCGCAAAATATTTAAAGGGACGTTTTGAAAATATATATCATTTTTTAAACTTGAAATTATACAAATATTAATTATGTAATGTTACACAATACTTTAGATATATGTCAATTTAATTTACCCGAAATATGAAAATAAAAAATATTTCTAATAAACTTTTTAAAATTTTTCTTAATAACAATACTTTGAATTTACCGTTCAACATCAGCTTTTAAAATAATATTTTTCTTAAAAATGCGTTCAACTTTAATAATATGAACATAAACTTAAAAGTAATATATATCAAATTGAAACATATGAATTTATTTTCATTTTTTTCATTCTGGATATTTTCATGATGTAGCCACGCCCCCTCATCTAGTTTCCAGCTCTGGGGCATTAAAATTTTCAAACGATCACGTCCTGTAAACGTGAAAATAAAGCATGTAAAATAGTTTTAATTTCTGCGTGTTTACAGTTTTAACGAAGATTTGAAACGTCTAATATATCACCGTAATTGTTGGTTTAAATTGAATAAATCTTATATGAATTATTCACAATTTATAAATAAATATCTGCTATGTAACAGGATGGTACCTGAGTGAAGGTCAGTTCATGCAATCAAATCATTTACAAATTAAAAGTCTATGTTCCGGCTCTTTATAGAGCCTTAGCTAGCGCTGAAAAAAGGCTTATTCAAGGCCCGAAAAGTGCGTTCATGCATGGCGAAAACGTACTTGAGCAGTACAGTTTGTGATCTTGGAAGACAAGTTCATCCACGAGAGTTCTTCTTTAAACTTAATCTATTAAATATTGTTTATTTATTTTAAATAGATGTTCAGCCATAAGAACAAAAATATGAAAGCATTGACATGTGCATAAACTATTTTCAATGAATGCAAAAAATATTCTAAACTTTTTGCAAGTCGAGTTGTAAAATTGCATTATAATCAACATTTATATTTTGAAAATAAATCCCTCTTGTAAGAATTATTTGAAAGGTTTAACAAAGAAATCTGTCGACAACTTATTACATAATTGCACCTACTTGAGAGAGTATTCGCTAAATATCTCAAATTGTAATAGTTATCGCAAAAGTAAACCATCACCTTGTGTGAAACAAAAGCACTCCAAAGTTAATCGTTTCCAAAAGTAAAAGAATCAATAATGTCTACAATAAATTTTAGGAAATAAAGTCTTCAAAATTTTGCAAAGGTTTTTGGAGATAGTACATTATAAAGCCCTGGGTGTGTGAAATCCTGAATAAGTTTTCTTCATTAAGTTGTTCTTCATTCAGTCGACATTGTTAGAAAATCATCTTTTCATTTATTGTTTAAGGAACTGCAACATCAAAGTTTAATGATGTGGCAGAGATTTTGACGTTAACATAATCATAATTAATAGCATAAAGAACTGCGTCAGTAATTTTAATATTGCAAACTAAATATCATTGGATTAAATTAATTTTCGGCATGAAGTTAAGTATCAAAATGGAGTTTAAAAAAACTTCATAATACGCTTATTTTGCAGTCAAGAGAGACCGTATTTACGGTCCTAGACGTTTAATAAAATTATCGGCCTAAGAAGAAAATGGACCATTTTACTCCCGATAAATAGTCCGAAAAATACAACACAAAGGAATATAACAATAATTTTCCACAATTAATTACACTTTAATTTGTGTAATGTCGTAAATGAAATTCAACAAGAGTAACCTTTATTTTAATTATAAATTATAACAATTTCAATAATTTAAATTATGAGTCATTCCTCCACTGTCACAACAGAAAACAAGGTAGTTGTAGATGAATGGATTTCATGGTCTCACCCTTTCTCACCAGTTGAGATGCAATGTAATTTTATGAAGGAAATACTGGACCAAATCTGCTGGGGACACACGTTTAAAATACACGACTTATTGATTATGTTGAAAAATGTTTAACTATTTATTTTCAAATACAAATAGAAGATATCGTTTTCATATATATAATGTAATGCATAAACATAATGCGAATATCTTTGTAAATGGAACAGAAGAGTATGTATGGTATAGAGAGGGAAGATTGGCATTGGTCACAGTTGTTTTGCATTTCTATTGTTAGTAAATCCTGATGGGTAAGTTTGGAATGGTCAATTCTTAAACGGATGAGCAAAGATACGTTTCCTGATCTGATGTAATTGGTTTGGTGATTTGGTCCATTCAGTATTCCAAAAATCCCTGTTTCTTAAAAGTTCTTTTGTGATTTCATTGTGGGAAACTGGATGCTCTTCAATAGGTGAATTAATAGAGTCTTTTGCTGCTTCATCAGCTAATATATTACCGGTAATACCTCGGTGCGATGGGATCCAAATGAGAATTATTTTCTTGTTGATGTGTAATAAATCATAATATAAGTTAGCTATTTCATTTAATATAGATTCCTGGTTTCCAGTACTACTTCAGCTTATTAGCACACTTTTGGATTCCTACAGGAGATTTTTCTGTTGCACAAATAATTGATTGAGCGATTATTCATTTCAAAAGATGGATAATGTCATGTAATAGTTTTAAAGTATACTGAAAGTTTTTGGCTATATGTTATTTCAAAAATAATTTCTAACTTAAGAAAAGGAATGCTACAATATTGACGCTAATGTTATTCAAATGGACCTGGCTCAACAATATGATTATTAACACGATATAAATATACAATTCTTTCTTAACAACAATTCTGAAAAATTTCGTTTTGAAATAAAAAATGATATATTCACACTCTTATGAAAAAAATATGTATACATTCTATAGCTCAATCAATATTAAGAAAAAACAAATGAATGGTTTTGTAATTTTACATTCCAAGCAAAGTATGAAATTCACTCAAGTATTCCTTATTCGTGGAACATGTGTGATATTAGTTTTAAATAAAGAATTTGTTTTTTTATAGGAACTCGAAATTACTGACTTAACCAAGATCAATTTCATTTCAAACCATTCCATCTCCCGGTAGCCTCTAAAATTGAAAGGGAGAACTAACAGAATTTATTCGCCTTTTTATGTGTTCAATGTACTTCTTTTGATGTCATTTTTATTTTATTTTATTTTGAGGTTCATAACCACAAAATTACTCCACAATTTCTATCAATACGCTACAGTACCATTAATTGGAAAATAAAATATAGAATTAGAACAATGGGAATGCATTCTTTCCGTTTCCATAAATATATTTCCAAGCATTATGGAATCACTACAGCTTCTCCATTTTTTAAATCCATTCACAATGTTCTATGGAGCATTCTAGACGATCTTGCGAAGTTATAGGCAGTGATTACATTTTGTTGTAACAACCTCGCTAAGTTTTAAACAAACCCAATTTAAAAGCATTACAATACATTTCATTCTTGCTCAAGTTATCTGTTTTAAAAGAATGGTAAATTGTGTATATCAAAATTATGATGTGTAATTTTTCGCCGATAAATTTCCAAAATATTTATCATTGCTCCTCATAAAATGATTAAAAATCATTATTTTCTGCTAAATATTATACTAAAATGCGATTTATTCATATTTGATGTGTTATTTTTTTAAACGATACAAATAACACTTATACCATAAAAAATGCAAAAAAAGCAAAACGACAAATTCTCTCATATTCAAGAGTAGTTAAAGAACACGAATGGTATTTTAAAATATTTTAAAATGTCCAGATATTTTCTTAGCGAAATATTATCTGCATAATTGTTTTTAATAGGAAAACGTAATAGAATTCGTATTTTACCATCTTTGTGAGGTGATACTATATTCTTTTGGATTCTAAAGGTAACTTACGTAAATATTTGGGTGTACTTTCGATTAGATTCCTAGGGAATACACACATTTGTAGATTCTATTTCACATCACAAATATACATTTACCCTTGTAAGCTGACTCATTATACATTTTATATAGTACGAGTATATCGGAGTATAACATGTCACTTACGAACTTCCTCTTATGACAGGTCGAAGGAGATTCGCTATTTTCCTTCATTATTTATTCCAACCCTTATTATATAAATAAATGAATTCAAAAATTTCATATGCTAGGAGATGAGTAATTTAAATTTTTACTATTTCAAGAAACGTACTAATTCATTCTAGCCTAATGGAAACTGATTTTGTAAACAACTTATTTACTTCCTTTTCATCAATTAGTTTATCACCTTTTTATTTATTTATTTATTTATTTTACATAAAAAACAGTTGAAATTGCGTATGACGTGCTATGGGGAGACGTTAATTCTGTGCACATTTTCAAAATTCTGTGATCCCTCCACTAAGTCATATACTACATGAATTTTGAAATTTAAATTAAAAAAAACTCTCATGTAATAAAATCTATTTTCAAGGATATAAAAGCAATAAATTTTGGGCTCTTAGCCATGATGTTCTTCGTCAAGGAATAATACTTCCTGCCGCAACAACATGGAAACGATAATTTGAATAACTATATTTCCCAATGAATTCTAGAAGACGTGCACAGATAATGAAGTTACATTTATGTCCAGAAGCAAAACAAGGGGTCATCTCAGCATTTGCTCAATGGATCTGGGAAACTGGACGAAAAACATGATCGAGATGGGGGTCATTGACCCGGATGCTGCAGTACAATACTTGTTACAGGTTGTTTATACACATTTATACAGTCCAAATGGTAAATATTGCATTATGTATCATTGTTAAAATTAATGTTACTTTTCTTGTGATGCTTTGTTACTTTTCTTGTGATTCTTAACGAATGTATTTACGTTACTAAAGCAAAATAGCCAGCAGTAAAAGAATAGGCAATCAGAAACCTTTAATTATCTTATTTAATTTACTATTTAAAATAAGTGAATAAAAAATTATATTTGGAGAGGTTTTTTGTTTTATTATTTTTAATTGAGAATAGTATATGTTTTTTGAATAACTGTAACGAGTATGAAAAAAATGTGTGTTTTGCCAAGGTTGAATGCAAGAATTGCAGGGGAATTTGGTAGATTATCGAGGAAAGTTTTCGGTTCGTTTAAGAAAAAAATTTTAATGGGATCCATTTGAAGTTTACGACTTACTGTTTAGTGGAAATAAATCATTCATCTGTAATTATTCTTTTTAATAATTTGTTTTGTGTGATTTGTAATTTCGCACCCCTAATGCAAGAGGGCCACATTGCCGAAAAATTGAAAATTGAGATACACTCATTGTTAGATTCCGCGTTTTCCATTACATGCAACAATAACATTTTTTAGTTTTATAAATAGCCAATTAATAGCAATTCAATTTAAATTTAATTTTCCTGTTTTTAAATACCCTCGAAAAAACTTCCAAAGGCTCTCCTGTGAAATGAGGGTTTTTTGAGTTTTGGCCCTTTTGCGTTAGGGGTGCAATTTATTAATGTCACAACAGGATCTCACTGAAGTTTACCAGAACTCAGATCGACTGAAGTTGTATCATTTACATTTCAAAAATGAAAGTAAGTGTGGTGTGTAAGTGTATCACTGATTTAGAAACAATTTTAGAGAAGGGAAATATCTTTTGCTACTGGGTACAAATAATCGAGGAGAGAAGGGTTAGAGATAGAAATAGGGCTACATTAATAAAAGGAGATATAAATAGAGCCACCAAGGAAAAAACAATTAGCAATTCCTTTTAATTCAAATCGTAACAATAATGAGCCATCAACAAAAATAAACTTATTTACGTACCTTTCACTACGACAAAAGATAAAAAAGTGTTCTATCTTTGATTATCCCAAGAATCATACTTCAATTCTTTAGAGTGAATTTCTAAAAATATCTCAATCAGTTTGGATTTTATGTAAAACTCATCAGCATACATAAAGACGAAAGACTCAGGAATTTTCGGGTTAAGCATTAGACCGGAATATACTCGTATATTAATATTCTATCTTTCAAGTGTTTACGCGTGTTCCATTTCTTTTCGAATTTCGTATATCGTAAGTTGGCTGTCATAGTGAGAATTTTTATTCCCATCTTCCAATTTTTTTTATTTCTCCCTTTATTGTATTCTATTTCGATATTTGGTGTTGCAGGTTAAGAATATTCTCCAATATTTTGCCTAATTATTGGAATGTTGAATGATCTGTCTTATTTGCTCTCATGATGATCTTAACGGTCTCCTTTCCTGGAAAGACTATCGCTTTGGTTTTCTTCGTGGAGATTATCAAGTCATAAGTCTGCTATTGTGTTAAAGTAATAAGCTGAAATTTACAGTTCATTTTCTGACTTCGCCAATATATCATATAAAATATTATAACATATTATAAAATTATTTTCATACTTTTAACAGATGCAGTTATTAATATGAAATTTTTACATAAATCTCATTTAATTTGAATATCAGAAACGCTACAAGTTTTTCTTTTTCTCATCGGTTGCCACTGGTTTTAAACGTTGTTAGTAGCATTTGCTTTTCGTTTTATGGTACCGACTCACTGAAAATAGACGATAGAAGTTTGCTAATCACGCCATTTTTATAATCAAGCAATATTTTAGTACCAAACCAATAGTTTCTCCAATGTTTCATGGAATTTATGAAATTTTTCATTCTTTATTGTATGTCATCTTCGACAAATGTGATTGATACATATCACTGATAATGTAATTTAAATCTATGAAAAAATTTAAATGTAATAAAAGGCTACAAGTGTAAAACAAGACTCCTGGTGTTTCGCTTTTGAAGGGCGCAAAGTGCACCCATTTAAGATGACGGCAGAACAATGATTAAGAAGAACAAGACGAACCAACAAGATGGTATTTTCCCCAATACGTCACATAAAGATTTTACTTTTCTTTGACTAAATAAATGAAATAAAATCAAGAAGAATAATAAAGAGACGAAGAAAATAAGAAGGATCAGAGGAATTTGTACGGCGAGATAAAAAACAAACATGATTTGCATTAATCCGTCCAAATTGAGACTATCACAGATTTTTGAGAAAACATACAGTATATTACTAACGACAAAATGTATTTGTCCTGATTACTATAAATGAATAAAAAGCATAGAATAGCAAAAGGGAATTTCCAGATTTGTCGCCATTTTTTATAATGTGTTTTCAAATCTTCATTCTTTTGTGATAATTATTTGTTTTGAAAACCTTGGATTTTCATACGTTTGATTTGAAAGTTGATTTCCCCAATAGATATTTTCACCCCCCCCTAAATTATTGCAGATAGGGATTTTTTCTTGATGAAATCTGTTCTTCAAAATTAGAAGTAATAATGTACATATACTTTATTCTGATTTTTTACTCTGGTAACTACGTAAATATAGACATTGAAAATTGCCTCCTTCACGTCAAAAATGGTCACCTACACTTTCATCTACATCTACTACTCTTTTTAAAGAACTGACGCCAATATCTTCTTGAAGTTTATGAAAGAATTTAGAGGATGCTAAAAAAAATCACCATGTGTATATCTAAAATAAACCACATAAGAATATTCAATTTTAATTTTTTTTAAAAATAATTCCATTGCACATTATATCTCAATTTTTGCAAGTTAATGTTTTTTTAATCCAAAAGTTTTCTCAGTAAATCAACATTTGTATCCTCCTCCTACACACCTTACACCATGCGACTACTAGCCTACTTACTTATTACTTACTACAGTTGGCTGATTATTGAAATTTAATGATTACGAGATATTTCAATGAGCCAGTTATTGTTATCAAATAGTCCATTAACATTTTTCATTAAAATTTTACGCCAAAATTAATCCACTTCTTACAAAAAAAAATAGCTGCAAAGAGCACTTGCTCAACATACAAGTGAACGCTGTGGGGTTAAAGAGTTTATCTCAAAAGGTAAACTAGAATGGTGAACACTCTTTCAAAGCAAAAGTAATAATTTCCTTACAAACATACATTTTTGCCAGAATGCCAAAGGTTCTAAGGATTCAACAAACACAAACAAAAGTGTTCGCAGGAAAATACTGTAATTCCAATAAGATTAAATGACACCTTATTTGTAATTAATAAGCCTCTTGTGCGAAATTCACAGTGTTCATAAAAACTACAATTTGTGTAAACTGTTAAATAATAGTAGTTAACGAAACGAGTATATAAAGAAGGGGATCTGCAAATTAATAACTCACCAATTCCCTGGACGCCACGTAATCAAAACATCAAATATCTAGGATTAAATCTGGATACTAAGCTCCTCTGGAAAGACCATATTAATGCAAAAACACACCAAGCAAAAGTAAAGATTCTTCAACTAAAACCACTCATCAATCACAAAAGCAAACTCTCTCTAAACAACGCAATAGCCCTGTACAAGAATTACATACGTCCTATTATGACCTATGCGTGTCCCATCTGGTTAAGTGCCTCAAGAACCAATTTAAACAAAATCCAAATAGTTCAAAATAAATACCTCAGAGCAATCACTCAAGCCCCATGGTTCGTTTCAAATCATCAGTTGCACAAAGAACTAAATATTCCGTACATTAACCCGTTCATTACCAAGATATCCAAAAAATTCTACTCTTACATCAACCAAATCGACCACCTTTCCCACTTCAACCTCGCCCATATCCCTGATTCCCGTACCAGAGTTAAAAACAGGTTCCCATTCCAAGCTTTCTTAAATATGCAGTCAGAATTCGATAATAAGTAAGGCGCTTCATGAGCTCCCTTACCCTATGTAGCTAGTTTTTAGAATTAAGTTAATTTTTAAGGTTTAATTTAAGCCATCAAAATTCTTATGTAAAAGTACCTTTGTACTGATCTAAGTAATTCAAGGCCAATAAAAAGTAAATGAAATGAAATGAAATAAAGAAGGGGATAATTGCATGAATGCTATGTTCCAGAAAACAAGCGACGATAGGAGCGAGTTTTCTTACATACCATGAGTGCAATGATCCTCCTTAAGACACATGTTACGTTCAATATTTTTTCGTTTCCATTTAAGAATAATTTAAATTTTCAGAAATTCAAGAACATCTTTCTCATCCGAAGCATGACATAGTACTGCTTCTGAAAATGATCTATTTTAGTGGGCCTTGCGTTATGTTTGTTTCCACGAAATATTTGCAAATGGAAGGTACTTTGCGGTATATGGAAGGTATATTGCGGATAAAATATTAGAAGCTGACAAAGTCATGAAAATATTACTACCACGAAAAGTAAAGACAGATATGAGAGAGAATACATGTATAAATATTGGGGGGGGGGAACCAGTCACTTGTGACTCAATTTTGCTATTGCATACTTTTTAGAACTGGTGAACACAACTGACGTTTACATTTTTTACATTCGTAATCGTAAGTCCAAATGTTTTACATGTAAAACATTCGATTTATTCACGTTAAATAATTTATGTTGCTTTATAAGTCAGCTAGCTTAACGTTTACTTCCCCAAAATAGTTTTATCTGTGAGGTACATTTTTGTTCGTGTTTCATGGCCGACTTCATATACCTTGGCTACGTCTGTGTTATAGTCTCTTAATTAAACTATTTGGCTCCTTTTCTGAATTCTGATTGGTAGTTGTGTTGTTTTAGTTGCATGGTGGAATTTGAATTTAACGTCCGCTATTAACATAGAGACACTCAACGATTTTTCATAGAATTAATGAGCATATTTAGTAAACTAAATGAACAAATATCTAACAATGAAAGAAAGTATTGTTTCTTTCGCATATTTTCGGAGGACGTTTAAATCTGACTCTTTTACCGAATATGAGCAATAAATAAAAGTGACTTTTGTAATTCTCGCTTCTTGCAAAAGAAGAAATTCTTTCACATTTATTCAAGTGTACGTTCAAATGTAAGTCTACATTTGAAACTTTTGATTTGCATGTGTTCTCTGATGACAATTGAGATTTTGCATCTCATCTTTACATAATACTCCTCAAAAATAAATTAGGCATCTTCATGGCCACTGAGAAATAGCATATCAAATTAATTCACCTCTATTTATTGCTAATGATTGAATATGTGATCTGATACTTTAAAATTAGAGGCTTCATTACGTTAATCATTACACGGTGTTTTTAAAATGACATGTTTCTTATAGAACTTATTACATTTGACCTACATTTCTTGTTTTCAGAAAGAATACGTCTGTCATGAAAATGTTCAGATATTTATCACCTTAAATGAGCTCCTTCGGATAACGTTTCCAAACAAATTTCGAAACACTACAAAATTTCCTCAATTTCTTTTCACATACAAATATGAGTATTATTAACAAATAACACATATTAATATGAGTATATTAATATAAATATGAGTACCAAGGCACTGGTTATTACTTAGTTTTTCCCCAAATCGTTTTTTATAATTACTTTTAATGTAGTGATCTTATTCGTTAGTTTCGTGATCATATTCCAAATTTGCTTCCAGAAACATAATTGTCTCATGTATTAAAGGAGTGAGTTTATTTTTGAAACGCACCGTGACTATGATATTGTTATTCAACTGTCTGGTGTTTTTTGTTTCAACAATTATTGAAAAAATATAATATTATATCAGGCTGATCTTCAAGGCTGTCATTTTGCGTCTAAAATTTTCCTTGCGGAGATTCCAGACGGATACTGAATAACGGATACTTGGGGGAAAACACAGGAATGAGGTGAGTAAATATGCAATTTAGAAATGTGGAATACATTTCATTTTAAACATTTGAGCTAAAATTGTCACAAATCGTTAGTTGACGCATGCATTGTGCTTTCAAATGAATTCATTAAGATAATGATGAACTCAGTAAAATGCCTGACATCTCTGAAAAGCAGCACAAAATATATTTAGCAAGTGATTGTGCGGATGCGAAAGCAGACCAAAATTTATTTAATATGTGATTGTTCGAACGATAAACGGTATCAAAGGCCTTTTCGCTTATGAGTAAAGGAAATTGTGTCATAAATGTATGCGTTACCTCTGGCGTAACAATACGTTTCAATGTACATTATTCTTCTCGAGTTTTGAATGCATAAAGGATGCGTTATAAGTGACTATTATACTCGGAATTTCAACATGAAAACATGCTCAATGAATGTTTTTATTACACAAAAATATTTTTACATGATAATTAAATCATTATTTAAAGTTCAACCATACCTTAATTGCATTTTTTCAAGCACCTACGTGTATTTTTTTCAATAATACACATCTACAGAATACTGTCCTGTCTTTATAATGACATTAGAGGCCTGTGCTGCAGTCTGAGCATATGCTGCTGAACTATTGAGAGATATTTTAAAAATTCTTAGAAAACAATTAGAGTATAGAAATATAATGAAAAGCAAATGAAATCTTCTGATGTAACAGCTTTTAATTGTCAACGTCACTGAATCACAACCTCATTATTGCTCTACAAATGTGTAAGGAATATGAATAATATTCTCGCCATGATTATTAGTTGGAAATAAACTCACTTCGTACTTTAGGTAATCACTTAGAAAATGGTCATACATTGACATAAGTAAAACTTTGAATCAAAATAAAAAAGAATCCCAAATCTTGCTGTATTTTGAAAGCAGGATTTAAGGCTATAGCCCTGCTCCGGTTGCAAAGATAATCTTGGGATTTTAAATTTCCATAAAAATTATTTTTCTACGCACGAAAGCAGTGAAAACACATTACGCTGAGAGACTACGCTGTTTAAACAATTGTATTACACTGAATGTGAACACGGAACATTTATGCACTAAATAAAATACTATACATAGCGTTACTTTATCAAACGGCAGTGAAGACCAAAACTCAGTTATATGCAATTTACCTTTGCATGTTCATTGGAAGAAACTAATAATTTTCGACCCCTCTTCAAATTCTAGAAGTTTGTATTATACACGCACGTTTTCTTGACCCCCGGCATACTTCCCCCACTCCTTTACTGACGTTAGCTGAATTACGCATAAATAATAGCGATGAGCGTTGGTGACAAAATTTGATGACTAGAAATGTTTGCTCCTGTGTAACACACTATTTTGCAAATTCAACAGTTCAAATAAATAATATCGTATAAAACTGCATTAAATTAAAAATTTTGAAAAAGTGTCTTCACGAACCTGCAATAACATATTCTATACTAAACAACAGAATTCTACAAAAAAAGTGGTTCTTCCACAACGCAACAGTAAATAGCTAATAATCAGGGTTCGGTTTCTGATGACCTAAACAATCTTTGAAAATTATCTATAAGATAACTTAAAAATGAGATGAAAATGACATACAGAATGACTTAAAATAAGGGGAAAATAATCTATTTTTAATATTCAGAAATTTGTATGTAAAAAGTTTATTTATTCAATGAAATTTATAATTTTAAATACAATGTATATACAATTTTATTTAATATAAAGTCTTCATTTTAGGAGGAATTGAAATTCTTAGCTTTGATCTTCCAACCCTCACTTTTTAAAGGTCCAGAAATTGACAGAAGATAATTTGTTGTAATTTTGTTGTTCTAAAAACATTCTACTTCAGTAGTGAATTTCATCATGAACTGATGATATACTATGAACTTGTTTTAGTCTGTCATTGTAAACTCATGAAACATTCACAAACAAAAAAAATACGAAAAGGTAACAAAATGCTTAAAAATGACACAATTGTCCAAAAAATGACATAAAGTTAAAAAATGACTCAATAACTGTACATTTCTGTCACCTGTAGGTCGTGATTAACATTCATTTACAAATTACGTACGTCTAGAATGCACCAATGAAAAGATATGTCATCAGAATCCAGTCCTGCTCATAATTAATGGTGGTCTGTTCCTTGGAGCAATGCTGTCGTAATATGAAATTAGCTGTCGTAAGCAGTAGCGCATTGAGTGTAAGAATGTAGTTGATATGCGCAGTATTAGACTAGGCAGAAAAACACAATCGAGTATTTGCATTTTTCAGCGAGAGTCCAAGCGTTTTCATTGTTTTGGGTTTTTCTTGAGATTCGGGGTATTTAACAATACCATCTCGACATGTCTAACGTAAATTGTTTTCTTTCAGTTTCTGTGCGCATAGGAAGTTAGTAATAAAGATATAAATGATTCACTGGTTCATTACTGTTTGTTTCTGGACCTGAAACAAAACACGTAATGGTATACTTAATACCCCTGGGGGTCTTACGGGTTCTTTATGCCCGCGCGGGCCTTTTCAACACTTTATGCCTGCTCTGCTACCAAAACATCAAACTCACTTTTATTAATTTTATGTATTTAACTTAAGAAACAGAACCATAAGTGAATAAATAAATAGAGGAACTCTTAAGATTAGAAAAATATCTCCACATAAAAACTATTTTGTTCAATGAATATGAGAATTGCTATTTTGGCATGTTCCCGTGAAATTAAAATTGTCATCAAACTTATTTCATTGTTACGTATTACATTTCATTATAAACGCACAGATGTTTCTTGAGTGTTAGTACTACAAGTAATGATAGATGTAGAACGCATGCCTCTAGCTAACATCTTCAATTCTTTTTTTTATATATAATAGAATCTTCTAAATAGCTTTCGGGAATGGAGACAAATAACCTGAAAGTATCGTTTTGTTTAAGAAATTCACACTGCTACTTTCCATCCAACTCTCAAATACACCGTACTCATTTTCAGAAACTTTTTTACATTTTACTGGAAACACTGTCGGAAACATTTTTAGCTTGTCTGAGAATTTCTGCAGGAATTCACAATATTCTTCCATTTTATACCGACAAACTTGTTATAGGCGACTTGGTACGGTAGGAATACGCAATAATAATTAGATAGTTACTCTATTTTCTTTATCTGACGCCATACTGACAACTGAAGATTACAATGCGTCTTTTCTTTTTTAATTCAAGACAAGTTTAAAGTTTGATTCAAGACAAGTTTGATTCAAGACAAGTATAATTTTGTTATATCTTTCTGTATCTGGTAGACTGAGGATGACGGCAAAGCCGTCGAAAGCCGGCTATCTTAATAAAGCTAGTATGTTGACGAAGATGATCTCTTTTATTTCTTCTGATAAGAACGTCAACAACACCAAATCAGAATTCCCACAAGTTTAAAGATATTTCAATTTTTTTATTGGCGACATTTCCAGGCGTCCTCGAACCCCTCGGTCCAGAGGTCCTCGAGTTTGGAAGTTGTCCTCGAGGCAAAACATCGTTCCAAACGCCATGTACACTACTGTTTGTGGAAATTGCAACACCGTGAAGGAGCGGCATGGAACGCATCGAATTTCGTGGATAAGTTTGTGACATTGAGATCGCCAGGTGATTACATTTACAACGCCGCCAGTCACGTGGTTGCGACGTAGGGACGGCTTATCGCACCATGTTCGGGTATAAATAGAGGCGCCTTGGAGAGGCTACAAACAGTGACAGGTCGACCCTTGGCTCGCACAAGTTGTCTGTAAGTCACACCATGCCTCGTCGCCGATAGCGAGTGCAGTACGAACACTTGACGGACTTCGACCGGGGCAGGGTCGTTGGGATGCGAGAAGCTGGGTTGTCCTACCGCCAGATTGCCACACGTCTGGGACGAGCCGCCAGTACCATCATGCGAACATGGCGTCAGTGGTCTGCGGAAGGTCGTACCCACCGCCAGCGTGGGACAGGGCCTCGCTATCACACTACGGCGAGGGAAGATCGACACCTCTATCGTATGGCCATCACCGATCGCACAGCGACATCCACCACGTTAGCGCAGCAGTGGAATACAGTGACAAGTCACAGCATGTCTGCCAGCAGTGTTCGGCGCCGTCTTGTGCAAAGGGGCTTGATTGCTCGCCGCCCCTTCTTGCGCCTTCCACTGACTCTCGACAACAGACGCCTCCGACATCTGTGGGGCGTCGAACATCGACATTGGCGGGCTGAGTGGCAGCAAGTCATCTTTTCCGACGAGTCCCGCTTCAATTTGTCCAATAACGACGGTCGTATACGTGTTCGACGACATCGCGGTGAACGCAATCTGGAGGGATGCATTCGCCAGCGTCATACCGGCCCAACACCCGGTGTAATGGTATGGGGTGCCATTGGCTACCACTCACGGACCCGCCTACTCCGCATTGAGGGAAATCTCAACGCCCACCGGTACATCGAGGAAGTCGTGAGGGCGGAGGTCGTGCCCTACGTACAACGCTCGCCTGGAGCGATATTCCAGCAAGACAATACGCGACCCCATATCGCTCGCATCGTGCAACGTGTGTTCAATGAACACCAGATACAGCTCCTTCCGTGGCCGGCTCGTTCACCTGACATGTCGCCAATTGAACATGTGTGGAGCATGCATTCCCAGAGGCTGGTCCGCCAGGCACCTCCGCCAGCTTCCACCGTCGAACTCTGGACGCGGCTTGAAGGAGCATGGCAGGATCTGCCACAAGAAGCGATACAGACTCTTATTAGCTCAATGCCGCGCTGTGTACAGGCTCTTGTGGATGCGCGTGGTGGCTTCAGAACTTACTGACTTGGCATGTATCCATGTATTTGATGGTACTGCAAATGAAATAAAGTAGTGCCTGTGGCATGGGTGCACAGTACATTGAATATCATTTCCCTAGATCCATTCGTTCTTGGTGTTGCAATTTCCACAAACAGTAGTGTATTATTCTCCTACATTATTTTAGCCATCTCCTATATTATTTTAGTAATATAGGCGAGATTGCTGATCTCCTACAAAACCAACAATTATAAGTGAAGCTTCTAAAGAAAGAGAATTTTGTGGAGATGTGACTAATTGCATTTTGACTTTAAAAATACGAAGGATACGTTGAAAAAAATGCATCAAAATATTTATTTCTAATGCATCCCACAACACTCGGCAGCATTGTTAAAATTTATATAGTTAAATAACTATCAAATAAGCATTTTAGGGTCGTAAAATCTGGGATTTTTAGACCAAAGGTCTCAAAGAGGCAAGAGGCCTCAAAGAAACGTTCCTCACACCGTACTCGACACTATAAGATCTTCTTAGACATTCTATGAGACCTTTTTGCCGATTCGGCGCTTCTCGAGTATAGGTGTCATACAGTAGCGCAACTCCGTGGTAAATGCCCTATGGCAACGTGATGGTCAGCGACTCTAGAGTTCCAATGGGAACAAAGGAACCCTAAGCTGTTTACATTCGATACTACAACTTTGTTTTGCTAAATATGACCAAGAAAGAAATTTTAATTTCCTATCGAGTATAACTTAATACACAACAGGAGGAGTAGCATTTTTAACTATCTTTAAGAAAAGAAATTATTTAAATCTAATGAATGTTGTCCATTGAAATTGAATGTCATTTTGAATAACTATTTCTTTACTTTCCGTGAAAAGTGTAGAATCTGCTAATCTACAGCCGTAGAAATAATTCCACTTCTGAATTCATGCAGGTCTTTTTGCGAGAAGAAAATTTGTCGCCAGGAGGGCAAATAAATACCAGGGTGATGCTGATTGTTCATATTTGATTTCTCAGTAATATAAATTATTTTCAATACTACATCTAAACTATTTTCTATTTTTTTCTTATTAATAAAATATTAATAAATGCTTTTTCTTTGCTAATGTAATTATCTGTTTGTGAAATTCAATAAATAGTAACTTCTTTCTCTCAAAAATGTTCCTCATTTCACAAGAAACACTTACAAAATTGATTTGTGAGAGTTTGTATAACAACTGAGTAGCAATATTTCGACCAGCAATTAACTTTTCCAATTCCGTCATTAAAACTGCTTCACACTTCGATAGACATTTATTAAAATAGACAGAATACACATATAAGTTTGGTTATTTTGATCATTTTCAAAGCAATAAACTTTGTGTGTTTTCCTGTAGACCCCCACTCAACAAGTCTTTGCATTTTTCACATGGATGCAACTCCATAATTTCCTTTAATTAAACACTAAAAATATAGTGTTTGGCATTCATTTCTGCTAAATCCATATTTAATTCCCCCACACATATTTTGGCTGGTGCTAGAGGTGAAGCAATTTGCTTCACTAAATGTTAGGCAAATATTTTGTTTTGAGGAGTTCTGGACCTCGGATAAAGAAAATATTAAGAAACAACACAAATTATTTTTTAAACGCTTAACCAGTTTTTAAGAATGCAATTTCGCAAACATTTCAGTTTACTTCAGCAACGCCCTCTGGAAACGGGACTGTTGACTTCACGGGTGTGGGAGTTAATTCCACATGGCGTTGTTACAGCTATCCGTAGTTTTATTTTGACTCCACAAGAATCGCTAGCTTAGCGTGCACATCCGTAATTATGTAAGAAACATGTGCTAAGTTTACTACTGTATGATATTATCACCCTGTTCAGAGACGTGCAGAATCTGTAACTGTATGTGAAATTGAAGTAATCGCTTATATTCTATGCGATTACATGCGAGTACCTATCTCTTCGATAATAAAGTTAAATAATATTGCAAAGAGTATGGTTGTACTTGCCCGATCCTTTATTTACGCATGAACAACTTTACGTAGCATTCTCAAGAGTAACAAGCTTTACTAACATGTTTGTGATTATCAAGGAATGCCAAAAGTTAACTATCAAGAATGATTGTATAAATACGTCAAATGTTTTTTAAGGAATTGTTGTGAATTGTTCCAAGAAAATCTGTCTATAATACTGAATAAACCCGTATTGAAAATTTCTATTGAAAAAATTTGTTTTGTTATTCTGTAAGTACACTGGAAGTTACCTTTATACATTTTTAAACAAATACACACGTTTCGTTAACAACTTTCTCTCTTCATGAAGAATGGAAGGATAGGGAAAAGGGTGATGTTTAACATCTTAAGAGTTCTCGCACGGGTACGCTAGTAAATAACTATTTTCACTGTCATTATTGTTGCATAAATTATAAAAAAACATTAAAAATATTTACATTTAGTTTTATGTAGTACAAAGTTGTTGTTGTTGCTCAAAGTATTGTACTTAAACGTGTCTGTTTTTATCTTCCTGTTTTGACTTGAAATTAGATTGTTTTAAGATAAAACCTAGCATTGTTTTTTTATTTACACATTTTCTTCTAAAGACAATTTGTATGGAATGACATTACCTTAGATCAAAGCATCACAGAATAAATGATTTTATTTTATCCACTTATTTTTTATTTCTCTTCAAAAAACTGATAAAAACTGAATGTAACGTGTTGAGGAGAAGTGTAATCTGTGTACTACGTTTTCTTGAACTTCGGAATCACGTATACTATACAAAATTGAATAATAAATAAAAGTAGCTAGGAGCGTTTACGACACGATTTGATATACTAAAGACATTTTTGCTCCCATATAAATATTTTGTATCGACAATATTACCTTCTCATTTGTTTACATTCCCCTTCGTAAAACTGATTAACGTTAAAATTTATAACACTTTTTCTACAAATCTCTTTGCAAATATTGATAAAATATTATGATGTGTTATGTACAGGACTCAAAGGTTCTGTAGATTTTATTCGCTCATGAATTTGAGTTCTCTCGGACTAACAACTTCGAAGACTAACAGCAGTCTACTTGTGAGTAAAACCAACAATAACCAACTTGCATCATAAATAATTACGACCTTCCATTATGAATTTTATTTCAATGTTTAGAAATTTCGAGTACAATTCCAGCCGTGTCACACACCCCGATGTTGAAATGTGTAGATGCTTATGTACACATTTCTCTTTGAATGTCTAGACGGAGTACCTAACAAGGAATATCAAAAGGATGCGAATCGCCATTTCCCATGTTCTGAAAATCCAACTTTTATTCACAACATAATAATTTAATGTGAGGATTGTATTTAATATTTAATTGTTATTTTTTGCCAATATATTGCTTCCATGTACGTTCACCTGGTATAATATGCCAATTTTTGTGAAATTTAGCAATAGAGTACCCGCTTTGGATTGTTGAACATTTGTCTTTTTAATATTTTTCATTTTAATATTTTAAATATTTCAATATTTTAACAATAATAACATTTTTATTTTCCTATTTCTGATTCTAAACAATTCGCATTGTTTCTAGTTTCTAAATATTTCTTACCACGCTTTTTTGTACCTTTCATTCATAAGTTTGTATGTCTAGTGTCCACTTTCTTAATAACAATTTTCCTTTCTAGCCTAATTTAAAATATAAATATGTATTCCCATTTGTGGATTTTTGGTCATTTATAAAGCATTCAATTAAGTAATTCTATTGCTTCGTTACTATAGAAAATTACATTTGTGAATATGTCATCGGATTCAGAGAGAAACTAAAGCCCCACAAGTCACCTTCCTCTCCTTTTACTGCGACCTTGGATACAGAGAAGTAATTAAATCTTTTGCAAATTTTGGCAATTAACATTTTTAATGTCCACTAGAACCAAATTGTATTGATACGTCAACAATTATTTCCTCTAAGAAAATAACTTAAAACCGCTAAGTTATAGTAATTAAGTACTTAACTATGATACATTCGAAATAAATGAATATAAATTATATATATATATATATATATATATATATATATATATATATAGTACTTGTAATAATATTTCACTTTTATTGTAGAAGAAGGAAAACAGAGAAGCTATAAGTGCTGTCGTATTAATATTAGTCCTAGGAAAGTCAAAGTAACTGTATCAATTTCAATGTTAAGGAAAGATCAAAATTGCCTTTGTTCTTGTAACTCGGTTCCAGTGATATTAAGTGTTATAGCAAAACATCGAAAAGTAAAAATTTTTCTTTAGCATCAATAAATCTTTGTTGTGTTATAATGTTAATAGAAATACACGAATGTCATTTTGACTTCGAATTGGTTTTCTTCCTTGTTTTTTCATCTCTTTCAAAATAATGTTGAACACAATGTTTACAAATCCAGTAAAGCCTTAGCCAGAACCATCAAGCAGAAGGCAGACATGAAAACCTAAATAATAAAGACTATAGAGAATTTTCTATCGTTACTGTTTCTATGTTTCTTAAAAATCATCTTCAGTAATGGCAGTTGCTATTATTTCTTTAATGAATAACATTGCCAGACAATTGTTTTCGAAATTTTAGTTGCATGAGCTAGTTTTACTGATTCTTAATATTTTTGACCTGCTAATTTCAAATCTGAAAATGAAATGCAAATCTATTTTGTTTCCCATGCTCTAGTTTTCATACATTTCGAACTTTTGCATTCCATCCTTTACCGTCAAATTGACTTGCTTAGTATCCCTTAAGCAATTTGGCCATCTATTTACTCTGAATACCAGTTCCTACCTATTTAAGTTCTTCAAGGATTTACTCCTAGCGACCAAACGGCGAAGGCGAGTGATAAAACTAAAGAAATATTTTCAGAAGCGAATTCTTCAATAACTTTTTTTACATTCTCCTCTTCTCAGCAACGAAGCCAGATTGACCTAAATGACTTCCCTTAATGGAGTCTCTCCAACCCGCATATGAAGTTCTGGTCCCTAAATAACGGAAGTGTCTACTTACTAGATCGCATCGCGAACGTTCGAAAATGGAAGATATATTATTTTGCTGAAAATAATTTGTTTGTTTATTGCCACAATGTCACAGGTCATTTCAACGACTACGGGATTTGATTGTTTAGTCCAAACAATAATATTGCCGACCGATATTTGCAAATAGTTATAAGTTCAGCCTGATTATTTAATTAATAAATTACTTTTTACCTGATGGCAATGCCTATGCATCTTTTTTCGTTGGTTATTCTGTATATTTACGTCAAGAGGTCATTAAAACTGTTATTGATACACAGTTTCAACGAACACAACCTGATAATTTGTGAGATCCTCAAATTGAGAACGCATTTTCACTTATTTATATTAAGCTGGGTTTCATAAAACTGTTAAGGCATAAAAATACAAGCTTCTGTCATGATATAGTCTGGGCCCATGCTGATTTGTCCTGTAAGAAGATAAAGGCAGGGATGTTTGATGGTTTTCGGCACTTGCACGTAATAATAAATTTGTCCGAAAGCTGAACTGTGAGAAAATGTCTGTATGGTGATATTTATGACGGTAGACACAAGATAGAACACTTCTTTTAGAGCATTGAAAACATTAATTAAGTTGTTTACCGGGCAGATAAGCAATGTTTCAGTTGAATTCATACAGACATTTCGTTGATTGATCGATTAATTAGTGATTCAGGGCGCTGCAACAGCTAAAGTTATTAGTCCCGTAAGTGTTGTGCACCTTTTCATCGCGGGAGGTGACGGTGATTTTCCCCTGCTGGCTGGCGAGATCTCTGACCCCGACACACGTCAGCTTGCGGGGATTTTCTCCAACCAAGTATCTACCATCAGCGGGGCATCGTTCCAGCCGGGAAAGCTCTAAGCTCCCGACTGGTCTCCTGACAAGTGTGGTAGTATAGAGTATGTGTACGGGGTTGAGGATAGGACAAGGCAGAGGAAGGAAAGATGGCGCGTTGTCCGTGGCCCGTTTATTAGGGTAATGCTGCGGCATTTGCCTGGTGTTGATCGAAGAAACCACACTCACTAAGGAATCTATCGATCAGAGCAGCCGGCAGCTAGAAATCTCCTCCAGACAGCGGCTGAACTCGATCTATGTAACCAGTGGGGGGAAATCCGCCACCGTCGAAACTCTAACTCTAGGACCTCCCGGTCAGAGGCACTGCAGAGACATCATTTAATGCCCTGAGCCACTTCAGCCGGTCCCAGATGTTTCTTTTGAAAGTGAGACAGAAACCAATAGCGCCGAGATAGTCTGGAAGTATGACTTCCACTGGACAACGGTCTATCAGTCCGGTAAACAATTCAAACACTGACGTCGTCCTTGAAAGCCTACGTTAATTGAAAAGATTACCATGAAAGAGTCTACAAATGCAAGAGATTGAAATGCATATTTTCGCCTTAATTGAATGCACCTGATCTTTGCCTCGTAGTAACAAATATATTTAATATTATAAGTTGTAACATTTGTTTTATTTATTTTTCTACTCTCATTGTATACTTCTCTCATTAGACAGCCATATCTCGTTGCATAATAATAGTCATTATGATGCAGCTTCATTATAATGGGTGTTTGACCAATCATTGACAAGTTTTACATTTGCGTTTACAATTGAGAAGTAATCAATCATTGGTCATTGGTCTATTAAAAGTTTCGTTGGACTGAGTATATTACTGTTCCGAGACAACCCGCGCGGTGGTAAACCGCAATTGCCCTACCCTGTTTCCAAAACTCAGACGAAAATCATGATACTGAAGCCCTCAATGAGGAATATATCAGTTATTAAATTGACAAGAAAAAGGAAAATAAGAACATATACTTAACTTTGACGACTTTGAATTTATAAATTGAATCCTAAGTTGATTCGTGTATTGCTCATTTGAAGTCAGGTATTAATGCTTAACTAATGGGACCGTGACTGACCGCATTGGCTGAATCCTGCATGCCATCTGCAATGTAGGCCGTTCTGCCAGACATCCCCCTATGGACACTATGGTACGAATCTGTGGATAGTTCAAACTTTCACCATACAATGTTGTAGTCATGCAATTAGAACTTCATGTTTTTCATAACATCCTGAAGTGTCACCATGTGCATTTGAAAATTTTGAAGGAAAAACATTATTCCTTTTTTTTAAATTATACAATTGGGAAATGAAAATTTGAAAAAAATAATGCATGCAGATTTAACCAAAAGCCAAATTAAAAGCCAAATTTAACTTTAGGGTTAAGTTTAACTCAATTTTAACTTTCTATAGTTATTTCTAGTCGAAAAAAGTACTAAATTAAACTAGTATGTAGTCAGTAATATTAATAACTTATTGTAATAATTCATATTTGTGTTATCACGTCACAATTGTTTATGACAGTATCTGTTGCAATTTGTACCAATAAAGGTATTTAGACGCGTTAGAATTTGCCGTTAATTGTACAGATAATTTAAAGTTTACTCCTATATCTCCATACACACTATGAAGTCATTAAGTTAAATTTTAAAACTTTTGTCATGTGGCAATTGAAAAAAAAGTCTTCAACTCTCAAATCAATACCTTCCGATTAGTTAATAACACTTCTTCATAGCAATGCAATAAATTTATTGCCTACTAATATCTATTCAGACAGTTTCAATATTTCTTATGTTTCAAATTAAATCATAAGCATATATTTCCATTAATATTACCAACAGTTGAGGTAAAAGGTGGGAAAATACAATAAATTTCAATTAGGCCTACAATGAAAACGCTACATTACAAAAAATGAAAAGGAATACATTAATAGAAAACAATGTTTTATTTTTCTTTCTTTCTTGGGAATAATGCATATTTTCGAAACCGACGAGAAACATACTGTAACAAATCAGTAGACCAATTTATGATCAATTGACAGTTAATTTACGTTCATGTGGACGAAAACATACATAATAATAATAATAATAATAATAATAATAATAATAATAATAATAATAATAATACATAATAATAATAATAATAATAATAATAATAATAATAATAATAATAATAATAATAATAATAATAATAATGCATCAATTATAATATAATAATCCCCAAATGACATCAAATATTATAAATTTGCATTTGGCAGTAAGTAATGTTTGCTCCATGCGTTGACCTAAAGTAGTTTTTGATAACAAAACCTCCATAATGATAGAAAATCGTTATACAAATCTATCATAATGAAGTTTATTCCCAACAACTCTCAAGAAAACATCCCGAATCTTCAGTTATGAACGTGTCCCATTGCTATCCACGTCAACGGAGGGAACCAAAACAAGGCGGTTGCCTCCTCGCAGGCCCGCGAACGAAAACAAACAAATAAAGACAGGGAGAAAATAAAAAAGCGACAGTCGCGTCGTGAATTTTAAGCGAGGAGCAGGTGTCTGTGTGTCAGCAGACGCAGCTCGCGCCACCTCCCTCTCAGCGTGGCCCGCGCACACAGCGCCGCAGCCAACAGCCGGCATGGTCGGCGCGGTGCGGTGCGGCGGGCAGGCGGGCCGGGCGTCTCGCGGCGAGAGCAGCCGCCGCCACCGCCGCCGCCGACGCGCCGCCTGCCCCACTGGCGGTCGTGACGTAACGCGACGAGTGTTCCCCTTTATCAACTGCCGCGCCGCGCCGCGCCGCGCCGCGCCGCGCCGCCCCGCCCCGCCCCCTCTTCACCCCCCTCGAGCGCACCAACCCTTCCCCTTCTTTTCCCTCTCGTTCTCTCAATTCCCCTCCAAATGCAGCAGCCGCCGCCGCAGCGGCGGCGGAGGTGGAGGCGGAGGCAACCTCCTCAAGGCCAAGGTCAAACAACTTCGTTGGAAGAGAGAACACCCGCGCGCGCGCGAAATTTGCTTAGTCAATGTTTCCGCCGTGCGGTGGTCAGTTATTTCAAAGCAAATAATACGGGTAATTTTAACCAACCTTTCCGTCGGATCGTGTTATTTCCCTTTAAGCTGGCCACGCGTAGGCTTTAAGCCAGGAAGGATTCTTAAATATAAAACGTGGGTAGGGAAACTATATCTTCCAACCGACTCATTTACAAGAACGGCGTTGACATTATTGCAGTATTCACATCGTCAGACACCTCCATGAGGTCGTGGTCTGCAATGGTTATAGTACCGGGGGCGAGACAAATATAATAAACAACAAACACGAAATAGCCCGCATAACCATTGTGAACATGGGTATAGTAGGGGAAAAAAACGTCGATTGTCATCCCGAATGACCACAGGGTGATAAATTGAAATAATGAGCATGGAATGACTACTGTGTGACACTAAAGATCACAAAACACAGCTATGCTAGAAACAGCGACGCTGATTCAACGAAACATTTTAGTAACAAAAACTATACTTTGAAATGGAAGATTGAATGTTTCCTTGTTGCGGTAGGTTGACACCATTGCGCAGAAGGAGATAGAAAGTCACGCAGGATTGTCAGTACAGCTGACAGACATGAATTACTCTATTACTTGAGGTATACGCATAGTACGAATTACAAGGCGGACCAAAATGTGCAGAAATATTTAATCTACTATTGCAAACATAAATATTTAATTTCCCATAAACCTATGAAGACAAAATCAATTTTTTTTGGTTATCATAACAGAAGGGAGTAAAATAATTTTCCAAAGACTTTTCATTTTCATTTTATGTTTAATATTCTTACAAGTGATTAAAGACGTAAGATATTGTAAGATCACTTTTGGGAAATATCCTCACAAAACAACAGAATTAGGTTATGGAAAAAGCTATCGGATCCCCTTTCCTTCATTGAAAGATTACATACGTTTGAAATGAACATCCTTAAAGCTTCTCTGCCTGTTGGTTGCTGGTCTCACAGCTTTCGACTCAACCAGGAGCTCCATCGCCGAATGTCGCTATCGATTGGCGCCACTTGAACATCGATACGAATCGACACACACCCACACCCACATTCTTTGGAGTGCACTCGCATCCCAGTGGCAATAAACTCCCAAACATATTTTTACTGACAGGCTTCGCGCAGTCCGCGCTCCTTCACAGACAAGCACATGTTCCACACACACACATATGCACTCACACGCTGGCAAGCTGGCAGCGACAGCCACACACGTCGACGTGCGTGATAGGCAGCTACTAACGACGACTCGAAGCTTCGTAACGAACGTCGGTTCCCCAAGAAGTTGGCTCTCTGCCCCTCTCTCCGGACGCGCGCGCAGGCGAGCAGGAGGCAGCAGCTGGCAAGAAAGATCCCCTCCGTCCTCCGGGCTCCCTACGGGCAGCGGCAACCGGAATGCCCTCCGCTCGCCCTCCAGCCCTCAGTGCCCCCCGCGTTTTTTCCCGCCGCTCCAGTCGCGCTGCGCCGCGCCTCGCGAGCTTTGCATTCTTCCACACACCGCCTCCACCGCCACCGTCGCGCAGTGGCTGAAAAACAGTTCTCTGCGGGCAAGAGACAGTCGAGAACATCGCAAGGGTCGAAAGTGTATTGCTTTCGACTCGTGACTCGGTAGCAGACGTTCAGGTTTACCGCAGTGAATGAGGAAAATAAATCAAACTTGAGTTACTATGCAGTTCTCATAGAAGATAGCTTTTTACTTGTATCAAGTAGCAAAACAGCCCTCTGCTGCGTTCTGAGGTATAGATAGTATTTGGCTGTAAACATCGGCAGAGCGATATAAAATCAAACGGGAGTACAGAAGGGAAGACAGGAATTTTCCAAATAATTATTCCGTAGTTTTTTTTTCTAGTTTTTTTCTCTCCCAGCCGACAGCCGGTTACCCTTTACTTACCTTATGGGACGCATATTCGACCGTACACTTTGCCACAAACACACGTGCGGACTCCTCCGATCTGGGATCAGCAGGACGCCAGGCCCTCCGTGACATCACATATATGAGAGACAAGAGAAAAACAACCATGCCCAAGGCGGGACTTGAACCCGCGACCCTTCGGACCGCAGTGCTGAGTCAGTATACGTTCTTAGTTATCTCAGGGATCCAGCATGCCGCAGTTAAGATATTAAATACAATAAAGTTTGTAGGTTGAAAAACTCAAAAAACGCATTATTTAAAATATATAACACAATTACTATTCAGAACACTGAAGAGCAGTGACAAAATAACTCCCTCTTAAAATGCACTCGGGTGAGAAACACAGACATGTTTACCTCAGAGTTCAAGGTTGTTTTTCGCTTATAAGGACGGTGCTGGGAGGCGCGTTCAGAATGTCCTTACGTAGACGTATTGGGTTCGACAATAAGAAGACAGGACCTGTCTCTCCTTAGGTTCTTCACTTAGGTTTCTGCAATATGTATTGACTTGGAGCTGACTAACCAGTGTGACAATCTCATCACAATCAATATTCTACTGTGGACACAAACCCTTAATTAAGGAATAATGTTCTACGAAATTATGAAGTGTACGGGGGCATAAGCTTAAAACTGAGATTTTTGTAGCTTTTTATGAAAATACAATAGTAACTCTCCAATAAAGTTCAAAGAGTTCAGCTTTGTGAGCAAAAATGATAGTAGATTTTCCCCCTCTTTAGTAACTCAGGCAAAATGCAGATAAAAACACTTTCTCAAAAAATGCCCTAAACTCAAAGGAAAATGACGTAAAAAATGTGATAAAATCAGTTCAGATGAACTACTTAATCCGTTGGATATGTTACTGATGAAATTGATGAAACTCAGCTGGGAAACTTTTGGGTTGGACTGTTCTTTACCAGGAAATATCTGTCCTTAGTTAACCCTAAATTGGCCGAACCGACAATGACGCTGATAGGTGGCACAAAAACCTTAGATCACCCACAACGGCTGACATTACAATTTCCGAGTGAATAAATCGAATACGTTACTCAGGAATTCTGTGGAGAACATTTTTTGGATCTCGTAAATATTATTTGAAACAAGAACCATTAAAATGATATTAAAATCGATGAAATCAGCGAAAAATGACATTAAAATTGACGAGAAAAAAGTTACTTTTTAGTCGAAGTAGACGAAAACTGCAAAAAAAAATTTAAAAAATTAAAATAAATAAAAATGGGTAATTTCCTTTTGTTATAACATAAAATAAATTTCTATACTGAACGGGATTGTTCTGAAGTGAAAAGAAAAAAAAAAGACATTTAATTAAAATCCGCCCCCTGTGAGACAGTGGAGTGGTGCACCGAAGGAGGAGGCGGCTCAGACAGCTGCAGATCCGCCTTGCTCCAGAAGCCGATGGCAAATTCGCAATTATAGTTTTGTAGTACTAATTAGCCGTATTCCTTTACTAGCACTTTTAAAGTTAAATGTTATAAATTGATTTGTTCATATAAATAAATAATTAGAAAATATATTCAACAGTTTTATTTTTAATTTTCATTCATCCACTGAAAGTATCTAAAGGATGGATTCTAAAATTACTGTCAAAAGTAGATTAAAATATTTTAAAATTCGTAAAAACGTTTAAAGAAAATAAATTATTTATTTTTTGTTTTATTATCTTGATGTTTTTAAAACGTTTTGATACGGACAATAAATGTAATCTCAGATATGGACAATGTATTTGCAGGTGAAACGAAAAAAAAGAAATATTGCACTTGCATCCTGTTCGCGTCACAATATAAGAAAGAATTTACAGATATCTCTCCTACTTATCCTCTTATTATTAATTATAAAGCAATTCCTTGGATTCCTTCTAATATTTCAATTACATATCTCGGATTACAACTAGATACTAAATTAACATGGAAAACACATATTTTATCTATAATAAATAAAACTAATCTCAAGCTTTTAAAATTATATCCACTTCTGAATAAAAATTCGCACCTCTCTGTAGATTCTGCGTTAACTATATTTAAATATATAATTCGCCCTTCGTTAACTTATGCATGCCCCATTTGCCCTAATTCTGACAATTTCCTTTGAGTAGGACTTGCACGAAGTGTTCGCCTTTGGAGGAGGGGGATGGTTTTTTGTGGAGCTGAGACTGACTCGAAAGGTCTGAAGAGAGTGGTGGCAGTTTTTTTTTTTTAAATTTATTTTCATCCTCTTCAGAGGACCATGTTTTCAGAGAGTTGAACTAGACACAGTAGAAATAACATTGTGGGTATCTGTGAAGATTTTAGCTAACTGTAACCTTTGCCTGACGGCAAGAAATATGTAATTTTTCTTTAATTTATTTCATTTAGCAAGATTTTTCTTTTTGCCTTAAAATGCTCTAAATAAGTAGGAAAGTACTTAAAAATCATTTATAGTTCTTAGTGAAACTTTAAGAATTTGGTGATTGGTGACTCGGAATTTTCCAAATGTATTTGCCAATTGCTAATAAACCATGATACCACGCGTTTTTTGCAGAAATGACTTTCAACAGTTCAACTTAATGTTTCTTCTCCATCTGACATGTTTTAAAATTTCTAATCTTTATCTAATCATGTGAATTTCCGCGTATCCCAATCGTCCCAATCTCCATCGAATTGCGAGTTCATCGTAATTGAAGCTCCACTGCTCGTTCCTCTGCTGCCCCTACGTCCTCCAAAATCGAAGACGTTCGCCACTGTGCTACGGCCGCAGTCCCGGCCAGTGCAAAGTGGCGCGTCTTGCGGGCCGTGCTTCTTTGCCCGGGCCTCCGTGCCAGCAAAGTAAAGCGCGGTTTGGGCGCGTCGCGCCTTTCCGCGCCTTCAGTTGTTCGCAGTCGCTGCGCCGCGCCGTGCAGCGCGCCCCGCCTCCGCTCCTCCCCTCCCGGCTCGCGGCGCGCCGGGCAAAGAAAGCGAAAGTGGTCGGTCGCCTCTCGAACAGCAAGACTGGCTTGGCACAGTGAGGATGTGACAAACAGTGCAGTTCTTTCTCTTGTTTTTTCTTCTTCAAATTGTCAATAAAGTGTTCTGTTTACTATCTAAGATTCGCCCTTGAGGACACCTTTTGTGTGTGTTTACATGCGTAGAATTATCAAAATCTATTTTGAAAACGTACGGTTGAATGGAACCACTGTGTCCTTGAGTTTTTGATCAATACCCGTCAAGACAGTTGACTGTTTATTCTTTGGGGAGGGTGACACTTCTGGCAAACTTAAATTATGTAATTGTGTGTACCCTTAACAGAAGAAACGAAATATTGCACCTCACACAAGAGACATGTGGCATTTCGCGTACCTACGTATGCGTTCTTACCGTACGAACAATGCCTCCCTTGTGAAGTTTAAATACATCACCCCGTCCGATTCCCTCCGGCGCGGCGCTACCACCTGTCAGTGTGTCAGAGCCTCGAGCAGAATCTTGACGGCGAAGAAGATTGACACCGACGGCGCCCGGCCTCTCGCGCGTTCCTCAGGGAGGAGCGTCGTGTCGGCAGCCCGGGCGGGGCGGCTGCGTTGCGGGCGCGCGGGCTGTATCGAACGCTTGACCCCGGCTCGGCGGCCGTGAGGCGAGCGTGTCTGCGGCTGAAGGCCAACGGCTACCGTCTCCTGCCTCGCCCCCCAACCCACTTCTCGCCTCTCGCGCGCTTTGTTTCCATTTCTTCACGCCTGCCTCGCGCGGCGCGGACAGCGCGAGACGGAAGAAAGTAGATTGCTCCGCGGAGACAGCGGCGTCGCCCGCCGCCACGTGCTTCTTCCTTGTTCCTTTCAGACAGAAGCGCCCAGGTGCCGGAGAAAGACGCGGATGACGGGCCCGCCGGCCCGCGCTCGTGCGACGCGTGCATGCGTGCAACTGCCGTGCTGCCGTGGCCACCACGTGCGTGCAAACATGTGAACGAGTGAAAAACTGTTGTTGCGAGCGTGACGGCTGTAGTAGGTTTTTTGTTTACTGCGAGTGCCTGTGCTACGTGTGTGTGATCGTGTTATTTGTGTGGACGTTGGTGCGTTGGGATTTTTAATCGACGCGTCAACCTTCACACGACGTCAACATGAGGAGAGGACGCCTACCTGAAGGAAAGCCCGAGGGTTTGGGGTTCGACTCTCGCCTGCCGCCGCCACCGCCGGCTCACAGCGGATCATTCTCAACAGGTACATGGAGTCTACAATTAAAGTGGCAAGCTGAGAATTCGCTTTAGTTCGCCGCAAATGAATGGATTCATACATCCGCGAACTTCTAAATAATTGTCACAAAATATTCCCGACATCTAATTATCGTCTCACTGTTAAAGTTTCTGAATTTTATAGGCCATTTGGAAATAATCTTGATGTATTTAAAAATCACAAGAACAATGTAAATGGCCTGATTCTAAAACATTTTATCTTTTTTTAAAATAATTAATATTCTTAATTCGTATTTTTAAACTTAAGAAAATATTTATATGGCAGTAAAACAGATGCAGATATGATTTAGAGGAACTTCTTGCTACACTTTGGGATGCAAAATGCATGCCCTGCGAATCCCTTTGAGATACTAACGAGGAAGTGCATAGTGTACAGTAAAATGACTTTTAAAAAACATACTTGTATTTGGCTGAAAGATACGAAATAATAAAAGAACTCCGAAACATGACTGTTGGATCAGGGACGGAATTCGTCTCTTGCGAGTGTGCTTCTTGACATTAACCTATTTCCTCGAAATATTAAGAAAGCAACGTATATTTTACAAAAGAAATGCTTTTTCATTATATATTCCAGAATACATTTTTACTGCCTCGTTAATTTTCTCAATTTTCAAAAAATATGACTAGACAATTGTTTTAAATGTAAGAATAATTGCAACTCTTTTTTTCAAAAGGAATTAAAGCAATGCAACCTCTTTGTGCTTGCTTGATTTGGACTCTTAAAATTACCCGCATTATATCTGCTATTTACTAAAAACAATAGGTCATTGCACTGATTACTTCGCACAACTCCAACTATAAAGGCATGTTTCTATTATTTTGCACGAATTATTTCGCATACATAACATGTCAATCGAAGATTAATTTTTTTCCAATCTTAGTATAATATATTGCAACTTTTTGCTTGTGAAATCAAAGGTGTAAATATATTAACTCCAATTACTCATTTAATTCAATTTGAAACGAATTGGTGATATTTTTCAAGCTTTCAGAACCTATATCATGTATAAGCTGTGTTTGTTCAGTGCAAAGGAAAGAAAAACAAATATCACATCAGAAAATGTGGATTCCACAGATTTATAAAGTATACCAACAAAAATATAATACAAGTATAACAGATTCCAGTGATTTAGAATATATAAATAATATTATTACAAGAATTCTTGGAGTTAATACATTTTAATCGTTGCTCTTCATATGTTTTATTCGTGACTTACAATTGTCATCAAGGAAGTACTAGTGACAATTTTGAGAACAAATAATGTGTGAAGATTATCAGCGGCAACTTTTATTTCCGATTTCCAATGGAAGCAACACCAATGGATAGCAATCGTCTGCAACATTTCCAAATTGTTTTATACAATTTGTGTTTCATACGATCATTTAATTTTGATAAGTTCGTTTAAATCGTTCTGATAATTGCCGTGCTGAAGATAGTGAAACCGTACAGAATTATTTTTGAGAATGGGAGTGCTATTTTCGATTTCGTTCTGGGACATTTTTCAGTCTTTTCCGTCTTTTTATGTATTTATTTTTTATTTTGTCACTTGTGAGAATAACGTAGGTGAATGAAATGAATTTATTCGTTCAATACAAATGGGTATTGGGAGATTTTTGCTATTTTGTGGATTCCATTTCGTGAATGCTAAGCCATTTGTTAACCGCTTCAAATTTCAGGAAATTATTTTTCCATCAGATTTCACTTCTTGTCTCCGAGTAGGAGACCTCGGACTTTCTGAGTCATACGCATGACCATACCAACTACGTTCCCGACCTAGCGCCAATGATATTTCGTTTCCTGGAAGTTGAGATTAGATACATTAAAACAGGTTTAAATGTTTCGTTGAATACATTACATCGTTCAATTGAGTGGCGCATGCTTTTTTATTTGCACCGCGAATAGAGCAGTATATATTTACATATTTCCCATTGAATCAAAGGAAATTATTATTTTATTTCACCATTACTTAATCTGAAACCATTGAACAATTGTGTTTAACTCTTCACTAGACGCAAGGTGAAAGCACACATGAAATTCTTAATTCCTCTTATCTGAAGGATATTTTTACAGTTTTAGGCGATACATTTTTTTAGTACAAAAAATACGTGATTTCCTGTTTCTCGATCATCTTCAGTTAATTGAGGAAAATGTAAAACAAAACGAAATATTATTTATCTCAAATTTGAATTGATCTTACATGTTTTGTTGTAATGGGCGTTGTAAATGTTGTAAATGTTGTAATGTTGCAACATTAAATACACATTTCCAAAAAATACAGTTGATATAATAGAATCCCGGAAAGCAAAATAATCCAAGAAGTCTGGTCACGAAATCTCATCACATGACTGAACAGGATCATAAAAATTTCCAAAACTAGTCCGTCGACCCAAAGGTATTGAGATAGGAAGTTCACATCACTGAAACCGGTTTGATCAAATATTCACATATTGCCCTGGCGTGTACTATCCTCGTTGCATTAACTTGTATTATCGATCTTCGAAGGGGTTTGAGGAAGCAATCGCAATGTTCCGTCTGCTCCAGCGTTCTAACACTGACATAATCTCTACCGCAAATTTAAAATAATTATTAGAAATACCGAGTGAGATAAATGAGGAAAATAATAGTCAACCATACCACTTTACAACGATACAAAAACTTTTCATTCGCTCTCAAACGTATTTTCATTGGGAGAGAAATTTATACTATAGAGTCTATAGTATAGACGGAACTGGAGTGAAACATTTGCATGCCTATGTTTATTGCATTGCGATGTGCTGTTGCTGACCTGACATCACACACCTCTTTTCTTGTGTTTGTTGGGCACAATAGACATGCAATTATAAAAAAATTGCTGCTACAGAAAATGGTTAAGAACGTGTTATTTTGTAAACCTAAAGGACATTTTAAAATAATGAGGGGCTTGTCGCTTAAAGCCTTGTTCATATGCCTTTCACCCCTGGGCCACGGTTTCGATCTCCGGCCAATCCCTGTGAAATTTGTGAAGAACAAAGCGAGCTCTCGGCAGATTTTTAGGGATTCTCCCGTTTTCTTGCCGCACCACCCATTCTCCATCTCTTTTCCCTCATCATCATTATCGATATCATACATCACATTAGTTCATCACTCGTGAGCCTCAGTGACCCCCATTGGTTGAAATGCCCCTATATCTTTAAAGAATATAACCGGCTTAGGGAAACAACTTGTCTCTACCTGTAGGCCCGAGGGTTCGAGTCCGAAAAGTGTCGGATTTTATACACTAGCTAAATAGGTATGTCGCATTGAGTCGCTATTTAGAGGAGAATTGAAACGAACGGCTACTCTGATTGGTAGTTTTCCATGGTTTTCTCCCATCAAAACCCGGCGATCATTGGAGCAGTACCCTAACACACACTTTCCTTTCCTTTTCCTCTTCCTTTCCTCTCCCTTAGACACACACGCGCGCGCGCGCATGCATACACACGCGCGCACACACACACACACACACACACACACACACATTCGCACGCACACATACGCACACACATACGCACGCATCCACACAAACGCATACGCACACACATGCGCGCGCGCACACACACACTCACTTATATGCACTACCCTACCACACATGCCGAGAGACCACTCGGGAGCTTACTGCTTCTTCCGGCTGGGGCAGCGCCCCGCTGGTGGAGATATCGGGGCTGGGGAAACCCCTGCAAGCCGTCTTGTAGGTCTGCGCTCTCTTCGATCTCTGTGCGATCTGCGGTGGGGAGGAATATCACCACCTCCCAGTATGGAGCATGGAACACACTCCCGAGATTAATGACTATAGTAGTTGACGCGTCCGGGAACAAAACATCATTACAATGATTTTAAAAAATATTTTATAAATTTTAATGACTAAATTTATTACTAAATTAGTTTTCAGATTTAAAAAAAATATATTTTTAAATATGAAAACTTTCAAGTTGTGGCCTTACTCTCTTGACCCACTAACGGACCGGTCCTAGTTTCATTTAATGTTTATGGCGTTTTCTTGCCTACCAATGAGTGTGATAAGCGACGAATCCACTAGCGTCATTTACTTTCAAGAGTAGAGTTAAATTTCACAGAAAAATAGATTGTACTGACTTCATCTCCGACTCATCGAGTCAGCCAGTTTTTCAGGGGCTGCGGCGCGGTGTTAAATGATCATAACAGTTGCAGCGCCACCAGATCATGATCAATGGTCAAAGCAGAGTACGAAAAATATGTGAACGTTTTGACAACATTGCCTGTTTGAAAGTGAGTATTCGCGTTCAAACCCTACAATACGATTTGTTTAACTCTTAATAGCTTTGCGTGAATATTAGAAATTGTTCATTACCATGTGTGTGTTTTATGAACGTATTGGTCTATTATTTGTGTGCATTAGTCACTATAATATCTTGGTCAAAAGTTTCGACGTTCTAATTAAAATCATGAACTTTTTAATTCATCATCTTTTTAAAGTTCTTATCTCGATTAGTAAAATGCTTTTCCTTTTCCTCTTCAGAATCGAGACTTTGAAATTCCACTGTATCGAGTTATTTCTCTTGAGTCAACACAACTTCTCAGGAGTGTAGCAATATTGGTTTGCCTGATTTCTTCATTCAGTCTTGTTGCAACATCAAAAAAAGCTATTTCCCCAAATTTATTCCATACTCTAAGGAAAGGCAAAATTTTGCATTTTCTACCGTCAAATTCATGTTTGTTATCTGCATTTCATCAAATTGTCTGATATTCACGTTCAACTAAGAGGCTCTCGCAGTCTATTTTGGAGAGCGTTTTCTATCAGGGAGTCTGCAGTAACATCTTGGAGCATTAATACTATTTCTAGCAGTGGGTTCTGTGTTTCTCTCATTTTTATTACGTCACATTATTTGCATTTATTAACCAAGCGGAAACCTATACAGGGAGGCCCACCAACTATAGGCCACTCCCATAACTTCTTAACGGTTTCCGATATCGAAATACAGTTTTCGCTCAACAATGCGGAATCATGGGACAAGTGATATGGTGTAAAGACATTGTTTCAAATATTTTTAGTTTTCGAGAAATACTATCAACTTTGATTTTTTTTATGGAATCATGTATTTTTCTCACTAGCAAATAAATAATAATAAAAAGAGGATTACAATGATGTAACATATGTTAATATTTTAATAGTATTATGTGTTTAAAATTATACTTTCTCGCATAAGATTTTAAATGAAACGTGCAGTTTTTCCTATTGCAGCCGTCGCAACTGTCGATTTGGGGAAGTTGGCCTTCGCGGCCTCTCCCCGCAAAAGTGCTGGTGCCGCGGTGGCAACCTTCCCCAAAGGCGACAGTTGCAAGGGTTGCCACAGTAAATCTCGTACACTTAATTTAAAATTACATTCAGAAAGTATAATTTTATACTAAAAATGCTATCAAAACATTAACATATGTCACATCATTGCATTCGTCTATTTATGATCTATCTATTGCTAGTGAGAAAAATACACAGTTCCATTTAAAAAATCAAAGATGATCAAATTTTTCGAAAACTAAAAATATTTCGAGCAATATCTCTACGGTACAGTATTTGCTCCATGAATACGCACTGATGAGCGAAAACTGCATTTCGATATCGGGAACAGTGTAGAAATTGGTGGGGGTGGCCCATAATTGGTAGGGCTCTCTGCATAAGGCAGATCATAATGATGTAGATGTTTAATATTTTCATTTTACACTTTAATAGTTTATTTGAATGTAATTGTTAAATAAAATTAAGAATATTTGATTAAAAAATTTCTCATGAATAATTGCATATCATTTTGAAAGAAAATGGACTATATTTTAAACGTAAGTGTATATTGCTTTGTGAGTTGTCACCCTCCACTGATTTCTGTCAGCTGTAACCCATATTCATCCTTCCCAATTGCATGTTAAATACTCTTGCTTGCTATTCCAATATTAGAAAGGCGTGAACTAGAAGGTTGACCTCAGCCAAAAAATAGAATTTGACAGAATTTAATGCAGCGTTAACTTTTTTAAGTTAGTAAGGTATTGAACAAATGGTGCAAAAACATTAAATATTGGTCTATTTGGTCTTTTAAATTAATTCATCGGAATGAGTCAAAATCGGTTAAATGATTCTTTGTTCGATTTATATTAATGAGTTTAATATTTTCATTCGCATGAATTGCACTACTTCTTTGAATTTATAATGTTGATTGTGACAACACTCTCACTCAGTGAACCTATAAATCAATTTCATATTTGAAAGGAACGGGTTAGATAAAGCGCCTTCTTAATTTTTGGTCAGAGAGGATCCGTGATCAGTCGAATTCGAGAGCTGGCGAAAACAACCGATTGCAACCCAATATTTTAAACAAAGGGTCACTCCCAGTCTCACTGGGCCAGTATAGTTCTGTCGATCACGACCAAATTTCCAAGTGCACTTTAATTATTATGATTCGTTCAGGACAGTAGACATTTTAAAAAAAATAGTGCATGACCGAAGATCGTATCGCTGTGCGAAATGCACATTTTTCCAACAGCCAAATAGACTAGAGTGCCAGTTGTTAATGCCCATAAGTGTCCATTCCATGCATGCATTTAGAGATTGGGGCCGAGTGAATTACGTTGTTCCAATATCGTCACTAAAATAATATTGTAAGAATTGACACAAGGCATGTCGAAAAGAAATTGAGAATTGGTACACATGTGACTTAAGTCAGCAACGGATGTAAACGGACTGGCCGAACGTAAATATCGAATTTCAAAGAGCCCCCGTTTTTTAAATTCATTACACTTTTCAGCAAATACGCAATAGATTAAATTTTAATCATAGAATTGTGCATGTACATAATAGTTTGTAAAAATAAAGTTTTAAAATGCACTTTCTTGCATTTTAGCTGCACAAATATGTTGGTATAAAGCAAACATTCTCCAAATGGCGAAATGTAAAAAATAACAGGAAGAAAATCGGCCCAGCACAAGTTAGCCAACGTTTGGGAAATAAATGTCAACCATTTATACGTGTTAATCATCGAGCACGCCTCTCAGTTTGGTTTGGCATCAACAAGTATCAAACACTTGCCCATTTAACTGAGCAGAGATTGGGTTTTACTAAATCTTTTTAACATGGAAGTGGGCAAACTTCTTTCGTTAGTTTATAAACGGAAGTCCCGCGGAAGACTGCAGATTCAAAGCGCATGGACATCAGCAGAAAAATGTCACATTTTTTTTCGCAAGAAGTATTAACTTGTATTAAATATAATATTCATTAAATGTTAACAAAATTTAGAATTTGTTAAGAACCTACTATTTCAGGTAGTTCTATAGTTCACGTATTATTGTCCGAAAAACAACAGGTATGAGGATGAAAGGGTACAGGATTGTTGATAGTTTCTGGGAAACATGAGCATAACCTCTATACATTTCTGTTAAAAACATATATTTCATAAAATATCAAACATTTCTCACCAGCTCTGAACGAGTAGATATAATCTTCGTGATTCAATTAAATGGTCACCTTCACGAACCTTTTAGGTTATTTTTAATATAATGGTAATAATAATAATATAATAATAATAATAATAATAATAATAATTTTTATTTTTCTTCACACTTATCACCTCGAATATTTTAGGCCTTATTAGTTCCTCTTCTTTGTGTCATTTAAATGAGAAGAAATAAAGTTGTTTTGAGCTTGAAAGCTGCAAAGAAATGGCATGAAATTAGCTTAAGAGAGAATGTGCGTAGTGCGTAACTGTTTACTAACAACCCATTGATTATGGTCTGGAAATCTACATTGTACGTTACCCAATCAACTTGTTATATAAATATCAATATATAGTTGACAGTATGTGATAAGTACTCTATTTAATAAATTTTAGTGTTCATTCGTACTATGTATTTCTTCTGTATGTCTTAGTTATTCATTTGTTCGTGCAATTTCAATATTGTAGAGCTACTGATGATGGAATGAAGTTCCCAAACACGTGTATGGCTGATATTTCTGTATATTAAAATTCATATTGTATATACTACTTATGCTTGATACCTCTGCTATCCTGAATTTATATGTAAGTGATACGATTCTATCATCCTTGAAAAGTAAACCTCGGTCCTTGGAGAGTGTGGGCAGGCAGTGGGGGTATAGAGCGTGCCCGTGGGGACTCATGCCCGACGAAGAGAGAGCAGTGCGGGCCATGGCGCCTGGCCTCTTGCTCCCGTGCCCCCCTTGCGTCACTACCTCCTTGCTTCCCGGAGGCCCTGTCCCCTGACCCTTGACCCCCGCCCCCTGCCTCCGCCCTCTAACCACCTACCCTTAACCTCTGCCCCCCTTACCCTTTGCCTCACTGCCTACCGTCCCCTGGCTCCCAGACCCATGTTCTATGCCCCCTTCCCACCTGCCGAACTTCAACCCATTCCACCTGCCCATCTTCCCTCAACCCATCCGCCCGCCCACTCCCCCCTCCCTTGGCCTGCCCGCCGGCCGGCCGGTCGCCGGGCAGTGATTAGCGGCCGCGAGGTAAAAAGCGTGTCGCGTCATTCACCATAATTGGAAGGAAGCACGCGGCGCGCAGCCGCTCTTTGATATATGTGCGTTAGCGGTTGTCAGAAATAGTTTCAAACTCGAATATACTCCTGTCATTGCTGGGCTGTCAGTACTTTACTGGCTTTATCAGGTCATTTATCGTTTAAATCGGGAATGCTCGCGCGAGACCGCGTTGAAAGGTGCCTGCGGACATAGCGTTCGGTTGGGCAGTGAGAGATTACCGCTGCGGTCAGCTAAGGAGGACTTTTGACAATGGTTTCGCGGGGAACAATTTGCTTCCCCTCTCCCTCCTTTCCGACTCCCTCCACCTTCTCACACCCCCCTTACTGTCTCTGCTGACCTCGATTTTTTAAAGAGTAAATTCCCCGTTCTTTTCCGTAAATTTAATGTAGTAAACATTTTGTCAAGTATTTTTGAGTTACTTATTGAAGTAATATTTTTAAATAATTTGATTTCTGTGTATTTTCAAATTGATAATTTTGAATACATATTAAGAAAAAGGCAAAGAGGAGCAAATGTAATACATTATCACGTACATTTTGTGACCTACTACAGGATAAATCTATCGACAGTGGCTGATTTATGTCCTAGCACTTTGTTCATTCCGCAGAAACAGAATAATATTTTTTTTTAAAAAAAATCTTTAGTCATCAGTCCACAAAGCATTACTAACTTACTTCTCACATTTTAAAATTGTAAATAACAACATAAAAATAATAATACGCTATGTAGAAATTTTCAAATAAACGTTCGCAACAACGTTAATGCAAGGTATCACTTGCCAAACAATATTCCCCGTGCAATTGAATGAAAATGGGTCAACGTGAATGCAAATATTGCAACCCGTTTTTTCATAAGACGCGAATGACTGTGGCAAACTCTTTCATGGTTATTACTACACTCGTGGCTAAAACGTCAGTGGTCAAATAATTCTTCCAACGCTGACAGTATTATTGAAGACGAAACAGTTTCATGAAGACGAGTGTCCCTCAAAATTTAAAATTGCATGGATAAGGAAATCCTTATTTTTCGCCGCTCAGACTATTGCCTTGGTAGCATGTTAGATAATTTGACATTGCGTATTGCCCATTGTTTTGAACTTTACTTTGAACAAGGCAATTCTTTTTCAGGTTTGTGTTTAAATAGCATAGTGCTTAGAAGCGATTCTCTTATTATGAAATTATGTGTCCATTTAGTGAGCTCTATTAATGACAAATTTTCAAACAACTTAATTAGCGCAAACAACTTGGTTAGTTTAACTCCTTATATGAGAAGTTAATAACAAATGTTGGCCGAATCATTAAATTTCTCTGCAGGTTCGTGAAGAGATGTGAGAAACATTGTTTTCTATCTTTAAACTTCTTTTAATAATATATTAATAAAATATTAATTAATATTGTTATAATATTAATATTTTAATAATATTCCTAATCGTCACACGAATTGAATTGTCTAACAGGTTAATAGAAGTGTATGTCCAGAGTCCCATATTTGGAATTACATTCGATCTTAGTTTAATTAGACGTAGTGTACATTTATGATCTAATGCAAAGTATTCCGTTGTCTTGTAATAGATGATGTGTAACATTAAGCCTCGCCGTTTATTATGACATGTGTTCTCAAAGCAGTCGGTATCGACCCTTTGATGATCGATAAAATTTTGAAGGGGGTCAATTGTGATTACGGAGTCGATTGGAGGTCAATAGCCGTATATGCACCGGCGACTGATTGTATAATCAAAATTTTAATAATTACAATAAATATAAATGAAGTTGATAATTATTTTTTTCTTATGTACAAAACTTCAAAACATCTACAGTACCGTCAGCGTATAAGCAGCTCTGACAGTTCGATGCGCTGTTGCCACACATTTTACTACGCGCATGGCACCACCTACATGACGGATAAATGAAATCTCAAAACATTACCTTTAACCGACAGGCGATCACGCATCTTGATATCATGTTCACAACCTTCACTACAGTCGAACCTTACCGCCTTCCCGACTGCGTGAGAGTCAGATGAGCGGCAACGCTGAACCCTGACCGTGAGAAAGTAAACAAATCCTTGCAAGCTGATTGCTTCAGAGCAGGTCACATGACGTACCACTGCACGTGGCGAGAGAACTGAAAGAGTCGCATATACGCTGCCGGTACTGTACTAACACTTGTTTATATCTCTATGCAGCATTGGAGTAACTCCTCGAGTGTGCGTGAGTGCGTCTGTGTGGTTCCGTCACTCACGGCTAGACCACTTCCCGTCTTCTTCGCGCGTCTCGGTCTCCTGATGGGGACTTAATAATTTGCTTTCGGATCCGGCCACCAGATTCAAAGAAATTTCCAAAAACGTGTTTTTGTGTGATTCGGCGCTGCGGTCTTACTGCGTATGCCGGGACTAGATAGATATACTTAATAGATTTATGTATGTGGCGTCCATTCAACTCCAGTGCCCAAAGGCAATTTTCTCTCAATACGCCATAATTTTCTTTCACGACGTGCAAGACTGATGCTGACATCTTTAAGTGAACAAGTGAAGTTGATTTGATGAAGTGAATCGCGCGGCATATTTCGTTTTATATTTTATCCGGCCTATTACAATATATAACTAACGATTCGCATCATCAATACCTGCGTGTTTTTACGGCGATTATAATTTTGAAATTGCAATATTACCAGTTCATATCTCGTATGGAGGTAATATCCCTGTATGGAGTTCATATCCCGTATGGATGTAAGGCTATTGGGTATCGGGAATTTTTGAATGGTGTATAACATTATTAGCTACTACGATTGATTGATAAGTCTATTGCCAGATACTGTAAGAAAATATTTGAACAAAGCTACGCATTAAAGAAATTGTCAACACATGAAAATACTGTTAAAACAGTTTACAGCATCGGCGACGCCACATTCAAATAGTTTATAATTATTGAAAATTATTTTTGTTAAAAAATAACATAAATCTAACGAACTTCTTTTTCAAAATTTGTATTCGTATTCTTTGTTTATCGAGTCATTTATGTGCAGTTTTTGGTGTTAAGATTATGTTGTTCTGTATAGTATAGAAACAAGTCAAAGGGATCGATGAAACAAAGCATTCTTTTTGATAGGGATCGATGGAAGAAAAGGGTCGGGAACCTCTAATATAAGAGAATGGGAAGTGCATTAGAGTTGATTAAATAAACTAGCATTGAAGTACAAAATAAACAAAATTGACCTTTCGATGTTAAAAACATTGCATAAAATTGACATGAAAGCAGTGAGTGACGAGTACCGTTTTTTGTTTCATGTAATACATATTGAACACGAGATAAAAAAAAACATGAAGTAAATAGGTTCAGTAAGTAGTATAGTAATAGTTCAGATGGTAAATAGTAGAGGTAGTAATGGTAGATAGTAAATGGTTCAGTTCATAATAAAATTGACGGCAGAATTTAGCTCGGATCCAGCATGGTCGCAGTCTCTGCAGTGACTCTGACCAGGAGATCGCAAGGTTCGAGCCCCGACGATGACGGATTTCTAATATTAGCTATACCACCGGGTCAAATTTAGATGCTGTCTCGCGGGCAATTGTAGCCAATTTTTCGTAGTTTCTGCTGTACATACCAGGGAATACCGAAGCATTACCCTAACCCTCGAAACGGGCCACGGACCTCACGGTATCTTTCCTTCCTCTTCCTTATCCTACCTTCTTCCTTTACAGACACACTTATACATACGTACACTGTACTACCACTCGCGCCCGGAGGCTGCTCAGGAGCATACAACTTTCCTCGGCTGAGACGCCGCCCAGCGGGTGGGGGACGATACCTGGAGGGAGACTGCTAGCCGACGTGAATGTTGGCGCCGGATCTCACCGTTCAGAGGGGAAGGAATCACCATCTCTCGGGATAACATTTTACGGAGCTAATAAAATAGCAGTTGACGTGAGTGGAAATATAAATCCGTCATAACATATAATGTGCTTCCCTTCTTTTACTCTAACTGGAAGTGTACTAGATGAGCCAATAATTTTTGTATTTCGATTTGGTCAGTCAATGAGCGCTTTGAAGCATGTTCCTGGGCTTGGTAGCATTCGTTCATTTTTCTCACGCAATCTCTTGACGAATTCACTGGACATCTCTTGATGAATTTGGGGTTCTTCTGGCAATTTCTTAGCATTATTACCGGTATCGGTAGCTCAGTGCATCAACTGATGTCACTGCAGCGCCTCTAACCGGGAGGTCCTAGGTTCGAGTCCTGACGGCGGCAGGATTTTCGACACTAGCTTTAAAGCTAGGTCGAATTCAGCTGCTGTCTGGAGGAGAATTCTAGCAGCCGGCTGCTCTGATCGGTAGTTTTCCGTGGTTTCTCCGATCAACACCAGGCGAATGCCGGAGCAGTACCGTACCAAACGGGCCACGGGCCGCGCGCGATCTGTCCTTCCTCTTCCTTGTCCTATCCTCTCCCCTTACACACACACACTTACACTAACATGCACTACACTACCACATATTCCGGGAGACCGGTCGGGAGCTTTGAGCTTGTCCCGACTGGGGCGGTGGTGGGAGAGTCCTGGTTAGGGGGAAGCCCCACTAGCCGACGTAGGTCGGCGCCGGATCTCGCCATCCAAGCGGGGGAAGATCACTGCCATCTCCCGAGAAAAATAACATGCACTACACTAACGGGACTAATGACCGAAGTAGTTGACGCACCCGGAAACACGAAAAAATCAATCAATCTTAGCATTATTTTCTCCAGAAAGCTGCACTTCCTTACGAATGACCCATTGTCTTTCCGATTTTCATTCTGATACATCTTGAGATTATTGTATTAAATAATTTTTCTTTTCTAATCCATTTTGTAGGTGTAAGAGTGGTGATCAATTTTCAGATGCTTCTGCAAATAATGTGACTACAACTCTTTCTGTTTTTTCTGTTGATACATATCCAATTCAAGGCGGCAAAATCTGTCCGTCGGGCCATCTGGATGTTTGGCCGTCTTTCTGTGAACATCATTAGTGGCTAAACGGTTGGTAGGATTTTCGCCAAAATTGATTTCTCAGGAATGATCTGACTGATGTCGTGGCACCTGGAATCTGAAAGGAGCATTTTGATTTTGGTGGTACTTTTCACGAAAATTCAACGACAGTTTCAAAAATGACTCCAGGTTTTTTCTTTAAAATTTATTAGTGGGTAAAGCTACAATCGCTTAAAAATGGCGTGGGTCCTACTTTTGTTGGATTTTTTTAATTTTCGGAAATTGTGATATTTTCAATTTATTGTCATTTCCTCCTAATTCAATATTGAACATAAAGATATTTTAGTGAAACCTGTTTTTTAAACTTAGATCTTTAAATTAGACCATGTACATTTTTTCGAACATCTTATAGTTAAGCGTGAAATACATAAGCAATTGATTTTTTTCAATAAACGGCTCGAAATGTTTAAGAAAAATTATTAGAGCAAAGTAAGCAAATGTTCTCATTTTCTCGGAACTTCCTTTATTTGCGAAAATTGCAAAACTACAATATTGCTGAGAGTGATTTGTTTCCGTGATGAAATATGTTTTCAAAATAATCTTTGATGAAAATCATCTACAATTTCTTGAAATTAGGAGTAGTTTTACGTAATTTTTGTTTAAAGAAAAGACAGTTTATAAAAACGTGTCAAAAATGGCTCCAATTTTTCTTAATTTTTAAAAAAATGTGAATAAAGTATGCTTATGAAAATGACGCAGGTTTCATTTTTGTTGAGCTCTCTGAATTTTCGAATATGGTAAAAAACAAATATTGCGAGAATATGTGCTGTTGTAACACCACTAGTTCTGTATTGATAAAGCATTGATTTTGAGCGTTCAAATGTTGTGGAATGTTCGTACAATGCAGTGTTTTGCGACATGTATCATACTAGGGAATAGGGAGAGAAATGCTAACAGGCCCCGAACACACGGCTGACAGGATGTGTACTAGAACGAGTATCGTATTTTGTAAGAGCGACTACATGGCGTTTCTTGCATAAGCTACTACTTCCCGATTCTGAGTAGCAGTAATGTAATACACGTTTTCGGCGAATTTACTCGCTGCCGCGAGTTGTCCTTGACGCTAGGAATGGTTTTATGGCGCCGCATAAAGGTAGTATTAAATGCAGTGGCTCCGTTCCCCGCGCGCAGGCAGCATGGAAACGCCCAATTGTCCCGAACAAGAACCGGTTGAAGCGGCGAGGGCGGCGGTGTCGGCGGCGGAGGGGGCTGATCCTAGGGTGGCTGCCGACCGCATAGAGAGCGGGGACCTTGACATGCCTGAGCGCCCGAGCCACACACGACTGTGACGACCGCCCGGGGCCCGCGAAACTGGACGCTCCTGAGAGCGGCTCACCGCCAGCCAGGGCGAGGGAAGGGGTAGGGGGAGAGGAGAGGATGAGGGGACACGTCCTCGGCGAGGCACAAGGCTTTCCGTGGATCGCCCTGCGACCGACGCCACGGAGACGTTTCAGCGGCCAATTCCCCAGCCGCAGGCTCTCTTCATCATATTGGTTCATTCATTTGCAATCAAGGCTGGTTCCACGGGAGAGGGCGGTCATTGAACACGAGCCCCTCTTGAAAATTTCAATTTATGTGTACTATGTGATATGGTCTTTGACGATTTATTTTAATACTTATAACAATTAATGCCTTTTAAAAACATATTTAAGACGTTGGTTCGGAAAGTAAATTCAATTTAGTATCTCTAATAAAAGAACAAATATGAAAATCAATTTAAAGTTCGGTACCATTATTCATTTTATTTTGCAACTTAATAAAATAAAATGTCAGCAAACGGAAAATAGTATATAAAATTAATAGTAATCACGATACAAGTAAATATTTAATTTCCATAAAACTATTTCCTTTAATTTTTAAAATGACTTTAAAAATCTTCGTTGAATAGTTTCTAGACATCAGTGTCAGCAATTGAACATTTACTGAAGTGTGATGTTTAACATTACTTTTCTGCTATTAAGTTTATGAGTTTCCGCAAGGTTCTCGTAGCACCTTTATTATTCAATGTTAGCATCTCCTATATTCGGAATATTACTTATATATTGCTTTGTTTGCAGATGGTGCATTCGTAATAGAACGTGACAATTTATCAGAAGACTTCGTATTTGTTTGAGTAGTTTAATAAATGAAAAACGTAAATTAATACCAAGCTAAAATTTTATCATAAGATCTCTAAGTGTCAAACATTTTTGGATAATAACGCACATCCAATTCACCTTTAAGGTGACAATTTCAAATTGTCAATTAACAAGGAAATACCCAACAACAACAACAACAACAACAACAACAACGGCAGTATGAAATCCTACTGCATTGAAATGTTAAAATTATATTCATTAATTTCAAACGATACAGAAATAAATATAATTTTACGAATTATGATCTTCGCATACAATTCCTCTCGCTTGTTGTGTTTGCTTGGTATTCGTAGACACGTTACAAACAAATCTTAAGAAACTGTCTGCAAACAAAATTAATTTCTCCGTCATGCATAAATATTCCGCGTGATATAAACTGAACAAATGCATAAGTTATTCATATAATGTCACAGAACATGAATAGAGAATCCATTTTTTCGGCTCTTTAATTTTGCCCGAGTGAAAATCAATTCAAATTCGGAAATTTCCTGCAACAGAATGCATTCAACTTAATTGGGCGGAGAACTTTTTTAAATAGGAAACTAATTTTACAGGTTAAAGAGTATCTGTCGTGTCTCATTCCATTGGCTTAAGTCACATTTTCGTAGCTAATTTTTCCCCTGGAACAAATTAATTTTCTTGAATTTTTTGCATCAACCAAATTTCATTAATTTTTATTGAAATAAAAATTTCTACTAAAATACTACATTACATTTCTCCTAATGAATTTCGGCAGCATTTCACATATGGCTGCGACTTTTCAGCACATCCCTAACCTACAGCGACACGACTTCATTGGCCGTTGTGGGTCACTCGCTCTCTAGGTTTTGTTGTGATGACGCCGCGAAATCCGCCCTTATCTTCTGTTACGCAACTCTTTCTCTTGTTTCTTCCTTCTTGAAGGAAAATCGACCTTCAGCTTCGCGTGGGATCGTAAAACAAAATTCTCCCCAGGACGTGCCTCCCCCCCCGTGTCCTGCATCTCAACTCGAGTGTTTTTGCCCCAGCGGTAAGCCAAACCATTTCTCTAGCGTACTCGTTTCAGCGAAGGTGAAAGAAGTGGGGGTGGAGTGGGGGGGGGGAAGAGAGGAAGAGAGCGAGCGAATGAATGCCACATGGTCAATGCGCGTGCGCCCGCGACAGGGACAGCGGGGTTTGTTTTCCGTTCCACACCACGACCGCAGCATGAACACGGGTACATTCAATGTGTTCAAGTTTAGTTTCCGCTCATGCATTAAAATTAATCTTGGACCACGAAGTGTAGATCCAAAAGTATATTAAAGCTAATTTCGATTGAAGCTGGACATTGATGTCAAAATATACTTCCACGTAGGTGTTTTTGTAATTTCTATTTCTCTCCTTTTAAATTATCTCATTTGACAACCTTCATTATGTATTTTTGCAATAAATCTCCTCATTCATGTTAATCAACTAGTAAACAAATACTGTTTTTACATTTGTTTGGTCATATTTTTCTTATTGACTGTTTTGGTTCACTTTCAATAACAGCGTGTGTTACCTGGAGAATGTTACCTGCAAGATGTGATAAGAATTTTTTGAATAAGAGTCTATCATCAACCACTAAGTGAATGCTTATTTTGACAATTATAGCACACGATCATGACTCTAACTTCGCTGTATTTGTATAAAAAATTTTTTTTTTGTTTCTTTGTTTTTTGTGTGTAACAAATTGAATTACCATGCACGGAGAGACCTGCGCGTTTTGTTCAATGTCTTTTTTCATTTCTTTCTGAAACTACACTAATTATTCCATTGTCCTTATAGGATTCACTGATAATATTTAATATTACTCTTTTCCGATCATGAAAATGTATGAGAATCCATGAGTCTTTGTAATTAATCTCGTACTCTCAAAGAGCGATTTTGAGTACAGTCTTATCTCACATTTTCAGTATTCATATAACCTCATTGAAATTATACACTTCTAATATAGTTATTGAGCCTTTGAACTTGAGTTTTCGTAACGTGGCGGATGACATTAGATCATGGTTACACCTCCCGCCTTATTAAATTAATCTTTTTAATTAATTCGCAAACGTCCTTCTCAACGGGGCTCATGGCCTCAAACACGTGCTTATCACTGTTAAAAAATTAATTTTGTATGGCAGAAGATATAAAAATGACCTAATGTCATCTGCCATGTCACGAAAACCTAAGTATAGAACTCCTACTCTGTGATTTCTTCTGTGGAATTGGAAACGAACATAAATATTCATACGCTGCTTTTTTAACCTTTTGTATCTTGTTTAATCCCGTCAATGGTTTCAGAAATCAATATTCTTTTGCTCGGTAGTGATACATTGCGTTAAGTAAATATTTTGTATTCGTATGTTGCGGAATTTAGTCTTGACTTAGATTAGAAATAATATTTAGTTCAGGTAAAACAAATGTCGTATGCTATTTTCTAAAACCGTCTCCGTAAACCTCCTTTTATAAAACAGGAGCCTCTCATTCCAGCTCTTCATTCGACTTGTCGAAATCGTCTAAAAGTATCTTATTGTTGTATGAAACGGTACCGGCTCACCAGAACCTTAGCTTGGAACGATTAACACTGGTGGAGAAGCACATTTCGCACTGTCAGAGGTTGTTTGCTTATCTTTGAGATTCTGGAAAGAATACTTGGATAATTGCGGTATCCAGTGAGAGAGGGACCTGACCCACAAATTTTGAAATATCTATTCATGAACATATGCGGATATGAACGCATTGAATTTATTAATAAATCAAGGTTTTGAAATTTGTGGGTTAACTCCCTTTCTCACTGGGGGAGAAAGCATGTTTTTATAAAATCTTATGTCTTTTATGAACAATACATGGACAGATATCAATGCTCGTTTTGCTATTACTGAAGTCAGTCCCGAGTCTTGCAATAGACTTAGCTATTCTGGAAGAATGCTATTTGCATCGTCGTTGATTGCCACCAGTTATTGTGTGGTCGTAATGTTCGTTAAATGCATGCATTATGTTAACATAAGTCTCTTGCAGGGAGTGCAGCTTGGAGTTTTGAGGGCGTTGCATGGAGTCAGGTTGGTATTGTTTGGTACTTAGTCATTGTTGCATAGCATTTTGTTGGCATTTCAGATGTTTTGTTGGCGTTTCAAATAGTTTTGTTGGCGTTTCTTACCTTTCTGTTGGCGTTTCATACCTTTTTGTGGTGGTTTCAACCCAATTTCTTGGCGTCGCTTGTCGCTTTGTTGGCGTGGCATGGCGATGCTTGGATCTCTGTTGGCGTTTCTTACGCATAAATACACTTACAAATATATTTATGACATAATTACATGCGTTATTCTTTTTTGGAAGTGGTGAAGACTTATTTAACATTAAATAATATTTGGAATAGCTTTTCATGATCTTTCTCCCTCTCACTCTCCCTTCCTTTCCCTCTCTCACCCTCCTTCTTTCTCACATACATATACATATTTACGTGCACATTGTCTATTTCAAACTCAAATTTCAATTATTTTATTTCAAGAATCATTTAGCAATATATTGCCATTTTGCTGAAACAATGGCATAGCCGAGTTTTGCTCTGCTGAAATCGAGTCTACCAGGGAATTCAATAGGAATAATATTAATTTTTACTCCGTTCTTCGGCAGACGATGAAACAGTTTTTCCGGGAATGGCTGCGCGGGATGTTCTGGTTGGGAGATAATCTCCGATCCCTTGTGTTTCATACGTGTGAATCCTGAAAATGGAAATGCGACGAATATCAGAATGACGACGATAATATGATGTTCCAAAGTGTTATTCCCGTTTTTGTTTGCATATTTTTCATTTATGGTTCGCCTGCGTGCTTCTGCGTTGCGGTAATCGGATTCAAATTCCTCGTTTGCAACCGAATTCCCTAGCACCGTCGTCGCCTGGGCAATATTTCAGGACTTTTCTATGAAACTTGATGCATTGGTCGACGGAGCGGAATAACAATAGACAAGGAGTTTCTTCCATTTTCTGGTAAATCTGCAAATTAAGGTAATATTTTTGGACTGTTGTAACGCCCATGTAAATAAATTTAAAATTAATTTTTAATCTTACAGTTGTAGAAAGTACATGTATGCCTGGTAATATTGCGAGAATAAGAAGCATCCGGTGAATGAGATGTTGCAGTTTTAAGAGCAAATTTTCCTAGAACTCGTTACGAGTGGTCACTCCAAGCAAAAGGATTTAATATTATCTAAGAATTATTGGCATTCAGTAAGTATGATGACGCTAATTGTTTTTGTTTGTGCGCTGAAGATATAGTCTAGGTAAGTTTATAAAACCATGTGAATCAGAATCCGACCGACATGTGAACCAGAATCCCTGTAAATGAGTACGTGGAACAATTTAATTACATTAATTTAATTGAAATAAATAGGAAAAACCTACTGCATCTTCAAACGTTTTAAAAATGTGCCGTGTTGTCGGGCCAATGCCTTTTCGTTTATTGATGTTTACGTGTTACTCTCGTAATGACGAACACGCGTGAGGTTAAGGGAATTCATCTAAAATTAACCCGTTTTCGTGGAATCTCGTGCTTGAAGGGTGAGGTAAGGGGGAGGAGAGCTCAGGGACGACGTGCGGTGCCTCTCTGGAGCTCCCTTCTCCCCCTCTCTGCATTGGCACACAGCTCCTTTATTAACATACTTGGGAAGGAGAAAGGTATTCGTCATTTATATGTTGCGGCTAGAGTCAAAATTTGTCTTATTCTGAATTAGCCAGTGAATGCCCACATTATTCAATATGGATGGGTAAAGTTCGAAGAAGGTAATTCTGAACACACTTCGGACTGTAGCTGGATGCAATGTGCATTAGCCAACGGGAGGAGGCTACAGTCGTTGAAGATTGTTATGGTAAAGAGACGAGAAATAGGAAATAGGTGATAAAGGGGGAAAGAGACCTTTGAGTGGAATATTACGTGGCTCATAGTAACTCTTCGAGATCCACCTTGTCTGTTGTAAGTTCTATTTAAACGGTACAAACCCTAACTTCACTGTATACCTCAGTGGACGCTTCGATCTGTATTTCCAAGTTGGTAACGATCCTAGGGCTTTCAATATTCGCGATTTATATAAAACAACCTTGATTCTAGAGAACGCATAATTTTCAACGGACTTTTATGCCAAAATAGTTTTGCAAACAAACACGACACCTCACACTCGGCAATCACTGTATATTGGAGAGCGCCCTGTGGCTAATACGAACATATAGTCGGGTGAAGTTCGAAATGATCCGTTCATCGTCAATCATGCAGGTCTATCCCCATCGATGCTAATGTGCTAATTAATCGGTTAATTCTAACATTAACCCTATTTTACTCTTAAGTTGTAATGTATTTTAAAAATTTGTTTAGCAACATCTTTCGCAAAAGCACCACGATTTAAATGTTAAACCAATGTCACAGGAATGTTTGAAAAATGGATTTTTCTGATATATCTTCGCTATTTATATGTTGAAGTCAGTTATATATTTCTTTAATGCATACATTTTTCCTTGCAGGCTTGCGTAGGTGTATTTGTGCAAGTGTAGTTAGCAAGCATTTTTCCTTGTACATTTTTGTAGGTGTAGTTGTGCCATAGCACCGCAGTTTCTGCCTGGCGATATGCAAATCGTTCTGACCTATGATTTTTAATTATATATATATATATATATATATATATATATATATATATATATATATATATACACAAAATATGAAAAGCATTACCCAAAATCTTCTATAGAGAGGTCTATCCTGCCGAGAAGCTTGGGAGGGAGGCATAATTGACGTCCAGGAACTACACTCCTACTACTTACTCCTCTACGTCTGAACGAGGACTCTCTTCAAGAAACTACCAGAAAAACAAAAGAAAACCGAGTAGTCAGAAAAAACATTCATGGTAAAATCGTTCACGCCCTTCACGATTCATGCGCAGACTTCTGAGTCTCTATAAAATGGCTAGCAGATAGAGATTTATATGCTGAAACCGAGGATTTCATGCTAGCCATTCAAGATGAAGTTATTCCCACCTGAAACTACAGAAAACAAGTTCAAAAAGATCCCAAGGTCCAATTTGATAAATGCCGCAGATGTAACGTGTGGACGGAAAATATAGATCACATCATTTCAAGATATGCAACCCTCGCACAGACAGATTTACACAATGCGCCATAACCAGATCGCTTCCATTATACACCAACAAATTGTAGCCACCCATAAATTTAGTGATCATCATGCCCCTTACTACACATACAAATCTGTAACCGTGTTGGAAAATGAAAAGGTCAGAATTTATTTCGATCGCACAATTTTGACGCACATGACTCTAGAACATAACAGGCCAGATTATGATAACTCTCAAGATGCCAAAAACTAATTTTTTTAATGATGTTGTAGTCCCTTCCTACAGGAACATGCAAAGAGCATTCTCGGAAAAAATAAGGAAGTACAGCATTCTGGCCCATCAAATGAAAGATCAATGGAAACAGGACCAAGTATCCATTTTCCCAATAATTATCTCCAGATCCTTAGGCCTTATAGGAAAACACATCAAAGAAAACCTTTAAAAACTTGATACCCCTCCAAGACTTTTAAAATTAATGCAGACGTTTGTCATTTTAAATATTTGCCGCATTGTCCGGAACTTTCTAAATTCAGATTTTTAAATAAATAGCAAATAACACACTTGGCGAAAAGTCCGTTGTTATTTGAGAACCAGGTCTTCCTGTGAACCAGCAATGTGTTAATAAATAATAATAATAATAATAATAATAATAATAATAATAATAATAATAATAATAATTTTTCATTTGCTTATCCAGGATGCTTGTAATATTCCTAACGTTGACCGTTATGTACTGATCCCCGCAGGAACGATGCGGCCTTAGATAACTTATAGAATGCTTTCTGCCATGAGGGTCGTTTTTTATTTCCTTCGTTCCAGTTAGGCTCGTAGTACAAGTTGAGACGTCATAACTGGAACATTGCGCGTTTCACCGACAGCTTGCAGCGTTGAAGCACGTAATGAGGTTTACTGGGCATGCTATATAGACACTATGTTGACACTATTTGTAAAGTTATTCGTAGAGCATTCGTCAGAGAAGTAAGCGAGATGACGTCTGTTCTCTTTCATCGATGACGTTATGATGTTAAGGAAACCTTTTAACTCTTTAGAGGTCAATAATTTTAACCAACCTGAGTTTCGTTCATTATTATTATTATTGCTGTTAATAATAATAATAATAATAATAATAATAATAATAATAATAATAATAATAATAATAATAGTGTGGTTGCAGTCAATCATCGTAATTGGTGGAGATCTCACCCTCTGTTTTCAGGGAGCAAGACTTAAAGTGTGTTCTATTTCTTAACAATTTGAAGCCAAAACATACACGTGTTACACCTTATTACATTCGTCAAAGTTACAGTGAAATCTTATGAAAGTTAGCAGTTTTGTTAGCATGATATAAATTTGAACTTTGTTTGGAAATACTCGAAATACTTCATAAATAATGTCAAAAACCTTTTTCTTGTTGTATTCTACGACATGAACGATATGAACCTGATGTAAAGTTGAAGTAACATCTACCAGTAACAGTAAGATACGTTTTATTATTATGATGAACACTGACAATTAATCACGAAGAACGGGTCTGAATCAACTTTATTAACGTAATATTACACTGCGCATTGTGACTTCTACAACTGCTTTTTCATTGATTTGTCTTTTTGTGACATGTCTTGTCCTGTTTCGAATACATGAGAGAATAACATTCTACCTTTATATTTGGCAAAAAAAAATTGGCATGATTTTTAGTTTTCAATATGTGCTCTCTTGAGGTCCAGAACAGCATCAACAGACGATAGCAATACCAAAAATGGGTAGTCATACATATGTTTTAATTTCGTTCCAAGAAAGATTCCACGGTCATTCGAAATCGAATCTTTCTAGCATCCATCTACCTCTCCCGATTCTTAACTGAGCAGTGCATGCGTAAGAAACAGTGACCAAGGATTCAGACGCAAGTGAACTTTTATTGTTTATTTAACAATTGTTTGAATTTTATTGTTTTACATTGTGTAAAGTTTCGATTCCGTAATTTGGAATGAGCCTCAGATAATTAACAAGTTGGTAACTATCATAATGTTAGCAGCTGAACTATGAACCACTCACCGCACAAGTCTTCACAATTCATACGTTGACGTGGTTTTTGGACAACGTAAGCCGTATGTAAGTTGTAAACATAGTTTATATTGCTTCCTCATTCTACATTGATAATATTTATAAATAACAAAATAATCTACAAATAAATTATTGAACAACATTTGTGTTATGTTGTAGGGCTTGTCTGAAGAACATTAAAGTTAATGAATGGAAGCGCTATTCAATGTAAAACAACTATTTTTAAATAAACAATAAAAATGTGAATGAATGTGTGTTTGAATTAATTGGTCCCAAAATCATTAACAAATGACCGAGATCTTTCTCAAAACAAATTTCGTCTACAATATATGGAGCACAGCTGAATATTCATTTCTGGTAATTATTGAATGATTTATGATTCATGTACATGGAGAAATATAAAAAATTGAGTTGCTGAAGGAAACAAACTTTCGAACCAAATGTATTCAACATCGCATCATTTGCGTATATTTTGAAAAATCAATTTGTACTGCAATGTCGTTGGGGCAGTGAAGCTTCAATTACTGTTCAGAGACAAACATAGAACCATCTTGGCAGTTGTCACGATTGCAGAAAAAATCGACATAGTGTAATTCTCGATCACCAGTAGCAATTTATAAACTTTGTCAATGTCCTTATTTTGAATTAAATCTTCCAAAATCAATGATAGAAAATAGCATTATTAACGAATTTAAAATACAATACAACACCTGTGTTTCTTTGTTTTAAAACCTAAGTTATTCTCCGTTAACATTTTTTCTATTTTTTATGAGTCAGGTGCGAGAGCTTTCAATTGGGACCTTCAATTTCCAAAATTCAAGCTCCTGATTGGATAACAGTTTGACTTCTCCAAAAACATTTGGTTACAAATTCAATTTTCCTCTGACTTCTTTATTTTTTCCACCGTTGAGCATTGTATCTATGCTTACATTACAAGAAAGTAAGGATCAATACATTTATTAACGCATTTCTGACCGAAGTGCCAGATGGTTTTTGAAAGACAGGTTTCGTTCAGTATATTATGAAACAAAAAGATACCAATACGTATTCTGTCATTGACGGGTTTTAAATATTTCACTAAATGTTAAAAGATGGAGATTTCTTAACTAATTATGAATATAATGTTCTCCTGAACTGTAATTGTTGTAGCTGAATTTCAAAGCTTGAAAACACAAGAGTTATCAAAGTCAACTAACGGTGCCTATTTCACTGTACAACTAATAGCAATGGAGCTCTGACCTCGGTCCCCGGTTGGAAGGTCCGTTGGAAATTGCATAGGGGTATACCCCCTCCCGTTTGTCGATTTTTATGCGCGGTAATGGGGACAGTGTCAACACACGCTGGTGAATTTAGAATTGAAGTAAACACAGGAGTAAACAACAGCATTGAAAGTTCTATGCAGACTCATTATTCATACCGAGAGGAACACGGTATAGATTATGCATTACTGAAAACAGCTTTTGACCAGAAATTTCCCATTACTTTTGTTTCGGAATTATACATTCCCTTGTTACAGAACGGACATATATTTGAAAATTAATTATATAGTACTGTAGTGTAAGAAAGAAATGGTGTTATGTAAGACCAAAATCAGTGTGTAAACCAGACTTTTATGTTGCCCCAATGGCTTTGAAAGTTGAATATATACTTAGGTAAAATCACGAGTCCGACATTTTATTCGGTGATTGTTAAATACAGGGCTAGCTCACATTAGAAACCTAATGGTTCAAAGAACATTACTAGGCGACTCCGTAGTAAGTCGAGTAATCATCTGGAAGACATTTTACAGATGCCTGTTTCTGCTGTAAGTACATGTTTTCAATAATTTCCATGCAATTTTTCGATTCTATGAAATAGAATTATGTTAAAATATTACGAGTAATTTATTCGCAAATTAACCAATAGTTGATATTTTTTGGGCTAATAATCTTATTCAAAACTCTTCCTTTCAGATATGTCCGACAGTTTTTTATACTTAATTCTTATGTTGCGGTGTTGTGTATTAGTATATATTGTTTTCTGTAAAGCGATTTGATTTTGTAAAGCGAAGAGTAACAAATATGTTAGAACTTTTCATAAGTCTTGAAATTATCAGGAAACTTACGGTTTCTTGTTAAATTAACGGTGATGTTACCATATGTTGAATGCACTTGTGTAAGCAAAGAAACTTTTAAACATGGTGGAATATGTGAATCGTAGAATTGCATTTTTGAATTAAAAATAAACTTCAGTTTCACGTACAAAAAAAGCTCATGAACTGCGTGAAACTCGTTTTCAGAAACTTGTCACGGCATTTAAAGTCAAATTAAGTCTCTTAATCATTCCACTAGCGCCACATAGCCCTAAATACTCCTTGTAATGAAAGCACACGTACGCCCGACCTCCGGCATTAACTTATAAAATCGCATTTCTAATCTGATACCTTTGCTTTACGTTTTTAAATGGATTTTTTGCAAATTACAATTATTGAATAAAAGGTAGCAAACAAAAAGCAAGCTCAACCAGACAATTAAATTTGGGAAGCGTGTAATGATCTGTGTGTTAAACTACAGTGGACACACGAAAATAGGGATTGACGGGAAGATTCATGATGCATATTCTGTATAATCCGGTTTGTCATTTTCGCATTGACTATTTCCACTTCGGTTTTTTTGTTTCTGTTTGCAGTCCTTCATTGAATTGACGCGCAAAGCTGCCTGGATTTTTGTCTCGGTCCTGTTTCGTTGGTGTTTCTGTGCTTTTTAGCGTGTTATCGCCTATTGATGTGCGGATCTTTGCTGTCTCGCTGCCAGATTCAGAGTGGATCTCCGCATGGCGTGATCGTGTTCCTTGGCCGAGAGCTATCGCAAAGGTTGCCGAAGTGAGAATCGCAATTCAGTCCATGCTGGTATTTGACGAAGATACAATTAAATTTTTTTCCGAAACGAAGAATTTAGATTTCAGGCATCTTACTCTTGTCTTTTTAATACGCGTGTCATGCTAGAGTTTAAAAATTATAGTACAGTACATTGAAACTACTGTACATTGCATTTCTTCGATTGTATTAATTGCATTGCCAATTCTCTCATCACAACAAACTTTTCTTTTACCAAAATCAAAGGAAAACGATAGCAAAATTATGAAGATAAGACAGATATATGAATAACAGTTCATATGGATTAAAAGCTCAGGAACTTGAAGGTTTTTAATTTCTTGTTTGATGGTTTAAAAAATGTTTAACGAATATGGAATGTCAATCAAACGAAAATTAAGCTTAAGTTAAATGACATGCCCTAAACCATCCATTATGCAGGTTGTAAATCTCTATGAACAACAATGTGCATGACGAATATTTCATTTTTAGGTTTTAAAAATATCAAATTATTCTTGCACGCAGTAAAGCGTTTGTAAAAAAAATTCTTGAAAACAAAATAGATAATCTCCTGTTAAGAAAAAAATCAATATTTGTATACAATGTGATGAAACAAACTAGCAGCCAGTTTGCCACTTTTGCCACTGGTTTGACACCAGTATTTTTCGTTAATGTGGTATGTAACTAACACCTGCATGAAAGGAGAACCCTGTCGCATAATGTGAGTTTATGTGCATTAAAACTGGCAAATTCAAGAATCTGGAAGAAATCATTGAGACAAGTTCATCAGAAAAATAAACAATTAATTGAGCATGTTTATAATAAATAATGAAATCTCATTATTACAAAATTCCGACTTTATTGCTCTAGCACACGTGTTAGAAGACAAGTCGGGAGTGCAGAGTTTGTTCCGGCTGGGACAAAATCCTCCTGGAGGATAAAAACCTGCAATCCGATCTGTGAGTCGGCGCTGGATCTCACGCACCAGAAGGGGAGAAACGCTCCCCACGTCCAAGGATAATCTTCACTTACAGGTGTATTGGGCTGAGTACTTTGACGTGTCTGGAATCAACTCTCTCACGCACTCAATCATTCAACAGTAATTAGACCATAGACGCAGTGAAAAATACCTAATTAACAAAATGTTTTTAGGGGGACAGAAAATAAAGGGAAATCGTGGCAAAAATGTTGCCCTCAAATAGAGTTGGAGATCAGTAAAATCAACAACAAAATAACACTAACCAACTATTGAGAACATTTCGGATTTAGTTTCAATAAGATTGCCTCTTCCCCTAAAGTAGAATTACTTTCTATTAACTTATTCGCTGATAGTTCTATCAACTGCGAAGGTTCAAAATTATTTGCAGAATCCAAAGATAACCAATAGATGGTTTAATGAAGTGGAAATGAACTTGGAGTAATGTAGAATTACTCCAGTAGATATATTGCAGACGTTCTTCTTTAAATACCAAAGTACGAAAATCCCACAGTTCGATATCAGGAAGGGCAAAATCAGAGCGCGATAATGAAAAAGAAAAGCATTGCTTTACGGTTCGAGCGTAAAGTTGTGAGGTTGTGCGATCCTGACAAGATGTCAGAAATTTACTTGTGTTTTATATTGCTTATTTTATGACGACTGCCGAAATCCAAAACACACACACACACACACACACACACACACACACACACACACACACACACACACACACACACACACACACACACACACATAGACTGCTCTCATGAGTGCTTTGGTTTTCCTGATGACTTCCTAGTGAATGCAGGAGCAGCATCCTATAAATGGGTCACAGACCTCATGGGGTCTTTCCTTTCCTTTGGATCTTTTTATCATCCCGTTGTCTTCCTGAATCCATACTGAGGCACCATGGAGAAGTACACCTCGTTCTAGCTCCGCACTCCCCTCTCCCTTCCACACTAACGGGCAAGCCTTGCAGATCCTGCAACTGTGCGGGAATAACTGCATGAAAAACGTAAAAAAGTATAATAGTAACAATAATCACTTGTGAATCAACCATCCGCTTGGACTTAAATTTCAAGAATTCCGGAGGAAAACAATTCTGCATATGTATTTCAAAGGATACGTAATGAATTAAAAATGCTATTACGTCAGTTGTTGGAAGCAGTTTGAAAGCTGAAAAATGTAAGTTTTGCGTCGTTCTATACAGCAAAAGTAATCCAAATGCTTCTATGGGGTATAGTACTAATATTTTTCAAATTCAGATATTTTTCTTGTGAGTGACTAGAAAAATGTTTGCAGCTTTTTGGTATTAGGGTCGAATTAATACGACTTGTGCCAGCAAGCGATGTTTCCAGGCCTGGATTCTGTTTTTATTTTACTAAGAATAAGGGAGATATGTGGCGATCATGGCTATTACCGTATCTGGCTCACTTGGTCTGCCTGAGCTTTCCGTCATCACAGAGTTAAAGAAACTGAGACGATTTCTATGAGAAAGTTACAGCTTCATTTTTGTCCCGGCCAGGAATCGAACTCGGCATCGCCTCACAGAAAGCTTGCATGATCTCCATGAGCCTTTCCGAGAGACTCCTAGGAAAATGTAAATTCAGTAAATTATTCTTGATTTATGGACGAAATGATTACTCAAGTTCGAATATTTTGTAAATAATCAGCCCTTTATAGAAGTTTTACATATTTTATCGAAGGGTGCAGCAATAAAACGGATGTGTACATTGGATACGATGGTTTAATCGTGCCGAATCGGAGCGAAGAGATGGACAGAAGAGAACAATATTTGTCGTGTCAGGTGGTGGTGGCTATCACACAGTATTAATTTTTCATTTCGAAACTAAAGGGATCGAATAATTTCCCTCGTCAAAGAATATTCACTGTATAAAGAGGGTAAATTACTCTCAATGTACAAACAAGTGAATATCTCAGAAATTATAAATTTGTAATTATGTGAAAGAATACACTGATTTTTCGTAGTTAAAATTTCATTAAGAGGATTTCCAGGCTTCTATTCAGAGTAAACAACCGTCTTTTATCAGTAAATAAGCTTCTCTGCCGAGATGAAAACCATGACTATTTTTGAGAAGTGTCAATTTTCCTGTGTACCGATCATAAAATATAATATCTCTATGAATAGTCTCATGTATGAATCAAGCCCAAGTAATGTGTACGTTAAAGGAAGTTTTTCGTTGTAAAGCAATTGGTTATAGGGAGTTGACAGTGTATTTTGAAGGGTTGTGATGCGTTGCGGCTACCAGTGAATCGCCGTGAGTGTGGAAACGCTGTTGGGGCCGAGGGAGTTTCGGGCGGCGAGAGCGCACGGGCGTAAAAAGGAGCCACGTGGCCCCCGGGTGGCGAGCCCAGCCGCCTGCCCGGCTGCCCGGCTGCCCGGCTGCGTGGCTCGCCTCGCGCCGAAAGAATGCGAGGGCGCGCTGCGGGCCGTAGTGCAGCCAGCGCACCGCGTGGCACTTTTATTCCTCGGCGCCGCCCCCTCGCGTCCCCTGGCCATGCAGCAGCGGCCATGCAGCACCCGGCTGCCTCCGCCCCGCCCCGCCACGCCCACCTTGCATCGGCTCCATTACACCGGCCATGCGTGCGCGCGCGCGCGTGCGTCGCCGGGCCCACCGCGGCCATCCGCGTGAGCGGCCACTGGCGCGGGCACGCATGCGCGCACGCCCCGCCCACCATGGCGGCGGACGGATGGGATGGACATGTCAAATGGACAGCGATTCCTGGGAGGGATCACGCCGCTCCCCCCCTCCTCCGCGCCGCTGCCCGCTGCCCGCCCGCCCGCGCCGCAAAAATCATGGCCTACGTCATAGACGAAGACGTTAGCGCGCGAAAATTCTTGTGCTGGAGGGTGTACACGGCGCGAGCGCGGCGGTGGGGAAAAAAAGACGCGTGCGCGCAGACGGTGGAGGCGGCGTGCGCGCGCGGGGAAAAACCGGTCGCGCGGCCGTTCGTTTTCATTTGCGCGCGGCGACTCCCCGAGGCCGCTCCGAGCGCGGCCGCAGGCGCCCGGCGCGTTGCGGCGCGTTGCGGCGCGGCGCGGCGCGGCGCGGCGCTAGGGCCGAGTCTCGCCAAGCGTCTTGCGCGCCCCGCCCCCGGGGCCACGGCCACAACACACAGAGGGAAATGACTTGGCGTGGCGGAATACGGCAGCGGAACGCCCCGCGTGCCGGATGAGCAAATCGCGGTCTGGACGCCTCGTGCCGGCCTTTGAAGAGGTGTCTTGGCACCGCGGCGCTACGGGCCCCCCGGCCGTTCGCCTCTTTTCGAGCGTTCCTAAGCGCCCGTAATAGCGAGATTTTTTGTTTTGTTTTGTAGTTACAGGTTGGCGATTGGTCGCGATTTGAATACCGATGCTCATCTCGATGCGGGAGAGCGTAGGTACTCGGCGTTCCGAGAACAGGCGTCGCGCGGTTGACGCTGCGGCGGCCGAAGAATTCATTCACGTGCGGGATGCTGTTTCGAGGACAAGGAAAAAAAAAGAACTGCAAAAACCGATGCGGCTTATTTGGATGTAAACTCTTTTTCTCTCTGTCTCTCCCTCATTGATCTTACCGTCGTTCGCGATGTGTGCGTACAATGCGCGTACTACAGAGTTTGGTGCCCGAGCGCGTAGAGTATTCAGAGAACTGGAGGTTCAATGAGAATGCTAAAGTAAGTTACGCGCTTTCGAATGCGGTGTGTACGGTGGTTGCGTTTCGTCATTGTAAACGTATTCCCTAACTTTGTTACTTGTTGTTTTCAAAAAAACATTATTTTTCCTTTCTCTCAGTGTTTCCTTGCGAAGTTCTGATTCCCGACAAAAACTATCATATGTCACGAAGGCGACGATCAAGTTTCGTAATGGCAAAGTACGTGATGATGAAACCCCGGAGACAGGTGTTACTTTTATTAAGATTTCGGAAATATGGTGTTAATGATTATAAACAAAGTTTTATCCAACTCGTTATATTCTACTACTTGTATTTAATATTAAAATGCATAAATGTAACTGTTAAGTTAAAAAAAGTCAATTAGTCGAGTCTTCAGTCAAAAAGTCGAGTCTACTTAGTAAGGTCGATAATGCTTAATATAGTACCAATACAGACGGGAACAATTTATATTAATTCTAAAAACATAACTTAAACTACAGAGACTCATTAAAAATAACTTTCTGTGTTATAATATGATCTCGAAAAATCTAGCAAACAAATCGAGAATTCAAGACGATACATTTTATCCTTCAGTTCTGCGTTTTATTTTTAAATTGAATTGCATTTTTCAGTTCTTTGTAGTATACTTGGCTCGTTCTCAAATCTCAGCAGTTTGCTTGTCCCTTGTTCGTAAGAAAAAGCTACAATACTTAGAAAGTTGAGAATACAAGTATTCTCGCTAGAATATTTACATTTTTTTGATTTTCTGTCTTTTCTTTATCCCTCAAAAGGTATTATATTAGTTTGCCTAATGTAAAACATTCCTTAAAAAAATTACAAAAGATAATGAAATTTGCTGGAAATAAAAATTAAAACTTTGCCGTGTACCAGTGGGAAAGGAGCAAAAAGTCGTATGATACATTTTTTAATGATACTTAGAACATTATCATTTGCTGTAGTTTATTTGCTGTAGTTTATTAAGGTAATTTCCAATTACTAGAAATTACGCTTCGAAAACCAATTGCATTAAGAATTTAAAAAATGGTGATAACTTCTATTAGAATCATCAAAAATAGTAATAAGGTTAATCTTATCGAAAGTATTTGACATCCATTTAGTGCTAGATAAAATCTCAATCATATTTTCAAAGAGAAACGGTATTTAACAGTTAAATTATTGTGTAAAATAGATTTTTAAGATACAATTATTATAAAGACGAAGGCAAAATATATATTCATCAAAACGATGTTGCGCAGGACTAAACAAGAAACATAATATTCTGCAAAATGTAAACCCTGTAAAAATTGTATTTGTTGCTGCCATTGTCAATAAAGGGAATTACCTCGCTAGGAAATGGGCGCATACAAGTGCAATCACGCGTAAAGCATTTTCTTCAGTACATAGCATACATGTTGATGACATCTCATTTTTTTTTACCTGAACTCTCTATTCTCTGTATTCGACCATCAAACAACAAATGGAATATTGTAGAATTAAGAATTTATTTACACATCGTCGAAGTCACCGCAACTTACGCGAACTTTTTAAAATTGGCAGCTACGGTCGTGTCCTCTTGAGACGCAAATCACAGAACATTCGAAGCACTTGCTCGCCTTGGACATCTACTCTCTTCATCGACTGAACCTAAAATAAGATTTCAATTATTATCGGCAGGTTTGGATGCAAAATAATTGCTGAAAATTCCGCGAGATGAACATTTCCATATTCTCTAAAAATACAATGTGTTGAAAGACGAAACTGTCACTAACACTTTAGAAAGTACTAATAATAAAAGTGTAAAAGAATGAAACGGTAGATAGACAGATAGGTAGACGGACAGATAGATAGGTAGACGGACAGATAGATAGGTAGACGGACAGAGAGATAGGTAGACGGACAGAGAGATAGGTAGACGGACAGAGAGATAGGTAGACGGACAGAGAGATAGGTAGACAGACAGAGAGATAGGTAGACGGACAGAGAGATAGGTAGACGGACAGAGAGATAGGTAGACGGACAGAGAGATAGGTAGACGGACAGAGAGATAGGTAGACGGACAGAGAGATAGGGAGACGGACAGAGAGATAGGTAGACGGACAGAGAGATAGGTAGACGGACAGAGAGATAGGTAGACGGACAGAGAGATAGGTAGACGGACAGAGAGATAGGTAGACGGACAGAGAGATAGGTAGACGGACAGAGAGATAGGTAGACGGACAGAGAGATAGGTAGACGGACAGAGAGATAGGTAGACGGACAGAGAGATAGGTAGACGGACAGAGAGATAGGTAGACGGACAGAGAGATAGGTAGACGGACAGAGAGATAGGTAGACGGACAGAGAGATAGGTAGACGGACAGAGAGATAGGTAGACGGACAGAGAGATAGGTAGACGGACAGAGAGATAGGTAGACGGACAGAGAGATAGGTAGACGGACAGAGACACAGACAGACAGAGACACAGACAGACAGAGACACAGACAGATAGGTAGACAGATAGGTTGACAGATAGGTTGACAGATAGGTTGACAGATAGGTTGACAGATAGGTTGACAGATAGGTTGACAGATAGGTTGACAGATAGGTAGACAGATAGGTAGACAGATAGGTAGACAGATAGGTAGACAGATAGGTAGACAGATAGGTAGACAGATAGGTAGACAGATAGGTAGACAGATAGGTAGACAGATAGGTAGACAGATAGGTAGACAGATAGGTAGACAGATAGGTAGACAGATAGGTAGACAGATAGGTAGATACAGATATGTAACTTTGTAAAACGATAGTAGAGAAAGAAAAAGATTGATTGATTTGATTGATTTGATTTATTTAAAGACGCATCAACTACATATGGTTATTAGCGATTACTTTTATAATTACACAGTCAGTACAAAGTAACACAGTAACTCAGAATTATACATATATGGTTAGATACTGTTATAAACTTCAATTTCTCTTATAAAGCTAATGAATTTAATGCACTGTTCTTTGTTATTGAGGTCTTTAGGAGAACTTAAATTGTACTTGTTTCTTGAACTTTCATATTTAGGGCATACAAACAAATGTTCTACTGAAAGAGAAATCTTGCATGAATTGCAGTTATCAGGATCAGTCCTGTTCAATAAGTGGCTGTGAGAAAATTTTGTGTGTCCTATTCTGCATCTTGTCAAGACAACCTGATCGTTTCTGCTGAAGCTGACCGTTGGATTATCATCTTCAAACTTTCTAACTGATCTTAATTTGCACCCCTGTAAGTTGTTCCATTCATTAGTGTCAAGATCAGCTAATTTGTTCTTGACTCTCGTGAGATATTCTTGATAGCTTACTGGTATATCACTTCTAACTACGTTTCGTGCTGCTTCTTTAGCTTTTCTGTCTGCCAATTCGTTTTCTGCAATGCCAACGTGCGAAGGTATCCAGCTCAACGCTATTTCTTTGCCCTCACTGTTTAGTTGGTTGATTTTTCCAACTATCTCTTGGACCAATACATTATCAATAGATAGATTCATTATAGCAGATACAGCACTTTTAGAGTCTGTTATTATCATAAATCTTTTTTCTTTGGCCCTTGTAATGTATGTAAGGGCCTCTACTATGGCATATAGTTCACTGGACATCACTGAAAAGTCATCAGGTAATTTTTTGGTGATCACCTCACATGAAGCTATTACTGCGCAACCTACGTTGTTTAGATTCTTTGAGCCATCAGTATAAATTTTGTTGTAATCATCATATTTTGCTAGTTCATTTCTTATTTGGACACAGATTTCATGAAGATTTGCATTCTGCTTGTTAGGGATGTTCGCAAATTCAATAACGTTGATGTCTCGTATTATCCAAGGAGCATAGTCAGGTAAGGTCGTATTCCTTAGGAGTGGAAGTTTCTCTTGTATCTTCTCTAATATCTGAATTGCCCTTATTCCTAAGGGCCTCGGGAGCTTCTTTTTATAATTTAATGTTCTATAATGTTTGTATGCATATTCGAATACTCTGTTTATTGGATTCAATTTGTTGGCTGCTACTTTGATCGTATATCCCATAATTAGGTTTCTTCTACGTTTTTCTAAGGATAATAAATTGGCTTCGCACAAAATACTCTTAGTTGGGCTGGTTTTAGAGGCCCCACACGTCAATCTCGCTCCCATATTATTGATAGGATCCAGCAATCTCTTGATATTCTTCTTGGCCGCATCATAAAATATACAGCCATAGTCCAATTTGGATCTAACTATTGCCTGGTAAGTTCTTCTGATAATCGTATAATCCGCTCCCCAGGATGTATGGCTGATGACTTTGACAAGACTCATTCTTTTGGTGCACTCATTCTTTAAATTCTTGATATGTGGAACCCATGTCATCTTTTCATCTAAAATCATTCCTAAGATTTTAATTTCCTTACTCTGTTCCAACTTATGCTGTCCTATTTTCAACTCAATGTCTCTTCTAAAAGATCGTTTCCTAGAGAAAATTATGAACGTGGATTTTGTCTTGGAAATCTTGAGCCCAGTTTTCTTTGAAAATTCCATGGTTGCGTCTAAGATGTTTTGCGCCTTTCTTTCTAATGATGTAATATCTTTGCCAGGTATGCTAATATAGCTATCATCCGCATACATATTGATGACGGCTGGAGGTTTAATTTTGTCTTGAAGGTCATTGATGATAAGTAAAAATAGAGTTACACTAAGTACCGATCCCTGCGGGACGCCATTCATAACTTTATAGCTGTCTGATAAAATTCCGTTTACTCTAACCTTGATTGAGCGTTCTTTTAAGAAATTGTAGATGAACTTGCTAATGTTGCCTTTAATCTTAGCCGACGTTATTATATTTACAACTCGTCTTCTCCACACCATCTCATAAGCTTTTTCTATGTCTAAGTTTAAAACTAATATGTTCATATTATTAGCAAAACCGTTGTATATGCTGTTTTCTAGTGAAGCAAGACAGTCCATTGTTGAACGATTTTTTTGGAAGCCGCTTTGATATGGAGTAATCAGTTGATGCTTTTCCAAGTACCACCTCAATCTCTGATTCACTATTTTTTCTAGAAGCTTACCTAAGCAGCATGTTAAAGCAATAGGTCTGTAGCTGCTTATCAAAAATGTATCTTTCCCTGGTTTATGTATCGGTACAATGATAGCTTCAGACCACTTTTTAGGAAATACATTGTAAATGTAAATCAGATTGTATACATGCAACAGATACTTTACTGCAGATGAAGGCATCTTCTTGATGAATACATTGGGGATTCCATCAGGGCCGGCACTGGTGTTTTTAAGTTTGCGTATTGCTTCATGTAGTTCTCTGAGTGTGATAGGAGCGTTTAAATGTTGAATATCATTATTTACTGTGCTTCCTTCTTCAAGATCGGGTTCAATTTTCTCAATTTCTTCTTTGTACTTGATGAAGGTTTCATCATAATTCTGATCACTGGAATTTGATGAAAATAATGTCCCAAAGCTGTTTGCAATATCGTAAGGGTCATGTAAGTTGGTACCATCGGGAGTGTAGAGTGAAGTAATGCTGGTACTTTTGTATTTTCCATTTATGGCGTTGATTCTTTTCCACGCTTCTTTGCTGTTTGTATTGGAATTAATGGATGAAATAAATTCCCTCCAACATTTTCTTTTGGCCTCTTTTATTATTTTCCTTGCTTTTGCTCTGGCAGACTTGAAACGGATTTTGTTTTCATCAGTATTGTGCCTCTTATAGGTATTAAACAATTGCTTATATGTCTTTACTGCCTCCTCACAGTCATTTGACCACCACGGTAACTTCCTTTTGCCTATTTTGCCAGTAGTTTTCGGAATGGTTTCCTCGGCGGTGGTCATTACTATTTCTTCAAATCTATCTAAGTTAACATCTATTTGATTGAAGTCAAAATCATCATTACTGTTTAAATGATTAATTTTTTCTTCAATAATTCGCTGATATAAGATCCAATTTGCCTTCGAAAAAATCCATCGGGGTGCATAAATAACCTCAGTTTCCGGTGTGTCCTCGAAGGTCACGGTGATAGGATAATGGTCGCTGTTGAATAAATCATCGAGAACATTCCATTGTAAATATCTTACTAGATTCGGCGTACACATACTTAGATCGATAGTGCTTACATTTCCTGTTGCCACGTTAAAGTATGTAGGCTTATTGTCTTCATTTAATAAAACAAGGTCTTCTTTCTCTGAAAAATCACCTACTATTTTCCCCCTAGTATCCGTTCTTTCTGAGCCCCATTGTGCATTGTGACAATTAAAATCACCTACTAATAATCAATGGTTTTTTTTTAACTTTGAATTAAACTTTCAAGTTCACAGCTACGCAGTTGAAATGACCTTGGAATGTATATATTACACAACATGATGTTCCTAGCTCCTATATTTATCGAGACGACAACCACTTCAAGATCACTTGTTACTTGCACTTCACTACTCACTAACGATTCCCGAACATAAATTGCCACACCTCCACTAGCATTCACACATGACGATCTGTTTTTGTAGTAACACTTAAAACCTTTGATATGCTTACAATAGTTAGTTTTGAAATTAGATTCTTGTATACAGAAAATATCAAAGTTATTCTCATTTTGAAGTTTCTGGAAGAACTCGTATCGTGTCAGGAAGCCATTCACGTTCCATTGCAGAATTTTGATTTTCATTCGGCTTCTTCACTTGATGAACATTCGTTCTCCGAGGATGCTCTTGAGGAATCAGAAACTACCGGATCCTTCAACCTTTTCATGATTCTCGTAAAACGAGACTTCATACCTCTGTCCTCTAGCAATGGGTAGATATCTCTAAGCAATGCAATCAACTTATTAGTTTCCTTAGTATAGTTAAGGGATAATTGTAGAGCATTACTAGTTCCGTACGTATCTTCCAAAAAATCTTTGAGTTCATAATTAAGAACATTGGAGGTTACTTCTAATTTTTCTTTAACTGGAGCTAACTGTTCACTAATGTTCTTTTTCTCACTTTTGTTTTCAGAGTTGTTTTCACGGATGATCTTCTTTTTCTTCTTTTTTGCAGGTTTAGCAAACTCATTTGTTCTTTCTTCCGAATTATTCAGGGTTAGTTCAGATGTTTTATTGCTAGATGTACTTGTAATCTGCGACAGTGTTCTTTTAGTTGTCTTACCAGTCTCAATTGGGGGAAAGTCTTCATCAAAAGTAGAATTATCGTTGTGTTTGTTCTCAGTGTTCACGTTTGTTGCTTGTACTAAATCTACATTGCTATTGGAATTAATATTGTCTACATTTTTACAGTTTCTTGCTACATGACCTTCTTCCTTGCATTGATAACATTTAATAGTGCCATAAGATATATAAATCCAATTTCTCTCTCCTTTATACTCAACTGTTATAGAATCAGGTAATTTGCTTAGTGAGTCTTCCGGTACATACATTTGCCTACGAAAACTTAAAATATGTGTGAATTCTTCTTTTTCAAAACCCGCTCGAAGGAAAGACACTTGTGAACTTCGCACTACGTTCAATTTATCAAGTTCTTCTTCAATTATAGCATTAGGGATCATTGGATATACATTTGAAAGTACTACTCGCCGCTGCTTACTGACAAATGGTCGCATGTTTTGATCACTGCCATCAATATTAATAGTTTTATATTTATCTGTTATTTCATTAACTAGTTCTTTACTGCTGAGAAAGATGCACACTCTGCTGTTCGAGATCTTCGATGCGTATATTATGTTTCGTGGTGAAACAATAGTAGCTAAAGCTTCTACATACCTTTCAAGTGATGTGCTATAGTCCTTTCCATCAATTAACAAACCTTGTTCTTTGTCCGGATACATAGAATTCTGTACGATTTTACTCCAGTTAGTGCGACCTGAGGCGGGTTGGCTCCTGTAGTCAGAGGCCTTCCCTTCAGCCGATGCTTCGTGCCGATGCGAGGTCATTTCACGTCTTGTCCCCCCGTAGGGGAGGAAAATGAAACAGTTTTACACTACTCTTGCAGTATTTGCTGTTCACTAAAATGTCCACTAGTAACACTCAAACTAAAGAGAATCACACGCTCTCCACGTACAACGAATACTGTCACTGCGTACAGCACGATGTTGACTCGACCGCTGCCTGTGACGAACTGAGAAAGAAAAAGAGAAAAAGCGCTGGAGTCCGCCTTTTAAAAAAAGTTTTTATTATCCTTGTTCGACAATATTATGTCTTTCAAGGGTTTTTATGTTACATAGTATACACAATAATTTTAACTACATTTCACCATACATGTACTATGTTTGAAAATAAATAATATTGAAAACTAACAACTAAGGATACCCAGGAAAGGTCCTTCAGAAAAATACATACAATATTTGGATTAAAAAATAAATATTGAATTTAGGAATATTTGAACCTTGGGTGTTCGCCTTTGACTGATGATTGGTTGTGAGATTGCGTTGTTGTCTTGGGTGAGAATCACCTCAGATTCTTGTCTGCACGTTTGGCCTCGGGTTTTCTCGGAGACTGCGTCTGCCTCGACCTTGCAAAGAATTGCTCGCCCCTTCGGATCTCCTCTAGAGGTTCTTGTCCCCCTCGTGAGGTCGTTTCTGTTTTTTGTGTTCCTGCAGTCGGGAAGATTGTGCTCGCATTCCTGTTCGCTAACTCGCGCTCTTCTATTCTCCTTATGCAAGGCACTCTATTGCGCTGTCAGTTTTGAGAAGCCGTGTTCATGTAACAGCTTTTATCTGTATGGAATCAGCTGCTGTCAGTCATTGAATTGTATTAAATGAATTTCAGTGGCATACTTTTTGATTGTAGGTTTGCAATACATAATTTGTAATAAACCAAAAACACATTTTTATCTCATTATGTTGTAATAACTATTACGAATAATTAATAAAACTGTTCCTTTTGATGATGGCGATTAAATGTTGCTTCTTGAGGGTTGTATGAATAATAGTAATTCAAGAGAGTGATTCAGATAGGTTTGCTTCAAATCAAACTACAGATTGAACAGTTTTATTGATATGGATTTCTGTCAGTTCGTAAGATTTACTAAATGTGTGAGATTTGAATTCGTATTTAGTACTAATTTTAAATGTTGAGTTTTGAGCTACAAAACATATCATTAATGAATGACTTTGAATCCTAGCAAGTATTCTTTCAGAAGTAATGTTATTTATTCGCTGCATTTTTTACGTTGAAACAAATAAACTGTCATAATAAACTGACTTAAACCTTATTAAACATTTTCTTGTTCAAAAATCAACTCCTTCTCCAACGTTACGTTATTAAATTCATAGAGTTAGTCTGAGAAGCAGGATCTTTAAGAAGTGGTCTGTGACTCGTCCAATTGCTTTATGCGCCTTAGTTGGAAGAGAACACACGCGCGATATTTAGCCATGTAGTGAGGAGTAAGCCCAGTACTTAATAATAATTCTGAAAATATTTTAAAACAATTATTGTCTAAAAAATAATCCAAATTTATCGTGAACGTTAAATGTTGCCGGAATAAATGTTCTGTCTCTGAAATCTCTAAAATTTCGACATTTGCAAATGTTCAAATTTATTTTCGAACTTGCCCTACTTCTTTAATATTAAAACTATATTTATTTCTACTTGCAGTTTATCCCAAAATTGTAGAGGTTTGAATAATGCCATGCATTTTTATAAAGAATGGAATGTTGTGTCATAATACAGAAAAGAAAATGTTTTCGGTACGCCCAAACTTTTCTTTTTCTTAGTGCCCCTTCCCCCTGGTTTGCAATAGTGCTCAAAGGACCCTTTTTGCAAGGAATATGAAGTAAACTGAAAGATAATGATGTAATACATCATAGGATGTAAAGAAAACTTAACGAAAGCAAAATAAAAATAAAACGTAAAAGAAATCGCATGTGCATAGCTCATAGTGCAAGAAATTTATTGAACTTTTCTGCACTTTTGAGTTTTGTGTTTCTCTAATTTACAGTTTACAGCTTTAAATTGTGGTTTTGGAAACAACCGAATTTACAGATTTATTGTTTACTTTCTGTTATTTTGAATTAATTAGTTTACTAAACTTCATAGTTTTCACATTAACAATATATTTGTGGACAATGTGTTTATGCAGGTTTAGACTTCGTTGACATTTTTGCCCTCCCAGTTAGTTCAAAGTTTTCGATAAACTTTCGTTACTCGGGGAACAAAAACGAGCTCTGTCGATGGTATTGAAGGTATGGAATAGTATTATTTGTTGCGTGTATGAATGCGATATTCGTATTAAGTGACGATTCACTTTGTCTCAGCTACTTTTGTACACATACTGTGACAAGTCTCAAATAACATTTATCAACGACTCCCTTGGCATTGACAACAAGTTGAACATAATTTGTCTGTGAGATATTTTCTGTCTAAATTATCCGCTCTTGTGCGTCACCAATATTTGATATTCAATATTTGAGGTTGAAGTTCCCGGACAAGTGTGACCAGCGAAGTCGTTCATCGATGGAAGCTTGCGAAATGGTGGGGAGTAACGCCGAAGAGAAAGGTGTAATGAAAAGGTGTCAACTGGCGGAATGTTTAAGAAACTTATTTGAAAATCTTCGTTTTCAAGTTCTGTACATGTAATGATTTAAAAATGAATTGCCTTGTGTAACATGATTCAGAACTGAACATCTCGGTTAGGAAAGATCTGCAGCTTTGGCTACACTGCGTTATATGCGAGTGACGACGTGCGAGCAGAGTGAAGAGGGTCGGTGCGACGCGCTGTCTGGCGAGGCCCACGCCCGTGTCACGCCCCGCGCCTCGCGGCCGCTCGGCCATATCCCGGCTGCCCGCCGCGGTCCCGGCCCGGCCCCTGCCCGGCCTCCGCCCGGCCACCGCCAGGCCCCCGCGCCCGGTCTCCGCCTGGCCACTGCCCGGTCACCCGATCACCTCCCGGCCTCAGCCCGGCCACCACCCGGCCACCGCGCCCGGCCTCCGCACGGCCACCGCGCCCGGCCTCCGCCAGGCCTCTGCCCGGTCTCAGCCCGACCTCCGCCAGGCCACCGCCCGACCTCAGGCCGGCGTCAGCCCGACCACCTCCCGGCCTCAGCCCGTCCTCAGCCAGGCCTCCGCCAGGCCACCGCCCCACCACCACTGGCGCTCCGCCGGGTCTCCCGCTTCCAAGCGGTCCCACAGCCCCGCGGCCACGCCTCTTGTTGTTATATTGTGATTTGGATTTCGTGTGATATTAACATTGTATGTACTCGTATCTTATGAATTTTGTTGATTCTTGAATTGAATAAATGACTTACGTTTAAAAGACGCACGACTTTTAATCTATGGAATTAAGATTCAAGCTGAAATAAATTTAACAGTTCCGACCTGCACCCAGAAAGCTTTTTAATAGAGGAAATAACCCCAATATTTTGAAAGAAAAAAGGATTCATGTCTTTTGCTACACATAAGGGACATCGGCCTACCCCAGAAACTGATAACACATATTGACAAATATAGTTTATAATTAAAACTCAACATATAAAACTAAAATTTAAATCCAGCATACATTTTTTAATAAAACAACAAGTCGACAGGACTCTACATCTATACCCCCTTAGAAGAATCCTCGTTGCGTTACTAGTTTTATCCCTTATCCTTCGCCCGTTCTTGAATTCGCTCCTGACGCCGCGAGACCGGTGAACGCAAGAGAACGAGAGACGGTATATCATATTCTATTTGTGCGTGGTTGTAACTCAGTGTCAATGGTGGTTATGCATAATTTGTGGCTCTTGTGCAGAAAATAGTGAAGATACTGAAATAAAGTTTTTGCAAGGACACAAAATTGGACACAAAGAAACAAATTGTGAATAACAATGATCTGAGTATGCCTCCTCAAGAGTAAGTGATGTTCTGCAATTTTTTTCTTGAGTTAAGGTCATTTGTAGAAAGAAAGAAATTCTTCATTGTTTGTCACATGGCGACGTTTCGGACTTTTATTTTGCCTTCATTAGGGATGGAAAAATATATCAATATCATGTACTCTTATTAAATAAATTTTGTTAAACTTGTTTTATCTTACCGTTTTGTTCCTGACTGTTCGTCGAAATAAATAGCTTAAATGCATTGGATTTTTTGCGCAATGCGACTCCTGTTAATGCGACTCAAAGTTTTATGTTAATCGCTTAGGCTGAAGGTCGGAGCTTCGTCATCCATTCGGACTCGCAGAGCGAAGCGTCAACTGCACCTTAAAATATGTAGGTTATACACGACGCCATTTGGGGCATTGGTTCTCTTGTCGTTCACCATGTTCTCGCGGAAGTAACTCAGTTCCTTCATGTGAGGAGTGATAATAGATAAGTACCGAACAAACTATTTTTTAATTAGAATTTTTTTAAATATTTATTCATAAAGACAATACTCCTTTCGGCGAAATGTGATGCGATCAATATGTGTTTTTTTTGTTGGATAAATTGAATGAAATAACAAAATAATGTGTTTAGGGAAGAGTATGGAGTCCATGCCTCCCCTCTCATATATCCGACACTGACGACTGCTGGCCCGACACGCTGTGCATGGATGTCTGAAGAAGCACAGCAAAACGTACGATTTTAAGTTATCACTGTAGTAAAAATTGGCTTGGTCTTTTGGACTCGAAGAATGAATCCGGCGCAAAAGAGGTGAATGAACGACGGTGGTATGGATAGGTAGTATATTGTGTGGATTGAACAGTGGCTTGCAATTTCGAATATTCTAACAAACCTTTTTTCTGGGGCTTTTATCCAGCCGTCATAGTTATTCTTTACGTCCCGATGGGACACATTTTCGACCATACACTAGCCTCCAACACACTTGCAGGCTCCTCTCATCTGGGGTCAGCAGAATGCGAGTCTCTCCACGACAACACACACATGAGAGACAAGAGACAAACAACCATGCCCAAAGCGAGACTCGAACCTGCGACCCTTCGGACCGAAGCGGTACTTACTCATAGCAACCTTGGCCATCCAGGACGGCTTATTAACAAACCGTTTGGTATAAAATGCTTTGGAAATTATGCGTTATATTCTAAGCATGCCAGATGTATCGGGTCGTTTGCGAGATCGAGTTAGTCGTTCTTTTTTTTGGGGGGGGGGAGGATAGGAAGTTAATTCATTATCGTTCAGCATGGCAAGGAATATGAGCGAAGGACATGAAGAGCTCTACATGAAAATAAAATCTCACTGCAAATTCCCCCCGAATGGGTCGTGTTCTTGTCTTGAACCCCCTTTGGGACCTTGTGGTTTGTCTTGTCTGTAAGGTGGTCACGTCGTAAGCGATAACGTTGCAGGCCTGCGTAAGCAAACGCGTTTGGTGCCTTTCATTCTAAAACGAATATTCCATTTCTTGCAGTATACTTTTTTCGAAGCCGGGGATAAAAAAATTATTTCCAATCAATATTACTGTTTTCTCTGATATAAGATTTATCATCTGCACATAAGTTTCATTCGCTAGTTAGATTTGCAGGGGAAAGATGTTCCATATCCGTCAGCGTAGTGTGAATTGCAGTTTTCAGTCCTACTTCTTTACGTAATTATTATACTCCAATTTAAACATGGAAGGAGACGGGGACATTGTTATCCAATCGGGAGCTCCAATTCCAAAAAGTTAAGTCATAAACGAAGCTCCCGAATGAATGATAGTATTCCCCTCTCCTTCCCACTCGTGACCTTGAAGTGCAGCTATGTTTAAATAGGAGTATACTACTCGTCTGAACGTCGACGTCGAAGTGAACGAAAATCTGCTTTACGGAGTTGCCGTCTTGCGGATTTTGTATTTACTACTGTGACTTTCGAATCGACACCACAGCATACCATCGTCATGCTTCTACAACAGCTTAATATTTATATTAGAAATAGTTTTCTCTTTTTTCCATAGGTGTTATGGCTCCTTCTTCATCATTTGACAATGCAACTGAAAAACAACAATGGATTGTATCATTTATTACAGGACAGTTTATTAAATGTTATGAGAAAAACTGGCAGCTACATTCACATTTACGTATGCACTGCAACAATATCGTCCATAGCTCAAAGTAAGTTTGCTATGTAGCTTGCTCTGGCTAGGGATATGAACCCACACAAGAGAAGATATCTGTAGGGGGAACATGAAAGCGTAGGCCACCTTCTGGGAGGTATCAGGTACTAGTCCTATTGAACCAATGTCTGTTTGTTAGTTGGTTTGTTAATGTCTTAGTTTACGTGGCGAGACTCACGCCATGAGGCCCCCTCTTCCGTCTGACTATTAACTTGGACGACGCAACAGACGATTTGAATTTAGCTCAGTGGCTTCTTTTAGGTTTGAGGATCTTTTATATGCAGTAAATCTACTACATGGGACGGCCGGATTTACTTCCCCTCCAAAGGAAGGCGTACAAAGGATTTTTTCGCCCTTACAATTCCATGGCTTTGAACCCGTAAACTTGGGTACAATAGCTCGGTAGGCTAACCGTTATTCCACCGAATCCACACACCATCCACGCCCTAGTTTACGCGCCCTGAATTAATACTCACTCATTGCGCCCAGTTGGTTGGTTGATTGGTGTTTCCGGCCATGCCAACTGCTACGGTCATTAGGTTCGTCAGTGTAGTGCATTTTTTTTTCAAATAAAATAGAACAGGAAAACGATATTTTCTATTGCTCCATTATATAAAGAAGCCAAATAAATGAAACAAGTTCGAGGTAATTGATGCACTTATTGATGCACACGAGGTAACTTATCGAATCTCACCGTCATTGCAGTTTTAATAACATAAAACATAATTTTTAACATTAAGAGATTAGCTATTCGATTTGTTTAAATTTCATTATACATTTTGTGCGGATATATAATATTTAAGTTTCTACAGTTCAAGAGCAATATTTATGTTATACAGTATATGAAATAAAGGTTTAATATTTTACTATATTGCACAAATATTTTAAAATCAATCAATACTGACCAAGGTAAAACACTTTTGACAAATGCCAAATTACTAGGTCAGATTTTCTTCTCGCACAGATATTCTGCTCTTCCCCAATGTAGTTTGCAAGTTGAAACCTATTTCTCTATTGGCATGTTTATCGTATACTTTAAATTCGCGTTTATATTCACTTATTTTAAACGTTACTGAAGTATTATCTTAACCACCCTTTTCAAGTCACTGGACAGTTCTAAAATGAATGCTTTTAAAATTCAGTTCAAAATGCATGATATCTTTGATGCTTAAACAAAATTGAAGCACATTGTATAAAAGTTTTACCTAAAAATCCTGGGACTACAGCCAGAATCTCTGCAGTTATTAGTAAAATGTTATTGAGCCGTTGCAAAGTACAAATATAAATCTATATTGAGTTTGTTAAATTAATGTCTCGGTGATTGCCAGATAAATCCCAACGTTTGCATTTTCGTGTTAATGTTTATTAATTTTGACAGCAAACTTTTGTGTTTTGTGCTTATCATCAGTTGAGAAATATATTTATCACGTAAGATTTTGTAGGCACAGCTCTAATGTGTATTATATTCAGATACTTCAGTAAACTTGATAATGTATTATTATTACTTCACAACTTGACGAATATTTTATAAATCTGTTTCATTAATTATAGCGTAACTTCATGAATCGTTTTGATATATTTTCGTAAAGTAATTCTGAAATGTAGAAGAGAGTTCCTTCATTACATGAATAATTATATAAACTATAGAAATCTATATAAAAAAATACATCTTGTGATTTATTTTGTACGCAATTTCAAATCCTAGGTCAAAAAAATGTTACTTAAATGTTACTCAGCGAGATCTCATAAGATACGACTAAAAACTTCAATTTTACTAAATTTCATTTTGAATGTGTTTGGAATTGAATTTGTATTTATTTCGCAAAGAAATTCCAATGAGGTTGAGATGAAGATGATAATAATTGCACAATACTCTTAATCCACATTGAACACCTTGATACTCACAATTGCATCTCAACTTGCGACTACATGTAAATTTGATTTCATAGAACACATAAACTTGCATTTCCTGATGAAATGTATTTTACTGACTGTGCAGTTGCTGTTAAGATATTTATTCGTCAATTTCACTCAATTAATATTGTAAACTACTAACCAGAAACTATTGAATAGAATATAGTATTAAAAAGAGACTGAGTTGACCTGTAGAAAGAATAGAAAAGACCATATTACAGTCATTTGCGGTGTATAAAATTTCATATATTCAACATTTATTTCTAATTTATTAATATGTCTTTTAAAGGTTTGCAAGAATCTGAATAATTTATGTTTGAAATATGTGAAATTGCTCTCCCTGTGGTGCAGTATGTTACGTTGTCGAGAAAGAAGTTATTTTTGTGTTGCGGTTTCTGATTCTGATTAAACGTAATTACAGGCGGTAAACCTTGCCGGCCAGGCAAGTTTTGCCGTTGTATTTTTGCAGCTCTTCTCTCGATTAAATTGACATATAACCACGTCATCCATGTTTCGAATATTTTCTGAATATCCTCGCCGCAAGAGATAATTTTCTGCCCTTCATTATCAAATTGAATGTCGACGAGGGATTCGATGGATTTTTTAAAAAAATATTGTTATACGGCTGAATGAAACGCTTATTTACTATCATAGTATTATAAAGATAATGGATGAACCCAGAAAACAGTATTTTATTTGTTTAGGGAATTTAGAAATCATCTGATGACTACCAGCACGAAGTAATAAGCATTGATTAGCACTAGCTAATGTAGAGTGACTAAGTAGACTATCGCCGAAGTCTTTCACAGTAGATCAAAAATTCCTTATTAAATATATTATTTTTAATTCAAAGTAAACCTCCTATTGTAGAGGCGTGAAAGGCGAAACATATAATCACTTTCAAGGAACAAGGATAGCTAAATTAATAATTGAATGTCATAATTTTGTCAAAATTGTAACCGCTATTCAGCAGTGAAAAGTGGAGATACAATGACAATGTGGAATAAAAACATTCTCTTATGGGTAGTTGGTGTCGTTAAAAGGCAAACTATTATCATCATTGCTTGATGTTTTAAAAATTTGACCTCTCTACACATCACGAAAGTGGTGAAAACAATCCAGCCGTAATAACTATTACAAGCGTCCTTAAGTAATACTCCAACTTGTAATCTTACATTTTACATGCACTAAAAGTACTTAATTATTACATAAAAAGGGAAAAGAAATTGAATAGTGAATTCTTACCCAGAACAAACGTTCCAGGAACTCCATTTGGATAGAAAATGGTACAGAATATTAGTTTTTATAGCTTTGTTTTTAAGGGTTGTAAGTAATAAATATTGTAAGTTTCAGATCTATTGGGTTACATCTCGTTCCCCTCGAAATGGTGTTTTCAAATATTTATGACACTTATATCACCAAATTATTACAATCTTTATTTTTAAGTTAGTTTCATCTCGAGTTGAGAGTAGTGCCTCTCCCCTTCATTCAAGAAACTCTCTGTATTATTAATGGGAAATGGGAAATCATGAAGAACAGAGAAAAAGTTTTAGAGATTTTTTCTTAAGTTATTGTATGTTGCCTAGAAAGTTCTAGAATTAAATTATTCTAAATACTATTGACGGTAAATCCTCTTCCTTACAGTTTCTACAACACACACTTTTTTTACTTCATATTCCTTTAATTGCAGATGTTTATCAGGAAGTTAGAAATTCTTGAAGACATACACAACTAGCCAAGGTAGTTGGAAGAGTTGCTTGCCTTAGGAGCATTGAAAGCTCGCTCATTATATTTGAGGAGCCTTGCACGGAGGCGACCGACGCGTCTGTGAGCTGTGAACGTTACGTAAGTAAGGTGTGTACGTTATGTAAGTGACGAGGAAGGGCACTTCCCTTTAAACACCAATCCAATTCTCCCCTTATGCCTGAGGATCGCGAGGAATCGAATAATTCGAAGAACCAAATGACAATAATTTTTAATTTAAATAGCTCAGTTTGTACACAGTCCGCATGACTGAATGGCGGGCGATAATAGAAAATGGCATGTAGATAAATGCGTATAATTATGTGTGTCATTATTTTTATACTTCCTTTATTTAACTTAATTTGTGTCTTGTAATTGTGAGAGACAAATTGCATTAATTATTTGAAGGAATACGCGGAGAAAAAGCATTACGAAATCTAAGTTCAAACCGAAATTGTAGCGAGTGAAGTGATTTTCAAATCAAAATCAAATCAAAGCAAATGCAAATGATTCACGTCACCGTACTGTAGAGATAAGTGATTAGCAATGCTCTTCCTGCGACACTTCATTTTTGTCATTAATGTTTTAGGACAGTTGCCTCAGGTTTCCATTATTCTTACAATTGTTTCCATTTTGGTTGCTTATACTTGTCCTGGATTGTTATCTGAGCATGATGGAGAAAATTTCATTTATTGAGTGAAATTCAATATCGTTGGTCTAGCTCTATAAACTTGTTTCGCATCTTCCGTGAATTGTTTGGCAAGTGATCAAAATTAATTTATTCTGGCAAATTCCCTTAATGCAAAATATTGTTTTCAAATCTTATGTTATACTTCCGTAGATATACTGTACTGGATCATGTTTTTGATAGTACATTCTTTGCGCTCCCCTGAAAAGTGGAGAAAAATATTTACTACAACTTTCAGAAAGATATTTCATAAGTAGAGGCCGGATTTTTATGTAATTACATATTTTTTGTCTTTCTACATACCGTTCTCAAAATTGTAATCTTGACGAATGGTCGCTCTTCTGACACTATCCAATATTTTCGTTACATATTTTTCATATTTAGTACTATATTACATATTTTACATATTTTGTCATTTTCACAATCTTTTTGTATTCTTTCAATTTTCTGAATTTTGAAAAGAAGTATTTTAAAAAAACAGCACTTTTTCGAACATTATTGGTGAAATCTAGGCGTGATAAATATCATAGACGCCGCATTTTGTAACCTTTAACCTTAATTTACGACCAAAATTGGCGATTACCGACATGTATGTGAATGTTGTGTGCTGCAGTGATTGCTGATTGTAGTTATCCTAGTTTGTGCTATTGAGGTTGGTCTGGCTGCTAAACTAGGGTTCTGGATAACAATAGATGAAGCTTTTACTACTGACAGCAAAGTTGTATGATTGCAAGTGTGCATCAACTTGTGCACTCCCAATAGTTTTTAAAACGTTTGTATTAATTTTAAAAATTTATTTAGGGCTCTTTTTATGAATGTAATTTCGCATTATGTAAACGACTTTTTAATTAGAGTATTTTAATATTACATATTATATCCGATTTTACATATTTATTACATATTCTCATTGTTTTCATTAATATTTTGACGTTTAATACATGTTTTTCCGGTCTCTATTGTTAAGGGAGAGTTAAGTTACGGCAAATCCATGAGGAATACTGTGTTAGGCCAAGAAAACTATCTGCAGGTTTTCTCGGGGTTCTCCCGTTTCACCTGCATCTCACTCCACCACTGCTCCATTCGCTTCATCGCCGTTATCGCTGACGAATGCTCGTAACACCATCAGCGATAGGCCTGAGAGACCTCAGCAGTTAACGGACCTCTGAACCCTAATAATTAAATAAATAAAAAAGTAGATGAAGTCTCCCGGTACTCTGAATAAAACGCTTTGACTTCGGCGGCGAGAAACCAGTTCCGCTCGGACTAAAACTGTTTCTCCGCCAAACGACGATTTTCGAGATGTATTCCTCTTCCTTTGCACTGCCCGGTATTTGGTTTGTGGGTCGCTCGGGCGCGGGAAATGTCTGGCGCCAAGGCGGGACGCCAGGACGTGTAATATCATAATTCATAGGTCTGAATGACCTCGGCAGTTGACTGACCTCTGAACCCAAATAATGAATAAAAAGTAGGTCATGTCAGTTGGTACACTGAGCAAAACACCTTGTCTTCGGATGCGAAAAAAAAAAAAAAAAAAAAAAAAAACCGGCTTCGCTGAAGCTAAAACTGCTTTCCAGCAACATGACAATTTGCGAAATGTGTCCCTTTTCCTTTGCTCTGCCCGGTATTTGGCTGGCGGAGTCGGACGTGCATCGGGGTCGGCGCCTTGGCAGGGGCTCGTGCGAGCACGTGGCGGCGGCGCGGGAGGCGCCGCGCGCTGAGGCCGGACGCCAGGGCGTTGCGGCCGCCTCCGCCGCTCTGCCGCTCGCGTCGCCGCCGCCGCCGCCGGGCCGCGTTTCGATTTGGCCTTGCGGAACATGCGCAGTCGCCTGACATTTTACATGTGCGTGTCGGTGCGTCCTCTCTTTCCGCCGGGAGGGGGGACGGTGGCGCGGCGCGGCACGGCTCGGTGTGGCGGAGGCGGCGGCGGCGGCGACAGGGCCGACGGGGGCGAGGGCGGTGGAGGCGGAGGCGACGGGCAGGGCAGACGGCTCGCCAGACGGGCGGACAACGAGGGGTAGTTTAATAGCCTCGTAATTGCCGAGCGTATAAAACAGAACTTCGCTCACTGCGAGGCGACTAAAATGATCTCGGGGAAAATTTATTGAGTCCGGCCAAGAGAGCGCCCTACAAAACCGACATCGCGCTCTCTGCGGCCGGGCGGCCTCTGGCGGGCTGCGCGGTCGCTGCGGGGCCGTGGCGGGAGCCGTGTCGTCCTTTCGGGAGCGTGCGTGCGTGCGTGCGCGCGCGCGCACGGGAGCGTTACAATGTGGGTCGCAGTATCAAAATCTGGGCCACGTGCACCATCCGGTTCCCGAGTGGACATGTTTCCATGTGCACAAGGAAACACCTTCTGGAATTCAGGAGACGTTTGGTTCCTATTCACTTCCTTCTTTCATCTTTTTACAATTTACGATTCTCCTATTTATAAACGCTAGGGGATGATGTCGGTTTTGGACCATTCATATGAAACCATTAACACTAAACCCCGAAAGTATACTACTGCTAGTTTAAAAAAAAATTATCCTGTAGTCCTGCAGCAAGTGGCTTTAGGACGAAAAAAAGAAGTTCTCAGATTATTACCTAATAGGAAAGGTGGGTTACATTCAAGGTCCAGCACAACCCCTGTAACGCTACATCACAAACTACTAATGGGCACAACTCGAAAACGATTAAACAATTGACCGAGAAGAATCGAGAATCCATAATTATAAGTCACTGAACAGAAATTATCTTCTAGGTTAACTTCGGAAAATTGACTTTCTATTGTGACTATGTTGACAGAAAGTTTCTATAAAAACGTAACTTCTGGATAAATCGCTATTTTTAAGGAGATTCCAGAATTTCGCGAGGAAAGAAAGAACTATGAAAGCGCACCGACTTTGGAACTTGCCCCAGATGCACTGGCGTAATTCATGCGCAGCGCTCGCTCAGCTGCTTCGCTCGGACTGCATCTCCCGCTTCGTTGCACGAGCTGAGGTGGCTCAGAGCATCAATTTATATCGCTGCAGTGCCTCTGACCGGGAGGTCCTAGCGTTAGAGTTCCGACAGTGGCAGGATTTTCGATACTACGACGATTTTCTATTTGCTAGGTAGGTAGGTCCAAGTCAGCCGCTGGCTGGCTGGCTGGAGAAGAATTCGACTGTTCTAATTGACTGATCGATTGCTCTGATCGGTAGTTTTCCGTAGTTTGTCCGGTCAACATCAGGCGATTGTCGGAGCAGTACCCTAAGAAACAGGCCATGGACCGCGCGCGATCTGTCCTTCCTCTTCCTTGTCCTACCCCTTACACACATATTTTTATGCCATAAACTTCGAGACTCCAGTCGAGAGCTTAGAGGTTGTACCGGCTGGTACGGTGCCTCGCTGAGGAGAGGTTTAGGGGAAAACCCCGCAAGCCGACGGTATGTCGGTGCCGGATCTCAACGTCCAGCGGGGGGAAAGTGGTGCCGTCTCTCGTGAAAAAAACGTATACTACACTTAAGAAACTAGCAGCCATAGCAGTCGATCAATCCACTTCCTTGTGCCATCGCATCTGGGCGACCAGGTACCCTACCAAATCACAGGCACCTAGGCATTGGAGTATCAATATGCATCTCCTAGGAAGTGATGTATATTGATACTCTCCTACCTTCTACAAACGTATAAGTTCAAAACGAATAATAAAAAAGTTTCATTCATTTCTATTATCTTAAGTCATACTTCACGCAACTGAGATCAATTTCGTAATAATTATCCATTTGTTACAGAAACTAAATTCAATTGGAATTAGTAATAAAGTACTTTACTAATACAGTAATGTATGTATTGTAAGTAGTTTGGCGCAATAGCCTCTGACGAAGCCTGGGCCTACCAAGTGGCGTTCCGGCCTTGCGGTCATGGGTTACTGGGTACGTGTGGTTAGCATCCCTGCGCCGTGTTCTGGTCTTCTCAACCTGAGAAGTGAGTTTTCTCATCGTCACACAGCAACATGTACTGGGACATTGCAAGGAAAACGCACACTATAATCTTGCCCGTCCAGGAATCGAAACCGGGATTGCGTATTGGAAAGCGAACACGCTGACCAATAAGCTAAGTGCGAGGGCAATGCAATAATAGTAACTTTAATTATTAATAGTAATTTATTCCTGTTAAATTATCGAAATTGCTTGTTGTATGGGAGAGCTAAAATTCTTTGATAGACGACATTGACGAGGACCGCCTTCCTGGTTCTTGCAAGAGAGTTTCGGAAACGATCCAAAGAATTAAGACAATACACCATGGTATTAGAATCTAATATCCAACAAGTACTTCAGGAAAATATCCGTTATACCTATCCTGGGATTAATCAATTACCTTTCTTTACACCTTGTTTGTGCGTGCATGAATATCTCGCTTTATTTCGCTCTGACCTGCCAAAATAGCTGGTTCACGGAATACATAGTCACTGAGCTTCCAAGCAAGGTACCGACCGTCTATAAATCGTTTAACAACTTCGCGATATACGAATATGTCTTTCGTTGCAACGCGATCCCAATACAGTTAGTTCAACTGATAATATGTAACAATGCGTGCTTACGAAGTTTTGTGTAGAAAACAGCTATTTTTCTTGGAAAAGCGGCAATTCGAGAATCGGGTGGAGACGGGTGGAGTGGGTATTCTTTGAAGCCCGTTTGCTTTCCTCTATTGAAATTCGCGTGTAAGGAGGGAAAAATTAACTCTCCAAGGCGCCACGTTTGAAATGTACGAGTACACTCTTAGCTCTTTAATTTACACCGAGGAATGAGTATAATTGTTTCTATATGATACTAGTGAGAACCAGTCAAAATTTGACGGTGAGATCTGAGATAAATGTAAAATACTGTGTCCAGACTAATGTTCACAATATGTTGCGTTGTTTGGATTTTCAGGGTATAACGAAGATATTTGGTGATGTGGAGTTTCCAAAATTTTGAACATGTATGGTCCATGACCAGGTGGCAATGCAATATCGGCACCAAATGACACGAAAGAGCAGTATTATACTGACGAATATTATTTCTAAAGTTTATTGATGTGTCATCATCTATAAACAACTTTGATTTCTTTTGGCATATTGCTCGAAGGTAACTTATTTTCCCATTTAAGCAACACAGAGTAAACTCTCTTTCTCTCACATGGGAAGTGCAAAGCAGAACAAAACATACATTTCATAGATAACGACCCAACAGAGAACGAAATGACCTCACTAACACGACTTCTACGCTGACTTTCTCTTTCCCTGCGTCCACTTAATGTACGTTTGCGTCTTTTGGGGCGCGTGGGCAACGATCGACATAACCTGTGTACAACTTCACTACTTAAGTACAACCGAGCAAAACCCACTGTCCGAATGTTCTCTACAAAATACACCACAAAAGCAAATACATGCCAACTATCACCACAATGCAATTATTACACTGAAACAAAACCTTGACGAATTGTAAACAAATCTCAACAATCAAAACAAAACATCAAGCAGCGCCACCATGAAGTAGCTTTGGAAGAAAACAATTGACGATTGATAAGCGCACTATTAAAGAATGATTTAAATAATTAATTTACACCATAAATGTTGGTGAATCAACACTAACAGTATCTGGTAACACATCTAGAGATCACGTTCTTTCATTTAAAGGAAAAACTACTACAATAGGTTCAGTAGAAGCTCTAAACGAAGCCATGGCAGAATACCTTATTTTTTTTAAATATATAGATTAGGAGGAAAATATGACTTTATTTTCGCCGTTTATTTGTAGACATGCTCGGTCATACTTAAGTGAAAAGTGAACGCATATGCATGACTATAGAATTAGCGCAAAGAACTGTTCTGAGATCTATTTTATTTCTAACGTGTATAAACAACGTACTATAACAATAGAATATCATTCTCAAAAGAATAATGGATCTATTTATGGCTCCGCTGAAGATACGTCATAATTTATATCGGTTGATCATGGAATGAGACCAGTAACGCTAATGGGGTTCTAAAAGAGATAAAGAATTTTCTTGATTCAAATGGTTTACCACTAAACATTTCTAAATACATTATTGTCCCTTTGTCTTTAACAGTTACAGAACAACAGCAAATTGAAAATGATTTGAAAAAAACAACTGACGATGCAAATTGCCTTGTTTTAGGTAAATGTGGCTACCCGTCTTTACTCAAACCCTTTTACGTGAAGTATGTAGGTATTTTCATAGATCAACATTTAAAATGGAACATCCATATCGATTTCCTTTGTTCTAGATTACATCAGACAATTCATCAATTTATAATCTAACTCACCTATATGATACCCAAGGTTTGCGCTTAGCCTATTTCGCTTTACTTCAGTTTATCTTAGTATTTAGGTGTATGTATTGGTGTATAGGTGTATGTATTTAGGTGTATATAGATGTATGTATCATGTTGCGGAAATTATATGAAGGGTACTCGGAACGGGGCTTAGAAATTAACCATAACAAGACTGAGTATATGGTTGTAGGAGGAAGTGATAAAGGCCTGAAACTGGAGGATGGTTCAGATGTAAAACCCTGTCAAAAATTAACATACCTGGGTGCAGAAATAAATGCAAATGGAGGCAGTTCGCAAGATATTGGTAACAGAATTGCAAAAGGCAGAATGGCTATAAGACAACTACATATACTGATATGGAAAGAAAAATTAAGTAAGAGTGTAAAGAGAAAATTGTATAAGACTGTTGTAGAGAATATTGCCATTTATGGGTCTGAGGTATGGGAAGTAACAAAAAAGAGCAAACAAATATTGACAACAATGGAAATGGACTTTTGGCGCCGAAGTTGCGGACTGACTTTAATGGATAAAATTAAGAACGAAGAAATTAGACGTAAAGCGGAAGTAAGTTTTGATATAATTGACACCATAGAAGTGAAAAGACTAAAATGGTATGGGCACATGCAAAGAATGAACGAAGAACGCTGGCCCAAAATACTGTGGAAATGGCAACCAGCTACCCATCAAAGAAGAGGAAGACCTAGACTTACATGGAGACAAGGAGTAGAAGAGACAATGATGAAAAGAGGATTGAGTAATGAAGACTACACCGAAAGTGAGATATGGAGGCTGGTATGCGAGAGACACCCTAGAGTATAATATAACTCGCCATACTACTACTACTTCAGTTTATCAGTGTAGTTTAATACCCTGGGGATGTGATTCTAAATATATCTTATTACACTTAAAATTGCTCCAAAATCGTATTATCAAAACTTTCCTAAGAAAACGTTTTAATTACTAACAATCCTCCTATTTACAGATTTCAATATTTTAAATATAAAGGAAAGTTACTACAATATTTTACTAAATTGTGTTCACAAAAATAAACAAATTTTCAATACGTCCTTACAAATATCACAAGACGCACTGATACACTCCACTTTATCAGAACCAAAGGACGATACAACAGAATTATAGAAAAATACTCACACCTCAATAATGCGAACCCCAATCACTTTAAATTCAAAATTAAATACAATACAAAAGGGTCTTTTTAATTTGCCTGATTTCGTATCATTACTAGCTCTTGGCCGACTTTAACGTAAAATAAGTTCAAGCTAACATTATATGAAGTGTTTAATTTAGTAATTTTTTAATGCTTATATTACTTTTATTTTCAGCGTTTTTTAAACTTAAAATTTATTGTATTTATTGTAACTTTTTGAAATATTTTTTCTCTTTTCTCAAAAGAATTCCTTTTTTCTTGTGTATTTTATGCTTAAAAGCAAAATGAATATTTCGTAAGCAACATCGTAAACCCGAGTTCCGCTCTCCCAAAGGTATACTTGAATTTCAAAATATTGAAGTGCAATAATCATTGCAGGCAAAATATATTATTCTATTCTATTAAAATCTATACGAATCGTCTTACGGTACTTATTTTGTAATTGACTGTTATGTACAAGTTTCCCCCCCCCCCAGGCGGAGGGAACATTTTCTCCTTGGGGCAGCTAAAGTTGGCAGCAACCCTTATAATTACGCAACAATGTACGATTATTAGTTTCATATATTTCACGCATAGTATAATGAAAATGACTATTAAAGTTTTAGCATTGTATAAGTATTATTCAAATGAAATTTTAAAAAGAACATTTCATTACCTTGACAGGTGGTACATATATTCTCAGTTACAGCGTTTCGTAACATAAGCGCACGCTGTCAAGTCTCGATTCTTCCCATCTGCAACTCGGCCTGGGAGTGCAGGTTCGGAGGTTGCTTCGCTTCGCAAAGTTATCTGGGAAAAGGAAATTGAGCGTAGAACAATACGATGTTTTGTTCATACTTGACGCATGCTAATTCTGCATGGGAAGGTAAATTCTGATACTGTCTGTTCACTATGAACACTTCGATTTCCAGTCATATTAGCAACGTGGCGTGTTTAATAAATAACAATTTAACAAGAAGAGAAAATGGTTATTATTTGATGAGTGTTTATTACTACTTCTCAATTTGAAGTTAGCATGATGAATATTATTTGTGTGTAACTTGATTTTCTTACATTTAAATCAGTTTTCACGTGTTTTATGTGGTGCATATTTGGGATTTTACTGCGTAAATGTGTTGATATTTGTAAATTTTATTAATCCATCAAAATACGTTAATATTATGACTGATACAGCGAATAAACTACTACGTGCACCGTCTTCCCGACTTAAAGATGTACATAAACCGCCCATTTTGGACAATTGTGGATTTATTGATGTATTGCATTTGGTTGCAAATAGTGCTGGCAAGAAAAATGTTAAAAATATCATTGCGACAGGGGCAAATCCAGCAAAAATTACAGAAAAGAGTCCAGCAAAAATTCCAGAAAGAGTTACTTTCGGAATATTTTCTTCCCCAAAATGGTTCACGAAAAATGACAGTTTTTGAGAATACGTATTTCTTCTTGAAGTAAAGTCCTCTAGGATTAAATCGCTTTTTCTAGCAGCATTACGTACATAACGTTTCTCTACTGCTTAAGCGAGAAAGAAAAAAACAATGGGAACTTTGCGGACCCTCCCACACAGCCATGAGGCACTATCCTGCCGCTCTGTAACCAAGAGTCGCGATCCTTGAGCCGTCGCTCGTTCCCAAATCCCAGAGAGATCGTCTGACAGTGTGATATATTTTGGCCGGTCCGCGACTCTCTCGTGAGCTGAGGCTCGTCCGCTGTGGTACTCGAAAGGTTCGATGCGCTCGGGACCGCTTGGTGTAGACCAGAGCGGTCGCCACATCAGCCTGCCGCAGCCGCGAATTGGCAGAGCCATCCGACAGTCGGTTGCTCGTGGGTTCGATCGCCGCCGAGATGCTCTTTGGCGCGAGTACGAACGATCCCCCCCGCCCCCCCCCCGCCCGGCGGCCAGCACGGACGCCTACCTCCGTGAAGTTGGCCGGAAAAAATCTGCGATTTCAACCAAACTTGGTATATCGTTTGCCCATCGTTTGCACAGGTTTGCCCACCAAAAATTTTCGTTTGCCCACCCACAGAAAAAAAGTTACACAAAAAACAAATTTTCGGGCCAACTACACGCTGGCCGGAAAAAATCTGGGATTTCAACCAAACTTGGTATTTCGTTTGCCCATCGTTTGCCCAGGTTTGCCCACCAATAGTTTTCATTTGCCCACCCCCAGACAAAAAGAGTTACACGCAAAACAAATTTTCGGGCCAAGTTCACGCTGCCCGGAAATAATCTGGGATTTCAACCAAACTTAGTATATCGTTTGCCCGTCGTTTCCCCAGGTTTGCCCACCAAAAATTTTCGTTTGCCCACCCACAGAAAACCACCCAAAATTTTCGTTCTGCTACCCAAACAAAAAACTTACACGAAAACCATTTTCGTGGCAAATCATATTTGACTAAAAAAACAGGTATTTTAAATATTTTAGTAAATCGTTTGCCCAAGTTGCTATTTCCTAATAGAGTATTTGCGTTTACCCACAGAATATTTTCGTTTACCCAGGCACAGAAATGGAATTCAAGTCAGAAGCGTTTATTTAACGGTGTCTCCGAGTTACGGATTTTGTTAATATAATCTACCCGGCTACCACTTACCCAAAAGAAACAATGATAATTTTCAGTATACTATTTCTCAATAGTGTATTGACGTTTTCCCAGTGTTTATTTTCGTTTGCCCAGGCTCAGAAATGCCATTAAAGGCAGAAGCGTTTATTAATCGGAGCTCTGGCTTACGCTTCTGTTCATATAAACGGTCTGGCTACCACTTACGCTGAAGGAACAATAATATTATTCAATATTCTATTTCGTAATAGTGTATTTTCGTTTGCCCAGTGACAATTTTCGTTTGCCCAGGCTCAGAAATGCATTTAAAGGCAGAAGAGTTTATTTACCGCTGCCTTCGACTAACGTTTTTGTTTATATATTCGACCCAGCTACCCCTCACACTAAAAGGACAATGATAATATTCAGTATACTACTTTGTAATAGTGTATTTTCGTTTGCCCAGTGGCAATTTTCGTTTGCCAAGGCACAGAAATGCAATTAAATGCAGAAGCGTTTATTAATCGGGGCTCTGGCTTACGCTTCTGTTTTTATAATCGGCCTGGCTAACACTTACGCTGAAGTAACAATAACAATATTCAGTATACTATTTCGTATAAGTGTATTTTCGATTGCCCAGTGACAATTTTCGTTTGCCCAGGCACAGAACTGCAAATAAAGGCAGAATCGGGGCTCTAGTTTACGCTTCTGTTAATTTAAACGGCCTGGCTACCACTTACGCTGAAGTAACAATAATAATATTCAGTATACTATTTCGTAATAGTGTATTTTTGTTTGCCCAGGCGCAGAAATGCAATTAAAGGCAGAATCGTGTATCGCTCTGGCTTACGCTTATGTTCATATATACGGCCTGGCTACTACTAATTTTTATAATTTATAACGTACATATTTCAGTATACTTTCAAGAAGAAGAAACCAAAAAAGGTTTCGAAACGTTTGACCATTCTCCTAATAATATAGTTAACAGACAGCTTAAGATAAAACCTAAAATCAAAAAGTACTTCTATATCAGAGGAAGAGGGCACGAGCCTCACAACCTTTACATTAGCCACCCAGATCTACTGCCCGCAACATATGTTTGGCGATCAGGGTAGAAGAAGGAAAGCAAACTCTATGGACGCGATGATTTGTACATCCTTTTTTGTTCTTCTCCCAGCTGTCTGTACCCGTGGTGAGACAGCCATTTATAGTTATATCAGAAACTGCTCAAAATTGTTTAAAGGACTAATATTTAAACTATTTTGACTTAACGAACGTTATGATTACAAATGATTTACTGTATCCTTTATTAACAATATTTTGAGAGCTACAGAAAATAATATTAATAATTTATACTCTACAAATCCATTGTAACATAATGTTGTGTCTATTTGTGCGTGGGCGAGTATATGATAATGATATTAATTTTTTACTGTGTTTCGGATTATTCTCTCTCAAACCAGTTTACCAACCTAGAATTTCCCCAAAGACTTTTAAAACACAATTAAATTACATGAGATATTCGAATGCACCTAAGAAAAGTAACTTATGGAGTCATACTGTAACTATAAAAATTTACCCGCTTATTTAAAAGCTGATGCTTTTTCAATTATTAATAATATACAATATATGCATGCAGTTCAAATACAACAATTCAGACAATATCTAGATTATTTCTGTGGATGTTTTACATACTTTCCTCCTTCATACAGTAATGCAATGACACTATTATAATATATACTATATAATAGGAAAATGCATGTTGATCTGAGCGAGTCTTCCGACCGCCGGCGACGCTTCCGCGTGGGAGAGCTTGGGTCACGTTCCAGGTAGTGTCATAAAAGAGCCGCCCACCTCCGAATAGAAAGGAAGTATGGAAACAATTGCCCCTCGTCCAGATGTTACCACAAGCCACACAGATTGGCGAATAACAGATCATAAATATTTGTGAGGCGACAGGGTCCTCCTTCCACCAGCCGCTTTCAGGCGTGTGAACGGTCACGGCTACTTGCGTCGGATGAGTGCGTTTGAAGTGAAGTTTGATAATGGAATATGCAACCCACGCGGGTTGCAAATTTCGTCAAGGCTCTCGAGGAACAAGGAGAAATCCGTCTGTCCTCCCCCTCTGCGCCGTGGACATCGTCTGAGAATTAAGTCAGTTCTACTTATAACTTCAGTAGAATGTCGATAATCCAAAATAATAACAATCGAGGTGTGTCAGGTTAGCACAACCACCACATCACAGTCACATGAAACCATTTGAAGTATTTAGTACTCATATACGACTGATTTATCCCCCCAAAATGAAATTGATTGTTACCGTTTATTAACTAAATATTGTTATGGCGACTTGAGGGTTGTGCTACCATGTTAGTCATTCCACTACGTAAAAACTAGAATGTAGAAACGGGCATAATCGAATAAAACCTATTGGAAAAATATTCATTTATTACTCCAAAGTTATATTTGTCTTTGTTGCCGTTTAATAAAATAATATTATGCCGGCAAGAGCGTTATGTTGCCATGACAGTCATTTGTGTGCGAAAATTAGAGAGTAAAACGTTTCCAAAATTGATACTCCTCAGCTGATCTGACCGAAATCAAGAATCTGCGAATTTGAAACGAATATTTTGATTTTTTGTGATACATTTCAGGAAGCCTTAACATTTTCAAACATTACTAAAACTGCCTCCAAATGTTTGCATTTTTCCCTCGAGTAAAGTAAAGAACGGTTAAAAATATCTCAGGTTTTATTTTCGTTGAACACTGAATTTTCGAAAATTCAGAAGTTAAATTTATAGAGGCAAAGTAGTAAAAATAAACTATTAAGAAATAGTATAATGAATATTATAATTGTTGTTACTGTTCCTTCAGCATAAGTGGCATCCAGACCGATTATATGAACAAACGAGTAATACGGAGCCCCGTTAAAACAAAACGCTTCTGCCTTTAATTCCATTTTTAGGTCTGAGAAAAAAAATTGTCACTGGGTAACAAAAATACACTATTAAGAACATGTATACTGAATATTATAATTGCTCCTTCAGTGTAAGTGGTAGCCAGGTCGATTATATAAACAAAAGCCTAAGACTGAGGCCCCGTTAAATAGATGCATGTGCCTTTAATTTCATTTCTGTGCCTGGGCAAACGAAAATTAATCCTGGGGAAACGATAACACACCATTAGGATGTAGTATGCAAAATATCATAATTGTTACTTTAGCGAAACGCTTAGCAAAACCAGATAACAGGCGCGAATTCGCTTTCCGGTCTAAGAAAAAAAGTATCTGCTATTAATTTCATTTCTGTGCCTGGGCAAACAAAATATATTCCTGTGCAAACGATAACACATTATTAGAATGTAGAATGCAAAATATCATAATTGTTGCATTAGCGAAACGATTTACAGAACCAGATAAAAGGCGCGGATTTCCGGGCTATCTAAGAATAAACGCATCTGCTTTTAATTTCATTTCTGTTTCTGGGCAAACGCAAATTCATCATGGGCAAACGGTACAACACACTATTAGGATGCAGTATGCAAAATATAATAATTTTTGGTGCAGCCAAACGCTTAGCAGAGCCTGAGAAAAAAGACGCGGATTTGCCACCCGAGCCAACTAAGAATAAAAGCTTCTGCTTGTAATTTCATTTATGTTTCTGACCAAACGTAAATTGATACTGGGCAAACTATAATACACTATTCACAAATAGTATACTGTATATTATTATTGTTACTTAAGCGTACGTGGTAGCAAGAGTGTTTATATGAAGAGAAGCGTATGCCAGATCCCCGATTAATAAATGCTTCAGCCTTTAATTTTATTTCTGTGCCTGGGCAAACGAAAATTGTCCCTGGGCAAACCAAAATAATCTCTTAAGAAATAGTATACTGAATATTATTATTGTTACTTCAGCGTAAGTGGTAGCCAGGCCGTTTAAATAAACAAAAGCGTAAGCTAGAGCCCCGATTAATGAACGCTTCTGCCTTTATTTGCATTTCTTTGCCTGGGCAAACGAAAATTGTCACTGGGCAATCGGAAATAAACTTTTACGAAATAGTATACTGAATATTATTTTTGTTACTTTAGCGTAAGTGGTAGCCAGGCAGATTATATGAACAGAAGCGTAAGCCAGAGGTTAATAAACGCTTCTGCACTTAATTGCATTTCTGTGCCTGGGCAAACGAAAATTGTCACTGGGCAAACGATAATACACTATTGAGAAATAGCATGCTGAATATTATTATTGTTACTTCAGTATAAGTGGTAGCCAGGCCGTTTAAATAAACAGAAGCGTAAGCTAGAGCCCCGGTTAATAAACGCTTCTGACTTTATTTGCATTTCTGATACTGGGCAAACGAAAATTGTCACTGGGCAAACGATCATACACTCTTAAGAAATAGTATGCTGAATATTATTACTGTTACTTTAACGTAAGTGGTAGCCAGGCCGATTATATGAACAGAAGCGTAAGCCAGAGCCCCGATTAATAAACGCTTCTGCCTTTATTTGCATTTCTGTGCCTGGGCAAACAAAAATTGTTCCTGGGCAAACGAAAATACACTCTTAAGAAATAGTATACTGAATATTATTACTGTTACTTTAGCGTAAGTGGTAGCCAGGCCGATTATATGAACAGAAGCGTAAGCCAGAGCCCCGATTAATAAACGCTTCTGCCTTTATTTGCCTTTCTGTGCCTGGGCAAACGAAAATTGTCACTGGGCAAACGATAATACACTCTTAAGAAATAGTATACTGAATATTATTATTATTATTATTATTATTATTATTATTACTTCAGCGTAAGTGGTAGCCAGGACGTTTAAATAAACAGAAGCGTAAGCTAGAGCCCCGATTAATAAACGCTTCTGCCTTTAATTGCATTTCTGTGCCTGGGCAAACGAAAATTGTTACTGGGCAAACGATAATACACTATTGAGAAATATCATACTGAATATTATAATTGTTCCTTCAGTGTAAGGGCTAGCCGGATCGATTATATAAACAAAAACATTAGTCGGAGGCACCGGTAAATAAACGCTTCTGCCTTTAAATGCATTTCTGAGCCTGAGCAAACAAAAATTGTCACTGGGCAAACGAAAATACACTATTACGAAATAGTATACTGAATATTATTATTGTTACTTCAGCGTAAGTGGTAGCCAGGCGGTTTAAATAAACAGAAGCGTAAGCTAGAGCCCCGGTTAATAAACGCTTCTACCTTTATTTGCATTTCTGTGCCTGGGCAAACGAAAATTCTCACTGGGCAAACGATAATACACTATTGAGAAATAGCATACTGAATATTATAATTGTTCCTTCTGTGTAAGGGTTAGGCGGATCGATTATATAAACAAATACGTTAGTTGTGGGAACCGGTTAATAAACGCTTCTGCCTTTAAATGCATTTCTGAGCCTGGGCAAACGAAAATTGTCACTGGGAAAACGAAAATACACTATTACGAAATAGAATACTGAATATTATTATTGTTCCTTCAGCGTAAGTGGTAGCCAGACCGTTTACATGAACAGAAGCGTAAGCCAGAGCCCCGATTAATATACGCTTCTGCCTTTAATGGCATTTCTGAGCCTGGGCAAACGAAAATAAACACTGGGAAAACGTCAATACACTATTGAGAAATAGTATACTGAAAATTATCATTGTTTCTTTTGGTCAAGTGGTAGCCGGGTCGATTATATTAACAACGGCGTAACTCGGAGACACCATTAAATAAACGCTTCTGCCTTGAATTCCATTTCTGTGCCTGGGCAAACGAAAATATTCTGTGGGTAAACGCAAATACTCTATTAGGAAATAGCAACTTGGGCAAACGATTTATTAAAATATTTAAAATATTTGTTTTTTTTAGTCAAATATGATTTGCCACGAAAATGGTTTTCGTGTAAGTTTTTTGTTTTGGTAGCAAAACGAAACTTTTTGGTGGTTTTCTGTGGGTGGGCAAACGAAAATTTTTGGTGGGCAAACCTGTGCAAACGATGGGCAAACGATATACCAAGTTTGGTTGAAATCGCAGATTTTTTCCGGCCAACTTCACGGAGGTCGGACGCCTGCTTATATACAGTACTTGCCACCGCCGCGTGCCGTGGCGAGGGACTGAGCATCGAGTTAGGCGACCGCTGTCGGACCAAGGATCGCGCAAGAACAATAAACAGCTTGTTATAATGAATATGTGTTACTTATGACTGCTCCCGCCAATGCCACTGGGAGGGTACCGCCTAGAATGACCCTCTCATTTACGAAAATTATTATTCGACCTTGTTTACGGTTAGTTTTGTTATTAGTTATGTTATACATTTTTAGTTAAACCATGGTTAGGTGTTATTCTTTCTACAAGACACATGGATAAAACATATTACGTGTGAGCGAAAATGACCCGAGTAAAAATTTAAAAAAAAATTTACAATGTAATTGATGTTGCATAGAAACTCAGTGGGACAATGTACGTGTATAACTTACAAATTCTTCGAATTACATTCTTCGAGCCTGTTTGAAACTCCTGCATTTAGCTCTGTGCACACCATATCCAAATCGACCAAAGATTTTAGTACAAAGTATTAAAAACATTGTCAATGTTCCCTCGTATGTTCGAAACCAAGTGAGTCACACATTACTTCAATAATATAATCTCAAATTTTCGGTCGTGAAATCGGTGTTGAAGGTAATTTTCAGCTGTAACCTCGTACACTTGTTCATAGTGAGATTTATTAGCGCTGGGACAAAGATGGCAATGATTGATGCAGGTGGATAGGAGATACATGCTGTTTCGTACACGAATACCGAGTTGTATATATTTGTATATGGATGTGTCACACATGACCACTCTGTTGGAGTAGAAGCTTTAGAGCTGAAACTTGTTAAATATGTGTCGATTCAGATCTAATTGAGTCGTTCGGAAGATCTTTAAGATATTTTTATTTTTTGGAGTACTTTACTTGAAGCTCTTACGGCATTTTTATACTTTTCTCGAAAATGTCTGAAATATTTTCTCGAATTTCTTTTTTGCACGAATAGAAGAAAGTGCATTTGTAGGTATAGTTCGAATTTTCATGAAAACCTCTGGCATTTAGAAAATTTAAAAATTCTTTGAATATCAAACACGAAGGATTTTTACTTATTTGAAGTAGCTTTTCAACTACTAAAGCTATATAGCATCCACTGTAAGTAGCATTGGGGTAGCGGCAACGGTGTACGGACACTCACTTTCACACACACACACACACACACACACACACACACACACACACACACACACACACACGTATAAACACTAAATTTTAATAAATCACAAAATTAATTGAATGAATGATTATCTGACAACATTTGTTAATTAATTTATTGTGCGAGTTGTTAGTGATCTATTGAAAGCATTTCACATTCTCTCTTTGAGGGAACGTGAGCCAAAGTTGGTTGTCAGAGAAGCTAAAATAGAGAGTAGTCTTACATTAGAAAGATGTTTTTAAATACAAGGATTTGTGCATTTTGTAAACACAATGTCTAGCAATCGTCTGACACGTGTCCTTTTACAAAAACATTCTGTGGGGATAATTATTATGTGGGGGGTATTATGATTTTAAGGTATTGTGGACTATAGGATATCTTCGCCAAACAATAGCATGTATCTGTAGATATTGGTAAAAATAAAATATTTACATTATATTTTCAAAACGATGTTGAACTCCCAGTTCAGAGTGAATAGTGATTGTATTGTTGAGTAAACCTCTCTTCTATCATTGGTCGTCGATTCTTTCTATTGAAACAATGTTTTTGGAATGTTCTATTTTCCGAATAGCAAATAAGTAAAATTTTTCTAACTTTACTACACCACCACATTCCACACACCCTTGCTGCTTGAAATTTTAAGACATGTCCCAACACTCCAAGCCATTTTTAAGCATATTAATTATTGCGGCTTGGATATTTCGTGCATAACATCATTCAAATGTAAATCTTTAAACAATGTGATACACATTTTAGAAAATCTTAATAAAAATCCCAGTAATTGAGTAATAATACTAAGAGGAGGAAAATTTTCGGTGTGCCGCTCATTCCACTATAAAAGTATCACTTTAAAATATCAACAGTTAATGAAGAAATAAACTAGTTGGAATGCGCGGCATACCGAAATTTTTCCTTGTCTTTGTGTTAATTTTGTTCAACAGCTACTAATATTTTTTTAAAGTATCCAATTTAAATCAAATATCTAAAATTGGTAGATAAATTGCACTGAGACAGAACTATGTGTCTTTAACATTGGAAGTGTAGAACACGTTCGAAAATAAAATTAAACTTTTATTACTTAATATAAAATTAAACATTTTCAAAAGTTCATTTCCATTCCGTTCAGTTCCCGTTTCGTTCCATTTAGTTCCCGTTCCATTCCGTTCAGTTCCGCTCGGTTCGTGTTCCGCTTTGCCCGGTTCCCATTTCGTTCTTCGCAGTTCCTGATCCTTTCAGCTCCCGTTCCGTTTAGTTCTCTAACCATTAATTTTCTGTTCCGTCAACATTGTAGCTTGTACCCTCGACTCGACTCCTTTACTCTGCAGTTTTCGACTTGTCTTCTGCAAAAGACAGCGCCACCATTCCTCTGCTTTTTAGGCAACACTATTGTTACGCATCTTCGCTCATTTTACCTCATTTTTCAATCCACGTATCATTCGCTTCCTTGCATTGTCCGATCACACAGACACACTGAGTCTATCACCAATCCAACATGAGAAATAATAATAATAATAATAATAATAATAATAATAATAATAATAATAATAATATTATTATTTTTATTATTATTATTATTATAATTATTATTATTGTTATAATCATTACTGACCGTCTTACAGTTACATCACCACCAGTGTCCTCATGGTCTCAGACTATATTCGTAATGTAGGTGAATCGCAGCCACCTGCCCCACATCACATCCTTTACGGTTATCACCTTCGCTGTATATCCCGCTTCCGCCGTAACATCAACAGAGTCTGTTCATCCCCGGATCTCCCATCGTCAAGTCCCCTTCCCTCGCCCCCCTCCCTTCGGTGTCTGACTCAACCCCCACCCCCTGCGTAACAACCCTAGTAGCCCTTCAGCTGCCCTTCGCAACTCACCCGCCGCATCGAAAGGCCGTCCCTCGCCTCTGATCGCCCTGGTCAGCGCGCTGCCTTTCGTCCACCCCTCCCTTTGCTCCTCGCTGTGGCGCTGGTCCCTCGCCCCTCGCCCCTCCGCCCTCGCCCTCACGCCCCCGCGGGAAGCGCCAGGCGCTGTGTCCCGCGGCCCGGACATCGGCCCACCTGCACCGGTGCAGCGCCTCTTCTTGTCAGCAGGCTGGCCCTTCAGGCAGCGGCAGGGGCGCGTGTCCACGGCCCCACCACTCGCAAGCGAGGCTCACCTAAAAGACTGACTTGACAGGGGCCACCACATAGCATTGCCTCCGCAGGGGAACAACCTGTCGATTCTATTGATTACTTTGTGCTTCCGGGCGCGTCAACTGCTATGGTCAAAAATCCCCTGTGCCTATGGTTTGGTATGTCCTGAAAAGTGGTGATGTTCCCCTACGCCATCTTGAGCTCACCTACACGTCGATGCGTGGGGTGCGTCGTGCGTTTGCGGGGGATTTCCCCTGCCAAGGGGGAACCTCCCGTATACCCCAATCCCCCCCTCCGCCCGATACTCCCAATTCTCCCTGGATCTCTTCCCTAGTGGAGCGTCGCCCTCGCCGGAACAAGTTCTAAGCTCTCGACTGATCTTCCGATATGAGTGGTAGTGTGGGGCGTGGGTGTGTTTGCAGGAAGGGAAAAGAAAGGACAAGGATGGAAAGAAATATCGCACCCAGTCTGTGGCTCGTTTGTTAAAGTATTGCCGTGGTATTATTCTATTATTAATCGGAGAAACCACGGTAAACTACCGATCTGAACAAACGGCTGTTAGAAAACTTCTCCAGACAGCGGCTGAATTCGAATCCAGCTCTCAGTCGGAAGTTTGCCACCGTCGGGACACGAAACCCTACAATCTCTCAGAGACGTTGCATTGGCAACTGTTGTTGTCTTGAGCCATTTCAGCTAGTAACAACCCGCAAGCCCGTCTGTAGGTGAGCACCGGATCTTACCATTTAGATGAGCAACAACACTGCCATCTCTTAAAACATGCATTTCCTAAAAACATGCATGAACACTTACGGGACTAATGAGCATAGCAGTTAACGCGGCTGGAAACACGAAATAATCTAATAATCAATAATAGTAATATAAATAATCAATCTAGCGTGCTACCAAGATATTTGCTTTTGTTGTAATGCTTTCTGGGATCTAGGTGATTCAAAAATTCCTTCTTACAGGTTATCCACGTATTTTTCTTCTGGAAATGTATTCATTGGAGAATAAAAGCTCTCTATTATCATTATTATAAATGTGATATATTATTTCCATTTGCGAATCACACCGTGAATAACATGTGTGGAACAGTACATTCCAATTCATTAATTACTACCGAGTAAAAATCTCACTCTCATACTGCGCAACGTTTGAAAATCCTCGGGGGATTCCATAAATTGCGAAATATCAAGTACAATACAAGTGGATAATAGTAAAACGTGTCATCTTTTATGCGTTCTTAACGTGCATCAAACTTTAGAGATGATTTTGTAAGTTTCATAACGTTGTGTCCAAGAAAATGTTATTTTATAACCAAGGTCGGAAAAATGTGGTGCAACAATGCAAGTCGTTTCATTATCTCAAACGCGTGTAAATGTCAGCAACATCAAATATTTGTGTGACTGTTGTGATCTTAAATATACAGTTTGTGTTGAGTTTCAACTACGGAGGTTAAAAATAAATTTTCCGTTCGTTAAATTTTGATTCTCTAGAAACATAATTTTATATAATTGATATTGAAGTAATTTGTGAATACGTAGTTATTGTTCACAAGCATAAACCGCATTCCTAATTACAAGAATAGTACGTCGTTAAAGAGATTCTTGAGGCGAACTAAATTAGATTGTCACGTCGTCTGTAAAGGTAAGGATTTTTTCGTACCTGAATTGTGGATCTTCTAAGCTTGTTCAAGTCTGTAAAGGAACAACAGCAGTCACGAAATTGCAGCGCCAGCTGAGTTGAGTGTATGTATCTGTAAACAGAGGAGAAAGTTCCATCACATTTCAACACTCGATTTCTCCAGAAATGTTTCTATAATACAGATTTCTCAAAAATATTTAATTCAACTGAGTAGTGGGAGGTGCACGATGTTCCAAACTTGTACTTTAGTACCTTTTTTTTATTTATTTCGTGTTAGGCACTACTGGTCTGTATCAACATGAAAATAGTGAGACTGTCTCACGGAAAAGGGGTACTGCCCAAAGCTACTTTGCTCCTTCCCACCGTTTCCGCTGTACCCTGCCTCGCTTGGCCACGCCCCTGCCCCCTCTCCCCCTCTACATTGCCGTGCTTAGTTCGATCGTCGTTGCTACCTCTGTAATATATTTGATTTTTTTCGGTCAAAAAACATTAAAATCTGTGTACGACGAATGGGGAAGATTATCTGCGCACCTTTTCTTGAGTACCAGAATACCATCCCAACATTTAAACGATAAATAGTTAAAAAATGAATGAAAGTTCAAATAATAATAATATTTAAAAAAGCGCGAAATAAGCAACATTCGAAAAACTAGACATTTTCGTTCCCGAGTTATAGAAAACCTATTGGCAATGGTAAACGAACTACACAACTTCCTACCACTACAAACAAAAGGAAAGCTCAACAGAAAGTTGTATCTCAAAATGTATATCATTGTTATGAGCAACTGTAAACAAATGCATTGTTGCATACTTCCGGCAAACTTCCAGTATTGCAATTACTGAAATCGTAATGGCACTCCAGGAATGAATTAAAATGCATTTAGTAAGGATTGAGATTTAAGTAGAATTTTAAATTCTTCGATAGATTCCTTCACCCACATTCACCCACCTTTTTAAAAAAAAGGATACCTTCAAGTTTCGTCCTAGAGATAGAAAAGGGGAATAGGAGTAATTTCTACGAAATCTAATGCTGACAGTATCTATTCTCTTGGTTTGAAAGTCACGTTTATGAAATTTTATTCATATCGTAACAAAAGTTTAGATGTATATGATAAAGGAAATAAACAAGACGTTCTTCTTTGGTATGAAAAAAATATTTTGAAGAAAAGTAGCCTAGGTTAAGCCTAACAAAACGTTCTCTTTCTGTGACAATTGCATGAAGACAGGTTCAGCCGTTTCAGAGATTACCCTTCAGAAACCAACAAAAATCATGAAACTAATTGAGTGGATTTTACAAAACCTTAATAAGCATAATACATCATAAAAAATTATTATTTTGAAATCACAGACACACTTTCAATTTTATTTATATAGATAGAGATTATAATATTTTAAGATTATAATATTTTACATGAATTTTGCCCTCGAAAAATCGAAAACAGATCGAATTATTCTTACAACTTATGCCTACATTTTTGCGTACAGGATTTGAAGTTTGGGAAAGGTTACAGATGAACGATACAATTTTTGGAAAAAGTGAAATTACTTGGATTAATAGGTCTTACGGTAATTGGAATTGCGTTCAAATAAGGAAGCATTAGCATTTTTTAAAAGTACGTACTTTATTTTGAAACGTTTAGGGGATTTTGTTATTAGTTACAGAACCCGTAAAACAATGTTGGGAAACATAAGTGAGACTTGGGCGAGAAATAATTTTGTATAAAAGCGTCGAAAGTTTAAATTTTAGGGTAAAATTCGGTTTATCAGGGGGTAAAGACAAAAGGTTTCTTCTGGCTGCGTTTTGCTTTATGGAAATGGTATTTACAAGTAATTCAACAATATATAAAGTACAAACACCTAAATAGTATTGCAAATTATCAGCAATGGAGTTCTTTCCGAAGTCAGAAGCGTAGAATCGCCTGCGAAAAGGGATAATTCAAAAAAACAGCAAGGGAATTGAAATACTTAATTGTGATACTTCTGCTTGATTTAAAAACTCTTCCACATTTGAAGATTGAATTTTTAACTGAACTTGATGAAAATTTATCAGAAGTTGAGAGTAATTTTCTGTAATGGGAGAAAATTCAGCCCCTCAGGAGGAAATAATTTCTATGGTTTCTGCTTAACAAATAGTCAAAAAGGTATTAAAATATTTCCAAAATGAAGTTTTTAAAAAGTTTGCCATGCGTGAAATTAAGGTGAATACTGAATCTGTAGATTAGAGAATGCCAGAGGAAGTAGTTTGTTAGGACTATCAAACTACTTTAATGTAAATTAATGTGTAACTTCCTTTGAGGGTCGATAATATGCTGAAAATTGCACGCACAGTAGCAGAAATAGTTATCCACAAAACGTATTTAATTAATTGTCGAATAAAAATATACAAATCATACACCATAAAGGTCATTCTTTAGTTTTGTAGTTCTAACTTGCGTAATAAAGAGTATATTGGAAAAGTGGATACGAAGAAATTTTTATACTCATTTTACAGACAGCTTTCTTACAGTTCTTCGTTGACGTCTAAGTGAAGTCAATGGGTCCAGAATATGTTCATTCTATTGCGCTATTTTTCACCACGTATTTATTTTTCATCAGGTCGCCTTTTAGCCATTCCCTACCAGCCACATGTCCATTCGTTCACATCACAAATCTCTTTTCAATCTTTTGCCTCTATCACTACATTTGGAAATGGGACACTTCCTCGTCATAGGCTTTCGCAGGCAGCCTGTAGACCGTCTGCGTAGTATTGCCGAGGTAAAAGACCCATCTATGCAAAGATTGTCGGTTTGGTTGAGAGTTTCTAAAATGGAAAGGTTTGGAAGAGAGTCTAGAGGATGATTCATGATGGTTGGGTCCGTTCCACCACACTATAACACATGTCCATCTCATAAGCGGGATTGTAGCACACAGGCCCGGGCCGGCGTCACTCAGGCTGGTCAAGAATGGTGAGATGGCTGAAAGGTGATCCTGTGGCTGGGAGAGTCCCACTATAATACAATACACAAAAACCGACGCCCAAAATTCAACTCGCGACCCGCCCCAAGAAGCCTACTAAAGCTCATATGCTTTAATAATTTCATCTACTAAGGCCGGCTATTTTATCGTGCTTTTAACTATACTATCAGTAGTACCAGTTTGTTGTAATTATTTCTTACATTCAGGGTCGTTAAATTATATTCCTTCGTAACACTCTTCTGCGAGGTCCGAAACACCTTCCTAAACCATTTTATCATGTCGTTGGGGTGGAGATGATGAAATGTGGGATGTGGATGAGATACATGGCGCAGTAAGGTCTTCATGAATCGAAGACGTCATGACATGGATGCCTTAGGCGAGACTCGACCCCACATACTGTCATGAACCCCACGCTCACTCTCTCTTCCTCCTTTATTTATTTACATTTTGTTGTATATTTTTTTATCAAAACATCTGTACTTCATTCGCCATAAGCGGTAACGAGAAGGAACAAGAAAGATCGCGCGTGCCTCTGCGTCATCAAGCCTCCAACGGCTATTAAATTAATAGTTGTTTGTTATTTCAAGATTTTAACCCCATAGAATGCGGGAAACAATCACTAGAATTACTTCTATTTGTGTTTACTTTCTTGTGTGTTTCGATGTCTTTAAATTAGTGTTATTTTCAGGTTAGTATAACATCATATTTCAATATTTTTGTAATTCTTGGAAGGTCCCTTTGGTTTCTTAGGTAGACATTTATATTTTATCAATTTTTATTATAATTTTTGAAATTATATTCCTAAAAAACCAAAGGACCTTCCAAGAATTATAAAAATATAAAAAGAAACCAGTCCTATAAATAATATTAACAAATTTAACCTTCATAAAAAATATATTTTAACTTCACATTGCGTTCAAATTGTAATTACAATAGTTGTTATTTGAATTATTCCAAACGGAGGACGAAGCAATTTGCGGAAAATTCATGTTTTGGGTTCAGAATAGTAATGAGCATTTTGAGTCGTCGTAGTGATTGTTCACGGATTCTCAACTCCAGCCGACAAAAAATATCTGAGAGTAGAAAATACTTAATTCACTACTGCAAGCATTCTATTGAAAAGGAATTTAAATAATTCGTCCTATGTAAAAGATCTTCACGGCTAAACGACACCTCTTTGCAGGAAGCTCTATTCAATTTTTCGCGCTCCGCCCCGCGCTCCGCCCCGCGCTCCGCCCCGCGCTCCGCCCCGCGCTCCGCCCCGCGCTCCGCCCCGCGCTCCGCCCCGCGCTCCGCCCCGCGCTCCGCCCCGCGCTCCGCCCCGCGCTCCGCCCCGCGCTCCGCCCCGCGCTCCGCCCCGCGCTCCGCCCCGCGCTCCGCCCCGCGCTCCGCCCCGCGCTCCGCCCCTCGCTCCGCCCGCGCTCCGCCCGCGCTCGCCTCCGCCCCGCGCTCCGCCGCGCTCCGCCCGCGCTCCGCCCCGCGCGCTCACCCGCGCTCCGTCCCGCGCTCCGCCCGCGCTCCGCCCCGCGCTCCGCCCACGCGCTCCACCGCGCGCTCCGCCCCACGCGCTCCGCCCCGCCTCCGCCCCACGCGCTCCGCCCGCGCTCCGTCCCGCGCTCCGCCCCGCGCTCCGCCCGCGCTCCGCGCATCCGCCACGCGCCACGCCCCGCGCTCCGCCCGCGCTCCGCCCCGCGCTCCGCCCCGCGCTCCGCCCCGCGCTCCGCCCCGCGCCCCGCCCCGCGCTCCGCCCCGCGCTCCGCCCCGCGCTCCGCCCCGCGCTCCGCCCCGCGCTCCGCCCCGCGCTCCGCCCCGCGCTCCGCCCCGCGCTCCGCCCCGCGCTCCGCCCCGCGCTCCGCCCCGCGCTCCGCCCCGCGCTCCGCCCCGCGCTCCGCCCCGCGCTCCGCCCCGCGCTCCGCCCCGCGCTCCCCCGCGCTCCGCCCCGCACCGTGCACTACGCTCCGACCCACACCACGCTTCGCCACGCTCTCCGCCCCGCGTCCCCTCCCGCGCCCTTGGCCGCTCCAGCCCGCTCTCAGCCCGGTCGCTGCCGGGCGCGCGTTACCCCCGCGCGAAATAGGGTCAGCGCCGTTTGGCCATAATTAGTGTTAGTGCTGCGGCGACTATGGCGGCGGCCCGCGACTCGGCCTGACGCGCTGCCCCCCCCCCCCCCCCCCCCCCCCCCCCCCCCCCCCCCCCCCCCCCCCCCCCCC